>LR990610.1:33502922-34896844 GCA_905147815.2 Phalera bucephala | reverse complement strand
CTAAATATAGACATCTCCAAAACACGCAATTTTGTCTTCAACCAAGCAAGATTAATTAACTGTTAATCGTGCTCACATTTTGCATAAACATGCGATACAGATGGCTCTAACAAAAAAACTGGAACACTCCGGCGAAGCTGTAGGCGTTATGGAATTTTGAATTCTTTACTAATTACATATTGATCAGCATTGATCAGGCGAGCGACATGCGAAGGATTGAATCACAAAATACTTTTTTCGTGTATACAGCAACCTAAATAAGGGGCGTGATCACTTACTTAGGCCCTAGATTTCAGTCAATCTAGTGGCAGTGAGCAGTTAATTGGACACAAAAGTTACCTGTGGTCTGTGATGCTTACGTAAACTTTACATGCCCACAAGTGCTCAATATTTTAACATTCACTTCCACGCGAGTAAGCTGTAGGTATATCAAGAATTGAAAAAATAATATTCATCGTAGAGGTAATCTAGGATTTAAAAACATTCAGGTGTAAAGAAAAGCATTTAAAAACGTGAATGGATGAATTTCTATTTTGTTCCATACACACATTGTCGATTCTTACAAATCCCCTGATAAAGTTTATTTATAATCTCTTTATTTTAAAAAAAGAAATACTTTTGCAAATAACTTTATATAAGACGTTAAAATCCGATGATACTTCGTTTCTGATTCAGCTCCATATAGTTAGTGCTGAAACTTTAGACAGATAAAAGTATAAGTAACTCGAAAGTCTCCATACGAAGGTCATGTAGTTGTCTTATTGTCATTTCCTCGTGTATTTTTCACATTAAAATGTAAATATCCCTGTGGTCTTTCGAAACTTATGTCAAGGATAAACTAGGTAAACTTTATTTCCGTAAATGCTGTTAGTATTAGCTTTTTAAGATGATACATCGTTTTTAATTCAACAAAGACCGTGCTGTGTCTCCTAAAGCAGATAATAGGTACTGGTGTCTCCTTTTGTTTTCCTCGCGTGTTACAATATTACAATGTACGAAATTTTCACTAACTGCATCATGTTGAAGAACTTGGAAACGTTCATGTTTGGATCGCGTGGCATCGCCGGCGCTGCGTCCAATCCAGATAATTGTGGAGAAAATTATCGATATTTGATTTACATGCGGCACGTGGATGCTCGAATTAAGCTGTTTCGTGTTTAATTCCTTGCTATATTTACGAATAATATCACCCCGACAAAAACAACCCATAAGAGGGACCAATGAATAACCGAGTGAAGGCCATTGATTAAATGATGATGATTTCTGATTCTGATTAAATGATAGCGACTTCATATTTTTAATAGAGCGAACTACCTACTCTCGTACCTATTTAATAACTCCTCCAAATCACAGAGAAATTCCTAAAAATCTAACACTTATAAAAGCCATTTCAATATCTCCGACCAATAACTGTGTAGACTTGAACATACTTACACAGTAATTGCTACGAGTCGTAAACCGAACAACGGCGGGCGTAAAGTTTAATAGATTTCCAACCTCCCAGGATTGTCTGCGTCCCGTTAGTCGTGTACTGCCGATTTGACGTATTTAGTGTAAACTCGTCGGTGTAAATCACCGAACGCACGCGTGGACGTAGGAATAGAGAACTGTTAGAGACCGCTATACAAACGTCCCTTTGAAGCGCTGACAGAGTCTCGCAATTGAAAAGCCAGTGTAACCTGGTTATTCGTCAATCTATTGGTGTTATTTAGAATTCGTAAGGAATAAGGCTTCAAATTAAACTTTTATAACCATTTTTCCCTTATAGTATAAAAAAAAATAAACAAAGAAACATAGGAAAGCCTATACTCCCCAAGCGAGAGTGGAAGAGGTGTCGGTGTATGTTAGGTCCCATGTAATAGGGGACGAGCCTATTGCCATGTATCGAGCACACTTCCAGCATCCGGGCTGATACTGGGAATTTTTCGATAGAAAAACTACATTTCTCCGACCAAGGATTTGAACGCAGAACCTCGTGATTACAGCGTGCATTATTCGCCATTAAACCGACGAGCCAGTCCCTCTTAGTATTTGTACGAATAAACGTAGCTCCTCACTAGGAAATCTACCCGCGTCGTGGGTGCGTTAGCAAACATGAAATTCGCATACAGGTAATAGTGAGTTTGTGGATCACACGAAGATTTGTCCTGGGGAAGCTGCGACATTCTTTTTCATTCTTTCTATACTTTAAAAAAAAACGTAGCCCCACACTAGGATTTCTTCCTGTGTCGTGGGTGCGTCTACAAAAATGAAAATACACATACACAAATACCCAGACCGGCACAAAGAATTGTGGATCACACAAAGATTTGTCCCGTGCGGGAATCGTACCCGCGACTATTAGTTCTTAATCATTGCGCTAAATCGTCCGTCGTACTTGATCTAGTAAGCGGAACGGCATATTCTCTAAACAATAGACGAGACCCACGTGTTAATCTCTATATTTAGTTAATTTCTAGCATCAATTCAGTTAATATCATAAAAAATTTAAAAACTGAAAACGCCGATGCATCCCACAAATTTCTTTGATATATCCTTTACAATTCAAGCAGTCCGTTTGTTGAATGCACTGCCAGTGTCAATTAAAGGTGCAAAGTCGTTGGTTTCGTTTAAAACTATGGTTGAGACTCACTATCTATCAATAAAATGACTATTTGCTACTTGTATAAGGAAATCTGAAACTGCCGTAATCCTTACCTGTGTTTAGCTATAATATGTAACAGTATATATTGTTGTTTGTATATATGACTGGGTTTATATTATATATGTATGTATTGTAAATCAATTATCAATAGTGTACGCCACCAACTGCCCTTTTTATTCTTATTTATTTCCTTCCAACGGTTGTCTGGAATAAATTTCCTGTTAGCAATAAGACCGCTATTTGTACTGATTTTTGTATAAAATTAGTTTCTTTATTATTTTGCTGGTGTGCAATTAAGTGTATTATTTAAAAAAAACACCACCGTCACGCCTATATTCCCCAGAGGGGGTGGCAGAGGTGTCCTGAGTACACCCACGTTTCGCCGACGATGTTAGGTCCCATGTAATAGGGGGCGAGCCTATTGCCATATACCGGGCACAATTCCAGACTCCGGACTCATACTGGGAATTTTTCGACCTAGGATTTGAACCCAAGACCTCGTGATCACAAAGCGATGCGCTTTGCCACTAGACCAACAAGGCATATATTATTATATTATTAATATTTAATATCACTTGTCAAAATACGATATTTTGCTGTAAATAATGTGACACAATAACCTAATTTATCTACTGTTACTTTGAGCATTGCTTTCAGCATTTCTCTGAGTTCATCGCAATTAAACTTTACAACGACATAAAATGAGATACCAGTACATGCGCTCCACTATTAGTCCTTAAGGCAATTAGAAACGAGCCGCAAACCCAAGGGCACTCTATAACAAGCCCTGATTTTTAACTTCTTGCAGTAAACACACGAAAGGATCAGCAATCCGCATAATAATTATTCCGGCGATGCTATGTGTCAGTGTAATAGGATGAGTGCTTATTGTAATTAGCAGAACCGAGCGCGGCCACAGATGGCGCCACTTACTTAGTGCGATAAATATGTACTATTCACACGAAAAGTAATAGCCTAGTTATTAGACCGCTGGACTGTAAATTCAGAGGTTTCGGGTTCAAACCCAGGCACGCACCTCTGTCTTTTCGGAAGCATGCGCGTATTAAAAATTAACTATCACTTGATTTAACGGTGAAGGAAAACATCGTGAGGAAAACTGCATGCCTAAGAGTTTCTCGAAGGTGTGTGGAGGTCCGTACTGGGCCAGCGTGGTGGACTATGGTCTAAACCTTCTCGGTTTGAAAGGAGGCCCGTGCCCAACGTTGAGACAGTCTCTTAACAGGGCTCATATTATATTGTAATATCACACGAAAACGAAGAATTGCAATTATACCCGGCACCATTATTTGAGTCAAAACTGCTACTGTTTCTTTACGATTCAAAAATCGCAATAACAATGTATCTGACCAATGAGGCAGACTTCCACTATTTTTTAAAATCACTTTCATAATCTCGTCTTTGTATGTTGTGTTAACTGCCTGCGACAGGGTGTCATTGCAGTAAACCTCAACCCTTTTCATTAGGCCAGGTACAAACAAGACGGTAACCAAAACGGATTCAACGGTCGGTAATAGGCATCGCGAATTGGCTGAGAATTGGTGCATGCCCCAATAAACCTTTACTTATAATAGGGAAATCACAAAATCAAGACAGTTATGTATTATGATTTGAATAAGGCCTAGGTAATTCGGCACAACAAGTTGGTTAGTTAAGTTTGTGCGACAGGTAGAATCGATGGCCATGGTTCATTCGCCATGGTTACTATCTTAATTTATGAATTCTCGTCAGCTCAATTCTATTCTCTCTCATCTTTTCATTGTCTCAGTACAGGCTGAATTGCCAGGTCCTTAAATACAAAATCCGGACGCTATATCAAACCAGATAGGTTGCCCTAAATGCCAGACAAAACTTTTTCTATTAACCAATTTTTTTTCAAACACCGTCACGCCTCTATTCCCCAAGCGAGATCGGCAGATTTGTACTGAGTACACCACTTTTCGCCGACGATGTTAGGTCCCATGTAATAGGGGTGAGCCATTTGCCATATTTTTTTTAACTGGTCAAAACAATTAAAATTAAGAATTTGTATCGTCGTAAAAGCCGAAGCCTAACCTAGCTAAAGCCGGAACCGTAACAACTTGGCCGGATAGGACCCTAAAAAGCCAAAGCCATGTCCGGCTAAAGCTGTTCGCTTAATACGGACAACACAAAACCAGTATCTAATCCATTATATTTGCGAGTATACTAAAACTGCAGGAAACATAATTCAGCAGTTTTACTAGCAACGTCTGTGTGCAATTTTCTTAGTACACTTGAATAGGCTCGTCTGAGTTATTGCCAAGTTTATCGATTAGATGGTATTCAGAACTATTTTGGTCATAGCGGATGTCGTATTCTATAAGATTGCAGTATTTGGTAAACTATACGTCGCATTGCCGCATCTTGTGATTCGATAAGTAATTCATTTCGTAAAATGCAGTAAATATCTATTTAAATCCCGTAATTGAAACTCGTCCGTGTGGTTTCCGAGATATTTTAATTGCGGGACGGTAAAACAGTGCCATTTAATTGCTATGGCTATCTAAGATCGCGAAGTTGTAAAAGTTACTTAACGTTAACCAAGCTGTCTATATAATCCCATTATACTCCATTTATAATAGTCTTTCAATACATGAAGATTTATTATCTGTTACGTATGATATTTGAGATAAAGGTCAAAATGTTTTCTGTTTTGTTGTACCTACAAAATATCTGTGTACGGACACACAACACATGTGTGTACGTGTATATACCTCTCATGTGTGTACGGGTATGTACTTTTTACAAAAGTTTTTCTGAAGGGATTGGTTAGTGCACGCACATTTCGACAAGGTACCTTGTTTAAGTCCCAATTTGATAAGGGAGAAGGTTGTCGCCATTCTTTGGGTAAATCATAAATTATGTACCTATTCGTAAACGGGAATTAACTACACTGTTGTAATATACTGCAATTCTTTAAAAGACCTCTCCATTACTGAAGTTTAACATCGCTTTATGCATCTGCTTCTATGCTAACCCCCAGCAACCAAGTCCGGTTTACTTGCTTATCCATAGTTCCACAGTCATGTTTTTAAATTAAAGATCATTTCTTCTTTCATCCAGCGAGTCTCTCAACTATGGATAAGTCATATATTTTATGTGACGATGTTGACATGATACAATGGCATGATGTAACTAATCTTTGACAAAGGTTTAATCATGACTGATATAAACAAGAAAAGTCACCGTTACCACCCCAATCGTTCTTAAGAAAAATCCTTTTTTGGCCCGCATACAGACACAAAACTCAAAAGAGCACCATACTTAATTAGGAGTTCACATGTCGGCAAGTCATATACCATCAATCTCCCATAGAGTATCACATGCGGAACCACTGCACGCTATTAATGGCTCGCGGTCAACACGTGTCAATCCCGGCCCTCACGCAACCCATCTCGGGCTTCGCGGAATCTCAGCCCACACGCAACACTGGCTGCAAACAATTCATGAATAAAGAAAAATATTGACTTTACAAGACAGTTTTGTCTTTGGCTCGTTCGCGACTCGCCAAAAGAATTTGGTGAAGCGCGCCGCGCAGTTCCATCAAAGTCAATTGGCCTTATTTGTCTAATTTTGTTTATGTTTTGTTTCTTAACTTAGCGTGACTGTTTTGATTTACGCTTGATCGCATTTTTTAATTGTATATTTTGGTAGCTACATACAGCATGGATAAGCATAGCTGTGATGATGATATTTTCCACTGAAGAGATGTGTTTTAAAGAGATGTCTTATATCGCAAGGCATCATACTAAAGCTGGATCCTTCTTTACAATTTACTTATGTATGAAATAAATGATTCGAGTTTGAGTTTGAATTTATATCATTTTTATTCGAAGCACACATTACGCTCACGTCTCTCAGCTTTGTTAGGTTTACATATAAGAAAAATAGTACAACTCGTCTCCCCTACGCTTGAACTGAGTCTAATAAAACTAATCGGAGACAAGAAAATACTGATATAAGAAAGACTGTAAAAGCTGCATACGAAATTAAAATAATCGCAAGAACGGCTTCGAGATCGTAATAATATGCATAGCTAATAGTAATCATATTTTCAATATAATTAAATATATGTATGTCATGAACAGGTTTTGTGGAAGTTTTAATATCTAAACGCAATTTTCTTGTTTATGTTTTTCTTTTATTTATTTTATCCTTTTTATGTTACTTTTTTTTTGTGGCAATTGCGTTTACATTATGCCATTGTACAAAGTTTACGAATATTCATTTCTAAATTAATTCAACTACCCAATGAACTTGATGACGAAGATGATAATGAAATTGATGAAGTGCCCCTGGATAGTAAAGTGATGGATACTTTACATACCAATTGCGACGGCCGTTTTGAGGGAAATCGAAAAGGCACGTTTTATCACTTTGTTACAATTACCTTCACTCATGCACATATAAGAATACATAATGGTTAATATTCCACCAACATTATAATTCAAAATAAGAAAAGTTTTAGAAATTAAAACAAATTGACGACATCACTGTTTGATTTCCCGCCAAAACTCCCCCTTAAGTTATGTTTATTGTAAATCGTCATTTATTTGAAAAAGATTAAATTTTGTAAAAAAAAATTTCAACAGAAGTAAAATTTAAAATAAGTATTATTATGTTTTTCTCAATTTTAGACAGATGCCTATTTAAAAAAAAAACACATTTAGGCGGGTAATGCGTTCTAAATTCTTAATAGTGTTATTACTACGATCCCGACACTAATAATATTATCGACAAAATTTCGTGTGAAATATTTTCTAATTACTGGACACACGTGCAAGGTTTTAAATTGCTTTAGTACTTTACCAAAGGGTGTGTCGATAAGATCTTCAAGCTTAGGGCCCGGGGGCTCGGCAGCACGCTTAATATTTCATTTTTCGCGATGATTACAAGGCACCGAGTATTAACGGGCTATTTAGCAAACGGCTTGAATGCGTGTAAATTACCGACGCACTTTGATCAATATATTTTTCATACAAGTTTTATGAATTTTTAATTTAATGAATTTAGTTTATTGAAGTGGCATTTATTTGTTTAAATATGATCTACTTAAGATATCTTCATTAGAAAATATTTTACATGAAATTTTTTCGATAATATTATTAGTATTAGGACCATAGTAAAAATTGACAATATTAGAAATTTAGAACGCATTGTAAACTCTATTTTTTTATTGTTTTATTACACGAATAAACCATAAAATCGAGGAGTTTTGGCGGGAAGTCGAAGAGTGATGTTGTCAACTTGTTTTAATTCCCAAAACTTGTGTTATTTCGACTAATAATGTGTAATGTTGGTGGAATATTAACCATTATGTGTTCTTATACGTGCATGAGTGAAGGTAATTGTAACAAAGTTATAAAACGTGCCTTTTCAACTTCCCTCAAAACGGCCGTCGCAATTGGTATGTAAAGTATCCACCGCTTTACTATCCTTCATTAATTTCATTATCATCGTTATCATCAAATTCATCGGGGAGTCAAATTAATCAAAACAAACACGAATATATATCTCACTGGACACTGGCAAAATACACTTATAATTAGTGTGAAGCCATAACTTGAAGAAGAAAAAGATGAAACCATAAAATCGAAGTTATCAACAATTAAAATCGTAATTATGGTAAATATCGTATCCATATCATCACGCCAGATTCCTTGCGGGGCAGGTAGAGAGTACAGAATTCCAACAGGTTCTTTCATTACAGACCTCTCGGGCTTCCTCCACCCTTATAATTTCATAGGTATTTGTACTCATTAAAGCACGTCTTTGTAAACAAAAGTGTCAAAGCGTAGCGTGTCTTGCCAAACGAGCTCAAAGTACTTCTCCTTTTGTAGACATTTTCTGACTGCATTCTGGGGTCTGTGATTGGTCATGCTCACTAAAAAGTCTATGCTTGCTATGACTATGTGGTGCGGGTCGGGTTGGTGCAAGTAGTCGTACTCGTGAACGGGTGCTGCTTGTGGAGACTGGTCCACTCAGAATCCTCTAACTTTCCATTGTAACATATATTTAAAAATATTATTATTAGTCTTATATCTCAGTCGTAAGGCATCACACTATAGCTAGACCGCATAAATGATTTTGTATAATATAAAAATGTATGTATCTATACAAAGAATGATGAAAACAAATTAATGGAAAATTAGACAAAAAAGACAAGCTTGCTGAGTTTCTCGCCGGATCTTCTCAGTGGAGGCCGCGTTCCGATCCGGTGGTAAATTAGTAAGTAAATATGACACTTTTTAAACCCCCGCAGGGTTTATGCAAAATAACCAATTAGAGTTTTGAGTTTTTATATATTAAAAATTTTAAATTTGATATATGGATTGGATATGTAAGTCTTCTTTCAAACTTCGGCTTACTTCTAAAAGAGAAACCTCAATAACACGTCACACTGTCCTACGTTTCGAACCCACCTCGTAACCTTACCGTACTAGAATAACGTAGCGCGAAATAATTTAATGTCAAATAGTTTCATATAAAAATGACTTAAACTATACTTAAAAGGATATGCCATTAGCAATACATTTCAAAAACGCTTCCCGCGTGTCCTCTTAAGCGTTGTTTAGTTACCTAACGATAAATAGTATCTTATTTTACGATATTGTATCCACATGTCATACATAAGCGTACAAGCTTTAATGCAAATATCCTTGCTAGACCTTAAAAGTTTGGTCAAATCCCCGACGGAGCGCGACGAGAACGCGACGGAAGCGCTCGGCTACGTGCAGTCGTGACGTTTGCCATCGCGCCGAGCGGGGCTGCGCTGTGTGGCGTCTCTCGTACATTTCAGTACATTACAACTCCCCAAGCCGCGCCCCCGTCGCGCTCCCGTCGCGCTGCGTCGGCTACCACGCCGCGATTACCAATTAAAAACGTACCACGCCGCGTTAATATCCCATATTTCGGACTGCCACTAAAACAACCTCTATAACACTTTGTTCTGCTATTCGAACCCAAAAACACACAAACCTCGTAATAGCCTTACCGTACTAAAATAACGTAGCGGAAATAATTATGTCAAAATGATAAAGTCAAATAGTTGTTATACAAAATCACAATTCGCCACTTAATACTATACTTAAAGTCCCACAAGTACTTTTTGGCACGCGGAGAACATCGGAACTAACGCTGTCATCACGTGAAATGTCACTTCATGACAGTCGCAGAGTTGCCGTTCTATAAAATTTTCCCAAGTTCTTTTTTAATTATTAACTGTGCGACCCCCTGTCAAAATATCTCCTTGGAAGTAGGGAAATTTTATTAAATGTAACCCTTATTTTACAGCAACGCCCTCTTGCCAATTTCATCTACGGGCCAATAGATCCTTGTCGCACTGTAGGAGGAAATGCCATCGGCAAGACACTAAAAACCGCCCACCTCTCCCCTTAAGCGGTGCTTAGTTAAATGAGGAAATAACCTAACGATATGTAGTATCTTATTTTATGATTTTGTACCAACATGTCATACATGAGCGTACAAGCTTCAATGCAAATATGCTTCCAGGACCTTTATTCGCTACGACCGTTAAACACGTAACGAGCCCCGTTACGATAACATCGTGAAATTATCTTTTTGTGTGTGTGTGTGAGTGATGTACGCTGTTGGCCGGGGGGTCCTTACGTTTCACCGGAGAGAAGGGCGAACGTGTAACCACTACGCTCGGACCAGAAGGGCAAGGGGGCAACTAGCTCAAAGGCGTCTCAAGGAGGAACGGTCTCAACTTGGGCAGTCGCTAAGGTGGAGGGCAAATACTAGGTGTCTCGCCGTGGTGCTCTGCACCGTGAAATTATCGTTCAGTGGTATTCCAGTGGCAAACAGAATACAGTACACGATAATTTCACTAAGTTATCAAATCATGCCGCGTTTGGGTATAATGAATAAGAGCCCCGCATGTATTAAACTTTATGGATAAACTTTATGAATGTAATGATACCGTTATTTTTAAACAAACATAAGGCATAATGTCGGAGACTTCTAATGAAATTTAAATAAATAATTGCAGTTGAACTAGCTTTGTAAAGTCAGTTTTGGTAATTACTTACAGTTTTGTTAATTTGTTTAGGTGTTTCGTTTAGATTCACGGGTTTTTTGGGACTTTTGGAAAACTTGGCGGCGGACATCTTTTCATCAAGTAGAATCTAAGTTAATGTTAAAATCACCTTCCGAGATCAATTGCTGACAATAAAGAAAGCGTTCTAACTCCAGCTGATGCAAGGACTCTTTTGTAAATTATGAAATAAAAAGTCTACAGGATTGAGGATTTAAGTACTAAAAGATCCACTTTCTTTACTCCATTAGGTATTAACCTCGCAATAACATTTTGTTACTTACTTTAAGTTGTAGTAAAAAATTAAACCTCAAAAAACGTATTTATCCACAATTATGTACCCAAATGCAGCCTTTATTAACTCCGATGCAGCCCTTTATTAACTCCAATGTCTTTATTAGGACCGACTAAAACTTTTTAAATCGATTTTTTAAATTCGCGTGAAGCCATTGGAGTTGGTATAATTGAACTTATACGAATTTAAAGGCATCGCACATAACTGAGTATAAATTGACTTCAGTATTAACTCCTGCTTACAAAAAAGAAATTGCAAAGTCGCTTCACACTCAAAAGTCTCATACCTCGAGTTTAATCGCATTCTTTCTTATTGCTATTTTATGACTGTATATTAAAATTTACTGCAGTCTCAGATGAATCGCATCTGTATTACATTTCTATGGTAGTGAGCAGAGAAATGGACATTAAACTGGCCAGCGTAAGAATGTAAACCGGTTTATATATATTTTTAAATTAAAGAAAGAAATTTGACAAGTAAATAAGTGGAATGGTTGTGTTATTTTTTTGCGACGTCCATTAGGATCCATTGCATAACTACATTGATGGATAATAGTGCGCTTATTCCTCCACTCGAAATTTATGCGAACCAACGGACGATTTAGCGCAGTGGTTAAGAGCTTAAGCCGCTCCGCCCACTGTGTCTAATAGTCGCGGGTTCGATTCCCGCACGGGACAAATCTTTGTGTGATCCACAATTATTTGTTCCGGTCTGGGTATTTGTGTATGTGAATTCTCATGTTTTTAAACGCACCCACGACACAGGAATAAATCCTAAAGTGTAAACAAGAAGTAAAGAGTGCACTTAGACTCAAAAAAAGTTTGAGAGAGTTAAACGCAACCCAAAACAGACGTATCGTGACGAAACTTCGCCCGTTTAGATTGTTAGGAACACGAAGGTGTTCTGTGGTCAGGAAGCCTGTAGTTTCTACATACTTCCTGATCACTACCTCCTCGTACGCTGGATGCGTACAACGCAAAGCCGATCGTCTCACAACGATTTTTGGGGAGGCCTTAATCTGCAGTGGACTTCTTTCGGTTGATATTTTTAATTTTTATGGTCACGTTTATATTTTATAGTGTTTTCTTCGTATAATTAGCGAATCATTGTCTTCTTATGGATTACTCATTAAACAATAACTTAAAGTTAACACACACACCCAAGCGTCGAATGTTTTGGGTGCACACTTTTCGCCGAGGATGTTACGCCCCATGTAAAAGGGAGCGAGCCTATTGCCAAACCGGGCACAATCTCAGACTCCGGAATGGACACTGGAAAATTTTCTATGGAAAAAAATCATTTTGTCCGACCTACTATTTGAGCCAAAGTGCTGGTGATCACTATGCGCATTGTTCACTACCATACCATAAAATATATTTCACATTAAATCCGAGTCTTGCGCACCTCCATCACTAGGGTCCACGATCAATATTGATACATGTGGATTCATGGATTCCACTAAAAATGTAATTCAAAATAGTGATTAATTTATAAGTGTCCTTTGAGATAATAAAATCGTGGTCATAGTGCCAAGACATCAAAACCAGGAGATCTTTTTAAGAAGAGAGTTCGGTTTTAGTTTTATGGGCTGCTCGCACTGATATTTATCGTACCCACTCCCTGCACATCACCACACAAGTTTGCTAAGTGTAACGACAGTTTTGATTACTTTCCCCTCAACGATAAAATGTTTCGTAGTAATAATCCATCATTAGGGACCCCGGCGTTAAAACGTACTCTGCACTTTTATCTCCGTGTGAAATCTCATGCGTAGCATTGTTCTGTCGCCGACCAAACCCGTTAAGTACAGAACACAAGGATATTTAATAATATCGCGTGAAAGACATATTGTAATGTCTTAAATTAAGCATATTTTTACATGCAAAATCAGTCAGCCTAGTTCAAGGTCACATCTACGATCATTTTGTGTTTTTCGAAATCTATGTCGAACGTTATATGTAAGGGAAAACATGAGTATAGTAGCTCTATGTCCATGGGAACCTATAAGTTTTTTGACAAACATGTAAACTATGTAACATTGATATTAAAATCATTTCAATGAAATAATGGCGTAGTGTGTATACCTCTACATACTCCTTGGGAAAACGCTATCCTGTTTTCTTCCAACATATTGCGGTCAAAGTGTATTTTTATAAGAAGCATGTAGAGTTTAAATATAAGCTTTCTTTGACACAACCAGGCTAGAGAAAGAAATTATATGAATCTAAAGTTTGAATTTCGAAACCTTTGCATGTATTCTTCTTAAATGATAACTGAAGGCAAACTTTTATATTTGTAAGTAAATAACTTAACACGGTTTTATTTAAACATCCATTGCAAACAATAACGGCTATATTGACTCATCTTCCGCCAAAGCTAATAACGCTCTCGTTACAAAAAGGTTCTTTATTTAAACCACCAATTAGTATGTGCATAAAAATTAATGACAGCGGAATTCTTTATGTTTTTTTATTACAAAACTGCAATGGCGGAGTGCGATAGCCGGCAATAACCCTCGGTCAAGGGTATAAACGATACATTGACTAAGAAAATTAAATACTCACCGTACGAGATTCCGCATTGTTGCTTCACTAAAGATGTTTTATTAAAAAAAAATAGCACTTCGATTTTTGAATATTTGAAACACTCGTGCGTATCGCGATGCGCTCGGGAGCAGGGGCTGGCGTGTGCTCAGCGCGAAAGCTGCGACGATTCTGTCCGTTCTTGAGTCGCGTGCCTGTTCTTGAACTTGCGACGTGACAGCAGGTTGCATTGCTGCACACCGGTGCACTTTGACAATAGCTAAGACTAGAAGAACTAAACAGACGAACTGCGCGGAAGTTAAATCTTGATCTCTGTTATAAGTCTGAAAAACTTTGTCCAATAGATGCACTAATGTGGATTTCCATCAAATCTACATCCTATTGTCTTAGGGCCGGTTTTAATATTCAACTCAAGGATAGATTTGCTTACTGTCAGTAGATTTTTGACAGATTTTTCATAAAAAGTAAGTCAAAATTCCATTTGTAGTAGGCAAATCGATTCTTGAGTTAAATATTGAAACCGGCCGTTAGTGATAATATGATGATTTTTCTTTGTCGGTTGGTTCAACGTTACTAGTATTCTTTTCTTAAATAAATGAGAAAAAATGCTATAAGTAACATTTATTTTTGCAATAAGTCCCGATACAAATTCATCGAGATATTCAAATTCAGAGACAAGAAGTTCTTTATGGAGGAGTACAATTTATCTTTACTCTGACACAGAGACGTAGAGACGTAAAGTCATCGTAGAGTGCCACCCCTGTCTGTCACCTGTCAATCAAATCGGCGTCGGTACGTCAGGAAGGTAATGCTTGTTCGTCCGTGTAAAGCGCATGCACTCTCTCAATGGATGATTCACTGCTCCGCGAACTGAGTCGTTAAGGGAAGAGCGACTGAGTGGCTATCACGTGTTGTTTGCAGATGAGAATACACATGCCCATTGCAAGGTATGAAGATGATCTGAAAAGGTTATCGATATATTATTTGTACTAGGCTAAAGGTGACAGTCCGATAAATGGCCCAAAAAATAAAAGCACAAGAATGGGTGTGCTCTTATTTCAAATTAGTTCGATCCAACTACAGTGAGGACGCGTTCCAATGCTCCATTTTTGTAAAACTTATATACTACAAAGATCTGAGGTCATTAATAATGTTCCACTAATTTCTATAGCCGCTAGCTACAAGCAGGTATAGATGTTTATGTATATATATCCAAACGCGGCTATTTTTGGCTGTCATTTTGTTCGTGATCAGCAACATAAGTTGCTTAACATTTTCAATTTTTTGAAGCACTTGCGCACTTTTGTTTTGTATCACATCCATTATTTTTGTTAATCTAAATATATTGGAATATGTTGCTAATAATCTGGTTATGACAATGTTCACCAACATTTGTAAAATATTGAGTATTATTGATTTTAAAAACTGAGACTGTTAAGCGATTTACGTTGCTGACTGTACGAATAATATATTGTTAGAAGAGGTGCAAAGGCATGTCGAATGCCCAAAAGTATCTTTAACTCCATTCGGTGTGAGATCTGTACCTATCTGGAACTAGAATAGCGACTGTCGTATTTTTTGTGATCCTTGTTGTTTCAGAACTTTTTGGCGCAATGTAGACGTTTTTTGCCTGTAACCATGTTGAATAAGTTCCTAAATCATCACGACCTATGGGAACTTTTAACTTATCGAAAACATGTAGAGCATATCAATTTTGAATGACAGATTTTTTATTAGTTTTACTCTCTTAGGCACCTTTAACGGCACCTCCGGAAAGGGGCAACTCTTATCTATAGAACAACTAGAAACTTCTTTTGCAGCAATCTTCATAAAACACACAATTGGCCCGACAGCTCCATACTTATCACAATTTATGTTGCCTCCATAATAATACACCAACAATAATCGCTTAAAAACAAAAAAACATAACACAACAGTAGCCGCTATTAGGGTGTTATAGCAATTTGTACGAATTAAGCCGAATTAGAAACGCTTATGAATAATCTTCGCGTTTACAAACTGTTATTTACCACATTAAATGTGCATTAGCACACACACACAATGCTTTTACCGACACCCAACTGAGGAAAAGTGCATTTTTATACTTTTGTTTTCAAAATCACAACGTTTTGAAGATAAAATAATTTAGTTCTGACTGCACGCAATTTAGTAGTTGCCTATAGAGTGGAAACTAAATAGACATGACACCTAAACAAAGCGATTCACGAACTGTTTTTTTATAATTTCAACGGTGCATACGATAAGTTTTAAGATAATAATATTTTTTTTTCTCTACAATACTCTAAAATGGGTATCATACGATCTACATTGTTGACTCTAGAATATCGCCTTTTGATTCCATCTTTTTAAGAGACTGGTGCTTAATGTAAGTGTTTAAAGGAAAACCCTGTATTATGGGGTAGTTGAGCGGATAGAATTAATGGTGTTAATAGATTATGAGAAAATAATAAACTACTTAATGCTTTCGTTTTGATTAGTTGTGTTAAACGGCACCGTCGATTTTTTCATAGTCGCGGAAATCTTCTTCTTCTTCTTCTACTTAAAAAAAACGTAGCTCCACACTAGACTTTATTCCTGTATCGTGGGTGCGTTTACAAACATTCAACAAATTACAAAATTCACATACACAATTTCCCAGACCGGGACAAATAATTGTGGATCACACAAAGATTTGTCCCGTGCGGGAATCGAACCCGCGACTATTAGACACAGTGGGCGGAGTGGCTTAAGCTCTTAACCACTGCGCTAAATCGTCCGTCAAAAACGTCAAATAACAGATTAGTCTTCTGCTAAAACTGATATGATAAAAATAACGAACAAAAAGCTAGAGATGGCTAGCTTTAATATTTATTTGGCCGGATACCGGATATTTGACAACTCAATTGACCTGAGCGCCAAATATCTGGCAACACAGTTAGCCGCAGCCGTGAATATCCGGCTGCCTATCTAAATATTAATAATGGAACTTATTTAATTATTTCTCGCAATTATATTAATATGTTCGTAAACTACTTAATAATCGAGTAACGGTTTTTATCATATTTCTTTAGTTCATGGTTATGAAAAATTCATCATAATCTTATACGTATATAGCACGTCTGCAGAATTAATTGAGTAGATTGAATTTATAAATTACATGAATTAAGTTAGTGAAACCGAAGTTATCTTTGTTATTTGCACAAAAAGTTAAGTGTAATAATGATGTAAAATAAGAAATGGGCGTGCGTGTGAGTCGGTGCTAAGTAACTTTTGTAAACAAGATTTTTTATTATAATTTCGATCTGTATGATGAAGAGGCACTCCTAGCGTTGTGCAACCGCGGTGTTCTTATCGATCACTAAGGTTAAACAGCATTTGACACGGTCAGCCTGCGATGGGTGACCGTTTGTGGCATTTTGATATTCGGGCGTCTCCGTGCTTCGAAAGGCACGTTAAGGTGTTCCTTAACGTGCCTTTCGAAGCACGGAGTGGTAACCGGGACCAACAGGTCCCGGTTACCACTTAATGTGGTAGTCGTTAAGCCGAGTTAGAAGCCTTGTAGGCGGCTTAATAAGTTCCACCAACAGGTGCCCACAAACCTGCCTCCGCCTATCCGCATTGGGTCCGCGTGACGGAGTATGATCTAAACTCTCTCACCTCGATTTGTGCCTTTGCCCAGCAGTGGGACAGTCTGATATTTTTATGATAAAGTTCTGTGTGTGTGTGTGAATAGTCTACGCTGTTGGCCAAGGGGCCTTTACAGCTTCACCAGGTAAGCGTGCATAAACTACGCTCCAACCGGAAGGACAAGGAAAGCAATTAGCACAAGGCGCCTCAAGAAGGAACGACCTCGGCTCGGGCTGTTGCTTTGATGGAAGGTATCTACTAGGTGTCTCGCCGTAGTGCTCTGCACCAGCCGACGAGCCATCCTTAGACCTCACCGGTGAGGTCGGTGTCTGTGCCTGTGTGTAGTATCTGTATCCAAAAGGTAAGGGCATCGGAAGGGTATATGTATATGATAAGAAATGATATTCGATTATATAGCATTACAGTCTCAAACGCTCGCCTTATTATCACGAGATCCACGGTGATTGTAATTTACACAATTCACTCTGTCTTTCCTAGTGGTCCCATTGTCAATTGTTTTATCTATTTATTAGGAAAATTTACAGCTGACACATAAAAATAATAATAACAAAATATAGAAAGCCAATTACAAATTTTCACTATAGTCCTTCCTTTTTACCAGTCATGGATCCGCTGACGTTTAGAATTTGACGTTTCTAGAAATGTGGTAAGTATGAAATAGAATCGATTGAATATCGTATCGAGAAATTTTATAACGAAGAATGAATTGATATTAATAAAAATAAATTAGGAACAAAAGAGAACAAAATAAAATAATCTCATTATTTATTTACGAATCAAGCCTTTGGTCAGAAAAATCGTCTGATAAATCGCATCATTCGTCGCTTACGTGTATTATTATCAAAAAATGTATAAAACTCTGTTCGAATACGTCAAGATAGCGACCCTTAAACGCAAACCGTTATAAATTATGTAATAATTGAGTAATAGAGTGTTATTAAGCTATAAATTTTTTTAAAAATAATTACGCGAATTTATGAACAGTATATGATTTAAATGAAAAGCAAATTTTTGATGTATTTTTTATTTACCTGTTTATTTTTGGATTCTATATTTTCAATATTCTTAAATACAATAAACGTGAAAGGGAATATGATCAAACGTCACCGTACCCATGTCTCGTGAAAAAGACTATAAAGATACAAACAAAGAAAAGAAAAAAATGGAACTAATCACACCCATACCTTATTCGATGTACTATTATTCGAAATACATCATAATAAATATCTAGAAACGCAACAGTGTGAAAGCGTAACACTAGATAAATAGACCATATTTAAGTTGAAGAATTCAAACGAAGGAAATGCGGCGAATACAGTTTTGTAGATTAGCATCCTGTGACTCTACTTTTATACCAGTTCTATCTGTCCTACTAATATTATTAACACAAAAGATTGTGAGCATGTATGTATGAATGTTTGTTCCTCTTTTATGCAAAAAGTAACGACTGGATTTTGGTAACACTTTACAGTAATATATCTTATACTTCAGATTAACACACAGGCTATCATTTATAAAGATAATATGTAAATTGGGCAGAATAAATCAAATTACAAAATAAACGCGTGCAAAGTCGCGGGCAACAGCTAGTACTGTAATAAAATTATAAAGAGCTGTGTGTGTACTTTAATTATTATAAGTATCTCGGTTTAGTGCAAATTTTCTAATAATATGATCTATTTAATAGATAGATAGAAAGAATGTTAGAAGAAAGAATGACAAAACAGATATACAATGAGATGGATGTAGGTACCGGGGAAGACCTAGACTATCTTACCACGACCAAATAGATCGAATCTTATCTGAAGGACAAGTCAAGAGTCTCCGTAACCGGCGAACGTGTATGAGACGAACTATGAGAGTGAAGGAAGCCAGAGAGGTATGTAAGGAAAGAGCCTGTTGGAACTGGGGGTGATGATATGGAGTTATTAGGGAATCAGGCAAAAACCGCTAATTAAAATCGATTGTGAAGTTTGACTAAAATCGCTACAGGAGAACCAGGGTGATTCAGCTTGACAAACATAGTGGGAATGACAAAATGACAGTGGATTTGACTATTATCCTTGAATTCCTTTCAGCTCCCTTGCACAGCAGTAAGCAGAGAAGTGGGGACGAAACCAGCCAGCGCGAGAATGTAAACCACGGTATGGAGTAAGAAAATGAAGATAATACTGAGCAGCGCTTAGATGTAAAGTTTACATACTCGCTCTACTCCTTTTCTTGTCTACTTCCTTGCACATTGCCAGGCGAATCTTGAGGTAATATTCACGGGAGTGCAGCTACGGGTTAAATCTAGTCCTTTATAATTATGTTAATCTTGATAATATGCATACTTAATTATAAGTAGTTAACACTATTTCCTTAAACTTGTCTGTCTGCATTCGAATATTCGCTCTAACTTGATTACTCGATAATCGACTAATGTAATCGATGTCACTATCAATACTCGAATCATATCTCTTCTTTCCAAGAACACGAAAGAGATTCACATATCTAGCTTTGAAGCGTCGGCGAACTTTTTGGTCTCCTATTTTCTGCTCAAAAATAACGGAAGTGAAAATTTTTTTTTACCGTTTTGTCAATCGTCTTTACGTTATTTAAAGTTAGGGAGCAGTGAATATAATAGAGGAATAGATAACAGTTTTTATTCCACAACAGATACAAAAAGGAGATAAAAGAAGCAAGATTACAAATTGAAAGTTAGTGTTGTTACACCATATGGGCGACCACCATATGTTACACCATATATACAATAATATACGGCCTTATCACTAATAGGGATCTCATTCAGGCAAACTTTGGATGGAGAGCATCTGAAGAAAACACAAGATTTAGGGGTGTACTTAACGCAGCACAATACATAAATAAATCCATCATAAACTACTGAATAATATACCTATGTATAATATATAAGAGTAAAAATAATAAATAATAAGTAAAAAAAAATTGCAAATGATTTACACCAAAAAAATTATAGCTCAAAACAACTAGTAACAGCAAATAGAAATTATCCAGCTAATATAATGCAGTTATTAGTTATTACTAATATAATAGCATTATATTTCATATTACTAGATTTTTCCCGCAGCACCATTTTCCATGACCCTAGTGCGTTGAAATTATTTAACGTTACTTAAAAACTTCTATATATGTGTGTGCTACTGCAGATTCCATCAAAATCTGTTCAATGGTTTTTGCGTAAAGCCCAAACATACAAAAAAAAAAGTGGTATTGTGTTCAGAAATTTCTAAATAATTTACACCTGCATCTTTTATGTACAGGCACAACCCCTCTACATTAATATAATAGAATAGATAGATTTTATCAAACCATAAAAACAAACAACAAAATAACGATTTATCAAGAGTAAACTCAAAATTATTAGACAAGTCACAACTTTTCATTATAAACAAAACAGAGGAAGTTAGGTACACAAAATCTAGAAGGTAAATGCTTTAGTGCGAAGTCAATGACTTGCCTACATCGGCCTGATACAAATCAATGAATCATTGCAGCTTACCCCAGAAACAAGTAAAACTAGCTTCATATGACGTCATTGTGATACTCAGAATCATGGATTCGTAAAACTATACGTTTTTAAAAGTCTTGCTTGGGACAATACTTATTTACATGACAAATACGGAAGTCGTGCTATTTCAAGCGAAGAAACACATAAGACTGAGACCCGTATTACAGAACGAAAATCAGTCGTGAATCTAGTTTTAAAACTAACGTTTTAGTATAAAAATCAATTTTTAAAAGTGAATTCACGACAGATTTACGTTCTGTATTACGACCTGAGAGTAACACTAGAAGAACCTACACTGGGAATTATTGTGTTGTGTCTCAATGGAAAAAATAAATTCTCTCTTTATTTTATCGTGTCCACTATCGAAATCTTCAATAACCACGTTTCATGAAACTCAATGAAAATTAAGTTGTCATGTTCTAAACTAGAAAAGAAACGTCCTCAACTAATATTTTATAGCACACGTTAGAACTTAAAGTGCATACACTCTAGATATTCACACGTTCGAGTGCTAAATTTTATTAAAAAATATACCTTTGTGTACACTGAAATACTGTTTAAACAACTCGAGAAACATGAGATTACGTATCTATGAACACACAAGACCTGGATCACCCCGTGATCACGAAATTGCACGCCAGTTTTTTTAAATAACTCGATCCCAATTTTGTTTTTATTTTGGTTGAACGTTGTAATATGGACGATTGCCATTCACATTGCTGATTTTAAAGTCTTTGGTCCCATTAGGGATAAGGTATGAATATCAAACGGAAAATCACAGCCAATAGTGGCGCCACTTCAACTTCCCATACATGGGTTACCTACAATCTAAATAAGGAAGTCACTTGCCCATTTTGTGCTAAATAGAACCAAGCACGAATTGAGGCCGCGATAAATTATTGCGCAGAATCAAATCAATCTCAATCAATATTTAAAATTTACAAAATAACCTAACGACGGAGAAATTTTAAGATTAATTTATCTGTGGGTGTTTTTAAATTATAATTTATAAGCGACCCATCCCGTCTTCGCACTGGTGAATTATTCACATAAACCTTTCTCTTGAATCACTCCGTCCATTGGTGAAAACCGTATGAAAAATCCGTTTGGTAGTTATTGAGTTTATAGCGTTCAGACATACGAACAGACACGGCGGGACTTTATTTTATAATATGTAGTGATTATTACAATGAAGGTTTTGGTATTACTATCCTTATTTTAGTTAAATAGTATTTGTATCTATTTATAAGAGTACTGACTAAATCTCGTAAACGTGACCAAAGCTTTAACGCATTAAAAATACAAAAAAAATATGTTTTGCACTAGTCTAGTTTTAATATATTGGTATAATTATGAATGTTTAAATAGCATAGCATGACTTAAATGCTTATTCCGTTCCTAAATTAGGTAGTTCAGTAACCTATGATGATTCAAATTAACATAATTATTCTTTAAAAAAGCATTCGTCCTTCACGAGAAAAAGAAGCTAAACACACCCATATCACTTTATTTAGCTTTAAAAACAATTTCTAAAATTTTAAAAAATAACAAAAACTTCTAACAATTAATTAAAACCAAACATGCTTAAAATTAACAAAAAAAAAAGAAGTTTACCAACCATGATTCAGAGGGTTTAGCACGAAAAGATTTGCGTTAGCGAGTTGATATGCCATCCTTGCCACACTATAAATTTACTAAATGAACATGAAAGTGACAGCATTATTACTCGCTAACGTCACGTCACGCTAACGCCAAACTTTTCGTGCTAAGCCCTCAGATGTGGAGCGTTGACTCCTTTAATTTGCGGCACTAGTAGTCAAGCGTAGCTGGCAGCTATGGTTGCCAGGTAAATGTAAAAAAAGATAACCTGGCTATGGTTGGGCCCTTATTCGGTATGACCGATTAAACTCGTAACGCGGTGCGTTACGATAACTTGATAAAAAGGTCGTTTATTGCTACTCTCATCATTATACATTCATTTAACGAAGATGACATTTCTTAAATTACGACAAGACTTGACATGCTAATCGTAATTTAAGAATGCAGGGTTGCTATATAAGAATACAGCTGAAATTAAACTATTTTTCGGATTTTATCGTGGTTTATTTTAGGAGAACTAAAAAATCAAAAATAAAAAACGCGAAAAATCTGAATATTAGTCTTATTCCATGTGTAATATTCGCGTAAATCTAAGAACATAACATAAGAATACATCGCTGTCCTGCTGAAAAAAAAAACAATTATCTTGGAGCAAAAAAGTTTTTGTTGCAATATATGAATTTATTACCTGCAATTGTTTGATGGACTGTCATGACGCATTCTAAGGAGTTTTTGGCGGGAAGTCGAAGAGTGATGTTGTTAATTTGTCCTAATTTCCAAAACTTATGTTATTTCCAATAATAATGTGTAATTTTGGTGGAATATTAACCATTATGTCTTCTTATATGTGCATAAGTCAAGGTAATTGAAACAAAGTGATAAAACGTGCCTTTTCGATTTCCCTAAAAACGGCCGTCCCAATTGGTATGTAAAGTATCCATCGGTTTACTATCCAGGCTGAGGTACTTCATCAGTTTCATTATCACCGTTATCATCAAGTTCATCGGAGACTTGAATTAATTTAAACAAACAAGACTATGCATCTCACTGGACACTGGCAAAATACACTTAAAATTAGTGTGAAGCCATAACTTAAAGAAGAAGAAGTATTCTAAACAAAAATACAAATTTCCACATTCACATTTCAAAAGGCTCTATGAAGCTGGCTCTCACATCGCTCTAGCAGTTAGGAGTCGCTTAGTTAAAAAAATTGGCACTTAACTCTCATAAAGTATCTATATATCGCATATACGGCATCACCCGTAAGATTTCATTCAATTCACGAACGGGAAACCAGAATTGAAGAAACGTGACACATTAATGTTATCGTGACTACATATCATTTATCTTGTCAGCACAATGTAGTAAACCCAGTGAAGGGAGAGCACTAAGCATCAAAATTCCTAAAACCTCAAAGGAAACTCACGGGGCATGTCATCTTACCGACAAAAACACTAGGGTAACTGGCATATACACTGCGATTAGGGTTCGGAATCACCGCGAGGAAGGCATCAGTGCTCCTTCATGCCACACACTAAAAGCCTGCCTCAGGGAAGGATAAACTAGACACACAAATACAATCCTAGACCAGCCAAGACGACAGTCGATAACGCTAGTGAAGATCTGTACAGCATGGTCAAGTTCGACACAAGTATGTCATCGCTTACGGATACGTCAAAGTGGTACCTTTTAGATTGACAGCTATCGACAGCTCAACACGTGTCTTACCAACTTAACAACTATACTTTTTGTAATGACACCGAACGTGGCCATAGTGGCGACAGAAGGTACTAAGAATGCTGGGAACTAAGAATTATAGATGCTAGTTTTTTCTTTAAACGTCTTGTAGATATGCATGTTTGTACATACTTTTACGACTTTATCCCTTAAGTAGTAGTCACATGCGGAATACGAATCAACAACCAATGTGTTACGTGTATAACGAAAAACCTCACTCTAATTAGATTCTTCTATCTATCTATATCATCAGCAAGCAGTTGAAGCAGTGATAGCCTAGTGGTTAGACCGTTGGACTGCAAAGTTAGTGGTCTCGGGTTCAAACCCAGGCACCTCTGTCTTTTCGAAAGCATGTGCGTATTAAAAATTATTAATCACTTGCTTTAACGGTGATGGAAAACATCGTGAGGAAACCTGCATGCCTAAGAGTTTCTCAAAGGTGTGTAAAGTTCGCCAACCCGCACTTGGCCAGCGTGGTGGGCTATAGCCTAAACCCTTTCAGTTTGAGAGGAGGCCCGTGCCCAACGGTGGGACAGTTTCTAAACAGGGCTAATATTATTATTATATATCTATATCATCACGCCAAATCCCTTGCGGGGTAAGCACTCTCTGCACAGAGTTCCAGCGGGTTCTTTCCTTAGTAACCTCTCTGGCTTCCTCCACTCTCATAGTTAGTCCTCTCATACACGCTCGCCGGTTACGGAGACTCTTGACTTGCCGTTCAGATAAGATTAGATTCTTGATTTACAAATTCGGTACGAAAAACAATATTCTAGTTATTACTTCCTATTTTCTTAAGAACATTTATATCCGATTTAACTACGAAAGTCTAGGACTGACGAAACGTTATTTCGGATGGTTTTGTAAACAAGTTGAATTTCTACAGTCATTAATGTTAGGAAAAAATGGAATAACATTTTACAAGAATAATTCACGTGCTATGAACAACGTGCTGTCGAATGCGAAACATCAATCTAGATATTATGGGAGTGGAGCAAGCTGGAGAGGATCTGTTGGAGCTCCGTACTCTCTGCCGCAAGGGATCTGATGATGTAGGTATAAAGATAAATACAAAAAGCTGGCTAGGCCAGTTAATCACTACAAGGATTTCAGAAACACTGGGATTACCCTTTCTACTTCAAAGTAAAACGTATGCTCATCTACGGAGTGTAGACGCTGCAGCACAATTCCCACGGCTCCAAGTTTCAAACACAGCTCCGTGAAATTTGCATGCAATGGCAGCTGCGGCTGGCATAATGCCAGGCTTCTGGCGGCTCTCGGGGATAGTTGTGGCACGCCGAATGGAACTAATTAACATTCGATATAACAGCTGGGTTTGGCAACCTGACGCTGACAACTTAGCACAGTCAGTAGCAATTTAGAGTTTGGTTCGTGATACGTTAGCTATCGAGTTGTCTGTTTTTATTTTTATTTACTTGAGTGTCGATTATGGATTAATTTATTGAATTATAGTTATCACTGTCCAAAATGTAGTTTGAGTTGTTATATTATATTACTAGCAGTTTCCCGCGACTTCGTACCCGGTCGACAACAGCGCCACCTACCGGGTTTATGTTATATAGCCTATGCTATTTCTGGTTAAGGTAGCTTTCCAATGATGAAAGAATCATTAAAATCGGATCAGTTGTCCCGGAAATTACCCCAAACATCCAAACTCACAAACTTTACCTGTTTATAATATTAGTGTAGATTCACAATAATCTTCGACACATCATGTGATATCATAGAATATGTTAGTTACTAATTTTTTTAGTTTTCTTGAATGTTATAAAGTATAGGAACGTTATTTTATTCAGTGTCTATACTTATACAGTTTTGATTTTCCTGAATAAGTACCTATAAAATTGTTCGTTCATTGGGATAAGTATTTTAGTAATAATATGTCAAATGCCTTCTCCAGATGTCATCCGTTGAATCGTAGTATTTTTATTCTTGTTTTTTTTTTTGGCAATTGCGTTTACATTATGCCACTGTACAAAGTTTACGAATATTCATTTCTAAACTAATTCAACTCCCCAATGAACCTGATGACAAAGATGATAATGTAATTAAAAGTGAAGTGCCCCACCCTGGATAGTAAAGTGATGGATACTTTACATACCAATTGCGACGGCCGTTTTGAGGGAAATCGAAAAGACACGTTTTATCACTTTGTTACAATTACCTTCAATCATGCACATATAGGACATACATAATGATTAATATTCCACCAACATTACACGTTATAATTCGAAATAACACAAGTATTGAAAATTAAAACAAATTGACAAAATCACTTCGATTTCCCGCCAAAACTCCTCTTTTTATTCTTTAATATTGTACAAAGTAAGAAATATAAGTTTAAAATACATATAAAAAGGCAAGCGTAGTACTTTTTCTTCATTTTTCACAAGAACACCGTCATAGTAAAATTCATTTAAAGTGTAATGGTTTTATGGTGCACTTTCTTTAACACTTAACCTACTAATCTAAAATGAAATGGGACGAACCCGTATGTACCAAAAATAACTTTAAAAGAAGTTACAAATTACTTTATAGTATGGAATTACTCTAATTTAGGTATAACGTACATATATTGCAGTCAGTGAGTTTTAGTATTTTGTTAATGATAAGTTTCTTTGCGTTCGTGCATTAGTGGGTTCTATTAAGTAGTTTACTACTTTCTCACGATATATTATCTGTGCCCGTGCAAAGTACATAATGTTATCTGCGAACTGGTAAGTTTTGAGTAGAGAGCTTTAAAAGAAAGCGAGTTATTATTCTTTATATTATTGACTGATTTCAATGGAGCAAAGTGACTTAATTAAAAACATAATTTAACATGATTATAAAGTTCATTGTATTTAGTAAGATAGGGTAAAAAGTAAAAATTTTACTTAATTCTAGATGACTTTTGACACTTGCAAAGTGTGTTTGTGCGAGTTTAAAATAGAACCCTAATTATAAAGAAGTTTAACGATTTTAGAGAAGCCGATTCTTGATGATTACCGTGTTTGTTGTTTGGGGTTACTCAATGGACTACTTAATGAATTGTTAAATCTATCGTTAATTATGTAACAAAGTGCAATCAACCTTAGATTAGAATTAGAATGTCAAAGAAAAATATTCCGTGTAGCTACACATGAGCTGCACACATTCAAAATCAAAACCAAGAGTTTTTTATTCATGTAGACCAAAAGGCACTTTTGAATAGTCAAAAAGCGAAAATAAATAATTACTTAAGGCTCTACCACCCATTCAGAAAGTCATTCCTGTGGAGAAGAAGGGCAAAAAACTTCACGGTTACTCTTTTTAAAAATGAAAGTGTTACCATTCTTTTTGTATACATTGCATTCATGGGGTATCGGAGAACTAAATAGATGTGCTTAAGTATAGATTAAACATAAGTGTACTTAGATTCATAGTATCAGTCAGTGTCTACATAGTCCTCTCATTAACAAAATAGAGACTTTGTAAAGGTATATAATTTAAAGTATAAAAATAATAGTAAGAGATAAAAAGGGTAACGATCTATCTATCTATCTATCTATAACCTCACGCCAGATCCCTTGCGGGGTAGGCAGAGAGTACAGAGTCCCAACAGGTTCTTTCCTTACATACCTCTCTGGCTTCCTCGACTCTCATAGTTCGTCTCATACACGCTCGCCGGTTACGGAGACTCTTGACTTACGAACGATAAAATATGTAAAGGGAGTCTTCAAAATAATTGGTTATTTATTGTATTATTTTTTATGTATTATTTTGACATGTTTATTGTAATATCCAGTCACAGTGATGGTAATATGAAGCCATTTTTTTTATAATTTGCCGTTATGCTCTATAATTACTTGACAGGTCTGGAAGAGGATGTTCGGATCAAGTCTTCTCACTCCGCAACATCGTAGAGAAGCATCTGGCAGTGGGCCGGAAGGTTTTCTGCGGTTTTGTAGATCTGGAGAAGGCATTTGACAGAGTTGTGCGAAAGAGACTTTGGGACATTTTGCCAGAGTATGGTATAGATGGCACTCTGTTGCGAGCCGTCCAGTCCACTTATGTGGACTGCAAGGCATGCGTACGGGTGGGTGGTAACAGGTCACCCTGGTTTGACGTTAAAATCGGCGTCAAGCAGGGTTGCGTGTTGTCCGCTAGACTGTTTATAGTATATCTGGAAAAAAGACTGAAAGCGATGAATGAAGGTGTACAAATGGGTGACTTAGTGGTAAACCATCTACTTTATGCAGATGACGCGGTTTTAATAGCGCCAACAGCCACTGATCTGCAAACACTAATCACAGTTATGAAAGACGACTGCATGATCAATGGCTTACACTTGAATGTGAAGAAAACCAAGATTATGGTTTTTGAAAGGGAAGAAACCAGAACGAATGTAAGGATTGTGGTTGGTAACGATGTGCTGGAGCAAGTGAATGAGTTTGTATATCTTGGATGCGCCTTCAGTAAGGATGGGAAATACACCGCTGACATAGAGAGAAGAGTGAGTGCAGGGAACAGAGTGAATGGTGCGATGGGAAAGCTACTCGGGAGCCGGCACTTAAGCCATAAGGCGCAGCTGGCCATACATAACGGAGTTCTTGTCCCAACGCTGTTATATGGTAGCGAGAGCTGGGTATGTAAGAAGGAGAATGAAAGTAGGATAAATGCGGTAGAAATGCGAGCTCTGCGGAAGATGTGCGGAGTGAAGCTGACCGACCGCATTAGCAACAGCATAGTAAGACAGCGAGTAGGTATGAAAGATAGTATCGGTGTAAAGATGAGAAAGGGCATGCTCCGTTGGTTCGGGCATATAGAAAGAATGCCAGAGGAAAGAATGACAAAACAGATATACAATGTGAAAGTGGAAGGATGCAGGTACCGGGGAAGACCTAGACTATCTTACCACGACCAAATAAACCGAGTCTTATCTGATGGAAAAGTCAAGAGTCTCCGTAACCGGCGAGCGTGTATGAGACGAACTATGAGAGTCGAGGAAGCCAGAGAGGTATGTAAGGAAAGAACCTGTTGGAACTCTGTACTCTCTGCCTACCCCGCAAGGGATCTGGCGTGAGGTTATAGATAGATAGATAGAATTACTTGACATTGGCGGAATACGCTGTAGTAAGTGTGGTCTTAAAAATAGAATAGAATGCGTAATTCATAATGAACAGATTATAATATTGTGCATACCCCTTATCTCCGAGTCCAGTAATCAACAATAACTTAAAGTGACAGGAGAGGTGAGCGCAAATTGATTCCCAGTGGCTAGTGCCGCGAACCGTTCTCGCTGGTCGTCGGCGCATCGTTAATCATCGCGCGTGGACCGGAAGGCGCAGCACTACACGACAGACCCTGTGTAAGCAGGTCGCAACTTTAGTTTCGCGTGTCTCGTTAATTATTCGATTAACTGGTTTAATTAACGGTAGACCCGAGGTGATATTTAATTTATAACTTGTTGTAAAAAGGAATGATGGGGATACTTGTGAATAATGTAATATCTGTCTATATCTTCACACCAGATCCCTTGCGGGGTATACTACTCATTGGTCGGTTGGCGTCCGGTGCGGCAGGTGATCATGAGGTCCTGGGTTTGAATATTAAGTAGATCAGTGCTATTATATTGTTACTATATTGGTTTTATTATAGAAAAAATCTGTTTTAATGCAGAATTTGGAATTGTGTGATTAAAAATTTATTACCACTAGCGTCCTCACTCATATTTATTATAACTTTATCGCATCATAAATAAAAAAACTATGTTTCTTTCTTTTCTTCAAAGGATAGATAAAATGGGTTTAACCATTACACAATTTGATCGATTACTCGACACTAGATTTTATTTCTCGATTCACCGCTCATTTTTGTGGTATCTCGGTATAATCGTCGCGCAAAGTGCATTTGCTCGCATTTATTCAAGTGATCCATCATTAGTTACACCTTGAATGGTTTGTACAATTGCGCACGAAAGTGGTATTATTTCTATTTGTTGGGAAGAAAAAAATATTCACTTCGTTCCGTTTTTGAATTTTGAAGTTATAGCAGTACAAGGACATTTTTTTATGTTTATGGCATTACGACGACGCGTATTTTGCCAATGTCAAGTATTACGAATATTCATTTCAAAATTAATTCAACTCCCCGATGAATTTGATGACAACGATGATAATGAAATTGATGAAGTACCCCACCCTGGATAGTAAAGCGATGGATACCGCTTTTAGGGAAATACAATTACCTTCACTCATGCACATATAAGAATACATAATGGTCGATATTCCACCTACATTACACATTATTATTCGTAAGAGCACAAGTTTTAGAAATTAAACCAAATTGACGACATCACTCTTCGATTTCCCGGAAAAAAACCGTGATATTATTTTTATTTGTTGAGAAGAAAAAAAAAACACTTCGTTCCGTTTTTGAATATTGAAGTTATAGCCGTACGAGGACGTTTTGGCCCGCGGCCTAAATCGGGACTAACTCTGTCATCAAGTGAAATGTAACTACATGACAGTCGCAGAGTTGCCATTCGCTAAGAAATTTGGTCAAGTTCTTTTTTAAGTAACCGTGATTACCCACCTGTCGCAGTATCTCCTTGAAAGTAGGAAAATTTTACTGAATTTTCTGATTTTAAACCTTTTGTATATCGTATCGTAATCTATAGAGGCCAAAAGATCCTTGTAGCACTAAAGTGCTACAACAATCAGTAATTTAGTTAAGAGAATATTTATTTGAATTGTATGCCATAATTTACTAGTTAAATTGGTACTAATCAATTCTATTTGTTCAGCTACATGTTACGGACTAGAATGAGCGAGGCAAATTGCAATTATATTTTAATAAGGAAACGACGCGACGCCTTGTTATAGTAGTCACAGCTTGGGCTCCTCACACTAGGAGTTATTCCTGTGTCGTAGGTGCCTTTACAAACATGAAATTTACATGCACAAACATCCAGACTGTAACAAATATTTTTGGGTCGTATAAGGATTTGTCCCGTGCGGGCATCGAACTCGCAACTATTCGTTCTACAAGCTCTTAACTAATGGACCAAGCTGTCCGTCAATGTATAAAAGCCATCTGGCGAAATACATGGTAACTATTATATCCCTGTCGTAATCGATAATCCATTAAGGCCTACTTGCACGAACCAGGGCTAGCGTTACCTTTTGATTTGTGTGTGTGTGTGTGTGACTGCGTGTGTGCGTATGTGTGTGTGTGTGTGTGTGTGTGTGTGTGTGCGTGGGTGCGTGTGTGTGAATGATCTACGCTGTTGGCCGCGGGGCCTTTACAGCTTCGCCGGACAAGAGGGCGAGTGTGCAACCACTACGCTCGAGCCAGAAGGGCAAGGGGGCAACTAGCTCAAGGGCGCCTCAAGAAGGAACGGCCTCGGCTTGGGCAGTCGCTATGGAGGGCGTATACTAGGTGTCTTACCGTGGCGCTCTGCACCGGCCGGCAGACAAGGGATTCTTCGACCTCGCCGGCGAGGTCGGTGTTTGATCCTGTTTGCGATATCTGTATCCGAAAGAAGGGATGTAAGGACATCGGGAGGGTCGATGAGAACATGCTGCGGACGGCGGTTGCGGCTGATAGGAGGGGAGTTAGGTTCATAGTCGGCGGCGGCTACAATTAGCGTATTTCTATGATTGGACGCGTTCGCGAAATATCGGGATTACCTATTGACTAACTCGAGGTTATAACGTTACGAGGTAACGCTAACCCTGGTTCGTGTAAGTGGGCCTAAGTCTACGCATATATTTAAAACAGTTTAAATAAATTATATCATAATGATGTTCATACCGACAGTACCTATAAGAACTAATGATATCGGCGCAGCATCGTATCGAGCGCGACAGTTGAAGCGTGAAAGATAATAAGCGCGTCCCCACTGGCGCCTATCAGCGCGTGCTTTAGTCGACTGACTATCGTTAGCTACAACACTATTTGCGCATATACATATCGTGCGACGAGGCTCTTTTGGCACATTCAATTGTTAGTATGAAATTTACGTTATCATTTAGTAAAATTTTCCTGCTTCCAAGGAAATATTTCAACAGGTGATTCCGCCGCGGTTCCTGTGCAGAGAGCGCTGATGCACTTGTTCAACAAGCATAATGAAGCTGCGCCATGCGAACCATGCCATATATATCGGGGATCAAATTTCTGGGATGGCCGTTTCAATGCTGGTAATGGTGGAACGTGGGTTTATCTTCGTTTTCACAGTCATCCCGCATGGTAGCCGAACTTGAAATAACACTAGGCTATTGTCCAGTACACTGATCTACTGATCTTCCTTGATATTCTGACTCTGATAGCAAAATATCAGAGGATGCTCGCAATTATTGAGGATTATATTGTCACATGGAATGCAGTGAGGTTAGCTGCTCCGCGATACGTCTGGTAAGATAGTCTAGATCTTCCCCGGCACCTACATCCTTCCACTTTCGCATTGTATATCTGTTTTGTCATTCTTTCTTCTGGCATCCTTTTTTTATGCCCGAACCAACGGAGCATACCCTTTCTCATCTTTACACCGATACTATCTTTCATACCTACTCGCTTTCTTACTACGTTGTTGCGAATACGGTCGGTCAGCGTGACTCCGCACATCTTCCGCAGAGATCGCATTTCGACCGCATTTATCCTGCTTTCGTTCTCCTTCTTACATACCCAACTCTCACTGCCATATAACAGCGTTGGGACAAGCACTCCGTTATGCATGGCCAGCTGCGCCTTTTGGCTTAAGTGCCGGCTCCCAAGTAGCCTTCCCATCGCACCATTCACTCTATTACCTGCATTCACTCTTCTCTCTATATCAGCGGTGTATTTCCTATCCTTACTGAAGGCGCATCCAAGATATACAAACTCATTCACTTGCTCCAGCACATCGTTACTAACCACAATCCTTGCATTCGTTCTGGTTTCTTCCCGTTCAAAAACCATAATTTTGGTTTTCTTCACATTCAAATGTAAGCCATTGTTCATGCAGTCGTCTCTCATAACTGTGACTAGTGTTTGCAGATCAGTGGCTGTTGGCGCTATCAAAACCGCGTCATCTGCATACAATAGGTGGTTTATCACTAGATCACCCATTTTTACCCCTTCAGTCATCGCACACAGTCTTTGAAGACTTTTATCCAGATACACTATAAACAGTCTAGCGGACAACACGCAACCCTGCTTGACGCCGATTTTAACGTCAAACCAAGGTGACATGTTACCACCCACCCGTACGCATGCCTTGCTGTCCACGTAGGTGGACTGGACGGCTCGCAACAGGGTGCCGTTTATACCATACTCTGGCAAAATGTCCCAAAGTCTCTTTTGCACGACTCTATCAAACGCCTTCTCCAGGTCCACAAAACCGCAGAAAACCTTCCGGCCTACTGCCAGATGCTTTTCTACGATGTTGCGGAGGGAGAAAACTTGATCCGAACATCCTCTTCCAGACCTGAAACCTCCCTCAATTAATACGCTCCGACATATGGAACAACATAAAAAAAAGACCTTTTATGCATTCCTATTAATTAAAAAAGAATGGGGATGAATTTCGTAGCAAAATGCAATTCAGCGACTGTCATAAAGTGAAATTTCACTTGATGACAGCGTCAGTTCCGATTTTGGCCACGCACCTTCCCATCCTTGTCGCACAATAGTTGTAAGTAGTATCACCAAAGTGTAACGCAGCGAATCGATCTTTTTCTTCTTCTTTCTGATAATCGGTTACGAAAAGTAGCATAATATCTGAAGTTCTATCTCTATCTATCTATATCATCACGCCAGCTCCCTCGCGGGGTAGGCAGAGAGTACAGAGTTCCAATAGGTTCTTTCCTTACATACCTCTCTGGCTTCCTCCACTCTCATAGTTCGTCTCATACACACTCGCCGGTTACGGAGACTCTTGACTTGCCCTTCCGCTAAGACACGGTCTATTTGGTCATGGTAAGATAGTCTAGGTCTTCCCCGGCACCTACATCCTTCCACTTTCGCATTGTATATCTGTTTTGTCATTCTTTCTTCTGGCATTCTTTCTATATGCCCGAACCAACGGAGCATACCCTTTCTCATCTTTACACCGATACTATCTCTCATACCTACTCGCTTTCTTACTACGCTGTTGCGAATACGGTCGGTCAGCGTGACTCCGCACATCTTCCGCAGAGATCGCATTTCGACCGCATTTATCCTGCTTTCGTTCTCCTTCTTACATACCCAACTCTCACTGCCATATTACAGCGTTGGGACAAGCACTCCACAAAGGCGCAGCTGGCCATGCATAAGCATGGCCAGCGGGGCTTTTTGGCTTACGACAATAATACACCTTTCCCAAAGAGTAACTGTGATGTGAGTGCAATGCAATTACCTACGACCGGGTTTCTTGGGGAAGATTGATAAGTCACGCTTTAGTTAATTAATATTACCATTACCGTCACTAATTCACCAAAATCCAATATTATTATCTTAGACGACTTGACTAGAATGAGCATAGCTAACAAAAATGGCACCTAAAAATGGCTTCAGTTACTCACGCGATAAGTGCGTTATGCCAGTATTCAATTTGTTCGAAATGTGTCAATGAGTCACGTACTCATTGCGCATGCGTGTGCGATTTTTGCCGTTTCCGCGATCGCGATTCTCCATCTAGACAAGTAATAAATAATAATAATATTAGCTCTGTTAAGAAACTGTCCCACCGTAGGGTACGGGCCTCCTCTCAAACTGAGAGGGTTGAGGCCATAGTCCACCACGCTGGCCCAGTACGGACCTCCACACACCTTCGAGAAACTCTTAGGCATGCAGGCTTCCTCACGATGTTTTCCTTCACCGTTAAAGCAAGTGTTAATTTTTTTTGATACGCACATGCTTTCGAAAGACAGGCAGGTGCGGGCTTGGGTTTGAACCGGGGGTTGGTTTTAATATGAAAACTTTTTTTTAATTGCAAAATTTAGCAAACCATGACAATTTTCCGACCAACGTTACAAATTGAATTTAATGTTATTTATAGCATACTATTCTATCAGGAACAATTTTACAGTAATACTACACCCTGAAAGAGATATACGCATTTATGACTTTGCACCAATAAAAACCGAATGAGCGCAACTGCGACTACCGTTAACAACATAAAACATTAATAATCCAATTTAGTTCAGGGCCAATCCTACTTATACCAACTCAATTCTACCAAAACCGTATTTCAACCGCTACCAATGTTTTCAATTTCTATGCTCTATTCACATTCGATTGAGATAAAACATAAAGACAGAAAACAAGACTGCCTCGATGGTCTTGTGGCAAAGCGTATCGCTTTGTGATCACGAGGTCCTGGGTTCAAATCCTAGGTCGGACAAATGTAGTTTTTCTAACGAAAAATAGGAGGATACATCCTCCTCCTTCTTGCGTCGGTTTTCTCATTACTAAGGGTGGTCATATCTTAGAGAACAGTTTTCTACGCATGATGATTCACCATCCACTCCTGTCTGCAGCCGAGTGAAGAGCATCGTGAACCGTGGTATCAAGAGCTGTGCGAATCTGATCCGTCCAGCGTGTTGGGATCCTTCCTCATGGTCGCTTGCCTTCAATTGTACTGGTGACCATAGTTTTACGAGGTTTTCACTGTCTTTCCTAGCAATGTAACCAAAATACTCCAGAACCCTGCGCAGGCATGTGCACACTCGAATTTGGATCTTGAGTTCAGCTAGGATTAACACATTACGACAATGTATACTTAATAACAAAAGCAAAACATAATCAAGGACAGATTTTACAAAAAAAAACGAATTTAATGAACAAAGTCCATAACGAATATCGTTATGATAAACGCGAGGGGTTTTGTTAAATTAGTAAAATGATCGTGTCATAGTATTCTGTATGCCACCGGAGTACCATTAAACGATCATTTCACGAAGTTATCGTAACGCACCGCGTTACATATTTAATTCATTAGTCATTGGTCAACGGATCAACCTCGTTGGTCAACAAATCAATCCAGGCTAAAAATGGCGAATATAACCCAACTAAGAATGGAATGGCGAGCTGCATTGTCCTTACGCCCATTAACTATACTCCTTGATTTAGAAGTATTTTATGACTTCTATCTATCTATATCATTACGCCAGATCCCTTGCGGCTTAGGCAGAGAGTACAGAGTTCCAATAGGTTCTTACCTTACTTACATTCTATTTTATGATGTGTTGAGATAAATTCTCACAGCAAATTGAATAATCTGCAAGGGATCTGGCGTGACGATAACGGAACCTTACAGTGATAAAAATACACTGTGTCAATCCAGGTAATACACTATCTGTGTGCCAAATTTCATTCAACTCTGATATGCCGTTTTTGCATGATTGAGTTACAAACATACAAACTTTCACATTCATAATATTATTAGGACTAACTGCCCGCCCCGGCTTCGCCAGGGTGTGTGTATGAAGAAAATGATACCATTTTGTCAATATTTTTTAAGATCTCTCTCTATTGTCTACGGTCTCACTCACTCACTAATGCATAATTTATTCCAATATGTTACCTACTAAATAAATATTAATTAGGACACCCAAAACCATTTGATATATTACCAGCAACATTATAAATCTCACGAATAGACTCAATCGAACCGTTGATTGTACGCCAATTATTCAGCGATGTAATCGTATTAAGACAGATGGTTCGCTCTCTCCACTTAATTCAATTAAATGTTCCGACATTCTCTGGCAGTCTGGCATTACAACAGGGATGCTAACATGACATCTTAAAGTATGTTAGAGGTGAGAAAGAAAACCGTTAGAAGTTAGTTGAGTTTGCTGTCTCAATATTACGGTATAAGGTTCTTTAACAACATTAATTAGCTAATCAAAATTATCAGGACCATATTTCTAAAATTTTCTTAATCAGTTTACGTCTTAGGAAGTCTTTTGCCGTACCAGACTCAATACCTTTGTGTTAGTTCGTTTTATTTGCAATATCCAAATAACAACGGCGGAGTGATGTGGTTCTACTAAATATTAGAGCCCGGACGGCCCCTAAAAATTTCCAATAGGAAAACTCTAATAACACCTTTGTCCGATCTAAGAATCTAACTTAACACCTCATGGTCATAAGGTGACGCTTTACAAAACTTGCGTTCGACCCATCATGACTTATGCGTGTGTTGTGTTCGGACATTCGGCCCCCTCTCACATCGATAAACTCCAAGTGGTTCAAAACCGCTTCCTCCGTAAAGCCGTAGGAGCCCCCTGGTTCGTACGGAATGTCGATCTCCACTCCGATCTAGGTCTCGAACCTATTCGCACCTATATTAAAAAGGCACGACACTTCGCGAACGCATCTACCCCTGGCCAATCCGTTAATCGTAGCCGCCACCGACTACGATCCTCCCCCCCGACCCCTGCCGCCATCGCCGGCCGCGACATGTTCTCTCCGATCCCCCCGATGCTTTGTCATCCATTCTTTCCGCTCAGAATACGGGCGACGACGACGTAGTCGTAGATCCCCTCCCATAGCCGGCGGTTGACCGGTGCACTTAGTAGTGCACCCCGTCCCCCCACAGCGACTGTCCCAACCGAGGGCGCCTCTTCAAGGCACCCTCGAGTATGTCGCCCCTTGCCCTTCTGGCTCGAGCGTAGTGGTTGCACGCTCGCCCTTACGTCCGGTGAAGCTGTAAAGGCCTCGCGGCCAACAGCGTATATCACTCACACACACACACACACACACACATGCCACTGGCCAACGAAATACCAAAGCATCCTTTTTATGTTTCCATAAATATTGTCTGTCTTTCATACATACACGCTTTTTTATTACTTTGTTGACGCGATTTATCAACTTGTCTCCGCACATCTTCCGTAGAGATCCTGCTTTCATTCTGTTTCTTTCGCGAAAAGAAATGTCGTCTACAGAATGCCTAAACACGCCTAATAATCACGCGAAGTCGCGAGTACATCCCGTTATCAAGTATCACGTTAGTTGGGAACCCTAAGGCACAGACTGTGTGCATTACACGTCTCGCAATCTACGTCTTAATCGCCATCTTCCGAGCATCACTCACATGACATCTTGTTTCAATTACGTCGACTATCCAGGGCACAGCCGCTCATTGTGGGAATGACGGCAAAAACACATTTCCTACTTCTGTTGCTTCTATAGAAAAAAAACATGTAGACCTGAGTGTAAATACGCAATTATGTAACTTATAAGATGAGTGATACGATTCCTATCATCACGAGGTCATCGCGGACTTGAATCCCAGATCAAACAGTGAGGGTTTTCTATCGAAAAATTCCCAGTGATAATCCAAAGTCTGGGATTGTGATCGGTATAATACAATCGAGAGATTAGGTCCCAAATGGTCACGCAGATCTATACACAGGCATGCTGAGTAAGATTTGTTATTTCGTTGACTTGACACCATAATATTTGCTTGTGTCCTATAACATTTGTTATTTCGTCGATTCAACGCATTATTTTGCTTGTGATCAAATTGTCACACTTATAAACAAATCACAAATAGCTTTTGCCAAAATATAAAATGTAATACAAACATTTGCATCATGATCTGTATAATAGTGGCATAATACATTCTACTTGTACAACTTTCGCATGTAAACTTTGCCAAAAAATCTCTACTCGGCGTTGAGCCAAAGCAATAAAAAGAGCACCCACATTTATGGCACTGATGCTAATTGTACTTAATCCTGTCCATTTTAAAGCTAAATGGTTAATACGTTCTTCTTCACGTATTTAAAACTATAGAAAGGCGTTGCACGCTAGCTTTAAAACAGTTTTTACCATGCAAAAAAATGTCCCCTACTGTGTAAGGAAGGAAGTTCATGTCAAACAAACAAAATGTAGGTCAACGACCACGATGATATCTCAGCAATCATTACCTGGAAATAATGTCTTTTTGCTCCATACATAGGTATAAGAAACAGCCAAGGACATTCATAGACGCCTAATAGTTGTATGTTTCGGATTTGCACAGAAAGTCGCGTTTGCATGTGCATGACTGGGCGCTTTATGAGGTCGCGTTATTACTTGGCAACACATCGAATATCCCGACACATTCCTTGTTAGTTTCCTTTGGGGTTAATAATGTCTAACCATCGTACGAATGTCAGGTACCTACTTCCCCGCACAGTATCCGTTACAGTTATGGCCAACGATAACCAAAGATTCTTTGTATTAAGTACTAGATTAGACGTATCTCGTATCTGAGGACTTGGCACGAAAAATTGACGTTAGCCTGATGCCAGCAAGTAAGCGTGCTGTCACTTTCATTTTATTTAGTAATATATAGTGTGACAAAGATGGCATATCAACCCGTTAACATCATTCTTTTCATGCTAAGCCCTCTGCACTTTTGTTTTGTAGAGTTCCTTGAACACTCGTGGAATGTCAGTGGTTTTACCAACTTATGGATCTTGAACCGCAACTTTATTGAACAGTACTATACTTCATCTTATTTCATCCAATACCTAAGCCCATACCATTCACTTCAAGAGCGTTTGTCAGGATATATATAAAGGCCGTAATCTTTCGCAGCATGCATCTGCCGATCGTACCGGTACAGAGGATAAGACCCTCGTCTTGGGTGAAATTCACGCGCAGATATAAATTAATCTATAGTGTCCCAATGCTGGGCAAACGCCTTCTCTCACAAAACGAAGTGAGAGGTATTAGATATGGATATTAGGCCATACTCCACCATACAGACCCAGTGCTGATTCGTGAAAGAAGGTTTGTGGCCTGCTGTTGAAACTTTCTAAACCACCTATATGACTTCCGACATAGCTTAACGACCACCACATTAAGTGGTAACCGGGACCAACGGCTGAACTATGAGACGCTTTATTATAAAAATGCCACAAACTGAGCCAAACGCCACTTCACCTCGATGATCGCTAAGAATAACGCGTTCGAACAGCGCTACGACATGGTCCAAGTTAATTCTTCCCAGATTCGAGCCTAAAGCCGAACAGCCTACGCTCAAGTAAGTGGACGTCCAGTATGAAATAAACAGATGTATCATTGGATATCGCGGACTTGATCCGCGATGTGGAACACGAGTAATTTAGCCGCTAATTTGCTTGTAATGAAGACAGAAATACCTTGTGATTTGATTTGGTTTCCAATTTACTGTGAATACGGAATAAGACATCTCCGTGAGGAATGGGGATTTTGCTTTCATCTGCTGACTAGTATCTGTCGAGCTGGTACATAAGCCTAATAGGTCTATGAATTCTGTTAGTATAAAGATAATCCGTATACAGGTATGTTCTCGGAAATGTTATGATATGCAAAAGTCATGTTCTCAATGAGGCTTGTCTGCCAACACAATTGACGGGCTGAATGACTGCTCCAGTAGTCATACTGGTGAACGGGAGTTGCTTTTGGAGACCGATCCTTTCAAATTTAGCTCAAATTTTACCTTACATGACAAAAAATGTAAAAAGAAATTCAAAGAAAACACAAACCCACTGAGTTTCCCGCCGGATCATCACAGATAGTGTCGGAATCCAGTAATAGGTTAATAAATATATGTAAAAAAAAGTTTTGTAACATTGACTATTCATTAGAGCCCTCATAGGGTAGGTATATACAAAATAAATGATTTGATCTGACACTGCCAAACATTTTTTTTAATTCGAGGTGACTTTCCATCAAAACTTTCATTTAATCATTGACCTTTCAAACGTCTATATATGTAAGAATACTCTTAATAATCGTCCTCATAGGAAACATTAACCTACTGAATACGCAGGTCAATCTATTCAAATGCAACCAGTTCTACTCAAAACAGCTTTAATGACATCCTATTGATAGAAGCGTAGCGATATAATTATGGAGCATATAAACGATCATTTAGTCTCTATTGAATTAAATTATGCGTTCATTTAACTGATTATAACGGCCAGCCTAAAGATATATTACAGATAATTAGAAGTATGACGATTATATTAGGGATAGGAAATTTTTAAAACGATGAACATTTAAAGTTGGGTAAAAACTTTCACATTCCGTTTAGAATATTGTATTTGGGTCTAAATACTTTCATAAGTCTAAAAAAGGAGCTTTTGCAAAAAAATCGTGTGAAATTCATTCATTCATGTCCTCTATTTTACAATATTTGAGTCCTAACTTGAGAACGCAAAATCGAATAAATATTATGTAAATTTTTGAAGCGCGAAAAATGGTCGAATGTACAACCAGAAATTACGACATGATAAATAACATTTTAAAGAACTCCTTTTAGAGGTCGGGGTTAACATTCTGCTTAGTTCTGTAGTAGGATACCTATAGGAGCGATGTAATATCCATGATATCTCAATTCACACATTCGTATTGTTTGTCGCTCAGGAGTTCCCTGGTTTATCTTCGAGGTCCAAGGTCCAATACCAATGAAATTAAAGCACCACCTTGTGGCTAGACTGAACCCAATACAAAAAGAATCATCAAAATCAGTCCATAATTGACGGAAATATCGGTGAACCTACCCACATAAAAAAGAAAAAAAAAGCATACATACAGTCGAACATAGAACCTCCACCATTTTGAAGTCGGAAAAAATAAAAAATATAAACTGTGACACTATTTGCGCTAAGATGCAATATTTTCTATCATTGCCAACGTAACACGCAACAATGAAACAAATACGATTATTAAATTTCCCTTTTAATATTTTCTCAGAACATTATTAGAACACTGTTATCTAGGTAAATCAAGTAGAATTAAATTTCTATGAAAAGTTGTTCGGCGTGTACGTGACGCCGTGGCCGCTACATAATTGCGGAAAGCCTGGTTATGCTCAATTTTCCGATATTACCATAAACTGTGGGGCATTGGACCATACGACACTTTTTTTTATTAAATATTTACTTTTTATTGGTGGACCGCAAATAAACGGAACAATATCTTTTTTATATCTGTGGCTTCTGCCTTTTTATAATCTGTGAGACTTCTTCTTGACAAGTGCATAGATAGTGCATCAATTTCTTTGGCGTGCAGGCATTTCGGTTTTCGTAAATTCGATCCCGACAGTGAAGTGATCCCCTTGAAAATTTAAATAATATTATGTTATTTGACATCATATTTAATATACTTTTTTTATAATTTATTATAATATTTGAAAGACCAAATAGACCATGTGTTATCAGAATGGCAAGTCAATAGTCTCCGTAACCGGCGAGCATGTATGAGACGAACTATGGGAGTGGAGGAAAACAGAAACGATTGTAAGTAAAAAACCTGTTGGGATTCTGTATTCTCCGCCTACCCTGCACGGGATCTAATAAAATATTTGAAAGGGATTTGTAATTCTGTTCCCGAATTGGCAACTGGATAGTCCCTATTGAGGCACTGGTAAATTGGGTTTACTGTAGATCCGATAGATGAGTTAAGAAATATACTCAAAATTTACAAGGAATGGACGATACAAGAGCTTCTCAAGCCTCAATGCCCAACTATCATAAAACCATGCTACAAGCCTAAGCATCAAGCTAATATAATCCCACACATTACCCTAATTACGCCGTAGATAAAATTGGCCAGCTGCTACAAACTCTCTCTTAGACCTGCTCTATATTCAAGACATAGTTAAACTGAATTGAATTGAATTTGAATGTGAAGAAAACCAAAATTATGGTTTTTGAACGGGAAGAAACCAGAACGAATGCAAGGATTGTGGTTGGTAACGATGTGCTGGAGCAAGTGAATGAGTTTGTATATCTTGGATGCGCCTTCAGTAAGGATGGGAAATACACCGCTGATATAGAGAGAAGAGTGAATGCAGGTAATAGAGTGAATGGTGCGATGGGAAGGCTACTTGGGAGCCGGCACTTAAGCCAAAAGGCGCAGCTGGACATGCATAACGGAGTGCTTGTCCCAACGCTGTTATATGGCAGTGAGAGTTGGGTATGTAAGAAGGAGAACGAAAGCAGGATAAATGCGGTCGAAATGCGATCTCTGCGGAAGACGTGCGGAGTCACGCTGACCGACCGTATTCGCAACAGCGTAGTAAGAAAGCGAGTAGGTATGAAAGATAGTATCGGTGTAAAGATGAGAAAGGGTATGCTCCGTTGGTTCGGGCATATAGAAAGAATGCCAGAAGAAAGAATGACAAAACAGATATACAATGCGAAAGTGGAAGGATGTAGGTGCCGGGGAAGACCTAGACTATCTTACCATGACCAAATAGACCGTGTCTTAGCTGAAGGGCAAGTCAAGAGTCTCCGTAACCGGCGAGTGTGTATGAGACGAACTATGAGAGTGGAGGAAGCCAGAGAGGTATGTAAGGAAAGAACCTGTTGGAACTCTGTACTCTCTGCCTACCCCGCGAGGGAGCTGGCGTGATGATATAGATAGAGATAGAGATAGATAGTTAAACTTTAATAGTCGTAAGACAAAAAAAAAATACATAGTTTTCGAAGAACACGTGAATTATGAGCCCGGAAAATTACGACGATCACCTAATTAATAGCTTGGCATTGATCTATCGCTGTTAGCCGCGGTGCCTTTACAGCTTCACCGGACAAGAGGGCGAGCGTGCAACCACTACGTTCGAGCAATAAGGGCAAGGGGGCAACTAACACAAGGGCGCCTCAAGGAGGAACGGCCTCGGTTTGGGCAGTTGCTATGGGGGAGGGCGTATACTAGGTGTCTCAGTCGTGCCGTCGTGCTCAGCACCGGCCGGTGGGCAAGGAATTCTTCGATCTCGTCAGCGCAGTCGGTGTCTGATCCTGTGTACGGTATCTGTATCCGAAAGAAGGGATGAAAGGGCATCGGGAGGGTCGGTGAGACCATGCCGCGGATGGTGGTAGCGGCTAATAGGAGGGGCGTTAGGTTCTTAGTCGGCGGCGGCTACGATTAGCGAATTTCTATGATTGGACGCGTCCGCGAAATATCGGTTTGTCGCCTTTTTAATACAGGCGCAAATAGGTTCTAGACCGAGATCGGAATGGAGATCGACATTCCGTATGAGCCACGGGGCTCCGACGGCTTTGCGAAGGAAACGGGATTGAACCGTTTGGAGTCTATCAATGTGAGAGCGGGCGGTGTCCCCGAACACCCCACAAGCGTGTCATGATGGGCCGTATACAAGTTTTGTAATGTGTCACCTTATTCCTAAGGACATTTTACTCCGCTTGCAGATCATTGAGTAAAGACGACCGACTACAAAGGCTGCTCGGTTACGGACTCGCTTGATGTGCGGTCTGAAGGTTCATTGCTCAGGGCGACCCCAACATATTTGACCTGTTTGACCCAGGGAATAGGTACGTCAAATATGGTCACTTGACCGAGATTACCTCTGGGGTAGCGCAGGGAGGGGCGCGGGGTGGCACCTCTGGAGAAGAACAGCGCAGCGCTCTTGTCCAGGTTCACCTTAATACGCCACTTCTTGAACCAATCCTCTAGGGTATTGGCAGCTGCCTGAAGGTTTCTGGTAATAAAACCCTTATTCCTTTGTGAGCCATAGAGAACGGTATCATCCGCGAATAGGGCTAGATGCACCTTACTCGAACAAGGAATATCGTTTGTGTAAAGGCTGAATAGGAGGGGGGGGGGGGAGAGAGAGCTGAGCCTTGTACCTCTAAACGGACAGAACTCCAATAATAATTGAGGAAGTTGGACTTTGGTGCCAATCCAGTCTGGATCTTCCAAACCAACTGTTGTAAGCTCTGGGAAATGAAAAAACTGTTGTGTCAAAATAGGTATATTTAGAAGTCTTTCTTAACTTTATTTTCAAAGTTCCCCTTATTACACATGTAGGGTTTTATGGCGGGAAGTCGAAGAGTGCTGTCGTCAATTGGTGTTAACTTCCAAAACTTGTGTTATTTCGAATAATAATGTGTAATTTTGTGGAGTAAAGGTAATTGTAACAAAGTGATAAAACGTGTCTTTTCGATTTCCCTCAAAGCGGCCGTTGCAATTGGTATGTAAAGTATCCATCGCTTTACTATCCAGGGTCATCAAGTTCATCGGGGAATTCAATTAATATATACATACACGATTATGCATCTCACTGGACACTGGCAAAATACACTTAAAATTAGTGGAAAGCCATAACTTAAAGATGAAGAAGATAACCAGTGCAATAGCCACAAACTCCTAAATACATACATACAAATTTTAAAACGAAATGTTACTTTAAAGCTTATTGTACAACCGTAGTACTTATTCATAAACACAATCTTTCTAAGGCCAATAAAAAACCGTGTGTGGGAAAAATTCTAAGTTTAGTCATCATTAGCTGGTTTGTATTCCCAGGATACGGCCTACTACCTACTTTTTGTTTAAACTATGTTTTTACACTACACTCCTTCGCATATAGATACAATACAAATATATTACACATACAAGACGCCGTGTGTGGTCCTTGTTACATTTTGAATGAGTTTACGACTATAAGGTGTGTATTCTCTTTGTAGTAAGCATATAAATTTAAAAATGACTGGTTTGAAGTGATATTACAGGATGCTAATAAAGTAATTACTTACCTAAAATAGAACGTATTAATTTATTTGTGGGGCGTAGTAATTTATTTGGCTCTTCTGCGGATCTCCTCGTTTTTTATTCGATCTCGCATGTAAACTCCGAGCATAGCTCTCTGTATTGCCCTTTGGGTGACTTTTGTTTGTGTGTCTGAATAATCTACGCTGTTGGCCGCGGACCCTTTACAGCTTCACCGGACAAATTGAGCCTCTTTATGAGGTCTTTTGTGAGTAACCATGTCTCAATGCCGTTGGTCATCACTGGTAACACACAGCCCTCAGAATTGCCAAACCAAACATAAGTGAGAGTGGGTGGCACCCACTGGGGGGGGCACATCACTCGTAAAACTGACGGCCGCTGGGACAGAAAGGTTCTCGAGACGCTACCTCGTAACGGAAGACGTAGAGTGTGCAGGCCCCCCATATGCTGACCCCTCTATGACCTGGTGAAAATTATAGATAAAACCGTACAGCATAAAGCCCATTGTCGTTGTGATCTTTGGGAGAGGCCTTTGTCCTGCAGTAGACGACTGATGTCGTAATTTATTTATTTACTGGCTGTACCTGCAACTTCATTCGCGTTATTTTCAGGCGTGTATTTCGTACCTTTAAGTTTTTTTATACAAAAAGTATAGCCTATATCCTTCCCTTGCATAAAATCTATGTCCTTTCCGAATTTGATCAAAATCTTTCGTTCAGTGGTTTGAGCGTGAAAAGATAACAACGTTACTTTCAAATTTATAATATTAGTATGGATGGATGGCAGGAAATTCATGCGTCCCAAACTAAAGCTCTCCATTAAAAATATACCAAGACATCAGGGCTAATTCTAATAATAATTTACCCACCATAACTAACAGTCACATGGAATACAGGTTAATTAACATTTACCGTTGATTGCATTGCCTACATTCCATTACAACTTTTTAATTACCTACACCGAACGAAGTAATGTATTTGAACGCACATTAAGTCAGACAAATAGTGTAAATAATAATATAACATAACAAATGTTCTTAATTGCGGAATCGTGTACTTTTTGATGTATAAACACCAATTTACCTGGTAGATGTTATTAATCAAGAGGTGTCATATTAAAAAAAACCTAAGGACGGAAATAGAAAGACTGCACGCCACTGACAGTGCATTTATATTGTTTATCACGTAGTGATTATATACTCTTTGCTGTATGTATCAAACACCGACGCCACCATACTACGCAGTCAGTTGATAGTTTTGATGCAGTTATGTTAACTGCACAACAACTGCATACAAAGCTGGCGTGCAGTACAAATGCAGCCCGTGTGTCCATGCAGTACTATTTTAGTGGCATACGAATACATTACTCGATCATTTCACTAAGTTATTGTTACGTTTGGTCATAGCGAATAAGGAAGAGCCCTTGCAGGCTCCTGAGAAGCGGTGACAGGCATGTTTATTTTATTATTTTTATCAGCTCTACTTAATCTGGTTTCCACCACCTATGGCAATTAGCTGTGACAAGTTAAAGTATAAAAATCATCGAGAGAAACTCGAAAGGCGGCCAGGCCAGGAAGGCACTCTTTATTTTTTGGGTGTGAATGATCTACGCTGTTAGCCGCGAGGTCTTTACAGCTTCACAAAAAAACGAACATGTTACCACTAAGTGTCTCAACGTGGTGCACTACCGGTCGGCGGGCATAGAATTCTTCGACCTCGCCGGTGAAATAGGTGTCCAAGCCCGTGTACGTTAACTGTATCCAAAAAAAGGGAAGGAAAAATCGGTAAGGATATGCCGCGGATGGCGATAGTGGCTGATAGGAAAGTAGTCAGGTGCGTATAGTTGGCGGCGGCTACGATTTGGGTGTTCGAATGGTTGAACGCGTTCGCTAAATAACGGGTCGTATAGGTGTGAATAGGTTCGAAACCAAGATCGAAATGACGATCAACGACGGCTTCGCGGAGGAATCGGGACTGGACAGGTTGAAGTCTGTCGATATGAGGACGAGCGGCGTCAGTGTGTCTCGCGGTCAACAAGGAAAGGCGCTCGCTTGTACTGAGAGGGAACTACAGTCATACAAGGATCTTTGATCTTTTGGTTCGTGGCCAAAATCGAAACTAACGCTATCATCAAGTGAAACGTTACCAGCATAAAGATAAGACTAAAAGCATAGAGAAATCATAAACCCAGTTCAGCTGTACAATTTTCGTGGACACCTGGTACTATTTTGGTAACCAATTGAAAAATCTTTGTTGCTACATGGTTCGTACCATGTTACTATCTTAGGTTACTATATGGCGAAGCAGTGACACAAGTTCTTTTTTTAATTAATAACTGTGCGGATCCACCTCCTGAAATATCTTCCTGAAACTAAAAAAATCTTACTGGTGTGAAATTAGACGCCCTCTGTCAATGTTATCCAAGGGACAAAAGATCCTTGTTGCACTAGCAGAGAGAATACAATCACTACTGGCTATAGATTTGCTATTAGCACAAGTCTACCAATCGTACTCCAATCGTACAAGAATAAAGGCTTTTAATCAAGGCAAATATCATACGAGGCATGCATTTTAAGTTTTGTCGTTTGAAGAAAAAAACAACTAGAACCTTATAGTACTTTTTATTGTTATTCAATCTATTCACCACGTAGCTCAATACACTTTTCCATTCGCTCAAACCAGTTATTATAACATTTATTCCACTCTAAAGTGGGGGTGTTCAAAATGGCTGACTTGAAAGCGTCGACTGCTTCTTCACCGGACTGGAACCTTTGACCACGAAGACTTTTCTTAATTTTAGGAAATGTAAAGAAACCGTTAGGGCTTAGGTCAGGACTGTATGGAGGAGGGTCAATAATTTCTACTTTTTCCTGCTTCAAATACTCAATCGTTTGACGAGCGCTATGTGAGCTTGCGTTGTCGTGGTGCAGGATGATGGGTCGCTTGCCGTGGCCACCATCTTCTTTGAAGTCCTTCGAGAACGAACAACTTTCGAGCCAAACACTCTTGCGTCCACCAAGTGCACCGCATCACGGAGCATATCCTCTCCGGTCTCAATAGACCCAAACCCATCTACACGGGCGCCCTCTTCCTAGATGTCGCGAAGGCATTCGACAAAGTCTGGCACAACGGCTTGATCTACAAGCTCTACCAATTGGGTGTGCCGGACAGACTCGTGCTCATCTTACGAGACTTCTTGAAATGACGCGCTCCACTTCCCACTCCATCAGTGCTGGAGTCCCACAGGGCTGTTCTCTCTCCGCTCCTGTTTAGCCTTTACACGAACGACATTCCTCGTTCGAGTAAGGCGCATCTAGCCCTCTTCGCGGATGATACCGCTCTCTACGTCTCGCATAGGAATAAGGGTTTCATTACCAGACACCTTCAGGCATCCGCCAATTCCCTAGGGAATTGGTTCAGAAAGTGGCGTATTGAGGTGAACCCGGACAAGAGCGCTGCGGTGTTCTTCTCCAGAGGTGCCACCCCGCGCCACTCCCTGCGCCGCCCTAGAAGTAATCTCGGCCAAGTGACCATGTTCGACCGACCCATTCCCTGGGTCAAAGAGGTCAAATATCTAAACAGTACCATGTCCTTCGGCCCGCACATCAAGCAGGTCCGTCACCGAGCATCATTTGTGCTCGGTCGTCTCCATTCGTTAATCTGCAAGCGGAGTAAAATGTCCCTTAGAAATAAGGTGACACTTTACAAAACTTGCGTTCGACCCATCATGACTTATGCGTGTGTTGTGTTCGGGCATTCGGCCCCCTCTCACATCGATAAACTCCAACGGGTTCAAAACCGCTTCTTCCGTAAAGCCGTAGGAGCCCCCTGGTTCGTACGGAACGTCGACCTCCACTCCGATCTAGGTCTCGAACCTATTCGCGCCTTTATTAAAAAGGCGTCAACACGTCACTTCGCGAACGCATCTACCCATGCGAATCCGTTAATTGTAGCCACCGCCGACTACGATCTCCCCCCCGACCCCTGCCGCCACCGCCGGCCGCGACATGTTCTCACCGACCCCCCCGATGCTTTGTCATCCCTTCTTTCCGCTCAGAATACGGGCGACGACGACGACGTAGTAGTAGATCCCCTCCCATAGCCGGCGGTTGACCGGTGCACTTAGTAGTGCACCCGTCTCCCTACAGCGACTGTCCCAACCGAGGGCGCCTCTTCGAGGCGCCCTCGAGTATGTCGCCTCTTGCCCTTCTGGCTGGCTCGAGCGTAGTGGTTGCACGCTCGCCTTTTAGTCCGGTGAAGCTGTAAAGGCCTCGCGGCCAACAGCGTACATCATTCACACACACACACACACAGTCGGCTTTGGCTCGTCTTGAAAGACCCAGATTGTAGATTGTTGTTTGGAATCAGGATCGTAGGCATAGATCCAAGATTCGTTACCACTGATGATGTCGTAGACGTGATTTGACTCTCCTCGGTTGAACCTTTGCAGAGTTTTCTTACACCATCTGACGCGGGCCGCCTTGTGATCGTCGGAAAGCAGATGCGATATCCAACATCATATCAAAGCTCGTATAACATATGTAGTAACTATAGACAAAACCGTGAAAAGTTACGGTTTTATGTATTGTGTGCATGAATTTATAACCCTAAACGGATTGAGTACTGTCAAAATATTGCTAAAGAAAATTAAACTCTTACTCGCAGACACAACACAGAATTTTCTATGATTTAAACAACTTGAATAAGAGCTTTGGCCTGGAGCCCGATGTCTCGCTTGCACCCATTACGATGCAGTACGGTGACCATAAGGTAGAATATAATATACTATAGATATAATACGGACTATACCTATTAATGATATAGTTTAAAATATGCTGTAAACCATTTATATATATCTCTCTCTCGTCTGTTTATACATGATAGATTTTCAGATGAAACAGTAAGGGCAGCTATCTCAACCGTTGTAGTGACAGAAAAACGGCCTTAGGAGACTATTCTTAATTTTGGCCACATTTGGAGCTGAATTTACAGATTTAAAAAAAAATCTACAGACAGCAAGAAATTGGGCAGTTTACTTAAAAACTTTTGTATTGTACCCAATCGATCTTGTTTCTTACAAGGATCAAAAACTTCTACTGGATCAACCGAGATTGAAGTACTGGGAAAATGAGTAATCGCAAAAAGCTTTTCCCATAGATAGGGTAGTTTTCTAAGACCGATTTCCTATAACTACAACGGTTGAAGTAGCTGCCCTTACTGCAGCGTACGGAGGAGTGCCACCACTGTGGTTGGCCAGAAGATACGGCACTGCACACCCTATTGGGGTGTCCAGCGTGAAATGCGGAGCGGCAGCTAATGGCCGCAAAGATCGGAGGAGCGGCTCTCGCTCTCGCTGCTAGCTGTGATATCGGCCATGGCCGAGAGGGAAACCGCCTGGGCGGCAACTGTCGCCTTTTGCGAGGCCGTGTTGACGGCAAAAGAAGTGGCTGAGCGGGAGCGGGAGGAGACCCCCTCCAATCCTGCTTCGAGACACGTCGGTCGAAGGCGTAGGGCATGCGCCGCAAACGACCTCCGCCCCCTATGAACATAGGCCTGCGAGCGCTGGGCAAGGGCAACCGGCCACCCGAACAGTGACAGGCCCGTAAAAGAAGCGCGCTGCGTCCTGCGCGCCTTCACAAAGAACAGACCAGTCCTGCCCGCACCGCAGATGTTATGCCACTAGCGATTCCTGCGGCAGGGCAGTCGGGCAAGAGACGGGCGCTGGGGTGTTTTAGTGGGTGCAAGCCCCACATAACTGCCACATCATCAAAACCCGCCATGTGATAGTATGAGTTAGGCCCCGAAAAAAAAGCTGCCCTTACTGCCCCCTCTCAAAATTCTATCCTGTATATATTTTATGTTCAGACGTAACTTCTTAATTTATGAATCGATTTTGATGATTCTTTTTGCATTGAGTTTTGTATAGCTGCGAGATAACATCATTTTAATTTCATTGGTATTGGTATGGTATAATATTATGACCATTAATGTGTCAATACGTGTATAAAAATACTAGCTGTTACAGTCGATTGCGCACGCGTTTATTTTGTAATTTGACATCGGTAGGTAGATCTCTGATGCGCGATCTTATTCAACGCTAAATCCGTCCAATAAAAAAACCATATGCAATACCTAGATACATTCCTTTTGAGAAGGATTACCAGTTTATCTATTTATTATAAAATTGTAGGATAAATGGATGATTTTAACCTTCTGTAAAAAAGAATTATGTAACAAAGTTTTCTCAGTATATTTCGTGCTAGTCTTCTCGTAAGAAAATATAATTCATGTTCATAATCAAAATCATGTTTAGATACTCGTATCTTTAATAATAATAATAAATTCTTTATTTCGATCAACTGGGATCACGTGTTAGTGGAACATTTATACTTAATATTAGGATTAGTAAAGAAACAAATTCATATACCGACAGTCGAGTCTATCAGTCATGATTTTGTGGATGCTTTTGAAACTGCCCCGAACCTTTAATAAATAAATATACAAAGTGCGATAAACAATGCCCGAGAATTATACGTTAGTTAGATGTCATCAAGTCCATAACCGTACTAATGTTTGGTCACCCTACTTAGAGACTTAGGGCTAGAGCCCCGGTGAGTATCCTTGTTGCTAATTTTTTTTCGCAGAGTGCTCAATCCATTTTGGGTAATATAACCATGGTTGTGTGCATTTACTACCCAAAACGGCCTGAGTTATGTCAAAATATTGCTAGAGAAAATTGAACTCCTACTCACAGACAGAATACTGAATTTTCTATGATTTAAACAACTCAAGATACCATGACGAGTGAGAGTAATAACCTGGACACCGGTGTCACGCTCGCATCCATTACGAATGAATACGGTGACCATAAGGTAGAACTAATACGGACTATACTTATTTATGATGTGGTTTAAATGCGCAGTAAACCATGTATTACCAAGTTCTAACCGAAAGAGGTTCTCAATTCCTCTGTATATACGGGATGGATTTTTAAGAAGGGACAGTATGGGCAGCTATCTCAACCGTTGTAGATACAGAGACTATCCTTATTTTTTGTGAAATTGGGAGGTAAATTTATAGATTGTAAAAAAAGATACAGTCAGCAAAAACATGGGCAATTTAATCAAAAACTTTGACTACTACTCATTTAAGATGGCATAAGCGTAGTAAGAAAGAATTACTGCAATAAATAATATGACAACAGGTTCATAATCGTACCAATTTTTGGTCACCCTACTTAGAAAGAGACGTAGGTAGCTCTGAGAAACCTTGTCATCACGGTTTTTTCGCAGAGTGCTTAATCCATTTAGAGTAATATATCAATGGTTGTGTGGCTGTCATTGGTCAATTCTAATAAAATCAATACACTTTTGCTTAAATAAAATGTTTTTTTTTTGTATTCTTTGCAATCAAAAATCTTTTCAATAATCTCCAAAAAACAAAAATCTTAATAATCTATCTATCTATCTATATCATCACGCCAGCTCCCTCGCGGGGTAGGCAGAGAGTACAGAGTTCCAACAGGTTCTTTCCTTACATACCTCTTAATAATGACGACGATAATTACCCCGCAAGGGATCTGGCGTGATGATATAGATAGATAATTTACAACATTCATATGGTTGATTACCGCTTTTTTATTTATACTGTAACATGTAACATTCCGATTCGAGGGGATTTTTTATCGTCTCGCTGAATCGATTCAGTGCACGGATTTCTATAAATACTAGTGATTCAATGTTTGTGATCCAAAAAAAAACCGTTTACTTTGTTTAGTATATTTAATTAGGGTTATTTGTTAATAGGTTATCAATATACCTAATTTAGCTTTTGCTCTTAGGAAAGAGGGTATGAAAATAGATCAGGGATTTTGAAAAAATATAGAAAAATACGGTAAATGCTTGAGAGGCTCCCATGCACATCACTAGTGTTTACTTGTTTATGGTCAGTCAACCAGTCAACCACAGAGTACATTATTCAGTCAACATCAAACATGGTGCTTGCGGCGCGAGTTGTCATTCCCAAGAAATAATAATTTCATGATAAAAATATATCAAAGAATCGCCAAAATGTCTTCAACGGAGCCTTCACAAAATAAAACATGGGAGCTATCCCTATACGAGCTCCACCGAACGCCGCAGGAGGTGATAACGGACGCTACCGAGATCGCTGTGTCCCCCCGCAGTCTGCACAGTGAATTGATGTGTCCTATCTGTTTAGATATGCTCAAGAAGACCATGACAACAAAAGAATGTCTCCACAGGTTCTGCAACGACTGCATTATAACAGCCCTGCGCTCCGGCAACAAAGAATGCCCGACTTGTCGTAAGAAATTAGTTTCAAAACGTTCTCTACGACCGGATCCTAACTTCGACCTACTCATATCGAAGATATATCCTAGTAGGGATGAATATGAAGCCCAACAGGAGCGGGTGTTGGCTAGACTGAGCATGTCACAGTCTCAAGTGTCATTAGTCAACTCTATAACAGAAGGTATAAAATTGCAGTCTCAAAATAGGCCTCAGCGTTCGCGGAAGAACCATGATGAGAACAGCAACACTTCTAATTCCAATGGAAATACAGAGAGTGCTCAGAATGGTAGTAGCACATCGGTGCCTAAGGATGGAGCGACCTCGACTGGAAATCCCACTCCTTCTGGTCAGTCTACTTCGAATCCAGCATCAGTGAGGAGCACGCCGTCTCCGGTGCCGTCGAATATTAGTTCGGTGTCAAAAAACACTAGCACCACTAAGAGGGCAAAGTCGATTTTGACTTCAGAACGGAGTGAGGAGAGTGAATCCAGTGATGGCAGGTTTGTTAAGTTCCTGTTTTTTGTTTTTCACATGATTGAAGGCAAGTACATTTGACAAAGGCGTAATAGTTAGTGGATTCAATCCCTGCATGGAATAAGTATTTGTGTATGTGCATTTCATAATTGTTAACACATCCACAATACAAGAATTTAATTCTTAGTGTAAGGCTACATTGAAAAAAAAAAAGTTATACCTTTAAACTACTGCTTTTGTAAAGAGGCTTTGATGAGGTAAACGTTATTGAAGATACTGTGATAAAACAATGCATTGTGATTTCTGCTCAGGTTTTGGAAGTACAAAACATTTATGGGTGATGAAATGAATTTGTTAAAGTTTTAAATGAAATTTATAGGTTTTCTCAATTCTACAGATTGTACATAATTATTTATTTTCATGATAATAAAAACATACACTTTAAACTAAAATAGAAAATAAAACACATAAAAAACCTTAATCCAAAAGACCGTATCCGCATGGAATAAATGTATAATATCAAGAAATGTATGAGTGGTAGAACAACTGCAATTGGTTATAGTAGCTCCTTCCAACACTTAACTAAACACAATTTAGCAAAATGTCCATCTTCATATTGTTTCAATACAGAAATTGTTCTGGTGATTACTGTTTAACTAACAAACCCTAAAGAATGATGCCAGCAGATTCACCGAAAAATGTGTGTCTTAATTGTCAATTAATAATTATTTCAATACATTACATGGTGGTCCAAGGGTGCATGGCGCTGGCGATCACAAAGTTTTGGGTTCAAATCCTAGGCTAGACAATCTGTTATTCTATTTTTCTAAAATTGTGATAACATTGAGACCTAACATCTCAGCTATATGTGGGTATACACAGTGCACCTCGGCCTCCTCCACTAATGCCCACTTTAAATATTCATCCAAGGATAGATTTGCTTACTGTCAGTAGAATGCCACCAAAAACATTTTCATGTAAAATGTTGCCAAGACGAGACCAGACCGCACTGTCAAAAAGTTATCAGATCTTATGTAGAGCCAAGCTTCTAACTCTACAAGCCCTAACTTCACACTCTACACCTTAGTCAAATTATGTGGCTTGGCAGTTTCGGTACTATAAGAACTATTGTATAACAGAAAAATAATGATATAATATATGAATAAATTTTTCCCCTCACGCCCATGTGATGGTGTATGTTTAATGAGTCTACTATTGACATCTTGTCCCGAGAATTTAGTTTATCTGGTATAATAGAAAACCCAAGTTATGAGGGTTCAAAAAAGCGCAAGCTTGTCTTTTTTATTTAATTCTTTCACTTAAATAGAAAGGAAAACCTTTCTATTTTTTTAATAATATTCTCCCTATACTGTGGATACATTGTTTAGGCTAAAATTTAGAAGTTTACAATCTAGCTCTAGTGTAGCAATAATTTTACAATTACCACTTCCAGGACTGAAGGTGAAAACTCAATGGACACAGAAGGCGAGGGGGAACCACTCAACCCCAATGAGATTGAGCTGGTGTTCAAGCCACACCCCACGGAGATGACGGGCGACAACAAGATGATGAGGGCACTGCGGGACAGCTCCGTCAGATACTTGAAGACTACTGCCAATGCTTCTGGTAATAACTATATATCATTTCAACATCACTTCCAGCCCTCTTAAGCCACATATCCCCTTCCTGAACCAAATATGGTTAAACCTATAACTATACAAGTTGTAATATAATTAATGCAAGGTCTGAAAGAAGTTTTTTTTTTAATCGGTATCTGAATTGATATCAACTATTTTTAATGTATCTTACATATTTTTTGCAATTTGCAAAATATACTGTTACTGCTTTAGTTCGCTATAAGGAAGAAAATTATTCTTGATTCGAAGTAATATGGTGCTTTCTAATGCAGTCCTAAAACATATTTCTCAGTATGCATACACGTTCAAGTTTCATTGTTGATTGGGGTATAAGTGATTAAAATAAGGGTTAAAAACGTAAAATTTGGTTTTCGTATTGAATTTGTAAAGCTATTATCTATTTGGGATGTCTGAGGTCTTGAGTTATTTACGATACAGCATGTATATGGTTAACAACACATTAACATGAATTCTGTATCTGCCTCACACGGAATACAGAATATTCTCTGTTCTGTGCTGGCACATTTAACAACATTTCTGTTTCCACCACATATTTTGGGTTTATATGGTGTATCACCAAGTAGTGATAGCCTAGTAGTTAGACTGTTGCACTGCAAAGTCAGGGGTCTTGGGTTAGAACCCAGGCACGCACCTCAGCCTTTTCTATATCATGTGCGTTTTAAAAATTAACTATCGCTTGCTTTAACGGTGAAGCAAAAACATCGTGAGGAAACCTGCATGCCTAAGAGTATCTCGAAGCTATGTGAAGTTCTGGGCCATCGTGGTGGACTATGGCCTAAACCCTCTCAGTTTGAGAGGAGGCTCATGCCCAATGGTGAGACAGTTTCTTAACAGGGCTATTATTATTAAATATGAAGCAAAGGTGATTGTTTAATTTTGTTTTCACAGCCGTGGTATAGTTTTTTTTAGTAGAGAAAAATGTTGATTCTTAAATGTAGGTAGACACTAGACTTTTTTTATCCCATATTTTTCTACCACAATACTACTTGAAGATTGATTCATTCATCATCAGTTCTTATAATAATCACAGAAAATGAAGCTATCAAAAACTTTCCAGTTTTTTTACCATCTTTTAACCTAATGACTGAGGGGATAGAAATCTACCAAGGCGAGGACCCTATTTAATAATCATTTTTACCCACACAAGAGTTGAGTTTTGAAAGCCTTTTTCTAATTCTGATTCTATTTGAATGAACGAATCGCATTCGATGTTCCTATGGTCATCGGTTCCACAAACTTCCTTTACAAATCCTTTACTAATCAAGCTGTTTGCTTGTGGAATGCATTGCCTGTTACAGTCCGACGTGCAGTCTTTGAATGCTTTAAAAAAAATGGTCAAAGATCCCTTTCTCCTGGTTGGATAATTTGTTAATCGCTTCCATAATTGATTAAATTGGTAATATTAATGTTTTGTGTGTATAGTTATATTATGTACGTATGTATGTAGTAGTAATGTATAACAAGTGTATAATATATTTATAGCGTACGCCACCAACCGCCCTCTATATTCATCTGTTGCTCCTTCCAACTGGTTGTCTAGAAGAGATTGCTATTAGCAAAAGGACCGCCAATTGTACCTTTATCTTTAAATAATACATTGTATTTCTCTGCTGGTGTACAGATTACTCTGTCTCTATCTATCTATATATATTTTTTTCCAGTGGACCACCTTAGCAAATACCTCGCCATGCGTCTTACATTGGACCTAGACGCGGAGCTGCCAGAAGCCTACCGTCTTCTCAACTTCTGCATCTATGTGGCACCGTCACCTGGGCAGTTTGTGCCGCTTGCTGGCTCGCAGACACTCCGACAGATCAATGACAAGTTCTGGAAGGTAGTGGTGTCTTATTCATGAGAAAATTTAATAACAAACTAAGATGCTGAAATAAAATAGACATGCCTACATACGTTTTAAATTAGATCTTAAAGCACAAACTAATGATTGAAAAATCTATGTGTGACCCACAAATATTTGTTTTGGTCTGGGTTTTGTGTATGTGAAGTCCGTGTTTGTAAATTCACCCGTGACACAGAAATACTTCCTAGGTTGGTTCTACGTTTTTAATTTAAATAAGTGGAGTGTGAGAGTGCAGTTAGCCAGAGAGGTTTGTAAAGAAAGAACCTGTTGGAACTCTGTACTCTCTGCCTACCCCGCAAGGGAACTGGCTTGATAATATAAATAAATAAGATTTTGTTTATACCGCCATATGCCATTGATTCTAAAGTCGTATACAAGGTGTAACATAATTAACGCAATACCTGAATGTAGTTTGTTCTAAATCGGTTCTAAATCAATTCGGTTGATTACAACTATTTTTAATGTATCTTACATTATTTTTTAATTTGCAAAAAAAAGCTGTTACCCCTTCAGTGCGCTATAACAAACTAAATTTATTCTTAATTCAAAGCAATATGGAGATTTCAAATGCACTTCTATGTATTATGTTTACATATTCTCAATACGCACACATTAACATGGAATTTTCATCGTTAATTGGGGTATAAGTGCTAAAAAAGGGGTAAATAACTTTAAATTTGGGAATTTGGTTTTCGTATTGAATTTGTAAAACAATTATCTAATTGGGTATCATATCAAAACTATATCTTTTTTTTATTAAAATCTTATTTTGCATAAATCCTGCGGGAGTATTTACGAATATTTACATTTTTATTTTAACTTACTAATCTACCACCGGATCGGAACGCAACCTCCACTGAGAAGATCCGGCGAGAAACTTAGCAGGCTTGTCTTTTACCTAATTCTCAATTCATTCATATTATCATAATGCTAGTTAGCATATTTGTAAATTTTAATACAGTAGACTCTCACTAATCAGGTACTTCAGTAGTTCGGCACGTCCAATAATCAGGCACCTATTCAATCTGGGTATTTGTGTGTGTGAATTTTCATGTTTGTAAACGCACCCACGACACAGGAATTAATCCTAGTTTAAAAAGCAACGTGTAAAAAAAATCACCTATTAATTATCGTCATGCATTTATTACTAAACGGACAAGGAAAGTCGCTTTATTGCAAAAAAACTTATTAGATTTCGAGGTTATAATTAAGTACGCCAAAAATACATCTGTAAAATCGTTATGTAAAAGTATATTGGTAGTAATCACATCGATTGCGGTTGAATGTAATCAATTGAATATAACCGATTGATAGGATTGACATCTCCAACCGTAATTCAGTAACAACGTTAGCATTCGGTAAGGATGTCGGCGAAGTACATACAATACTTTGAAATATTCGTTTAGGCTTGCAAATTGTCTGTTAGATACAGATATTTGCCACTTCTAGAATAAAATAGATGAGTAATTATAGTATAGGTTACATGTTTGTTAGTACTGGGGCCATTTTCGATGTCCTTTATATACTTTTTATATCTAGCGTCACCTGCGCACGGCGTAAAGAGGTGTTAATTTTGATTTTAAAAATAATTAAACCAATTGTTTCTTAGTTTTGATGTGAAAATTTTACGGGCAGTTCTTAAACCGTGGACGAGTTCGTGAACCTATTCCGTGATCGATTAGTTAATAAATAAATAAATATACCCACTGTAGTAAGATTAGAATAATATATCCAGAAGCCGCGCACAGTCGTTGCACGTCGCGCGGTGAAGCCACAAATCCCCGCACTCACCGCCCTTCCCACCCGCGTAATGTTGGCAGCGCGGAAATATTACCACTTTTTTGGTTAATGTTGATGACATTAGAGTACATGATAATAAAATTATTGTTGCGGTAACGAGTATTTTAATGCAAATTAAACTCAAGTATATCACTTGTACTATTAGGGTTTGTAGTAATTGAATGTTGGGAAAATATATTTTCGTCATCTTAACTAAATATGAAAACCGTTATGTAGTAGTATATATATATATTATAATATAATAACAGCCTATATTGCCCACTGCTGGACAAAGGCCTTCTCTCACTAATCGAGGTGAGAGAGATCAAGTCATACTCCACCACGCGGACCCAGTGCGGATTGGTGGAGGCAGGTTTGTGGCCACCTGCTGTTGGAACCCACCAAGCCGCCTTTAAGGCTTCCAACTCGGCTTAACAACTACCACATTAAGTGGTAGCCGGGACCAACGGCTTAACGTGCCTTCCGAAGCACGGAGACGCTCGAATATGAAATGCCACAAACGGTCACCCATCACGGGCCAACCGAGTCGAACGCTGCTTAACCTTGGTAATAGGTAAGAACACCGCGGTTGCACAGCGCTACGAGCGCCTGTAACTATATTAATAGCATTTAGTAGTAGAACTTATAAAGTCCTTAGCAAATAAAACTAAGGAAAAATAAAATTGTTATACTAGCAATACTAACAAAATGGATGCGTCTTATACTATGACAATTACAGACGGATTAATTAATTCGATATTTGAATAATACGGCACCAACGCATTCGCGTTAGATTGGTATGAAATGATCCTATAATGTTTCTTTTTGAGCTCAACAACAATTATACAGGCGGGAATGACATAAGAGGGCATAATTCAATTAAATTTGAGAAGCGCAGAGCACGTTATTTCGCACGACGGTCTTAAAGTGACTATTCGCGTGAACGTGTGACTACATGCTTCGCAGGTAGTAATTGTTGCTTCAATTTGATGCGTGCTCGCGGCTTCTAGTTTGTATTTCGATACCTCCTAAGTATAATGAGTCAACTAACATTATAGTAATTTTACAGGAGAGCGATTTAAAGGCAAATAGTTTATATTTTAATGAAATCAAACTATTTCGAAATAAATTAAATGTTTTTTTTAATAAAGATTGGAAGCTCTTTCTTTGGTATAAAATGATTTTGCTGACTTATGTTCTTAAATGACATTTTATGTACATGTCTGGGTATACGCCCGCGGGACTCAATAGTAAAATGGTTTAACTACCAGTTATATTCATGTACGTTGTCCATCAAAATCCATGGTTTACACCAAAATATTATGAAATATCATTGTCATTTTATTAATATCATCTTACTTTTGGTTGTTTTAGGGATTTTTTGTCTCACTTAATAATAAAATGTTGATATTACATCACTTGACTCATTATACTAGAAAAGTACTTAGCTAGGTTAGCATTTGGAACCTCAACGTATACTGGACTAATATAATTTACCGAGGCATTTCATTTACTCATTTTAATTCTTATATAATATCTGTACATAATAATTATGGGATCATTTGACTCCATTATAATAATTATAATCAAAAACAAGGCGAGGTGACGGCAGCCTAGTGTTAGAACGTTTGACTGCCACGTCGTGAGTTCGATCCATCGATGTATGTTCGGAGATAATTATGTGCATACTCAAATTGAGTTATCGTTCACCTCTCTGCCTCGGAGAGCACGTAAAGCCGACGGTCCCGGCTGTCATGAACATCTATGGTAGTCGTTATTGGGAAGTCACTGCCTTCAATCTTATATCCTCACAACCAGTCTAACCATACGAATATCGGTATCCCTTTAGGTTACGGAGGTCAGATGGCAGTCGTTCCGTGGAAAACTATAAGAAATAATGTAAAGACGTTTAGAATTTTCTTTATCCACAAATCTTTTTTTTCAGCTCTTACAGCATACCTTGCTAATAGTCCCATTGTCTTGAGTGGTCTCCAATACTCCAAAACATATCAAAAATTCTTTGCCGAATATCTTCTGTTAATTTCTCACTTTATTTTTTCCGACAAGTTACGGGGCAAGAAGTTTTCATAATTCTCTTACCATGTACTCTTCCGTTTCTACTGACATATTCCAAATCTCTTATTAACATTATATTTCCTCTCCTGATCCTTCCATTTTTTATAGAAACGTTCTCTTAGCCTTCCTTTATCTTTTATAGTATTATTAACGTTATTGGACGGTGAGTATGTGATATCATTAATGTAAAATGCAGGAGTGGCGACCGCAAGACTGTCAATTAACTCGAAATTAACAAGAGACTCTAAAACAAACAATAATTGAATTAAAAATGCAAGAATTAATATTTTTGTATAAAACATGCCAATAACAAGTAATAAAATATATAACACCTAAAAAAATATATTATAACACAATTAACACAAAAATATCAAAAAATGAATAAGTACCTTATTATTAGCCAGATGATTCAAGTGTCTTTTTTATAAAGTTTGTTCGCCGTATACTGGTGGAACTGAAACTTATATCAATGCGTCTACTCTCACGCCCCGCGTACACTGGTACAATGTTATTTGGATCAGTATACAATGTACGATTTTCAATGATGTTGAAATTGATTTAGTATACGTGAAATTATCTCGGTAACTATTATTTTTTAATTTTTTTTAACACTAGCATTAAGATCATGGTTTATTATGTACGTTTATATCAAAATACTAAAATACCTAAATTTGATAGATGACTCATTATACTTAGGAGATATCGATTTATTCTATGGTAGTAGGGTGGATAAATTGCACACGCACGCATTATCAGCTTTTGACACTGAGAGGAATCTCGTGGTCTTCGCTCACATCCTTCGGGATGCGGGGAATCTGCATCGGGGTGTCAGCCCCTGGCCGAGATGGCTTTCGCCGGCCGCCTGTGGCATGGGGGGGGGATCGTCATGAGAGTGTTCACGCCGCCTCCGCGGTTAACGCTCTCAGGTGGAACCTATAGCGAACCATAGGAAGCCCGACAAAGCGATCTGAGGGGAATTGAGAGGCCGAGGGAGAGGATAGACAAATCTTATCTAAGGGTCCATCTCTTCCACCCCCGCTTAAGGAATACAGGCGTGACGATTTTTTTTGTCTATATTCTTAACTAACGAAACCATTTGTTTCAGGCAAACAAACCACTTGAGATGTACTACTCATGGAAGAAAACCTAGAAGTAGATTACATTTTAGTTATGTCTCATAACTAAAATGGCAATGGGAAGTGATAAATGTATTTTAAAATAATTTTTAATGGATCTATATAATTATACATGTGATTTTAACACCGAGACATGGACTCATAATAATTGTGATAAGATATTAATGGAATTTATCTCAAAAATATGAAATTTTATTTGTTAAGATTTATAATAATTATTTACCGTAATTGATGAATTTCAATTCACGCATTCAATTTCATTTCAGTACTTTTGTAATGTAATGTATAGTGCGACAAGGATCTTTTGTCCCATGGATGGGATCGACAGGGGTGACAGGGACATTGTTGGTGTGAAATTATTTACCATGTTGGACCTACCTATTCCCTGGGTCAAACAGGTAAAATATCTAGGAGTCACCCTAAACAATACCATGACCCTCGGACCGCACATCAAGCGAGTCCGTAACCGAGCAGCCTTTGTGCTCGGTCGTCTTTCCCAATGATCTGCAAGCGGAGTAAAATGCCCCTTAGAAATAAGGTGATACATTACAAAACTTGTAAACGGACCATCATGACACGCTTGTGGGGTGTTCGGGCACACCGCCCGCTCTCACATCGATAGAAGACTCCAAACGGTTCAATCCCGTTTCCTTCGCAAAGCCGTCGGAGCCCCGTGGTTCATACGGAATATCGATCTCCATTCCGATCTCGGTCTAGAACCTATTTGCGCCTTTATTAAAAAGGCAACAACCCCATATTTCGCGAACGCGTCCTATCATAGAAATACGCTAATCGTAGCCGCCGCCGACTACGAACCTAACTCCCCTCCTATCAGCCGCTACCGCTATCCGCGGCATTTTCCTCCCGATGCCCTTACATCCCTTCTTTCGGATACAGATACCGCACACAGGATCAGACACCGACCTCGCCGGCGAGCTCGAAGAATTCCTTGCCCGCTGTCCGGTAAAGCTGTAAAGGCCCCGCGGCCAACAGCGTAAATCATTCACACACACACACACACACACACACACAATAAGTGTGAAATTAGGGCTAACATTTTAGTAAAGTTTTCCTACTTCCAAGGAGATATTTTGGCCCCGCACGGTTCATAATTAAAAAAAGAAATTTGGTAAATTTCATAGCAAACTGCAACTCTGCGACTGTCATGAGGTGACATTTCACTTGATGACAACGTAAGTTCCTATCTGCCAAAAGATCCTTGTACGACTACCTACAATCAGTGAATTATTTTATTTTCAATATGCTGGTTATTAATATTATACTAACAACATTTATTTACATGGCGTTGTAAAATAAAATTATTAAAAAAAAGTTTTTATGATATTCAGCTCAGTTGCTACCAATTAACACATCGATGATTAGTACCCATGAAATAAAAATCACAAGCGATTTTAATGAATGCTAAAAATAAGGTCTGTTATTTCGTTAATGGTTCTTTAGACATAGAACAATGTTGAATACAAATATTCACAGCAAATATTATTATGTGACTTTAACTTAGAAGAATACCTATGAATATGATCAACTTATCCTAAGACATGCCGATGTATTTCAGCTATATTCATTCAAAAATGTATGAAAATATTTTTTCTATTAGTTCCATAGTAAAAATCACCCATTGGTATTGTTACAGACTATTTAATTTGAAATGGTGTGTAGTACCTATATACCTTATGTGTAGTACAGACATCGATAGGAAAAAGTAATTTTTCTTTTTCTAGGAAAATTGTTTCTTATAATCCCGAAAGTTGTTTTTAAACATTTTTTGTCTAGATTTTTATCTTTAACTATATCATCACGCCAGATCCCTTGCGGGGTAGGCAGAGAACAGTGTCAATAAGTTCTTACCTTTCATACCTCTCTTGCTTCCTCCACTCTCATATTTCGTCTCATACACGCTCGCCGTTTACGGAGAACACTTGACTTTGATTTTTATTTTTCCATGGGTACAGACTTACATTTTTGTCAATGTCTTTATAACATCTATTGAATGAATAAAGTTAAAATCTTTAGTTTTGCATGCATTACCTACATACTGCCATGCATAGCTAAAAAGTGGCAGCCTATCAAGAATCTAAATGTACTATTTTTAACACAATATTATTGTGCAATTTTAATAAATGGCGTAAAAAACGATAATTGTGTTTTGTTTGTTTAAAAGACCTACGCGATAATACCCAAGTAGGTTTTATACCTACGTTTTGTGTATAACGTTTCACCATGTTTAAACGCATGTAACAATATATTTTGGATCCAGTGGAAGTAAGTAATAATAAATTATGATGATAATATGCCCTTTGGCATAATTATTGTTTCGGTCTTTCCTTACTGCAACTGAATGTAGCATGAGGTAATTTCTGTCCTTTTCAGACATTGTTATTATCAATTATTGTCGTTATAACTATAAGTAAAGAAAAACAACAGTGATTTTTTCATAAATAATTTATTTTCCATTGGAATTCTAAAGCGTTATCACTGGCCACATAATAATTAACGTCCTTATGATAACCACGAGCACTTGTGCCAAAGCCTCAAAATAACTACAAGGATCGCGTGGCCCATACTTATGGACGGAAAAAAAACATGATGCTAAACCATAAATTAATTACTACTAAAATTATAAAAAAGTTATCTGACGATTACGAGGCGATTTACCATAAATTTGTACAAATTGGCGCGAATATTGAAATATTTGTTTAGTAACACAATGCACAGTATAGATTATAAAATATTTTGGTTTATTGTATATTTTATTTCATTGTAGCGATAAAATGTCGTCTAAAAGCGTTGTACTCTCTTCGAAGTGCTTTTGTAGCTTCTACCTTTAATAATTGCAGTGCTTCAGTGATTGCTTCTTTATTTTCAGAAGTCCTCGCCTCGTTCAGCCTCTCCATTGTAGTAAAATCTAGTTCATCTATTCTATCGGCCTCATTTATTAAGTTGTCGATGTCTCTAAGGTACCTTCTATAAGAATTACTTTCAACGTCGTCTTCATAATTGAGCAGTCTTTCAACATGCTCCCAAAAATTGAGTGTGCGACGACCATCTGTTAATTTGGAAGTGTACATAAAATTTCTAAACAGTTTTCTACCTTTATCATCATTCAGAATGTTTTCAATTTTATCCGTGAACCTGTCCAAGTCGGATTTAGTAATTCCCTCATTATCGTCGCAGCCACAGGCAACGAAGCATTTGTCCATCTTATTATTTGCGAGATAGATCGAATGATTCCATCGTTTTCTGGTATTGATCCATGTATCCTGTTACTTTATATAAAGACTAATGATAAGGTTCGAGTTTCACACGTAAAATTGCCTTCATTGAGACACATCGAAATTCAAAAGATCGCAATTTAACTTATAATCATTTTAATAAACGCACCGCTAATCTTCACTGTCTACCTTTCGATGATTCACAAGTGGATAACATAATAGAAGTGAGGTTAACATCAAAAATAGGTTTACACACCCGAGTCTCAAGCAGTCAGTTTCCGCGCAACGGCGTAAATAAACTGCGTTTGTGTGCGCCCGTTATTGTACGACAAGTCACGAAGTTCACGAATTCGTGATAACGTAACGCGTATTAACATTGCGCATGCTCAGTATTCTTGAATTCAAAAAATCCCGCCAATATGTCACAAAAACGCACAATAAATAAAAAAGTAGAAAAGCAGGATTTGATCAACTTATTATCACGACACGCTTCGTCAGAGCTTCGTAACTTGACTTGAGAAATGAGAATGTGACTTGTATAAAAACGCAATACATTACATCACGACAGGTAAAAAACTGTTGTGACCTCGGCCGTATACGGACGTTATTCATTCATGGGAATTATCATCGAGGTGGAGCGAAGACAATGGTCTTACATCGTTTGCCGCGCCCCTATAAAGATCGGCTAGTTTTTTTCGATTCTAGCTATTAAATAGCTAAAGAAATAGGAATTTTTAGTTGGCATATACACACGGGCATTATTATTATTATATTAATACGTGAAGCAAACTCTTTGTACCCCTTTTCACCAAAATGCTTAATATTTATAGTTTATATACAGAAGGAGTGCAGGATGCTAATATTTGTTTTAAATTATGCATAAAAAATACATTAAATCAGTAAAAAAACATTACACACACTACCATGTATTTGACACACACCCGCATATATACTCTTTTTTTTTTTTTTTGGCAATTGCGTTTACATTATGCCATTGTTCAAAGTTAGGGAAACAAAGGAAAAAAAGGAATGGTAACAAGGAAATTTGGAAAGATTTATCAGGAAAGTTGCAAAGGAAGGAAATGATTATATGTGGATGTTGTTGTGTAGAATGAACATATTTATGGTAGAATAAATATCAATATTATTAAATGACAATAGAGAAGGAATGGAGAATGGACAAGGAATTTTAAGTTTGTGAAGCTGTGAATAAAAGACAGAAGAGTCATTCAGGGGGCAAGCAAAAAATATATGGTTTAAATCACCAACTTCGCCGCAACCACAAAGGTCTGAACCGACTATACCAAGCTTCGCTAAATGTTCTGGTGTACACACGTGACCTAAACGCATTCTAATAATGATGGATGTAGTCCATTTACAGAAGCCCGCCTTGGTAAACCAGGGTTTGCTGGGTATATTTGGTTGGATGGAATGGTAGAATTTCCCCTTACTTATATCATTTGTCCAACAATCACTCCAGGAATTCTGGAGATGATTTTTGGACAGCGCCATTAGATCATGAGTGTAATTTTTATATGGGTAAACATCGCCCGATGTAACCGCCTCTTTGGCCAGCAAGTCTGCTTTATTATTTCCTTCAATGTTTTTGTGGCTAGGAACCCACGCAAAAGTGACGTCTATTCCCCTACTAATACATTTAAATAACTGTTCTCGAGATTCAATAATAATATTGTAGTGGGCTGATTTGAACGGATTGCGACCCAGGGCCTGTAAAGCACTTTTACTGTCTGTAAATATTACTGCTTTTCTTAACTTTGCTATTAAAACATATTTGTTTATTGTTAAAGTGTATGGTCCATGAAGGAAAAATTACCTGGAGGGAGTCATACGACGTTGCCGCTCCGCCGGTCATCGTTCAACACATTGTCTTTTTTCTCTCTCAATTACACGGATCACCATGTTGAGTGAATGAGAAAGCTATTGTAAGGTTGGCAACGTCGCCCTGTACGTGTGCTTGGTAGCCTGTTGTGACCTATGTTTGGGCCATAACAAATGCGCCCCGTCCGTTTCAGCGGTTAAGATATAAATGAAAATTATTGTGATAAGTAATTATACTTTAATACAGTGAAATTATGTCGTGTTGTGCTGTATTTTGTAAATCAAGTACAACCAAAGGAGGAGTGAAAAATCCTGAATTATCATTTTACACGTATGTATTTATTGCCTCTTATTATATTATAGGGAAGTTTCTCAGCAAAATTATGGATTTAACATTAAATATATACGTTATTGACGTCATATAATTAATATACGGTGATAATTAAGTGTGAGTTTAAAGCTTTAATTTGTATTTAAAATATGCATTATTTTACGCTTCTTCACTAGTGATGTCCTACAGCGCCTACTACCGATATTCATATCGTCGATAAGAAAATTTATCGATAATTTATGATAATAATGAACAAATATTTACTTCATGCATAATCGTAATTGACATATAAATTATGATTTCGAATTACTACGAGTAATTTATATAAGTTCATACATACGTATTATAATACAAATCTTAGAAACGAATCTGTAAACATCGATATTAGTATGTACAATTTAATACAATAGTAAAGCCTCATTCGTAATGCGCATAGCGATCACAAGGTCGTCGGTTCGAATCCTATGTCGGCAAATAGTAATGATTCGATAAAAAAAAATCTAGTCCGCAGTATGGCACTGTGCTCGGTATAAGATCAATAGACTCATTCTCTACTACATGAGACCTTATATTGTTGAACGACAAGTGAGTGTAAACAGTACACCACTCCCACTCCCGCTTGGGGAATATAGGCGTAGCGGTGGTTTCAATTTTTACATTTACCCTACGTTTGTACGTGCGCTTTTTCAATGCACGTTAGTCATGAAACTAGGATGTATGGTCAGCGCATATCGCTGAGGTAGCGTGGCAATTTTATGTGGGAGTTTGTGGATCTGCGTTAGTGTACTTTAATAGGGAAGTGATTACTAGGACACGCCTTATCAACGTAAAAGACAATTGATGATTAAAAAATATATTTATCTGAACCGAACAGAAAACCTTAAGTTACCTGAGAATCTATAGTAAATATGTTCATTTATTGAATAACATTAGTGTACACTGTCACATGTGTAATTATATCAATTCACACCATTTTTAATCTACCCCTGCTGATTGTGTATAAGGGGTTAATTAAAGTTAAATCAGTAAGACAGAAAAAAAATTGGAGCAGTCAGTTCAGTTCAATTTGTGATAATTGAAGATATATCATCTTACACTTTGTTAATTCTGAAAAATCCTTAGTTATATTAATATGCACACAAAAAAACTTCCTCATTTTAAGAGACATAAGCATCAGATTGAAAAATAGCAGATTTTTTCTGCTGCATAATGTGTAAATATATCAAAAGTGCTATAACTCGAGTTGTATCACCTGGAGGTACAGCTTTGCTACTAGACCAATATGGCACTTAAATAAGATTTTTTAAAACAGAGTTCTTAGATTTACGCGAATATTACACATGAAATAAAACTATTTTTCGGATTTTATCGCGGTTTATTTTTTTATTTTAATTTCCCTGCGTTTCGAATGCTTTGCAGCACCCATGGTCACGGGAAGAACTGAGGTGTTAGATGTCCAAAAGGCATAAGTGTTCCGGGGCACCCAAACTTTTTAATTATTTTTGTTGGTCCGATCTACGCAGAATGAGCTCACGGTGTATTGAGGTCTCTCAGTGTTATGCTTGATTTTGGATTTGATTATATTAATTACCGCATCCCAAGTCGATGGAAGCACCCAGCCATTTTCTCTATTGAAATTAGGATGTTTTTTAATTTGAATAGCCTCATGAACCATCCTTGGTAGGAATCTGTGTGCTTTCACGAAGATATGTGGTCTATCAAATCGGATGTAATGGCGGGTGTGGTCAAGGACATGTTCACAGACTGCAGACTTATTTGAGCGACAGTGTTTTAGGTCAGCTATGTGTCCTTTAACCCGAGTTTTTAATTAATTTTTTACTGTAATTATACTAATGACCCTTAAATAATATTAGCTTATTATAAAATTTCGGACACTAGTTTCTACTACTGCATTCTTCATTATATAATGAATTCTTAATTTGAAATACTTTTCAAATATTGATTTTATTAATAAATATTTGTGGTCTTCAAAAAAACCATAATCAAACTGGTGTTGATTTAAAACTTGAAAAACATTTTTATAATTTGTTGAATGTAGAACTTGCATTAAATACGTCCTTCGTGTTAAGTTTACTGTAATGGACACTTAAAAATGATTTCCGCAAAACGTTTTCACTTGGAGGTACCTTCTAAACGTTTTAGCACTCAAACGCGGATTCTAAATCACAAAAATCAATAGTTCCTTCACACGGATATCAACATGCTTTTCAGGGTTCAGATTTATACGGGCATGGTATACAACGCACCCTCGCGGGGTGGAGGGCACAATGCCAACTCATATATAGGTCATACCTCTAATCTTCAGTAAAAGCATTACTACCCAAAGGGCAAAACTTCATTTCGCAACCGAGGCTCTATATGCCATCTCAATATAAAACTTCCAGTGAGGTAAGTAGTTTTATTTCAGGGAAAACGCTATAAAGACATCTTTATAGCGTTTATGATTTATGATTATTATTACATAATAATCATAAATAGGTCCAAACCCCGATTGGGGAATATCCCACCCCCGATTGGGGAATATAAACGTGACACTGTTTATCTAGATATTCTATCCTTACTAAATTTCATCCAAATTCGTTTAGTCATTATGACGTGAAATAGGAATTGTTAATGTTTCAGTATTAATTTATTAATATCGACAGTAGGCGATAGGCGCTGCAGGACATCACTAGTGGAGAAGCGTAAAATAATGCATATTTAAAATACAAATTAAAGCTTTCAACTCACAGTTAATTATCAACGTATATTAATTATATGACGTCAATAACGTATACATAATTTTGCTGTGAAACTTCCCTATAATATAATAAGAGGCAATAAATACATACGTGTAAAATGATAATTCAGGATTTTTCACTCCTCCTTTGGTTGTCCTTGATTTACAAAGTACAGCACAACACTACATAATGTCACTGTATTAAAGTATATTTACTTATCACAATAATTTTCATTTATATTTTAACCGCTAAAACGGACAGGGTGCATTTGTTATGGCCCAAACATAGGTCACAACAGGCTACCAAGCACACGTACAGAGCGACGTTGCCAACCTTACAATAGCTTTCTCATTCACTCAAAATGGTGATCCGTGTAATTGAAAGAGAAAAAAGACAATGTGTTGAACGATGACCGGCGGAGCGGCAACGTCGTATGACTCCCTCCAGGTAATTTTACCTTCATGAGTTAACACATATACCGGTCTTTTTATCGGTAAATCATATGTTTTAAGCCCCCTTCAATCGGTTTTTCTTCGGAGATTCTCCTGATACCCCTCGTTCGCACGGACGCTTTCTCAACGCGCGTTGATAAGCGCGGTACAGCGCTTTCAAAGAAATGTCCTGTTAGCCATTAATATCAGTCTAGCACTTTACTAAAACCGTGATCACATTTGCCGACACCGACTCCGACCTCATACCCTTAAGACGCCATTACAAGGCCGTCAAGTTGGAGTCGGAGTAGGAAGAGGTTGGAAGCTAGTCATGCGTCGGATCCAACTTAAGACATTTAGTTATGCGGTCATCGTTATGTTGGAGGTCGATGTATCGATGTATGATTTGAGGTTTAGGACAAAAACATCGATTTGAAAATATCGATAAATCAATGTTTTACAAGTTGTATTACACTTTTTTTATTCGTATGTCTGTATGTCATTCCGGTTCAAAATTTGTGATCAATTTTTCAAACACTGGCGGGCATCTGCTTGAGTTGAAATTTAGCATACGAATATAAATTCGGTGACAATGCAAAAATATAGATCCTTAGATGTATGTATGGCAACACTCTTCATCTGTTTCCTACATTGTACGAACCTAAAGCGAAATCAATACATAAATCATTTAAAACGTCGATGTCTTGTCTATTAAAACATCGATATATCGTTTTCACCCATAGTGCTGAATCCATGTCGCAGCACGCTACACGTCCCTCTGTGAAGAAGCGCGCGCGCGCCGACTGATCGAAGATAATTATTTTACAGTCTACCTATTTCTCTACATTATCGAAAGTTTAATAAAATATTGACGATTAGATACATCATCAAACACTTTCATTATTTCTTTACATGACAACAGTATCATATTATATCGATAAATACATAGAGAAGCAAACGTCACTTCGGCGCGTCGAAAAAAGTGTAACGACTTAAAAGTATGCCGACATAGCTTTGAATCCAATAAATAATTTGGAGTAAACATATATCCATCTCTTTTGATCTTGTTCCCGACTATACCGACATTACGTCGATCCGATAGAGGTAGCAATATTACTAGTAGTAGGACGCTTAGTGTTGCTTACTATATGATTATTTCGCACAATTTTTTTTTTTTAAACGTGTGTCGTGATTCTATCTGAAATGTAATGAAGTTAATTAAATAATATCTAATAAAAAATTATATTCATAACATCATTAAAAATTTATATTCATTGTGCATTTTCGGACGATTTAGCGCAGTGGTTAAGAGCTTAAGCCGCTCTGCCCACTGCGTCTAATAGTCGCGGGTTCGAGTTCCGCACGGGACAAATCTTTGTGTGATCCACAATTATTTGTTCCGGTCTGGCTATTTGTTTGTGTAAGCCCGTCCGTTTGCATCATCAGCATTCTTACGTCACATGCACATTATATTAATTACGATCATCAGTTCGCAATCGGTTAGCAAGAGAATCGCGCGCGTGCTCACATACATACATATATCATATCATACATTCATTCTCATTTATCATTAAATCATAGAATAGTGATAATTTGGACTATCAATAAACCTTTTAATTATTACAATATCAAGTGTATCATTTATCATCTTCAAAAAACGCTGTACGAGTACAGTCTAACACGTACAGTACCCACGACATTGAATAATAACCAGGTGGCGCTTTTTAAAAAAAAAGGATAGAAAAAGTCTTGGTTTATTCCCCAATTGCTTTCTACGACACACGTGAGAACAAATGGGGTGGAGCTATTCTTTACCGGATCCATTAGGCAATTATGTAACAAAGAATTGTGAACAATATTCGCTTTGAGTAAATAGCTTATTTATTTTCATAATATTCAAATGAAATTTTTGGAACTCTATACTTTCTGTCTACCCCGCAAGGGATCTGGCGGAAATTGCACCCTAAGGGAACCGAAAAAAAATAATAAAATAGATATTCGTATAGTACATAATTATAGGTGACATAATTATCCAACATTTTCCCATAAAGACAGGAACACCAAATGGTGTTTTAATGGGCAACACTGCGTCTCAAATTTATTTTTGTAACTTGAAATCGGTTTTTTATTTTATTTACTAGTAAATATATGAGAAAAAACAATAAACTTGTGTATGGAAAGTCATTCCGCTTGCGGTATAGTGATTTTGTGACCTCAAATCGCGTTCTTACACCACGCATTTACCTATTTTGTGTTTCTTTTATTAATACGTGTTACTCGAGAGATGTCAGGCAGGCCAATGAATGACAGAAGCTTGAAACTTGGCTGCGGGCTTATTCTTAGCCGACATACATTTGCGCTGTTACTGCTAATCTAGTGTTATGTATATCAATGGATACATTGATGTTTATTATAACAATGACTGCATCACTAAACGTCCTAAGTCGGAGTCGGTGTCCGGTGTAGTTGCATCCGACTCTTCCAACTCGACGGCCTTCTAATGGCGTCTCAAGCCTGTCAGGTCGGAGTCGTGGTTGGAAAATGTAATCACACTCTAACGCGCGTTGAAAAAGCGCTCGTGTAAACGTAGACTTATTGTTGAAAAATCTCCGGAGACATATTTGCCTCCGGTATACATCAACCGATCGTAAAGATCAAGGTGGTTTAAATTATAGACGGTTAAAAAATATCACAAAGGTCATAAAAAACATAATTTCACTAGCACAAAAATAAATTTATTTACTATATAAATTTCTTACACACCGTAACTTTATATTATTTAGCTATATGGTAACAATTTCCAGATTACCAATATCACAGAAAAATGACGTTTATGTCGGCCATTTTGCAGTTTTTACGGTAACTGCTATACACGTGTTCGGTAGGTTATTCAATAAAATATGGTTAAATATGTGATAAATAAAATATATTACTAGTTTTATTTATGTGGTGAATATTCCAGGTTGCCAAGATGGCAGTTGCAAAGAAACCCGTGGCTAAAAAAGCCCAACTGCATCAAAAGAGCGGTAAGAAAGGAGTCAAAGGAGGCAAAATCCGTGGCAAAGGTATCAAGCGGAAGATCAACCTCAAATTCGTGATTGACTGCACACACCCCGCTGAGGACAGCATCCTCGATGTCGGCAACTTCGAGAAATACCTAAAGGAACGCGTCAAAGTTGAGGGCAAAACAAATAACCTAGGCAATCACGTTGTCATCGCCAGGGATAAGACCAAGATCTCCATCAATGCAGGTTTGTTTTAGTATTTCGTCGTTTAGTAAAACAAATTGCCATTTATTTTATTCTAATATGATAGAAAATAATTTGTCAAGATTTTTTCTAATATGGCGTTCAGGACATTTATATTCCACATTCAATAATATTGATGTGTTTAACTGTAATGCCATGCTGGTTTGTAAATTATGTTGAAGGTTACTAGGCTGTTTCAGGGGAGAATAGATTCTATTCCATCTTTTTTCAAAGGAATGATACATAATCAATAGCAATGGTATGGAATGATAGCAATGTAGACACAATAGGTCCCTGCATCAGTGGTTTTATGCGGCTTAAATAATTATAACGTCTTATTTCATTACTGACATACAACTGTAACTGTCTTAGTAACAATGGAAACAGGAAACATGCTGAATGTATGAGAATCATTATCTTGTTTGTGTAGATGCTTGCCTATATTAAATTAGTATATAATCTATTCTAATCAAACTTTAAAAGTTCTTTCATTCAATAAAAAGACCGTGTTTTCTTGCTAACAGCATTTTCATTTCGATGCCTTTGGAAATACTATTGCCTTCATATTAGAATAGAATACTCTTCTTCTTCTTTAAGTTATGGCGTCAAACTAATTTTAAGTTATTATCCAAGTGTTCAGTGAGATATGTAATGTGTTTGTTTAAATTAATTCAACTCCCCGATAATAACGAAATTAATGAAGTACCCCACCCTGGATATTAAAGCGGTGGACACCTTAACATACCAATTGCGATGGCTGTTTTGAGGGAAGTTGAAAAGGCACGTTTTCTGACTTTGTTGCACATATAAGAACACATAATGGTTAATATTCCACCAACATTACACATTATTAGTCGAAATAACACAAGTTTTGGAAATTAAAACTAATTGACAATATCACTCTTTGACTTCCCGCCAAAAAACCCTCAGAGTACTCTTTATTGTACACCAATACATTTACATTGAGAAAAAAAATCAAAGTAGGAGGTGCAATTGATGGTCTTATTGCTAATAGCGATCTCTTCCAGACAACCAAAACTGAAACAACAAGATAAAATATACAAAAAATAGAGGGCAGTAGGTGGCGTACATATATTAGTTACTTTTATTTTGTGTTAGGTATAGGTTCATATGCTCATATTGCACTTGTCATAGACTGCAATCACAAATATAACACCTAAAAATGGTGATGGTTTGTTTACAAAGTTTCAGTTTGATTGGAATAGATGTTATGTTGATTCAAAAATATGCCATGTGCTTAATAAACTCACTGGTGATATTAAAAATCTTAAACTGATTATTAACAAATACATTTCGACATCATCCTATTCATTTAAGTCATAAGTTTGAGTTTAAATTAATAAATTCAAACTAGGAATAAACTATTACTATAATTATAATAATAGTCTTTACTCAGACATAAAACTTTTCCAATTTTAAAAAGCAAAATATCAAATGTCAAACGTCTATGTGCCCTTTGGCAAAAGCCTCCTCCAAATCCTTGTCTGTACTGTGCCAACCTGATCCACTTCTACCCTACTGTGTTGGTAAAGACTATTACTCCACCTAGTTCCAATTCTCCTTTTTTGAGGATTTAAAACCATTATTTTGGCCATGACAATAAAATCTGCCTGCAACATTGGGGATCTGTTCTAATGATAAAGATAGATATATTTATAAATTGTTTGTTAAAATTCAAGTAGCACAAGTACAGACTCTCAAAATAATCAGTAAGCAAGAGACATGGCACACTGAAATTTTTTAATATTTTTTTTTCTCTTAATAATAATGCCCCGCACTAGGAATTATTCATATTTTGTGAGTGCGTCTACAAACATAAAACATACACAAACACTCAGACCCAAACCGATATTTATGGGTAACTAAGATTTGTCTCGTATGGGAAGCGAAGGCGGACCGCCTAAATCTCTTAACTACTGTACTAAGTCATCTTTCGAAATATTTATTTCTGAATTTGTAATCTTCATTACAGACATTCCCTTCTCCAAGAGGTACCTTAAGTACTTGACCAAGCGCTACCTCAAGAAGAACAACCTTCGTGACTGGCTGCGAGTGGTCGCCTCTGCACACGACTCGTACGAGCTGCGTTACTTCAACATCAACGCTGACAGCGACAATGAAGATAACGAGGATTAAGCTGTTGCCACAATAAATAGTTTTATAATCTATGACTTTTTTTAATTTTTAACCTTAAACAAAGACAATATGTGTAACACAAGGGATCTCGAGTGACCTTATACATCAATGTGAAAAAAGTACATTATGTGATTGCCTATGCATTGTTAATATGCGTGTTGTTTATCAAGTACGTTTACTGTCTAATCCTGCAGTTGGGCATAAAATTAGGGTAGAGCCACGAAACTGACGATATGAATGCCTTTTATAAAGGTAGATCCCAGACGGGGTAAACAGTTTTACAAGCAAAATCCGGTGAAGCTGTAGAGGCCTCGAGGCCAACAGCGTAGATCATTCATACACACACACACAGTTTTACAAGACTACTTATTAGAAAAAGAAAGTGCGTTTAACGGAATGGCACATGCTCACAAATCCATTCTCGATGCCCTTCCCTTCTTTCGAATACAGATACCGCACAAAGAAGCGGACACCGACTTCGCCGGTGAGGTCAAAGAATCTTGCCCGCCGGCCGGTGGAGAGCACTACGGCGAGACGCCTAGTATACACCCTCCTTCGTTGAGGCACCCTCGAGCTAGTTGCCCACTTGCCTTTGTGGCTCGAGCGTAGTGGTTTACGGAGTAACTAATACCTAATCTGTGGGTTGCGCGCTCGCGCTCTTGTCCGGTGAAGCTGTGAAGACCCCGAAAAAAATCACTCTCGCACAAATCATTCAAAAGCTATTAATGTGCCTTTGCCTAATGGCTAATGTTGTTTGTTAGTCTAATGGCGCTTAGTGCGGCTGGTAATCACGAAGTCCTGGGCTAAAATTCTTTTTCTATCAATTAATTCCGAGTTAAATCTGAAATGGTATCTCGTATAATGGCAGGCACGCCACCTTTGGCGAGTCTGGGAGTATACAGTAAATGTATGCCACCCACTTGGGGAATGTAGGTGTGACTGTTTGGTGGATACTGTGCCTTTACGAGCCATTATTCATCACCTCGTATGAAACTTACTCTCAACTGCCTCAACTGTTGACTGCCTCGTTAGTCTGGTGGCAAAGCGCATCGCTTTGCGATCACGAGGTCTTGGGTTCAAATCCTAGGTCGGACAAATGTAGTTTTTCTAACGAAAAATTACCAGTATGAGTCCGGAGTCTGGAATTGTGCCCGGTATATGGCAATAGGCTCGCCCCCTATTACATGGCACCTAACATCGTCGGCGAAACGTGGGTATAGACCTAAGCCACCCCCTCTGGGGAATATAGGCGTGACGGTGTTCGTATGAAACTTACATGATCGCAAATAGATCGTCTACGTAGACCATTCCACGCCGGTGTCTTATTGATATTCATCCAACATTCTGTAATGTTGGCACTCAGCCACTAGTACTTGACGATTCTTGCGAGGTATAAGTAACCTTTTGGCTACCACAATACAAAGCAAAGTTGGTTCCCAGGCGCCTAATGAAATTTTATTTTTTATTGTCGCCGATGCTATGAGAGTGGAGGAAGCCAGAGAGGTCTGTAAGGGATGTGACGTGATGATATTGATAGATGATTGCAGATTGTAATAAACAAATATAACGTTAGCTTTAGGCAGCTGCAATACGCTACACAATAAAGAACACGGACAAATCGAATTTTTTTTCTTGATTTTAAAATTGTTCGTCTTCATGTCTATCATGGAACCCATAGTCTTTATTTATGTATTCGTAGCGCAGAGGCTAGCCAATAATGTATTCTGCGAGTGTCGTTTCCGAGTCTATACTCAGCGTATTTTAAGTCCGTGGTTGCTAAAAGATTATCTCCATTTGTGTACATCATTCAATTTCGATGGCGTTACTGGTGGCCGTTGGAGGTCAAGGTTTGATTAGGGATATAAAAATAAAAAAATAGCTTATGTAATATGTAACATTTAATTCTCAAGTTGATACATAAAATAAATTAAAAAAAAATACTTATAAAAGAAAAAATATTGATTGTAGGACAAATAGAACTTGAATATCTCATCTAAGTATTTAATACTACAACTAATTTTAAGATTCATCACCGCGTGATAGTATTGTAAGAATAATGAGAAAGTCTATACAATAATACATTCCTAAAATGGTAACAGCTTGCTTGCACCGGGCTTGAAGGCAATGTCGACAACCAACATTAAAATACTCAATTATGAGTAAATAGTCGTTTTAGTTCGTTATTACATTCTAAACGGTGGTACTGATACGATTGAATGCGACCGAAACTTACTTAGTTTAAGACCGCAGGGTACCAGTTTGTTTTTCTTAGAATTAATACACTATATGCCCCTGAGGGCGGCGACCAGTGCAAGTTATAACTAAGTGGCTAGCGAGTGAGCGTTCACTTGCGGGAGGCGATTTCCTTCATTCTGTTGAGCGCTGAGCCAGCCCTGAACCACGTGATCTGTTGTTCGTTGAACGAGTGGTTGAGCTTGATACGCTCAACTTTGCCGTCTTTGTGCTTGATTTCGCATTCGATTGGCTGTAAAGAAGACATATGTTTATTAAACTTAAGTTAGAATCATTATAACATTCTCTCAAGCTAGGGAGCCGCCTACGTCTACTATGACCCAGTTAAGACACCTCCACGAACTTTCTGTAGCATGCATTAGAGTGCATACTCTCTAGCTCATTTAGTTTACGTCAAATGCTTTTCGCAACGTGACACGTTCGAATGCTAAGTTTTATTTAGAAAAATTGCTTTCAGGTGCACTGAAATACTGTTTAAACAATTTGAGACACTGACTTGAGTGGTAAATCAATATCGAAAAAATAAGATGACTTTTTAATAACAAAAAACCATCACGCCTTTATTCCCCAAGCGCGGGTAGCAGAGGTGTACTAAGTACACCCACTTTGCGCTGACGATGTTAGGTCCCATGTAATAGCGGGCGAGCCTATTGCCATATACCGAGCACAATTCCAGACTCCAGACTCGTACTGGGAATCTTTCGTTAGAAAATCTACATTTGTCCGACCTAGGATTTGAACCCAGGACCTCGTGATCACAAAACGATGCGCTTTGCCACTAGACCGACGAGGCAGTCTTTATATAAGGGCACAAATATACCGCGCGGTTTTTTTGCAATAGCTTCTCTATAATATTTTTCATGTAAGGTGGGTACTGGGACAGTTGTAAGTGCAAAGAATACTATATACATACTTTATTCAATGGCAATAAGAGGCATGACCAGTTTCTATACTTATGGTTTTATGCCTTAACACTTTTGAATTAATTATTAATTTCGTTTGGCAATTAGAACTGTCACTACCCATCCCATGTGAAAAATATTATAGTATTATGTACACAATAACTTGTCTACGGCTCGCTTATGTTTGCCGCGAAAATTACGCAGGCGAACGAACAATAGATAAATAACCTTATTGACGGGCACGAAAGTTGAAAATGCCATTTATTTTGTTTGGCATATGTAACTTTGTTCTATGGAACCGCCGATTTATGTAGCGTAACCAGTTTTTTCATGTTTATGGCATCACGACGAAGCGTATGTTGCCAATGTCAAGTATTACTAAAATTCATTTCAAAATTAATTCAACTCCCCGATGAACTTGATGACAAGGATGATTATGAAATTGATGAAGTGCCCCACCCTGTATAGTAAAGCGATGGATACTTTACATACCAATTGCGGCGGCCGTTTTGAGGGAAATCGAAAAGGCACGTTTTATCACTTTGTTACAATTACCTTCACTCGTGCACATATAGGAATACATAATGGTTAATATTCCACCAACATTACACATTATAATTCGAAATAACACAAGTTTTCAAAAACAAATTGACGACATCACTCTTCGATTTCCCGTTAAAATTCTCTAACCAGAGTTCAATTCTTTATCAAGACTGAAGTAATGTTACCTTGCCAGGTGCAAAGTCCTTGAGTCCAAGGAGGGAGATCTTGTCGTCGGGCTGGATCTTGTCGTAGTCGGCGGGGTTCGCGAACGTCAGGGGCAGCATACCCTGCTTCTTCAAGTTGGTCTCGTGGATTCTACGAAGAGAATATACTTCATGAAGTGTTTGAAACTATAGATTTGCATAATAATGAGGTGATTGGTATGTTCTTTTGTTTAAGATTATGTATAATGTGTCATGGAAGTTTGCTATAACATTACTTAGTTTAGCGTACCCTTGAGAGAAATAAAGAGTCGTTTTATGACCGGTTTCAATATCCAACTCGATGATAGATTTGCTTAACGTCAGTAGTATTTTGACAGATTCTCCATATAAAATATGTCAAAATTCTACTGGTATAGTCTTTTTCAAGAGAAATAGGTACGGTGACATTTGATCATATTCCATTTCACACATATTGTATTTAAGAATATTAAAAATACAGAATCCATAAAATAAATTTGCGTAATTATATAAAAAACTTAAAATCTAATAAAACTCCGTTATGTAAATTGTAACAGTTTGCGTTTTAGGGACTGTTGTTTTCTAAAATGTACAAAATCGATTGCCGCTTTTTTACGAATACATTAATCTATGTATCCGACTGAAATATTTAGTATTCAATAAATTAATAAATAAACGTAGATGCGATTTTTTAAGCTATTTTAATACAACGTAAGAAACGAATCAAGCGATTTGTCAGACGATTTTTCTGACCAATAGCTTGATTCGTAAATAAATAATGAGATGTTTTTATTTTGTTCTCCTTTTGTTCCTAAATTATTTTTATTAATATCGATTTATTCTTCGTTATAAATTTTCTTATAAGATAAGATTTTAAATCGATTCTATTTCACACTCACATTTCTAGAAACGTCAAATTCTAAACGTCCGAGTACCCATGACTAGTGAAAAGGACTATAGTAAGCAAATCTATCGTCGAGTTGGATATTGAAACCGGTCTTTAGTCATCGACAGGGGTTATCGATAGTTTGTTTACTGAATAAACTAATCACGGATTAGACCTCCGCAAGGGACAAATCTTTGTGTGACCCACATATTATTAATATTTGTCAATTGTGAATCTTTGTGAATTTTATGTTCTTAAAAACATCCATGATAATTTCACATGAAAAATTAAAATTTTAACATATGTCGATAATTTAGTTGTTAACTCTTCACTAGTCTTAAGCTGGCAACTTTTTTATTTGTTATTTAGACCTGTCAAGTTGTCGCTGGATTTGTGAGCACGATTTCAGTAAGTTACCTAGCGAAGGACTTGACGATGATGGCTCGTCCGCCCAGGTGGCGCGGCTCGAGCGCGGCGTGCTCGCGGCTTGAGCCCTCGCCGTAGTTCTCGTCGCCCACCACGCACCAGCTCACGCCGGCAGCCTTGTACGCGCGCGCCGTGGCTGGTACAGGGCCCCACTCGCCTGTCTTCTGATTGCGAACTTTGTTCAGCTCGCCGTTCTCAGCGTTGGTTGCGCTGCGGGATAGTGTTGAAGCTCAACGTCAAATACATTGAAAGTATCTATAGTGCATGTTTCATACATATTATTGGGTCCAATGTCATCATAAAAGTTCGCCTAGTACGGGCGCACTGAGGCCGGCCCGGGGCATTGCTGATTGCGCACCTTGTTCAGTATATTATATTCGAAGTATAGGCGGAATACATAATATGTCAAGGATTTTTTTATATTTACTGCTAATGTGAAAAAAAAAACGTAGTGTAGGGCGCCCTGTAGCTAGGTGGGGTGACGATATTCGTACGGCAGGGGGCAGGGATTGGAGAAGGAGAGCTGAAGATCGAGCTCAGTGGCGTGCCATGGAAGAGGCCTACGTCCAGTAGTGGACTGACACGGGCTGATGATGTAAGTATGTATGTGAAAAAAAAAGTGAAATAGATTTATAGCTATCTGCCAGCTTCGCTTTTGTGTAGTGAAAATCCATATTATATACGTCGTGGTTATTATCTGTGGTGAATAGTGCGCGAGTCGTCCGCTAGGCAGCGCTACGGCCGCGTGCCGACGGAACGCCGGAGTCAACGAGATTTTGAATAAGGTAGGTGGACAGAAAAAAGGAGAACGATGCGATTAGGACGTGTCATGATGGTCGTCCTTCCCTGTTGATAATTCAATAGTTGTTGATCTTAGATGAATTTGTTGATATTGTGTTTCGTGTAAATAAGTATATGAGTCTGAAGATTGAGCTCTTGTGCTAGTTAATTTGGCCATCTGACGACATATATTTTACACTAGTTGACCCGGCGAACTTCGTACCGCCAAAAAATAAAATAGTTGTTTTTACTCCTTGCAATTTATTTATATTTTCTCACCTTTTAAACCTTCCTTGGACTTCTACAAATATTTCAAAACCAAAATTAGCCTAATCAGTCCAGCTGTTCTCGAGTTTTTGTGGTACTAACAAACGTCAACTCATTTTTATATATATGGAAGATAGAACCTAGGAAGTCGGTTCCCTTTTACAATACATATATATACAAGTGTAGGACGCGATAGAAGATTTATTACAGTGGCGCGGTTGTCAAGACTAGCGCAGCCAGATAAGAGTTAGCTGCCGCAGCCACATATTAGTTATTGTCTAAAGTGCGGGCTTCTAGACCTCGAAACAGCTGTCTAGCGCGTTATAAACCTTGAAGTTACTCACGTTATGAACATATTATTGGAGATATTATCAAGATGTCCTCTGTATTTGAGCCAGGGTCCAGCGGCGGAGATGTGGTCGGTGGTGCACTTGCCCTTCACCTTGATGAGGATGGTCATCTCGGTGAGGTCCTTGCCGCTCCACTTGTCGAAGGGCTCCAGGAGTTGGAGACGGTCAGAGGTGGGGGCCACGTCCACTTTCACACCTGTATTTTGAAGGTAAGTTGTAGACTTTGGTTCGATTCTTATACATGATAGTCTATTAAGTTAGTTTTATTATGTGTGTGTGTGTTTGAATGATATACGCTGTTGGCCGCGAGGCCTTTACAGCTTAACCGGACTTAAGAGCGAGCGTGCAACCACTACGCTCGAGCCAGAAGGGTAAGGGGCGACATACCCGAGGGCGCTTCAAGGAGGAACGGCCTCGGTTTGGACAGTCGCTACGAGGGGAGGGGGTGTAATTAGTGCACCGGTCGGCGGGCTAGGGTATCTATGTGTACGTATACACTATTATGACTACGTCTGCAAGGGGTATATATAGACAGCAGTTTGAATAGATTTTTCTTGATTTTGGTAAATTTCTTGAACAATGGAGTTGTATATTTTGATATATAACGGAGCCGAAATAATAGCCCAAAACCAATATAAACGAAACATAATTTAACCGCCGTGCGTTGAGCCAAGTTACAGTTGAAGGAATGACAATTTATAAATTTAGTATGATGGAGGCATTCCGCCTGATATTTTTCATTACCACTCGACCACAATTACAAAGATTGCTGTGCGGCATAGAGGCGTGATTAACACAACTTGAGATTTTTGAGCAAAGGAACGAATTCAGAGTTACGAATGAGGTTTTTCTTAACTCTCAGATTGACGGCATAGTTCCTTGCACCAAATCTCTATCTATATCACCACCGCCCGGCACCTATGTCTAAAATTTACTTTCTGATACTGACGCATGTCAATGGATCATCTCTCCGAACCTCCCGATGCCCTTATATCCCTTCTTTTGGATACAGATACCGCACACAGGATCAGACACCGACCTCGCCGGCGAGGTCGAAGAATCCCTTACCCGCCGGCTGGTTCAGAGCACCAAAGCGAGACACCTAGTATACGCCCTCCCCCATAGCGACTGCCCAAGCCGAGCCCTTGAGTCCCCTTGGCCTTCTGGCTCAAGCGTAGTGGTTGCACGCTCGCCCTCTTGTCCGGTGAAGCTGTAAAGCCTTCGCGGCTAACAGCGTAGATCAGTCATACACACACAAGGATCATCCCTTCGTCATAGTAACTTGCACCAAATTTATATATCTCTAAAATTAACTTTCTGATACTGACGATTGTTGATCATCCCTACGTGATAGTTCCTTGCACCAAATTTATAATATAATAATATCAGCCTATACGGGCAGTATAGGCTGCTGGGCAAACCCCCTTCTCTCACAAATCGAGGTGACAGATTAGGTTATCCTCCACCACGCGGTCCCAGTGCGGATTGGTGGAGTCAGGTTTGTGGCCACCTGCTGTTGGAACTTATCAAGCCGCCTTTAAGGCTTCCAACTCGGCTTAACGACTACCACATTATGTGGTAACCGGGATTAACGGCTTAACGTGCCTTCCGAAGCACGGAGACGCTCGAATATGAAAATGCCACAAACGGTCACCCATCTCAGGCCGACCGAGTCGAACGCAGCTTAACCTTGGTGATCGGTAAGAACACCGCGGTCGCACAGCCCTACGAGCGCGCACCAAATTTATATGTCTCTAAAATTAACTTTCCGATACTGACGATTGTTGATCATCTCTACGTCATAGTTCCTTGTACCAAATTTCAATATCTTTGAAATGGACGTCTCGATAATGGTCATCTCGATGAACGTCCTCAGGAGTACTCACTTGAGCCGTCAGCGGGTGGGTGCTGGTAGGTGTCCTGGCCGGGGTCGAAGCCGCGCGCGGGCAGTTCATCCCCGAACGGGTCCGACAGCTTGAACTTCTTGCCGTCCTTGCCGGTCAGCTCATCGGTCATAGGGTTGAAGTCCAGACGTCCTGGTGGTGAAAAACACAAAGGACGGCCATATTCATTGCTGAGCTACATTTAGAAGATAGTGCGACGCCAATCTGCGAGCAAGTAATCTAGTTCCACTCAGGCCGCTATCATAATCAGAATATTTTTTATTCATGTAAACCATTACAGTATTTACGAATCGTCAGAAAAGTTGCAAAGACTCTAACACCACTTCGGAATGCTATTCCTGTGCCACTCCACGGTTACTATTTTAAAATAAAAAATTTAGAAACTTTTTCATCTACATTTTGTTGTGGGGAATGGGAGAATAATGCAGGTTGATCATTAGGTAAGTCTAAGTTAAAAACAAATTATACTATTTATGAGAATGGTAACATGGTTCCCTCATTTACAAAAAATAAATGCACACTAAAATAAATGTCATTATGTAAAATTAATAGAAGGAAGAGAGGGAATGTTAACTAATAACAGCTGAAAAGGTTGACATGACTCAAATGGAGCTGGCTAGCATGTGGCTAAGTGGCGAAAGCTGAAAGTATGTAATCTCACCGGCGATGGAGAGCGCGGTGACCAGCTCGGGACTGGTGACGAAGCAGTGCGTGGCGGGGTTGGCATCGTTGCGCCCCGTGAAGTTCCTGTTGTACGACGTCACGATCGTGTTCTTCTCGCCCTTCTTCACGTCCTTGCGGTCCCACTGGCCGATGCACGGCCCGCACGCGTTCGCTAGCACCTGGACCGTAATATTTCCATTAGCATCATAATCAGCCTGTAACTACCAACTCCTAAGTGTAGGACTCTCCTCTATATTTCCTTAGTTATATAAAAGGAACACCAAAGCGCCTATATTCTTCAAGTCGAGGTGCACTGTGTTTAACCCCATATAACCCATACTCGAACTAAATCGAGAGGTACAGGTGCATATCATTTGGAGATCCCAGAATCACTCTGCTGTAGTGTAACAGCACGGGAGCTTTTAAGTGCTGCATAAAGAGCACGTCGTGTGTCTTTCCATTTCCGATCGTTAATACTAGTATGCTCAACTGTTTATACAGGGTTTGAAAAATTATTTAAACATAAACACAGAAAATAATAACGGTACGGTGTAATTTTATTCGTCCTGGAGCGAAAGTCCAAATAAAAGAAAAATTAAAAAACAAACACTTTAATAAGTAACATCTACACACACACCGTCACGCCTATACCCCCAAGCGGGGGTGGCAGAGGTGTACTGTGTACACCCACTTTTCGCCGACGATGTATACCGGGCAGAATTCCAGAATCCGGACTAATGCTGGAAGTTTTTCGATAGAAAAACTACATTTGTCCGACCAAGGATTTGAACCCACTGATCGCAAAGGACATTATTCGCCACGAGACTGACGAGGGCTGGGTATGCAAGTCGCAACGTATCGTAGTAATATTTACATACCAATACTAGTTTAGTGTATTTATACTAGCGCAAAATGACTTGAGGACGGCGCGGCTTGTCGCAATCAGTTGGCCAGTAGATACTTTCGGAGTTTCACCCTACCTATGACATTCTTACGTCCCGAACATACCCCGATATCTTGAAAACCCTTTATCGGGGATGTCGATTCTAAAACTCATTACACACTTATTACACACCGTAGGTCCTCTCTTCAATCCGTAAGAAAGATCTAGAATCCGCGATTAAGTGCTGACACGTCTAGAAGGTTCCTTCCCTTTAATTATCGCCGGCGCGCGGTCGCGGTATACAAGTACCTATTTCTTCACGTACAGATAGGTATGTAATAATAATACCGCTTTGTGGGGCGCGCCGGCTATTGTTCGACGTACTTAGAGGGTTTGCGTCCGTTCTAGAACTTTCATACAGGTATAAAAGGAATACAGAGCGCGGGACACAGACTCGTTTCGGACGCGACAGCAATCAAATGGACAACAAGCGATTTAAGTGGAATACACTGGCGACTTCAGCAACGTTATACGGATACTAAGAGTGACTCAGCGACTAGGAAGAGAAGTACTAGTGTGTGTAAATGCTTGTGTGTACTTGCATTCGACGTATTGTTTTGTGTGCACAGCTTCTAATAAAGTACTTCGCATGTTATTCGGCATTTCTTTACCCTGCTATGTAACAGTATTCAGATAGTTTAGTAGGTAGCTTAGAATAATATAGAAGCCGCGCGCAGTCATAATTGCACGTCGCGCGGTGAAGCCAAAAATTTAACAAACGCCCCGCACTCACTCCCTTCCCACCCGCGTAATGTTGCCAGCGCGGAAATATTACCACTTTTTGGGGTAAATGTTGATTACATTAGGCGGAGTTGCGGAACGTGTATTTTAATGCAAATTAAACTTGAGGAATAGATATACTTGTACCATTAAGGTTTATAGTCATTTAATGTAGGGAAAATATATTTTCATCATCTTAAGTAAATATTAAAACCGTGGTGTAGTAGTTAACTATATTAATAGCATTTAATACTAGAACTTATAAAGTCCTTAGTAAATAAAACTAGGGAAAAATAAAATTGTTATACTAGCAACACTAACAAAATGGACCCCTCTTTTACTATGACAATTACAGACGGAAGAATGAATTCGATATTTAAATAATACTGCACCTGAATGCGTTAGATACGTATGAATGGTAATCCTATCATGTTTCTTTTTGAGCTCAACAGCATCTTACGGGCGGGAATGACACTAGACGGCATAATTAAATTTAATTTGAGACACGCAGAGCACGTTATTCTGCACGACGGTCGCAGAGTGACTACTCGCGTAAACGTGTGACTACGTGCTTAGTGCTACTTGCAGTTAGTAATTGTTGCTTCAATTTGATGCGCGCCCGCGGCTTCGTGATTATATTTATTCTAAGATAGGTAGCTATTACTTATTAAAGTGTTTTTCTTTTATTATCAGTGAAAGGTAGGCATTGGATACATTACCTGGGCCTACGTTCCAGGACGGCAAAAATTACACTGTGTAGGTATATGTGTATACAAAAAAGGGTTACAAAACCAAGCGTTGTCATCATCATCATCTCAGCCTATATTTGTCCACTGCTGAACATAGGCTTCCCCAATCGGTTTCCAGCGTAACCGGTCCGATGCCACCTGCATCCAACGACTTCCTGCGATTTTCACAAGATCGTTGGCCCATCTGGCAGGCGGTTGTCCTACGCTACGCTTGCCAATACGTGGTCTCCGCTCTAGAATCTTTCTGCCCCAACGCCCATCCGATCTTCGCGCTATGTGGCCCGCCCATTGCCACTTGAGCTTGCTAATCTTAAGGGCAATGTCGGTGACCTTGGTTCTTCTACGAATCTCCTTATTCCTGATTCGATCACGTAGAGAAACGCCGAGCATAGCTCTCTCCATAGCTCGCTGAGCAACTCTGAGCTTTTTTAAGAGACCTATCCTATTGTAAGAGACCACGTCTCTGATCCATACATCATCACTGGTAACACATATTGACTAAAAACTTTAGTCTAGCGTTGCGCGTTGTGCTCATCGTAAATATGTGTATATATGACTCACGGTGCCTCCAAAGTCCCTCAGAGTCTTCGCGATGCCGTCCCTCTCAATCGTAGCGCGAACCTGCTCCGAGCCGGGGGTCACGTTGAATGGGATCTTCGATTTCAGTCCATGGTTCAGCGCCTGATAAACAAAATCACAACTTAAGACACTTATCACACAAGGTCAACTTATCATTAGTGTTGTAAAAACGGTTGAGTCGGCGCGTAAAATGGAGTCAAGTCTTCAACGTGCTTCAGCGCTTGTAAGTCGACGCACCGCTAAACAGTTTTTTTTTTCTACATGATTTTAGAAAACAACGACTTATAATAGACGCTAAATAATGGCACAGGATCGAATGACATTTTTAATATTTCAAAAAAGGAAGAGCTTTTCAATTCGTCTATCTATCTATCTATAACCTCACGCCAGATCCCTTGCGGGGTAGGCAGAGAGTACAGAGTTCCAACAGGTTCTTTCCTTACATACCTCTCTGGCTTCCTCGACTCTCATAGTTCGTCTCATACACGCTCGCCGGTTACGGAGACTCTTGACTTTTCCATCAGATAAGACTCGGTTTATTTGGTCGTGGTAAGATAGTCTAGTTCTTCCCCGGTACCTGCAGCCTTCCACTTTCACATTGTATATCTGTTTTGTCAATCTTTCCTCTGGCATTCTTTCTATATGCCCGAACCAACGGAGCATGCCCTTTCTCATCTTTACACCGATACTATCTTTCATACCTACTCGCTGTCTTACTATGCTGTTGCTAATGCGGTCGGTCAGCTTCACTCCGCACATCTTCCGCAGAGCTCGCATTTCTACCGCATTTATCCTACTTTCATTCTCCTTCTTACATACCCAGCTCTCGCTACCATATAACAGCGTTGGGACAAGAACTCCGTTATGTATGGCCAGCTGCGCCTTATGGCTTAAGTGCCGGCTCCCGAGTAGCTTTCCCATCGCACCATTCACTCTGTTCCCTGCACTCACTCTTCTCTCTATGTCAGCGGTGTATTTCCCATCCTTACTGAAGGCGCATCCAAGATATACAAACTCATTCACTTGCTCCAGCACATCGTTACCAACCACAATCGTTGGTATGACGTTGTTTTGTTTGTGTGAATGATCTACGCTGTTAGCCCCGGGGCCTTTACAGCTTCACCAGTCAATTCGTCAGTTTTTATTAGCTGTCAATACTCACGACAACGACAAACTCTTGACTGGTGAAGCTGTAAAGGCCCCGGGGCTAACAGCGTAGATCATTCACACAAACAAAACAACGTCATACCAACGATATTTGATTGCTAAGGGTACCTAATGAAATTGTTTCAAAAAGATTAGAAACGGCTGAATTATGATGGCATATGTCTATGGTACCCGTGAGAAGCCGGGGCATATGGCAAGGTAATAATAAACTAAAAAAAAACTGTTTTATGTGTGTGTGTGTGTGATCTTCGCTGTTGGCCCCGGGGCCTTTATAGCTTCACGGGACAAGAAAAAAGAATATAGTTCGGTAATATTCACGTTCACCTACAAACTTCAACGCATTCCCATCCATGTATTTTGCCAAACAAAAATTTCAAGCAATGCGGGAGATAAATACACACAAATAAAAAAATAGTCTGATTCGGAACTACTAATAAGACTAAAGATATTTACAATCTAATAAGGCAGTTATTGAGAATCCTCCATATGCCGTGAGTCGTTTACAAACATGAATTTCATACATACTATGGTACATACATACTATGGTATAAATGACCGTCCAGTGCACCTATGTGGACTGCAAGGCATTCGTACGGGTGGGTGGTAACATGTTACCCTGGTTTGACGTTGAAATCGGCGTCAAGCAGGGTTGCGTGTTGTCCGCTAGACTGTTTATAATATATTTGGATAAAAGTCTTCAAAGACTGAAAGCGATGAATGAACTATACTTTATGCAGATGACGCGGTTTTAATAGCGCCAACAGCCATAGATCTGCAAACACTAGTCACAGTTATGAAAGACGACTGCATGAAAAATGGCTTACATTTGAATGTAATGAAATCAAGATTATGGTTTTTGAATGGGAAGAAACCAGAACGAGAGCAAGGATTGTGGTTGGTAACGATGTGCTGGAAGTGAATGAGTTTGTATATCTTGGATGCGCATTCAGTAAGGATGGGAAATACACCGCTTAAATAGTGAGAAGAGTGAGTGCAGGCAACAGAGTGAATGGTGCGATTGGAAAGCTACTTCGGAGCCGGCACTTAAGCCAAAAGGCGCAGCTGGCCATACATACCGGAGAGCTTGACCCAACGCTGTTATATGACAGCGAGGGCTGGGTATGTAAAAAGGAGAATGAAAGTAGGATAAATGCGGTAGAAATGCGAGCTTATGACCGACCGTATTCGCAACAGCGTAGTAAGAAAGCGAGTAGGTATGAAAGATAGTATCGGTGTGAAGATGAGAAAGGATATGCTCCGTTGGTTCGGGCATATAGAAAGATTGTCAGAAGAAAGAATGACAAAACAGATATACAATGAGAAAGTGGAAGGATGTAGTACCGGGGAAGACCTAGACTATCTTACCATGACCAAATAGATAGTCTTATCTAAAGGACAAGTCAAGAGTCTCCGTAACCGCCGAGCGTGTATGAGACAAACTATGAGAGCGGAGGAAGTCAGAGAGGTATGTAAGGAAAGAACCTGTTGAAACTCTGTACTCTCTGCCTACCCCGCAAGAGATCTGGCGTGATGATAAAGATAGATAGATAGAATTTCATACATAATAAATAGCTAGCAAGTAAGGCGCTACCGAAGAAAACGAAATAGATCAGTGTGGTTTTACGCAGGGTATATATGAAATAAATGATTTGGGTCTCATACAACTTTTGAGTTGAATGATGTGAATTTAATTAGCCGATTCACGAAGAGGGCGCCAGGGGCACGGCCACAGATATAAAATCAACCGGTGATAGGGTTAAGTAAACTCACACAATAAAGTTTAAAATAATGATTATATTGGACAAAGTATTCATGATACTGAGGTCAAGAAATTTTATTGCAGGGCAGGTATATAGTTTACAGTATCAAATTTTGGCAACCGAATTTGGGTGATAAAAATTATTTAATACTAATCAATGTCGCGATAATATACTATGTAAGTAAGTCGTAATGTAAAGTCTTGGTGCGAAAAAAATAATAGACACCCCTATTCTCCAAGCGGATTTTAATATCCCGCCGGGACTTTTAATACGTAGCCACACACTAGGATTTATTCCTGTGTCGTAGGTGCGTTTACAAACACGAAAATTCACATACACAAATACCCAGACCGAAACAAATAATTGTGGGTCACACAAAGATTTGTACCGCCCGGGAACCGAACCCGCGACTATTCAACCCAGTGGGCGGAGCGGCTTAAGCTCCTAACCACTGCGCCAAATCGTCCGTCACTTTATTTCTTATTTTGGTAACTACACACGTATTAAAAAAATGTGTTAATAAAACAAAATCGAAATAAAATGAAAGCATATTTTTAAAATAAGCACTCGAACGTGTCAAGTTGCAGCAAGCACCGGGCACATAGTGAACTAGAGTGTATGCACTCTAACGTGTGCTACAAAAATAATAGTGTCTTCTCTAGAACATAGTACAAAATAACTCACACAGTGATTATATTTCCTCTGAATAACTCAAAGGAAATATAATTACTATGTGAGTTATTTTGTACTATAACACTATGAGACGAACGCGTGTATGAGACGAGAGTGGAGGAAGCCATAGGGGTATGTAAGGAAAGAACCTGTTGGAACTCTGTACTCTCTGCCTACCCCGCAAGGGATCTGGCGTGATGATATAGATAGAAATAACTCAATCGTAAATTTACTACATGAAATGATGATGTCTGTGCAAATAAGTTTCCATAAGAAAATCGGCGAGCACCACACTAAGGCGTATCGTAAATAACACAAGACCTCAGACACCCCGATTCGATAATCGCTTTACAAACCCAAACTTCCAAATTTAAAGTTTTTGACCCTTTTTTAAACACTTTTACACCCCAATAAACTATGAAACTTGTAAGTGTATGCGTGTGTATTGAGAAAGTTGTTTTAGAAATGCATTTGAAATCTCCGTATTGCTTTGAATTATAAATAAAGGACATTGTCGAAAACTGCCCCAGAACCAACAAACATTTGACCCATACCATAATTATTTATCTATTTTATTAAAATAATGACAAATGTCCGTATCTAACGGACAATTTGCAATCTAAAACGAATATTTCAAAGTATTGTAAGTACTTATATCGAGGTCGCCGACATCTTTACTAACTGACAATAAACACAGTATAACCTCATATGTATTAATGGCTACTGAATTATAACCTTAAAATCTAATACTTTTTGTGCAATATTGAGATTCCCCCACTTGTCCGTTTAATAATAAATGCCTTAAGAGAATTTATGGGTGATTTGAAATCATACAAGTATTTTTTCATTGCTGTTGGTTCTGGGGCAAATCATGTATGGACGCAGAACAATGTCTTTTAGTTTGTTATAGCGCACTAAAAGAGTAACAGCATATTTTGCAAATTAAAAAAATGTGAAATACATAAAAAAAAATTTGAACCGATTCAGTTACCCATTTAGAACAAATTACTTTCAGATATTGCTTAATTATGTTATAGCTTGAATATCATAAACTTGTACTTGTCTTTTGCCAATTTACTTGCTCCAACTCACCTCTTTAACAATGCTGGCGCAGCGACCCATGTCTTCGTACGAGGAGTTTGTGCACGAACCGATGAGGCCCACGCGGATGTCCAAGGGCCACTTGTTCTCCTTGGCCGCGGCGCCCAGCTTCGAGATGGGGTTGGCCAAGTCGGGGGTGAAGGGACCGTTCACGTGGGGCTCCAGCGTTGATAGGTCGATTTCGATAAGCTGTTGGATAGAAAAATAATCTTAGCCCTGTTAAGAAACTGTCCCACCGTTGGGCACGGGCCTCCTCTCAAACTGAGAGGGTTTAGGCCATAGTCCACTACGCTGGCCCAGTGCGGGATGTCGAACTTTACAAACGATTTCCTTCACACTTACGATGTTTTCCTTCACCGTTAAAGCAAGTGATAGTTAATTTTTTATACGCACATGCTTTCGAAATACAGAGGTGCGTGCCCGGGTTTGAACCCGAGACCTCTGACTTTGCAGACCAACGATTTAACCACTAGGCTATCACTGCTTTGCACTGGATAGAAAATTATTGTTGTTGAATTATTTGTTGAGATGTTAAAAGTTCTTTTTGAATTGATAATTTAGAAATAAAACTGGTTATTTTTGGAAAATCGGTGATATCTTAGAATTACGTAAAGTTAAAATTCTAAAGTGATATTAAATTGAGTAATTTGATCTTTATTACCTGGTCATAAGGTGCTTTGGGGTCGGGCGTGAGCAGAGGTTTGTAGCTATTGGCCAAGGCGGCGATATCAGCGCGGCCGGTGGACTTCAGGTACGCCTCCATACGGGAGTTGTAGGGGAACACCTGTGTATACAAAACATAACAGAAGGTTTAGATTAGGGTACTATTTTCGCTAGCACCAGCTGTGATTATTATAAAACTTTCAGGCCAGTTTCTCGACTTTCCATGTGCTTTCAAAACCATGTATTTTATTTTAATATTCGGCCATGTTCTGATGTACCTGGACCTTTCCATGGATATACTTGGAGGGTTCGCGTCAGTAAAGTACTTCGCACATTATTCGGCATTTAATTACCCCGCTACGTAAAAATATGGTTTGGCTGGCTGCCTAGTTAGATCCCTATTACAGTCTGGCAACTGGGCAAAGATTTGTTTGATATCTAAAATGTGTATGGTTATTATTAATGTTAGTGTGTATACACATACATAATTACTCTGCTACCCTGTAACTCAGTAACAACATAATATCGTCGTTGTCAGTTCAAATTACTGCCAAACAAGGATTTTTAAGCCTGCGGCCAAATCGGAACTAACGCTGTCATCAACAGTGACACCGACACGCCTATATTCCCCAGAGGGGGTGGCAGAAGTGTACATAGTATTACATGGGACCGAGCCTATTACCGACGAGTATGAGACTCCGGTCTCATACTGGGAAATTTTTCGTTAGAAAAACTACATTTGTCCGACCTAGGATTTGAACCCAGGACCTCGTGATCACAAAGCGATGCGCTTTGCCACCAGACCAACGATGCAGTCAACAGTGACAGTTGCAGAATTGCTGTTCCCTATGAAAATAACCCAAGCTTTTTTTAAATTCGTAACCGTATAGACCCACCTGTTAAAATATCTCGCCGCCCGCCCACCTGTCAATGTTATCCACGTGCCAAAAGATCCTTGTCGGACTATAGGCTATATTTTATATGAACAAAATCTATAGGACAGATGTTACATCCAAAAAATTGGGAGTCCCTGAATTTTTTTTATATCGAGCGGGATTCAAACGAAAGAGTTGAAAATTCCGAGTTTATAAATATTTTTATAGTAGGCATGCCTTTTAAGTTCTGTCGTTTCCATATTTCCCGGCAATTTTGAATTCGGAACTGTTCTATATTCGAATGTGTTTATATTTTGAATCTCAAAACTATTGTTAGTTAGCTATTGTCACAGCGTCGATTGGAATATGTCAGGTTACGTACGAAAATGAATCTTTCTAAGGAAAATGTTCATGCAATAATTTTCTACAACTTTAGAAGAGGCCTGACACGGCTTTAGTGTTTTGAAGAGCTAACATCTGTGTACAGTGATGAAGCCCCATGTCTGCGGACTGTCGAACGCTGGTATTTAGAATTCCAGCGTGGACATACTAGTGTTAGTGACAAATCTCGCGAAGGACGCCCAAAATCCGCCTTCACTGAAGATAACATCATTGCTGTGAGACAACTAATTCTCGAAGATCGTCATGTGACGTATCGAGAGATAGAGGCTCTATTAGGCATCTCAGGGACAACCATTCAGAAGACCTTGCATGAAGCGCTTGGTGTGAGAAAGCTAGTTTGCCGTTGGATACCGCATCTGCTTTCCGACGATCACAAGGCGGCCGGCGTCAGATGGTGTAAGAAAACTCTGCAAAGGTTCAACCGAGGAGAGTCAAATCACGTCTACGACATCATCAGTGGTGACGAATCTTGGATCTATGCCTACGATCCTGATTCCAAACAATAATCTACAATCTGGGTCTTTCAAGACGAGCCAAAGCCGACTAAAGTTGTTCGTTCTCGAAGCACTTCAAAGAAGATGGTGGCCACGTTCGTTGAAAAAATCGGCCATGTTGCGACTATTGCACTTGAAGATCGTAGAACGGTAACGCAGAGTGGTATACCACAGTTTGTTTACCACAAGTCATCGCCGAACTTCGAATATCTAACTCAAAGCGACGCATCATCCTGCACCACGACAACACAAGTAGTATGTAGTGAGTATTTGAAGCAGGAAAAAGTATAAATTCTTGACCATCCTCCATACAGTCCTGACCTAAGCCCTAACGATTTCTTTACATTTCCTAAAATTAAGAAAAGTCTTCGTGGTCAAAGGTTCCAGTCCGGTGAAGAAGCAGTCGACGCTTACAAGTCAGCCATTTTGAACACCCCCACTTTAAAGTGGAATAAATGTTATATTAACTGGTTTGAGCGAATGGAAAAGTGTATTAAGCTACGTGGTGAATACTTTGAAAAACAATAAAAAGTACTATAAGGTTCTAGTTGTGCTTTTTTCGTCAAACGACAAAACTTAAAAGGCACGCCTCGTACAATGCTAAATATAAAATATATCAAACGACATCGCGATCAATCGTGTATTTTCGTACAGTTTTCTATACTTTCTACTCGTTAAGTGACTTTTTTGAACTGAAAGCGATGTTACAACTCACACTAGTGGTGGCTCCGATCTCGGCGCCCATGTTGCAGATGGTGGCCATGCCGGTGCAGGAGATGGAGTCGACGCCAGGCCCATGGTACTCCACGATGGCGCCAGTACCGCCCTTTACCGTCAGGATGCCGGCCACCTTCAGGATCACATCCTTGGGACTCGTCCAGCCTTTCAACTGACCTGTGAAACAGTAGTTCTTACAGGAAATGTGATAGGAATATTCTAGACTTCAACAGTTTCAATAGTCTTCATTGTCAGGATGCCCTTCAGGTTCACGTCTTTGGAACTAGTCTTATCTGTTAGTTTAACAATTGACGTAGGAATATTCTAGAAGACTAAACAAGCTTCTTCAACAGTCTTCACTGTCAGGATGCTCTTCATGATCACGTCCATGGAAGTCTAGTCTTTCAACTGACATGTGGAACGTTAATTAAACAAATCAGGTGGGAATATTTTAGACGTTGCAGTTATAGAATCGAAGACATAATACCAGTCTAAACAATATAATCTTCTCTGTCAGGATCACTTTGTAGACTAGTCTTTCATCTGACCTGTGGAACATTAGCGAGGTGGGAATATTCTAGATGTTGCAGTGTAAGAATGTAGAAATTGACGAACGAATATTTTAGATCTTGCAGTTTAAGAATCGAAGACATAACGGCAGTATAAAGAATATAATCTTCTTTGTGAGGATGCCCTTCAGGATCACGTCCTAGGAACTAGTCTAGCCCTTTAAAACGTTAGTTTTCTAATTACCTATGCTGTCCCACAGACGGCAAAGGAGAGAAGGTTTCTAAAATCATAGTGCGAGAGAATGGGTCATACCTACTCTATCACGCGGACCAGGCTAAAATACAGACTAACTGTTATTCCATTAACTTTTAATATCATAGCCATTGACATTGAATTCACCGGTTCCGGTTGTCAAAGTGCCAACAGCGTTGTGATAATACCTCTCGAAAATCAAAGATTTAAAAAGTTATACGCTATATCTGAACAAAAACACCGTTAAAAACAACACTACAGTTGCCGTGGTAGATCCGGAAAAAACCATCCGTCGAATTCTCACTGCATCTGTCCAGTAAAGTGAAATTGAAGATCCACAACAACTTCCGAGGTTAGAACATAAATTGACCGCCATTTTGACATTTCAATAAGTTGCACGTGACTTCAACTGTTAGTCTAATGTCACTGATACTGTGATGTCACTCTAACTGTCACTCGGTTCGGTTGGTATCAACTACAGTGTTGCCAGAACAAGAAAACCCAAAGTTACTATTTATTTTACTATTACGTTCCGTTCCACGTAACTTGACCTGACATTATGGAGGGACAATTTGAAATATTATTTGAAAAAATGAAAATGGAAATGAAAAAGCAGACAATCGAATTAACAGAATCTCTTACAAAAAATATTATGGATCGGATGGAGGAAAAACTAATGCCTATCAAGGAGGAAAACGAAAAACTAAAAGAAAAAGTCGGCAAATTAGAGAAGGAGATAGAACATTTAAAAAGTGAAAAAAAAAGAAAAAACCTAATTATTTTTGGATTAGAAGAGGGCGAAAACTCAACAGCTGAGCTATTCCAAAATATAAAGGAAAACTTCAAAAGAGACTTAAACATCAACTTAGAAGAAAACGAAGTAAACAAATTAAACCGCCTAGGAAAACCAAAAGCTGAGAACAAACCGAGACCTGTACTATGTTCCCTTTTAAGCGAATGGAAGAAGAACGAAATTACAAAAAACAAAAAGAAACTAAACGGAATTTATATATCGGAGGATTATTCGAGAGAAGTATTAGAAAAAAGGAAAGCTCTACAACCGCAATTACTAGAAGAGAGGAAAAAAGGAAACATAGCTTTTCTGAAATATGATAAAATGATAATCATAGAACCTAACACCAACAATGATAAAAGGAAAAGGGAACAATCTACCTCACCCCAGTCACCGTCAAAAAGTCAGCCCAAAAAACAACAAACGCTGAGCTCTCTCAAACACAACAGAGCAAACGCCTTCGAAGTAATGAGAATCAAATCAAACTCTTTAACCAATATTTCCACACGCAAGAACCAATAGCAATTAACATTCGGAACACCGGAAATTCAAACAAACTACGAAAACCAACAAAACGTAAAATCACAATCTCCCCCAATCCGACTGGTCCTCGTGGGGGATGAAGACCACAACCCTCCAACATTCCAAAAAAGAAAAGAAAATAAAATCTACATTGCAGCACTAAATACCCTTACTCTGAAAAACGAAGAAAACTTAACAGAATTAACATACGCACTAGAACATATCAAATGGGACATCGTTGGCCTTAGCGAAGTGAGACGATTGGGAGAAAGAATTGTTTCATATAAGGATTTCTTATTATACCATATAGGGACCACTCCTGGCCACCATGGGGTTGGCTTTATTGTAAAAAAACACCTGACAGACTGTATAGAAGGATTTATAGGCCTTTCGGAGCGCACAGCAATGATGAATTTAAAGCTACCAGGATACCGAGATTCATGGTCTATTATACAAGTGTACTCACCTACAGAACAGTCAGACCTAGAAGCAATAGATACATTTTATCTTGAATTAAATAAAGTTATCCGAGATCACGCTCATAAAAACTTAATAGTAATGGGAGACTTCAATGGTAAAATTGGAGACAAACGTCCTAGTGAAAACACACTAGGACCATTCACATACTGCAACAAAACCAGAAGCAGGAACGGAGAAAAAATTATGAACTTCACACTAGAAAACAACCTTACTATTTTAAATACTATATACAGGAAAAATAAGAAAAGAATGTGGACTTGGATCTCACCAGACGGGAACACAAAAAATGAAATTGACTTCTTCATGACCAACAAAAACAGTTACTTCAGCAACTTCAACGTCATCAACCAATTTAACTTCAACACCAATCATAGGCTGATCAGGGCAGAATTAAAAACAAAACAACCAAGGAAACCTAGACCAAGACAAGAACCAGTAAATGTAAAGCTCGGAACACACCAAATGGAACAATTAACAGCCACCCTGAGAGACAAATTCACAAACTACAAAGAAAACACAAAGAACCTAAACATACAAGAAAAATACAACTGGATAGAGAATATTATTAAAACTGAAACAAAACTCGCTGCAAATACTAGTAGCAAACACAAGCAATGGCTTACAACTACCACTATAAAATTACTAGAACAAAGGAGCCACTTAATTAACACAAGAGACGCGAAGGACAGAAGAAAACATCTAACAGAAATTAACAAAGAAATAAAGAAAAATATAAGAATAGATAGGAACAGAAATAGAATGGAGACTATTGAAAAACACATAATAAAAACGGGTGGTGTCAAAAAAGCATACAAGGAACTAACGAAATCTATAGACTGGGTAGTAAAAATGAAAAGCAATAGAGGAAAATGGAACCACGACAGAAAAGACATATTGGAAATTGCAACATCCTATTACAAAGAACTGTATGAGTATAACAACACCTCGCGAGAAGAAATAAATTTGGTAGAGACCGCAGATATCCCCAAAATCCTTAACGTAGAAATAGAGAAAGCAATAGATACACAACGGAAAGACAAAGCACCAGGCCCCGATGGTATAAATAACGAGATCTTAATACAAAATAAGCAGGCTATCGCACCGATCCTCATGGAAATATTTAAAGATATCATAGACACAGAAATTATCCCACAGCAATGGACAGAATCAAACATTATCCTTCTATATAAAAAGGGAGACAAACACGACATCGGAAACTACCGTCCAATCAGTCTCATGTCTAACATATATAAGATATTTGCCAAGATACTTTTAAAACGGATGGAAGGAACGCTAGATGAACATCAACCCATCGAACAGGCGGGTTTTCGGAAAGGCTACTCGGTAATCGATCACATCCATGTTGTGCGCCAGGTCTTAGACAAGTATAAAGCCTACCAGCGCGAGTATTATATTGCTTTCATCGACTATACCAAAGCATTCGACTCCTTGTACCACGAAATGATATGGAAGTCCCTAAAGGAACAAGGTATCGAACAAAAATATATCCGCTTAATAAAAAATGTATATAGTCATAGTACCGCGAGAATCCAACTCGAAAAGAAAGGTAACCCATTTAGAGTAGAAAAGGGTGTCAGACAAGGAGACCCTCTATCTCCAAAACTATTCTCAGCGGTTCTCGAAACAATCTTTAGGGGTCTTAACTGGGAAAACCTCGGAATCAATGTCGACGGAGCCTCCCTAACGCATCTGAGGTTCGCAGACGATATAGTGTTATTTGCTGAAACACCGGAAAACATACAAAAAATGATAAATGAACTAGCGGATGAAAGTGAGAAGATAGGTTTAAAGTTGAACCCAGAGAAAACAAAGGTTATGACAAACGGGAAGAAAACCACCATACATCTAGGAAATAACCAAATCGATTACACCGACGAATACATCTATCTGGGACAGCTTATAACACAAGAGGATGCTATACGCAAAGAAGTTGAGAGAAGAATAACAAATGGCTGGAAGAGATACTGGAGTCTGAGAGAGGTCATGAAAGACAAAACTCTTCACATTAATGTGAAGAAAAAGCTGTTTAACACCTGCGTACTACCTGTTTTAATGTATGGCAGCCAAACATGGGCTTTAACACAAAATACGACGAGAAAACTGGAAATCTGCCAACATGCAATGGAAAGAAGTATGCTGAATGTGAAAAGGTCGGACCGAATAAAAAACCATGTCATCAGAAAAAAGACGAAGGTCATAGACATAACATTAAAAATTAGAAGACTCAAATGGCAATGGGCAGGGCACATGATAAGAGGCCCAGAGAAATGGAGCAAACTTGTGTCACAATGGTACCCTAGAGAAGGGAAAAAGAAAAGGGGCAGACCACAAAAAAGGTGGGATGATGACATTAAGCAAGTAGCAGGAGTAACGTGGAATCGAGTGGCCCAAGATAGAAAGGAATGGAAAAGGTTGGAGGAGGCCTTTGCCGATTGGCAAACAGACCTACAAAAAATAATTAAGTATTAGAATAGAATAGATTAAGATTAGTATAGCTACACAAATATATTTCTATATCCACACTCATAGTTCTTAATACTTTGTAAATAGATACTAAGTTGGTCTGAATAAAGGGCTTTATTATTATTATTATTATTATTATTATTATATCATCATGCCAGATCCGTTGCAGGGTAGTCAGAGCTGGCTTCCTCCACTTATAGTTTGTCTCATACACGCGCTGGTTACAGAGGCTCTTGACAAACATCTTACACCATCTTTAACTGGCGCAATTATCATATTAGTACGATTTTGTCCAAAATGACATCAATTCGTAGTTGGAGACTGAACCTAAGGTCATGTTAGCCAAGTGTAAGCGCGTGATTTGATTATCAGTTTCTCGAATGTTGAACTTGTGGAGTACATTTTTTATCTAAAGAGTAAAATTACAATGCCACTTGACACGTCATTGTAAAAAACGTGGCTTCATATTAATTGATAAGGTAACAGCATCAGTCTCAGAACAGATGACTATTGATTACTGTCCTACAAGGATCATTTGGCCCGCGGCCAAAATCGGAACTATTGACGTCATCAAGTGTAATGTCACTACATGACAGTCGCAGAATTGCCGTTTGCTACGAAATTTACCCAAGTTCTTCTTTAATTAGTATCTCCTTGAAAGTAGGAAAATTATATTAAATCGTAACACTAATTTCACACCAACTCCTGTCAATGTTATCCAAGGGCCAAGAAGATCCTTGTCGATACGTTAACTATATGTGAGTGGTTACGCAAAAAGGAACCTGAAGGGATTGGAAACTTCTTTTTTTTCATGAGTTTTGATTCTGTGGTGTTTCAGCTTTGTTTTGGTCTAATCAGAACATTTTTGAATTTTTTAGTGAGCCGCCTCCCCCGCGCTCGAGGCGAAACTCATTTCGACTCAAAACTTTACTGCGATTTACTCGAAATCAATTATTTTCCCTTGAGGTCCCTTTTTGCGTAACTACAGACATATTTATAATATAATAAATTAGTTTACTGTCCCACTGCTGGACTATTCTCTCACAGATCGAAACGACAACCCAACCAAAGGTGGGCTTTGAGGTCACCTGCTGCTACAACTTATCAAACGACCCATATGGGTCGTTTGATAAGTTGACCAGTTGTTTAAGGTCGACCCAGCTTAACAACTACCTCATAAAGTGGTAGTCAGACCAACGGATTAACGTGCCTTCCGAAGCTTGGAGACTCTCGAAAGACGCATCTCAGACCGACTGAACCGAACGCTGATTATCCTTGAAGTTAGCCTTGTCCGATGAAACTGTAAAGGCCCCGCGGCCAACAGCGTAGATCATTCACACACACACCGTAAAGTTCATCTACATGTAAATAATATTAGTCCTGTTAAGAAACTGTCCCACCGTTGGGCACGGGTCTACATGTAGTTCCGGCTTATTATCTCATCTTCATTATCATCAGCTTACTACAACCCACTGCAGGGCATAAACGTCCTCCCTCTTGTGTCGTTCTTGGCGGCCCTGTGCCAATCTACCCCAACTTCTTCCTCCAACTCTCGATACATCATCTACCCATAGAGTCATTGGTCTGCCCACTTGTCGTTTGCATGTTCTAGGCCTATTACCTTATTATCTACCCATCCGTTAATATTCATCAATAATCAGCCAGATCCCTTGCAGGTCATAAAAAATTTACCTCCATTCAATAAATCGAGAATTCATCTTTTCATTCTCGATTTAATCCGAAAGCGATTCTAGTCTTTTGACTCAAAGATGAATTTTAGGCCGAAAATAGCGACATTTTGTAGCACTTGTGCGGAATCCTCAGTGCTCAAGTCTTACTCGCACTTCTTCGGTTTTTATTTTTGTCATATGTATTTTACGCTTCTTCTTCTCTCTTATCTAATCTTTTTCAGGTTTGCTGAAGAATTTTTTATCTGTGTCGTAATTGTTATATAAGTCTGATTAAGGTGCTTAATGCATACAGTATGGTTATTGCGTCACATTATTTCATGATATCAATTATCACTGTTCATCAAGATAAAACAAATACAAAGACCTCTCCAGGTTTGTTTTGACATTGTTACTTGAAGAACGAATATGGAATTCTATTTTAAAACATGCGCAGACACGCATATACTTCCCAAGCCGAGATAGCAGAAGTGTATGGCATACGCCGCCATATTTTTCCGAATGTTTTACCAATGCCAGCGAGATAATTGCCATTACCAAACAACTTCTACCAGACAACAGACGGACGATTTAGCGCAGTGGTTAAGAGCTTAAGCTGCTCCGCCCGCTGTGTCTAATAGTCGCGGGTTCGAATCCCGCACGGGACAAATCTTTGTGATCCTTTTTTTCGGTCTTGGTGTTTGTGAATGTGAATTTTCATGTTTCTAAACGCAACCACGACATAGGAATAAATCCTAGTGTAGGGGCTACGTTTTTTCATCATCACGCCAGATCCCTTGCGGGGTAGGCAGAGAGTCAAAGTTCCCGTAGGTTCTTTCCTTACATACCTTGTCCTTGTGATAAGACTCGCTCTATTTGGTCATGGTAAGATAGTCTAGGTCTTCCCCGGTACCTACATCCTTCCACTTTCGCATTGTATATCTGTTTTGTCATTATTTCTATATGCCCGAACCAACCGATACTATCTTTCATACCTACTCACTTTCTTACGACGCTATTGCGGATACGGTCGGTCAGCTTCACTCCGCTCTTCTTCCGCAGAGCTCGCATTTCCACCGCATTTATCCTACTTTCATTCTCCTCCTTACATACCCAGCTCTCGCTACCATTGTCGGATAAATATAACATACAAATATAGAACTCCGTTATGTATGACCAGCTGCGTCTTTTGGCTTAAGTGCCGGCTCCCAAGTAGCTTTTCCATCGCACCATTTACTCTGTTCCCTGCACTCACTCTTCTCTCTATGTCAGCGGTGTATTTCTCATCCTTACTGAAGGCGCATCCAAGATATACAAACTCATTCACTTGCTCCAACACATCGTTACCAACCTTGCATTCCTTCTGGTTTCTTCCCGTTCAAAACCCATAATCTTAGTTTTCTTTACATTCAAATGTAAGCCATTAAATACATGGTACATGGTTTATATTAAGGCAACCTGATATAATGCATACAAATTGCACTCAATGAGAGGCGCAGTTAGCATTGAATCGCAAGCCCGCGCGATCTCATTCCGTCCTCACGTGACGCGTGCGTCTGTGACACAGATCAACGGCGAAGTTCAAAAGTACATCTCATTATAACGCCCTATTAAGTGAAGTAATAAGTGAATACACTGTTAATAGCGTATTTATTGGTTCATTAGCTTGCCTATCTATATTCAATATCATCACGCCTGGACCTTTAGACAAGTGGATTTTCTACAGACCTTAACGCTAATAGGAAGCAATAAATGTACGGGAATGATAATATACAAATAAGTCACGGAGTCAGTCTATTGGGATAAGAGAATAGAAACAAAACGCATGCCACTTGGCTACGCCCCCTTCTACCTTGCGAGGTAGGTAGATATAGTCTTCCAACAGGTTCTTCCTGACAGACCTCGACTATGATACTGTTAAGTTTGTGGGGTAATTAAATGCCGAATAACGTGCGAAGTACTTTATTAGGCGCCGTACACACAAAACAGTACAACGTATGCAAATACACACGCGAACTAATCACACACTAGTACTACTCTCGTTAGTACCCAAATACTGCTACCAAGTCGCTGAGACGCTCGTAGTATATGTATATCATTGCTAAAGTCACCGTTGTATTTCATTTAGATCGCTTGTTCTCCGATTTGGTCACTACCGCTTCCGAGAAGAGACTGTCCGTCCCCGCGCTCTGTGTTCCTTTTATACGCGTATGAAAGTTCTAGAACGGACGCGAACCCTCTAAGTACATCGATAGAAGTACATCGAATAAAAGCCGGTGCGGCCCACAAAGCGGTATTATTATTACATACCTATTGGTGCGTGAACAACTTGTATACCGCGCCCGCTCGCCGGCGATAATTAAAGAGGTGGAACCTTCTAGACGTTTCGCCACTTAAGCGCGGATTCTAGATCTCTCTAGTTAGATCACCGGGGGACCTTAAGGGTGTGTTATGCGTTTTAGAATCGACATCCCCCGATTAAGACTTTTCAAGATATCGGGGTATGTTCGGGTCGTAAAGGGCAAGTCAAAAGTCCCTGAAACCGGTGAGTGTGTTACTTGTAATCAGTGTTATACGTAACTACGGCACTACATAGACGGCGCGACAAGACATATGTTTTCAAGCAGTTCAGTCCCACTTTCTCCGCAAAGCCGTAGGTGCCCCGTGGTTCGTACGTAATGTCGACCTCCACTCCGATCTCGATCTCGAATCTATTCGCGCCTATATTAAATAGGCGACAACTCGACACTTCGCGAACGCATCTTCTCATGCGAATCCGCTACCGACTACGAACCCATCCCCGGTCGCCGTTACCGCCGGCCGCGACATGTTCTCACCGATCCCCCCGATACTCTGACATAGCTTCTTTCCGCTCCGAATACGAACGTCGACGGCTAAGTCGTAGACCCCCTCCCTCCGTAGCGACTGTCCAAACTCGAGGCGCCCACGAGTATGTCGCCCCCTTGCCCTTCTGGCTCGAGCGTAGTGGTTGCACGCTCTTAAGTCCGCCGCTGCCGCCGACCGCGACACATTCTCACCGATCCCCCCGATGCTCTGACATCGCTTCTTTTCGCTCCGGATACGGACGTCTACGACTAAGTCGTAGATGCCCTCCCCCCGTAGCGACTGTCCCAACTCGAGGCGCCCTCGAGTATGTCGCCCCTTGCCCTTCTGGCTCGAGCGTAGTGGTTGCACGCTCGCCCGTAAGTCCGGTGAAGCTGTAAAGGCCTCACGGCCAACAGCGTATATCACTCAAACACACACAAGACATATGTCATGGATTTTGACAAACTAGGCGTCAGATAGCCGTTTTATCCTCGTTCGAGCAGGCGTGCTGTGACAAAAATTTGACACGTGATAACTTGTTTCAAGAATTGTATTTTACTGAAGTATAGACAAATCTATTTTGACTTACGTAGACTCGGATTATGGGCTGACAAAATTATGTCCCGTTCGAGAAAAGTCTTGCCGCTCGTACTAACCATCCTGTCCCGATTTCGCGTGGGTAGCGTTAAGTATCTACGGCCGAACTTTATAAATATTTGAGAGGAAGAATTCCATTATTTTTACATAACTTTGTCGATTTACATCATACACTATAGAAGCTTTTGGGAAGCACGATACTTTCAAAGTTAATCCACAAATCATTGCCATAGAGTGAAAACCTTGGATGTGCGAAGGAGGTAACTTTACAAGAGAAAGACAAAACTACTTCCTGCGCGGCTTAAAATGTTGATTACTACAGCTTTTTCGACTGTCACACACCAAAGTGTAATTAAAATGAATTTTCAAATGCATACGAGGCAAATTTCATTATTAGAGCAAAGTTAAGTATAAATGAAATTCACCAACGTTAGTAGAACAAAGAAATATTGCCGTTTGAAAAAATAAATGAGAATGTTCTGCGATTTATATCGCTGACTGCACTTATGCAACAGCACCATACGATGTCACTTGTGACAGCTTACAATGATAACCATGCGGATCCACATGTTCAAATATCTCCTTGAAAGTGGGAACATTTTAAATGGTAACACTAATTTCACACCAACGCCCCTTGTCAATGTCATTAAAGGGCCAGAAGATCCTTTTCGCAGTATATATGAAGTGGGAACATTAAAAAAAAATGATTGACAAATTGTCGTTGTGGGTTTAAATCAAAGATTCAAATATTGTTCAAGTTTTGATATTAAAACATTTGGAGGTGAGGGAGTGGAATTAGAAATGAGTTTGTGTGAGTCTGGAACAAAACAGTCGAGACTAGTCACGGCGTAGTTGCGAGTTCAAGAAGTTAATTTAGCCAATCGCTCAGTAGGCTCAATTGCTTACAACGTTCGTGATAACACAAGAGTACCTACGGTAGATAGTAAATAGGAAGTGCTATAAAGTCGCGTTTTATCTTATTTGAATATATGCTAATAAGTGGTATCGTGGTACCTGGTCCTTATTTTTTGTGGTACCAATACTTTGCAGATATAACACACCAATAAGCCAATTACAAAAAAAATCTTTAAAAATATATTCATATACATTTACGTTTAAATACTAGTATTTATTTCTAAAATATTTTAAATACTATTATTAGTTATAAAAATTTCGTAATATACGTACTTCGAAATAAATATAAGACTAATATGAAATCACTTTTGGAAACGGTTGTTAGGATTCCGTACTTCCAAATATGTGATATGTGACTACAAAACCACTTTTGCATTTGTTTATATTAGAAATTTATTTCGAAAACGTGTGTGATTGGAGTTTTAAAGGGTTAACGGAGCTACATATCTTTAGTTTATATAAGTATAAGAGTATAAGTCCTATACGTGATGAATATCGATATATGAAGGACAAAACCAAGATTTCTTAAATTCTTGTTGTATCTAAATCGGGCCACTCAAGTACGAAACGAAGATTACAATCAGTATATCGCAGACTTTTGCTTCGAACGAGATTTCAAGTAATGCGTCAAACTGTCGATATGCAATCATACAAATTGCGACATTATCAAACGATAGATAGCGCCAATATTACGTGCGTACGTATTGATAAAGATTCGACTTCTTTTGTTTATAACCAGATTATAAACACGCCCACTTTATTATTCGAAGTTATGACAAAAAAAACGGGCAGGTGTGAATCATTTTTACATGGTCATCTCCCGTACAAATAATATGATATTTGTATGTCATCGGTGCATTGATAAGAAGTAGTATTTTTTTATCAAATGCAATCGTAATCTCTGTCTGTCGTGACTTTGTGGATGCAGTCTGATTTGGCATAAAATGCACGAGATACTCGTATGAGTGTATCGTGCAAGTTGCATGTAGTACAGTACCAACGAAATCCATTAATACTTGAATACTAAACACCTGTTCATACATTAAGGCTGAGATGCACCAGTTAACTTTAACGTCAAATAGTTCAGTAGTCGAATAGTTCAGTAGTAGTCAAATAATACCTGTGTATGTATCATAAGTTTATATAGCAACCGAGTAATGCGCAGTTTACCCAGTAATATAACGGTTACAGATAAAGTAAATCTTACCTAGGAGTTATAAGTAATATTTACGAACAAATTGACGTTAAACTATTTGACTACTACTGAACTATTCGACTACTGAACTATTTGACGTTAAAGTTAACTGGTGCATCTCAGCTTTAATGTATAAATAGGTGTTTGGTATTCAAGTATTAATGGATTTCGTTAGTGAATTTCTCTAGTTTGTAGGCATATTAATTTCTACGTAATAAAATAAATACTTATTTTATAGCTTTGGTTACAATTTTAAAACGCATGCGGAACCCTAGAAATTTCTTCGACCGGGGGCTTGGCAACATTGGCAGTTTGGCGTTCCGCCATGCAAAATATATCGTGCTATAAATACACACCTATGTACCGTACTAAGTAAACATGATTTTAAGTATATGTGTACAATTTTATATACATACTAGACTTAACCTATGAATCCGCGTAAACTTAGTGCATTAAAACAATTTGACTTGAGATTTAAAACAGATAGGAAGAAATCGTAGCCACCGCCGACTACGAACCTAACTCCTCTCCAATCAACCGCTACCGCCGTCCGCGGCATGTTCTCACCGACCTTCCCGATGCCCTTACATCCCTTCTTTCGGATACAGATACCGCACACAGGATCAAACACCGACCTCGCCGGCGAGGTCGAAGAATCCCTTGCCCGCCGGTTGGTGCAGAGCACCACGGCGAGACACCTAGTATATGGCCTGCCCAAAAGCGACTGCGCAATCCGAGGCCGTTCCTCGCCCTTGAGCTAGTTGCCCCCTTGCCCTTCTGGCTCGAGAGTAGTGGTTGCACGCTCGCCCTCTTGTCCGGTGAAGCTGTAAGGCCCTCGCGGCAAACAGCATACACAATAAAACAGATAGCGTGACCTCGTCCTAGTACTTACATACTAAGAAGTCGAACTGTACTTCGGATTCAAGTTAACCGATTTATGATAGCACTACTTAAGTGTAACTATAATTTGCTGTGTTACCAGTGATGACATACGGATCAGAGATGTGGTCTCTTACAATAGGTCTCATAAAAAAGCTCAGAGTTACTCAGCGAGTTATGGAGAGAGCTATGCTCGGCGTTTCTCTACGCGATCGAATCAGGAGATTCGTAGAAGAACCAAGGTCACCGACATAGCCCTTAAGATTAGCAAGCTGAAGTGGCAATGGGCGGGCTACATAGCGCGTAGATCGGACGGGCGTTGGGGCAGAAAGATTCTAGAGTGGAGACCACGTATTGGCAAGCGTAGCGTGGGACGACCGCCTGCCAGATGGACCGACGATCTTGTGAAAATCGCAGGAAGTCGTTGGATGCCGGTGGCATCGGACCGGTTACGCTGGAAAGCGATTGGTGAGGCCTATGTTCAGCAGTGAACAAACAAATGTGAAAGTGCCGTCAAAATCAGTTCAGTGGTTTTTGCGTGATGCCCAAAGAAACAGCTTAACAGACTTTATGTTCCACGTTCAGATACCTCTAAATACGCAATCTTAATAATATTATTCCTAATATATTCAATGTTTAGGTACAGTACCTTTAGATTTTTGAAATAGTATATCGATAAGGAGGCGCTCGTAGAGCTGTGCGACCGCGGTGTTCTTACCGATCACAAAGGTTAAGCAGCGTTCGACTCGGTCGGCATGAGATGGGTGACCGTTTGTGGCATTTTCATATTCGAGCGTCTCCGTGCTTCGGAAGGCACGCTAAGCCGTTGGTCCCGGTTACCATTTAATGTGGTAGTCGTTAAGCCGAGTTGGAAGCCTTAAAGGCGGCTTGATAAGTTCCAACAGCAGGTGGCCACAAACCTGCCTCCACCAATCCGCACTGGGTCCGCGTGGTGGAGTATGACCATATCTCTCTCACCGCGATTTGTGAGAGAAGGCCTTTGCCCAGCAGTGGGCACTATAGGCTGATATTATTATTTATTATATCGATAATACTCTAGAACAAGACTGTAATGCTCTCCAACAATGTTTAATATCGCATATAAAAAATAGTGTTTCATTTTAACAAAAAAACATTATTTTATGTATTTACGAGCGAAAAGTCCTTATATTTGTCTTGTTTTTTGTCGTAACCGCTTTCTACAGTCACGAGCAATAATATTTAAGCAACATAGTCAACTTTGTCATAGTTATATGTGTATTAAAAATGCAGGTGTTTTTTTTTTTTTTTTTAAACGTAGCCCCACATTAGGATTTATTCCTATGTCGTGGGTGCGTTTAAAAACATGAAAATTCACATACACAATACCCAGACCGGAACAAATAATTGTGGATCACACAAAGATTTGTTCAGTGCGGGAATCGAACCCGCGACTATTAGACACAGTGGACAGAGCGGCTTAAGCTCTTAACCACTACGCCAAATCGTCCGTCACTGTTTATAAGCATGACGTTCTTGCGGCAAAAGTATTAAAACACTTTCTAATTATAGCTCGTGACTGTAAATTGAATAAAAGGAACTATCTTTATAGGTATTTATATATTATATTAATCATACGAATATCACGTCTGGTCCATATGATGTCCTGTTCGGAATGATGGTGATCAGTATTTCAGTCTCACGCATGCAAGAGCGCGCAACTTCGATATTATTGATCGACGGTCGCACGTGTGTTTTATTTGGCATTCACTAAATATTGTACTGGCTAATTTTATACTTGATCTCGAGGGTGGAGTCATCGAAGATTGCTCGTAAAATTTTGTTGACGCTTTAACAATCCCAACAATTCTAAAATGACAATGATCGCAAGGGTTCTGGCGTGATGGCATAGATAAAGAACATTTCCAAAAAGATCTGTTTGCCAAATGTGCTTACCAGTGAGCTTAACACCGATGACTTTCGGGCACTTGAGTTCCCATGGGATGTTGGCCATTACGTCCACAGCATCAGCACCGCCCACACCTATAGAAAGTGTAATAGGTTTTTTACAGTTTCTTTCTAATAAACTAACTTAATACACTCAAATAATTGGTTATGTAAATAAAGTTTTATTATTTATATTTAGATTTTGAACGATATGCGAGGTGAGGACCCTTCTCTACTCTCTCTCCTCCATCCATAGGTCTTCGGAAACTTGTTTGTTTTTTGTTAGGCATACATGCCTTGCTTACCTTCACCGTGAATCAATCTACAGATTGATTCACGGTGAAGGCAAGCAAGTGGCAGTTACATGCAAATTATAATCTGCTCTTTTATTTCGGAAAACCCCAGACGTATAGTCAAAGGCAAATAATATGTAGCCGCTTTAGGACTTTGTCATATTACAGTAAATTACTGTGACAGAATACTAAAGAGTACATATTATTGCTTTTATCTGTACAAGTCGGTATCTGAAATCTGGGCTCGTACCACAACCGTTTAAGCAGTATTATTTTAATATTACTGTGCCGTGAGAAAGAGACACACATTTCTTTCACGTAATATTAAAATACTGTTAGAGAGCCCGTGGTAACCCCCTGATCTTTTCCTAGTCCAAAAGCTACAGTAATCAAAAACTATATTATATGTTCTCACCAATACAGAGGCCACCGAGACCGCCACCGTTGGGCGTGTGGGAGTCAGTACCAATCATAAGGAGGCCGGGGAAAGCGTAGTTCTCCAAGATGATCTGATGGATGATACCAGAGCCTGGTTTCCAGAAGCCCACGCCATACTTCGCGCCGGCCGTTTCCAAGAACTTGTAAACCTCTTTGTTGATATCCTGAACACAAGAATTGGTAAATAAAACTATTGTTTAAAGATTCTATTCTAAAATACTGGTCTTGTAACTTTTTTTTAATGAGAAGTTGCAACATACCAGATGTACAAACATTCAGATCAAAGCAAATAATTATGGAATAAAACTTATTTTTCAGTTTAAACGTTCCCGACAATAAATATTTGCGTAAATCTAAGAAGTCTTAATATTTGTCAGTACAATGATTTGTCTCGTCCGGGGATAGAATCTGCGACAAGTCGAGTGATCTATGCTCAGATCAAGCCATCGTTTTTACGTAGTTCGTATTTGAAGTAAATACTGATCTGGTTATCATAAAAATATTATTTCCATTCGAGTATTACGAGGCATGCCTTTTTAATTCTGTCGTTTCCATATTTCCCGGCAATTTTGAATTTGGAACTGTTCTATATTCGAATGTGTTTAAATTTTGAATCTTAAAACTATGCCTAGTTAGCTATTGTTTAGTCACAGCGTCGATTGGAATCTGTCAGGTTACGTACGAAAATGAATCTTTCTAAGGAAAATGTTCGTGCAATAATTTTCTACAACTTTAGAAGAGGCCTGACACGGCTTCAGTGTGTTGAAGAGCTAACATCTGTGTTCAGTGATGAAGCCCCATGTCTGCGGATTGTCGAACGCTGGTATTTAGAATTCCAACGTGGACATACTAGTGTTAGTGACAAATCTCGCGAAGGACGCCCAAAATCCGCCTTCACTGAAGATAACATCATTGCTGTGAGACAACCATTCAGAAGATCTTGCATAAAGCGCTTGGTGTGAGAAAGCTAGTTTGCTGTTGGATACCGCATTTGCTTTCCGACGATCACAAGGCGGCCCGCGTCAGATGGTGTAAGAAAACTCTGCAAAGGTTTAACCGAGGAGAGTCAAATCACATCTACGACATCATCAGTGGTGACGAATCTTGGATCTATGCTTACGAACCTGATTCTAAACAACAATCTACAATCTGGGTCTTTCAAGACGAGACAAAGCCGACTAAAGTTGTTCGTTCTCGAAGCACTTCAAAGAAGATGGTGGCCACGTTCGTTGGAAAAACCGGCCATGTTGCGACTATTGCACTTGAAGATCGTAACGGTTAACGCAGAGTGGTATACCACAGTTTGTTTACCACAAGTCATCGCCGAACTTCGAAAATTTAACTCAAAGCGACGCATCATCCTGCACCACGACAACGCAAGCTCACACAGCGCTCGTCAAACAATTGAGTATTTGAAGCAGGAAAAAGTAGAAATTCTTGACCATCCTCCATACAGTCCTGACCTAAGCCCTAACGATTTTTTTACATTTCCTAAAATTAAGAAAAGTCTTCGTGGTCAAAGGTTCCAGTCCGGTGAAGAAGCAGTCGACGCTTTCAAGTCAGCCATTTTGAACACCCCCACTTTAGATTGGAATAAATGTTATAATAACTTGTTTGAGCGAATTGAAAAGTGTATTAAGCTACGTGGTGAATACTTTGAAAAACAATAAAAAGTACTATAAGGTTCTAGTTGCGTTTTTTTCTTCAAACGACAAAACTTAAAAGGCATGCCTCGTAACCCTACATTAAAAATATTTTAAAAATACAATCTATCTATATCATCTCGCCAGATTCCTTGCTGGGTAGGCAGAGAGTACAGAGTTCCAACAGGTTCTTTCCTTATAGACCTCTCTGGCTTCCTCCACTCTTATAGTTCGTCTCATACACGCTCGTCGGTTACGGAGACTCTTGATTGTCTTTCACATAAGACTCGGTCTATTTGGTACCTACATCCTTCCACTTTCGCATTGTATATCTGTTTTGTCATTCTTTCTTCTGACATAAAATTTAGAACATTTAAAAATACAAAAGGGAGGATTTTACTGTTTGGCTTAACATATCTATGAAAAATTGTACAGTCGCCTACATTAAGATGGTTGGATGGATGGTTTCAAAATGATGTCATATAATTATATAGTAGAAATGAACATAACAAAAAAGCCTCTCTTATCAACTTGCGTCACAATCGTACTAATAATATCATAAATGTGAAAGTGTGTATATTTAGATGTTTGTTACTCAATCACTAAAAATGTTTGAACGGGTTTGGATTAAATTTGGCATTCACCGTCACGCCTATATTCCCTAAGCGGGGGTGGCAGAGGTGTACTGAGTGCACCCACGTTTCGCCGACGATGTTAAATCCCATTTAATAGGGGTCGAGCCTATTGCCATATACCGGGCACAATTCCAGACTCCGGATTGGTACTGGGAAGATTTTTAGTTTATTATCTGGATTAACACATACGATACTTTTTACCTGGGATAAGTGTTAGGTTACTGTTTAAAGTCAACGCAGACGAGGTATTTTTTATTAAAATCATGTTACAAATCCTATAAATGTTATTGTCGAAGTTGGTTTATAATATATCTGGACAAAAGTCTTCAAAGACTGAAAGCGATGAATGAAGGTGTACAAATGGGTGATCTAGTGGTAAACCATCTACTTTATGCAGATGACGCGGTTTTAATAGCGCCAACAGCCACTGATCTGCAAACACTAGTCACAGTTATGAAAAACGACTGCATGATCAATGGCTTACACTTGAATGTGAAGAAAACCAAGATTATGGTTTTTGAAAGGGAAGAAACCAGAACGAATGTAAGGATTGTGGTTGGTAACGATGTGCTGGAGCAAGTGAATGAGTTTGTATATCTTGGATGCGCCTTCAGTAAGGATGGGAAATACACCGCTGACATCGAGAGAAGAGTGTGTGCAGGTAACAGAGTGAATGGTGCGATGGCAAAGCTACTCGGGAGCCGGCACTTAATCCATAAGGCGCAGCTGGCCGTACATAACGGAGTTCTTGTCCCAACGCTGTTATATGGTAGCGAGAGCTGGGTATGTAATAAGGAGAATGGAAGTAGGATAAATGAGGTAGAAATGCGAGCTCTGCGGAAGATGTGCGGAGTGAAGCTGACCGACCGCATTAGCAACAGCATAGTAAGACAGCGAGTAGGTATGAAAGATAGTATCGGTGTAAAGATGAGAAAGGGCATGCTCCGTTGGTTCGGGCATATAGAAAGAATGCCAGAGGAAAGATTGACAAAACAGATATACAATGTGAAAGTGGAAGAATGCAGGTACCGGGGAAGACCTAGACTATCTTACCACGACCAAATAAACCGAGTCTTATCTGATGGAAAAGTCAAGAGTCTCCGTAACCGGCGAGCGTGTATGAGACGAACTATGAGAGTCGAGGAAGCCAGAGAGGTATGTAAGGAAAGAACCTGTTGGAACTCTGTACTCTCTGCCTACCCCGCAAGGGATCTGGCGTGAGGTTATAGATAGATAGATAGATAGTCGAAGTTGGTTGATGGTTACAGAATTTTCGCTTTTTAGCTGTATTGCAGCTTTTTTATAACCAATCTCTTGTTGTTTACACGGACCATCACGTTATTATCGAGTACCCGCTCGCGATTGAATGTATGAATTTAATACTGCCGACTGTACATAGCAGTTACTTAATAAATTACAATGTGTAGAGTGGGTATTACAGATTTTTATAGTCACAAGGCGTGTGTAATAATGCTATTGCTTATGGTAGAACTGCTGTCGTGATAATTATAAGGATTACATAGAAAATAAATATTGACACCCGATAAAATGTATGGAAGAACTAATTTTATTTTTGCTTAAATTAAAAATCTCCAACATACATATGTTGTGTATTTTGTGTCAAAAATGTCCTCGAAGTTAAATTCAAGGCTGAATTGACACCTTTTGTTTATAAAGTTGTTTCCTGTTTAGTAACGAAAACATTGGCAAGCATGTTTTCATTCCGAACTAAATATAGCATTTATACTAAGTAGGTATTATACTATGATACGCGTACTACGTAATTTGGCAAGTAACCCACTGCGCCATAAGTAAAACTATCATACATAATCATCTATCTATCAATATCATCAGGATATATCAGGCAGAGAGTACAAAGTGCCAACAGGTTCTTCCCTCACCGACTTTTCTCATTTCTTTTTTTTCATATATATGTGGGAGTGTTATTTTTATTACGTTTTCTTTTTATTTGTTTTTTCCCATTATTATTGTCTAAGCTCGTTGCAGTGGCAACATTCTATTAGGTTAAGAAAGGGATAGCTTAAGGTTAGAGGGCGAGGAAGGAGGAGGATGGTGAATTTGTTAAGACGTGTACGAAGTGGTTGTAAAGGAAAAAATAAAGAATTTCGATATATTCATCCCGCTTTTACTCAAGAACGATCCCACATTTATATATCACTTTTAATGTTGGTAGATGCAGCTAGAAATTATTCCTGTGTGTGAATTTGTGAACTTGCACAAACATCCAGACCGAAATAAATAATTGCAGGTCACCGATCACAAACCGATCGATTCAACTAGACGATGGCGTCGTCATTGACTTCTGATATTCACATGTTTGTCGATAGATAAGTATATTATTGACAATGTTAAGCAACGATGGATGCTGTTAGCAATTGGATGGCTGACTTAGCCATCTAGGCTTTTTATATAGATAACGTGATAACACACATACAATAAAAGATTTTCATTTCTGGATGATTAACTTTTATGAATTAATTAATTTTCATATATAATAAATTTCTTTTTCTTATTATTTTAATAATTAATTAATAACTATTCATTCATTTCACTGTCCATTAATGTATATTACCACTTCTCATTAGTGTGATATTTTATCATTGGTTAATTCTAATGTAATATGGAAAATCTTAACCAATGTTGTGTACATCTCTAATTGATATGCATATAAGAACAATATCTTATCGTCCTATGTTGTAAGATTATAATATGTATATTGTTGATGTACCTTTAATAATAAAATAAAATAACAAAAAAAAGAAAGAAAAGAAAAAAACCTACATGCTACGAAAGGCGTGTCTGTAATCGTTAAGCCGACTCGCAATCATTTGAGTTGAACAATTCCGAAACATAGGTTGCTACCTATGTTTCGGAGTTGTTCAACTCAAATGATTGCGATAAAAATGTTAAAAGTGTATACTGCTGTATATGATTACACTTTTAACATTTTTGTTATATCATAAATATTAACAGCTAGGTTTGAGCGTAGTTGACGTACGACGTTGTAGGTGCATATTTTATAAAAAAATATACTATTATATATACTATGTACTACATCTATACTAATATTATAAAGAGGAAATATTTGTATTTTTGTAATTAATAATATCAAATACTACTGGAACGATTTCAAAAATTATTCCACCATTAGAAAGCTACCTTATCCAGAAATAACATTAGCTATATAACATAGGTGGCGCTATTGTCGACCGGGTACGAAGTCGCGGAAAACTGCTAGTATTATATAAAAATGTACTATTTAATAAAAATCAATGTGTAGCTACTTGTTCATCCCTAACAAATTAAATAAAAAATCTTTTAAAAAAAAAGGTAAGCCGACTTCAAAAAACAAAAAATAAATATTTGAAGTCGGTGCTAAGTAACCGACTGCACCAACCAGCACCGACTTCAAATATTTATTTTTTTGCTTTTTGAAGTCGGTTTACCTTTTTTTTAAAGATTTTTATATTACAATTTTAAGTGACGAGTGAATTATTAAATAATATTTAAATACCGATATTATATTATTTTGCTGAGTTGTACAGTAAGGTACCTACTGGATTCATATATTAACTATAATAACGGAATCTATACAGTCGTGCTGTTCGCCGTTAAGGAGTTCCCTGGTGTATCTTCAGAGTCCAAGGTCCAATACCAATAACATTAAAATAAGACTTCCTCAAAACTATACTGAACGCAATGCAAAAAGTATCATCAAAATCGGTTCATAAGCAGAGGAGTTATAAAAAAAAGGACGAATTATGAACCTTCTCCTTTTTTGAAGTCGGCTAATATACTGCTTAGTTCTATAGTGGGGCACCTATAGGATTGACGTAATACCCATGAAAATGAAATGAATAATGCTAATTTTAGACTTATATGGTTTTCTCATGGGTGCCATTGTCAGAACTGGACCAAATTGAAATGGGACCACACGGGAAGCACCAGCTTTCAAATAAAAAAAGAATCATTAAAATCGCTTCGCCCAGTCGAAAGTTATGAGGAAACAAACAAAAAAAAAAATACAGACGAATAGAGAACCTACTCCTTTTTTGAAGTCGGTTAAAAACAATTGCAATAGTGACATACTGCTGCTGGAGCTATAATTTGGTAATGCTATATAATGGATCAATAAATCCATCCTAGGTCCAATCCTAGGTCGGACAAATGTAGTTTTTCTAATGAAAACATTCCAGTATGAGTCCGAAGTCTGGAATTGTGCCCAGTATATGGTAATAGGCTCGCCCCCTATTACATGGGACCTAACATCGGCGTCGGCGAAACGTCGGTATACTCAGTACATCTCTGCCACCCCCGCTTGAGGAATATAGGCGGACGGTGATCTGCAATACTACATAGCGACATGTATACAATGCTTGAAATGCATTTAACTTGTGGAATCATATTTTTTTATTTCATAGTAAACAAGCTATAATCTGTTGTGATAAAGGGGCATTACAACATAGTTATCTACTAGCTGATAATTTAGGTAAATAATAAATGTTAAATCAATAACAAATTGAAACAATTTATTGAGACTATTATTAAAACTCTAGGGCAAAGTCAAACAAATTGTAACTTTGACAAACAAATTCGTTAATTTATTTCAACTTTTTTTTGCATATTAAAAGAAATGAATCAGTCACTGCAAACATGTTAATGAAACACTTTATTTTTTTTTGATTTTGTGTTCAATATTGAGCTTCAAGAAAGTCAGATGCATATTCACTATGAGAATCTCATACCAGTGGTTCACATATATTGAGTTCTCAGATTTACGCGAATATTACACATGAAATAAAACTATTTTTCGAATTTCATTTTGTATTTTTCATACTTAAGTTCCACAGTTCCTGATCTCTGATATAAGTGACAAATACTTAAAATGTAATAAAAAAATCATAGAAGCAGTGATAGCCTAGTGGTTAGACCGTTGGACTGCAAAGTCTTTTCGAAAGCATGTGCATATTAAAAATTAATTATCACTTGCTTTAACGGTGAAGGAAAACATCGTGAGGAAACCTGCATGCCTAAGAGTTTCTCGAAGGTGTGTGAAGTTCGCCAACCCGCACTAAGCCAGCGTGGTGGACTATGGCCTAAACCCTCTCAGTTGGAGAGGAGGCCCGTGCCCAACAGTGGGACAGTTTCTTAACAGGGCTAATATTATTATGATATTATTAAAAAATCATGACTAATACTAAACAATGCTAGTAATTACTTTATTCATTCATTCTTCATTCTATTTAATTGTATCCTAAATATTCTATCCACACAATATGATAAAAAAATAGAAAAGAAAAAAGAGAATTAAATCTATCTATCTATCTATCTATAACCTCACGCCAGATCCCTTGCGGGGTAGGCAGAGAGTACAGAGAATTAAATAAAAAAAGATAAGCCGGATCTTCTGAATGGAGGCTGCCAGCGGTAGATTTGTAGTTAAATTGGATTTAAAAAATGCAGGGCTTATACAAAATAAATTGTTTGAGTTCAAATTGTTGAAGATTTAACTAACCTTAGCTCTAGCCAAATCCTGTTCCCCTCCAATCTGGGCTTCAATCAAGTGGTCACAGTGGATGGTTGAGGGGACAGCTACCCGTGGCAACCCTGATGAGATGAACTGTAACATGGCCATTTGTGCGGTGGCATCCTGCATGGCGACCCTGTCGGGGCGAAGTCGGAGGTAGCTGGTGCCGCGCTCGATTTCCTGATCAATAAATAATAAAAAAAGGTCCTTAACTGTCTCTCAGAAGTATTCCCCAAAAAAGTGCCCTCTAAAGATGAAGCAGATACATATACAGACTATTTCATGTCTCACTGAGACCTTTTAGACTCAGATGATTATACGTCCATTGTGATATAGCTGAACAAAATAGGTCCCAAACTGTATATTTATATAAATAGAGGAATTGTTACACATTATGTATAAAGATATTTTTTTTAGACAAGTCAAGATTCTCCATAACCAGCAAGCGTGTATGAGATGAACTATGAGAGTGGACGCAGGCCAAAGAGGTCTGTAAGGAAAGAACCTGTTGGAACTCTGTATTCTCTACTTACTTCGCAAGGGAACTGGCATGTGATATATATTTTTTTAGTTTTATAATTATTCAATATTTTTTTAATTTCAATAAAACCGGAGAATTATAATTTTAAATTTATAATTCTCCTGTTTTATTGATGTTAATTAATTCTTCTGTAGTGATTTCTACAAATTTTACGAGTTACTTTTTCTGAAAAAAAAAAACAAATATACAGGTACTGAAAATCACAAGAAGATGAGATTATTACTTTTCAATTCCAGATTTATTACTTAAATACCACAGATGGAAGGAATAATTCATTGAAGATTGAACTTAGTATTGGAGTATAAATATACTTTTAAAATGGCTAAACTATAATTTTAAAATGGCAGGGTGAATGTAGTCAATATGTTGTTGCTTATTGATGTCTTGGTGTCCAGTTGGCAAAGAAAAAACTAAAATGAGTCCAGTATTCTGCAAAACTGGATGGATTATTAGTAAAATATGAGGTATTGTCCAAAAATTATGTACATTAGGCATACATTTTTAAATCAAAACACCCTATTTATGTATGGTTTATTACTATATTAGTGTTAATAACATGAATAGGGGTAATGTGATAATTGGAAGACCAATCTTTAGATAAGTAATATGTCTGTTTACACAAATACCCCTGTACTTAATTATCATGTTTATATTAGACTTATATGGTAAGACTCAGAAGACAACTTCCATGGAACATTAAATGAAACATTATAGAAGCTAAATTGATGTCTAAAATAATATCTGTGATCAGTCACAATCACTTCATAGGATTATTACAAAATTGTCCTGTAAAAAGTTTTAAAGGTCATATGCCAGAAGATTAAATTAAAACTTTCTTTGATTAACAATACAATAATTATATAACATTTACCTGTCCCTTAGGGTCATCCAAGTGTGAGTAAAGCACCTTCTCAGACAGGGTCATGTCACGACCTAACCTCTTCTTTACGATGGTCATGTTCTGGGACAACTTTTCGTAAGGCAGCGGCGCCTTGTCGAACTTCGACATTGCCACCTACAACACATTATGCACCACATAAATACGTGAAAGATCAAACTATAGCGAAAATTTCCATCACTTGCAATGTTACATAACAATGTCTTGTGATCACTGAAAACACTTTTGATATCACTTTTTTCGTGGATTTCTTGTACCTGCGCAGCTGCGGCCGCCAGCGGGGACACGCTGAAACATCTTTGGTGGATCTCCAAGAACACCGCCTTCGTCCATCTACCCTGAAAACACAATAAAACGTCAATAAACTCTACAATTGGGCCACTGCAGATATTGCCATTTAATGTGTTAAAAATGTAGTAAACATGGGAATTTCTGATAGGAAATACCAGCAATAACCCCTACTGCTATCGCGTAGTTTATTTAACATGACCTGACCTTTTCATTCACATAAATTTATCATAAATTTGTAATCGCTCACACAGCTGATAATGGAGTAAACAAATATATCTCCCGTAGATGTACATCAAGAATCATAGTATTCGTAATTTCTTCGTGTTATAAATGAGAAATAATTAAGAACTTACCTGGCCATGCAAAACTCTCATACAGTGTGCCATGGTTGTAGGACTTCACAATATTAACAGGGGAAATAAACAAGAATTTTATATTAAAATGTAAAATTGATTAGGGCCACATGGATTTAATAATAAATTTTGCCACACGGTTAATTTTATGGGAGAATAAAAGAAATAGCGGACCAATCGTCGCACTCGCTACCACTTCATTACAGAATTATCTGATATGATAGCTGTGACAGAATTGAATTTGACTGAATCGGTTCGGTTGGCAGTTCTGGTACAGTTTAGTGCAATTTTACTCTACGTTTGCAAGCATTCTTCGTCTATGTTTGCAAGAGTAAATCGCTGACTGACAGTTTGCCCACAGTACACTTTTTGGAAAGCGCTATGCAGCCAATGTATTCTGTGCTATGCAGCCCTTCAGCTCCACGCGCTAAAGAAGCAATTGTCGTGTAAAAGTAGGTGAAGCGCTGTAAACGCTTTTCAAGAAAATGTACAAAAAACACCTGGCCAACGAGATAGAAATCCATGCGAAGGGGTACCCGGAGTTTTGGCGGGAAGTCAAAGAGTGATGTTGTCAATATGTTTAAATTTCCAAAACTTGTATTATTTCGACTAATAATGTGTAATGTTGGTGGAATATTAACCATTATGTGTTCTTATATGTGCATGAGTGAAGGTAATTGAAACAAAGTGATAAAACGTGCCTTTTTGACTTCCCTCAAAACGGCCGTCGCAATTGGTATATAAAGTATTCACCGCTTTACTATCCAGGGTGGGATACTTCATTAATTTCATTATCATCAAGTTCATCGAGGAGTTGAATTAATTTAAACAAACACGATTATATATCTCACTGGACACTGGCAAAATACACTTAAAATTAGTGTGAAGCCATAACTTAAAGAAGAAGAAGAAGAAGGGGTACCCCCTTGTACTTGGTAGATTACGAATGAAATATACAAATTGTATAATGAACTATTTTAGAACAAAATAACGAATTAAAAAATTCTAACACAAGGCTTTTATTACTCTACTCAATTTGCAATCCTACTTCCTACTAATATTACTATATCTACATTATAATATTATAAAGAGGAAAGATTTGTATTTTTGTATATTTGTAACGAATAAACTCAAAATTTACTGGACCGATTTTAATTTTTTTTTGTCTTAAGAAAGCTACCTTAACCAGAAGTAACATAGGCTATATATAATAGACCCGATAGATGGCACTGTTGTCAACCGGGTGCGAAGTCGGGGGAAACTGCTACTAATATTATAAATGTGAAAGTTTGTATGTTTGGATGTTTGTTACTCAGTCACACAAAAACAGCTAAACGGATTTGGATGAAATTTGGCACACAGATAGTTTATTACCTGAATTAACAAATAGGATGCTTTTTCTCTCAAAAAAATATTGGATCCCTGTCTTAAGTCAACGCAGACGAAATCGCTAGCAGAAACTTGTACAAAATAAATTATACATACAGTGATTATTTTCGATTATATAATTCGAGTCATATAAAAATAAATCTCCAAACTTCGTACACCGGACTCGGTAAGGGAATTATATAGAGTATGAACTCTCTCGTAAGACCTTTGTCTACCCTTCGAGGATCTGGTGTAATAATATGTACCGTAATTTTAATCAACAATAACAAATTGCCCTTACTGGATACAATAATGAAAGCTATGTCAAAAAGTTATCTGCTTTCTCCTTGATTTCCACATTTACTATAGGCAGAGCCACCAACTTACAATGGCAAAAAATGGAACTACAGCTGTCATGTCGAAAACGTCTTTCGACTGACAGTTGCTGTGTAGTTGGGTGATTTTTTCATTTTTTTACATTACAAGATTTTTCCTTTCAATGGTGGCTATTAAAAGTGATGCCCGAAATATTATTCTAAAGGTGAAAGACTTTTTCATAGAAGAAGCTTATCAACAAATTCTAATTTCAAATACCTACAGGTAAGTGCGACCAGTCGTGCCCTTTAAATTTTGCCACAAATATTTATTAATAATTTTAATTCTGTATTCGTCATTAATATTAAGTTTACTTTGTTTACGTTTTCAGTTTAGTGCTTGTTATTTTTTATAGTTATACCTAATTGAAGATTTGGTTTAAAAAATAGTCAAACAAGAGAAGGACGTAGAAGAAACTGGTACCAAAGTAAGGACGCTTGGAAAATCAAGATATTGTAGTACTTTCAGTCGGTCAGGCATATGAAGAAATTACGGTTGAAGAAAACTTTCTAACCATGTCCGTAAATTATGAGACGAGTATCTTGATGAAGATGAATATTTGGATGAACCTTTTATTATAATTTAGCTAACTTAATCATGTAACAGTGTAAACACTTGTTAGTTAACCTAAAAAAATGAATAACTGATGTGACCCATATCATTGATCACAATTACGATGTTAAATCTAATACGCCACTGTTTGTAGATCACACATATTGTAAAAGTTTTGTAAAATATTTCTGAGTTTTAATCACATACAAATTTACTACCAAATTAACCATTTCTTCGTAAAGGGTTGAATGCCTAGTAAACTGAAGTCTTTGCCTACCTAAATGGGATAACGGCGTACGTACGTACGGGGCAGTAAGAGCAGCTATCTCAACCGTTGTAGATACAGAAAAATGGCTCTAGGAGACTATCCATAATTTTTGCGATATTTGGAGCTGAATTTACAGATTCTGAAAAAATGTACAGTCAGCAAGAAAATGGGCAATTTAATCAAAAACTTTGACTACTACTCATTTAAGATGTGGCATATGCGTAGAAAGAAAGAATTACGGCAAAAACAGTGCCCGAGAATTATACGTTAATTATATGTCAACAAGTCCATAGTCGTCCCAATGTTTGGTTACCCTACTTAGAAAGAGACGTAGGGCTCTAAGTGAGTATCCTTGTCATTACGTTTTTTTCGCAAAGTGCTCAATCCTTTTAGGGTAATATATCCATGGTTTTATGTTAAGGACGTAATTTATTATGTTATTTTATTGACTGACTTCTTCTTCTTATTTTAATTAATGGCCGCACACTTTAACATTGTATTTCGCCAATGTCAAGTAGTAATATATTATAACAGTAAATTATAAAAATTGGCTTCTTGTCGCCATTACGGCAAAAAGCAAAAGCCCTATAATACTTTTAAGTTTTAAAATTGTTGAATGATTAAATTAATAATATGCTCTGTGGTCCCACAATAATTGTCTCTGTCTTTTGTCAATGGCACAGTTTTGTTGTTGTTTGTTTGACAGTTGACACCTCTGTCTGGATAATTGGTTGTTCCAATTCCAATGATATAATTTCGTGATAATAACAGTTAAAGAAGAATATATAGGGCAAAGGTTTCTATACTAACCGAAAACACTGTACAGCCCTCTAGAAATTGTGAGAAGCAATGACAAACGCTACCATACAGGTACAAATACGCCCTCTTTCAATCTTATTCTGTTGTATAAAAACATTTTATGTGGTTAACCGCAATAAAATACCGCGTTAGACGACTAAATGATCATATTGGGCGCTCTATTAACTTATTTCTATAATTTATTTCTCAGGAGATCGAGGGAATAGATGACTACTGGGGTCCGGCATTCCGTTCGATATACGAAGGTGAAGGGCACGAAGCGTTCGTGCAGCAACTAGATGAGCGCATCAAGCAACATGACAAGGAAATCGAGAAGCTCTGTAATTTCCATTACCAGGTAAACATTAATACACCATCACACATAGGATAGTTAGAGAATGTAGTACCAACATGTTTTTTCATCATCCTTTCCCACTCTCATTGCTCCCATAATACTAATGAGAAGTATGAGAATGAAAAAAGGCTGGCAAGGAAATCTGTTGGTACTCTTGTTTTTATTTTTCTTTATCCTTGAGAAGCTTTAACAAGGTTCACTTAGATAACAGAGTCCTTTTCTAAATACTGACTAGACTAACTATTTTCCTTATGTACCACTTTAGCTCATGATAGAATTTATTATATAATTTTATTATAGTTTCTCTCTATATCCCATTTATTGAGTATCTTTATTCAATGTAAATATTATCAAAAAATTTAATGAAATTGGATGTTCTCATATGATCACTTCATCATCATCATCATCATCATCTCAGCCTATACTTGTCCACTGCTGAACATAGGACTCCCCAATCGCTTTCCAGCGTAACCGGTCCGATGCCACCTGCATCCAACGACTTCCTGCGATTTTCACAAGATCGTCGGTCCATCTGGCAGGTGGTCGTCCCACGCTGCGCTTGCCAATACGTGGTCTCCACTCTAGAATCTTTCTGCCCAACGCCCGTCCGATCTTCGCGCTATGTGGCCCGCCCATTGTCACTTCAATTTGCTAATCTTAAGGGCTATGTCGGTGACCTTGGTTCTTCTATGAATCTCCTCATTCCTGATTCGATCACGTAGAGAAACGCCGAGCATAGCTCTCTCCATAGCTCGCTGAGTAACTCTGAGCTTTTTTATGAGACCTATAGTAAGAGACCACGTCTCTGATCCATATATCATAACTGGTAACACACATTGACTAAAAACTTTAGTCTTCAGGCACTGAGGTATTTTGGATGAGAAGATGTTGCGCAGTTTCCCGAACGCTGCCCAGCCGAGTTGGATTCGTCGATTGACCTCTCTCTATAAGTTGGACCTACCTAACCGGACTACCTGTCCCAGGTAAATGTATTCGCCGACAACTTCAAGAGTAGAGTTCCCAACGGTGAGTGCGGTGGGTACGACATGGACGTTACACATTATTTTCGTTTTGTCCATGTTCATTTTAAGACCCACTTGTTGAGATACTCTGTTGAGGTCGCCGAGCATTCGTCCTAGATCTTCCAGCGACTCCGCCATGACCACAATGTCGTCGGCAAATCGAAGGTGAGTGATGTATTCGCCATTGATGTTGATGCCAAGTCCTCGCCATTCCAAGAGCTTGAAGGCGTCCTCTATGGTGGTCGTAAACAGTTTCGGAGAAATGACGTCTCCCTGTCTTACTCCTCTTTTTATGGAGATCGCCTTCGTGCACTGCCCTTGTACTCGGACTGACATGGTGGCGTTATTATACAAGCACTTCAACACTTCGATGTACCGATAGTCAATGCGGCATCGCTGGAGAGATCTAAGAACCGCCCAAGTCTCGATCGAATCGAAGGCTTTCTCATAGTCCACAAACGCCAAGCATAGTGGCCGATTATACTCCTCGGTCTTCTGTATAATCTGCCGCAGCGTATGTATGTGGTCTATGGTACTAAAGCCTTTCCGGAAACCGGCTTCGGAGACGATTCGTGATGACTCTCAAAAACAACTTGTAAACATGGCTCAGCAGTGTGATGGGCCTATAGTTCTTTAATAAAGTGTTATCACCTTTCTTGAAAAAGAGTACCACCACACCCCTGTTCCATGCTTCCGGCGTTTTTCCTTCGAGCAAGACGGAATTAAACAGCCTCTGAAGGACTTTAAGTACCGGCGATCCACCCGCTTTCAGAAGCTCTGCGGTAATTCCGTCTTCACCCGGCGCTTTGTTGTTTTTAAGTTGGTTGAGAGCCATCCTAATCTCATACAGGCTGATGTCCGGGATATCTTCAGTGTAGTGTCGGGTTAGCTTGGCTCTTGGGTCTTTTACCAAGTCAACAATAGGTTCAGCTACTGAGGTATACAACTGTCCATAGAACCTCTCTATCTCCCTGAGCACCTCTGACCTATTCGACGTTACGTTTCCGTCCTCCGTCTTCAGCTTCGTCAACTGGCTTTGCCCAATCGACGCGGCTCTTGCGAACACTTTGGAGCCCTTGTTCTGCTCTATGGTCTCCTTAATACGTCTTGTGTTGAAGGACCGTAGATCGTGTCGCAAGGACTTCAATATCTGTCCATTGAGCTGCCTATAGGACTTAGCATCATCGGAGGTTTGGAGTCTCATGGTACGTCGCTCAGCCATAAGGTTTCGGGTGTAGTCAGATAGCTTTTGAGGCCTATTTTTACGGTGGGGCTTAAAATGCTTAGACCCGACCGTATGGACAGTCTCTACCAACCTATTGTTGATTTCGTCCACTGATGCGCTGCTGTCTAGCAATTCGAAGCGGTTTGACAATTCGAGTTGAAATTTCTCGGGGTTTTGGATATGTGTATTAGAAGGTCGGAGCGTAGACTTCATCAGACGCGATCTTTCCATTTTGACATTAATATTTAATGTGCCTCTGACCATTCGGTGATCACTGCCGGTTTTTACCCTGTGAATCATGGAGACATCATTAAATATTTGTCGCTTGGTGCTCATGATGAAGTCTATCTCATTTTTTGTGAAACCATCAGGGCTCATCCAGGTCCATTTCCTATGAGACGGCTTCTGGAAGAAAGAGTTCATCATAAAGAGTCCCTCCTTTTCCAGAAATTCGGCCAGCCTCTGACCCCTGGGGTTGCGCTGCCCATATCTAAATTGCCCCACTCTCAACTCATCATCGCCCCGTTTGCCCAGTCGCGCATTGAAGTCACACATAACTACTGTAAAGTGTACTTTGGAAGTATGTATGGCTCTACTAATGTCCTCATACATAACTTCGACCTCATCATCTGAGTATGCCGAGGTCGGTGCGTAGACCTGTATGACCTTCAACGAATATCTTTTGGATATTCTGAGTATCAGGTACGCTACCCTGCTCGACACACTAGTGATGGACACAACGTTGTTTATGAGTGACTTGTGGACGATAAATCCGACACCACCTTGGGACTGCTGTTCGCCCTCCCGGTAGTAAAACAAGTTGCCGGATTTTAAGGTTATCGTGTCCTCGCCCTCTCTTCGGACCTCCGATAAACCAACAATACTCCACCGCAACTTGTTTAACTCTTCTTCCAGCTCAACTAGCTTCTCATCTGTCCTCAATGTGCGTGCGTTGTATGTCACCAGGGCCAATTTTCGGTTTTGGTGGTAGCCGAATCTCTGCCGGAGATTCTTAGCACCCCTTGTCCTGTCGTTACCATGGCTGCTACCGTGGCCAGGACGAACAGGACCGCCGGGGACTAGGGGCCTGGTTTTCTTGCTTTCTTCCATATTGGTTGGGGGTGTTTGCCATACTCGCCACGCTTGGCAGGCGGGTTGGCGAGCGCAGTTTTTGGTTGTAGAAGTGTTAAGGGAACGCTGCTGCCCATTCCCTAGTTTTCCCTTAGTCGCCTTGTACGACACCCGATGGGATGAGATGGGTTGGTCCTATTCTAAGGCGGGAGCCACGCGATTACTTATGATCACTTAGCCACCTAAAAATACAAAGGGGAAAATATTAGATGAATCAAATACCACTCTTAAATTGCAATCACAGTCAATTTTCACATTTCAGGGCTTCATAGACTCAATACGTGAGTTATTGCAAGTAAGATCACATGCAGAGGAGTTACATGCTGATATTTCTAATGTGGATGCCAATGTCAATGAGACTACGGACAGTAAGTGAAAATATTAAGTCTTCACCTTCACCATATTGCACAGGAGTCAGGGAAGGTCCTCATAAATGACAGACCAAAGTCAACAATGGTTGGATGAAATGAATTGTTTCTTAATATTATAACTATTCACAGTTTGCTTTTTATTTAAAGAGGGTGACAGACATTCGATTAAGTATGTGTATGCCAACCTTTTTGCGTGTGTGTTACCTTAAATACGCATACTTTAAAAATGCCGAGCAAGCTCGATGGCTATCTAACCAATTTGAAATTTTGCTTGTAGCTTGTCTCGGCTCGTGTGGCAGCAATGCGAGCAGCGAGCCACCAAATTTCACCATTCTTTTACTTAGACTCTCCGATTACATCTACTTTTGTTTTTCATAACATAATCTGATATTATTCCTATATAACACAAGACTTCTTCGGTGTTCGACATCGTGGAACAGTATGAGCAAGTCAGCCGTGTGTTGCCGACGTCGAGCCGAGCAAGTACGCGTTATTTTTTTAAACCGCGAGTTTTAAGCTGGTATGTCTGTCACCCACTTAACAGTCCTCTAAAAATGGAAGATCTTGCAAAAAGTTTAGCTGTTAAAAGTGTTTGTGTGTGATCTATTATTGTGGGCCATTATAGCTTCACTGGGCAAGAATCTGTTAAAAGTTTGATAAATGCTTGAATTATAGGTCTGACCCTAGCACAGAACACAATCCTAGATTCTGCATCTCTGGGTATCCCTTAGCTGCTTTAGTTTAGGTTCTTGTTACATATAATGTAGGTACTTCTGTTCTTATTTGTTTAAATAAGTATTACAATGTAGGGTACATAGAGATTAACTGGAGTCTGGACAGGATTGTGTATGCTACCTAGCAGTAAACATGTGAATCGTTAAATTGTCTTTTATTAAACATAATAGTGGCGACGACGTAGAAAATTTGGTGATAATGGAGCGTAACAAGTGTATAAACTTTTGTGAATTCAATCCTCACATAGATAACTGGGACAGTTACTTGGATAGACTAAAATATTGTTTGGAAGCAAACAACATAGTGACAGATCAAGCGAAAAGGGCAAACTTTTTCACAGTGTGTGGTGCACAAGTGTTCGTAACATTCTTAGCTTTAATTACACCAAGGAAATCATGTGATGTAACCTTTAATGAGATTGAAACTATTTTATCGGAACATTATAGCCCAAAACCGAATGAGATTTCGGTATCGTTTCAGTTTTACAATCGTGATCAGAAAGGAAATGAACCGGCATCCGAATACATTGCACAGTTGCGAAAATTAAGTACCGGTTGCAATTTTCCAAACCTAGAACGAATGCTGCGCGATAGGCTCGTATGTGGCATGAGTGATCAGAAATTACAATACGAATTGCTGAAGCGGGACAACCTAGGCTATAAGGACGTCACGGACGCGATGCTATCGGCGGAGAGCGCAGGCCGGGACGTGCGCACGATCTCGGCGCGAGCCGCGGGCAGCGCGCCCGGCGCGACCAGCGCGGCGGCGGCCGCGGACAGCGCGCCGGAACCCATGGATATTAACGCCGTGCAAATTAAAGCTAATAATATGATGCGTTTCTGTTATCGCTGCGGTGATAGACATAGTAATGAATGCCGTTTTGTAAATGCAATTTGTCGATATTGTAAGAAAAAAGGGCATATAGAAAAAGTATGTATTACAAAAAAGAAAGCGGACAAGATAAACTACTGTGCGCCGAATGAGTGCGACTATAATTTAAATAGGATTTATTGTTTTGGTAGTTCACGGAATTTAATACAACCATTTAGAGTTAAGCTGATATTGAATGGCACGCCTGTGCTTATGGAAATAGACTCGGGTACCAGCTTCTCATTAATAAATGAACATACGTGGCGTATACTGCGCGGAATGCGATCGCGGGACTCATTGCAGTCTACACCACTGAACTTACACACGTGGACCAAGTCTCCTGTATCACTGATCGGTCAGACACTTGTGCGTGTGCAATACAATAATATAATACGCGATTTAAATATTATTGTTGCTAGAGGTGCCGGACCAAATCTTTTGGGAAGAAATTGGTTTCAACCGCTTAATATTACATTAAGTTTAAATACTGTATCATATGATTACATGTCATTAGTGGACGACATTGTTATGAAGCATCAAGAAGTATTCAGAGCGGACCTCGGTACCTACCGTGGGGACCCTGTGTCCATAAATTTATTACCCAATGCTACACCGAAATTTGTGAAGGCGCGTCCGGTGCCGTACGCCTTGAAGGAGAGAGTAGGAAATGAGATAAAGCGTTTAGTGGACGAGGGGGTGATTCGTCCCGTGTCTTATTCGAAATGGGCAACACCTGTTGTACCAATAATTAAGAAGTCAGGTGAAATTCGTCTCTGTGGAGACTACCGCTGCACTGTTAACCAGGCTACAGAGTCTGACACCTATCCGATGCCTACAGCTAGTGAAGTATTCGCTACGATTGCTGGTGGTAAATTCTTTACCACACTGGATTTGAATAGAGCCTATACACAGGTGACTGTTGATGACACGACAGCTAAGCTGTTAACGCTAAATACGTGCAAAGGCCTCTACACAGTACATAGATTAGCCTTTGGGGTAAAGGCATGTCCAGGAATTTTTCAAAGGTTAATGACCTCTTTGCTGGCGGGAATTTCTGGCGTCGCAATCCTGATTGATGACATAATAGTCAGTGGGCATACAATGCAAGAGATGGGTCAACGTCTGGACGTAGTTTTCGAACGGATTAAACGCGCCGGACTGCGGCTCAACAAGCATAAATGCAAGTTTGCCAAAAAACGAGTAGAATTTTTGGGATTCATTATTGATGCCGAGGGTATCCACCCTGCTCCTAGTAAAGTAGAATCTATAATGAAAACGCCGGAACCTAAAAATGTACGAGAACTGCAAGCGTTTTTGGGCCTATACAATTTTTATGAAAGGTTCATACCTCATAAAGTGACGATACTTGAACCGCTGCACCGGTTGTTAGACAGATCCAAGGAATGGAAATGGACAGATGAGGAACAGAAAAGCTTTGATATAGCTAAACGTTTATTGTCATCTGACATGACGTTGGTGCACTACGATTTAGATAAACCTCTGATTGTGACATGCGACAGTTCCGAATACGGGGTGGGCGCTGTATTGGCGCACGTCATGGATGATGGTAGCGAGCGCCCGATAGCTATGGGGTCCAGAACCCTTCACATACATGAACGACGATATTCGCAGCTGGACAAAGAAGCGACATCGATAATGTTTGGCATTCAAAAGTTTCACAATTACCTAATGGGCAGGTCATTTACTGTAGTTACGGACCATAAACCTTTGCTTGGTATTTTTGACCCAAAAAGACCTATGCCTAGTATCTTATCACCTCGTTTAACAAGAATAGCAATTGCACTCACATCGCATGATTACAATATTGTATACAGGCCCGGGACTCAAATTGGCAACGCGGACGGGCTCAGCCGTTGGCCCCAGCCGGTAGACGAAGAACCCGAACCACAGACGGGAGATATTTTATTAATGGCAGAAACTCCGACAGACTTCCCAGTCGATATTAACGCTTTAATTCTAGGAACCAAGAAAGACAAAACCTTAGTGCGTGTTGTACATCACATGCTCACCGGCTGGCCTCCCAAGGTTGCCGACGATGAGTTACGTCCTTACTGGCTGCATCGAGCAGAGCTGTCACTACAGGATGATTGCATATTGCTTGGCTGTCGGGTTGTAGTCCCACCTTCATTGCGTGAGTCAATATTACAGACTTTACATAAGACACACAGTGGAATAGTGCAGACGAAGGCGATGGCGCGAAGTTACGTTTGGTGGCCTAACATTAACAATGACATAGAAGCTGTAGTAAATGGCTGTAATGTATGCCTTGAAAACCGCCACATGCCCCCTAAAACAGCGCATGAATGGGTTACACCGACTAAACCGTGGTCCAGAATCAATGTTGATTTTGCAGGGCCGTTTCAGAATAAAACCTTTTTAATAATGGTTGACGCCTATTCTCGATGGCCTGAAGTATTCATAGTGAATAACATGACGTCTGACGTAATTATTATTATTATTAACATGACGTCTGAAACAGTGATCCGGCACCTGAGAATGGTATTCGCTACCCATGGCTTGTGTGAGACAATTGTATCAGACAATGGTACACCATTTGTTTCAGCTCAGATGAAGGAATATCTGTCTTCAAATAAAATAAGTCATATTACTACGGCCCCTCATCATCCCGCTACGAATGGTCTAGCTGAGCGAATGGTTTAGACTGTTAAAGACAAGCTACGGAAAATGAATAAAATACCATGGGACATAAAATTACCGAATATGTTATTAGGTTTACGAGTTGCTCCATGTTCAACAACACAAAAGAGCCCAGCAGAACTTTTAATGAACAGACGACTAAGAACATTGCTGGACACTATACATCCTGATAATATTAGACGAGGAAAGAGAGATGTACAAATTGAAAATAATCAGCAGAAGAAGCACAGGGAAACTAATGTTGGTCAGAATGTAATGTACAGAAATTTCAGTAGTGGGCCTAGGTGGTTACCAGGCATTGTAAGGAATAAAGATTGTCCATCTAGTTACAGAGTCGAAACTAAAGAAGGAGACATTGTGAACAGGCATATTGATCAGCTAATTAAAATGAAAGAGACGGAACAGCATACTGAAAAACGGACTGAGGAAGCTTCGGAAATGGTGGAAGAGGATTCTTATAATAAATATGGACAAGCAGGAATAGATAACGATATCGACACTCAAGACATCATAGAAATTCCTGATTCAGGCAAATGGGAGGAGATGTTGGGTATTCCCAGTACATCGGATGCAGAACCTAATTATGCTAGTAGGCGATTTAGGAATAGGCAATATAGGCTATCTAAATCACCATATGTGAGACCTACAGCTAATGATTAAATGTGTAGTTTCTTAAGATCACTTAGTTAAGTATCTTTTGTATCAGTTAGGAGTATTTTTGATGAACTGTCATATAAACGTAGTTTCAATGGTACTGTAGAATAGTGTACACTCTTGGGGGAAAGGTATGTTACATATAATGTAGGTACTTGTGTTCTTATTTGTTTAAATAAGTATTACAATGTAGGGTACATAGAGATTAACTGGAGTCTGGACAGGATTGTGTATGCTACCTAGCAGTAAACATGTGAATCGTTAAATTGTCTTTTATTAAACATAAGAGTTCTCATGCTACCCAGTTTTTAATTTGTTTTTGTATTAACTGATCTGTTAGTAGTAAGTTTATATGTACAGTTATATTATGATCTATTTCTCATAAGGTGTATGTGAAAAAGCTGAAGAATTGATAAGGGCTCGCCGAGTGGAGCTCAACATTGCTGCCACAATTGAGAAGATGGAATTATGTTTGCCACTCCTCACTACATATTCCAAATTAAAGTCTCAAGTTGAAGCTAAGAGGTATGTTGTATTTTGTTTTAGGTAAACTGTATTAGCTACTTGATTAATTGTAAATCCAATCCATAAATCTGAAGCAAAACATGATGCTTACACTACTCTGGGCCAGTGCTCATTGATGGATATAATATCCTTTGACAATCGCCTATAAATAAGTGTAGGTATTTAAACTAAAATGTTTGTTTTATTCTTGAACAAAAACAGAAAAAAAATGCATTAAAATTGAGTTGTAGGTTCAAAGTCCTGTATCAAAATAAAGTGATTTTCATCAGGTCGCATCTTCGCTCAAATAATGTCACAACTCAAAATTATTTCTTTTATTGTCATTTCAAGTTACTTAACCTGCAAGTTGCGAAAACACGCAAAATCGCCTCAAACCGCCGTAACAAAGCGGTCGTGAGTATAATATGCCATTTTATAGAAATTCAAAACCATTTGTAAAAAAAATAGATTTTTAGCGAGGGTCCTAATATACAAAAACAAAAAAAGAAACGATTTTTGAGTTATGACGCTATTTGAGTGAAGGTGCGATGTGTTTCATTTGTTTCGTGTATAAATGTTATTTATTGCACCCAAGTGAGTTTCATTCTATATATATCAACACGCCAGATCCCTTGAAAATATGGTTTACTCATTTTCTACATGTATTTCTACAAGCCAGAAGTGTGACACAAGCTACTGATATCCCCATATAAAAACAAATACATAGCAAATACCAATATATGAGTCAAAGCATGTATCAGCCGAACTCTGGGAATGAAGGAAGCCAGAGAGTAAGGAAACAATCTATTGGAATTCTGTACTCTCTGCCTACCCTGTAAAGGATATGGCATGATGATATAGATAAAGAGAGACTGATTATTTTTATTCGTACACGATTAAAGTTTTAATTCACTCATCATTGTTTAATTTATTAATTGAGTATGCATCATCACTTCATTCCACCCACTGCAGGACTAAACCCGCCCCTTAATGAGTATTCATACTATACAGGTATTACCCAGCTTTAAAAACACTCGAGCAGCTGGAGCACGTGCTACTCCCACGCGTGGGCCCATACAAGTGGTGCGCACAGATCTCCGCTGATATCCCGCGTCTGCGCCAATCCATACAAGACGCTTCCATGGCTGACCTCAGGGACTTCCTTGAGAACATCCGCGGGCTGAGTCCTCAGGTAACATGTGTATACTTCATAGCGAATAGAAATAGAACTATAGTAAATATTATAATAATAAAACAGTCTATACCAATGCTGCGCAAAGATCTTCTCTCACAAATTGAAGTGAGAAAGATTAAGTCATAGTTTAGTCAGCGCAGATTGGTGAAGGTAGATTTGCCGCCATTGTAACTTATCAAGTCACCCATAAGGGTTTCAACTCAGCTTAACGATTATCACTAAGTGGTTGCCGGCAAAAGTTTATCGATTCACTAAACACGTTTATGAACGAACCATTACCATTTTTAAATGTTTTAGTTGTGATATGAAGTGTAATATGAAGGCGACAGTATTTCCGAAGATATCGAAATAAGAACGCTGTAAGAAAGAAATCGACGTTTTTATCTTGACTGAGAAAAGTTTTAAAAAGTTTGAAACTTTAATTGGAATAGACTATATATACTATATTGTTTATACTTGAGTGGAGTCGAGGAGATGGAGGGTGACTTTTGCCCAGCAGTGGGGCACTGAAGGCTAACTATTAATAATAATTTCTTGCTTGGCTAAGGCCTGCAGATACTGGATATACCGCAAACTTGGGAAAGTAAAATTTTACTAGAGATGATATACAGTCATATAAGGTTATTTTGGCGCCCGCATCCAAACTTGGAACTTACGCTGTCAAGTGAAATGTCACTTCATGACAGTCACAGAGTTGCCATTCTTTTAATTAGTAACCGTGTAGACCCACCTGTTAAAATATTTTCCTGGAAGATGGAAAATTTTACGAAATGGTAACCCTAATTTCACACCAGCACGCCTGTCAATGTCATCCAAGGGCTAAAATATCTTTGTCAGACTATACTTTATCGTGCCTTCCGAATATTGCGGCCTTGCATCGTTACGAGCGCCTCAATATTGTACTTACATCGGTCGCTGGTTCGCCTGAGCAATTGCTCTGGACTGTGCGAATAGCCTGAGCAATTGATCAGGTCAGGCTGTTGCCATTTGCCAGATGTAGAGTTAGTAATATTTAACGATATAGTTTTATATTGTTGTTGATTGATTGATCTTTATACATATTTTATTACCGTAGGTTGGTGCAATGGCCTTAAAACAAACGTACGATATGCTCGGAAGAAATTTGGCGAGCATTGTCAAAAACAAGAAAAGTGAGTACCTATACCTTCTGCATTTTTTTCTACCAATTTGCGTTATTATCAAATACATTTTACGGCGTTACTGTTTTTTGCATATTTTATTGTATATTATAATAAATTAATAATGATAGTTGCTCGGAGATGGTGACGCAAACCATAAGGACTTTCACTCGTAGTCCCGCAGCCTTCAGAACACTACTGCTAGAAAATATTTTCTAAACAGATTTAGCCCCGTATACAGATTTAGCCCTGGGTGCTCTTGACCTTCTGCGGTACTGTTCTTATTATTTATTAGTGGCTTGTGGATCTCGCAGTGATAGCCTAGTGGCTAACCGTTGGACTACAAAGTCGGAGGTCTCGGGTTCAAACCCAGAGACGCCACGACCTCTGTCTTATCGAAAGCATGTGCGTATTAAAAATTAACTCTCACTTTAACGGTGAAGGAAAACATTGTTAGGAAACCTGCATGCCTAAGAGTTTCTCGAAGGTGTGTGAAGTTCGCCAACCCGCACTAGGCCAGCGTGGTGGACTATAGCCTCAACCCTCTCAGTTTGAGAGGAGGCCCGTGCCCAACGACCTTAAGGTACGGACGGTTACATACTGTATGGTATAACATCATTCTAGTTAGCTATGTCAGGCTTGCATTGGTCTCTCTGCACATGTAGTTTGCGCTGGCTGTCCCTAAATTCTTTGCTCTGTATTATTCTGTAGGTATGGCTGTTCTAGGCGTATCGGCCAATGAGAATACAGGCCCACAATGTCCACATGAGCTCGTGGACTTCAGTCCACTGCATAGATGCCTACACATTCATAGTGTGCTTGGTGCTAAGAACGACTTCATACAGTATTATAGGTGAGTATCCGAATGAGAGTAAGTCAAACATTGATGTGCGCACTATTAGAAGGTGATTTTTCGTTTTATGTTTGTTTCAAATTTCAATTCATTTTTAATGTAGTTAGTAAGCTGTCTGAAGGACAAGTCAAGAGTCTCCGTAACCGGCGAGCGTGTATTAGACGAAATATGAGAGTGGAGGAAGCCAGAGGGGTAAGTGAGGAAAGAACCCGTTGGAACTCTGTACTCTCTGTCTACCCCGCAAGGGATCTGGCGTGATGTTATAGATAGATATGTAGTAGATAGATAATAGATTAGTAATTCGTAAAAAGGAAGTAAATATGGTGGGGTTGCTGTCATGATATTAAAACGAATTTTACGAGAGTCGTTCCGCGCACTGCATTAAATAATCGTTTTAGAGTGGATGTGTGTGTGTGTGTATAAATTTCATGTTTGTAAATGCACCCACGACACGGGTAATTCCTAGTGTGGGAAAAATAGGAGTAATTCCGAAGTAATTTAAAAAAAAAGTTACAATAAAAATAGTCTTTTGCCACTTACTCTGGTCCTAAGCTATTTTGATCACCACAGGAAGTAAAATTATGCAAATATATTACAAAAACAAAATACAAACCAGTATGCGGATTGAGGAAATGACCCTTTAACAGAGGTTTTGGCGTGGAGTCAAAGAGCGATGTCGTCAATGGGTTTTAATTTCCAAAACTTGTGTTACTTCGAATAATAATGTGTAATGTCGGTGGTATATTAAACAATATGTATTCTTATATATGCATGAGCGAAGGTAATTGTAACAAAGTGATGAAACGTGCCTTTTCGATTTCCCTCAAAACGGCCGCCGCAACTGATATGTAAAGTATCCATCGCTTTACAATCCCTACGGGGACTTCATCAATTCGATTGTCATCGTTCTCATCAAGTTCTTCGGGAAGCTGAATTAATTTAGAAAAAGAACGCAATTAGGGTGAAGCCATAACTTAAAGAAGAGGACCCTTTAACTGTAATGTCAAAAGTTCCGTATCGAATAATTTTGAATACATCCACAGAGCTCAACGCAAGCAACAAGCCCGCCTTGTTCTAATCCCCGCTTCTGTGAACCTTCACGACTCAATCACGGGGGTGCGGGACTACCTCAACGCTGTTCTCGGGTTCTTTATCCTGGAAGAGCATCTGTTGAGTGCTGGCGCGGGGCTCGTTTCCAAGGACTGGCTCCTGGACACGTGGGACATGTCCGTCACGAGAGTAGCGGCCACTCTGCGGACCAATACCTCCCTTATAACCGACCCTACTCTGATGCTGCATATAAAAGATGAGATTGTGCTGTTTATTAATACTTTGAAGTGAGTATACTCTTAATTAATGATTACGGCCTTGTCTAGTGGTTAGAGTTGGCTGCTCTGCTAAGCGGATCGAGCGGTTGCAGGTCGGTTATAATTCAAAATCAAGTTATTGATTAAGTTTTTACCACTCGTTCGGAATATCATTCCTGTGGAGAAGAAACTCCAGATAACTCTTTTTAAAAATCAGAGTTTTACAATTCTTTTTGTATGTTATACATTGCATTCATGGGGTATGGGAGAACAGTGCCAAACGAGCTAAATAGATGTGTTTAAGTATAGATTAAACATAAATATACTTAGATTCATGGTATCAGTCAGTGTCTACATCGTCCTCTCATTTACAAAGTAGGGACTTTATAAAGGTATATAATAAAATGTATAATAATAATAGTAAGAGAAAAAAAGGCTTACTATAAAATATGTAAAAGAGTACGTAGAAAATACTTGGTTATAGCTCCAACAAGATGCCGAACGAGACAAGATTCAACAGTACATGTTTGTTCAGTCAAAGGATAGAGGATGGACCAGTCCCTACCTGGATGGAGCAGCACCCGTTCACGAGTATGACTTGAGAAGCAGCCTTGTATCGCTTTGTGATCACGAGGTCCTGGGTTCAAATCCTAGGTCGGACAAATGTAATTTTCTAACGAAAAATTCCCAGTACGAGTCCGGAGTCTGGAATTGTGCCCGGTATATGGCAATAGGCTCGGCCCCTATTACATGGGACCTAACATCGTCGGCGAAACGTGGGTGTACTCAGTACACCTCTGCCACCCCCTCTGGGGAATATAGGCGTGACGGTGTTTTTTTTTTGAAATTCATTTTTCTTTTTTTTTTTAAATCGTAGCCCCACACTAGGATTTATTCCTGTGTCGTGGGTGCGTTTACAAACATGAAAATTCACATACACAAATACCCATACCGGAACAAATAATTGTGGATCACACAAAGATTTGTCCCGTGCGGGACTCGAACCCGCGACTATTAGACGCAGTAGGCAGAGCGGCTTAAGCTCTTAACCACTGCGCTAAATCGTCCGTCAACGCATTTGCCGACGCACTCATGATATGGGACTAATTTACTTCATACTTTACTACTTCCGGTAGCTAGCCTGCTGTATTGACCGATTGCCAACAATCGCCAAGTTTAAGCTCAGACACATACACCACACCAGACCGAAAATGCGTTTGTGTCACGGCGGACTCCAGAATTGATTTAATTACAACTAGCCATAACTCTCGTACTGACTGATGACCCGTTTTTTACTTTACTATACACGACCGATAAAACGCTACGTGGTCATCATCATCAGCCTATAGCAGTCCACTGCTGGACATAGGCCTCTCCAAGTGCACGCCACTGGGTACGATCCTCGGCTACTCGCATCCAGTTTCTGCCAGCCGCCCTACGAAGGTCATCGCTCCACCTATGTGGTAAAATCTGAAATATTGTTTTTTATTTCATCTAGCAATATGTTCCTATTGGATAACACGCTGCCCTATAACAACCGCAATATTATTTTCATTTGATCTGATATATGGTTTCTATTGGTCCTGTTGTGTAGATGCTACGGTCTACCAACGGATCCGTTGCCATTATTATTACAAGAAATGGCGGAGCATTACACAGAAGTGCTGATGCAGCGATGGGTGGGCATCTTTAGGGACATCCTGGACAACGCACCGTTTTCACCTATTCAGGTATGTGAAAATTAGAAAGAAGCGTAGCCGGTGTCTTTGTAAATATGCCTTGTTCACTCACTCAGTAGTAATTGCGAATGAGACCGCTACATCGGACTATTTTTGAAATATGACTGCATCCCTTTCCTTCTCTTCCCTCTCCTTTCGTATTGAAATCAGCTGCCCAACTCATTAAACAGCAATGTTTAATCAAAGGGATATACATACCTCTAATAATATAATCCACGAGGTCCTGGGTTCAAATCCTAGGTCGGACAAATGTAGTTTTTCTAACGAAAAATTCCCAGTATGAGTCCGGAGTCTGGAATTGTGCCCGATATATGGCAATAGGCTCGCTCCCTATTACATGGGACCTAACATTGTCGACGAAACGTGGGTGTACATCTCAGTACACCTCTGCCACCCCCTCTGGGGAATATAGGCGTGACGGTGTGTGTGTGTGTGTTTTAATAATATAATAAAAACTGATATACAATGCGAAAGTGGAAGGATGTAGGTACTGGGGAGACCTAGACTATCTTACCATGACCAAATAGACCGGGTCTTATCTGAAGGACAAGTCAGGAGTCTCCGTAACCGGCGAGCGTGTATGAGACGAACTATGAGAGTAGAGGAAGCCAGAGAAGTATGTAAGGATAGAACCTGTTGGAACTCTGTACTCTCTGCCTACCCCGTAAGGAATCTGGCGTGATGATATAGATAGATTGAGAGGTTTAATAAAAGCATATTTTGTATAGGACCTCGCATCTACAACTATATCATATACAAAACAACTACTTTCATTCTCCTTCTTACATACCCAGCTCTCGCTACCATATAACAGCGTTGGGACAAGAACTCCGTTATGTATGGCCAGCTGCGCCTTATGGCTTAAGTGCCGGCTCCCAAGTAGCTTTCGCATCGCACCATTCAGCCTGTTCCCTGCACTCACTCTTCTCTCTATGTTAGCGGTGTATTTCCCATCCTTACTGAAGGCGCATCCAAGATATACAAACTCATTCACTTGTTCCAGCACATCGTTACCAACCATAATCCTAACATTCGTTCTGGTTTCTTCCCTTTCAAAAACGATAATCTTGGTTTTCGGTTAATAGGTTTTTTTTTTTGAAATATGACTTATTATGAATACCTTTCCATCTTACCATGTTGTCAATGTATTATTGAATCATTTGTCTCGTTCACGCGTGCTAGGTAGAGTCCATAAGCGCGTATTTTATCATTTGTTGTTCATAATAGTTGTTTATAAAGAGATTGGCTGTCCCATGTTCAGGTCGAGAATCAAGATCAATACGACGGAGTTATGGACAGTTTCCCGTACGACGGCGACGAGTTAGAAACACAACCTTTCCCGAGAAGGTGAGCTGAAATGAACAGCATAATGTTTGTGATTCTGATGGTAAACACACGGAAGCATACACACCACACCCATGAAAGTGTTAGTAATTTCATTTTATCAGTAAATTAACTCTGTAGACGCTCGCTACTGCTATCAACACCAACATGGGGGTCTCGTGGCTTGATAATTCATAATAGTATATGGCTACAAATTGCCACTACCAATCCGCAGTAAGCCCGCGTGGTGGAATACCCCTTAGTATTTAAAGTAAGCTGTGGGAGTACCTACCTCCCATTCAACTCGATTTGTGAGAGAAGGCCTAAAAACACTCGAACCGCGCAAAAACGCTCGGGTCTTCAATGGGCTTCAACGCTCGTAACTCGACTTTTAGCGCTCATTTTGCGCAGTAGGATCTACAGTCCGACAAGTATCTTTTGGTCCATAGCCAAAATTGGAACTAACGCTGTCATCAAGTGAAATGCCACTACATGACAGTCGCAAAGTTGCCATTTGCTATGAAATTTACCCAAGTCCGTTTTTTATTTAGTAGAAATGTCTTATAAGATTTATATTTTTTTTTTATTTTGTTCTATAATTCAATTTGGTTTACTACATTCACATGATGCAGATTGACTAAAGTCGTTGAGCAAGTTCGTCAGAATCAGAATATTTTTTATTTATGTATGCCGCGTGGTTCCCGGCTTAGAATAGGACCAACCCATCTCATCCCATCGGGTGTCGTACAAGGCGACTAAGGGAAAACTAGGGAATGGGCAGCAGCGTTCCCTTAACACTTCTACCATCAAAAACTGCGCTCGCCAACCCGCCTGCCAAGCGTGGCGAGTATGGCAAACACCCCCAATTTATTAAAATGGAAGATAAGAATAAAACCAGGCCCCTAGTCCCCGGCGGTCCTGTTCGTCCTGGCCACGGTAGCAGCTATGGTAACGACAGGACAAGGGGTGCTAAGAATCTCCGGCAGAGATTCGGCTACCACCAACATCGAAAATTGGCCCTGGTGACATACAATGCACGCACGTTAAGGACAGATGAGAAGCTTGTTGAGCTGGAAGAAGAGATAAACAAGTTGCGGTGGAATATTGTTGGTTTATCGGAGGTCCGAAGAAAGGGCGAGGACACGATAACCTTAAAATCCGGCAACTTGTTTTACTACCGGGAGGGTGAACAGCAGTCCCAAGGTGGTGTCGGATTTATCGTCCACAAGTCACTCATAGACAACATTGTGTCCATCACTAGTGTGTCGAGCAGGGTAGCGTACCTGATACTCAGAATATCCAAAAGATATTCGCTGAAGGTCATACAGGTCTACGCACCGACCTCGGCGTACTCAGATGATGACGTCGAAGTAATGTATGAGGACATTAGTAGAGCCATACATACTTCCAAAGCACACTTTACAGTGGTTATGGGTGACTTCAATGCGCGGCTGGGCAAACGGGGCGATGATGAGTTGAGAGTGGGGCAATTTGGATATGGGCAGCGCAACCCCAGGGGTCAGAGGCTGGCCGAATATCTGGAGAAGGAGGGACTCTTTATGATGAACTCTTTCTTCCGGAAGCCGCCTCATAGAAAATGGACCTGGATGAGCCCTGATGGTTCCACAAAAAATGAGATAGACTTCATCATGAGCACCAAGCGACAAATATTTAATGATGTCTCCGTGATTCACAGGGTAAAAACCGGCAGTGATCACCGAATGGTCAGAGGCACATTAAATATTAATGTCAAAATGGAAAGATCGCGTCTGATGAAGTCTACGCTCCGACCTTCTTATGCACACATCCAAAACCCCGAGAACTTTCAACTCGAATTGGCAAACCGCTTCGAATTGCTAGACAGCAGCGCATCAGTGGACGAAATCAACAACAGGCTGGTAGAGACTGTCCATACGGTCGGGTCCAAGTATTATAAGCCCCACCGTAAAAATAGACCTCAAAAACTATCTAACTCCACCCGAAATCTCATGGCTGAGCGACGTTCCATGACGCTCCAAACCTCCGATGATGCTAAGTCCTATAGGCAGCTCAATGGACAGCTTTTTTTTTTGAGGGTAGGTGTAAATAAGTACAGACGTGTTTAAAATTGCTAATTTTTATATTAAATAATTAAATAAAGTATTTACAAATATTCTCCTTCCCTATACAGTTCCTATAATAAAAACAACAAGTACTCACGTTTTTGTACATTTATGTGACCATAGCATTACTTTTGCATCACCTGCTGGCTCATCACTACACGGGATTCTCTAAACCACTTATCAGTGCTTCACTATGCCACAACTAGATGACATTTTATCTGCACAGAAGAGCCTCGAGGAGAACTTTATGAAGAAGATGGAGGACCTTGAAGCACAAATCCAGAGTGCCGGCCCATCTAAAGATACAGTGGCCAAAGTTGCAGAGGAGTTCCGGACGTTCAGGGAGCTTATCTTCAATATACTCGGGCTGCTCTGAAAACAAATAAGCGAGTGCAGCAAGCAGATAGATGTGATTGAGACCAGACATCGGCGTAAAGCACTTATCTTCTTGGGAGTCCCTGAGGTTGATAAGGAGAATGGTAGAACGGCTATCCTGGACATTCTTCACAACAAGCTGGGTCTCAAGAGTATAATAGAATCTTCTATAAATATCTGCCACAGACTGGGGACCCCAGGCCAAGATCACCACAGGCCCATTCTCATAAGATTTACCAGTGCAGACGACAAACACACCGTCTGGAGAGCGAAGACTCTGTTGAAGGGCTCATCCATCTCTGTTCGAGAATTTTTGACCAAGTCTAGACAATCTATATTTGGTAAGGCGCGATTGCATTTCGGTGTGCGTTCTTGTTGGTCTCAGGATGGCATTATTGTCTTAAAGGCCCCCGATGGAAGCCGACATCGAATTACTTCCCTTGAAGAGTTAAGCCCTTTGATTGTAAAATATCCAAAAGGGCCGAACGGATCCTCTACACACAGGAGTAAGGGTGAGGCTGGTGGAGATCTGTCGAGGAATGCAAATCGTAAATAACAAGTTTATGTTTAACAGGTAGCCCTCGGTAGTTGTATACAACCTAATATTATCCTTACATTATTGAGTTTATTTTGTCCTTGTCATTTCTGCAATTTTGTTGTTATGCACTCATTTTTTTTTCTGTATGTACAATTAGATATGTTATTTCATGTTTTGATTAAGTTTTAGGCTGGTACCGTCAATTGTAATCACAATTCCGGTCTTCCATTAATTTTGGTTAGGTACTTGTCAATAACAAACGTCATAAATCCTGACACATTAAATCGGTTGCGTTCCGGATACTTAATTTTACATACCTTTAGCACTGTTCAAATTAGCCGTTTGATATTTTTTGTTTTTTTTTTTTCTTTGTCTATGTTTATAGTTCTATTTTAATTTAATTGTGTTTTTTTTTTGTGTAGTTACAGTGACTTTCTGTTTTAAGCCTTACTTAGTGTTTTTGATGTTAGCTGGCGGGTGATGCAGTAACGCGCAACACCTTGTATTTGAGTTACATTTTTTTTATTTTTTGTTTTTCTTTTATATATATTTAGTTTTATTTTTACATATATATATATATATATATACATTTGTTCTTATGATATCAGATAGTGATTCCTTTCATTCCGCCAATGATTCAGTTGCCTCGTGCGATACCAGTTTTTGTTCTTTAGACGATAATCTTGCTAACTTTTTACACGACAAATTCAATCAACAGTTAGGCTACTTGCTAAACGTGTGTCATATCAACGCCCAAAGTATACCTAATCACCACGATGAATTGTATGACACATTTAGCAACAGCAATGTTCACGCCGTCCTGATTTCCGAAACTTGGCTTAAACCTCAACTTCTGTCAACCACCTATGCTCTTCCTGGCTTCGTTCTCATTCGTAATGACCGCATTGGTAAGGGTGGGGGCGGAGTTGCTATATACCTCCGTAGCGATCTCCCTTACAAAATCGTAGCCATATCCTCCTCAAACTATTCAGCCTCTTCAGAGTTTCTCTTCCTCGAGGTTTGGGTCAAAGGGGTTAAAACCATAGTTGGTGTTATGTATTGTCCTCCCTCTATTGATTATTTCACCGAATTCGAATCGGTACTAGAATCCTTGGGGTCTGATTACGAGCATCACATCATCATGGGCGATTTCAACACTAATCTCCTGGCCACAAGTTCTCCCCGATCCCTTAAACTCCTTCACCTTATTGAGTCAGCTAGCTTGCATATTTTACCTCTTCAAGCCACACATCATAACGTTAATAGTGATGATACCTGGCTCGACCTTATAATAACTTCTAATCCTTCACTCGTTTCCACGCATGGTCAACGTGATGCCTCCGGTTTTTCGCATCATGATCTTATCTTTCTCTCTTATGTCCTAAAGTCCCCGAAACCCCATCCTAAGGTTCTGCACAGGCGTTGCTTTGCTCGAATGGACATTGACAAGCTAACTGGTGACGCATCCGAAATTGACTGGAAGCCAGTCATGAAAGCCGATACGATCGATACAAAGATACACTTGTTTAACAAAGAGGTAATTCAATTGTATGACAATCATGCCCCAATTAAGAAAATAAGGTTGAAGCGCCCACCTGCACCGTGGATGACAAAGGGTATCCGCATGGCGATGAGGAGAAGAAATCGTGCTTTTCGGAAGTTTAAAAAAGAACGTACAGAAGACAATTGGTCTCTTTTTAAAGTTGCAAGGAACAGATGCAATAAGATGATACGTGACGCTAAACGCCGCCATATTCTAAACAATATTACTTCGTCGTCGTCTGCCGACATTTGGAAGTTCCTAGGAACCCTAGGTATTGGCAGAACACGACGTGTAGACCTACCAAAGACATTAAGTTTAGATGATCTTAATTGTCATTTCTCTACTGTTCCTCCTGTAGATCGTCTAACGATTAGTCATACCTTGGCCTACATGGATGGTCTCAAACGTCCCATTATCAACACTTTCTACTTTTCTCCAGTTGACTCTTGTGAAATCAAGAAAACCATCCTATCCATTAAATCTAAGGCAGCGGGATGTGACAAAATATGTCGCTTTATGATTACAACAGTTCTGGACATTCTTCTCCCTGTAATCACTCACCTTGTCAACTTTTCCTTAAAGTCCGGCACATTTCCATCTCTCTGGCGTAAAGCCTTTGTCCGCCCCCTTCCCAAAATCGCTAACCCGTCCCAAGCTAGCCATTTTCGTCCTATTTCCATTCTTCCTTTTCTTTCAAAAGTGCTCGAGGCCTGCGTTCACAAACAATTGTCGCATTTTATCTACTCTAACAATCTAATTAGTCCTCTTCAATCTGGGTTCAGGCCTGGCCATAGTACCGTCTCTGCTCTACTTAAAGTGACTGATGATATCCGAAGAGGCATGGAGGAAACCAAAGTTACTGTTCTTGTCTTAGTAGATTTCTCTAATGCTTTCAACTCCGTCAGTCACGATGTCCTACTGTCCATACTTTCCTATCGTATGTGCTCACGAGAGTCACTGGACTGGTTTTCTTCCTATCTTCGGGAGCGTCAGCAGGCTGTTTTGAGTGACGAGTTATCATCAACTTGGCGCTGTTTGGAAACTGGCGTTCCTCAGGGTGGTATACTTTCTCCTCTTCTGTTTTCTATTTTTATTGATCTAATAACCTATGAACTTCAGTGTGCGTATCATCTTTATGCCGATGACCTGCAGCTTTACTCGCAAGACAGTGCCGATCGTATCCCTAACATTGTTGGCAAATTAAACCAGGATTTGGGGGCAATCAAGAACTGGTCTGACAGGTTTGGAGTGACTGTTAACCCGGCTAAGTGTCAAGCCATTCTCGTAGGCAGTTCTAGAACTATTACCAAAATAAATATGGCAACTCTGCCGTCACTCATGTTCAATGGTAAAATCATACCCTTTAGTTCTAGTGTCAAAGATCTCGGCTTGCACATTGATACTACACTCAGCTGGCAAACCCATATCACGGCCGTCGGTCAAAAGGTCACCGGGATGTTGCGATACCTGTATCGGCTTAAAAACTTGCTCCCCTCCAACACTAAAACAATGCTCGTGCAGTCCCTAATCCTACCTATATTCGACTATGGTGATGTGTGCTACTACGACCTGAATGCAGATCATCTCAACAAACTCGACCGTCTTCTTAATAACTGCATTCGATTCATATTTAATTTACGTAAATTTGATCATGTGTCTGAGTATAGATCTCATTTAAGGTGGTTGCCTATTCGCAAGCGCAGAGCTCTACGAGCACTGACAATGCTATTCTCCATTCTTTATTCTCCTGCTTCACCTGATTATCTTTCCTCCCGTTTTCAATATCTATGCTCTAATCACGATAAACTTCTTCGTTCTTCTAATAATCGCCTTCTTCAATGCCCTTCTCACCATTCTAATTTTATTCACTCTTCTTTCTTTGTCCAATCCATCTTACTATGGAACTCACTACCTCTGGATATCAGGATGGCCACAAATCGCTTATCTTTCAAAAGCAAAGTACAGGATTATCTGCACAAAACTTTGGCGGAATCATCTCAATATTAATTTAGTTTATGTATATGTGTACTTATTATTTATATTATTATATGTATACATTATATGTGTATTTATCTGTATATATATTATATCGTTATATATCAGTTCGATATAATATTTATTCTACTAATTATATATTTGTTACATATTTTCCTCTACATTTTTTTGGTTTTATGGTTCTGCACCTACTTCACTCGTTTCTGCATCACCCTAAGGTAGACTGGTAGATAATGCCTTAGGCATTAAGTCCGCCTTTGTACCAATAGTGCAAGAAGAATTAAATAAATAAATAAATAAATACTGAAGTCCTTGCGTCACGATTTACGGTCCTTCAATACAAGGCGTATTGAGGAGACCATAGCACAGAACAAGGGCTCCAAAGTGTTCGCAAGAGACGCGTCTATTGGCCAAAGCCAGTTGACGAAGCTGAAGACGGAGGACGGAAACGTAACGTCGAATAGGTCAGAGGTGCTCAGGGAGATAGAGAGGTTCTATGGGCAGTTGTACACCTCAGTAGCTGAACCTGTTGTTGACTTGGTAAAAGACCCAAGAGCCAAGCTAACCCGACACTACACTGAAGATATCCCGGACATCAGCCTGTACGAGATTACGATGGCTCTCAAACAACTCAAAAATAACAAAGCACCAGGCGAAGACGGAATTACCGCAGAGCTTCTGAAAGCGGGCGGAACGCCGGTACTTAAAGTCCTTCAGAGGCTGTTTAATTCCGTTTTGCTCGAAGAGAAAACGCCGGAAGCATGGAACGGGGGAGTGGTGGTACTGTTTTTCAAGAAAGGTGATAACACTTTACTGAAGAATTATAGGCCCATCACACTGCTGAGCCATGTTTATAAGTTGTTTTCGAGAGTCATCACGAATCGTCTCGAACGCAGGCTTGATGACTTCCAGCCTCCCGAACAAGCCGGTTTCCGGAAAGGCTTTAGTACCATAGACCACATACATACGCTGCGGCAGATTATACAGAAGACCGAGGAGTATAATCGGCCACTATGCTTGGCGTTTGTGGACTATGAGAAAGCCTTCGATTCGATCGAGACTTGGGCGGTTCTTAGATCTCTCCAGCGATGCCGCATTGACTATCGGTACATTGAAGTGTTGAAGTGCTTGTATAATAACGCCACCATGTCAGTCCGAGTACAGGGGCATTGCACGAAGGCGATCCCCATAAAAAGAGGAGTAAGGCAGGGAGACGTCATTTCTCCGAAACTGTTTACGGCCACCTTAGAGGACGCCTTCAAGCTCTTGGAATGGCAAGGACTTGGCATCAACATCAATGGCGAATACATCACTCACCTTCGATTTGCCGACGACATTGTGGTCGTGGCGGAGTCGCTGGAAGATCTAGGACGAATGCTCGGTGACCTCAACAGAGTATCTCAACAAGTGGGTCTTAAAATGAACATGGACAAAACGAAAATAATGTGTAACGTCCATGTCGTACCCACCGCACTCACCGTTGGGAACTCTACTCTTGAAGTTGTCGACGAATACATTTACCTGGGACAGGTAGTCCGGTTAGGTAGGTCCAACTTTGAGAGAGAGGTCAATCGACGAATCCAACTCGGCTGGGCAGCGTTCGGGAAACTGCGCAACATCTTCTCATCCAAAATACCTCAGTGCCTTAAGACTAAAGTTTTTAGTCAGTGTGTGTTACCAGTGATGATATATGGATCAGAGACGTGGTCTCTTACTATAGGTCTCATAAAAAAGCTCAGAGTTGCTCAGCGAGCTATGGAGAGAGCTATGCTCGGCGTTTCTCTACGCGATCGAATCAGGAATGAGGAGATTCGTAGAAGAACCAAGGTCACCGACATAGCCCTCAGGATTAGCATGCTGAAGTGGCAATGGGCTGGCCACATAGCGCGAAGATCGGACGGGCGTTGGGGCAGAAAGATTCTAGAGTGGAGACCACGTATTGGCAAGCGCAGCGTAGGACGACCGCCTGCCAGATGGACCGACGATCTTGTGAAAATCGCAGGAAATCGTTGGATGCAGGTGGCATCGGATCGGTTACGCTGGAAAGCGATTGGGGAGGCCTATGTTCAGCAGTGGACAAGTATAGGCTGAGATGATGATGATGATGATGTAAACCATTACAGTATTTATGAATCGTCAGAAAAGTAACAAAGACTCTACCACCACGGTAGAGCCTCTTCGGAATATCATTCCTGTGGAGAAGAGCAAGAAACTCCACGGTTACTCTTTTAAAATAGTATTTTTACATTTTCTTTTTCCATCCACATTTTGTTGTGGGATATGGGAGAACGATGTAGGCAGGTCTATCAGGTGGGTCGAAGTTAATTATACAAATTATACTAGTCAATTCTTTCGAGTTAGTTACACAGTACGGACTCATCTGTTGAAATATTTCCCTGGAAGCATCGATCAAATATCGGCAGATACACGCCCGCCGAATGAAAAACCGCACCTCCAAACGGCAGACAAAAGTGGACGGTACTAACTAACTAAAATTAACAGGCTTCTGCTTTTTTTGAACTTTAAGTGATACGTATAAGGTATAATATAAATGACTATACTGCACCATTACCTAGCCGCAGTAAGCTTGTTTTTAAAATGAAGGACGATTTAGCGCAGTGGTTAAGAGCTTAAGCCGCTCCGGCCACTGTGTCTAATAGTCGCGGGTTCGATTCCCGCACGGGACAAATCTTTGTGTGATCCACAAATATTTGTTCCGGTCTGGGTATTTGTGTATGTAAATTTTCATGTTTGTAAACGCACCCACGATACAGGAATAAATCCTAGTGTGGGGCTACGTTTTAAAAAAAAAAATGGCGTAATTTATGTTCATATCATGACTAGTGGATATGGGGAAGTTATTAGTGTAACTTTTGAACGGGACTGTGTATCTTGTTATGATATATCGATGCCTGCAAGTAATAAAAGGACATTGTAGGAAATTGCCCCAGAACTAACAAAAATTTGACCCATGTCATCTTTATTTATCTATTTTATTAAAATAATGGCAAATATTCGTATATCTAACGGACAATTTGCAATCTCAAACGAATATTTCAAAGTATTGTAAGTACTTATATCGAAGTCGCCGACATCTTTACTGAATGTCAACACACAATATAACCTCATATGTGTTAATGGGTACTGAATTATAAGCTCAAAATCTAATACTTTTTGTGCAGTATTGCGATTTCCCCGCTTGTCCGTTTAATAATAAATGCCTTAAGAGAATTTATGGGTAACTTGAAATCATACAAGTATTTTTTCATTGCTGTTGGTTCTGCAACAATGTCTTTTACTAAATGTTACCTCTAATTTCAGAACAGCCCCCTGTCAATATCATCCATGAGCCAATAGATTCTTGTCTCAGTATAGTTGATTTATTATGTTTCCCGTCCAGGTTTCCATTCTCATCAGTGGTTCCAGCGGTGTACAAGGAGGTGAAGGAGTTCATCTACGCGTGGCTCAAGTACTCCGCGGGGCTGGGGCTGGGCGCGGGACGAAGGGCGGCAGCAGCACGACATTCAGCCTCCTTACTGCTGAGTCGGTCCTTCACGGGGTGCCTGTCGGCTCTCTTCAGGAGACCACTGCCTTTGGAACAGCTAGTACAGGTAAGTTTTTTATTGGAACTAAGCCTGTCACGTGATCGTATCAGGAATGAGGAGATTCGTAGAAGAACCAAAGTCACCGACATAGCCGTCAGCATTAGCAAGCCACATAGCGCGAAGATCGGACGGCCGTTGGGGCAGAAGGATTCTAGAGTGGAGACCACGTATTGGCAAGCGCAGCGTAGAACGACCGCCTGCCAGATGGACCGACCATGTTGTGAAGATCGCAGGAAGTCGTTGGATGCAGGTGGCATCGGACTGGTTACGCTGGAAAGCGATTGGGGAGGAGTATGTTCAGCAGGAGACGAGTTTAGGCTGAGATGATGATAATGATGATGAAGCCCGTCACATTTCACTACTGTAACCCCTGTGAGCCAGGATCCACAATGATATCCTTAGATAATACCAAGGTCTGAGCCTTAGGGTGTCATAGGGAGCGGTTTAATTGACTTGAGACCCGCAACAAATTCAATTAGAACGAAAAGAAAACAGGAGTAGGAAGATAAAATTCCACTTTCCTCCTTCGCAAAGCGGAAGACACAATGAATTGGCAAATCAGCCATAGAAGAGGAGACTACAACTAGGTTAAGCCCAGTCGTAAAGCACCATGGATACGAAAAAAACGGGGCCTCTGTGAGCCTCAAATTCGATTTCAGCAATAGGTACCAGTGGTAAAAACGCACGGAAATTATCCCGAGTTTCTACAAGATTCGTGTACTGTTTAACAATTTTTCCCCCCTTTGTGCCAGAGACTGCCAGGTTAAATTTGTAAACCATTCGGTATGAACTTCGGAAGATGTAGAAAAAAAATGAGGTTTGCTTACTGTCAGTAGAATTTTGACAGATTTTCCATACAAAATTTGTCAAATTTTTAATCCTAATATGTCCTTAATTTAAATATTGGATCCGGCCGTTAGCCGAATAACATGCGACGTCTTCACGTAAACAATAAAAAATTGGTATATTCAGCAGCTGTGAGAGCAGTGATAGCCTAGTGGTTAGACCGTTGGACTGCAATGTCAGAGGTCTCGGGTTCAAACCGACGCACGCACCTGCCTTTTCGAAAGCATGTGCGTATTAAAAATTAACTATCACTTGCTTTAACGGTGAAGGAAAACATAGTGAGGAAACCTGCATGCCTAAGTGTACCTCTAAGGTGTTTGAAGTTCGCCAACCCGAACTGGGCCAGCGTGGTGGAATATGGCCTTTTAAACCTCTCAGTTTGAGAGTAGGCCCATGCCCAACGGTGGGACAGGGCTAATATTATTATTATTGCACGGTGTATTACAGCGTATTATTCCGTTTGAAATTGCGTGAGTTTGTCTTTACTGGTTTTCCATACGCTATTAAAGTGGTGATTATCAAAACTTCAACCTTTTTAGGTAAAAAAAAAAATGCATTATACTTTAGGTTTTGGGACTTATCAGAATCCTACCGACTAAAACCTCAGAATTGACTGCATGGTTACTTTGCGAGGCTCTCTAGGATTTCTGCAAGGAATTCACTCTTTATGCCGACCTCTGAAAAGCCTGCTTTCAGGTATGTGTCTCGCTACCCCTTTGCACCGATGCCGTGCTCCCCCCCGTGTTGACTACATCGGGTGTGGAAGTGGGCCTAGTTTTCCTGGGTATTATATTATCAATAATACCTAAAAATCGATCAAGCAATCCTTTTTTCTTTTTGTTCGTTCGGTTATCAGTCGAATGAGTATCAAAGTTGATTCAAAAAGTCCTACGGTTTTACCTAAAAGAAGGTTCAATGCATCGATATATCATAACAAGATAACATTCCCGTTCAAAGGTTATAGTTATAATATAAACATAAATTCCTCCCGAAAACCATAAATTTAGACGATCTGAACTGTCATTTCTCCACTGTCCCTCCGGTAGATCGTCTAACTATAGATCAAACCCTAGCTTACTTGGGTAGCCTCAAACGCCCTAACATTAACCCTTTTCATCTTTCTCCAGTTGACTCTCGTGAGATCAAGAAAATCATCAGTTCCATTAAATCCAAGGCCGTAGGTTGTGACAAAATATGTCGCTTCATGATAATAACAGTCCTAGATAATCTCCTTCCCGTGATTACACACATTAGCAACTTTTCCTTAGAGCCTGGCACATTTCCATCTCTCTGGCGTAAAGCCTTTGTCCGTCCCCTTCCCAAAATCTCTAACCCGTCCCTCCTTGGCCATTTTCGTCCTATTTCCATTCTTCCTTTTCTTTCAAAAGTGCTCGAGGTCGGTGTTCACAAGCAATTGTCCCATTTTAGCTACTCCAATAATTTAATTAGCCCTCTTCAATCTGGTTTCAGGCCTGGCCATATTACCGTCTCTGCTTTACTCAAAGTGACTGATGATATCCGAAAAGGCATGGAGGAAACTAAAGTTACTGTGCTTGTTTTAGTAGATTTCTTCAATGGTTTTAACACCGTCAGTCATGATGTCCTACTGTCCATTCTTTCCTACCGTATGTGCTCGCGGGAGTCCCTGGAATGGTTTTCGTCCTATCTTCGTGAACGTCAGCAGGCTGTTTTGAGTGACACGTCCTCATCGTCGTGGCACTGCTTAGACACTGGCGTTCCTCAAGGCGGCATACTCCTCTTCTGTTTTCCATTTTCATTGATCTGATAACCCATGAACTTCAGTGTACGTATCATCTTTATGCCGACGATTTGCAGCTTTACTCGCAAGACAGTGCCGAACGAATCTCTGACACTATTGACAAATTAAACCAAGATCTGGCGGCAATCAAGGACTGGTCTGATAGGTTCGGATTGGCGGTAAACCCGGCTAAGTGTCAAGCTATTCTTTTGGGTAGTTCTAGAACTAGGGGCAAATTAAATATTGCAGCTCTGCCGACATTTATGTTTGATGGTACTATTATACCCTTTATTTCTAATGTTAAAGATCTTGGCTTGCACATTGATTCTACATTCAGCTGGCAAACCCAAATCGCGGCAGTCGCTCAAAAGGTCACCGGGATTTTACGATACTTGTATCGGTTTAAAAATTTGCTTCCCTCTAACACAAAAGCAATGCTCGTGCAGTCCTTAATCCTTCCTATTTTCGACTATGGCGATGTGTGCTACTACGACCTGAATGCAGATCACCTCAACAAACTCGACCGCCTTCTTAATAAATGCATTCGATTTATCTTTAATTTACGTAAATTTGACCATGTGTCTGACCTGACCGTATCGATCCCGCTTAAAGTGGTTGCCTATTCGCAAGCGCAGAGTTCTGAGGGCATTGCCAATGCTATTTTCCATTCTTGACTCTCCTGCTTCGCCTGATTATCTTTCGTCTCATTTTCAATATCTATGTTCTAATCATGATAAACATATTCGCTCCTCAAATAATCGTCTTCTTCAATGTTCTCCTCACCGTTCTAATTTTATTCACTCATCTTTCTCTGTCCAATCCAACTTACTCTGGAATGCACTACTTCAGGGTATCAGGATGGCTACAAATCGCTTGTCTTTTAAAAGTAAAGTACAAGAGTATCTTCACGAAACTTTGGCAGAGTTATCTCAATAAAATTTCATGTTATTATAAATATAATAATAAAAATAAATTCTTTATTTGCCAATAAAAATACATACAAATGAGGTTATCGTCGGTCCCAAACTAGACTAAGCCTGTATCTTGGGCACCGTGCTTCATATACAATATGTATATATGTATTTATTATGTATGTATATATGTATTTATTATGTGTATAAGTATATATATATATATATATATATATATATATATATATATATATATATATATATATATATATATATATATTTTTATATGTATGGATGCAGTAAGGGTCTATGTGTTTTGATTTGTATGATCTAATATTTATTTGTTCCACTAATTTTTTGCTTCCTGTGAATTTGCACCTGCTTCAATCGTTTCTGCATCACCCTAAGGTTGACTGGTAGAAAATGCCTCAGGCATTAAGTCCGCCTTTGTACCAATTGTGCAAAAAGTATTAAATAAATCAATAATAAATAAATAAATTCCGGCATATTGTACCTTACTCCTATCACTTAAAGTTGTATTTGCAAAAAAAAGGAAGCCTGTTTTAGTACCGTCCACTTTTGCCTGTCTTTTGGTGGTGCCATTTTTTGCGCGACAAGCGTGTATCTACCTATACTTGATAGCTGGTTAAATGTTATCCTTCTGTTTCAGATAATAGTAGACACGCAGTACTTGGAAGACGCAACAATGTGCCTGTACGAGTTCATTAGTAATATCACTGGTTCAGAGCTGGTCACTACACAGGTTGGTTGTTTTATTCATACTAGTGGTCGCCCATTGGTCGAAATTCGACCATAATTAATTTAAATTATAAGTTGAACATTATTAACGTTCTCTTGTCAAAGACTATACTTCTATAATCATAGATTTCGCCAAGGCTACACTGTTAATTTGCCTATTTTTTTCATACAAATTATATGAAATTTAAATTAAAAAAGAATCAATTATTAACATAAAGAATAGAAGAGAAGAAGAAATATTTTTTTTTTTTTAAACTAAAAAGAAAATGCTGTCCATTGAACTTGACATACATATTTCGTTAATTTAATTAATGATACAAAACTTCTCTGTAAACGATGTTTTTTGTAAAAACTCTTTCATCGTTTGCTGGTTATGTTTGACATTCAGTAAGACTATAGACAAATAATATTAAAAACAAACAATATTAATCTATTCTCAATTTGAAGTGTATTGTGTCAAATATATGGTAGTGTGTGTAATGTGTTTTTATTAATTAAATGTATTTTTTATGCATAATTTAAAAAAAATATTAGCATTCTGCACTCCTTCTCGATATAAACTATAAGTGAGGGAAATTTCATACTCCTTTGTCCGCGCAATTTTCGTAAAAAGGGGTACAAAGTTTTTGCTTCACGTATTAATATAATGATGATATGATAGCTTTCTTTAGGATATGTCCACGCTGCGAACATTCGACGACGACGAATACTTACCAAAAAACGACGACGGCTTGCTGTAGTGGGTAGGCCGTTCTGCCCTCTGTATCGAGTAGTCGTAGGTTTGCTTCTCTTTGTGTGACCCATAAATGTTTATTCCAGTCGTCTGGATGTGTGTGTATGTGAATTTCATAGTTGTAAACGGACTCATGATGGAGGAATAAATTTTAGTGTGGATTTACTTTTTAAATAATTGGGCGATCACGTAGTTGAAAAAAATCTATTGCGAGTATTCCTTTGCGTGCGATCAACTGACGGATTGCCTAAAAACGTAAGGGCATTTTCGTACTTTTGTGTGAGTTTTCTAATGCTCTGTAAATGCACAACATTTTCAAAGTTTTTAGTTCAATAAACATGTATGCTCACGTTGTAGAAGCACCTTTGTAATATGTTTCTATGGCATCATAAAACATGCATGAGAGAGAGAGGCATGTAAGGAAAGAACCTGTTGGAACTCTGTACTCTCTGCCTACCCTGCAACGATCTGGCGTGATATTATAGATAGATATATCATAAAACTCTTCTGTACAGCCTGCGGGCAGCATGTTCCAAGTTGCGCGCGACGACGCGGAGAAGCAGATCTGTGACAAATTAGAGAAGAAGGTAGACGCTTTCTTAGATCTGGAGAACTACGATTGGTTATTGGGTAAGATGAATACTTTATAATATCTTTACTAGTACTAAGATAGCTTAATAATTAGAGGGTAGGCCATTCAATTCTCTGGATCGAGGAGTCCCGGCTTCGATCGCTGTATGCGACAGACTGTTCCGTGAATGCTTGCTTCGGTCTGGGTCAGCGGGCTTACCCAAGTGGCAAGCATTTTGTTTCTGTTCTCTTGTTTCTATTTCTCGATAGTGCATCGTTTCTACCAATTGTCCTTTCAATGTAAAATGTTATTCCCCTACATTTCCTAGTATTCTGTAGAACACCCATTTGGCTACAAACTCAGATGTTATACCTTTCAAAAACTTTTAAACTTAAGAAGAAAGTTTGATGTTTTAGCGTTTAATATAAGTTAAGTAGGTTTTTGGGGTTTTTGGCGGGAAATCGAAAAGTGATGTCGTCAATTAGTTTTAATTATCCAAAACTTGTGTTATTTCGAATTATAATGTGTAATGTTGGTGGAATATTAATAACTATTTATTCCTACATGTGCATGAGTGAAGGTTATTATAACAAAGTGACAAAACGTGCCATTTCGATTTCCCTCAAAACGGCCGTAGCAATTGGTATGTAAAGTATCCATAACTTTACTATCCGGGGTGGGGCACTTCATCAATTTCATAATCATCTTTGTCATCAAGTTCAATGGGGAGTTGAATTAATTTGGAAATGAATATTCGTAATACTTGACATTGGCAAAATACGAGTCGTCGTGATGCCATAAACATAAAAAAGTAGGTCTTCGGTTGAGTTTTCGATAATTATAAATATTTGTTTGTACTAATAGTGGAGCCGACTGGGCAAGCTTCGTCTTTCGTCACGGATATGCTTACGTATTTATCCGGGGTGCCGACGTCATTGGAACAACTGCCTGAACGAGCAAGGTACGTATTATAAACCTGCATATACAATGCCATTGCTGGAAGCTCACAAATAGGCCCTGTTAATTAATTTTTTTTCGTATTCGTGGTGCTTTACAACTGGGCTTTTCCTAGTTGTAGTCTCCTTCTTTATGGCTGATCTACCAATTTTTTATTTGTGTCTTTGCAAAGAAGGGATTGGAATTTTTATTTTTACTACTCCTCCCGTTTTTCTTTCTAAATAAATTTGTTGCGGGTTCCAAGACAATTAAAGTGCTTCCCGGGACCCCCCAAGGTTCAATTTGGCGTCATCTAAGGAGACTATTGTGGATCCTGGCTTACAGGAGTTACAATGGTGGGAATGTGTGACGGGCTTAGTCCCAAAAAAAAGTCCCATTGCTGGGTAAAGACCACCATAATAAGGTGACACTTTACAAAACTTGTATACGGCCCATCATGACGTACGCTTGTGAGGTGTTCGGGCACGCCGCCCGCTCTCACCACGATAGACTCCAAACGATTCAATCCCGCTTCCTGCGCAAAGCCGTCGGAGCCCCGTGGTTCATACGGTATCTAGATCTTCATTCCGATCTCGGACTCGAACCTATTCGCGCCTTTATTAAAAAGGCGACATCCCGATATTTCGCGAACGCGTCTAATCATAGAAATCCGCTAATCTTAGCCACCGCCGGCTACGAAATACCTCCCCTCCTATTGGCCGCTACCGCCGTCCGCGGCATGTTCTCACCGACCCTCCCGATGCCCTTACATCCTTTCTTTAGGGATACAGATACCGCACACAGGATCAGATTCCGACCTAGCCGGCGAGGTCGAAGAATCCCTTGCCCGCCGGCCGGTGCAGAGCACCACGGCGAGATACCTAGTATATGCCCTCCCCCATAGCGACTGCCCAAGCCGAGGCCGTTCCTCCTTGAGGCTTCTGGCTCGAGCGTAGTAGTTGCACGCTCGCCCTTTTGTCCGGTGAAGCTGTAAAGGCCCCGCGGCCAGCAGCGTACATCATTCACACACATACACACACACAAAAAAAAGAATATGTAATATTCCACCATGCGGGCCACTGGGTCCTGGGTGGAATGGTGGTGACAGGTTTGTGGCCACCTGCTGCTAGAATATATCATTAGGCTTCAAACGTGATTTAATGACTACCTGCTACATTAAATGGTGATACAGATCAACAGCTTAAAGTGCCTTTCCAAGCAAGGTTAGGTACGTATTATAGAAAGATATTGACGTATTATAGAAAGATATTGACGTTAAAAAATTAACCTAATAACCCCAACAAAAGAATTTATTATAAGAACCATCTTGGCGATGCCCTTTTCAATCAATTAATAGCATTCAAATAGGGTCATCCTTTCGAGAACTATGGCGCTGTATAAATACAGACAGAATCCAAATTTACACCCTTTTTCGTAAAAGTAAGTTTTCTGCCCCCTTCATAGATGATAAAAATCTCTCGACGAGTGGCAATCATTGCATATAGGCAATTAAGCTGTGCCTACCTCAGTATTGATTGATAATATTTTATTTATCTATCTATCTATATCATCACGCCCGATCCCTTGCGGGGTAGGCAGAGAGTACAGAGTTCCAACAGGTTCTTTCCTTACATATCTCTCTGGCCTCCTCCACTCTCATAGTTCGTCTCATACAAGCTCGCCGGTTACGGAGTCTCTTGACTTGTCCTTCAGTTAAGACGCGGTCTATTCGGTCAATTATATATTATATATACTTTATTTATATAATAATCCTTAAGAGTGTAATTGCGTTTCTTATGAAGTAGGCATTGTTTAAAGGCCTATATGCAATGAATGCCACTGCTCTCGAGTTTATTATAAAAATATATTGTTCTACCAGGGTGGCAGCACTAAGGGCAGCGACAAATCGCATAGCGACTCGTCTGCGCAACCTGCTCCTAGACCCGGCCGTGAAGCAGATATCTTCAGGAGCGCTCGACCAACTGAACCTCGACGTCATCCAGTGTGAACAGTTTGCTGCGGGAGAGCCAGTACCGGGCCTCCAGGAGGGAGAACTACTGGAGCACTTTGCTAGCTTGAGGTAAGATTTAGACCAGGCATTCCCAAAGTGGTCGATATCGACCCCAAGTTGGGGTCGATATCGGTTTCCCAGGGGTCGACATAAACGAGAACTGATTTTGGGGGTCGATGAGGTCTAAAAATCGACCCCTATTAAGTAACACAACTTCTTATTTGAAACTTTCAAGATACTGTATAAGTTGTGTTACGTGTACCAACTTTTATAAGAATTACTAATATTTTAGTAGGAAGTATCATTGTTGTACTTTACTCACTTAACCAACCGCAAAGTTTTTAAATTGATAAGTATTTTATATCAATAGGAAAAAAACTAGAGATAGGATTTTTAAAGCAAGTAGGATATGGGGGTATGAGATATCAGTTCATTTTGGAAAAGGGGTCTCTTGCCAAAAAAAAAATTGTTTGGAAATCCCTGATTTAGACTATAGTTAACGTTAAGGGCCCACCGCTATCGACCACTTATCCACCGGAAGAGTGACAGTGATGCAATAACTTTACAAATGAATAATAAGGGACGGATATATTGAGTGCCCGCTCGGAAGTAAACGACGTATGTGCAGAAACAAATATTATCATTTTCTAAAAAAATACACTATAAAATTAAAAACTGCTTTACAAGAGCTACAATTATTCTCTATGTTTTTAAGTAAATTCTATCGACTGGTTCTTAAGTGCTTCGCGTTAGAATTAGGAAATGTAAAGCAATAGAGGATTCGATATTTTTTCTATAAAGAAAATTTCGTTTAATCCTTTATCCCTTTTACCATTCTAAAGTAATCATATTCAAACATCATATTTAGAAATATTAAGTCTCTAATAATAATAATAATATAGCCCTGTTAAGAAACTGTCCCACTGTTGGGTATGTGCCTCCTCTCAAATTGAGAGGGTTAAGGCCATAGCCCACCACGCTGGCCCAGTGTGGGTTGGCGAACTTCACTCACCCTTGAGAAACTCTTAGGCATGCAGGTTTCCTCACGATGGTTTCCTTCACCGTTAAAGCAAGTGATAATTAATTTTTAATACGCACATGCTTTCGAAAAGACAGAGATGCGTGCCTGGGTTTGAACCCGAGACCTCTGAATTTGCAGTCCAACGTTCTAACCACTAGGCTATCACTGCTTTTTAAGTCTCTAATAGAGTATAAAAACGCGTTTTTATCACGGTAGTCTATTAAGCTACTTACCCTAGAGGCAATCATATGCCGTTTCGTGGTTTGAGTACCAATCTCATGCATGGCAGATTACAGTTGGTCTTTTGTACTAGTTCAAAACTATTTTATTGTGTACCTGTGTATCACAAATACAAATAAATGGCGGGTCTGAACTGGATCGTGTAGTCGCACGACCGATGGTTCTCGCAAATATCTTTCCTGTGCGGGCCAAGATATTTCGTCGCTTTTTTTTTGTATACGAAAGTTGTGTCTACAATCATTTGCCAAGATCAAATTTAAAATTAAAAAAAGCGAAGCCCACTTCAATAAATAAATATTTGAATTCGTTGCTGGCTGGTGCAGTCGGTTACTTGGCAATTTTTTTTTTGTTTTGATTTTCAGTCAGTTTCCCTTTTTTAAATAGTTTTTTTATTGTATGTGTTATTACATTTTTTAGTGATGAGTGAATTAATTTTTAATATTTGTATATCTATATAATATTATTCTACTTAGTTTTACAGTAAGGTACCTACAGGATTGATATAACACTCATAATAACTGAGTTTACACATTCGTGCTGTTAGTCCCTGGTGTATCTTCAAAGTCCTAGGTCCAATACCGATAAAATTAAAATGGGAACACTAAAGATTTATACTATACTCAATGCAAAAAGGGTCGTCAAAATCGGTTCATAAGCAAAGAAGTTATAAAAAAACAGACGAATTTTGAACATCCTTTTTTTGGTTATTATTCTGCTTAGTTCTATAGTAGGGATATATAGGATTGGCGTATTACCCATAATATCTCAATCTAGACATTCGTATTGTTTGTCGTTAAGGAGTTCCCTGGTGTATCTTCCAAGTCCAAGGTCCAATACCGATGAAATTAAAATGGGATCAACTTGGAGCTATACTGAAACCAATGCAAAAATAATCATCAAAATCGATTCATAATTGGCGGAATGATCGCGTAACATAGATACATAAAAAACATGCAGACGAATTGAGAACCTCCTCCTTTTCAGAAGACTGTTACAAAATCATCAACACCGCCACACCTTGTTCCATATGTGTACCATGTACACCCCCATATCGCCGACGATGTTAAATCGCATTGTATATTTAACCGCCTTCAAAAGGGGAGGAGGTTCTCAATTGGACTGTATGTTTTTTTGTATGTATGTTACGCGATCATAGCGCCAATTATGAATTGATTTTGATAATTCTTTTTTTTGTTTGGTAGATTCTTTCTGTTCTCTCTTCAGAGGTGGTCCCATATAAATTTTATCAAAATTGATTTAACGCTTTTTGAGAAAATCAACAAAAAACAAAATATATACCCAGATATTGTTTTGATTTGTGGTTCCCTTCAGCAAAATTTTTTGATGATTCTTTTTGCTTTGTTTTCAATATAGCTCCGGGGTAGTCCCATTTTAATTTTATTACCTTAGACCTTGGACATTAAAGATACATCACGGGACCTCTTTGACCGCAAACATCACGAATGTGTAAAATTAGTCACTATGAGCATTATATCAATCCTGTAAATACCTTATTGTGGAACTAAGTAGAATAATATAATATAGGTATATAAATATATATAATTAATTCACTCATCACATAAAATTGTAAACTAAAAAACTTTTAAAAAAAGGGAAACTGACTTCAAAAAGCTAAAAAAAATATTTGAAGTCCGTCCTGATTGGTGCAGTCAGTTTTTTTTAATATGGGGCGAACCTATTGCTTAGTTCCAGACTCCGGACAGCGACTGAGAAATTCTCTATAGAAAACTTCAGATAACATTTTGTACGATTCGAAACCAGTACCTAGTGATTGTCCGCCGCCTTGTGCGCTAGAGGACCATCAAGGCTATCTATCCGACTGAAAGACTTAGTATACTCATGGTCAAGAAAATAAATAAATGAACATGGATGCGCTATCTTGACATATTAATATGGAGAGTTTCATAAATTTTTATATAATAATTCACGAGAGCGACGAATTAGGTGATTTGTCTCACGATTTTTCTGACCAATAGCTTAATTCGTAAATAAATAATGAAAATATTATATTTTGTTCTGTTTTTGTTTCTAAATTATTGTTATTAATATCGATTCATTCTTCTTTATAAATTATCTCGATACGATATTAAATCGATTTTATTTCATTTAACTTTATCCTCGCCACATTTATAGAAACGTAAAATTTTAAACGTCATCGTACCGTACCACCGATCGAAACAGAGGTGTAAAGAAAAACACAACTAATTGAAAACTACGTTTCTCTTCAGACAACTTTTAGATCTAATCACCGGTTGGGACTGGTCTTCCTATCTTCACGATGTCGGGATAGAGGGCGGAAAGTACGCCCTAGTCACTCCTCGAGACGCCGCCGCATTACTTGAGAAGCTTAAAGAAGCTGAACAGAAGTCTTCCGTCTTCTCCGTACTGAAGAAGAACGAAAGGGATAGAAGGAAACTTCTGGACACCGTGTTGAAGCAACTCAAACAGCTACAGAATCAGGATGGTTCGTAAATTGTGTGTGTGGATTTGTTTACCTATTGGACGCCATTTGTACTAAGTAAAATTGTTACTACGTAGTTATGCTGGTATTTTAAGGAAATTGGACTTAAAGTATTATAGATAAGGCCCATTTTCATAAAATATGAATTTGTTGTTGAATTGTGCGAACATTATTGCGTAACTCCAATTTTATTTCACACTTATTTTATACGTAGCGTCGCATTTGCTATTAATGTTATGATTGAATCATAAACGGTCTGCTAAATGATGACATCCGAACGAATGTGCGATTTCATATCAAGTTTGATTTTAGCAGATTTTGTGTAAAGGAATAGCATGTGCGCCGAATGTAAATTATTTCATTTTTCACATGCTATTTGTGTTTTAGCGCAAGCAGTGATAGCCTAATGGTTAGACCGTTAGACTGCAAAGTCAGAGGTCTCGGGTTCAAACCCAGACACGCACCTTTGTCTTTTAGAAAACATGTGCGTATTAAAAATTAATTATCACTTGCTTTAACGTGACGGAAAACATCGTGAGGAAACCTGCATGCCTAAGTTTCTAGAAGGTGTGTGAAGTTCGCCAGCCCGCACTGGGCCAGCGTAGTGGACTATGGGCCTAGGCCCTCTCAGTTTGAGAGGAGGCCCGTGCCCAACGGTGGGACAGTTTCTTAACAGGGCTAATATTATTATTATTTGTGTTTCACAAATAGCATGTGATAAATCATATTGACAAAATGCTAAACACAGACTGTGAAATTTTCCACCATCTGAGATTTTGTCATTATTCAAAGTCAAAGTTAAAAATCATTAATTTGTCAATTAATTGTCGTCAAATTAAAACAGCACTTACAAATGATATACCATTACAACCGTTATCCCAGAAGGGATGGTCAGAAATGTTTGTAAATATTAAAATATTTAACGGGATATTAGTAATGTCTTTCATGGTTATAAGCGTCATCCCACCTTTTCACAATCAATGTAGAAATATTAATGCAGGTAAAACGCTAAAATTAGGCACTTTGTTATTTGCAGGTGAAGAACAGTGTTTTGTCATGTATAACAGTTGCAATGTGCCTTGTTTTTGTTGTTCTGTGTCCTCGAGTATTCGACTATAGTCTACGAGTATAATACTCTATGATTGCAATATTTTGTGCTATGAAATTATTTATTCGCTATATATATGATATAGCGAATAAATAATTTCATAATCTTAAAAATATATCGGCCAGTACTATGGCCGATATATTTTTAAGATTCCAGTTATTATAAATTTGCTTTACGTAATCTGTGTAATATTTTGGCCCGCGGCCAAAATCTGAACTAACGCTGTTATCAAGTGAAATGTCATTTCATGACAGTCGCAGAGTTGCCGTTCGCCATGAAATTTACCCAAGTTCTTTTTTTAAAACGGACCCATCAAGGGTAATATTGCAATAGGTTACCTGTCTGTGGTACGGACTCACCTGTTTAAAATATTTCCTTTGGAAGTTGGAAAATTTTACTTAAGGCAGGGGCGTAGCTACCGCCCTATCAGCCGTATCAAAGATACAGGGCCCCCAGCTTCAGGGGCCCCGAACCCGTGTAGACAAAAATTCGTAAATTGTTATCCACAATCTCACTCAAACTTTGGCCGTACGCTAAGCTTTCTAGGAAAAAATTAAAAATATCATACACAATCTTATATGGATTCACACACATGATCGATATGATCACACGATAATTATGATTTTAAGTCATGTCTGCGCAGTTAAGATCCTGTAAATGTTTTATTCCAAAAGCAAAACGTTTTCAGCTATAGATGATTTAATAAATAAATTTGCTGAAAGAAGGCTAATAAATACATTTGATTTGAATTGTTTGGCTAACTTAGCTCCTAGAAGCATTTATTGAAAGTAATTACAAGTATACTACTGCTAGTATACTTTTAATCAGTATATGTTTATATTATTCAATACAAGTGATTTTGGTTCTTTTGTGAAAAAAATTTACTCTCCATATGGGTATTGGCTCCATTTCGCCGTATCTGAACAAGTGGGTCTTAAAATGAACATGGATAAAACGAAAATAATGTCTAATGTTCATGTCGTACCCACCGCACTCACCGTTAGGAACTCTACTCTTAAAGATGTTGACGAATTTACCTGGGACAGGTAGTCCGGTTATGTAGGTCCAACTTTGAGAGAGAGGTCAATCGACGAATCCAATGTTCGGCAGCGTTTGGGAAACTGCGCAACATCTTCTCATCCAAAATACTTCAGTGCCTAAAGTCTAAAGTTTTTAGTCAATGTGTGTCACCAGTGATGATATATGGATCAGAGACGTGGTCTCTTACAATAGGTCTCATAAAAAAGCTCAGAGTTGCTCAGCGAGCTATGGAGAGAGCTATGCTCGGCGTTTCTCTACGCGATCGAATCAGGAATGAGGAGATTCGTAAAAGAACCAAGGTTACCGACATAGCCCTTAAGATTAGCAAGCTAAAGTGGCAATGGGCGGGCCACATAGAGCGAAGATCGGACGGGCGTTGGGGCAGAAAGATTCATGAGTGGAGACCACGTATTGGCAAGCGCAGCGTGGGACGATCGCCTGCCAGATGGAGCGACGATCTTGTGAAAATCGTAGGAAGTCGTTGGATGCAGGTGGCATCGAACCGCTTACGCTGGAAAGCGATTGGGGAGGCCTATGTTCAGCAGTGGACAAGTATAGGCTGAGATGATGATGATGATGGGTTTCGCCGCAGTTAGGTAGCAGGGCCCCGCAATCAATTTTGATACGGGGCCCATCTAGGGCAAGCTACGCCACTGACTTAATGGTAACACACCTACGCCTCTCTGCCAGTGTCATCCACGGGCCGAAAGATCCTTGTCACACTATAGTATGTTATAGTTGAATTTGCAAAAATAATACACCCTAGCAATTTTATTACGTTCAGTACAGAAAATGACATTTATAGTATTTTTTATGTAAGGTGGGTACTGTGACAGTTGTAAGTGTTAAAGAAAATTATACTTTATTCAATGGCAATAAGAGGCATGACCCGTTTCTATACTTATGGTTTTATGTCTTAACGCCATTGAATTAAATATTTATTTCGTTTGGCAATTAGAACTGTCGTTATCCATCCTACGTGATAAATACGATAAGACCGGTTAGACTACGATGTAGACGTGGTTTGAGTGTAGGCACCTCGGATCATTGGATTAGGCAGGCGCGGGTCTGCTCCGCACATGAAACATTTTTTTTGTTTCCCATAATTATCCATTGGTTTTGATCTTGGTATTTGTAAACGCACCCACGCCACATAATTTCTAAAAAGTTTTTTTTTTGTTAAAAAAGTAGTGAGGGGCAAGTATTGTTTTTTAATTTCAAAAAACAAGAAATAAAACTATTTTTCGGATTATATCGCGGTTTATTTTTGATTTTTAAGGTCTGGCAGTGCTACCTCAAGACACCTTGAGCTCATTCTGCGTAGATCGGACTAACAAAAATAATTAAGAAGTTTGAGGGTACCCCGGAACAACTATGCCTTTTGGACGTCTAACACCTCAGTCCTTCCCGTGACCATGGGTGCTGCAAAGCACTCGAAACGTCGGGAACTTAAAAATCAAAAATAAACCGCGATATAATCCGAAAAATAGTTTTATTTCATGTGTAATATTCGCGTAAATCTAAGAACTCAGTATATTCAAAAAACAAGTTCTCTTTTCTCCTTCTAACACAAGAACTCTCTTCTCCTTCTGACACAAGTAAACGATTCTTAATGAGTATGAAAAAAGTTTCTATTCGTTTCGTAAACATGCCTTTCTTTCACCCCTCGTTATAATGGCAATACTTTGTGTAACATTAAGTCTTAACTCTTGTACAATTTGCATTATCGGCGTAGTGATAGAGAGCATTTATATTAGAAGTATTTAATACCTAAATATGTCATGAAATGTATTGAGTAACGTGTATGAGTACGTAATAAATTATTTATTAACATTTTATTTTAATTTTTTTTATTTTATTTTATTCATTTTAGGAAAACTAACAGCTAACAAAGAACAAGTATGGCTTAAGTAGTAAATGCTGAAGGCCAATTATAAGTTTCCACATATAATTACTACATGAATATAGCACGGCAGAACATAAAGTGCCGATAAAACGTAAATAACATACAATTAAAGAAAAAAGAGACCATTTAACATATTTTTTTTAAGCTGAGAGACTAGTGTTAAATAAATCAATATCAATTGTTTGCGTTATCGCATTATATGATTTAGATGCCCTTACGAGAAATGAGTTTTGCCTGTGTAATGTTGTTAATTACCCGGTTGACCCTCGAGGTGATGGATGATTAGTATAATCAATACTTTTACACTAATATTGTACAGGAAAGACTTCATATCGGTCAAAATCTAATCAGACGCAGAAGTACTCTTGCATTTTATTTTTAACATAGTGTACAATAGCGTTGTTTTAACTGAAAAGGTGGCGTAACTGTAATATTTGGAACCTCTACTGTGTGTACAAACGTTATTCCCGCCGGACTGCACAGATAAGTGATATAAATTAGTAAATAATATCTGAAAACAATTCAAGTAGCTGGCCAGTTATATTTTTCTACCCTCAAACAGACTATAAAAAGAATTCGCTATTTAAAACAACGTCATTTGCTTGACGTTTGACACCAACTGTCACTGATCACTTGTTCATAGACAACAAACTTCAGACATCTGTTAATTCGTTCAGAAATGTCTACGAAATCCATCATAATGGGTTGTTGTAAATTGAGCCCCGGTAAAAAAGGAAAATATAAAATATGCGTGAACTGTAAAAAGGCTTTCCACCTAGAGTGCTTTCCTGATTTGTCCAACGAGTTCTCCGCGACTACCGATTGGAAACCCATGTGTAGATCGAAGAAGCGGAACAAGGATAACACACCAATACGGGCAGCTACACCAGACTTAGTATCTCTATGCGCGGAAACAAATGTTACGCATCGACCTATTAAGCGGCAAGCATTGTCCTCACCACCAGATGTTGGCAGTAGTGAGGGAGAGAGCCTGAAGGCGATTGTAAGAAGTGTCATCAGGGAGGAACTTAGTGGGTTAGTATCCCAAATAAGTTCCGATATTTACGCAAAGATTAACGGAGATTTTGTATCCATCAATAATAATCTCAAAGAAGTAATGGATTCAGTGAATTTCTTGAGCTCAAAATATGATGAAATTTTAGTAATACAGCAATCCGTTTCGAAGTCAATCACTGAACTACGATCGCAGAACATGGCTCTGAACGAAACTATCAACAATCTCAACTCAAGATTAAACCAGCTCGAACAGCAAGCGCGCATAGCTAACATAGAAGTGCAATGTGTTCCTGAAAATAGTAACGAAAACTTAGTTTCTATCATACAGAAAATAGGCACCGCGGTGGGGTCCAATATTGAAGACGCAGATATCAAGAATTGTACGAGAATTGCTAAGGTCAATAGAATGTCTACCCGTCCCAGATCTATTGTCGTTCAATTCACTGGCCAGGCTGTTCGCGACACTGTATTGGCGGCAGTAATAAGGTATAACAAATCCCATCCCGATGACAAACACAACACCGGACACATTGGTATGAGCGGTGAAAAGAAGCCCGTATTCGTGACCGAGCACTTATCCCCGGCTAATAAGGCGCTTCACGCAGCTACTAGAACAAAAGTCAAAGAAATTAACTACAAATATGTCTGGGTTCGGAATGGCAAAATATTTGTACGAAAGAATGATAGCTCTGATTCTGTATTAATCAGAGATATCAAGTCACTAGATAAATTAAAATAATAGGTTACGTTCCATTGCTAAGCAGGATACTCTATCGCTTCAGATTCTCACATTCTCGATGTTAAATATTTATTATCAGAACTGTCGTGGCCTGCGTACAAAAACTACGGACTTTTACAGACGCCTAACGAACTGCAACTTTGATGTTATCATACTTAGTGAAACCTGGCTGGACAGTAATATTTCTAACACGGAATTATTTGATGATAGGTTCACTGTGTATAGAAGAGACAGGGAAACATCCATACTGACATAAAAAAAGACTGGTGGAGGCGTACTAGTCGCCGTCTCAAAATGGATTAAATCCAAGCGCTTAGAGTACCATGAAAGTGCTTATAAGGATTTATGGATCTCGCTAGATCTTAGATTTGCACGTTGGGATGTTGAGACGTTGGTACTTTGTGCTGCATACTTGTCGCCACCTGTATTGCGGGATACTGTGGAGAAATTCACAAATAATTGTAATTCGGTATTTGAACACTACGCGAGTGACAAATCTGTCTTCTGTCTAGTGGGGGACTTTAACTTAAGCTGTATCAATTGGAAAATCCTGGACATCAACCCAATAACTGTAAATTTTCCAATTCATGCTCAGTTGTTTGTAGATTTTGTTAATCAAAATAATATGGTTCAGCATAACAATATCTGTAACAGAATGGATAGAGTACTTGACTTGGTTATAAGTGATACGGGCAACTGTTCCGTGAGTGCTGCTCTAGATGTGTTAAGTTGTGTTGATTTATTACATCCACCGCTAAGTATAAGTATACCACTGGGGGAAGACACCACAAGACTGCAACCAAATCCACAAAACCGCCAACGCAACTTTGCTAAGGCCGATATTGGTGCAATAAAATCCTATTTATCTCAACTGGACTGGTATAAACTATTTGAAAAATGCAGTAACGTAGATTTAATGGTAGAGACACCGTACGCTTACATAAATCAAGCAATTAAATTGTTTGTTCCGTTCTCTAAAGTAAGAAACTCAAAATATCCCGTATGGTACACGTATGACCTAATTAAACGTATTCGGGAACGAAACAAAATGTTACACAGTTAAGAGGTATGACAACCCAATGGATAGGTTATCGTTAACTATAATGAATAAACGGTGCGACAAACTTAGTAAAGAATGCTATGAAGTATACCTCAGTAGCATAGAAGCTAATATCACACGCAACCCCAAGCTTTTTTGGTCATATATAAAAAGTAAGCGACGTCACAGGAGCTCCTACCCAGCAAGCTTTACTGACGGGCTAACAAATCATTTTGACGGGCTGGAGATCTGTAATTTGTTCGCATAATTTTTTTCTTCAGTTTACATAAAAGACACAGAAGCGGGACATAATAGTAATACTAATTTAGGTGGTTCGAATATTCCAACGAACGAAAATCTCTCCAATTTATATCTCACGCGCGAGGTTATTGAGAATAAACTAAAGAATTTAGATAAATCAAAGGGCGCGGGGCCTGATGACATCCCCCGCACTTTATCTCTCATATCATCTCTTTCAGCCGAGCTAACACTTCCAATTCATATGATTTTTAACCGCTCGCTTAAATCGGGTACATTTCCATCCAAGTGGAAGACGGCCAAAGTGGTTCCTGTATTCAAAAATGGTAATGTGGAACATGTTGTTAATTACAGACCGATCTCCATCTTGTCAACATTTGGAAAAGTATTTGAAGCACTGGTATGCCCTTACATCCAACGATTTTTTCATCCACATCTTACCATCTATCAACATGGATTTGTACAAGCCAGATCCACTACCACAAATTTAGTAAGCATTACGTAGTATTAGTAAGTATGGCGTCCTCACTTTGCCACTCATTCCCTAAGAATAGAGCGGATTCAAAAACGGTTCCTTTACCATCTAACGTTTGCCATTGGTAAAGCCAAACAAATAAAATATACTTCTGACTAGAATACTTTAAGATCAGCGCGTTATCTAAACGTAGAGATTATCTAGACCTAAAATTTCTATACAAGCTTATGCATAATAAAATTGACGCACCAATGCTACTTAGTCTATTAGAATCCCAGCTAGATACCCGCGAGGCGTAATCACTCCGCTTGTTCCGCCCTTTCGACGTACCGTCCTAGGGAGCAATTTACCAATTCCCAGAATCTGCCGACTTTACAATAGCGTCAGCTCATCATGCGACATACATCACCAGTCCTTGGTTCAATTTTGTGAGTGTATCAATTATACTTTTGAACCTGAACGCATGGACAGCACTCATGGTGGCTCCCATGTTATAAGTCAGGTATTTGATTTATTGTTATATCCTGTATTTACTTGGTTATGTCATTGAAAGTTTAGTTTTAAGTATTTTTGTGTCGTTTTTCTATTTTTATTGTAATTTACACTCCTTTTAATGCATGCGGTGTTCGCCTTTGAAAGGTTGCACATCATGTTATAACTTTAACTAGTTTGTTTGAATAAATGTACTGTTGTAGTAACCAATGGTGGACCTAAATAAATAAATTTCTATTTTTGTATGATAGTAACGAATAAACTCAAAAACTACTGCACCGATTTCAAAAATTCTTTCAGCATTAGAAAGCTACCTTATCCAGAAGTTACATAGGCTATATCACATAGACCCAGTCGGTGGCGCTATTGTTGACCGGGTACGAAGTCGCGGGAAACTGCTCGTATATTATAAATTCGAAAGTAACTTTGTCTGTCTGTTTGTTAGCATTTCACGCCCAAACCGCTGATTAGATTTTAATAAAATTCGGCAAGGACATAGATTATTTTTATTTTTTATTTTATTTATTTAGGATCACCAACATGACATACAATAATAACATTAGAAAACTTAATTAAATAAAAACTTAAACTAATTGTTGTCATATTTATAGGCAACCACGGCATGCAAATAGTGAGAACTTAAAAGATTATTTAAAACATTATCGTATACAAAAAGAAAATGAACAAAGAATGAGAACAAAAAATAATAAAATATAGAATTTCTTTAAGGGTTGCATGTAAAAAAATATGTATATATATATATATATATATATATATATATATATATATATATATATATATATATATATATATATATATATATATATATATATATATATATGTGTACATATAATTTTTTAATATAGTCGATAAGGTAAACAGGACGTGTGATACTTTTTAATCTTTTCTTTAAATTTTGCAAGACTGTTGGAAAAAATATCAACATCAATTGTTTTATGTAAACTATTATATTGCTTCGATAATCTATTGATTGGGGAGTATAACCCTAAATTGGTTTTTGAACTGTTTGTATGGAACGGATCAAATCGATTAGGTCTTGGTAAATTGCGAGGTATATTAAGCATAAATTTAGACATATCTAGAGGAAGGGCTACCCTTTGTCTCAAAAAACTAGTGTCCGACTGAAGGTCGATTTTTGACCGAAGTCGAAGCGGAAGCCGAATAATAGGCCATCGCCAAACTTTTGGCCGAAGGTTTATTTAAGTTATATTTATGTTAACTGTATTCACAAACTTGTTTTGATTTGGTTATTTACTGGCAATGGCGGCCGGCCAGCGCAACGCAATGTGACCCCTGCGCGTCGCCTCTTTTGCCGCGCTCTCAAAAATGAAAGATCTATTACGATTTACGACTTAGAAGTCGTAAATCATAATAGATCTTTCATTTTTCGGTGCTTACTAGAATCCAGAAAAAACCCGCCAAAGAAGAATGTGCTTCCTAGAAAGAAGTCGAAGGGACTTGCCAGTCGAAGGACGGATGGTAGATGGAGTTGAAAGGTTCTGGACTAGAGACCGAGAACAGGACGCAGAAAGGTGGGCCGCCAGCCTGCCAGATGGTCCGATTATATCGTCAGAGCGATAGGAAAGCACTGGATGAGGAAAGCTACCAACAGACAAGAATGGCGTGCTAATGAGGAGACCTACACTCAACAGTGGGTGACTATGGGTTGACATGATGATGATGACTAAAAACCTTCAGCTTCAGCCAACTTAACTGTCCTACTCTCAGATCCCACTTCATTACGAAACCGCCTAAAGAGTCAATAGAAATTAAAACGGTTGTCCGCTTAAAAAGTAACAATGGAGCTAGCCAGAGCCGATACGATCGGCGTATTAATAAAACAAATGAACTACGGGCACATAATAAATTCGGCGCGCGATTGCGCAACGATAAGTGGCTCGTATCTAGATCGGCGCGTCAGATTATATCACGGCTTCTTATCGCGAGTTCAGTGTTGCCATGTATATGCCCTAAGAATGTGTTGCTAGTGGTCTATAGTACTTAATTCTCGAAATGGGCTTTGAGCTGCATCGTTTGTCTAGTGGCAAAGGACATCGTTTTGTGGTCACAAGGTCCTGGGTTTAAATCCTACGTTGGACAAATGTAGTTTTTCCAACGAAAAATTCCTAGTATGGGTCCGGAGTCTAGAATTGTGCTCGGTATATGGTAATAGGCTCGCCCCCTATTACATGGGACCTAACATCGTCGGCGAAACGTGGGTGTACTCAGTACATCTCTGCCGCCTATGCTTGGAGAATATAAGAGTGCCGGCTTTGTGCTGTATGCAGCCAGCTTTTACGCCACGAAGCGAATGAAAAGAGATGACATATTAGGTTTTATATTTACAATTTTAGAAAGACTATCAGATACAATAACGGCCGATTTAGCGCAGTGGTTAAGAGCTTAAGCCGCTCTGCCTACTGTGTCTAATAGTCACTGGTTTGATTCCCCCCCCCCCCCCCCCCCGTTTACAAACATGTAAATTCACATTTACAAATACCCGGACCGAAACAAATAATTGTGAATCATACAAAAATTTGAACTATAAGACGCAGTGGGTGGAGCGGCTCAAGCTCTTAACCTCTGCGCTAAATCGTCCTTCATTTTAAAAACAAGCTTAATGCAGCTAGGTAATGGTGCAGTATAAAAGAATCAATTAAAATGTGTATACAAAATTTGGTGTCTATTCTGTTAGTCGTTGAGGAGTACCTTCGTGGTTCTTGAATCAGGCATATCATAAAAAAGCACTGTCGTCGGAACTGAGTCAACATGTCAAATTTCAAGTTCGTGGAATAAGAGGAAGTATATTTCTGTTAGTTTGCAAGATTTGACCTATACAAATATAGCAAGTTAAATAAAAGCTTGCAAAAAGAAGAAAAATATTCGCAAAGAACTCTATCCGGCAGTAGTTATTTTGCCAAACATGGATGAAAAAACATACCATTACATCATTATCAACAATTGATCTCAGCAGGTGACGTACGTAGCGTACGCTAACCTACATTACCAATACCTTATATTAACCTTTGGATACCGCGTACCATACCTCGTTACCTTACCGAAATACCATTACCGAAGAAAACCATTACCATCACCGTTACCAAGAAACCAGAAAGGAAATTACAAACACAATGTGATGATGATGTGCGAAGATGATGACCCTGCAGAAGGCTTGCTCGATGTCCGTGTCGGTGGTCACCAATTTGGCAGGAACATGTGGCAGGATTTGTCAAAGAGTTGATCTTTCAGCCAGACTGGTGTTGTGTCTGGCGGGGCCTGCCACTCTCCCCAAGACTCGTTGTCGGGGGCTTGTGATGTTACACGTCGTGCGCACTCTAATATCGCGTTCTAGACATGTATGGCGAATCGTTAGCACCATCTATTGTTAGGTAGTCGCAACTATGTAGCGATGTATAGGGGTCGCTACACTTACATAGCATTAACTTTTCGCAAAAAGTCTACATGTTGGATTCCCCTATGTAAGCCTTCCAAAGATCTGGGTAAAGCCCGTGAATCTCAGCGAGATACATAATAATGTTACCATGCCCCATACTTATATACACCGTCACGCCTATATTCCCAAAGCGGGGGTGGCAGAGGTGTATACTGTGTGTGTGTTTTAATCATTTACTAGCGACCCGCCCTGGCTTCGCACGGGTGCATTATACACATAAATCTTTCACTTGAATCACTCCGTTGGCACTTTGTTTTATAAGATGTAGTGATAGTGATGTAGTGATCTTAATTTCTTTTAAACGTCGCGTCGGCTGGCAACACTGTGCGCACGCGCTGCGGTAACAAGGCCAGCATACTCGTGACCTTCGGGTCGGGTCACATACATTATCCGCACATACCTGCGACATTAGCAATGTTATTTTTATCTCCGTACCATTGACTCTTTCTGTCCGTTTGTTTTTGACATGTGATTTATACTTGATCCGATTTTCGTGAGGGTTTATTGTGGAGTGGTATTTTTACTGCACCTGCGTTAATGATAACGCCTGTGGCAAAAAGCGCTTTTAATAATCATCAGTCACTTACTGGATCGAGTAGTCGCGAGTTTGATCATCATCATCTCAGCCTATACTTGTCCACTGAACATAGGCCTCCCTAATCGCTCTCCAGCGCAATCGTTCCGATGCCACCTGCATCCAAAGACTTCCTATAATCCTCACGAGGTCTTCGGTCCATCTGATAGGAGGCCGTCCAATTCGAGGCCGTTACTCCTTGAGGCGCCCTTGAGCTAGTTGCCCCCTTGCCCTTCTGGATCGAGCGTAGTGGTTGCACGCTCGCCCTCTTGTCTGGTGAAGGTGTAAAGGCTCTACAGCCAACAGCGTAAATCACTCAAACAACAACCTTCCTCACTTTTATTTACCCCAAGCACACCTACATATCGCAGATGTTAGTTCCCAATGTCATAGGGAGTAAGCCTATTTCCATTATCACGGGCATGATTACAGACTCCGGACTGCTACTGTGAATATCTATAGAAAAACCATGCATAGTTCTAGGATTTTTATTTTTTTCATTTTAAAAACGTAGCCCCACACTAGGATTTATTCCTGTGTCGTGGGTGCCTTTGCAAACATGAAAATACACATACACAAATACCCAGACCGAAACAAATAATTGTGGATCACATAAAGATTTGTACCGTGCGGGAATCGAACCCGCGACTATTAGACACAGTGGGCTCGCTAGTGATTGGCGTCCGCACTATGCATAACTAGACCACTTTGTGACTGAAATAAAAAAAGGCTAATGAATAATAATTACCTCATCTCTACACTACCCTCCTCCCTCAACCACGTATTTCCACGTCAAGATTGACAAATGGCATCTCTAATCCAAAACGTTATCAGATAAGGCAACCTTCTCGTGTCGTGACTTGCCGTCGCAGCTGAGCCTAGCCTAGGTCGTGGCTGCGAAATTGTTTCTATTATTAACTCAATACACGTTTAGCGGGGTGGTTAAGTGTATAGATATAGCACGCGATAACGTTAATAGCTGGCAGTGAAAATATTTTGATTCAGAGTAAGGTAAGCAAAAAAATGGACAAATGCGAGTAGGATTTGTCTTCGGAGGGTTCCGTACATGTGCCACTAGATGGCACTAATCAATTATTTTTTTTAATCTAACTTGAGGATAATATCTTTTATGTAATATAATTATAAATTAACGTGTTTTGGATTTTTTTCTTTACTTGTAGGTACTACGATAGCTTGTTTGTTGCGAAATTTTGTAATTATAGGTCAACGGAAAATATCCTATACAGTTTTGATGAGTGATCTTTTGATTGTACTGCTTAGTAGGTTCAATATTTTATACCGTCAAGGACCTGCACCTAGGCTTTAGTATTTGATACTAAGTTCTATTTTATATATCTGTCCGTTCTTGAAAAAAAAACAACCCTAAATTTTGTCAAATAACGTTGCCTTTTTGTGGTCCTGGTTTTGGAGTCAGACCTATAAATTCGCTAGGACAAAATGTTGTTGAGGTTTTTCCATCGAAATATTTTTAGATGCTGTACGAAGACAGAAATTATGCTCGGTATAATGCCAATAGCCTCACCTCCTCTTACATTGCGATCCAACTTCGCGTCATCGGCGAATTATGGGTACAAACAGTAAACTGTATACCAGACTTTTCCGATCTTTCTTTTGTTGAGAAACCGGATTATAAATTTCATGCCCCATTCTTATTTAATTTTTTCATTATAATACAAAAAAAAACATAATTTTTTTATAACTTTTATTCATTTCAATTCTAAATTACACAAAATAAATATCGAAATCATTGATATAATTAGCGTACATATGTTCTATGTCAATTGGTTGTTTCTGGATTCAGTTTTTGCCAGAGCAATCATTAAGTCGCTATCGACAGGAAGATGATTTCGCTGCTGAGTTTTAATTAAAACCAGAGTTGAGAAATCTGTCTCATATAATTAAGTTGAAGACAAAGGAACAAGTATTCATAAAGGAAAAGAAGCAACTTTCGAATTAACAAGGAATCATGTGATCCTAAATTTCTTCAATGCCAAGAGATGGAAGTCATTTCTCATAGTCGAATAAGCCCTCATTTCTAGAAATTCTTCCTGAACTTCTGATCATTTGCCATATAGTGAAATAATGTCTCGATCATATCGGTAAAATTCGTCTTCGGGCTCTTGCAAATCTTCGTCCCGTTTGTTATTTTTACTCGCTTCGAATAGCCGGGAAAAATATATTACATTTTCAGAAGACACCTTTTGATTCCAAAAGCTGAAGGTTCGATATGAACCCCTGAATGTGATCATAGTTACTTACCAAAGTGCCGTTTCTGCCCTGAACGGCCCGTGTCTGACGACGTCGCATTTTGAAACAGTGACAATCAGAATCAGAATGTGATATTGGGATATTTCATTTACACGTTTTTTTTTACAACAGGCACGCGTGTTCCGTCCTGATATATCTCTACGCCCCCCTAAGGGAGCGCGCCCCCCTGCTTGAGAACTTTCGTTGTATATAAACATTACGCCGACGATGTTAGGTCCCGGTCTAATATAGGGCGAATCTTTTGCCATTACCAAGCACAATTCCGGACACCGATTATTGAAAATCTTTTGATATAAAAATTTCAGTAACTGTCCGACCTAGGATTTAAAAACCAGGACCTCATGATTGCCAAAGAGATGAGATTTCCTATCCAAATTCAAAGGTGTAGACAATCCATTGCATTACCACCTATCCTAGATGATGAGATAAGCGATATCGCAACTAGATCAGTGCACAGATGGGGACTCCGTAGCTAAACGCTATGATAAACCACGCCGCGGCGTGACTCGCAGTCTATTGTCTGAAGTCTGAAGCAATACATTGCCATTGCTTATAGCAACACCTATAACTTAGTTGACTTTTGACCCTTGTTTTCGCGTACTAATGTGTTCATTTGCACGTTCACTAAAACAACGCAGAAGTAGTGCGTTAATAGAAATGCGGCAACGCGTTATTTTTTAAACGCGATAGCAAAAGCACATTTATATGTACGCAGGCGTTAATATTAACCCATTCTGATCTCCGCCTCGAAACTATTCGCGCTTATGTAAAAAAGGCGACAATCCTATATTTCGCGAACGCGTCCAATCATCGGAACCTCCTAATCGTATCCGTCGCCGACTACGGACCTAACTCCTTTCCTATCAGCCGCTACCGCCGTTCACAGCATGTTCTCACCGACCCGATACCCTTACTTCCCTTCTTTCATATACAGATACCGCACTCAGGATCTGACACTGACCTCGCCGGCGGGTATAAAGAATCCTTTGCCCGCCGGCCGGTGCAGAGCACTACGACGAGGCAACTAGTATACGCCCTCCCCAATAGCGACTGCCCAAGCCCAGGCCGTTCCTCCTTGAGGCGCCTTGAACTAGTTGCGCCCTTGCTGTTCTGGCTGTAGCTTCGTGGTTGGACGCTCGCTCTCTTATCCGGTGAAGCTGTAAAGGCTCCGCGGCCAACAGCGTAGATCATTTACGCACAACACCACAGTATTAAAGTTAACGCAGGAGGAGCAAGAGTATAATAGCAATCGTAAAAATATGCGGATACATTTTACAACGAAGTCGAGTGGTCGAACAAGGCGGTACTGATTTCCGAAGGAGAAGAAATACAAAATGATTGCATCTTGGCTTGACCCGCTATGCCTGTAGCTAAAGCCTAACCTACCAGCACAGCACATTCTATAGCTATTCACGTTAGTAGAAAACGGAATTACATTTAACAACGAAAAGTCACGTGGTCAGAACAAGGCCCTGCAATACAGAACAATATTTATGTGATTTTTACCTATTTTTCAGGAAATTTCTTCAACATACTCGCAATCTAAGATGAGACAAGTTTAATCTATAAACATGCGATGGTATTTTTACGAGTAAGTAATTTCGAGTGAAACACGTGTGTGTGTGTGAGTGATGTACGCTGTTGGCCGCGAGACCTCTACAGCTTCACCGGACTTAGGGGCGAGCGTGCAACCACCACGCTCGAGCCAGAAGGGCAAGGGGCGACATACTCTAGGGCGTCTTGAAGAGGCACCCTCGGTTTGGACAGTCGCTGTGGGGGGACGGGGTGCACTACTAAGTGCACCGGTCAACCGCCGGCTATGGGAGGGGATCTACGACTACGTCGTCGTGAAACACTTGATCGAACGATCTACTTTGGTCATTCGTAATCCTTAACCTACTTAGGTGCTAGTCTTTATGACAAGACAATTTCAAAATTTTGGTCAATATTATGTACCTACTTTCGCAATAGACAGTACCCATTGCCCCTGTGTCCGCGCCTGTGTTGATAGCGGAAAGAGTTCATAAAAAATGCTTGCATTTTGGCAAGTAGCGAATTCTAGCAGTGAGTACAGTGTCCTTACAGGTTCTTTTCTTACAGACCTCTGCCTTTCTCCCCTCTCATAGTTTGTCTCGTACACAGTTGGAATTATTCCCGTATGGTGGGTGCGTTCACAAACCTGAAATTCACAAGCTCTTGACCACTGGACCAAGCCCTCTGTCAAGGGTTTTCTAGGTTCGTAAGAACGAGTGGCGCTATTCTGTTACTCTGCAAGCACAGGGGTTACAGTTACAAATGGTGCGTTTAACGCCGATAGCTATCGGGCCTAACCTTGACGCGTCGTGACCGGGTCGGTTGCACCAACACCCGTTGTTATAGATCATAATGGAATTAAAACATGCCTAATGTGTATAAAACAATGTTGTAGATATACAGAATAGGTAGACAACAAATCAATAAAAAAGCATGCCTTGTTGATCTAGTGGCGCATAATTCGTCTGCAGATTCCGGGGTTCTGGATATAAAACCTAGGTCGAATAAAACAAGGTGATTTTTGTAGAAAAATACTCTATAGCGGTCTGGAGTCTGAAATTCTGTTCGGTATAATGGCACGCAGGGAGGCGTTAATTTTTATATTTAAGTAAGACACCGTTACGCCTCTATTCCCCAAGTGGAGGTCGCATAGTTATTGAGAGTGACAGAACCCTTTAAACCAAATGAAAAAGGGGATAAGTCTATTGCCATTATACCGGCTACTATTCCAGACTTCGGACTGCTGTTCAAAATTTAAAATAGAACTGATCAAGACGCCTTAAGGCTAGTTCCGATAGCTATCGGAGATAAACGCACCATTTGTAACTCCCTTGTGCTTGCAGAGTAAAACATTATGTGTAAAAGATTCCCGTGACCGCGTGGTTCGACTTTTTATTCCTTCGGACAAACTTTTCATATTACATAGTCCTAAACAAGCTGTATCGTAAATAACGCAAGATCTCAGACACCCCGATTAGATAATTGCTTCACAAATACAATACTAAGTCCAAATTTCCAAATTTAACATTTTTACCCCTTTTTTAAGCACTTTTATACCCCAATTAACAATGAAACTTGTACGTTTATTACGCGCATTGAGAAATTCGTTTTAGAAATGCATTTGAAGTCTCCGTGTTGGTATGAAACAAGAATAAATTTAGATTATTATAGCGCAATAAAGGAGTAACAGCATTTTTTGCAAATAAAAAAAAATACAATAAACATTGTTGGAATCAATTCAGCTATCGATTTAGAACAAACTACTTTCTGGTCTTGTGTTTATTATGTTACACCTTGTATATCATTCTCCTGAAATTAATTTCGATTAATACCAATCTTTACCTGCTAATTGACCAGTAAACTGGTTAAAGTAACTTGACCGCTCTACTTATACTAATTTAAGTATGTAGTGTAATAATAACATTTACATGTTTATATCTTTTCTTTTCTTTTTTTTTAAAAACGTAGCCCCACACTAGGATTTATTCCTGTGTCGTGGGTGCGTTTACAAACATGAAAATTCACATACACAAATACCCAGACCGGAACAAATAATTCTGGATCACACAAAGATTTGTCCCGTGCGGGACTCGAACCCGCGACTATTAGACACAGTGGGCAGAGCGGCTTAAGCTCTTAACCACTGCGCTAAATCGTCCGTAAAGTCCGTAAAGTTACAGCTTAACGATACTAGCCAAGGAATACTAAGAATAATAAAATAATTATATGCAAACCCATCAATTTACAATTTGTTTGTAACACGTGAGTTAATTGGCGGCCCATTTGTGATTGGTTACCGACATACAAAAATATATCAATAAATAAAATATACTAATGAAGATTGTACTTTATTTGTATGTTATTAGTATTCAAAATAGAATGCTACGTTGGATATGGTTAGCACGATATTGCTTAATAGCGTCCAATTATAATAAAGTTACTCTACATCGAACGAAATCGTTTAAGCAAAGTGAATACACGGTCGCCTGGTTCGCAAAATAAAGGCTACTTAGTTGCGCCCACTCTGGTTTTAGGTAGATAAAATCTTACATTTGCCTTATATTTTATTTTATACAAACCAGTAATCCTAAACTCCTGTACACACAGTTTAAGCTGCGTATTCTAAACATGTCATTAATCTAAATCTTTATTTCTTTCTCAATACTACATACATGCTCTTATGACTATTATTATAGATCCATATCTTTCTATATTGTAACACCAGATCCCAGGTTAGGCAGAGAGTACTTATAGAGATCTAATAGGTTTTTCCTGACATACCTCACTGGCTTTCTCCGCTCCGTTCCGCTCACCGTGGGGTTTCGGTAAGAGTCCGATATGCTTCGCCAGCTTCTCTCGAGGCTGGCGGAAGTCCATGAGGATTTCATCACATAAAAAAGTTCTTTCTCGGTTTCTTTCACTTTCGCATTGTATATTTTTTATGCCCTCAATCATTTGCCTGCAAAACTGCGTTCGACTTACTGCTTACTGCATCTCATACCAGGACCTAAGTATCTCATATCTCATTTATGCGTGGTTGTATCTACACTTCTGTCCACCCATTTGCGTATAACAGCGCAATATACAAAAATTATGTCGAAACAAATTCGTTGTTAAATTAATATCTGAGTCGCATACTAAAAATTAAGGCTACGAGTATTAATAAAATATCTTTATTACGCTCCCGTATAAGTAAAGTAATGAATCATTATTGACCTTTTAATTATGTAAATTTGTATTAAATTATAAGCTTAATGTACCATAACAGCGGGGTAATTGTGGATATCGATGGCAGATTTCATTAAGATATGATGGGCTTTAATAAATTTTTAAATACCCAAGAGCGTTCTATACCTTTATTGTCTGTGACCTATTATAACTTGCTTCATAAATGCGTAGTAAAATAAAGTGTTGGCTAAATTCCTGCATAGATGGTGCATTAGTTCACACTCAGAAAAAAGTTCCTGAATTTTCTTTCATCAGATAGCAATCTGTATCTATAGCATACGTATACGATATGAGCTAGTGAAGAAATTGTAGGATAAATAAAAATATTCCATATTTCCTCGTATTCACGAGGTCTTGGGTTTGAAGTCTAGTCAGACAAAGTGTGGTTCTTCTATAGAAAGATAGCAGCCCGAAGTCTGGAATTGTGCTCTGTATAAGCTAGGGAACGTAGGTGTGACGGTGTTCTCGTACTTACAAAGTAGAGGAACAAAAAATGAGAAATATACTTATAATAAAAAATCAACATAAGTAAGAATATTTTCCCGTATTATGTGACTGGGTATATTTAATCATAGGTGTATATTTAATTATCTTGAAACGACTACATTATATCTACTAGTAGTTTCACTACGATACTATGTGGTGATTGTGTTGTGCTGTGGTTGTTGAACATCGGCAGTGAGCAGTTGCAGGTTTGATCTCCGCACGGGATTAATCTTTGTCTGTTACTGTTATATTGTGAATGTTAGGCATAAGCACAAAGACGTTCAGTCGAAGTATTACTTATTAAAGGGACTAATACTTGTAGGCGTAATCCCGGGTTAAATCTTTAACTGTGACTCACAAACATTTGTTTTGGTCTGGGTGTTTGTATAATTGAATTTCAAGTTTGTAACTTTAAAGAAGTACACTCAAAGTGTCTACCTAGTTCACAAGCGATGACTCACCCAACAAAAAGGAAATTAAAGTTCAAAAGTCAATGGGGCCTATGACTAATTGTAATAATAGGTCGGTCTTGCATCGCACAGCGCAGTTCCCGGATGATGGAGGTGCGTCAAAGACCACGAAGGCAGACTGAAGCCACATCCGTCTTGAAGTCATGGGAATACAGAGGGTCTGGCTAGACCCAGTGTATTCTTGACTAAGTTGCAAGCATTTTGTACCTTTTCTCATTCCGCGATCGATATCTCCTTAATACACAAAGATTGTGCTAAAGATCTTTGTGATCCCCACATGGAATCTGGTGTGATGAGATAGATAGATAGTTCCTTGTACTAACACGTCATTGGGTGATTCGCCGAATGGTGATCATTGGACACTAATTAGTCGCCTTTGATCACCGGGTTCATTAAAGTGGAATAAACCGATTTCTCGATGTAAAATGTCATTCTTGTATATTTTTGCGGTTTTTATAAGCAATAATGACTATGAAATAAAACTATTTTTTTTATTAAAATTATTTTTTACCCTGGAACTAAAAATAAAAAAAAATAAACCGCGATAAAATCCGTAAAATAGTTTTATTTCATGTGTAATATTCGCGTAAATCTAAGAACTCAATAACGACTAGGCAACGAGGCTTCAGGACCAGCTCTGACTATTGTTGTTTGATTATTGGAATGGAAGCAGGGCTTATCTAAGTGTGATTGAAATGTGACATTTAACACACAGTCTAACCATGACGTTTGTCGTTTACACGTTCATTAAGTTAGTAATAATAGGTTAGTATTCCATCGCACAGCGCAGTTCTCGTATGACAAGGCTGCATCAAGGACCACGAAGGCAGGTCGGAGCGCACTTCCGTCTTGAAGCCGTAGGAATACAGTCTGGCAACAACCTCTGTATATTTCGCTACGTTGCAAGCATTTTGTACCTATTCTCTTTCTGCAATTGATAGCTCCTTATCCACAAAGGTCGTAGTATTAATTTTATTTGTTCATACAACTATTTTCTTTCCTTTCTAATTAATTTTTTTGCGGGTTCTAATCTATATATTAATACGTGAAGTAAAAACTTAGTACACCTTTTTACGAAAATTGCGCGGATGGAGGAGTATGAAATTTCCCATACTTATAATTTATATAGAGAAGGAGTGCAGAATGCTAATTTTTTTTTTTTTTAAATTATGCATAAAACATAGTATTGGCAAGCGCAGCGTGGGACGACCACCTGCCAGATGGACCGACGATCTTGTGAAAATCGCAGGAAGTCGTTGGATGCAGGTGGCATCGGACCGGTTACGCTGGAAAGCGATTGGGGAGGCCTATGTTCAGCAGTGGACATGTATAGGCTGAGATGATGATGATGATGATGCATAAAACATACATTAAATCAATGAAAAAAAAACATTACACACACTACCATGTATTTGACACAATACACGTCAAATTGATGTTTGTCTTTAATATTATTTGTCTATAGTCTTACTGAATGTCTAACATAACCAGCAAGCGATGAAAGAGTAGGTCGAATATCGGACTTTTTGGCGGGAAATCGAAGAGTGATGTTGTCAATTTGTTTTAATTTCCAAAACTTGTGTTAATTTGAATTATAATGTGTAATGTTGGTGGAATATTAACCATTATGTGTTCCTATATGTGCATGGGTGAAGGTAATTGTAACAAAGTGATAAAACGTGCTTTTTTGATTTCCCTCAAAACGGCCCTCGCAATTGGTATGTAAAGTATCCATCACTTTACTATCCAGGGTGGGGTACTTCATCAATTTCATTATCATCTTCGTCATCAAGTTCATTGGGTAGTTGAATTAATTTAGAAATGAATATTCGTAAACTTTGTACAATGGCATAATGTAAACGTAATTGCCACGAAAATAAAAAAAAAGATCGAATATCGACCTATGGGCGACCACTAGTTAAGTTAAAGCGTTCCCCGGGACACGCAAAGGTTACAGCTAACCTTGGTGTCATTTAAGGAGATCAAAGGTTACAGGTAACCTTGGTGTCATTTAAGGAGATCATTGTGGATCCTGGCGTACAGGAGTTACAATGATTAGTGCATCATCTATACATGGCTTTTGAAGTTAATAATAATTCGTCGCTCGCGTAATAGGCGGCTTGATAAGTTCCAGCAGCAGGTGGCCACAAAACCTGCCTCCACCAATCCGCACTGGGTCCGCGTGGTGGAGTATGACCTAATCTCTCTCACCTCGATTAGTGAGAGAAGGCCTTTGTCCAGCAGTGGGCAGTATGGGCTGATATTATAATAATACGTCAGTAGTGCATCGCACAGCGCAGTTCCCAGATGGCGGCGCCGGCGCTGCGTCACGGATCACAAAGGCAGGTAGACCGCTCGTTTCGTATCTGCTACATATTTCCTCAAGGCCCGCCGCCCACATCCGTCTTGACGCCGTGGGAATACAGCTGGCTATTGTTGTGCGATTATGTTGTATGTGCACGCTGTAGGGTTGTCGCAGTTAACGGTCAGGGCCGTTTTTCCAAGACGTCAAAACTGGTATCAATATACGAACATAGTTTTAAGATTACGAATGTAAATCTATGCATGGCCATTTGAAGCTTGCGGCATGTTCCTGTGGTTGCGTAAATGTTGGTTATCATAAATTGCCATCATATACATATGTAAACAATAAATATTTGTTGTTAAAAACCACTACTTTGTTTAGAAAGTGGAAGGATGTAGGTACCAAGGAAGACTGTCTTACCGTGACCAAATAGACTGTGTCTTATCTGATGGGTAAGTCAAGAATCTCCGTAATCTACGAGCATGTATGAGACTTCCTATGAGAGTAGAGGAAGCCATAGGAAAGAACCCGTTGGAGCCTTCAACTGTATGCCTACCCCGCAAGGGATCTTACGTGATGATAGATACATAGACTTAGTTTCCATTATAATAATTTTTTATTTTTTTTTAAAACGTATATTGAAAGATAGCTTTTGTTAATATTTAATATTTCTTATTTACCGCTGTTATGCTTATCACGGTAATGTTAAGTACAGCTGACAAAACAGAAAAATAGAAAAGATCAAATATTTAGAAAAATTAAATACTGAAAATATTGCATACCAGTTTCTGCCCGCGACTTCCTTCGCGTTGAATTTAGATACGACCCTAACATTTTTCCGGGATAAAAGGTATTCTAAGTGTTAACCCAGATAATAAACTATACGTGTGCCAAATCTGTTTAGCCGTGTTTGCGTGATTAAGTAGCAAACATACAATCATTGTTTTTTAAAACGTAGCCCCACATTAGGATTTATGCCTGTGTCGTGGGTGCGTTTGCAAACGTGAAAATTGACATACACAAATACCCAGACCGGAACAAATAATTGTGGATCACACAAAGATTTGTCCCGTGCGGGAATCGAACCTGCGACTATTAGACACAGTGGGCGGAGCGGCTTAACCACTGCGCTAAATCGTCCGTCGTACATTTATAATATTAGTAGAATTATATTTAAACAACCAATGGCGAATGGGAGACAACCCTAGTATATCGATATAATACTAGTAATAATTACATTCATGCTACTTATTACATGGTAAAGATGATTGACGAGACACGTTATTATTTACAAGCTCGTGTGTAGCACTTAAAATGAATAATTGTTTAAATCTTCAATGTCGCGGTGTGGCGAATATGAAATACTTATATACCTTGACATAACTATATAGTTTGCTTTAAATCGGTAACTGAAATCATTCCAACTATTTTTAACGTATTTTATATTTTTTCAAAATTTACAAAAAATGCTGTTACTCCTTCAGAGCGCTATAACAAACTAAATTTATCATTGATTCTAAGCAATATGGAGATTTCGAATGCATTTCTAAAATGACATGAAATAGACCGGGTCTTATCTGAAGGACAAGTCAGGAGTCTCCGTAACCGGCGAGCGTGTATGAGACGAACTATGAGAGTAGAGGAAGCCAGAGAGGTATGTAAGGAAAGAACCTGTTGGCACTCTGTACTCTCTGCCTACCCTGTAAGGGATCTGGCGTGATGATATAGATAGATTTTTAAAATGAATTGCACACTTTCACGTTCAAGTTTCATTGTTAATTAGGGCATAAAAGTGCTTTAAAAAGGGGTTTTGGTTTTCGTATTGAATTTGTGAAATTAGCTAATCGGGGTGGCTGAGGTCTTACGTTAATTACGATACACCTTGTATATATAGCGACACTGTCACGCCCATATTCCCTGAGTAGGGATGGCGGAGGTCTACTGTGTACACCCTCGTTTAGCTGACGATGTTAGATCCCAATGTAATAAGGTCTCTTTCTCTCTCTCTTTTGGCAATTATTATTCCCATCTGATGGTGGGTTTTCCTAATTTTCCTCTTCCACTTCGCTCTGTCGGACGTGGGGTGTTCGGTGGCACTGCAGATACACAAGTCCTTCTTCACCATATCTGCCTGTCTTGGTTTTGGGCCATCGTCTGAGTCTGGACGCCGAGATGTTTAGATTGGCCGTAACATTACCCACAAAATCGGGAATTCCCTTTACGTGATCAAACCAACGGAGTCTACTTTCTTGTAGCTTATCAGCGGGAAGATGCAGGACTTATACTAGGAGTTTTTCGATAGAAGGCTTTGGCTGAAAATCAGTGTTGGCGGAGACTACGTTCCTCCAAGGCCTTTTGGTACGTTGCTTTTAGCAGTAGCAGCTTATTCTTTTTTATTTTGTAACTGTATATACTTGTGCTTTGCTGTTTTCTGATGTCCTGTGCTGAATAAATATTTTTCATTTCATTTCACTTTGTCGGATCTAGAAATTGAACCCAAGACCTGGTGATCACTACTCGCATTATACTTCATAAGACCAACGAGGCAGTAAAAAAATGTGCAATAGTATGCGAGCAAAATTAGTTTCCTTGTAAGCCATCAACTTTTTATATTTTCAAGTCATATTTGACAGATCGAGGTCATTGACGTTCTTATTCTTATTTGGACCGCATGTTATTTTGTACCTAGTTATTGAAACGGTGATCAAATCGTTCATCTTAGTATTAAATAGATCTAGATAAAAACGTCAATTTTAAATTTTACGAATCTGTCACGCATTAAAAGGTCGATTTTTATATTGAAAATCAGTACTGTTAATGTAAAAAGGGGTATTGAGGAAGACAAAATCGTTTCGTGTGTATTATGTTATGCTGATATCATTTGATTTGACTGCGTCGTTGGTCTAGTGGCGGTAGCTCTGGCTACTGATCACGACGTTCGATTAAATATTATCGGTATGTTTCTAGTAAGATAATATCATTATCAGTCTGGAGTCTGGAATTGTCTAGTATAAGAGTAAAAGGTTCACCCCTATTACATTTATACTATTACATTGGGACGTAGCATCATCGGTGAAATTAGCTGTACGAAGTACAGCTCTGCCACATCCACTTAGGGAATGTAAGCGTAACGGTGTGTATATTACGATTAGGTTTAAGTCGTATCTATATTTCTTCACGTCAGATGCCATATCGCTAGCTGAGTGTCATAAAGACGCAACTCACAAATTTGATTAGTTGAGCAACTCTAATTTCATAACCTAAAAGCTTGATTTCGCGTATTCTTTATTAGTTGAGTCAATATTCCACTCAGGCAGCAATATGTGCATGTTCGGGGAGGGAGTAAGGGTTTTAACAAGTTTCTTCCAGACTTCTCTCGCTTCCATACCTCTCATAATTCGTATCATATACGTTCGTTGGTTACAGAAACTATAAAATATTAAGTCATCAATTAAAATAAATCGAGCAATTCGTAATAATTATGATATAAACACTGATCTGGAGCGTGCGTGGGCGCCGACCAATCAAGCGGTGGCCAACGAAGGTCGGCGGTTAATTTGGAATCGATCGAGACGATGCTGAGATAAACTGCATGCAAGGTGGGGCGGTTTGACTTCATTATGTGGGACTGTCTTACTCAGAACAGCTTTGGGTAATAAAGGTGGATTATGAAAGGCCCACGTTGTTGGCCGAGAGGCTTTTATAGGGTAAGAAGGCAAGCGTGCAAAACTATGCTCCATCTGGTAGGGCAAGGGGGCAATTAGATTAAGGGATTTTAAAGGAGCAAAGACCTCGACTTGGTTATATACTAGGTGTCTGGATGTGGTGCACCGATCCACGGGCAAGGGATTCTTTGACATCGCTTAGGCGAGGTTGGTGTTTGCTGAGCCCGAGTGCGGTTTCTGAATCCGAAAGATTTCAATGCCCTTACCCACTAGTAAGGGCCCCACCCTTTCCTACCGACTAAAACCCCAGGGTGTCTCACATCAGCACTTTGGAGGGGCTCCGGGATCTCCGTATAGAAGGCACCGGTGCCCCTCTTGTGCCGCGCTCTGACGAGCCCGCCGTGGGAGACTTGGTGACACGCTCCCCCCCGCACCGACGCGGTGCTCACGGCGCCGTGGGCCACACCAGGCCGCCGTCCTGCTCGGGGTTTGCTCGTGAAAGACGCTCTGGGCCCCGGCCCCTTGCGTCCGCGACCCCGAAGGCCCCCCTGCTCATGTTGTTGCAGGGGGGATCCCCCGCCAGATATTACGGCGGGGGACGCGAGTTAGCCCGCATTCTTAAGCCCCGGGCTATTGGGCTGGGGGGCCTGGGTGGGCTGTGCCTTCGCCTCGGCGCCATCGTCTTCGTCGAGCAGAATCGGCCCTCTCCCAATCCCGCTTGGCCTCCTCCTTCTGGGACATCACACTCTCGCAGAAGGAGGATACGGCCCCCCACACCGATTCCCCTGCCGGCATAGCCGCTACTACTGCCGGCAGGGAGATGTCCGGTCCGATCCGGTCTACCAGGATCCGCCGCTCAGAGGCCCACGCTGGGCACTTTTCGAGCGTGTTCCTGAAGCAGAATCCTGATCCCCACCGCAGTGGTGACAGGTCGTCGTCGCCTCGCGTCCGATTTTCCTCAGATAATCACCGAAGCAACCGTGACCGGTGATTATCTGAGTAAGTCTATAGGTGACAGACTTTAGAGTTCCCTATCTGTAGCGGATTAATTGAAAGAATTATAATATCCCACTTGCGCCCGTCTAAAATGTACGGCACAAGCATAGAATAATGTTTGTTTTTTGACAAGTTAAGGAAACCGATCGGATCCAACAGCTTAACTCGCCTTTCGAAGCACGCAGCTAGCTAGTCGTTAGGCCATGCTGTAAGTCTTATATGTGGCTTGATAAGTTTCATCAGCCAATGGCCATAAACCTACCTCCACCAATACACACTCGGTCCGCGTGGTGGAGTATGACCTAATCTCTTGCACCTTTATTGGTGAGAAGCCTTTGCCCAGTAGTGGGGTAGTAAAGGCTCATTTATATTGTAATAACAGTACTTGAATTATGAATGTTTTCAGTCCACACTTATAGTTGAACTTGCTTAAAGAATCCAGCCCATGTCGTGACATTTCCCAGGCAAGTGTCGACACCTTCGTCGGCGCCGGCGCACAGCCATCGATTTGCCTGACAACTGACTATTTATTTGCGTAATTTATAGTTATGCGACTTTTATTAACCGATTTTAATTATATTTTATCACTTTTACTTTAAATCTGAGGCGACGGATTATTGGTTAGGTGTCAAGGATTGTGTTTCAAAGGGTTAATAAGAAAGGAAAAGGCGTAAAGTGTTTTAACCTGTTTTATTTGGGCCCGATATATTTTACCAAAATGTCAGTTTAACTACAATGCATACTTTTGCTTTCCCTTTATCAGAGTTGGTGGTAGAGTTGGCTGGTTCCCTTTATCAAAATGAATTGTAAAAACAATTAGATTGCGATTAAAATATTTCGGATTGTATCGCGTGCACTTCTGGTTTTAAAGTTCACGACGTTTCGAGTGCTCTACAGGACCCATGCTCACGGGAGGATCGGCGTTTGACTTCCGAAAGTCATTGTAATTCCGGAGTACCTCAGGGACTTTCATTTCATTGCAAAGTAAATTTCAAGTGATAAATATTACAATTGAAAAAATAACTGCCCCATTGGTTACAAAATGATGAGAGATGTAAGAAATATTAAATTTTGGATGTACCCCGTTTCCTCCCTTGCCTTAGTGTCTTGTAACGGACGCTGGTGCCATTCATCTGGATCTGCAAAGGATCATGACGTTTATAAAGATTGAGTAGCGTTAGTTTGGTTAAATTAAGAGGCAGGACGCTTTGTGTCAGTCCGATTTTCGAGAGTCTTCCTGCTTTAGAAGGCATGTTAAGCTGTTGGTCTCAGTTACCGGATCTGGTACTATTCTGGGGATACTGGTGGTAGTGATAATGGATCTGGTAGTTGTTCAGCAAAGTTGGAAGCTTTGTAGACCGCTTGATAGGTTTCCAGAGCAGGCCACAAACCAGGCCTTAGTAGTCCTCATTAGATCTGCAGGGCGGAGTCCTATTCTTTCTTACCTCGATTTGTGTGACAAGGTCTTTGCTAAGTCAGTAGGACAGAAATAAGCACCTATCATACTCTTTATTCGTTCTTTGATGCCTATTGAACAAAGGCTTTTATACTGAGTTTCATTTGAATGCATAATAGGCGACAATTTCGCCACAGCTATTTAAAACAAAAGCTCTCATTAACTTGACTTTACCCGGCCTTGATGTTTTAAAGACCGCTCTAATCGCTCGCTTACACTTTAATACTGGGATTAACTTAATCTATCTGTGGTGCATGTTATAAACTTAACTCTACATACATGATCAAATATGGGCAGATATAATATAGGTACACGCTCACCGCAAGTAGCAGTGATAGCCTAGTGGTTAGATCGTTGGACTGCAAAGTCAGAGGTCTTGGGTTCAAATCCAAGCACGCACCTCTGTCTTTTCGAAAAGCATGTGCGTATTAAAAATTAACTATCACTTGCTTTAACGGTGAAGGAAATTATCGTTAGGAAACCTGCATGCCTAAGAGTTTCTTGAAGGTGTGTTAAGTTCGCCAACCCGCAATGGGGCAGCGTGGTGGACTATGGGCTAAACCCTCTCAGTTTTAGAGGAGGCCCGTGCCCAACAGTGGGACAGTTTCTTAACACCGCCGCACGAAAAATGTCACCACCAAAAGGCAGGCACAAGTTGACGGTACTAAAAAATTAACAGGCTTCCATTTATTTGCAAATAGAGCTCTAAGTGATACGATTAAGGTACAATATGCCCTAATTTTTGTTTATATCATAACTATAACTACACACGTGGATTTGGGGATTTGGGGACGTTTTATAGTGTAACTTTTGAACGGGACTGTGTATCTTGTTATGATATATTGATGGTGTACAGTGATGCAGTCTTGAGAAGTGTTGCCAACTTAAAACTAGCAAAAACAAGCATTCAGGTTTGCAATACTTAACAGTAACTAGTTTTTGCCTACGGTTCCGTCCGAATAAATCTTCCGCTGTGTGTGAACACAGTCTAAGTTGGTGTTGTTCATATTTAAAATTTTATTCATATTTATAATACAAGACATAATAAGTGTTTTTATTAATACTCGTCCGCTGCTGCTTGCATAGTGAGTAATAAGTAAGTAACCTTACAATATTCTTCAGAAATAAAAACACCGTCACGCATATATTCCCCAGGCGGGGGTGGCAGAGGTGTACTGAGTACTCCCATTTTTCGCCGACCATGTTAGGTCTCATGGAATAGGAGGCGAAGAGGAGGCTATTGCCATATACCGGGCACAATTCCAGACTCCGGACTCATACTGGTAATATCTCGTTAGAAAAACTACATTTGTCCGATATAGGATTTAAACCCAGGATCGAATGCACACAAAGTATTTGCCACTAGATAAACGAGTTAGTTATTTAAAATTTAATTTTTATTTATATTTATAATACACTAGCGACCCGCCCGGCTTCGCGTGGGTGAATTATTCACATAAACCTTCCTCTTGAAATACTCCATCCATTGGTGAACACCGTATGAAAATCCGTACGATAGTTATTGAGTTTATCATGTTTAGACAGACATGGCAGGGAGACTTTCTTATATAATATGTAGTGAAGACATACTAAGTGTTTCTATTAATTTTGCTGCTGCCTGCATATACACCTCTATCTACCTATCTATATCATCACGCCAGATCCCTTGCGGGGTAGGCAGAGAGTACAGAGTTCCAACAAGTTCTTTCATTACATACCTCTCTGGCTTCCTCCACTCTCATAGTTCGTCTCATACACGCTCGCTGGTTACGGAGACTCTTGACCTGTCCTTCAGATAAGACTCGGCCTATTTGGTCGTGGTAAGATAGTCTAGGTCATCCCCGGTACTTACATCCTTCCACTTTCGCATTGGATATCTGTCATTCTTTTATCTGGCATTCTTTCTATATGCCCGGACCAACGGAGCATACCCTTACTCATCTTTACACCGATACCTACAACCTATTTCTGCATATATACCTACAATAATATTCACTTAATGTAATAAAGCTTTTTTTACCTGGGGAAAATCCTGCATAGGACTTCCGCGAGCCTCGGGGGAAGCTCGCGGGGCGTGTCGGATTCATACCGACTAAAAACCCCAGGGTGGCCGATTTCAGTACTTTGGAGGGGCTCCGGGATCTCCGTATATAACGCACCGGTGCCCTTCTTGTGCCACGCTCCGAAGAATTTAATAAATCTATCGTAACTTGGACCAAGCCCGCCCCAAACCGGCCGGCTAACAGAGCGCCCCGCACACCTGCCGTATTTGCACAACACATACGTTCCATTTAAAGTGACAAGATCGCTCAAAGAAACGTTATCTATTTGAGAAATTCATAACATGTGCGTGTTGCGACACGGCGCAGGCGCGGCGCGACGGCGTCGCTTGCGCACACGAGGTCTAGGAGTAACGAGACTTTGCTAGAATTAAGAAGAGCGATTTAAATTAACAGTTTTTTATTCATGTCGACCATCGATATACCTTAAGGGGACAGTACGGAAAACAGCCCGAACAATAAGTATGGTCGGGACCTTCGATTTAGTTTCCTAGTTAGCTAATATTAGTTCCTAGTTAGCTAATAGTAGTCAGCTAATGTGATGACGCGTTAAATTGTCAGTTAGCCAAAAATACCATAATGGCAAATATATATGAGGTCGTTAATAATTTTAAACTAATTAATAATAATAATAAATTTATTCAATGGGTCAGAGGCATTTTTCACATCACAGTTATTACTCGTATATATGTGGTTAAAGTATAGGGAACAAGAGCAACAACTTTGTGGTGCGGTGGTATCTGTACTAGTTATAGAAATCTTTATGACAAATACCTATAATTTGACAGTTGCTAGCTAATTACAGTCATACAAGCATCTTGTGGCCCGCGGCCAAAATTGGAACTAACGTTGCCATCAACTTTGCTATGAAATTTACCCAAGTTATTGTTTTAATTACTAACCGTGCGGACTCACCTGTTGGAATATTTCCCTGGGAGTAGGAACATTTTGCTGAATGGTACTTATTTTATACTAATTCTGTCAATGTCATCCACTGGCCAAAGTATCCTTATCACACTATACGAACGCGGCCGTATTTTGGCTGTCATTTTGTTTGCGATCCATAATCTAGTACCGGAACTAGTAATCTAGTATCGGAACCGTAGGTAAAAGCTAGTATGACTTATGACTTACGGAGCCGAGACGTGGCCACTCACAGTGAGACTAGTCCACAAATTCAAAGTCGCACAGCGGGCTATGGAGCGAGCTATGCTCGGCGTCTCTTTGAAGGATAAAATTCGTAACGAGGTAATCCGACAAAGAACCAAAGTTACCGACATAGCTCGCAGACTCAGTAAGCTAAAGTGGAAATAGGCTGGTCACATCTGCAGAAGGACCAACGGCCGATGGAGCAAGCGTGTCCTAGAGTGGAGACCGGGACTTGGTAAGCGTAAGGTAGGACGGCCCCCAGCTAGATGGACCGACGACCTCAAAAAGGTCGCTGGGACAGACTGGATGCGGAAGGCGGAGGACCGTATGCAAAGGCGCGTGTTAGGAGAGGCCTATGTTCAGCAGTGGACTACGATAGGCTGATTGATTGATTGATTGATCCATAACCTAGTAGATGATGTCTACCAAATTTTTTTTATGAAAACTCAAGAAAGAAAAGGCTAGTGATGACTATGGTACAAGGATATTTTAGCCCGTAAAATACATTGACAGGTTGACGTGAAATTAGAGTTATTATTTAGTAAACTTTTCTACCTCCAGGGAAATATTTCATTATGTAGGTGCGCACGGTTACTTATTAAAAAAAGAACTTCGGTAAAATTCAAAACAAACGTCAAACCTGCGACTGTCATAGGTTATGAAGTGTCATTTCCCTTGGTGAAAGCGTTAGTTCCGATTTAGGCCGAGGACCAAAAGATCTCTGTATGACTGAACTAAGAACCACTCGTTCGAAATTCAATTGCTAAGGGGAAGCACCTCAAGAAACTCCACGGTAACTATTTTAAAAATGAGTGTTTTACAATATTTTGAATGCATTGGGTTATGGGTGGACACCTTAAGTGTAGACTAAACGTAAATGTAGTTACAATTATGGTTTCCGTCAATGTCTACATAAATAAATAAACACCGTCACGCCTATATTCCGCAAGCGGGGGTGGCAGAGGTGAATACACCCACTTTTCGCCGATGGGTAATAGGATGGGTAATAGGTGGCGAGCCTATTGCCATATACCGAGCACACTTCCAGACTCATACTGGGAAGTTTTCATTAGAAAAACTTCATTAGTCCGACCTAGGATTTGAACTTTGCCGCTAGACCAACGAGGCAGTCAATATCTACATAGTCCTTTCATTTACAAAATTCAGACAGAGAGAGATACAGAGATGTATAGAATATTACGTGTTTGAGCATTGTGTGTGTGTGTGTGTGAATGATGTACGCTGTTGGCCTCGAGGCCTCTACAGCTTCACCGGATTTTAACGGCGAGCGTGCAACCACTACGCTCCAGCCAGCCAGAAGGGCAAGAGGCGACATACTCGAGGGCGCCTCGGTTGGGACAGTCGCTGTAGGGGGACGGGTGCACTACTAAGCGCACCGGTCAACCGCCGGCTATGGGAGGGGATCTACTACTACGTCGTCGTCGTCGCCCGTATTCTGAGCGGAAAGAAGGGATGACAAAGCATCGGGGGGGTCGGTGAGAACATGTCGCGGCCGGCGGTGGCGGCAGGGGTCGGGAAGGAGATCGTAGTCGGCGGTGGCTACGATTAACGGATTCGCATGGGTAGATGCGTTCGCGAAGTGACGTGTTGACGCCTTTTTAATAAAGGCGCGAATAGGTTCGAGACCTAGATCGGAGTGGAGGTCGACGTCCCGTACGAACCATGGGGCTCCTACGGCTTTACGGAGGAAGCGGTTTTGAACCGTTTGAAGTCTGTCGATGTGAGAGGGGGCCGAATGCCCGAACACAGCACACGCATAAGTCATAATGGGACGAACGCAAGTTTTGTAAAGCGTCACCTTATTTCTAAGGGACATTTTACTCCGCTTGCAGATTAACGAATGGAGACGACCGAGCACGAAGGATGCTCGGTTACGGACCCGCTTGATGTGCGGGCCGAAGGTCATGGTACTGTTCAGGGTGACCCCTAAATATTTGACCTGTTTGACCCAGGGAATGGGTCGGTCGAACATGGAATGTTTGAGCACTCATTTGAGGATTGCTGTAAAGTTTGCTAGAAGTAAACAGAGAGAATGGTACATGTTACACGTTGAATGTTTGCTCCAAATAACTCTGTATCTCTACTTACTATTGTTTTCTTACATAAGGTTTGTTATAAGGATACATAGTGTTGTTTTTGGTAAATGTTAGTCGTAATCTATTGATGAAATTCTATCTTACATTTAAAAATGGCAAAAACGCATTATGATTTTCTTTCCATATTAAATTGGATGCAACATAATGCGAAACACCGAACAAAATTGCAAAATCGTTGCATACCTATTCTTTTAGTTGTAATGTCGGTATTATGTGTGTTTTTCTTGAAGCTCACGTATCTAAATACAAGGTAATAAAAACAATTGCTACCGGTTTTTGTGTTGTCCATTTCGTTTTTTTGATTTAAACGACGTGGCAACGGGTTTTCGAGACGTCCTTACATTCTCCCTTCATATGGACATCCTGTTCGTCATGAATCACCGCTGAATCGTGATATTTTTACATGAAATATGTCATGGACGATATCACTATATAAATAAAGTTAATTCGCTTGACGTAAAGACCAACGTATTATGTTAGGCTGTGCTCCTGCGCACTTGCGCTGTTTCGGTAAGTATGTAGAAACTATAATATTAATATTAGCGCCTTTCGGTCGGTCGGGTTTCTTAGAGTGAACACCTCAGAAATGAAATATTAGCAATATTCTTTCTATTTCATTTATTGTATCTAAATTTAGCAGCATTAATAAAATTAGCCTTGAAGCCGTTTTAAAATGCATCTAAATTTCTCACTAAGGCACAAATAACTAACTGTGACCGTAGACCAACATACGGGCAGGGCGATATTGCTCACTAACGCCCGAGTGACAAATAACTAACCGTGATCGTAGGCGTACATACGGGCAGGGCGATACGTTACCTAAGATTTTTACGGATACCTTACATTGATGGTTCCGCTGGATATGAAATGAATTAGACGTAGACATTCTATGTTGTACAATGAAATGCCTTCTGAATTGAGGCATCCACAGACTGCTACACCTACTTTTTACAAATGGATTAAAAATCGGTTTATGAAAAGTAGCTTTGGTTTTTGTAGTAAAGCTATTTTATCGTATTATAATGTACCTATTTTGCAACGGTCTTACGACCGCTTCGGTTATGATTAAGATACTTATACTCAAGGTGTAATGGTACTCCAAGGTATTTGGTGATTCGTGGCTTAACACTGAGTCAGTATGGAAGTTCCGGGAACTGTATCGAGAGCAACACGTAGGCTCCACGGTAATTAGCATATTTCTAGAGGTGACGAAACAAAGGTGCCGCGACGTGGACAGAAAAAGGGCAGTAGTTTAATTTGATTATGCTGTTATTTAAATGCTTTATTTAAATACATGGAGTTATACTTCTGTAAATATATGTAAACAGTAGAATATCTTAGTACTATTGAGTTCTTAGATTTAAGCAAATATAACACATGAAATAAAACTATTTTTCGGATTTTATCGCAGTTTAATTTTGATTTTTAAGTTTCGGTTGTTTCGAGTGCTTTGCAGCACCCATGGTCACGGTAAGAAATGATATATTAGACGTCCAAAAGTCTCTTCTACCTGTATCTACCTGGCTAAATAGACAGGTAGATAAATAGCCAGATACACAGAAGACCCTACTCAGCCAAATGGTTGTGTAGGGACTGATTTTACGACAGCTCGATCCAGACAATTAACACACAAAAATAGACTCCATTTCGACAGGTGCAAAGCACAAAAAGTCATCTACAAATAGTGTTTCTTTTTAAATTTTGTACTCTATCTTAGTGAATACAATGAACTTTATAATATATTGAAATTGATTTTCAATTAAGTCACTCTGCTCCAACGAAATCAGTCAAAAATATAAAAATGGTCATTCTTTTTCTTTCGAAGCTCTCTATTTAAAAGTTAGTAACGTGAAGATAATATTATGTACTTGGTACATTTTTATCGTAATAAAGTTCGTTAAAACTTTATCGGTAGTTTCAGTTTCCGCCAATTTTATCACTGGGAGGAGAAAAGCGATATTTCTCGGCGCTTAACTTGCTTTGTGGTTTTGACTGTAATTTAACGCTCGTAGAGTTTACTTGAGTTATGGCGTGTAGCAGACATATATGGCACAAAGTTTTTGATATTAGTATTACTATCACGTCAATCCGTGATACCTATCGATCACTACCTTATCTGTAATAAGAAAAGTGTTTTATTAAGTTTATTGCGAAAAGCTTTTATACGAGAGCGGGTCAATAAATCCGTGACTTTTTGATTGAAACACAGGTTTTTAGATAAAAAGTTATGAAAATCTATTTTACGGATTTTATCGCGGTTTATTTTTTTATTTTTATTTTTAGTTCCCGACGTTTCGAGTGCTTTGCAGCACCCATGGTCACGGGAGGGACTCACATGGGTGCTGCATACCCCATGCATATGCATACTGCTGCTGGAAAACGATACTAATGAACTAAGGGGAAACGGTTCGCGGCATAGGTAGCTGCAACTTGCAAGCGCCAGCAGCCTATATGCGCACCATAGGATATCCTCGCCAAACATGACTACTACTCACGCCATAGGTAGCTGCACGAAGGCAAGCGCGCGTGGTTCGACACATGCCATAGGTAGCTGCACTGATGCAAGCGCGCACGGTCTCGACACATGCCATAGGTAGCTGCACAACGGCAATCGCGCATGGTCCTAAAACTACTGTTCACGCCATAGGTAGCTGCACAAAGGCAAGCGCGCGTGGTTCGACACATGCCATAGGTAGCTGCACAAAGGCAAGCGCACATGGTCCCGACACATGCCATAGGTAGCTGCACAAAGGCAAGCGCGCATGGTCCCAAAACTACTGTTCACGCCATAGGTAGCTGCACAAAGGCAAGCGCGCGTGGTTCGACACATGCCATAGGTAGCTGCACAAAGGCAAGCGCGCATGGTCCCGACACATGCCATAGGTAGCTGCACAAAGGCAAGCGCGCATGGTCCCGACACATGCCATAGGTAGCTGCACAAAGGCAAGCGCGCATGGTCCCGACACATGCCATAGGTAGCTGCACAAAGGCAAGCGCGCATGGTCCCAAAACTACTGTTCACGCCATAGGTAGCTGCACAAAGGCAAGCGCGCGTGACAGCCAGTCACCCGCCACGAAGAAAGCTGCACACGTCTCGCCACGGCATGTGCCTCGCCATAGCACACGCCTCGCCACGGCATGCACCTCGCCATAGCACACGCCTCGCCACGGCATGCGCTTCGCCACGGCACGCGCTTCGCCACGGCATGCGCTTCGCCACGGCATGCGCTTCGCCACGGCACACGCCTCCGGCGTCCATACGTTCTGCAGCTGCTCGAGTCCGCTTGCCACAGGACCCCGCCAGACGCTCCAGCCCATAACAGCAATGAGGGAGGATCTCGACGACCTTGCAAGGACCCCCCATGCAGGCATCCAGCCTCCCGAAGCTCCGCGAAATCCTGCCAACAAACAAAGCCACCCAAAGCATATATACGAGGTTGCCTCCGCCCTTTATCCAAGTGACAATCCCGCTGTCGTCAACCAGATTCCAACAGCTCCAAGGCACGCCGTCGTCCCAAAGAAATCAATGCCCCGCGGTTCCGACGAGAACTGTTGAGGGCTACATCCCCCATCAACGCTCCTGTAATAGTAAGACAGCTCCGTAACCGATCGCACTAGCGTTTGTATGAAGTTCAGTAGGCAATTTGGGGTCAAATATCGCGAGCACAGGCTCCTCAGTTAAACAACGAATGATGTTACTACGCGACGCGTCTTCATCGCCACCCCAAATAAATGGCTCTCCTTTTTTTTTAGTAAGTTCTGCGACGCAAGCTGTTTTGGCTGCGTAATTAGCGATGTATCATCTAAAATACCCGGCCAGACCCAAAAATTGCCGTACTTGCTTGACGCCAGTGGGCTTCGCTGATTTTACCAAAGCATCCACCTTCCCAGGACTCGGCCGTACCTGACCTTGGCTAATGCGTCGGCCCAAGTATTCTACCTCAGTCTTTAGGAAGGCGCACTTCTTCAGATTTATAGAAAACCCCGCAGTAGTTAGAACAGCAAGCACTTGGCTCAACAAATCCAGACCATCAACCGAATCAGTTAAAAGCAATACGTCATCGATATAGGTAAGGCCCAGTATCTAAAAGAGTTTTTAAAGTGCTTGATATGATTTTTTTGATATACCACAGGTGCATTGGTCAGACCGTAAGGCATCTTGGTGTATTCAAAATAGCCTTCTGATGTAACGAACACTGTTTTGCTAATAGATTCATTATCCCCCATTGGTATTTGATGAAATCTGGTTGTCATATCAAGACTAGTGAAAAGTTTACTACTACCCAACTTGTCGATATGGTCATCTATCAAAGGCAAAGAAAATCAGTCTTTAATAGTAATCGCATTTAAAGCGCGATAGTAACGCACATCCCATCAGACCCGTCTTTTATCATAACGAGCATGAAAGGTCTCGCACGCAGATTGGTACTCCCTGATTATTTCCTTACCGAACAAGTCATTCACGATATCAAGAACTCGCGCTGTCTCATCAACCTAGAGCTTATTGGGCCGATAGCGCACCGACATCACTATTTACCCTTATTTCCATACAGCCAGTATTGTCAGTGAACGTCACAGTGCCATTAACGAATGACTCTGAAAACTCCTTTACTAGCGAAAGTAGTCGATTTCTCTCCTCGCCTACCAAGGAGGTATCGATGAAATCTGTGTTGCGTCAGTGAAGCACCCGTGAATCACTTTCTACCCTAATGAGCCGTTTTATATCACCGGTTCGCATATAAGCAACTTGTTTTTGATTTAAGACATCAGTGCCTATTACAGAAGAACTACAGTACAGTACAGAAGCACTGATGGTTTCAGATGGCACTACGAATAGATTCACCTCTAATGATATATCTGGAAACTTAATATCAGTTGTGACATAGCAGGTAAACTCGGTGAGTTGACTACCGATTACACGCATTGAGCGGTATGAGGGAATCCTATTGCAATTAAGATGATTAAAAACTGGCCTAGAAATAAAGAGATATCAGAACCGCTTTCAACCAAAACATTTACTGGAACCCCTCTGATGGTTGCTGTCATGATGTTGCTTTGTCGGGCAACTTCTGACAAAATTTTACTTTAGACGGAGTTGTCAATTTGTTGTGCTGTTTATCAAAACATATACCAATAGAATGTCCCTACCTTGTGGCAATACGTGCAAGATAACAAAGGTGACTTATTAATTGGCATTGCAGATTTCGCTTCTGTGTTGTTGGATTCGGATTTCTACTTTTTAGGGCAACGTGATTGCATATGGTCTACACCGCCGCATTTAAAACATTTCATAACCGTTTGTGAAGTACCGACTGGACGCTTGTGAGGTTCAAAACGATTTTCAGTTAACGGGTGGACAAATTTAGGGGCATTTCTAAAATCCTATTTAGGTTTCAAGTCTATTGAATGAAATTCCACCAGCTCACTAGTTTGCGACTTGGCGTTGTATGCGACAGCTTGTACTTGCGGGTCCGTTATACCACTGATGACAATAGCGGTTTTTAGGTCATCCGATAGACCTTTCACAATATTTAAGCGCAGCAAAGACTTTCGTACGTATTACGCATAAGTGGTAAAATTCGTCGAATCAACACACATTACTTCGAACAAAATGTTAGCAATATTGACGCTCCGCGGACAGAGTGGACGAATTCAAGTTTTAAATTCGTCCACGTGCGATCGTCGGACACCCAATCGTTCAACCACGTGCGCGCATCACCCCTCAGGCATTTTCCGATGCGTGACAAGCACTCATGGTCGTCCCAACGATTGAGCTCACGTCCACGATCAACCTCTGCGCACCAAACGTCAAAGTCATGAAAACCCGGATCAAAATTGGAGATGTAATAGTGACTAGGCTTTACTTGCAGCAAAGATGATAATGCACTCACAATTTTGTCCGCACTGTTCTCATTAAAATTTGGAACTGACTCACCAAATTCGCTGACCTTACCACCTGGCACTGGCGGTGATGTTGGGATTCTTGTGCTGGACGTGATGCTACTGAGCTTGAGACCGCGGTAATTAACTTATCCTCAATAGCAGTTAACCTACTCATGATGGTATCCAAAATTTCGTTAGAAGAGCTGTTTTCACGACGTCGCGATCGAGATCTCTTTGAAAAATGTTCGCGTTTTTTACTACGTTTTACGGGATCGCCACTTTTATTTTTAGACCGCGAAGAACGACCCGACATTATTAAAACAAAAGTACTTACAGTTTAACACAACACAACATTATTAAATTAACGAGAGAAAAAAAAATGCGGGTGGAAATTTAAAAAAATATTAAAAATGAAAAACACGGATTTGGCTGCAGATCAGCAGGCAGTCACGTGGGCTTTTGTTTTCGAATCCCACTTCTGATTTTACAAACCAGAAGTAGGTTTAATTCAAAAAAAAGAAACTGAAAATAACCTAAATTACAATCTTTAATTCTGTTACATTTACAATTAGACTTAATCCAAAAAAATACAATTGGAATGAATAATTTTAATAGATCTCTAAACACGTTCAGCACACCCAAGTGCTCCAGCAAAAGTGAGTCCCAACGACACTGTCTCTTCGAAATCTGCCACTATCCCCACTAAGCAATCCCACTCCACACGCGTCACGATGACGTTGCGCTGGGCTCCGCCTCCTTACTGGGTGATAATTCTAACAATATATATATATATATATATATATATAGTGAAATAAACATATTGCACTTAAGTAAGAAAAGGTAAATTGGTGTAAATACAAAAGGTAAGCAGAGAGTAACGTGTTCCTACAGGTTCTTTCCATACATAATTCTCTGGCTTCCTCCACTCACATAGTTCGTCTTAAACACGCTCGCCGGTTACGGAGACTTTTGACTTGTCCTTCAGATAAGACACGGTATATTTGCTCATGGTAAGATAGTCTAGGGCTTTCCCGGTACCTACATCCTCCACTTCCGACATTCTTTCTATATCAAACCAACGGAGCATGAACCCCTTATAATCTATACACTGATACTATCTTTCATATCTACATACTTTTCAACTAAGTTGTTACGAATATGGTCGGTCAGCTTGACTCCGCACATCATCTTCCGCAGAGCTCGCATTTCGACCGCATTTATCATGTTTTCATTCTTTTTCTCACATACCCAGCTTTATTTCCCAGCGGTGTATTCCCTTACTGAAGTCGCATCCAAGATATACAAACTCATTCACTTCTCACACTTTCTCTCTCTAATCTAATCGAATTAACAATGTAGTCAAACATGAGTCATGAGGGTATGTTCGAACAAATAGTGCGTATTTTATTAGAACATATCTACATAGTGGTTACTCTGCAGAAATCTACAATGTATTCTGCACGAAAGAAAAAATACTAGTCCGTGGTAGTGTTCCATCTTATTTCATTAATAATATCAACCCACTCATATCCTCGTCGGCGACAGGACAAACAACTGCTATTTACCTATAATGTCGCCACAATTGCCAAGAAAGTCAGTTTACTTAACAATGATTCATAGAATGACGACATCTAGACGCCAATTCGGATATAACTTCTGTCTTTATGATTATTCATAAGTTAGGTATTCGGTCGAGTTATTTGGAACAGTGATAAGCATTGGACGTTTACAGTTCCGGTTTTCAGGACCATTGTTACAAATTCTGTAACTTTTGCGCTTAAAATGTAATAACGCTTAGTTGTGGGTAGGGTTGCCACCCATAATTTATTATACGTTATTTAGGGCAGGTATACTTTATGAAAACTAGTATGCGAAAATACTTTTTTTCGCATAGTTTGATTTTTCTAAGATTCAGTTTATATAAATCATTAAAAAGAAAAAAATGATCACAATTTTACGTATAACGGCTGAGTGACTTAACTGGACTAATCGCAATTAAAAGCCAAGTGGCTGATTTCTGGTGCTAAAATCCGTATTCAAGGTAAGTAAGGCGTTAGATATTACATTGTTATATCCAACCTCACTAATATTAATATTAGCCCTGTTAAGAAACTGTCCCACTGCTGGGCACGGGCCTCCTCTCCAACTGAGAGGGTTTAGGCCATAGTCCACCACGCTGGCCCAGTGCGGGTTGGCGAACTTCACACACCTTCGAGAAACTCTTAGGCATGCAGGTTTCCTCACGATGTTTTCCTTCAACGTTAAAGCAAGTGATAATTAATTTTAAATACGCACATGCTTTCGAAAATACAGAGGTGCGTGCCTGGGTTTGGACCCGAGACCTCTGACTTTGCAGTCCAACGGTCTAACCACTAGGCTATCACTGCCTCCCCACTAACTTAAAGAAAATAGTAAATAATATAAACACTTTCAAATTGCTACTATCTTTAAAGATGCTGTGAAGCTGTATAGCAGTGAGAAAACTGATTGCTAAAATTGCTAAAACTAATAAACAAAATGTGTTTAAACAAAAAATTAAAGTGAAATAAATATACTTTATTTTGATACAGTGTACTTTTTTTGCCTACCTTTAAAAACAACCCTAGTTGTGGGGCGCTCGTCGTGCGACCGCGGTGTTCTTAGCGATCACCAAGGTTAAGCAGTGTTTGGCTCGGTCGGCCTAAGATGGGTGACCGTTTGTGGCATATTCATATTTGAGCGTCTTCATGCTTCGAAAGGCTGATCCCGGTTACCACTCAATGAGGTGATCGTTAAGCCAAGTTGTAGCCTTATAGAGGCTTGATAACTTCCAACAGGAGTGTCCACAGGGACCACAGAACTGTGAGTATGCCCTATTTTCTCTTACCTCAATTTATGAGAAAAGCCTTTTGCATCTCTTACCTCAATTTATGAGAGAAGCCATTTGCATAGCAGTGCTTTATGACATGAACGATTATTTTTAACTAGTCTAATCATAAGATTACCAATAAGGAAAGGCATTTAAAATTCAATTAAAATAATTTATTTAATAGTCTCTGTAGCCGGCAAGTGCGTATAATAAGATCTATGAGAGTGGAGAAAACCAGAGAGGTCTGTAAGAAAAGAGACTGTTGGAATTCTGTACTCTCAGCCTACCTGGCAAAGTATCTGGTGTGACGATATAGATATATTTTATCTATCAAGGCAAACAATCATCTTTATCATTGGAGAAAATCTCAATTGACGTAGGAGACATGTATTTGCATAAGTAATTCCATTAATTTTAGACTTATCAGCTTAAGATAAAGAATGCATAATGCGTTATTTAAAGGAGGAGTTTATTTATTTGTATATTTAATGAGTACAGGTTTAGAACGAGTCAAAAATCCAAGTCAGTTTTTATTTTTAACAGGCTTTGAAACTTTGGAAGAAATTGATGATTAAGTAATACTAGTGGTCGCCCTTTGGTCGAAATTCGACCATAATTAATTTAAATTATAATTCGACCATAATTAGTTTAAATTATAAGTTTGAACATTATTAAGGTTCTATGGTCAAAGACTATACTTCTATAATCACAGATTTCGCCAAGGCTACACTGTTTATTTTCCTATTTTCAAACAAATTATAAGAAATTTAAATAAAAAAATCAAACAAAAAATGATTAAAATAAATTTTTTTTTTTTGATACAAAAAACCAAAACGAAAATTCTGTCCATTGAACTTGACATACATATTTCGATAATTTAATTAATGATATAAAACTTCCCTGTAAACGATGTTTTTTGTAAAAACTCTTTCATCGTTTGCTATGTTTGACATTCAGTAAGAGTATAGACAAATAATATTAAAAACAAACAATATTAATCTATTCTCAATTTGAAGTGTATTGTGTCAAATACATGGTAGTGTAATGTGTTTTTTATTGATTAAATCTATTTTTTATGCATAATTTTAAAATAATATAACCATTCTGCACTCTTTCTCGATATAAACTATAAGTGTGGGAAATTTCATACTCCTCCGTCCGCGCAATTTTCGTAAAAAGGGGTACAAAGTTTTTGCTTCACGTATTAATATAATGATGATGAATGTCCCAGTGATAAAATAGGGTACTGAATAGTATAGAAATAATATACGTTCTCTGTGACAAAGGTTTCTGGCTGACTACAACGTTTTTAAGTATTTTACCTTTAGGGCTTTTACCTCCCATCTTTATCTGGATAGCGAATTAAAAAAAATATCAATAAGCTGTTCTTACAAGTTTTTAAGTCGCAATGTTTGTTGGTTTAGGTGAAATATTGCAAGCTGAATTAAAATATATGCCAAGTAGGTAAAATGACATTGTCGAAAATTGCCCCAGAACCAACAAACATTTGGCCCACGCCATCTTTATATATCTATTTTATTAAAATAATGGCAAATATCCGTATCTAACGGACAATTTGCTATCTAAAACGAATATTTCAAAGTATTGTACGTACTTATATCGAAATCGCCGACATCTTTACTGAATGTCAACACAAAATATAACCTCTTTTGTAATGGCTACTGAATTATAACCTCAAAATCTAATATTTTTTGTGCAATATTGCGATTCTCCCGCTTGTCCGTTTAATAGTAAAGGCATTAAAAAATTTTATGGGTGATTTGAAATCATACAAGTATTTTTTCATTGCTGTTGGTTCTGGGGCAAATCATGTATGGCCGCAGAACAATGTCCTTTGACATGTTGTTTTAGTTCCGACGACAATGCATTTTTATGGTAAGCATGACCTGATACACCCAGGATTGGCTCCAGACGAAGGAACTCCTCAACGGCCTATAGCATAGACATTTTCGTATACACAATGCGAAAGTGGAAGGATGTAGGTGCCGGGGAAGACCTAGACTATCTTACCATGACCAAATAGACCGTGTCTTAGCTGAAGGGCAAGTCAAGAGTCTCCGTAACCGGCGAGTGTGTATGAGACGAACTATGAGAGTGGAGGAAGCCAGAGAGGTATGTGAGGAAAGATCCTGTTGGAACTCTGTACTCTCTGCCTACCCCGCGAGGGAGCTGGCGTGATGATATAGATAGATAGATAGATAGACATTTCATTTTGATTGGTCTTTTTAAATTGCATCATTACCCAGCTGGTTAAAAGCTTGTTTTAAAAATATTTTTTACTATTAATTTATATACGTTTCATAGGAATGAAGTTCAATATTAACTAATTTTACGTAAAGTCGTCACATCAATTCATCAATATCGTATGGCGGAGTATTTTTGATGATGCGAAACACGATTAAAACTTAATGTCTGAGTGGAGGAGCCATTGTTTAGCCTCTGGTGTCAGCTGGTGTAGCCCCTCGAATCCGCCGCTGAATTTTCGAGTGGGACAGTCCTTCACGATGTGCTGGATAGTCTGCACTGAGCCGACCCCTGGACTGTAGTACAAGGCATCAAAGAGCAACGGTTGGTGTACTCCATCAACCGAATCAGAACCGGAGTCGCAAGTTGCAATAATCATCTTCACAGGTAGGGCATCACTGAATCCAGAGATGGACAAAGTGTAATCAGATTAATCTCTGACTGAATCTCGTTGTTGTGACTAGTAACTGTAGAAACCCAATCACAACAATTTAATTACCCACACGCCTAATAATTTTGTAAGAAATTCTTTAACACCTTGACATGTCTCACTTTAATTGATTCCGTACATTTATCAGCTCAAGTGCAGGCTATCTATGAAAGGAAATGATGAAATTAATAGCTAAGCATTAGGCATATTAACTGTGGTGCAATACAGGACAGGTTAACTTTAGAAATAGCCGCGTGATAGATATATGCGTGCTTTAATCTAGTTATGTGACATGTAATATAGTTACAAAATGTTAATACCTAGTTGTGAAAGAAGTACTTGTAGTTGTAGAATAAAATAAGTATTTCTTTATAATATAATAAGTATTTTTGTACAACGTGAGGGAACTGGTCAAAGTTGTGGGGTTGGATTCTCCGTTATATCAAAAAACTAGCATATAATAAAAAATAAAATAAAAAAATAAATTCCGTCACGCCTGTATTCCCCAAGCCTGGATGGCAGAGGTGTACTGTGTACACCCACTTTTCGCCGACGATGTTGAGTCTCATGTAATACGGTACGAGCCTATTGCCATATACCGGGTACAATTCCAGGCTCCGGACTGATATTGGGAATTTTTCAATACAAAAATTATATTTGTCCGACTCAGGATTTAAAGGACCTCGTGATCGCGAAGCACATTATTCGCCATTAGACCAACGAGGTTGTCATAGCAACGATAGTATATATTACATAGATAGTACATTTCTGCGCTTAATTGCTTTTTGGGAAACATTGAGACTGGATTTCTTCTGGTGAGTTAGAGACTAGGTGTGAGGATAAAAAATTGTATGAGTAGAAACCAAATTTCTTCGCTTGGGACCAACAAGGTAGGAATTCAACATCATGTCCAGAACCAGAACTAGAAACCAGAAATAAAGCATCGGGAAGCCGCGCTTGCCATGAATTCGAGAGCTTTTGAAATACGTTCTCCAGACTTCAGTTTTTAGATAATAGGAATCTATTTTCCAAAAGCAATTATTAGTATAAAAGCAAGTATGCAGAATGTATCAAGAATAAGTTTGCTAAGGTTTGGAATCAAGTTTGAATAAGTTGCCATTTATATTATTGTATCAATGCGAAATAAACCCAATTACCAATTAGGTATATCTATATTTTATAACCTGTCCCTTTACCTACCCAAAAATTTACCCACAAAACACATTTCTCAAGATCAACAACAGCTAGTGGTTAACCCTATCCGTTCTGACGTTCATAAACATTGAATAAAAAATAGTAAAGTGGTCCATGCAGTCATGTATTGATTTACATTTCGCGCCAGATGCAAAAATTTGGGTCAGCTCACGTTTTTGAAAGTAGTCCATCCAGATTCCGCGACAGAAAAAAAAATAAAGGCCATTATTATGAGTACGAGTGGTGCACTGGCGTAACCTCCATTTGGAGGGTGCTCACGTAACGCTAAAGGTTATATTGGCCTGGGGATACCCGGTAGAATGATGCAATGACATTGTATCGAAATAAGCAATACCGTTTTAACCAGTACGAATAGCGTGTTCGAATTTAAACTTTGCTTATAAATCACAGAGCTCGATTTCCAGCGGAGCTTTCTTAGCGCTTAATGCGTTATTTCAAAATTGGAATAGGTTTATCTGACAGGTGTATGTCATTGTCAAAAAAACTTTACAAATCAATGTTCGTAGAGTTTTTTAAGCATATCTATAAATAAACCTAAGGTTTTACGCTAAATACTCCACATATTCATCAATGTAGTGATTTTAAATAACTTGTGAAATATTCAGTGATCATATTTTTACCCTTTTTGGGTTTTAATAATGGATGATAAGTATCCAAAGTCGTACAAATTAGTTTCGAGGAAATGTCGTTATTATAAGCATAAAAATCTTTCTCTTTCCCCATTGTTATGTTGTTATTATCTGTTTTTCCAAATAGTGTAACTCTGTACCGGCAAGTGGGTATCAGACAAACTATGAGAGTGGAGAATGTCAGAAAGGTTTTTAAGGAAAGAATCTGTTAGAACTCTGTATTCTCTGCCAACTAGTCAAGCGACTCGAGCCATGTTTTCACTCTAGTGACTCGAGTGAATTTGTCTAACTCGGTACTCGAGTAAAAATAAGTGTAACTCAAATTCACTTGCACTCGAGGTACCGAGTGAAGTCGGCGCACAGAATAGATGTGGTGAGCGTTAGATAGATGTCGCTTAACTAGTTCACTATAGTATACTTCCCTAGGTTATAAATAAGTTCGAACTTGCATATTGGAAATTTAACAAACATGAACTTAGTTTGATTTGTGAAGTGGTTGTGCTATAATTGTTTATAAATATTATTTAGTTAATAAGGGAATCTATTTAAAATGTTTAGTAATCGAAACCCTTAACTCGAGTGATAACTTTCACTCGAGTTGCCGGGACTGTAAATAGTGAACTCGAGTTACTCGAAAACTCGAGTGTAACTCCAGTGACGTAATAATATAACCCGAGTGAATCGAGTCACAATATCCCACTCGACTCGCATCACTACTGCCTACTGATCTGGCGTGATGACGTAGATAGATAGATGACACTGTGAGCTAAAACAGTACTCGAATCGATGCCATAAAGACGGCTTATAAGCTCATTTTAGTAATTTTGATTTTTATTTAATTCAGACTAGTAAATTACTTACATTTGTATTTGTCCGAACACATTATACTTAAGTAACTACCTGTATATATGTATTATAAGCTTCTGTATAACTTGTTAATAAGATTTCACACTACCCACCCACTTAACTTACGTAATATATGCGTGTGTGACAATAAGTAAGTTAAGATTAAGTTATGTCGCTCCGCGATTATAATTAAGCAATACAGAGATAACGCTACTTAACCGTCTTAAGTTATATGGAAGTATTGAATAACAGTAGTTACCTAGGTATGTGCAAGTATTGAACTAAATACAATGTATGTATGTATGTTTGTGTCTGAGCAATTTGAGGGTTACTTTGAAGTTTAGTTAATCAATTTTCTATTAACATTAAAAGTTTGGTCAAATACGGAGCGCGACGGGAGCGTGATACAAGTGCTCGTCTACGTTCGATCGTGACGTTTGCGTCGCGCCGAGCGGCGCTGCGCTGTGTGGCGTCTCCCTTGTTTCAGTACATTATAACTCCCTAAGCCGCGCCACCGGCGCGCTCCCGTCACGCTGCGTCGGCTATGGCGAAAGCTTAAATGCGCAAGTTGATTGATGTTCCTTACTGAAGCATTCCGAAATCACTGAACCTATTTAGATAAAGTTTGGCAAAATAACACCAAAAATTTATGGCCAATTATTATTTTTTAATTTGTAAATCACCTCTAAAGGATATAATTACAAAGCTGAACACGCTTGGTGCAGACGATAAGCACAAATGTAATTGTGGTCTGTAGATGACACCACATTTAGTTTCTTATTAATATTCTGATTATTTTCAGGCTTCTATATGATATGGCAGCTAATACTTCGGTAGCTGTGTGGCTAGAGCGGTCGCCCCGGCATGATGGATTACGTGGGTTCCTGGGTAAAAGCGATGTGATTGTTTTCAAATAAAAAAACATTCCAAATAGAATCTAGAACACATGTTCAAAGGCAACAACTTTATTTATCCGCCTATCTATATCATTAGGCCATATCCCTTGCAGGGTAGGCTGAGAGTACAGAGTATCAACAAGCTCTTTCGTCACAGATCTCTCTGGCATCCCTCATTTATTTATCTATTTTCTTTTATTTAAAAAACGTAGCCCCACACTTGGATTTATCCCTGTGTCGTGGGTGCGTTTTAGAAACATGTAAATTCACACACAAATACCTAGACCGAAACAAATAGTTGTGGGTCACAAAAAGATTTGTCCCGTGCGGGAATCGAACCCCCAACTATTAGACACAGTGGGCGGAGCGGCTTAAGTTCTTAACTGCGCTAAATCGTCCGTATCTACATCATCACACCACATTCCTTGCGGATTAGGCTGAGAGTACAGAGTGCCAACAGTTTCTTTCTTACAAATCTTTCTTGCTCCTTCCACTGACACAATTCGCCACATGAACGCTCCCGGTTAAGGAGACTTGAGTTCTGACAACTTTATGTCGTTTTAAATCGATCAAGTCAGCTGGTAAATGTAATTTCTGTTTATTGGGTAGAGTTGGCGGTATATTTGGTCAAGGGTCGCCCTTGCTGGCGACTGCTGCGTCAGCTGGACCGAACCAGACCACGGTCAATGTCAATTCAGCTTGGCTAACCAATGGCCTTTGCAATTTCCTCGTTTCTGGAAATTTGTAATTATATTACAGAGTTTTGGATCTATTGGAGGTGATATGAAAGTTGTTCGACGGATATGGTCAGACAGCTTTTGTATACATAAATCCAAGATATGGTACTATTAGTCATAAATAATAGTTGCAATTAAGCTTTATACGGACGTAAGTTTCATAGGTGCTTGGGGGGACTTGTCCATCTGGAAGCCTTTAGACACTCTTTATAAATAACATCATTAGTCTCATATCTGGGTCGTATGGCATTACACTGGAGCTAGATCGTAAACTATTTAATTGTAACCTAAACATTGTATCCACACAATATGATAAAAAAAATAGAAATTAAAAAAGAGAAAGAGAATTAAACAAAAAAAGATAAACCCGCTGAGTTTCTTCGCCGGATCTTCTTAGTGGAGGCCGCGTTCCGGTGGTAGATTAGTAGTTAAATTAGATTAAAAAAATAATGAGAATTGACTTTTTGTAAGAGCCCCGCAGGGTTTATACATAATAAATTATTTGACTTAGAGGTATTGTAATCTTAGGAATCTTGTGTGTGTTACCAGTGATGATATATGGATCAGAGACGTGGTCTCTTACAATAGGTCTCATAAAAAAGCTCAGAGTTGCTCAGCGAGCTATGGAGAGAGCTATGCTCGGCGTTTCTCTACGCGATCGAATCAGGAATGAGGAGATTCGTAGAAGAACCAAGGTCACCGACATAGCCGTTAAGATTAGCAAGCTGAAGTGGCAATGGGCGGGCCACATAGCGCGTAGATCGGACGGGCGTTGGGGCAGAAAGATTCTAGAGTGGAGACCACGTATTGGCAAGCGCAGCGTGGGACGACCGCCTGCCAGATGGACCGACGATCTTGTGAAAATCGCAGGAAGTCGTTGGATGCAGGTGGCATCGGACCGGTTACGCTGGAAAGCGATTGGGGAGGCCTATGTTCAGCAGTGGACAAGTATAGGCTGAGATGATGAATCTTAGGGAAGTATTGAAAATGAATGGCACATTATTTTTGTAATAATAATATTAATAATAATTTTATTTCGGATACTTGATCCATAATTGAAGGGTTAGTAATACATTTATTATTATTAATGTTAGTATATTTTACATAAAAAATAAAAAAGAATAATAAAAAAATAAAAATTACTTTAACGTCAAAACACTCCGATGCCCAAGATGCTCAAGAAGCTTGATTATTTGACTACACGTAGTCGTATCCAGCGCTTGAGCATCGGCGAGTCCCAACGCTCAGCTAATGCTCTCAGGATGCCATTAGTACTGCCACGCACGCGCTGTATCATGGATGCACATCGCTTTCGCATGATCGTACTAAAGCTATCCGTACGGGCCACGGCAAACATGTCAGATGCACTACAAAGTTGTGGCAGCCCCATTAGCACCCTAAAAGCATTGTTATATTGGACGCGCAAGTCGCCATAAGCCCTCTGCGTATAGTTACCCCACAGGCTGCACGTGTAAAAGGACTGGCAGTACGCTTTGAATAAAGTTACCTTAACGTTATCAGTACATCGTGCAAACCTGCGAGCCACCATATTACATCGGACTGCTAGAGACCTGCGCTCCCGTTCAATATCAGTATTGTCAGTTTGTTAGTTACTGGTATATAGGTAGTCTAACCTCTCTCTAGTAACGCAACAAGTTGCACTTTTGGTTCTACGAAATCGATTTTAATAACTACTATGGCGGATGGATATAATTTTTTTGCTGAAGGGGCGGGGTCACCATTTCATGTTTGTAAACGCATCTACGGCTACATTTTTTTTTAAATCGGTAACATTAACTTAAAACAGCTCTCTAACTTAAACAAGCCATAATTTCAACAACAGATACATTATGCAAGGATTGTGGTTGGTAACGATGTGCTGGAGCAAGTGAATGAGTTTGTATATCTTGGATGCGCCTTCAGTAAGGATGGGAAATACACCGCTGATATAGAGAGAAGAGTGAATGCAGGTAATAGAGTGAATGGTGCGATGGGAAGGCTACTTGGGAGCCGGCACTTAAGCCAAAAGGCGCAGCTGGCCATGCATAAATGCGGTTGAAATGCGATCTCTGCGGAAGATGTGCGGAGTCACGCTGACCGACCGTATTCGCAACAGCGTAGTAAGAAAGCGAGTAGGTATGTAAGATAGTATCGGTGTAAAGATGAGAAAGGGTATGCTCCGTTGGTTCGGGCATATAGAAAGGATGCCAGAAGAAAGAATGACAAAACAGATATACAATGCGAAAGTGGAAGGATGTAGGTGCCGGGGAAGACCTAGACTATCTTACCATGACCAAATAGACCGTGTCTTAGCTGAAGGGCAAGTCAAGAGTCTCCGTAACCGGCGAGTGTGTATGAGACGAACTATGAGAGTGGAGGAAGCCAGAGAGGTATGTAAGGAAAGAACCTGTTGGAACTCTGTACTCTCTGCCTACCCCGCGAGGGAGCTGGCGTGATGATATATATAGATACATTATGTACCATATGGCATGAAAATGTATAAGTACCGATGTATAATGTATAACAAATTCTTCCCGACAGGTGTTTGTGACGTAACAGCGATGACGTAAGCGGCGTGTGCGCGCAGTAATCCGGATTATTCACAGCGTTGCTGCAATTGTGTTAATTCGGTATTGTGTCACATTCCCAATGAAGGGCTTAACGGCTTTCTAAGAGACATGCGGTTGGTGAAAACTGGAGTGGTTTGACGATAAGTATTTGTTTATAGTTTTTGCTTTATCTTTTGAATGTATTTGATTTTATTGAGACATGAGTAACTAATCATAATAATCGAAAGTCCGGTCCGGAAAAACCTGTCTGGTTTGTAAGTCATAATTATGATTTTACTAAAGTTGCTTAAGTGACTGCCTCGTTGGTCTAGTGGCACAGCTTCATCGCTTTGTGATCACGAGGTCCTGGGTTCAAATCCTAGGTCGGACAAATTTATTTGCTCTAAAACTTCGCAGTATGAGCCCGGAGTCTGGAATTGTGCCAGGTATATGGAAATAGACTCGCCCCCTATTGCAGGGGGCCTAACATTATCGGCGAAAAGTGGGTGTACTCATTACACCTCTGCCACCCCCGCTTAGGGAATATAGGCGTGACGGTGTTTACTAGAGTTGCTTAACGTATTTCAAAATAGAGTATTGTGCTCTATTTTATATTAGCCATATAGATGTCACAAATAAATACACTGATACAAAACAGGTTTGAGCGTACTCTGTCAACGATAAATCTGACTTTTATGTCACAAAACCCACACACAAATAGAAGTAATTTTCTTTTTAGTAGACTAAATGGAGACTCTATTTCTTAAGTGTTTATACATTATTTATCCTGTCTGAAATAAGATTTATATATTTTTTTTCTAATGGTGCTAAAATGTTTGTATACTATATGAGTTATTGGTGTGGGTTGAAGCACTTGTGTGGGTTGATTCTACGGTGTAAAGCACCACGGTGTAAACGTATGAGTGCATAACTGTGCGAGTTACTCTCATATATACTATACTCATTACTCTAATTACGCGTCAACCTCTAACTTTTTCTATTCTGATCTCGGTCTGGAACCTATTCGCGCCTTTATTAAAAAGGCGACAACCCGATATATCGCCAACGCGTCCAATTATAGGAATCCGCTAATCGTAGCCGCCACCGACTACGAACCTAACTCCCGTCCTATCAGCTGCTACCGCCGTCCACGCCATGTTCTTACCGACCTTTCCGATGCCCTTACATCCCTTCTTATGGATACAGGTCTGCACACCGGATTAGACACCAACCTCGCCGGCGAGGTCGAAGAATCCCTTTCCCGGCCAGTGCGGAGAGACACCTAGTATATGCTCTCCCCCATAGCAACTGTCCAAGCCGAGGCCGTTCCGTCTTGAGGCGCTCTTGAGCTAGTTGCCCGCTTGCCTACACACACACCTCTAACTTTTTGTTTGGTGCTGCCATAATATGCTGCACCATAATAAACCGTTAAGGTGCAGGAATATGCTAAAGCAGCATTCTGTTTAACCCCACACAAGCTCTGGAGTTTATAAATTTGTTTTTGTTATTTTTAGTAACTCGTTGTTGCTATATGTGTGGTATGCAAGTAAATGCGCGGAATACTAGCGCGAGTAACCTGGGTAACATACAGGTCTAATTAACTAACCATTTAGTTAGCACGTTTACTAATACTTTACAGGCTTACACGGAATTGGAGTATTAATTGGAGTATTTGTAGTACCTCAGTCAGTGATTGTTTTTAATTTTCAATACAAATTAATCAGCTGGCCAAAAAAAGTTGTAGAAGAACAGTTGTTTAGACTTACGTAGACAAAGACAAAAAATTGTTGCATTTATACAGATAATTGTTATAATTTTTGTCACACACTGCAAAATTTCATATGACCGAGTATACGATCAACTACAGGGCTTTTAACGCCCAGCTGCGAAAGAGAGCAATACACACAGTTGCATAATTAACTCCAAAATATGGGCTTAAATTTAAATTTCATTTGGATTTATGTAACATTGATTATTACCGCGAATTATTCCATTTTATAGCGATTTTACGAGTGTCGCACCTACATGCAATGTCGGCTGTATGGAACACCTGCAGTTTCGACATTGCGTGAGTGTTCTGGATAAAATATCATGCATTATTATACTTTGGACTAATAAAGAATAACGCTATTATACACTGTAGTACCTACCTAATTCAGAGCTTTTTATTTTTGTAACTTTTGGGTAAGTCAATGTATAATAGATTCGTTTTTAAAAACTATGGGAATGTCGTCATTTTAAACTCTACATTGACGGTTGTTAACTCAATTTAATTAATTTTATTAACTTAAGACTCTGTCCCACTGTTGGGCAGGGGCCTCTTTTCAAACTGAGAAGGTATAGCTGCCACCACGCTGACCCAGTGCAGGTTGGCGAACTTTACACACCTTCGAGAAACTCTTAGGCATGCAGGTTACCTCACGATGTTTTCCTTCACCGTTAATGCAAGTGATAGTTAATTTTTAATACGCACATGCTTTCGAAAAGACAGAGGTGCGTCCAACGGTCTAACCACTATGCTATCACTGCTACTTTATTACATATACTAGCTGTTTCCCGCGGCTTCTCACGCGTTTATTTTGGAATTTGACATAGGTAGGTAGGACTTTTTGGGATAACATTATTCCAAGACTTAAAAGACACCTCCATATTAAGTTTCTTTTTAAATCCGTTCAGTCATGTTAATATGGAGAAATAAAAACAACTACCTCCTGAAATCTTGCATTTCCCAAGGTAAAAAGTAGTCGACAATCTCTGAAAAATCCTACATATTCCAGTGATAGTGTATTTAAAATCGGTTCCGCCGTTCTGGAGATTAACACGGAAGAACATTTTTTTTTATTGTCCGAATTGTAATACGAATAAAATGTCTTCTTTTTTTTCGAAATCACAAATATATATATATATATCCTAAATATTCCCGTGTGCTGTGCGGGGCTCGTACCTGTGACTATTTGACAAAGTACGTTAAGCAGTCTACGATTTATCGCTTCAACCAAGTTGTCTTTGTTTTGCAAAAGTATTTATAAAGTCAACTTAAATAGGAGTCAATTTTCGCTGTAGAATAATTTCAGTAGGTCCCCAGGCTTCCAGCTGCCTGTGAAGAGAAAGGGGGAAATTAAAAGATTGCCAGGCTTTTCTTTAGACAAAATAAGATTAATATCTTTGGGTCTTCATGCAGGCCGGTTAAAACCCACCAAACGCATATAATGCAGGATAATATCGGCATTATCTAGTGTGTTAACAAAGTTACCTATTTCATATTATTATTTCACGACTTAAGATATTTTAATACTATCTACCAATCTATATCATCACGTTAGATCCCTTGCGGAGTAGGCAGAGTGTACAGAGTTCTAACAGGTTCTTTCCTTATAGACATTTCTGGCTTTTTATTTTACGATATAAAACACCTTCATATAACGTTTTAGTCAAATTCGTTTAGCCATTTTAATATTAATAAATACCAGCTATGTCGCAAGAACCGTGATTCTTCCCGAGATAAAAAAGTAGAGTAGACCTAAAACACCTTGAAAGTGTTAGTAAGATCCATTCTATCCTTTTAGTATGAAATGAAGAAATAACAGCTAGATATCACGGGAGAACCTTGTAGTGAATATATTGTATATTTTGTCAACTTTCACCAGACTTATTTCTCTATCAATTATCTCTATCACCGGGTTCTGTCTTAGCCCCACTTAGCCCGCACAGCCCGCCCGATGGTCTTTGTAAAATATAAACTAAACTAAAGCGCGATCTTATTCGACACACAACACTAACGTCATCCCATAAAAATCATATACAGTACCTTCCTGTTCAGGAAGGGTTACCAGTTTATCTATTTATTTTTAAATTATCGGTATAATATTTCTGATTTAAATCTTCTCTACCTACCCTGCCAAAGATTATAATCTAGCGTAATAATATCTAAATACGGTACATTGCCAGTTACTTAGCTGCTACATACTTATGTAGCAAAGTTTTGTCAGTACATTTTGTGTTAGTCTTCTCGTAAGATATTGATCGTCGTTAAAGTTTCGTATCCGACCCATTCATCGTTAGAGTTCTCTCCAGAAGAAACAATCCTCAATGCATCATCGGGTCATGCACGAAACTATGCAACAACCACGAAACCATCAAACGTGTATGAACAATTTCGAGTGAGTGCTTTTAAGCACTGAAAAGATTTTTGTGAGGAGACGAAGTCCAATAACAATATATGGATGAATTCATGTGTAGGCAAAATCACATATTTTACGTCGTAACATTGCAGTTCGGCACAAACAGTAACAAAGTTGTACAATCTAGTAACTAAGTTGTTCTGGAACAATTATTGATATTAATGATTTATCAAAATTTCGATTTATCGACTTTTTTTTTCTTTCCTCTGAAACTGTTACATTTCTCGAAAATATAAGTATACAGGGTTATGGTTCTTAGTACAGGCTATAACTATTCAAAATTTCATTGTAATCCATTGAACGGGTTTGGAGTAAAGTGTCTTTTTAGAAATCCAATGTTTCGCTTAGTTTCGTGTTTTCTGGAGAAACCTTTTGATTTTTCGGGATAAATACCTACATAACGTGTTAGCCAACATTTTAAAGTATCTGCATGCAAAATTTCATCATAATCCACTTGGTAGTTTTTGTGTGAATATTGTGCATACCCTTTGACAGACAGACAAACAGACACGAAAGCCAAAAATTGTAGACTTGGCTTATACATTGATATCCCTGGGTTATTTTGTGAAAACATTTCATGTAAAGACACGACTTCTTTACAGTTTATTAAATGTAGTATGTATAGATATAGATGCTTTACTTTTCCCTACAAACCGTTTGATTTCCTGAAAACTTAAATATTACCTATATTATCTGTCAGATGAAATATCTCCATGCTAAGTTTCACTGACATCTGAAAAGTAGTTTTGGAACAATGAATGATTTATCAAATTCGACTTTTTTGTACTTCCCTCAGAAACTTTTTGATTTTTAGAAAATATAAGTATACAGACTTGTGACATTTTGTACAGGCTACAATTACACAAAATTTTATTGAAATCCATCGAACAGGTTTGGAGTAAACTGTCTTTTTAGAAATCCAATGTTTCGCTTATTTTCGTCTTTTCTGGAGAAACCTCTTGATTTTCCGGGATAAATACTATACAATACGTTAGCCAATATTTTAAGGTATCCACATACAAAGTTTCATTAAAATCCACCTGGTAGTTTTTGCGTGATGCCGGTTCATACCCTCTGACAGACAGACAAACAAACAGACACGAAAGCCAAAAATTGTAGAATTGGCTTCTACATCGATAGTATGATACCCCTGGGTTGTTATTTCCTAAAAATATTCCATGTATAGACACGACTTCCTTTCAGTTTTATTATATGTATAGACTAGGAGGGATCAAAAAGTAGTGAGAACGCCATACTCTTTGGTAAAAAAAAAATACTGGCAGGCATAGCTCAGATACATATAGAAATATTAATAAAAAAAAATATGGATTCTGTTTTGTTTTTTTCTGAATGTAGTGATTGGTTTGCTTCGTGTCGGAACGTGTTCTCGAAAATGGAGAAAAACGAAGTGCGAGCCGTTATTAAATACCTCTGTTTAAAAAAGTTACCGACGCAAGAGATTCATTGCGATTTGGAGGCAACATTAAGAGAGTCTGCTCCGCCGTATTCCACTGTCGCAAGGTGGGCTTCTCAATTTCGAGTAAGGAGAACGAGCACGGAAGACGAACATCGTTGCGGCCGTCCATCGACCTCAGTCACCCAAGAAAATGTTGCGAAAGTCGAGAAAATTGTATTGAGCGATCAAAGAGTTACCATCCGATACTTAATTCAAGAAACGGGCATTTCATATGGAAGTATCAATCCATATTCAAACAATCTTTGAATATGAGAAAAGTCTCCGCAAGATGGGTGCCGAGAATGTTAACCGACAGTCAGAAACAAAATCGACTTGACATTTCGAAGATATTGTTGGACAAGTTTCAAGAGGATTCTGAAATAAAACTATTTTACGGATTTTATAGCGGTTTATTTTTTTATTTTTAGTTCCCGACGTTTCGAGTGCTTTGCAGCACCCATGGTCACGGGAGGGACTGAGGTGTTAGACGTCCAATAGGCATAGTTGTTCCGGGGTACCCTCAAACTTCTTAATTATTTTTGTTGTTGGTCCGATCTACGCAGAATGAGCTCACGGTGTCTTGAGGTTTTGCAGTGTTATGCTTGGTTTTAGATTTGATTATATTAATTACCGGATCCCAAGACGATGGAAGCACCCAGCCATCTTCCCTATTGAAATTAGGATGTTTTTTAATTTCAATAGCCTCGCGAACCATCCTTGGTAGGAATCAGTGTTCTTTCACGAGGATTTGTGGTCTATCAAATCTGATGTTATGGCGGGTGCGGTCAAGGACATGTTCACAGACTGCAGACTTCTTTGAGCGACGGTGTTTTAGGTCAGCTATGTGTTCTTTAACCCGAGTTTTTACCGGTCTTTTTGTTTGTCCTATATAATAGAGACCACATTCACAATCAAGCTTGTACACTCCTGCATCTTGTAGAGGGATCTGACATTTGACAGATGGTAAAATCAATCTTCTCCGTGACTCCTCTCATGTAAGGTAGTTACATGAGAGGAGTCACGGACAAGATTGGCTACATCTTGAAGCGTGCTTCGATTAAAACATTTTATAAGCCGCCGAAGAAGATCAGTCAATTTTTACCATCTGTCAAATGTCAGATCCCTCTACAAGATGCAGGAGTTTACAAGCTTGATTGTGAATGTGGTCTCTCTTATATAGGACAAACAAAAAGACCGGTAAAAACTCGGGTTAAAGAACACATAGCTGACCTAAAACACCGTCGCTCAAAGAAGTCTGCAGTCTGTGAACATGTCCTTGACCGCACCCGCCATAACATCAGATTTGATAGACCACAAATCCTCGTGAAAGAACACCGATTCCTACCAAGGATGGTTCGCGAGGCTATTAAAATTAAAAAACATCCTAATTTCAATAGGGAAGATGGCTGGGTGCTTCCATCGTCTTGGGATCCGGTAATTAATATAATCAAATCCAAAACCAAGCATAACACTGCAAAACCTCAAGACACCGTGAGCTCATTCTGCGTAGATCGGACCAACAACAACAAAAATAATTAAGAAGTTTGAGGGTACCCCGGAACAACTATGCCTATTGGACGTCTAACACCTCAGTCCCTCCCGTGACCATGGGTGCTGCAAAGCACTCGAAACGTCGGGAACTAAAAATAAAAAAATAAACCGCGATAAAATCCGTAAAATAGTTTTATTTCATGTGTAATATTCGCGTAAATCTAAGAACTCAATATAGGATTCTGAAAACTTTTTGTCTCGTTTCGTAACAATGGACGAAACATGGGTCCATCATTTTGATCCCGAGACAAAACAGCAATCTTCGCAATGGAAACGGCCATCATCACCGACCCCGAAGAAGTTTCGTGTCGTGGCATCGGCTGGCAAGGTTATGGCCTCAATATTTTGGGACTCAGAATGAATATTGTTGATTAATTACCTGGAGCGTGGAACCACTATTACAGGCCAATATTATGCAGCTTTAATTCTCAAGTTGAGGAATGCCATCAAAGAGAAAAGGAGAGGGAAACTTCGAAGGAAGGGTCGTGCTGTTTCATCACGACAACGCACCCGCGCACAGGTCGGCAGTTGCGATGGCTGCCATTCAGCAAGCTGGCTTCGAATTGGTTGACCACCCCCTTATTCGCCAGATCTGGCGGCTAGCGATTTTTATCTGTTCCCCAAATTGAAAAAATACTTAAGGGGAAACAGGTACGAAGACAATAACGAGGTGATGGATGCCGTGGAGAGCTTTTTGCAGGACCAAGACAAAACTCTTTTTGTGAAAGGGATTGAAGCCTTGGAAAAGCGCTGGACCCGGTGTGTAGAGAGACTCGGAAACTATGTAGAAAAATAAATTATTAAGTTATCAACAGTCATTATGTTCTATCTCATTCTCACTACTTTTTGATCCCTCCTCGTATATACTGCAAGGTTGACTCGTCAATTATATAGGGTGGATTTTTGAGATGGGGCAGTAAGGGCAGCTACCTTAACTGTTCCTACTACAGGAAAACGGTCTTAGGAGATTATCCTTTTTTAATCCTTATTTAATGCTATTTACAAATTATTTGTTTAATCAATTCGATTGTGGCGTACAAGTTGATGCCGTGTACACGAATTTTCAGAAGGCGTTCGACCGGGTGGACCATAAACTACTACTAGATAAAATTGCATATAATGGTATCAGAGGCAACCTATTGCGTTGGTTCACATATTATATATTTAAGAGAACTCAAAAAGTCGTCATTAATGGGGTTGAGTCTGATTCAGTTGTTGTTACTTCTGGCGTCCCACAGGGATCTATTTTAGGTCCTCCTCTGTTCACCCTCTTTATCAACGACATTAGAAACTGCTTCCACCACTCTCACTTCTTAATGTATGCGGATGATATTAAAATTTTTAAATCATGCAGAGACATTCATGATTGCTTGCTTCTCCAAGATGAGCTAAATAGACTTGCGCATTACTGTTTAGTTAACAAGCTCAAACTCAGTGTACCTAGTCAAATATAAAGGCCGGCGTGACTTTATAAAAATATATTTATTTCACAATACAAATTAATAATAGATACTCAAAATATTAATGCAGTCAATTAATATTACTTAACGTTAGTGCGAACGGTAAGAGAGCTGAGTCGATATTAAATGTACTTTGCTTGGCGATGGCTTTTATAGGCATCGTCAAGTAAACAACTCCTTCTAGAATGAACCCACGCGTTATACGTCTTATTAATTGATATCTGCTTATTTAGCAAAACAGTTATAAGAATTGGACTGAGACTAAACAAGTAACCTGATATCTGTTTACATGATTAATACGCAGCTGAGGCAAGTTAAGCTGATTAAGCAAAACAGTACTTGGAATTATATTCTATGAGCAACAGTCTGTTTATATTGCATCATCTTTTAAAGTACTTGCACTGAGCTGTGTACTGGTCTAGTATACATAACTCCTCCCTCCATAAGTTCAAAATCAGCGTTCGATTTTTGAGAATGTTGATTTTGCTTATGTTTACATAAGGACAATATTTTAGACTTATAAATATATAAAACAATCAAAAGCACAATTAATAATATTACATAAATGATTATAGAACCTAAACTTATGCTATGCACATTCACTGAATATACGTGGTTTTCACTGAGATTTTCACTTTTACTGTTTAACACATGTGACAGGAACTGAAGATCTTCTAAGTTGACCTCATCTAGGCTGATTGGCTGCTTGTAGATTTTCTCTGCTGCTGCGATGCTTGGTAAATTTATAACTGGAACTTGATGGAAGACTTGATTAGTTAATTGAATGAGACGTTTCCTTAATGTGATGTTCTCTAATTTAGCTTCACATTCATTATCTAAGGTTAATATATAGGTGCCAAAAATGTTGAACTGGTTGAAATCATTTTCACAGTGCTCTGTGAGAAATGTCTGTTTTCCTGAATATAGTAACCATGTGTCAGGCCGAATAGATTTGACCTTGACTTTTGAAGATTTTACTGTAAGTGGAGAACATGATGTAATTTGTGAAGAAAATTTCATCAAATCTGTAATGCATAAGTCTTCATTAGTGACAGATAAATTATCTTCATAACACAGGAATTCTCCTTCGTCTATTTCTTTGCATGATTGTGATAGTGGAAGTATATCTGACCCTCTGACCAGGATTTGGGAATATTGAGGCGTTATTAGGAATGTTAGGTTTAAATGAGGATTATACATGGGAAAAGGATGAAGGTTGTAATAGTTATAGAAATCTAATTGGACAATTGGTATTGACATAATAAACGTTATTCGTTTGTCCTTAATATATGCTCTTATGTCTATACAATGTTCAATTTTTATCAAATTATCGGAATTTACTGGATACATTAATTTATCTATTTTCTCTATATCTTTAAGAGTTGATAACAATTCATCTATGTCTAAAATGGATTGATGTAAAATATTTAATCTACTGAAAGCAATAGCTGTTTCAACCTCATCTAACCTAGTTAACAAAATTTGAAAATTATGGATAATTAAATCGAAAGTATTCAAGACAATTTCCTTACTATGTTGGAATTGAGTTTTATTCAGAATGGATTCTATTTCGTTAATTGTTTTGTCTATTTCAATAAAATTGTTTCTCGTAGAGTTTGTCAGATTTACTAATACTCCAATTGTTTCGGAAACTAATGATATTTTGTTATCAATAGCGTTTTGTTTAGATTGAATATGACTTATTAAGGAATCGTATCTGATTGCGTCTTCATTATCTAAATTGCCTGTAATGGCTTTAACTATTGAACCTAGGGGATTTAAAATACCTCTTTTAATTCTAATTGTTGGGACTAATTGATTATAACGCTCTAATGTTAAACTCATAATATACTCAGTTTGCATTTGTGCATCTATGATATTTCCGTCTAAGAAATATACATTTAATTTTTCTTTTAAATAATCGTTAACTTCATAATACTTGTTAACGTTATATTCAATACTGTTACTAACAAATTTTAAATCTAATATTTTAATTATATTCCAATTATAAGTGCTAATGAATGCTTGTCCTTCCTTAACTGGGAAGATTCCAGGATTATCTTCAATTTTCTGAAGTTGAAGGGCCAGGTTTTGGGCTGCCTGTACGAGGATCAGGAGCGCGAACCTGCGGAGGACGTTTTAACGTCTTTTTAATGGGATTTTAAGAGTTTTATTAATGCAGTGTTTCTAATAACGTTCGCATCTTAAAACGTGTAATTTATTGTCAAAATATAAGAATTATTATTAAGCTTTGAATTTAATATTTAATTTATTTTAAAAAAAAAATGATTTTATTAATTTAAGTTGTTGACTGATAATATTTAGAAAATTTAGAAATTTTATAATCGAGTTTATAGGCTTTCATATCTTAAGCATTCAGGTTGTCAGGTTTGTATAACCAAGGTTTTAATTTATTTTATTTTTTTGAATCTGTCTTATTTTATCGATTTCATTCGGACTCTAATTTTATTATGCCTGAACCTTTTAATTAAATAAAAATACATATATTGAAGAAATGATCTGATTAATTTTGGGGTATTCGTATGTAATGTAGCTTTTACTGAAATAATAAGTATTTCATCTTCGTCGGAAGATGGAATATTTATTGAAGTTGGGGTATGTCTATCTGGTGAGTTATTCCCTAATAAACTGTCTTTTATTTTATAAAGTGAATCAAGTAGTATTTTTATCCTAATAGTTATATTACTATCCTCTTCAACAGGTATTAATTCGGTTAATTTTGAAGGATCGTTAAAATTTAAAAACACTATTAAAGGGGGTTCTTCAATGTCAATTATAGGGACATCTTTTTGTTCACTCAATTTTGAAAAATCATTATTATTAATATTTATTATTTTGGGAGGGTTTTCAAGAAATCTATCGGAAAAATTTAGCAGTGGAGGTATAATAATGTCGGGGCTTTCGTTTATGACTTCGTCGATTGCAACTGGCTCATAATCATATGAGTATTTATCAGTCTCAAGGTCAGTGTCATCTACGTAATCCTCATATAAGTCTTCTGTTCTAGGATCTCCGAAATATTCTATGAGGAGTTCCTTTAGGCTATCCCAAGAATTGATATTAATCCATTTACTTACTAGTATCGCGGCTTTATCGGTTAATTTACTTGTAACACTATGGTAAATATACAATTGTTGCGCGGCATTATTTTCCCTTGAAAAGCTTCTAACTACATATTCACACCTTTGGATGTAAAGATTTAGTAATTGATCGTTACCGTCGTAACGCGGAATTATATCGAGAATTTCTTTCGGAATAATTTGAATTTCATTCATTTTCAATATTTTGAACACTTATTATTCACTTTTACAAACACAATAAGATAAATATTACACACACAAAAATAAAAAAAATACAATTTAAAATAACACACACAAAAAAAAATACAATTTAAAAATAACACATAAAAAGTTTACAATAAAAATTTTATAATAGAATAGTTTATAGATTCGGCGATTTTTGTCCGAAAATATAACTCTTATCAATTATTATTTAACTTAGCCTTTATAGGCAGAACAACGTTTATTATTTTTTATAATATTTAATTTCTTTTCATTAAGATTTATTTTCTTTTCAATATTTTACGTTCTCAAGTGGACCTTGTGATCACCCCACTGGAAGTAATTTTCTTTTTAATAAAATACGACAATGTTTTACGTAAGTTCAGCGATGCTTGTCTGATTCTTACGGCCCTAAGTGGTGATCTACGGCTTAGCGATGCGTGTCTAAATCCCGTGAGATCCTAATTCTAATCACAAATTAGCGATGCTTGTCTAATAATGCGATATCCTTTTATCCAAATAATTCCCGCGATTTTTGACCGGAATTACAGGCTCGGGGTCTGAATGAAATTAGCGATGCTTGTCCAATTAAATTCAGAATAGACAGAAAAATAGGAACATGTGGGAAAGGTCAGAACTCACACAATGCTGCAATTTTTCATGCCGAATATCCGCTCTTTGAGTATCTGCAGGCACTTCTTGACAAAATTTCTTTGTTCGAAGGTAGGGTAGGTCTTTTTCTAGGATTCAGCCAGGCGATTGTGGTCCGGAATCGATGCTTGTACTCCTGCACGGCGTTGAGCTTGTCTGGTATGACTACTGCAACACTTATCGCGACTGAAATCCTACCGTTCGGCTGCGCCAGTCAAATATAAAGGCCGGCGTGACTTTATAAAAATATATTTATTTCACAATACAAATTAATAATAGATACTCAAAATATTAATGCAGTCAATTAATATTACTTAACGTTAGTGCGAACGGTAAGAGAGCTGAGTCGATATTAAATGTACTTTGCTTGGCGATGGCTTTTATAGGCATCGTCAAGTAAACAACTCCTTCTAGAATGAACCCACGCGTTATACGTCTTATTAATTGATATCTGCTTATTTAGCAAAACAGTTATAAGAATTGGACTGAGACTAAACAAGTAACCTGATATCTGTTTACATGATTAATACGCAGCTGAGGCAAGTTAAGCTGATTAAGCAAAACAGTACTTGGAATTATATTCTATGAGCAACAGTCTGTTTATATTGCATCATCTTTTAAAGTACTTGCACTGAGCTGTGTACTGGTCTAGTATACATAACTACCTAAATGTCACTGCATAACGTTCACAAAAACAAAAATATTTACACTTATAACTACTCTTTAAATAATACTTCACTGAGTAAAATTGATTCCATCCGTGATCTAGGTATTATTCTCGATTCAAAGCTTCACTTTCATCTCCATATTGATAATATTGTCAGTAAAGCTTTTAAAATGTACGGTTTTGTCATACGGTCTAGTAAAGATTTCAAACGTACATCCACACTTTTACTTTTATATAAAGCTCTAATCCGTTCTCAGATGGAATTTGCAGTACCAATTTGGAGTCCCATTTATCACAAATATATTCACAGGCTCGAAATGGTGCAAAAAAGTTTCTGCGTTTCATGCACTATAAATGTTTTCTCATTAGGATCCCCTATTCTCAACTATTAAAGCGTTATGATTTGTTTAGCTTGGAGTCTAGGCGTATTTTGCTTATGAGTATGATGCTCTTTGGCTTATGTAATAATAAGTTCGACTGTAATGACCTCACGAATGACATATGTTATGTTGTACCTAGAACTGCGATGGTGCGTGGGGTTCGTGCACCCTGTTTGTTTTATACACCTAGGTGCAGAACTAATGCTGGTGTGCGGGTCCTGCTACGTCGGCTCTTGGAAACATATAACACGCACTTTCCTGATGTTGACATCTTTGCCCACTCGGAGTATCAATTTAAAAAGATGATCAATAATAAACTTAGCTCGTCTAGAAGTGGCAATCTCTAGTTGTTGATTTTTTTTTTCATACTAATACATGCTGGTCGGCCAGCGCACATGATTATTCTTTTTAACAGCATTTTAGTTTATTCCGTGGACAAAGCCGTGGGTTATATGTTTATCCAATATCAATCTACCCGTTTTTTTTTTATGTAACACAGAACATGTAACTGTTTTTTGTCCCTTATTTTAAAAATAAAAATAAATCCTTATTTTTTTGCAACATTTTGAGCGGCTGATTTCGAAAAAAATTACAGCCAGTAACAAAATGAGGTATTCACACAAAAATTTTTTTGTTGCTAATCGACCCTGTTTCTTATAAGAATCAAATACTTATTTTGGACCAACTGAGGTTAGAATATTAGAAATTGCAAATTACTTTCCCCTTACATTTTGTAGGAGATCACGCTGGCAAATAACGCAATATTTTTAATATAAAGATTAAAAACTTCTATTTGACCAACTGACATTAAAGTACTGGAAAAGTCAAAAATCGATTTCTTACAAAAAGTATGGAAAAAGGTTTTTGCGATTTCCAACCTTTGATTGAAAGTGTTCTTAGGTATGATACATTTGCGTCGGTTCATTAAATTTTAATTTAAGTGTGTTGTAATTCAAATTTGAATATTTATTTGTGGATTACTCTTGTATTATACTTTTGTAAGACCCAACTGAAATAATCGCAACATATCATATAGGCTAGTGAATATGCAAAGCGTTTGCGCAACACGCGTCGTATCGAGAGCGCGTGCACCGCGCTCCGTTGTTTATGCGCCGGCGCACCTATTCGCCGCAACTTCATTTATCTGCCAAATTAACATATTGTGTTTGCTGATTTATTTCTCAGTGGGTTAGTTAGCTTATTTCTTATAAGTAGAAGTTTAACGTTTTTTTAATTAATTTATTTATTTATGAAATTTGTCTCTTGCTTGTGCTGACTACTTTGTCAAACCTTCATATTTTCATCATATAACGATGATATTGCTCTAGGGAAAAACTACTAACATTTTTTTTATTAAAATGAAACCTAAAATACCAGTTCGTCCGACCTAGGGCTCTATCGATGCCGATTTCGGTCTCGAGCCTATTCGTGTCTATATTAAAAAAGGCAACAACTCGCAACTTCGCGAACGCCTCTAACCATCGGAACCCCCTAATTGTAGCCTGCCGCCTACTACGCCCTTGACTCCCTTCCTATTAGCCACTACCGCCACCCGTTGCATATTCTCACCAATCCTCCCTATGCCTTAACTTCCCTTCTTTCGAATACAGATACCGCACATAGGATCTGACACCGACCTCGCCGGCGAGGTCGAGAATTCCTTGCCACCAGCACCACGGCGAGACACCTAGTATACGCCCTACTCCATAGCGGCTGCCAAAGCCGAGGCTATTTCTCCTTGAGGCGTCCTTGACCTAGTTGCCCTCTTGCCCTTCTGGCTCGAGCGTAGTGTAGCCGCAAAAACTGGAATTTGGATGAAATTGGCACAAAGATAGTTTATTACACATATACTTTTGATTACCTGGATTAACAAATAGGATAATTTTTATCACAGAGTAATGTTAGTTCCTATAAGGACGATGCGTACAAAATCACGGGCAGAAACTAGTCCTGTATAACTTCACAAAAATCCGCACCCGTCTAACAATACTTACGTATTTAATTTATTAATCAGCAATAACAATTTAATAAGTAACCTTTTAAACGTTTATCTATTTATGTCGGTATGCACTCAATCATACCTCGTGTTGTCATTGTCTGTTAAGGTTATTGCCACGGTATGACATAAAGCGTTCACAAGAATGCATGGGCAGTTCGTTAAGCTGCGGAGTGCAGCCCCAGAAGGCAAAACTTGCGACCTACTTCGATCAATCCGTGTACTGATTGTACTGACTCAAAACATTGTATTGATAAGTATTTTTTATGCATTGTAAGCGCCGAAAACCGTAGTGTGGCGAGATTTTGTAAAGGGGAGATCTTCCAACCAGACGGGTCGTGTCTTGCGGGGCCTGCCACTCCCTTTTGAGTTTTGTTTGTGCGTGTAAATGTTCTACGTTGTTGGCCGCGGGACCTTTACAGCTCAGCGTGCAACCACTACACTCGAGCCAGAAGCCCTAAAGTTATTGTTGGGGGCTTCTATATATGTCACGCGTCGTGCGTGCTTCTATATGGATTCGACATGTCTGCCGTAGAAACGATAAGAAGAAGACGCGTCATGCGAACTTTCATATCCATCTCGTATCGCGTTCTAGACATGTATGGAAAATATTTGTTATTTTTGGCGCCATCTGTAGTTAGGTATTCGCAACTTCGTAGCGATTTATAGGGTCGCTACAGTAGTAAGATAGTTGTAGAATAGTGTCGTAAACTGCAACTAAAAAAGTAAAATTATTCGTTATCTGACGTCGTCATTTTGAATTTCTGACTGGACAAATTTTGTAGTATTTCTCTTTGGTAGATACCAATTTCTACAATAGTCCAAACCCTACATTGTTTACATTACATTCGTGTGTGCAATACAATTGCTTGCACTATTAGTTGTTTCAGATGGGACTGAAGATAATTGCTGCCCTCAGACAATAGGTTGTTATTTAATTTTAAGCTTAAAAGGTATATGTGATTACGTCAGATCCTGTGTGAGCTTGATAGAAAGCACAGTTCCATATTATTATGCCAAGTTTGATTCCAAATAATAATAATCCCTATTAGAGTAATTTTTGATTCCATTAAAATGCATCTATTTTTTATTTTTACGCTTTAGCGCAGTGGTTAAAAGTTTAAGCCGCTCCGCCCACTGTGTCTAATAATCTCGGGTTCGATTCCCGCACGGGATAAATATTTATGTGATCCACAATTATTTGTTTGGGTCTGGGTATTGTTGTAAATTTTCATGGTTGTAAACGCACCCACGACACAGGAATAAATGCTGGTGTGGGGCTACGTTTTTAAAAGAAAAAAAACATCTATACCAAAATGATTTTATCACGAGCATTAACGTGGTTGAAAATTTTCCATAATGAGCATAGCGTCCCCAAACGATGTCATTAAATACAAGGGACGGCGTTTTTAGATAGTTTTCATCAAGAATACTTTATACTCGCAAGCAAATTATGGTAGTTACAATATATCAGCCATTAGAAAAGAGCTTTCCTCAGCATAGGAACTTCTTTTTCTTCTTCTCTCACAATTTGAGATGAGAGAATAGATTATACTCCACCACGCAGACCCAGTGCGGATTGGTACATAGAACTACGGCAATGTTATATTTCAACATCCGAATTTAGATATACGGATATGCTTATTATGCGCAATTTATTTCCTTTTTTTTTTAGGCTGCATCAAAAACATGTCTTCCTACACTTGAATTCCCAGTATTTTAATCTTAATTATTATGTTCCTAAATTATTAATTATGTTCAAGGTAGATCACAGATAATGATCATAGACAATGTTTGGGGGTGGCCCGTATGTAGATTTGTTAGTGAATGTGTGGACTAATTATGCTAATCTATGGTTTTACGAGCCTATTTTGGACTAACACGTGTTATTAGCAAGTTATGGTGCATAAATTACAATTTAATTAACATTTTATACAATGTAATATCTATTGCCCCGTTGGTCTAGTGGCAAAACGCATCGCTTAGTGATCACGAGATCCTGGATTCAAATCCTAGGTGGGACAAATGTAGATTTTCTAACAAAAAGTTTTAAGTGTGGGTTCGGAGTCTGGTTTGTGCCCCGTATACGGCAATAGGCTCGCACTTTATAACATGGGACCTAATATCATCGGCGAAATATGGGTGTACTCAGTACACCTCTGCCACTTGGGGAATATAGGCGTGACGGTATGTGTGTGTTATATCTACTTTAAGTTCGAAAGAAGTTGATTTGCTAATAAAACAATGCAATAAAGTTAACAGTAGAGTAGATAAATTCAAGAAAAACGTAGAAAGCATGAATTTAATTAATTAAAATATCGTATTTAAACGGCCCCGGTGGATCGACACTTCTTTTAAAGATCAGGGGATTAATTCTACTAAGAAATGTTGATGTGTTTTCGTATTATTTAATACGAATATTTAAAACGAATCCATCAGGATGCTCCAGTTAAGTAATCTCAAGCAAGAAATGTTTACAATGTATATACTAAGTGAAAAAGTATAAATTGACGTCTACAAAATGCCCAAACGTGCCTGAAAATCACGCGATGGAAATCGTGGGCACAGTTAGTCACACCAAACGCTTCATGCAAGATCTTCTGAATGGTTGTCCCTGAGATGCCTAATAGAGCCTCTATCTCTCGATACGTCACATGACGATCTTCGAGAATTAGTTGTCTCACAGCAATGATGTTATCTTCAATGAAGGCGGATTTTGGGCGTCCTTCGCGAGATTTGTCACTAACACTAGTATGTCCACGCTGGAATTCTAAATACCAGCGTTCGACAGTCCGCAGACATGGGGCTTCATCACTGAACACAGATGTTAGCTCTTCAAAACACTGAAGCCGTGTCAGGCCTCTTCTAAAGTTGTAGAAAATTATTGCATGAACATTTTCCTTAGAAAGATTCATTTTCGTACGTAACCTGACAGATTCCAATCGACGCTGTGACTAAACAATAGCATTAATCCTAATACTTTCAACTGTTTTAAGATTCAAAATTTAAACACATTCGAATATAGAACAGTTCCAAATTCAAAATTGCCGGGAAATATGGTAACGACAGAACTTAAAAGGCATGCCTCGTAATCCAATAACTTAAAGTACCTAACAATTAAAAAAACATAATAATTGTATCGTACATTTATACATTATTTAATTAAAAGTTAAATATATACTAAAATATGTAAAATTGAATTAATACCAAGTGTCTGTTTTAAATATAACAAAAATACTAATGCTAATTTTAGTAATTTAAATTATAATAGTGACAATTCAAATAATATTAGGACTCATGAATTTAATTGAGATGAGTTGCGTAATTAAAAACATCATATTATATTGTCAACACGGTATTTATGAACTCTATAGTAAGCCCTTTCCACTAAAAGTCGTTTTAGTCTACATCTAAAAATACTCATATCAGTTACGTCTAGAATATACTAGACGTAACTGATATGAGTATTTTTAATCAAATCATATGCTTTTGTTCAAAGCATATGCTTTAGCAGATGGTTGTGTTGATGTTAATGTTGCCCAAGAGTTCCGTATTAAACTTAGAGAAGCATTGACAAAGAATGTTTGAAAATTCATCTCCTAAGAGGGTTATAGGGTATAAAAGATTACCAATAAATCTATCTATCTATATACTGCCCTGTAGGCCTAGTGGCAAAGCGCATCGCTTGGTGAATACGAGGACCTGGGTTCAAATCCTAGGTCGGACAAATGAAGTTTTTCTAACGAAAAATGACCCAGTATTAGTCTGGAATTGTGCCCGGAACATGGAAATAGGCTCGCACCATATTACATAGGACCTAACATCGTCGGCGAAATGTGGGTGTATTCAGTACACCTTTGTCACCCCCGCTTGGGGTTGAAAAAGGTGGGGTTTTTTTATCTAGACTCTCAAAGTGTGTGACCATCACTTTCTCTCGTTCTCGCGCTCCGGTTATCTGGAATTACAAAATTGACGGGACGCCGATGCTGAGAGTCACAAACGTAAGAGACTTGGGAGTAACTCTCAACACCGAGCTAACATTTCGAGATCAAATCACACAAATCTGTAAAAGAGCATATAGAAGTTTAGGATTTGTACTTCGCATGTCTCAAAGCTTAACAAATATCAAAGCTATTACAACCCTATATAATGCACTGGTTAGGAGCCAACTTGAAAGTAACGCAATTGTTTGGGCCCCGCATGAGACCAAGTACACTGTCATGTTGGAAAAAGTGCAAAATAAATTTATTAGATATATATACATGAGACAGCACGGGGTGTACCCGTTTTATCCATTAATGTATCCAACTTTATTTATATTAGGTATGGTCGGGTACAACGAATTGAGGGTTAGGAGGAGCCTCGCGCTCGTCTCATATATGTTCAAAATTTTGAGAGGCAAGATTGAAAATGGTGACATGTTGGAAAAAATAAAGCTCTGTGTCCCGGATAGGTATGTGTGGCGACGCCGGCGGCCGCCGCTAGTGGCTGTGCCGCGCGCGCGCACCAACCTGTTACAGCAGGCTCCGCTGACGCGCGCGCTGCACACTCTCAACCGGGTTGCCGTCGAAACGGACTTATTTAACTGTACTCTGAGTGAATTCACAAGGGTTACAACATATATATTGTGTTACAAATAAAACGTATAATAAAATAAGAGGTCGACACTACTGTATTAGGGTAATATCCTGTAAAAGTAGCGGTAAGAGTGGAAAATAAATAAATAAATAAATCTATCTCACGCCTGATACCTTGTGTGATGATATAGAGAGCAAGATAACGTGCGTAATTTGAACATCATTTATTAGCAATGAAAATGAAATTACCAATGTACAAATATAAATATCATTATTTATTTAGCAATAGTCATGGTGAAAATGTATTTTCTTTACTATCATCATTACATATATCACTTACTATCATCATTACGGGTAATGACTACACGTAAATTGGTCATTGAAATTAAGTCTTAGCTATCACATCGACAAAGTTTGACTGGCAGTCAAAAATGCGTTTATATTATTCAATAACTTCGTAATAAACTGTTGCTTGGATGTCTGTGCCTTCCATTGTTATGGTCTGTAAACAAAAAAAAAAAAAATTAACACAAAAGCCCTGATTCTTAAAAAAAATACTGAAAAGTGGAACAAATGGTCTATGAAATGTAGTTTATGTCAAAATATAATCATCAATCATTCTTCTATGATTGTTTAAAAAACACTTGGTATTTGTTATTTAATTATGTTTGATACCCATACTGTTACGATAAAGAAATATTTTTTTTTGTATTCCCGTTCCCATTAACGTCTTCTGTAAAGTTTAAAACGCGGATTATCATAGTACTGAGTTTTTTTGGCGGGAAGTCGAAGAGTGATGTTGTCAATTTGTTTTAATTTCCAAAACTTGTGTTATTTCGACTAATAATGTGTAATATTGGTGGAATACTAACCATTATGTGTTCTTATATGTGCATGAGTGAAGGTTATTCACTCATGCACATATAAGTGCATGAGTGAATAACATTGTGCAGTATTGTAACAAAGTGATAAAACGTGCCTTTGTGCCTCAAAATTCAACTCCCCGATGAACTTGATGACAAAGATGATCATGAATTGATAAAGTGTCCCACCCTGGATAGCAAAGCGATGGATACTTTACATACCAATTGCGATGGCCGTTTTGAGGGAAATCGAAAAGGCACGTTTCATAATTTTGTTACTTTTACCTTCACTCGTGCACATATAAGAATACATAATAGTTAATATTCCACCAACATTACACATTATAATACAAAATAACACAAGATTTGGAAAATAACACAAATTGACAACATCAACTCTTTGATTTCCCGCCAAAACCTCCGATGGTAAAGTTTGCTGTAAGTTTTTCATATTGTAATTACAACATATTATAAAACAAAGTCTCCCAGTCTGTCTGTCTGAACGGGATAAGCTCAGTAACTACCGAACGGATTTTCATACGGTTTTCACCAATGGACGGAGTGATTCAATTCTGTGTATAATTCACCCGAACGAAGCAGGGCCGGGTCACTAGTAAAGAAATAAATTAGCCTATCCCATGCCACTGCTGGACAAACATACACATGTCTTGCTAATCAAGGTGACATTCGGGTTATACCCTTTCCATCATGGACTTGGTGCGGATTGGTGGAGGCGGGTTGATGGCTTATCAAGCAGCCCATAAAGCTTCTAACTTCAACAGCCACATGAAGTGATAACCGGGTCCAACGACTCCTTCAGCAAGCAGAATCTCAAAAATGGAAATAGCGTAAACGGTCACCCATTTCAGTCTATCCGAGCCGCTAAGAACCGTAGCCTTAAAGCGCTATGAATAAGTCTCATTAGAGGTTCAAAATGGTTGATCTCGCAACCGCTTTGGACATATTCTTCAAATGTACATAATAATAATATGGAGATTACGCCATCACAGATATAGGTGGCGTATTATAATCAAACGGAAGCAATTATTATGATTAATTACTGACTTTTATTCACTGCCCACGTCAGAGCTTTGCATAAAAGTCTCTTTGCTAATGTTCCAACTGATTATCAATGGCTAACATTACATTACCTTATATAACATTCGGTCTAGTTATCTCAATTATAAAGCTCTATTATTTATGATATGTAATCAATACTTTTGGACTTATTGTATTTGATAGCAATGAGATATTTGTCTGTCTGCCTGTTACGTGGGTTAGGTAATGGTTAAGTATATGCGATAATTATTTATTATGTTTTAAACTGAATGTTTTGTTAGTATAGTGGCATATAATTGAAGCGGTCCCGAGGTTCAAGGTTTGACTCTTAGGTTAGACAAAGTGTGGTGACAATTTTATTTTCCAGCACTCTTTTCAAGTGACTTTGTGCTTCAGAATGTACGTTAAGGCGTTGGTGTCGGCTGCCACTTAAGGTTAAGCCGTTTACGCGAGAGGTGTGTACTTACATGCCTCTACTGATCCGCACTATGTCGGTACGACTTAGCGTGGTGGAGTAAGATTGATCTTTCACGTGTTAATTCGTACGAGATGGAGTGGCAAATTATTTGTACACTAAACACTTCTCCTATAATACATATTTCAAAGTCATAGTTGTGTAAGTCCGCGAGTGTTTTCTTTTTGAGTCTATTAGTTATTCATAACGAATTTGTTATTTCCTAGACTTAGAGTACTTTAATTCTCATAAGAATGAGATTATAGCTTTTGAACAGGAGTTTTCCTATTTTTGTTTATAGGAATTTCCTATCAATAAAAAAAGATTGCAATATTTCAATTTTCAGTCATATACTTTTAGAAACATTTTAATGAATAGGTCATCGATTACTTTTTGTATAATATAACATACAGAAAATGTTGAAAAAAATGTAATTGATATTTAGCCCAGAAAAAAAGCCCCTCAGTAGAGGCCGCATTCTGATTCGGTGGTAGATTAGTCTATCTATCCATCCTTATCATTACCCTAAATCTCTTGCGGGGTAGGCAAAGGGTACAGAGTCCCGACAGTGGCTAATTAGTAAGTTAAAAATAAAGTAAATATGACAACTTGTACCGCGGGGTTAATACGAAAAAGATTTGAGTTAGAATTTTTCTCAACATCTCATATATCAAATGAAACGTAGATAAAGTTGTTACGCATAACTCTCGCAATACGCAACATTTTTGGATCCGTTGCTTACAACCGATAAGGAGTTCGATTCTATGCTTACCATTTTAGTTTCCTTCTCACCGAATTCTCTCCTGAAGTACGCTATCTTTCCGTCTGGCTGCTTGATTATTTGTTTTAATACGTTGTCGTTTTCTAATGTATATGTTACTTTTACCTGTAACAAATTTAGGAGTCAATTTAAATCTAATAGTATTTTTAAATATAGGGATTGTCAATCTATGGGCCACGTTTTTCTTTATTAAAAATTGGTTGACGATTTACACCTCTAACTCTCCTGATGGGAAGTGACGATATAGCATTATAGTATTTTTCACATAGGATGGGTAATGACAATTATAATTGCCAAACAAAATTAATATTTAATTCAATGTTGTTAAGGCATAAAACCATAAGTATAGAAACGGGTCATGCCTCTTATTGCCATTGAATAAAGTATAATTTCGTTTGGTAATTAGAACTGTCACTACCTATCCTATGTGAAAAATCCTATAGTACCTGGGGAGTATGGTACTTATATAGATGCATATGTATTAGAAAATAAGTCCTTTGTTTTTTTGTACTCCTTTGTAAATATAGGCAGGTAGTTAGTACAGATCTTCTGTAATTACAGTAATAACAGCTCTATGTTTCGCCTTAAAGGCATACAAAGACATGCGTGTTTTTGTATAGGATGGCGTTTTTGAAGTAGATTTACACGTTGAAAACGTAGTATGTGTGTTTATTCCTCTTTTATTGTCACAGATTGTGATATCATCTAACATTGTGGATCATCTGCACCGAATCCTTCATTGGATCCCTCTGACTGTATGGAAAAGAGTCACCAAGAGTCGTCCCCTCCCTTAGAATTTTTTTATCTCATTTGGTGATCCTTACTCCTCGTCCAGCTGAAGTTGTCCATCATTACTCTGTGCTCATGTTTTCGCCTTAACTTGAAGATCCTCGTTAAAACCAAAAATATTATGTACTTATATAGGCATATATATTGTTTTACTAAAGTTTGTACCTTAGAGCCGTCTCTTCTTTCCATCTCATGCTCCTCTCCAAGCTTAAAGTTGTGTGTCATGACGCCGTGCTCCATCATCAGCGTAAAGTTAAAGGAATCCTTGTCCAGCTGAGTGAAGGAAAACGTCGGTGCATTGCATTTCAGCATACGTATCACGTTTTCATTTGCATCTGAGGAATAAAACACCAAGGAATCAGTCCTGGGCCCTTATTACCTATGACCACTAAGCCAATATGAAGAGTAGGTGGATTATTAGATTTCCCTATACAATCAAGCGTGTCACTGCCCGAGGTGGAGCGGGGGTGAATAGGATGCTACACCCCGCCCTTCTATTTGCCATCTAGCTGAGAATGTCAGACCGACGTAAACCACGCTCGCTGCGATGACGTCAGGACCTATTTGGAAGACACAGTGCACAGTTTTTTAGGCCGACTCCTCTTATATTTGCTTAGTGGCTATGACCAATTTAACATGGCGCGTTACGATAACTTGACGGACGGCTTAGTCCAGCGGTTAAGGGCTTAAACTGCTCGGCTCACTGAAGCGGGTTCGACTTGAGACTCAAAGATTAGTCTCAAGTCGAACCCACACCACAAATATTTATTTTTGTCTAGATGATTGTGAATGTGATAAATGATTTGAATTAAAATTTGAAAATCGGTTCAATAGTAGTAGACTGCCTCGTTGGTCTAGTAGAGAAAGATGCGCTTTGTGATCACGAGGTCCTGGTTTCAATTCCTAGGCCGGGCAAATGTTGTTTTTCTAACGAAAAATTCCCAGTAAGAGTCCGGAGTCTGGAATTGTGCCCGGTAGATGGCAAAAGGTTCACCCCCTATTACATGGGACCCAATATCGTCGGCGATAAGTGGGTGTACTCAGTACAACCCTGCCACCCCCGCTTGGGTAATATCGGCGTGACGGTGTGCTTAAGTAGTTTATCGATTCTCTCTTCAGCCGAAAGTCCGGTGCAGGACAAAAGGCCTCCCTTAAAGACCGCCGAAAATTTACTTACTTATTTCATTACAAACAAACAGACAAACAAATATATCTATCTATCTATCTATATCATCACGCCAGATCCCTTGCGGGGTAGGCAGAGAGTACAGAGTTCCAACAGGTTATACAGGTTAGGGTACAAACAAATCCTTATTCTAAATAATTTTCCCTTTATTATATTAGTAAGATAGCATATAAGTGTAGATATACAAAACATAGTTTGGCGGCGGTTACGATTCTGTTTTAGCGGAATTTTCAGTAGAATTGGGGTCCCAATCGTGGAAATGATCTAAGGGTAAACATTCTACTGAGACCAAATCCTGAATTGGTACTAAAAGGACTTGTTTTCTACAGTTTTATGAGAGATCAAGCAGTGGAAATTTTCAATGTATTACTATGCGTTGGACAACATTGGGAACAGGGAATTCGTACATTAGCTCATCGTTAGAAAGTTGAGTTTCAAAAGAATGGGTTCACGTTTTGTAAGAGGTAAACACACTTCATGGCCGCTTTTAAGAATCTTTCAGTGTTAGGAAATGTTGTAACGCAATTTACAAAACATGTGGAAAAGTGAAACGAACATTCTTTAAGTTACGCTCCAACTAAAGAAATAAATTAACATACGGAGTGATTTTTATATAAATATAAGTATGACTATATACATAATATAGTCATATTAAAAATATAACATTTCTTTTAAATAAAAGTATACAAGGACATTAGAAATGAGAAAAAAAGCAAAATAAATGTAGGTTTTAAAATTTTCCATAAATAAATAGAATAACTAATAACTTGCTATTCTTATATAAACACGGATGTAATGATGAATAAAATAGCATAGCCTATTCATAATGTTATCAAAAGTACCACCTCTACTTATAGGATTTACGTCCCAGAAAATCTTTACAAAAGTCCGCGAAAATCCGTGACTCTCTAAGCGAAGTAGTCTTGAAATAATATTTTATGTACATACTTATCATTCAAAAATCAAAACTTCACAAAACAAAACTAAAGCACTTAATAAGTGAGACATATCAAAGAGACATATCACGTTGTATCAAAATTTCCAAATTATACGGACTGAACTCACTTGACGCGCGCACTAATTCATCAATATTCTCACACCGCGATCGCTTGTACTTCTTTCCCGAGAAAGACATTATTAACAATTATTATATTATAAAATTGCTATACAAATAAACTCATAACTCGCGTGGTCACAGCTGACGAGCTAAGCCAAGAGAGAAGTGCTAATATGACGTTAGTAGATACGTAGCACTAGATAAGGATTGCACGAAAACACTCTATCATTCATAGGAATTTTTAAATGTCATTATTGACTTGCGTGGACTCAGATAGTGGAATAGTGGAACTTCCTGCAAGTGATAAAAGTGTCAACTACTTAACTGATGTATCGACGCTAAGTTCCTCTCACACTTTTAGAGATACTGCTAAAGTTGTATGTATCACTAGAAAGCTCACCAAAGATAAGACCAGAAAAATACTTTCTTTGTCTTTAAATAATCACTTTAAGAAACCCCATGGAAGACTTATGAATTTTTGACAAATGGTGTTGTTGTTGATCTAATTTATTTCAATGTTCCGTGTTATAGCAATGTTTTTTACCTAGCTAATTAAATAGATATTAATTTTTCCTTGTATAGATTATGTTTTCATAAATATAATAACATGGGACTGTCATGATATTGCCTTTTTTAAATAATTCTCTTAGTCGAGTCGCGACAAGATATGACATTGCGAAAGTAACTGAAATACGTTGCGTTGTAGGAGCCTTATAGCCTTATGAAGCCTATAAGCCCCCTTTCCCCCCCCCCCCCCCCCCGACTTGGATTAATGACTATCAGGTACAAATACATTCAAAAGTTTGAATGATACAAACGTTCGCCCATCTCAGACTGACCGAGTCCGTGGCATCACACTATCATCCTAAATTATTTATATTGGCTATCCTAATATTCTAAATTATTTCATAACAAATATGTCGTTATTTACCTTAAAATAACAGACATACTAAAATGTTCCACACAAATAACAACATAAATATATATTTTATCTTCTCGCCGCTATCATAAAGATTACGATAACGGTTTTGATTATTGTTGCGTATTCTACGTCTTTATTATTTATCCTTATATTGCCCAATATATTTCACGCAGATGCGTAATACGTCGTTTTATTATGTAACGATCAATGTAAAGTGACCTAAATAACATTGTGAGCAATATTTTTGAGTACAGACGATGTCAGCATGAGTTGTCACACTGTTTACGTGGTTTGGTTAATTTGTTATTGTTGTTCGATATAAAATATTGCGTTATATAATGTTATTAAGTGTAATTATGCTATTGGAGCGGGATGATGCGTACGCGCAGACAATTGAATGGGGCTGTCAGATCAGTTGAAATTAAATTGCAGGTAGTGCCTTTGTCTTGTCTTATATTTAGACATCGGTGCCACGTAACCGACTGCACCAACCAGCACCGACTTCAAATATTTATTTTTTGCTTTTTGAAGTCGGTTTACCTTTTTTTTAAAAGATTTTTATTTTACAATTTTAAGTGACGAGTGAATTATTTAGTAATATTTATATACCGATATTATATTATTTTGCTGAGTTGTACAGTAAGGTACCTACAGGATTAATATAATACCGGAATCTATACATTCGTGCTGTTCGCCGTTAAGGAGTTCCCTCTTGTATCTTCAAAGTCCAAGGTCCAATACCAATAACATTAAAATAGGACCAGGGTTAAAATGCAAAAAGAATCATCAAAATCGGTTTATAAGCAAAGGAGTTATAAAAAAAGGACGAATTATGAACCTCCTTTTTTGAAGTTGGCTAATATACTGCTTGGTTCTATAGTAGGGTACCTATAGAATTGACATAATATCTCAATTTACACATGCCTATTGTTTGTCGTTAAGGAGTTCCCTGGTGTATCTTCTAAGTCGAATGTCTAATGCCATTGAAATTAAAATGGGACCACCTTGGAGCTATACTGAATCCAGTGCAAAAAAAAAACATCAATATCGGTCCACAATTGACGGAAATATCGCTGAACATACATATAAAAAAAAGCATACATGCAACCGAACATAGAACCTCCGCCTTCTTGAAGTCGGTTAAAAACTAGCTGCGACCCGCGGTATTGTCCGCCGTTTACCACGAAGCTAATACGGTCGCAACGCATCGCTCGCTCGCGTTAATACTTTGCTTAGGGTTTTTCCTGTCATTTTTTCTCTGCTCGGCTCTTAAGAGTCAAAGCATTATCCCACTAATATCCTACTAATATTATAAATGTGAAAGTTTGTTACTAAATCACCCAAAAACGTATGAAACGATTTCAATGAAATTTGGCAAACAGATAGTTTATTGCCTGGATTGACAAATAAGATACTTTTTACGTCCAAAAAAAAAGATTTCTGTCTAAAGTCAACGCGGACGAAGTCGGGGGCAGAAACTAGTGTTAAATAATGAATTGAAACTATCCGACTAGCAGTTCTAGAGATTACCGCATCAATCAAAAGAACCAACAAATAACTAGCTTTATATAATAATATCAGCCTATACTGTCCACTGCTGGACAAAGGCTTTCTCTCACAAATCGAGCTGAGAGAGTGTTACGTCGTAACATAGTTTTAAAAATATAAAATAAAAATAAAAAATCTTTACACACAGACAAACAAAATAACTAGTTGTTACATCGAATGGAAACCGCGCGCCTTAACTAGTGATAGCATCATAATGACCATATAAGGTATTCGTTGGCACCGGAAATCAAATTCCTTCCAGTACACCTAATAAGAAACGCCCACCACATAGAAGGATCTAGAAATAATACAATAGCGAACAACGGGACAATGATCCTATCTCACTCGGTTCGGTTATTGCTAACTTAGTCCCACAAGAATTTTATAAAAAACAGACAATAGTTTAGGGCGTGCCTTGCTTCGGTTGAGCCGTTCTTTCTATATCTCTGTCCTCGTCTCAGACGAAGGATCAAGAGATCTGGGGAGCGCGCACTGTTGCCAGGCAGGAAGTAGGCCGTTCTGGGGGGCAGTATATAAAAACGAGTTCGCGCATGAACAACCCTTTTCCGACGCCAGAGCTCGCACGACAACAAATCAGTTCAGTTCGAACAGTGCTTTATTAAAATAAAAAAAGTAAAAGTTTAAATTAGCAACATTCTTCAACCCCCTTGGTAAGTTTAATATAATTATTCCAATAGTTCTGATTGCTGTTAACTAATTTTTCGTGTCTGGATTAATTCGATTACTATTCAACAAGTGATTTGTTCTACCTTTTAATAGTGTATTTTTCTGTGGCTAAATATATTTCTTAATAGTGGGTAACAACGTAACCAAATGTGACAGCTAGTATCTTAAAAATTGTAAAATATAACCTTTTCTATTCAATCATTCGATAAGTTTTGAATATGTTTCACCGCGGTATTTTTCTTCATTTTTATTATCATATTAATTTCGTCCAAATCGATCCAGCCTCCACAAGAAACCAGGAGAGATAATATGGCCGCGATAATTAATTCCCACTGTGCATTCCACGCGTGTGTTGTTGAAAATCTGTGGCTTGTGAATATCTATTTTTCTAAATATTTGTTGTCAAAAATTTCGTAATCACTAAATTTCTAACTTCATACATTAAAATAATGAGCTTTTTGTTTTGTTAATCTATTAGTAATTGCCACCGCAAATTGTATAAGTAAACACAAAATTATTCGCTGGATTGATGCCACGAAAGAGGGTTTTCTCAATATACCCGACAAAAAAAAAATATCAATGGTCATTGTTTCGATGTTTTTATAGACCTACCGTCATGTGTAAGAGTTAAAATTTATGTACCTCATAGCGTAGTGGAGTGGTGATAGTCCTAAATATAATGTTGGGGTTTGATTCTGGGTTGGGTAATAAGTTTTTTTATATATTTGTTTTTCCTTATATTTAAACCGGACGTATATATCACCACTCCATTTCGTGAATATTTTAATTGCTTCGCGAAAGATGCCGACGCCCACTCCTGGTCTCACCTAGTGCCTGGGGGTCGGATCTTTCGCGCTACATGTGTCCAATTCGGCGCGTTCCAGAAAACTGGGGGTCCACCGTACGGGTTGACAAGTACGGTTTGGGAGACAGCAGGCCTCATTTCTGCCCGTCGACTCCCGCTGACCTCGGCGGCTGAGGGCCTTCTACAGGGCACCTCCAGATTCCTCACCTAGCCGGTGGAGGCTGTTACCGAAGACCCCCCACGCGTCACGGGATCGAGCGGCCTAAAGATAAGTCCCCAGCGCCCATAGGTTTTTTTTGTGGACCCGAAAACTCCCCTGTGCCGGGAATTCACGCCCCATTTTAATATTGATACTTATTCTAATTTTCTGGATTGTTTGCGTAATTAAATATATTTTTCTTGATAACAATAAACATTTGTATTTTTTTGTAATTGTTTGTTTTATTTGTACCCGCCGTCAGGCGGTCGTAACAAAGTGGCGCCAACGTTTGAAGGGCAAAGCACAGAGAAGTTTTCGTACTATTGTGGTGTCGGTATTTTTCAATTCCAGGTGGTAAGCCTTTGCGGACGAGGCTGAACGGGGTGGTACCACCGACCCGTTTCTCATTAAAGAGGAACGAGTAGCCGATTATTGTCATCTGGCTCCGCCGGGTAATCAAATACCATCTCTGATTACCCACATATGCGTGAACTGCACAGTGGGCAATAATTTTTTTTCTACTACATTTTTGTTTCGTTTTTTTATTTTGTTATAACATTGCATTACCTTTCATGTTTTTTTTAGCATTTGTATTTTGCATTTGTGTTTGTGCGTAATTGACATTTCCTTTCAGAGATTTTATTCTTTATTGGTGCATTTATTGCATTCATTTTTTTATTGTAGCAATTATTTATTGTTTTGCAATTTTTTTTTTAATATACTCTGAAAAGATAATAGCGGTTACGTACATTATTTTAAATCGTTGTAATTTTTTTTTTAACATTGCCCACAATCGTGTCACATTCCGTCGCGTATTTCAGTTCACTATTTTAATTTCAATTATTTGTCTCACAAAATATTATTTAATATATTGAGCCATTTTAGCTTCAATAGAGGTGTTTAATAAAAATATTTACTTGAATTAGCTTGAACTTAGTCAATTCTTTAAAATTAATTTTGCTTAAAAATGGACCGTACCATTAAATGTTTACATTTAACTGAACCGGAGCTCACGTATGAAGTAGCCAAACGCGGTTTCCTCTCCTACGTAATTTTTTTTTTTGGTAGTATGTTGTCATACTTTTATAGTGTCTCTGATCCTCATATTAAGTCACTTATTATGTTGTTATATTCACGTGGGTTATACACGTTGAATTTACCTTATCATTTTCGTTCTGTTTCGTGGGTTCGACTCATAAAATGTTTTTTCCTTTTTTAGGGTTGCTAATCATTATTATGAAATATTAGCATTTGTTTTATTTGATCATGTATCGGCAAATATTAAATTGAACATTATTTCGTTCAGTAATTAATTATGTTTGTCTTTAGCGGATTAAAACAAGCCTACACGAATTTGATGTTTTGATTGGGAGTTTTGTTTTAGTGTGTATGATTCCTTTATAGGTCTACACACGTTTTGTTTTATTTGCGTTTTGCAAATTTTTAGCGGAGTATGACAGTTTCTTGGTATAGGTCTACTCGTCTGCTGCTTTCTTTTCGTTACAGCGGGTCGTGACTGTAACAAATTCGCTAAAGACTAAACATACTCGCAATGCCGCTTAGTTTAGTTAATTTTGTTTTAATCAATTGTTCGTATATTAATCATAGTCGTCACCGTCCACGGTTCGATTCTTGTTTTCCTTGATACATAGTGTTTCGGAATATTGGTTAATTTTTTTTTCTTTCTCTCGTCTACAATAATTTTAAATTAAAAAGTTGTTGCGTTTCGGTCTCTGTCTACGTTGTCTTTGATGAATTAAAATAAGCCTACACGAAAGTTGACGTTTAGTTGGGAGATTGTTTTTTTTTTTTGCGTTTTGCGCGATATAGCGGATTATGAGCCTTGTATGGGCCTTATTCGTTTATTGTTTTGCGTTTTGCGCATTTATGGCGGGTTGCGACCTCTTGTATGGGTCTGATTCGTCTTATTGTTTTGCGTTCTGCGCGTATAGAGCGGGTAGTGACTCTTTAAGTAAGCCTACACTAATTTTCTCGTTACAGCGGGTCGTGACTGTAACAAATTCATCAAAGACCAAATGTATTTCACAGTGCCGATTCGTCCGAATGTTTCACGTTTCAGTATTCTTCCTCTTAGACGCTTCTTGTCAAGCAGTACTGTTCTCGAGTCCAATCTTTTAATAGGGTTGTACTCTGTTTGTATGGCAGTCTGTTGATTATAAATTTCCTCAGACAACTATGACAGGTCGTATGCTAGGTCGCATGGTAGGTATTTGGTAGTGGAAGTATGAAAGTGAGACAGTTACTGGGCAGTTCTGTCCTTCATGGACGCTTACCGCAGCGGATTTTACTACGTAAAATCCTTTCTCTGGGAGAGGGGGTATTGTTACGTCGTAACATAGTTTTAAAAATATAAAATAAAAATAAAAAATCTTTACACACAGACAAACAAAATAACTAGTTGTTACATCGAATGGAAACCGCGCGCCTTAACTAGTGATAGCATCATAATGACCATATAAGGTATTCGTTGGCACCGGAAATCAAATTCCTTCCAGTACACCTAATAAGAAACGCCCACCACATAGAAGGATCTAGAAATAATACAATAGCGAACAACGGGACAATGATCCTATCTCACTCGGTTCGGTTATTGCTAACTTAGTCCCACAAGAATTTTATAAAAAACAGACAATAGTTTAGGGCGTGCCTTGCTTCGGTTGAGCCGTTCTTTCTATATCTCTGTCCTCGTCTCAGACGAAGGATCAAGAGATCTGGGGAGCGCGCACTGTTGCCAGGCAGGAAGTAGGCCGTTCTGGGGGGCAGTATATAAAAACGAGTTCGCGCATGAACAACCCTTTTCCGACGCCAGAGCTCGCACGACAACAAATCAGTTCAGTTCGAACAGTGCTTTATTAAAATAAAAAAAGTAAAAGTTTAAATTAGCAACATTCTTCAACCCCCTTGGTAAGTTTAATATAATTATTCCAATAGTTCTGATTGCTGTTAACTAATTTTTCGTGTCTGGATTAATTCGATTACTATTCAACAAGTGATTTGTTCTACCTTTTAATAGTGTATTTTTCTGTGGCTAAATATATTTCTTAATAGTGGGTAACAACGTAACCAAATGTGACAGCTAGTATCTTAAAAATTGTAAAATATAACCTTTTCTATTCAATCATTCGATAAGTTTTGAATATGTTTCACCGCGGTATTTTTCTTCATTTTTATTATCATATTAATTTCGTCCAAATCGATCCAGCCTCCACAAGAAACCAGGAGAGATAATATGGCCGCGATAATTAATTCCCACTGTGCATTCCACGCGTGTGTTGTTGAAAATCTGTGGCTTGTGAATATCTATTTTTCTAAATATTTGTTGTCAAAAATTTCGTAATCACTAAATTTCTAACTTCATACATTAAAATAATGAGCTTTTTGTTTTGTTAATCTATTAGTAATTGCCACCGCAAATTGTATAAGTAAACACAAAATTATTCGCTGGATTGATGCCACGAAAGAGGGTTTTCTCAATATACCCGACAAAAAAAAAATATCAATGGTCATTGTTTCGATGTTTTTATAGACCTACCGTCATGTGTAAGAGTTAAAATTTATGTACCTCATAGCGTAGTGGAGTGGTGATAGTCCTAAATATAATGTTGGGGTTTGATTCTGGGTTGGGTAATAAGTTTTTTATATATTTGTTTTTCCTTATATTTAAACCGGACGTATATATCACCACTCCATTTCGTGAATATTTTAATTGCTTCGCGAAAGATGCCGACGCCCACTCCTGGTCTCACCTAGTGCCTGGGGGTCGGATCTTTCGCGCTACATGTGTCCAATTCGGCGCGTTCCAGAAAACTGGGGGTCCACCGTACGGGTTGACAAGTACGGTTTGGGAGACAGCAGGCCTCATTTCTGCCCGTCGACTCCCGCTGACCTCGGCGGCTGAGGGCCTTCTACAGGGCACCTCCAGATTCCTCACCTAGCCGGTGGAGGCTGTTACCGAAGACCCCCCACGCGTCACGGGATCGAGCGGCCTAAAGATAAGTCCCCAGCGCCCATAGGTTTTTTTTGTGGACCCGAAAACTCCCCTGTGCCGGGAATTCACGCCCCATTTTAATATTGATACTTATTCTAATTTTCTGGATTGTTTGCGTAATTAAATATATTTTTCTTGATAACAATAAACATTTGTATTTTTTTGTAATTGTTTGTTTTATTTGTACCCGCCGTCAGGCGGTCGTAACAAGAGATTAGGTCATACTCCACCACGCAGACCCAGTGCGGATTGATGGAGGCAGGTTTGTGGCCACCTGATGTTGGAACTTATCAAGCCGCCTTTAAGGCTTCCAACTCGGCTTAACGACTACCACATTAAGTGGTAGCCGGGACCAACGGCTTAGTGTGCCTTCCGAAGCACGGAAACGCTCGAACATGAAAATGCCACAAGCGGTCACCCATCTCGGGCCGACCAAGTCGAACGCTGCTTAACCTTGGTAATCGTTAAGAACACCGCGGTCGCACAGCGCTACGAGCGCCTCCTACTAGCTTTACTATATTAGTATACATTACTAGCTTCTGACCGTGACTTCGACTGCCTTGACTTTACACAGGAATCTAAAATTTTCGTTCCTAATAAATCCGTTCAGCCGTTTTTACGTGTACATATGTGTGGTATATACTATCTGACACATTTAAAATATTATGGTAGGATTATGCACTTGACTCTCTTGTTGATCTATACAATAGGCGATTACGAGATCTGGAGTTCGAATCCTTGGTCAGCCGTGACATTCAGGTTTTTCTACCTAAAAATTCTTAGTTGTGGCTGGTACTATGGCAACTACGATTGCCCTTGCCCGACCTAACGTTGTCGGCCAAATGTGGGTGTACATAGTCACCTCTGTTACCCGTAGTTGGGAAATATAATAGAGACGGTGTTCTGTCTTAAAAACTAAGAGCCAGTAGGCACAAAGTTGTAATTATTTTATTAGTAAAAATCTGGAACTGAAATCCTTAGTAATATCATAAAGGACATTGTTCTGCGACCATACATGATTTGCCCCAGAGCCAACAGCAATGAAAAAATACTTGTATGATTTAAAATCACCCAAAAAGTCTCTTAAGGCATTAATTATTAAACGGACAAGCGGGGGAATCGCAATATTGCACAAAAAGTATTAGATTTAGAGGTTATAATTCAGTAGCCATTAATACATATGAATGAGGTTATACTGTGTTTATTGACAGTTAGTAAAGATGTCGGCGACCTCGATATAAGTACTTACAATACTTTGAAATATTCGTTTTAAATTGCAAATTGTCCGTTAGGTACCATTTGCCATTATTTTGGGTGGCATGGGTCATATATTTGTTGGCTCTGGGGGAATTTTCGACAATATCTATTGAAAGTAACTCTGTTGTCTGTTACCTTTTCACGCCCAAACTACTGAATAGGTTTTAATAAAATTCGACAAGGACATAGATTTTATCCGGCAAAATGACGCAATTTCAGTCAGACCTTTTGTGTCAAAAATTTGTCCTGTGCAGGATTCGAACCCGCGACTACTCGATCGACTTAAGCTCTTAACCACTAGCCTAAGCCGCCCGTCTTTATTCAATATGCTCGTAAAAAAACTTTTATACGCCAAACGAATATTTTAATCAACAATATTTGATATGATCTTACCCATGGTAAATTAATTATTCCGATTTATTGATGTATATTATACAACAACGACTTATCAATTTATTTACCTATGCAAATAAACCTCTGATTCGATTCAGAAGCCTTCCTTAAATGTATTTTGTTTCGAATTCAAAGCTCATTGTACAAAAAAACTTGGCAAATTGCCCATAATCCAAAGTGCCTTCACCATTACGTCATGATAGATATTATACTTACTTATTTTATTGTTACTGAACGGGAAAGACTTTTGTAACTCCATTGTTCAAATGCTGGTTTAGGTTTTAATTTAACAATGCACAATAGAATATAGAGGAATGACATATCACCAAATGAGCCATGTTGACAATGAAAAGCTTTTTACTTGTTTTAATGGTATGAATCCAATTTGAGGATAACTTAAGTAATTTGCCAACACGATGGTTTTGATCTTTAATTTCCGGTGCAGTTAAACTTATAGAAAATATACGAAATAATATTAGCCCTGTTAAGAAACTGCCCAACCGTTGGGCACGGACCTACTCTCACACCATATACCACCGTGGTGGACTATGGCCTTAACCCTCTCAGGTTAAGGCCATAGTTCACCACGCTGGCCCAGTGCGGGTTAGCGAAATTCACACACCTTCAAGAAACTTAGGCATGCAGGTTTCTTCACGATGTTTTTCTTGACCGTTAAAGCAAATAATAGTTAATTTTTAATACGCACATGCTTTAGAAAATACAGAAGTGCATGCTTGAGCTGGAACCCGAGACTTCTGACTTTGCAGACCAATGGTCTATCCACTAGGCTATCACTGTTTCTGCAAAATATACGTATATGAATTAAAAATATTAGAATTAGTTGGTGCTGTGATTGCTGTTTAATGTGTTATAAGGGGGCCGTATTTCTATTAAAAATTGATATTGGGTCTTAATGTGCTTTGTCACAATAATGTTTATTCTTTCTTTTGTATGTACGTATATGTATTTTTTTAATGGGACTAAGACCGCCACACTTTGCCTCTATTGTAACTCTTGTAAGCCAAGATCCACAATGGTCTTCTTAGATGACACCAAGGTTTGAACCTTGGGGTGTCCCGGGGATTGTTTTAATTGTCTTGGAACCCGCAACAAATTTAATCAGAAAGAAAAACAGAAGGAGTTAAAAAAATATAATTTCACTCCCCTCCTTTGCAAAGTGGGACACACAAAAAATTGGCAGATCATCCATAGAGAAAGAGACTACAACTAGGATAAGCCCAGCAGTAAAGTATATGTATATGTATTGTATGATATACAAATCTGATCGTTCGATCGAAATGTCTTCTGCAAAACAAAGGTATCTTAAAGATCGCCACGATGACTGATTCCGGCCTGCATCCACTGTTTTCTGCGACATTTACCAGGACATATATGCCATATATACATATCAGGCCAGGACTCTTAAAATCTGGCAAAGTCAAATTTAAAACAAGGATATAAATCACTGTTCATTGTCGTATAACAGACCTAAGCTAAGGCCTTCTCTCACAAATGTAGGTGAAAGACTATTTTCTATTGCTGGTACTAAATCTGTATTAGGTCCGCGTGGTGGAGTATAACATAAGTCCTACTATGCACGCGGACCCAGTGCAGATTGGTGAAGGTTTGCAACTACTGATTGAGCATATCAAGCCATAAGCTTTCCAACTTGGCTTAACGACAATCATAAGAAGTGGTAAACGGGACTTATGGCTTATCGTGCTTTCCAGAGCGCAGAAATAGAGATGGACTATAAAAATCCATTTTTGTGCACGTCTATAAATAGGGAAGTGTGTATGAAAGAGCCATGTTTTGAAAGAGCCAGTCCAATTTTAGCCTACTTCTAAAAGTAATATCATATATCATTAGTTCTGAATCATGGAAAAATAACTATGCGATTCAGATCACACCTCAGATAATAACCACAAACTGTTAAAAATAAGATACCAGCAAACGCAGAATAATAAAGAAAATTCCAAAAGTAAGAAAGAGTAACTTACATGCTATATTTGCGAAGGGTGGGCACAGGATTGTTGTAGTTTCCAAGGAGTAATAAATTAATTTTGTTAAAAACGTTATTTTTTATTAGTTTGTCAATTTTAATAGTTTTAGACTGATGGAATTATTTTAATGATAAAAATGAAAAAATACTTAAAAACTTAGCAAATATTGATTACGATTATAAGTTAAGTTCTGTTACCTTTGGATTTTTGTTTTAAATTACTTTTAATAATTCTTTTCGCTATGTACAGGATGCCGGGTCTTTCACGGAGACGTGGTTCTTTCAACAACAGGATGCCTTGGATGAGCCGAATTCCCCTTTTTTAAACTCTTTTTACATATTTTGGGTAGTTACTTTCTATTAGTTTTTGATTGCTATATGTTAACAATTAAAGTAATTAGTCCTGACATGCATTTTTTATTTAAAATCGGTAGATTTTTAAAGTAGTGTTTTTGGATAGTACCCAAAACTGGATCTATCGTACACACTCTCCCCGAGCTGCGTCAGTTGTTTTTTAACTTCGTTATATGATTAAAAATATATCTAAGTACCTACCTAGGTACCTACATATCCGCTGTAGTAGGTTGAGATTTTTATACCTATGATATAAGGATTTCCTTATGCGAAAAGGATATTATGACAAGTCACTGTGTGTGACTTCATATTTTTTGTCCAAAACTAGATTAATTTTCAATTTATTAAATTATAGCCATCATAATAAATACCCATTACCATTAGTGGGTATTTGTTATTTATAATGTTGATTGTATCTTAACTGTCTCGTTAGTCGAGTGCCGCAAATTTCGGCTGGCGATCACAAGGTCCTGGGTTCCAATGATAGATCAGACAGTCTGATTTTCCAATAGAAAAAAAATCTTAGTTACAGTCCCTAGACTGTATTTTTTTCGGACTACGGTCCGGAATTGTGTCCGGTATAATAGGCAATAGGCTCGCACCTACTACATTTCTTTTCATTTTTCTTTCTTTTAAAAAAAACTTAGCCTCACACTAGGAATTATTCCTGTATCATGGGTGCGTTTACAAACACGATTCCACATACATAAACACCCAGACCGCAACAAATATTTGTGGGTCACACAAATATTTATCCCGTGCGGGGATGGAAACCGCGACGCTCGAGAGGGCGGAACGGCTTAAGCTAACCTAACCTAACCTAACCACTGGACGAAGCCGTCCGTCAAACATTAGTAACAAACATCATCGAAGATAGTGGGGGTGTACAGCGTGTACCTCTTAACCATTAGATGAAGCCGTCCGTCAAATATTAGTAGCAAAAATCATCGAAGATAGTGGGGGTGTACAGCGTGTACCTCTTAACCATTAGATGAAGCCGTCCGTCAAATATTAGTAGCAAAAATCATCGAAGATAGTGGGGGTGTACAGCGTGTACCTCTTAACCATTAGATGAAGCCGTCCGTCAAATATTAGTAGCAAAAATCATCGAAGATAGTGGGGGTGTACAGCGTGTACCTCTTAACCATTAGATGAAGCCGTCCGTCAAATATTAGTAGCAAAAATCATCGAAGATAGTGGGGGTGTACAGCGTGTACCTCTTAACCATTAGATGAAGCCGTCCGTCAAATATTAGTAGCAAAAATCATCGAAGATAGTGGGGGTGTACAGCGTGTACCTCTTAACCATTAGATGAAGCCGTCCGTCAAATATTAGTAGCAAAAATCATCGAAGATAGTGGGGGTGTACAGCGTGTACCTCTTAACCATTAGATGAAGCCGTCCGTCAAATATTAGTAGCAAAAATCATTGAAGATAGTGGGGGTGTACAGTGTGTACCTCTGCGGCCCCCTATTTTTTACTGATACAGAACCACCTATACTGTCCCACTGCTGGTCTAAGGCCATCTATAAATGCCCCGCGGCCAACAGCGTAGATCACTGCAACACACAAAGCGATATTTTTTCTTCAGTGAACATCTTTCAGCTGATGTTTTTTTATTTTAATAATAGTAGGTAGTATTTTACCGATTGTGCGAATCATCACGCTGATGTAACAGGCAGGGTAATGTCAGGGACACACGGCCGACAGTCGAGCGGAACCGACATACTGCTTTTTATGTAACATTACCTGCACCGGCAATCTTTAGCTTTTTTATGTCGACAGGATGTGTGCCAGTTAGTTGGGCTTCACATTCGAAATATGTGTGTATCGAGGTATCTTTACGATAATACTTGTGAGGGAGTAGCTGACTACTCAACTTCTTAACCAAATCTAAAATATCTCTGAAGATATCTAACGACTACAAACCTAAAATATGACTGCCTCGTTGTTCTAGTGACAAAGCGTATCGCTTTGTGATCAAGAGATCCTAGGTTTAAATCCTATAACAAATGTAGTTTTTCTAACGAAAACTTCCTAGTATGAGTCCGTAGTCTCAAATTGTGCCCGGTATATGGCTATAGGCTCGCCCCATATTACATAGGACTTAACATCGTCGGCAACCTAACAAACCTAACAAAGTGGGTGTACTTAGTACACCTCTGCCACCCCCGCTTCGGGAATACAGGCGTGACGGTGTTTTATATATTTAAGGTTTGGTTAAGAGCTTGAGTCGCTCCGCCCACTGAGTAGTCACAGGTTCGGTTCTTGTATGGGCCAAATTTTGTGTAACCCGTAAATATTGGGATCAGTCTGGGTATTCGTGCACTGAGGATGCCTTGGTTTAGTGGTTAGAGCGGTGGTCGCTCCGCTCCTTGGATCGAGTAGTCGAGGGTTCGATCCCCGATCAGGACGAATCTTTGTGTGACCCACGTGTGTTGGTGTGTATGTGAAATTCATGTTTGTGAATGTAGCCACGACGCATGATTATACCAGTATTAGGAATCATTTTTTAAATGTCAATTACGTATGTTTTTAGAGACCATAATTAAGTATTTTTTTTCAAATTCGATAACGATAACCACCAAAATAATAGACCAACTGGGACGCTATCAATCCTACTTCCTACTAATATTATAAATGTGAAAGTTTGTATGTTTAGATGTTACTCAATCGCGCAAAAACGGCTGAACGGATTTGGATTGGATAGAACAAAATTTGGCATACAAATAGTTTATTACCTGGATTAACATATAAAATACTTTTTATCCCGGAAAAATTTAAGATTCCTGACTAAAGTCAACGCGGACGAAGTCGCGGGTAGAAACTAGTGTCTTTATACAAAGCTGAACTACGAATGTGAGCGTACAGTCATAAGGAAATAAGCATTAGTAACAACAGATTTATAGTTGTTCCAATTTATTGTTCGTAATGTTACGTACTAATTAAAAGCGGAATAGTTATGGATAATAATGTCTGCTTTTCACAGACAAAAGTGTTTACATTCAACATGAAATAAAACTATTTTACGGATATAGAAAAACCCGTAAAATTATTTTATTAAAATTATTTATTTTATTTCATGTGTAATATTCGCGTAAATCTAAGAACTCAGTATGTTTACATTCAAGTTAATAATGATATCTATATAAATAAATATAAAACAAATATTTGTTTGTAAAGTCAAAATAACAGCTTTTTACTAAATACATATGAAAGTATATACGGACTTATAACAAAAACAATGAATTTTTAAAATTTTACACTGTCTGTCTGGTTGTTTGTTCCGGCTAATCTCCGAAATGGCTGGACTGATTTTCACGGGACTTATAGCTGATGTTATAAAGAGTAACTTAGGCTACTCTGATTTTAGAAAAAAAATTGTTAAATTTCACGCGGGCGAAGTCGCGGGTTACAGTTAGTTTATAGTAATATTATAAAGAGGAAAGATTTGTTTGTTTGTGATCGATAAACTCTAAAACTACTGAACCGATTTTAATCATTCTTTTACCATTACAAAACTACATTATCCAGAAATAACATATGCTATATAACATATATTCGGCAGGTGGCGCTGTTGTCGACCGAGTGCGAAGTCGCAGGAATCTGCTAGTATTAGTATTTTGAAAAGCTTTACTTAAATTACTTATCATTTATTTATTGCCTAGTGGTATATGGTGCGGCAAGCGATCGCGGGAGGGGATCTACGACTACGTCGTCGTTGCCCGTATTCTGAGCGGAAAGAATGTATGACAAAGCATCGGGGGGATCGGTGAGAATTAACAAGTCTTGAATTCGAATCAATCGCAGTCTGGAGGCGGGAATTGTGCCCTATATAATGGCAATAGCGTCGCCTCCTTTGATTTGGGACCTAATATCGTCGGCGAAATGTTATATGAATATACGAATAAAGGCGTAACGATGTGACTATGACGACACTCACCGGTTATTAAAAAGGGATTTCATACAAAATGTAGGTACTTGTAATCACGACAAAACTGCTGTTATATAAAATTAAAATTTCAAAAATAATGAGTTGTCTAACACGGAACAATAATTTGCGTTTAATTAACTTTTCACACTTGACCGTTCTTTTCCGTGAACATCGTATGAACACGTAAACGATATGTAATGATTCCGTCCGACTCCGTAATGTACGTGTGTTAATATGTAACGGAATACATAATTCATTATGTCTGTATTTCGCGAGATCCGCGCAGCTGATATTTACGGTTATGACTTCAAGAGAAGATAATTATAAAAAAATATTACTGTATGGTTTACAGGGAATAACAAAACTAAAATTATCGTTGGTCTTGCACTCGTTCGTCCCATATTTCCAACTTTTGATGTGATTCACCCCTTTTGATAGTACCCACTCGCCTCTCAACATGGGACGAATTTATTATTAATATTTTTGAAACTCTCATTCGCCCACCGGTAAGAATATACCGAAGTAAAGTCCAGATACATCATCATCTCAGCCTATACTTGTCCACTGCTGAACATAGGCCTCCCCAATCGCTCTCCAGCGTAACCGATGAATTTAATTAACAATAATATTAAATGGATATCGATCATGCCAACTTATTTTTGATCAAAACACATAGTGATAAATTTCGCTTCCTCGAGACAGGTTTTGCCTATATATAGTATGCCTTTGTTATTATAGTCTTTAACTTTTTCACGAGCTATGGGTACGGTGATGTTTGATAAAAATCCATTTCACGCATATTGTCTTCCGGAATATTAAAAATAAGGAATCACAAAAATGAACAAGAGTATAAAGATAAACAAAAAACTATTTTAATTTGCATTTAAACCAAATATGGTTTAAAATATAATTTATACAACTGTTTATAAATTTTCTTAATTATTTTAAAAACTTAAATTTAAAATTTAATGAAATCGTTATAATCGATAAATTGTTTGTAAAATTTCCATACCGTTTACCTATTTATTACTTTACGAATATTATTCTATATATCCGCCTTAAAAGACATGGTATGCTCAAAGTCAAGAAATTAATTAAAAACGTGGACGGTTGACATATTAAAATAGATAATTTCATAAATTTTTAAATAATAATTCAAGTGAGCGACCAATTAAGCGATTTTTCTTTTTCACGATTTTTCTGACGAATTGCTTGATCCTTAAATAAATTATGAAACTATTGTATTTTGTCTTTTTTTTCAATTATTGTTATTATAATCGATTCATTTTTCGTTATGAATTATCTCAATACGGTATTCAATTGATTCTATTTCATCGAATTTATCATCATCACTTTTCTAGAAATGTTAAATCCCAAACGTCACCGTACCCATGAAACCATATGAAACAGATTATAGTGTGGTAGGCATAAGTAACTCCGAAATCTTACAGACTTACCTTCTGTGCCTTTCCTAGTTCATCATCATCATCATCATCTCAGCCTATACTTGTCCACTGCTGAACATAGGCCTCCCCAATCGCTTTCCAGCGTAACCGGTCCGATGCCACCTGCATCCAACGACTTCCTGCGATTTTCACAAGATCGTCGGTCCATCTGGCAGGCGGTCGTCCCACACTGCGCTTGCCAATACGTGGTCTCCACTCTAGAATCTTTCTGCCCCAACGCCCGTCCGATCTATGTGGCCCGCCCATTGCCACTACAGCTTGCTAATCTTAACGGCTATGTCGGTGACCTTGGTTCTTCTACGAATCTCCTCATTCCTGATTCGATCGCGTAGAGAAACGCCGAGCATAGCTCTCTCCATAGCTCGCTGAGCAACTCTGAGCTTTTTTATGAGACCTATAGTAAGAGACCACGTCTCTGATCCATATATCATCACTGGTAACACACACACACTAGTTTCCTAGTTATTGTATTTTAATTTTACTTGAATATTATAAAATTGTATGTCTGTGATTCCTTTTCTTAGCAAAGAAACCTTATTATTATTATACATAAAATCAGATTGACTACATTTAGCTAAAATTTTATACCCGATTATTATTATTATGAAAAAGGCATAAAATGTCTAAGATCTGCCAAAGTATTTTGACCCTTAAGATCGTCAGTTTTGGACACAAATCCAATACCGGGCTGTGATTAATTCAATTATAAAATATAATAAAAAACCAGCTACAGTCTGCCCAACTGGAAATAGTTAGTAGTAGACCTTCGCAGCTGCAATAATTTAATTCTACACATCAGACCACAAGCCTAACGAAGTATACCAATATTTCATTATTACCACATGCCAAAACATGTAATAAATATAAACGAAAGTCCATTTTCTATCAAGATAACAGAGGCCAGTAAGATATAATACAGATAGCCGAACCCTATCGTTTGTATGATAAATGCGATTGCAAATTTGCAACTAATCATAAGCGACGTTCAAGGTACCGGCCTGGACACCAGTAGCGTCAACATTACAATGCAATACATACCCAAACATCAAAGCCTTCATTCATGCCATGAAATACTGTCAAAGCGGCCGACCAACTTGAAAAGATTAATTTATTGTTCCAACATTCTTCGAGGATCAGTCCCCATTAATCATAAGTAAAGCAATGTCATTGTATGTGACATACATGACACGGTACATACCAGCGAATGAAATGTAACAGCAATAGTGCGCGCGCGCCGCGGTAAGCTCGGCGGGCGGTGATGGCGCGACCTTGCGCCGGCCACCGCGCAGGGCGGGGGCGCCTATGACTGCCGCCGGACGCCGAGCCTTCGCCACTTGTACTGTGCCAACGACACGACCAGCGCGCTCCCAAAAACAATAAATAAAAACGATTTCAAATATTCGAAAACCTCAAATCGAACATATTCGTTTTTTTAAGTTCCCGCGTTCGGAATGACAGTTTGATTTTTTAAAATGTGGGGTTGGTTGTTTTACATCGCCGCCGCGGCGGCGCTGTCGGTCGCGAACGGTGCGGGCGCAGGCGCCGCCCGCCTCGTCTGTTACGTGGAAAGCGCGAGCGAGACCGCCGGTTTTTCCGAGTGTACACATCTCGTTTACGCGGGCGACGCGAGAGGAGACAAACTCGACGGAATATTGAAAGAATACCGTAAGAACAACCCTAGACTGAAAATCGTGTTGAGAGTCGCTGATACCGATAAGGTAAGTTAAAATCTTAACTACAAATACTGTATTTTCCTTACATGTTGACCTATCTATCTTTATCATCACGCCAGATCCCTTGTGGTAAGCAGATAGTACATAGTTCCAACAGGTTATTTCCTTACCTCTCAGGGTTCCTCCACTTCATAGTGCATCTCACGCTTGCCAATTACGGAGACTCTTGATTTGCCCCTCAGATAAGATACATTCTATCAGGGTAATATAGTCACATGTATATTATCATAAAAATCCGTAACCGGCGAGCGTGTATGAGACAAACTATGAGAGTGGAGGAAGGTTGTTGTTTTTTAATTTTCTTTCTTCTGGGGAAGGCAAAGGGATCTAGCTCATACAGCCTAGTCAGAAGTGGTATTCTTTCTAGATACGATGAATTGATGAGAACGATGATAATGAAATTGATGATTACCCCATCCTGTATAGTAAAGCGATGGATACTGTACATACCAATTTTGAATGCAATGCAAACATATTATCACTTTGTTACAATTACCTTGACTCATGCACATAAAAGAATACATAATGGTTAATATTCCACCAACATTACACATCATTAATCGAAGTAACACAAGTTTTGGAAATTAAAACAAATTGACGACATCACTCTTCGACTTCCCGCCAAAACTCGAAGCCAGAGAGGTATGTAAGGAAAGAACCTGTTGGGACTTTGTACTCTCTGCCTACCCTCCAAAGGATCTGGTGTGATGATATACATCAAAAATCCCACTTGCATTTTACGTAAAGGAATTACGTTTGAATTGACAATTTTAAACACTTCCGAGCGGCGTCGCCCATATTGATGATCTAGTTAAACGTATTCTTTTGTTTAAGTAAAAGAGGCTCCCTCACGCGTCTCGTGGAAAGTAAAACCAGCACTAATGGAGCTGTAGCGAGTGTTTGTAGTTGCGCAACAGTTGCTAATTGTCCGACATGTTAGCGGTTGTTTCGGAAGTGGACCGTGGTTTATGCGTCCTGGGAAACTTGAATGTTGGACTATATTGTTGTTTTACGTTAATGTAGAAACTTATGTTTTTTACTTATTTTTAAGCATGTAGATATTTCTTGGCCGCTTTATCACAGCGGCGATTTAAGGCAAGCAAATTTTCAGTATTAGGACGGTTAAATATTTTTTCTGTTATTCGTTACCATAATTTAATTTATAATGAAAAGGTTGGGCGTCTTATAAAACTCATTTTAAAAAGAGTAAGCGTGGAGTTTCTTGGCCATATTCTTCGTTAGATGAATGAACAACTGGTAGAGACTTAAAAACTTACTTCCCAGCTGATTCTGTCTTGACCATTCACAAATAGTTTTTGGCGTACTGGAATAAAGTCTTTTGATTGACTGACCTGCTTGTGTACAATAAGGGTCGTGGATTTTGAAGATAACACAAAATTACCGATATTATTCGTATTTAAGATTTATTAAGTTAAAGACTGCCTCGTTGGTCTAGTGGCAAAGCACATCGCTTTGCGATCACGAGGTCCTGGGTTCAAATCCTAGGCCGGACAAATGTAGTTTTTCTAACGAAAAATTCCCAGTATGAGTCCGGAGTCTGGAATTATGCCCGGTATATGGAAATGGGCTCGTCCCCTATTACATGTGACCTAACATTGTCGGCGAAACATGGGTGTATTCGGTACGCCTCTGCCACCCCCGCTTGGGGAATATAGGCGTGACGGCGTTTTTTTTTTATAAGTTTTTTAAGTTTCATGTTTCTATATACCTTGCCCTTATTTAAAGTTTTTAATTATATTAGGATGTAAAATGGTGGTAAAAAATACGCACGAGAACAAGAAGAAAGAATTTTTTTTTTTTTAAACCTAGCCCCACACTTGGATTTCTTCCTGTGTCGTGGGTGCGTTTACAAACATGAAAATCCACATACACAAATACCCAGACCGGAACAAATAATTGTGGATCACACAAATATTTGTCCCGTGCAGGACTCGATGGACCCGCTATTAGACGCAGTGAGCAGAGCGGCTTAAGCTCTTAACCTGCGCTAAATCGTCCATCCAAATTATTGGCCTATATTCTTATTTCTGCATCGTAATTATTTTTCAATTGAAAATCTCGTATTTTATTGAATCTTATAACAGGGACCTATACATATACATATGTCACAAAATCCAATCTTCCTTAAATACTTTACGTATATGGTTTGAAGGTAAAAAACATGACAGGGGTGATAAATGGGTACTAAAACTATAGCTACTAATTACTTATGTCGTGTGTAGTTTAAAGCTGTTTTAACGGTCCCATTTTTTTAAACGAATGTTATACCACACGTAAAATTATTCTTGTGTCTTGTGAACATAAATAATACAGAGACATAAATATTCATACCGAAGCAAACACAACGATATTTTCCAGGCGCGGATCGAAAATACTAGAAGATAAATCGTAAGGAAAACCTATTGGAACTGTATTCTCTGCCTACTTCGCAAGGGATCTGGCGTGTGGATATAGATATAGAATAAATCATAGTAGGAGAATAAACCATCTCTAATGTTCGAGTAAGCAGTGATAGCCTAGTGGTTAGACCGTTGGACTGCAAAGTCAGAGGTCTCAGGGTCAAATCCAGGCACGCACCTCTGTCTTTTCGAAAGCATGTGCGTATTAATAAAAAGGCGCTCGTAGCGCTGTGCGACCGCGGTGTTCGTACCGATCACCAAGGTTAAGCAGCGTTCGACTCGGTCGGCCTGAGATGGGTGACCGTTTGTGGCATTTTCATATTCGAGCGTCTCCGTACTTGGAAAGGCACGTTAAGCTGTTGGTCCCGGTTACCACTTAATGTGGTAGTCGTTAAGCCGAGTTGGAAGCCTTAAAGGCGGCTTGATAAGTCCCAACAGCAGGTGGCCAGAAACCTGCCTCCACCAATACGCACTGGGTCCGCGTGGTGGAGTATGACTTAATCTCTCTCACCTCGATTTGTGAGAGAAGGCCTTTGCCCAGCAGTGGGCAGTATAGGCTGATATTATATTATTATTATTATTAATAAATTAACTATCACTTGCTTTAACGGTGAAGGAAAACATCGTTAGGAAACCTGCATGCCTAAGGGTTTCTCGAAGGTGTGTGAAGTTCGCCAACCCGCACTGGGCCAGCGTGGTGGACTATGGCCTAAACCCTCTCAGTTTGAGAGGAGGCCATAGTCCACCACGCAGTGCACCAAGGCGTGCCCAACGGTGGGAAAGTTTCTTAACAGGGCTCATATTATTATTCGAGTTTCCCTATCAGTATTATCTATCTATCTATATCATCACGCCAGTTCCCTTGCGGGGTAGGCAGACATTACCATATTAGTATTATGTTATTGGAAGTAGAGAATATTCTTCAATATGTCGTTAAACGCAATTGAAGTTGTATAAATGTCATTCAAGCAGTTCGTCGATTCAACAGGATAACTAAAATGTAGGCATTTTCACGAAATTAAATTTGTAATTTAGATATTAGTTAGGTAATATACTCGGTTAATTTCTAGTATACCTATGTTGGTATATTTACTCATTAATGCGCTATCTATATGTTGAGGATTGATGATATTTTTTTAAGAAATTTTTAGAATAATCCAGTCTTTCAAAATTTCCCTGACCATAAAATTCCTATAATATTATTAATCTAAATTATGTAAGCGTTTAATTCTATCCATGATTGACCAACAATAAATTTTAAAACCAGTCGTATAAGTTTCACAAAAATGTACACATATGTCGTTTTAAGACCAAATCTTTTTTACGATAATCCAAAAAAGGCTTAAGATCGTATAAGACTTAATAGAGGAAAACTGCGGACAAATAAATTAAAGACCTGTTCTATTAAAGGGCTAATCCGGCCGTTTTAGGTGTGGTCACTAAGTACATAAATTGCTTAAGATGTTTCTCACGGTGTGTAAGTGAATTATATATGTACATGCATTATATGATCATTGTCATGGAAAATGTATATATTTGTATGACTATGAGCGCGATGTGTGAGTCATTGACTTTTTACAGGGAAGTATTTGGGGCTATATATTTGTGGCTAAATGAGCTATTGTTGGTACCAGAATGATGGCAAGGGTATAGAGGAGGAAATAGGCTTCCTTTCGTTTCAAAAAAAGCTTAAGGGTGTGAAAGAAGATTCTGAAAATAACACGAACGAAGTGGCGCACACTGGATCGCAACTGAGAAAAGAGGGTCATTGGATTTTTTGCCTAATATCACGTTCTTTTATATGCTAATCGATAGAACATTAAAATCCAATGAGAAAATACCTGCGGATATGTTTTCCTAAAACTGATTTGAATTTTTTGTATGGGTCTCAGTGCTTAGATCGTAGGTCGTTTCTCTTACTGGGTCGCGTAATTGCGTGTTCGTTTCTTGCAAAGAACAAATCTATATGTCCTTTCGGCGCACTATCGGGACCTCTCATAAGTGACCCATAAATGTTTATGTAGATCTCACTGTTTAAGTTTGTAGACTGGATAATAAAAAAAGAAGAATGGCATATTTCTCGCGAGATCGATTCCTAAAACTGTATAGATTTGTCATCCGACAACTAATTACGGCAGTCGAAAAAGCTTTTATTTGTTTATGAAAAGAGTTAAGGTACAACCAAACCAACGCGTCCAGCCGCGTCTGCGATGGCGTGCACGGTGGCGATCAGTTCCTGCAGTAATATTTGTACGGACGTGTTCACACCGACGAATCCTGCATCCTGCAAACGCTATCTGTTCGGCGTCTGCACGCACGAACATTTACAGATACATACTGATCGCCGCCGTGCACGCTATCGCGGACGCGGCTGGACTGGTTGATTTGACCGTACCTTTATATTAAATAAACATCCGTAATCAAATAATATGTATATCTATCTATCTATATCATTGCGCCAGATCTTAGATCCAGATTTTGATGTATTTCAATTTTTACAGGTGCAACATAATAAACGCAAGAGCTGAAAGTAGTTTGTCCTAAATCGGTAACTGAATTGATTCCAACAATTTTTAATGTATCTTAATTGTTTTTTAAATTTGCAAGAAATGCTTTTACGCTTTCAGTGCGCTATTAAAAAAATATTCTTGATTCATAGCAATAAGGAGAATTAAAATGCATTCCTAAAAAGTATTTCTCAAAACGCACACATACACGGACAATTTTCGTTGTTAATTGGGATTTAAAAGTGCTTAAAAGAGGGGTAAAAACCATTAAATTTGGAAATTTGGTTTTCGTTTTGAATTTATGAAGCAATTCTCTAATCTGGGTGTCTGAGGTCTTGCGTTTATTATGTTACACCTTGAGTAGGCATTGTGAAAATAACCATAATAATGGGTTTTTGGGTAGAGCAATATATATTTATTATTTATTATAATTACTGCAAATAGCAGGTATATTATTAATAGGTACTTGAATAAAAACCAGCGAATTTCCTGTGGACGCTAATCAATGTGCTTATGATTTAAAACAGCTTTTTCGTTATATCCGGAGGATCAGTTCTGCAGAGAAACCTTCTAGTACAAGTTAGTCTTTTATGAATTGAGTTCTCAGCAACGAAGGGGTGATGCACTACCCTGTGTACATTGAGTGATGGCCTGACTGTCAACATGAAAAAATTAATTTCTGTTATTGGGTATTTACTCCCTTGGTCATTTTCTGTAAGCGATCAGCAAATTTAAGCAGAGTTGTTCAAAAGTCAAGTTTGATTTTCTAGTGTCTCTATTTTTCGAAAGGCACGTTAAATTATTCGTCCCTACTTTCATTTATTCACGAACCGTTATAAGCGGTTTGATAACATCCAACAGAATGTCGCCAGAAACGTTCATCTACGGCACTGCAATCAGCCGGATTTGTGGCAGAAGCGAAGGCCTTTGGCCAGCAGTAATAGGCTGATTTATAATTGCGGAATACATTTTTACCTGGTTTTAGAAGGGCGTCCGTAATATTACTACTGGTTCTAAATAATGAATATTCCCAAAGAATCATATCCTCAAGAATTACATAACCTATTGCAGCATTATCCATCTTCTTAAAACTCCTTTAAGCTCCGAAATTAAACACCTAAATATACGCATGTCATGCGTTCAATCTGATCTTACACAACGTATGAAATAATTCATATTTGGATCATTGCGGCGCGGGCGCCGTGATTACTCGGAATTGCGTAGGAACAGGTTGTATAGGCAGGCAGGGTCCGGGTGTCGCGACAGCAGTGACGCGACAAATCGCACGTACTCATTCCTTGAAGGACAAAAATGTTGTGGAGGAAGTCATTATTTATTCACTTTCGTTCTTTCTTCCAATTGTTGCTTTATGGAAGGCTATCAATACAATAAAACACGTCTATCATATCCTATTCGGGCTCACCAGATTTATATCATTACTGTGTAGTCAAAAATCATCATCAGTCGTTATAACTAGCAAACGATGACTTTTTGACAGCTTACAACTTACTTATCACTGGAGTGGGCGGGATGATCTGGCGAAGGTCACGGCTAAAAGCTTAATGCACAGCATGAAGCTTATGTGTCTCCACTCCAGGTTTAAGGCATCTTCTTTGCGAATAGCAAGAAACCTTTGTGCTGTATGTAAAGGGGAGGCCTTAATTCTAAAGTAAATACATCTTTCGATTGATGATTAGCGTCCAAACATCAAAAGTACCATATATAATTGTACACAACCTATACCAATCACCAAAGCGTTCTTGTTAGTTATTTATGACGTCAAATTGAATGAATGGTAGAGTCACCGGAGACGGAAAGGAAAGGGCATTCTTCGCATGCGTAATGTTCGGGGAGCGGTGACGTCAGCGGCGCGTGCGTTCTCACGTCCGCGACCTCGCGGGTACTGCATCTGTTCAAGAGTATTGAAATCTGGGTGATTGACGATTGCGAAAAAAATTAACACTTACAATATGCGCTACATAATTTTGCCACTAAGAAAAATTGAATATTATTTCGCGACAGTACGATGGAACCAATAAGCACTAAGTTGTGGCTCCGTAGTTGACTTTAAATAGTATTTTGCGCAGGTATGATGGAAACAAACTACCTAAATAAAAAAATCAATAGCGCATAGTTCTGGTGACTTTTCGTTGTAAAATGTATTTTTTTTTACATTTTTCGTTTTTTATTGCGTTACCGATTATAGATCGTCAACTTGACTACAGCAGTTGTAAGTTACCACTTTATTACGAGTTTACGAAAGACCTAGAGATACTTGCTTGATACTGTTAATAATATTAGCCCTGTTAAGAAACTGTCCCACCGTTGGGCACGGGCCTCCTCTCAAACTGAGAGGGTTTAGGCAATAGTCCACCACGCTGGCCCAGTGCGGGTTGGCGAACTTCACACACCTTCGAGAAACTCTCAGGCACGCAGGTTTCCTCACAGTGTTTTCCTTCACCGTTAAAGCAAGTGATAGTTAATTTTCAATACGCACATGCTTTAGAAAAGACAGAGGTGCCTGGGTTTGAACCCGAGACCTCTGACTTTGCAGTCCAACGGTCTAACCACTAGGCTATCACTGCTGTCTCTAACCACTGGGCTATTACTGCTGTCAATACTGTTAAGAGACTAACAAGAAAATGCGGTTTCGAAAGAGATTATTTGCTATAGGTAACATCTGTTACAGCAAATCGAATCTTAATTAGCAAATTAAAAGTCTCACATCCCGTAAACAATCCACTTTATGAAACTTAAAAGCGAGTAAACATGGCAACAATTTGTCCCGCTGTCGGGCCATTTTAAATGCTTCTCGAGTTTACCATCCAAGGTTCAATTCCAAGTAGGGTATGTGTAATTTGCGAATAATGTTAATAAGTTGGCACTTAAAGTTCAGGTAAAATGAGAACGAGCTCATCCGACCCCAAAATGCGAAGACGGAGAGAAAATAGCTTTCTATAACTTCATGATTTAAATCGCTAAAGGTGCTTTAGTCGAAGCCGCTAAAGTCGAAATTCGGACTAAACAAAAGGTAAAATAATATTGCCAAAGACAATTGCCAGCTATAAAATAACAAAAACTTTTCTGTTTATCTGATTCCGCCGAATCAAGATCTATTAAACTAATTAATAACCATGCCAGTCGTCAAATAAAAAAAAAAAACAAATTCATTGATTTCAGTTCATTCCGTTCATTATATCTTAATAAGAATAAGTAATGAAATAGTTCTTTTTATTATTGACTATTAATAAGTGAGGCGCTCATGGCGCTGTGTAACCGCGGTGTACTTAGCGGTCACCAAGGTTAAGCAGCGTTCGACTCGGTCGGCCTGAGATGGGTGACCGTTTGTGGCATTTTCAGATTCGAGCTTCTCCGTGCTTCAGAAAGCAAGTTAAGCCGTTGGTCCAGGTTACCACTTAATGTGATATTCGTTATGCCAAGTCGTAAGCCTTATAGGTGGCATGATAAGTTCCAACAGCAGGTGCCCACAAACCTGCTTCCGCACTGGGTCTGCGTGGTGGAGTATGACCTAATCTCTCTCACCTCGACTTGTGACAGAGGGCCTTTGCTCAGCAGTTGGACAATATATGTTGATATTATTATTAATATGAAATGTTTGTCTGCTTAAAAAAACCTTTTTTTTCTAATGTGTTTGGAAGTTACTGACAAGAGAAAGCCGTATATTAGTATAAATTTGAACGTTTGAACTGATTCGTATTAGAATAAAGGGCACGAGAAACCAAAGCTATGAGAAGTAATGTTAAGTATCTCATCGACATGAGACGGAATATGAAAGAGATGAGAAGATGTATCTTTTAAGCAAACGTTTGATCCTCTTGTGAGGGCAATCAAACATTTGCTTAAAAGCTTTTTAAACGTAAGCTGACCCTGCCCGTGTTAGTAAGTCTCAAATCATATTAACCATGATACAATTATTATTGAGGTTAATTATATGTTACGTAAAAGTCATACACGTCGGAAATAAAATTTAAGGTCGCCATTTAATAGTAAGGTATTACGATATCGATGAAATGATTTAATGTTTTAAAGAGCTATTAATTTAAAATTTTATTTTATTTTAGGCGATATTGCGTATCATAACATTAATCTCGAATAACATGACAGTGATTGTTGAGTCACATGCCATAAAATTGAGTAAATATAGAAATTCTTTTGCAAACTTTGAATTTGCATTATCTTATTCTAACACTAACCTTTTCAAAATCTTCAATTTAAAAAAAATAATTTCGACATTTCTCTATTGGTTCCGCGTTTTATGTCAAAAAGTTGCGTTCAAGAACTGTTTGGATATCAATAAGGTTTGTAGTTTTTTAAATCGGTTATACCTAGATTCTGAATCAATCTAGAAACTAGGCTACGTTAGACTAAATTGGTAAAAAGCTAATGATAATAAAGAATGATGAAAACGGTAATGTTACAAACTTTTATTTTTATTCTCGTATTGATTTTGGAATAATCGAATGCAATTATTGATCTCTAATATTGTTAATAGATGCTGTGTGATAGTGGTTATACTATTGGAGATTTGCAAAACGCAGAGTACATAATATATAAATAAATATTATCTCGAATATTATGCGAATATTAGTTCTCACACCCGTTACTTTATAGGTGTCCTAACAACATCACCTAAAACATTTTAATATTAAGAATGCCTATGATTTTTAACTTCCGACTTATTAAAAGGTGTTAAATTTTGACCAAGTCATGTTATATAATTACCGCGTTACCTTCTTTTTGCCTATTTCTGACTTGCAGTTTATTAAAAAGTAAAGTATGTTAGGTAATTTATAATCTGTAAGTTTATTGCTGGCTTTATTAGTATTTTTTTATAAAAAAGTTATGCTACATAACAATGTTGTAATCGGGGACCCCTTTCATCGAGCTTTACCTTTCATAATTCGTGCTTTCGTTTGTAGATAGTGATCGCGAGTAATACTTTATTATCTGTGGACTATTGTGTTACTTCGGATCAAATATAATTTCATTGTTTTATATATTGACTAAGTGTGACGAGGTTTTGGAGGTTGATATATCTGTTATTTTTATTGCAATAACATTTGTCATTGTAGAGGTCATTTTATTTAATATTTTGGATTCTTTACTCTAAATGAAAATAAATGGAGCTTATTTTGTCTTATTTTTGCGTTTAATTGGCATAGCTCATAATCTGGAAAACGTGGAAGGTGGAAAGGTTTTGTAATCCAATGATAAATTTCGATGACACATTATATATTTTTTATGCTTTTGATTATGCCACTCTGTCTTTTGCCTTTTTATCTGAATAAAAAGGCTTGACATAAAGTTTATGAAATCGTCCTTACCCGTGGGAACTTTACAGCGGAAACCATACTCTTCTCTCCTTTGGACAAACTAAGAATTCAGGTTCTCCGCTGAAAGTTGTACTACCAGCGGGTCGTAAGTGCAACGAAATCTAACAACAAATTCCGCCTTTAGTTGTAGTTTTACCGAGGAATTACTCTGCTGCTGCATTGGAGGAAGGCTCATTTAGGCTGAGTGCTGTCGGAAGCTCTTTAGAATATGTTAGCTCTTAAGATGATAGTATCTATGGCATCCAAAGCTGAAGTCTCTTGGGGTAGGTACTTCACCGAAAAGTGTTTAAAGTATTGGCAGCCGGTCGTAAAAATGACCAAATACTAATATACCCTTCCAATGGTAAGACATTCTCAGGGAATGGGAAATTGTATAGCAAATTATGATATAACTTATTAAATACACTTGTCGATATGCAATTGAGCCTGTCTTCTCAATACGCACTCATTACATGTAACAATACGAGATCACATACAGCGGCAGTGGGCGTTCCACTTGACTTGTCAATGCCGGGGCGCCGTCCGCGCTCGCCCACCCACTGGTACCAGTTACTGGCCTGTTTGGCTACTAATCGATCAGGCTAACTTTCTAACTACTGTGCTTTGTGATTTGTTTGAATGAAACTGATTGGTACTTTGCATAATGCAAAAGGGTAACGTTAGCAAAATCGGTCGTGAAAATTGCTAATAGATATGTAATTACTTTGATAGGTTGTGTTCATATTTTAAATATTAGTCATATTTTGCGTCAGTTTTGATAACCAAACATTTGTTATGAATATGAAGGAGAGTCTTAGTTCCGCCCTTTTCTCAAAAATCGAGGTAGGTATGTCTTCATCACCAAGCAGAACTAATGGTAGAGCCAGGTATGCGGTCACTTTATCAAGCTATAAGGATTAGTGCATGAGGTAGTAACCAGAACCAACAGATTAGCGTGTCTTTCGAAGCAAGGAGATGATTTAGAATGAAAATGGCGCAAACGGACACCCATGTAAGGCTGACCAAGCCGGATGTTGCTTAATTTTGATGGACCGCCCAAAATACAGAAGTAGTCTGTACTAATTGATACTCTGATAATGCAGTGGTTTGAAACTGAACTTGAAAAGCAGTAGATGCCGAGTGATTGCCCTATGGAACGTCAATACGTACATAATAGCTAAATTTCGGAATGTTTTAGAATCTGTGCCAGTCCTTTTCTTAAGTCCTACATTATCTAAGCAATAGTTTCAGATCGTAATTGTAATAGAAACTTTTCTATTTGCATGTTTGTCAAGCTCAAACACAATTACTGGTAATCTATCTATATCATCACTCCAGATCCCTTGCAAGTTAGGCAGAGAGTTCTTTCCAACAGGTTCTTTCCTTACATACCTCTCTGGCTTCCTCCACTCTCATAGTTCGTCTCATACACGCTCATTACTGGTAATCGGAGCGTAAAAGTCGGTCAGATGTTACAAATATCCAAGTCACCTATATTATAGTGGAATATGTGACCTCAAACACCTTAAAATAACATTTCAACTCACCAGTCATACGACAAATTCATATTTACACACGCGCAATTCCGTGCGACATAACTATCACTCATAAAAACATTCTTGACCTACAGAATTTTCATATAAGCGCATAAGTTATCATAATTACAATCACATTGTCATTCAAACGGTATCGTACGAGCGATTCATTCGATCGTTCATTCGTGAATGTTAGAATGAATCACCGCCGCGCTCTCGTTCTTGACCTTGGTTTGACAGATCGGGTCAAGGTCGTGCGATTGGTTATTGTCAATTTTGACAGCTTTTAAACCTCTGTCAAGCTTTGAATTTGGAATGCAGAAGGCATTAAGGAGCTGTCAATGTGTTTAGTATCTGTTTGTTCGCGTGATCTGTGAACTGAGTAGGTTACGTTTTGTAATATGTCTATGTGTGAAGCACGAATCAGTAACATATTAGCTGATCGGTTAATCGCCGGTTGCCACCTAACTATACTGCGACTTTTGTGAGTGGCCTACGCTATTGGCCGCGAGGCCTTTATAGCTTCACCGGACAACTACTACGCTCGAGCCAGAAGGGCAAGGGGCAACTAGTTCAGGGTCGCTTCAAGGAGGAACGGTCTTGGCTTGGGTAGTCGCTATGGGGGAGGGCATATACTAGGTGTCTCGTCGTGGTGCTCTGCACCGGCCGGCGGGCAAGTGATGCTTCGACCTCGCCAGTATACTGGGGTGATATATTATTCGTGCAAAATATGGAATTGATGGAGAGATCTATTGAAAGTGTTAGCGTGACACTTTTGTCTTGTATTTGAAATGTACTCTGCACTAGGCATGAGTCGAATAATTATACCATAATTTAGCTACAGATGGTTGCAACTTTAATTTTATATTACATCGATTCAGCGTATATAGGCAACTGTTACCTCAAAAATGTACGAACGAAAGATTGAATAGCCAATAAATTCGTCACTTATTTCATAATAAGCTCTCAGTCATGGAAAACAGATAAAGCAAATATCTGACGAAGTGTAAGCATGACGTATACGCATTACCGACACCTAACAGATAAGAAACTAGATAAAATTATAATTTAACACTAAGAAAATAACACCGTGATTGGTTTGGCAAAATTTCCGTATATTGTTAGATGATAATATCGATACTGAAAATAGATTTTCATTTATAATCTACTATTGTTACCGATAAGTAACTGTTTTAAGTAAAATTTGAAAACACCGTCAGCTCTGCACGGGAATCGAACCCGAGATATCTCGTCCACCGACCAGCTTACGTTCCTATACCTTGACCAAGCGGTCCCCAAGCTGCATAATCTTATTCTGCACATTCACTGCGTGATATGCGTACGAACATAAGAATGGTAATACCCCGAGATGATCTCATAGCGCCTGCGCCAAACGGTACGTAGATATGTAATAAGTGGGTAATGTTGAACTGGCAACAAGTTCAGTTGTTACGCGTAAAACTTGCATCGCACAGGTGTTTACAACTGCTGTCATTTCCGGGTGAATAACTTCAAAAGAATTAATTTTCGTACAATCAATTTATTTCCGTTCAAGTTTTTCTCAGTCTTCTTGTTATACTGAAACCATTCCTATTTTTAAACAGTAACATTAGAGAATCTTGACCTTCTTTTCCACATGAATGATATTGTAATGTTAGAGCATTTGTTACTTTTTTTTCTAACTCTGCTCTGTGGCTTCCTCAGCGGAGAGCTTTTTTACTTCGAGATCTTCAAATAGAGAGCGCTGTCAACATTTATGGCACTTGCTGAAGCTTTTATGTGATCAATGTAGCTTGAAATGACATTATTCCTAATGGATATGGAACAACTATTGTTTTATTCAATTTGCGTCTGTATCGTTCGCTTTTGTAATTCCACAATAGTTTCCTAGACCAGAATACCGTTAAAATATTTCGAAAATGTTGAAATAACGTGACAAAGGAGACGCTGGCAATGTAAACAAGATGTCGTCATACACGGAACTGTAGTTGACAGCCTGACAATTCTGAGTTTTCTGTTTAAAATAAGATTCTCGTAACATTCTTAGTATATTTTGTAATCCAGGATCGAACTTTTGCTACAATAGTACATTGTTCTTCTGCTGGCACTTCTCGCGTTGATTTGGTAATATTTGCACACGAGTTTTCTACTCGTTAGCTTGAAAATTGCAAGGTTTTTATTATCACACCGGTATTTGTGAACGCTTTGCTAGAATCCTTGTCTCTACCCTCTATTCCGTCCGGTGTTTATGGTCTTTTCGTGAAAAGTGGACCCATTTAGGATTATGATTATTAGTAGGTAATAAAAATACAGTTTCACGGGAGTATTAATTCACTTTGAGTTGAGGACATCCATAATCATCTATCGCACCCAAAGGCTCATGATTTGGTAGAGAAGTATTTTATATCCAGAATTCATAGACTTGGTTTACCCTAATAATAATAACTGATTATTATGGCTTTAAGTTTTTGTACTTTCGGGGTTGCTAAATACGAATATGTCGAACAATTCAATTTTGAAAATCAAGATGGTTGTCACTTCACAAGTTAAAATATATTAAGGCATTCACCAGATATTATGAGACCCGAACATAAAACATTTCAAATATTATTAATCAGAAGCACACAAATATTACATAAATAACCTAGTAATTGTAGGTTACTTGTATTCATGACCATGTAACAGATATACTGAATTGCTCTGAATTTCCACCAAATCAGACCTGATATTTGACCTTTGCGTTTAAAGGTGATTTAAAAAGTTGCGTTACCAATATTAACCGACTACCTCGTGCAAGATTAATTACATTATACGTATGCCCACACGGCGTATGCAAATCATGTGCAGATAAACTAAAAACAGCAAGGATCAGTGAAAGGCGCCCTCATTAAACATGTCACGATCGACGTGCATTAGTCGATCACTATGGTATGACATTGAACAAACGCGTTCACGAGAGCTTTTTTTGAAGTTCGAACGCCGTTAAAACCTCGTTTTTAAACCTGATGAACCATTTACCATTCAACATTCTTAATGTGACGATTTTAGAACGGCTAGTTAAATTTTGATCACTGTTAGCCATTAAAAATTTGTCATGAAACTATTATTAATAATTCATCATTCATTTGTTATTTAAGATGACGATTTTGAAAGTCTTACTTCGGATTTTCGCGCTTAACTAAAATTATCTCCATTATCTAGTCTTGGAGCCAATTAGTTTTTCTACAGTTGTTCAAAATTTTCGCCCTTAAATAGGTTCATCCAATCTTACAATGTAGCCTTAGCCTTAAGTAGCGATATTGACATTTTTCATACAAGAGACATTAAGGGTTTTTTGCGGAAAACCGAAGAGTGATGTCGTCAATTTGTTTTAATCTCCAAAACTTGTGTTAGTTCGAATTATAATGTGTTATGTTAGTGGAATATTAACCATTATGTATTACATAAAAAATGTACGTTTGATTTTGGATTTATATTCCCAGTCTCATTTGTATTCGATATTAAAATTTGTGTTTAGTTTTGTATTTCATCCTATTATAGTTATTAATTATTATTAGTTAATTAATTTAAAATTTATATATTTAATTCTTATTGTGATGTTGACATTTCTTCTTTCAGTATGTTTTATTATCTCCTTGATTTTCATTACTTGAATTGACTATAATCTTTAAATGTTGTATACACCTATAAATACTATTGTGTGTGTGTGAATGATGTACGCTGTTGGCCGCGAGGCCTTTACAGCTTCACCGGAATTAAAGGCGAGCGTGTAACCACTACGCTCTAGCCAGCCAGAAGGGCAAGAGGCGACATACTCGGTTGGGACAGTCGCTGTAGGGGGACGGGTGCACTACTAAGTGCACCGGTGAACCGCCGGCTATGGGAGGGGATCTACTACTACGTCGTCGTCGTCGCCCGTATTCTGAGCGGAAAGAAGGGATGACAAAGCATCGGGGGGGTATACAGACTGTGTCATCGTGACTAGCCTTTATAGCAATGTGCTATAAAGGCTAGTCCCCATGACACAGACTGTATCTGTATCTTACGTTGTTACTATTATGTGCGATAAGACGATGGTTTTTCATACATAAATAAATGCTAATAGGAAACAGAAAAATGTACGAAAATGACATTTTACGTCGAACTTGATTAAAACGCTCTTTGTTTTGATCAAGTGGCTCTTTGATCGTGTAACAACAATAAATACAAAATACTTGCAACTGGTTAGGCTTGCTCGCGCGGGAAGCGAGGACAGTCATTTAAAGTACGTCACTCACGCTATCACCACCTCCTTCAATGTATCTACCTACGAGGGCTGTGGCCCTATTTTCGTTATTGTAGAGAGATTTTTAGTCACTAGATTATTAGCGAAGGACTGACGGCGCGATTACGTTTAAGTGTTTACATTGCGCTTATCAGTTCCGAGTAGTGGTATTGGATTTTTATATATTGTATATGAAAGAAACAATACTCGCAGTAACTAAAACTATTATGATTACTCAGATATTATGTACATATGTCAGCATTTTTAAACCTAGTGATTTTAACAGACTCTAAGTTAAATAGAACATTTATGGCGGAGCGGCTTAAGCTCATAAACACTACACCAGTGGTTTTGAGCTTAAGCCGCTCCACTCACTGGATGGAGTAGTTCCAGGTGCGATTTTTTTATATTTGTGAGACCCATAAATATTTGTTTGAGTTTGGCTGTTTGTCTATGTGAAATTCATGTTTGTAATCGCACTTAGGACACATAATTATTTCATAGTGTGGCTACGGTATTTTTTAAAGAAACATATCTCTTTTTGGCAATTAATAATTCAATGAAATCATGATAAAAGCGCTTGTTGGACTGAAACTGTTATATATGTTCTATGTACGCAATACGACACACGATACACCTTTTCTATCCCGGTTGCATCCCACTCAGATGCCGGCAGTCTCATCCCATCCATCCAACTAGGCGGTAGTGTTTAACTAAATCTGTGTTCTTTTTTAAAAAATCTTTTTCTACGAGACTCACAATAGAACGTACATTTCTAGTTTGTGGGCTGTTTTTATTTATTTAAAACTGAACAGCCTTCAACACTTGCTGCGCCTGCGGCTAATCGAAGCGAGAGATTTATAGCATTTCCCGATATAATGTATCGATTACTAATCGATTAGGTGCGGCCATAAAAAGTAACAGCCTACGCAAGGACTTCACGGAGCTTAGCCGTTGTATATATAAATAAATAAAACTCATATATTATAAATAAATAATAGTTCAGCCTTATGCCTAACTTCTTCTTCTTCTTTAAGTTCTGGCTTTACACTAATTTTAAGTGTATTTTGCCAATGTCCAGTGAAATGCATAATCATGTTTGAAAGACTGCTAAATTAATTCAACTCCCCGATGAAGCCTTATGCCTTATTTTGGCATTGCTGGGCGACAGATATTACATAAAGTCCTTGTCAAATGAATTTCTGCTATGTGCACTTTTCGGAAATTTCTGCATTTTGACTATTTCGAATAAAAACACTGCTATGAGACTCTAAGCATTATACGGTAAACTGGGGTCGCTAAAAATATGCTTCATATAAAATTTTTAGGAGAATGTTTTTATTCAATATCTCAAAGTTATGCATTTTGCACATATCAGATATTCATTTGACAACGATGATAGTATTATGTGGTGTTTCTCTACTCACTAACCGAGCACAGAAAGATTAGCTTATATTCCACTACGCGGACCAAGTCTGGATTGGTTGAGGCAGATTTGTGGTCACTAGCTGTTGGAACTTATGAAGCCGCCTGCCTATAAGGAATCCAACTCTACTTACCAATTACTACTTACAAAGTGGCAGCTGGTACCAACCGCTTGGCATGCTTTTAACGTACGGAGACGTGCTATAATCGGAATGGCATAAATGATCACCTTTCTCAGAGTGACCGCGCCGACGTTAATATTGGTGTGTAATCGCTGTCCCGTAGGGCTAGGAGTGATTCTAGTGTCATAACTAGAAACAGACCGAAACAAGGATTTGTAGGCCTCACAAAAGTTTGTTCGATGCGGGGATCGAACCCGTGACTACTCATTCCTGTAAGCGGAGCAGCCTACGCTTAACAATGAGCCGCCGTCATCGCCATCGTCGTGTGAACCACGACTATTTGTTCTGGTCTGGTCTATTTCTAGCGAAATTTATATCATCACGCCAGATCCCTTTCGGGGTAGGCAGAGAGTACAGAGTTTCGACAGGTTCTTTCCTTACAAACCTCTCTGGCTTCCTCCACTCTCATAGTTCTTTTCATACACACTCGCCGGTTACGGAGACTCTTGACTTGTCCTTCAGATAATACTCAGTCTATTTGGTCGTGGTGAGATAGTCCGCATCCACTACACTGGAATAATTCCTCGAGTGATAACAATGAGAGGCGGTTGTGGCACTGTCGACTGTGGTGTTCTTAGCCATCACCAAGCAGCATTCGGCTTGATAGCATGTTTATATTCGAGCGTCTCCGCGCTTCGTAAGGCATGTTGAGCCGTTGGTCTTGGTTACCCCATGTGCTAAGCGTTACGCCAAGTTCGAAGTCTTATAGGTGGCTAGAGTAATATCCTTACAGGTGGCTACAAACTTGCCTCCATCAATGCGTACTGAGTTCATGTTGTCAAGTATGATCTAATCTCTTTCACTCTGATTTGTAAGAAGACTTTGCTTAGTGACAGTGGAACAGTGTAGGCGGATTTGAAATATTAATAATAAGCAATACTTAATAATTGAAATCATCGGCCTTGAAGTTCCGCCCGGGGCTCCATATTAATAAAGATTTACAATATTACTCTGTGCTGTCATTGCATAATTTTATTAGCTCTGCCTACTTGTTCCGTAACTTATGTATGTTTCAATGTTTAATTATGAAACGTATAGCCTTATATTTAATTAATGTATGTATTTATTTTTAATGATATCTGTAAAAAATGTAGTTAAATTTATTTATTGGAGTTTTATTGATATAGGCGGTATAACAAATTGCGCAAAGTTACAAAAACGATATTTACGTTGGTTTTTGGAGCATGGTTACCAATGTACCTACTACATATCTCGATAAAAGATTTCGGTGTTTTGGATTTTTATTTTACGCTAGATATTTAGTTATCGCATCTATTTAGCTCGTTCTGCATTGTTCTGCCATACCCCATGAACACGATGAATACAAAAAGAATAGTAAACCTTTCATTTTAAAAAGAGTAACCGTGGAGTTTCTTGCCCTTCTTCTCCACATGAATGACTTTCCGAACGGGTTTACAAACATGAAATTCACATACAAAAACACCGAGACCGAAACAAATAATTGTGGGATACACAAAGATTTGTCCTGTGCGGGAATCGAACCCGCTACTCAACCCAGTAGGTGGAGCGACTCAAGCTTTTACCCACTGGACCAAGCCGTTCGTCAAATTATTATTTAATCCGTCCGTGTTTATTCACAATGTTGTGGTACTTTCGGCATATTACCATAGAAATCAATTTGAAATTATCTTGTCACACCTATATTACCCAAGCAGGGGTGACACCCACACAATTTGAAGTTCTTAATTTAAATAAGATTTTTTTTGTTCTGGACATTATTCCATTGATATGACGAATAAAATATTTGTTGCTGTATGCAGTGATGTTTACGTTAACTGAAAATATAAATAACTAGCAGTTTTCTGCGACTTCGTACCCGGTCAACAACAGCGCCCCCAACTGGGTCTATGTTATATAGCCTATGTTACTTCTGGATAAGGTAGTTTTCTAAAGGTGAAAGAATTTTTGAAATCGGTTTCGTAGTTTTCGTGTTTATTCTTTACAAAAATAAAAATCTTTCCTCTTTATTACATTAGTGTAGATGATATATTTGTTGACGTAATGTATCGTGGCGTATTTTCATAATATAATTCAAAGTTATGTACCCGTGTAACTAATAAATTAATAGGTATATTACACTTAAGTAAGTTTTTTTAATATAGTACAGGATTTTATTTTTCTTCTACTCTTTCATGATGACCATCAAATACGAAATTGACCCATTTATAGCAGTACCAAGTAGCATAATGGTTAATATTCCACCTAAACAACTCATTGTTATTCAATACAAAAAAATTAGGAATTTGGCAACAGCGCTCTACATTTCCCGCACAAACTCCATTTTATATATAATTAGCGATCTGCTCCGGCTTCGCACGGCTGAATTACACACATATACCTTCCTCGTGGATCACTCCGTCCATTGGTTAAAACCGTCTGAAAATCCATCCAGTAGTTATTTAGTTTATCGCGTTCAGGCAGACAGACAGACGCGGCGGGGGCACTTTGTTTTATTATTAGTAGAGATGTGTAAATAGCAGCCAATAAGTTTTTATTTATCAATAAAAGCAGTCAGATTAAGAAAAACATTCTTAATATTTTTATTATTTTAATGTATTTCTGAATGCACCATAAATAATGTCGTAAAGTATAGATTGAAATATTCATATTTATCCGAGCACAGAATATCGATATCGCGCAGTTAAACTATATCTATCTATCTATATCATCATGCCAGTTCTGTTACGGGTTAGACAAATAGTTCCTCCACTCTCATAGTTCGTCTCATACACGCTCGCCAGTTACGGAGGCTCTTGACTTGTCCTCCAGATAAGACAGTCTATTTGCTCATGGGAAGACAGTCTAGGTCTTCCCCAGTACCTACATCGCATTGTATATCTGTTACACTACATGTCATCATCTCTATCTATATATCATCACGCCAGTTCCCTTGCGAGGTAGAAAAAGAGTACCGAGTTCTTTCTTTACAGACCTCTCTGGCTTCCTCCACTCTCATAGTTCGTCCATACACGCTTGCCGGTTACGGAAACTCTTGATTTGCCCTTCAGATAAGACACGATCTATTTGATCATGCTAAGATAGTCCAGGTCTTACCCGGTACCTACATCTTTCCACTTTCTCATTGTATATCTGTTAAACTACATGTCATCATCTCTCTCTATATATCATCACGCCTGTTCCCTTGCGGGGTTGTAAAAGAGTGCCGAGTTCTGGTTCTTTCTTTACAGACCTCTCTGGCTTCCTTCATTCTCATAATTCGTCTCATACACGCTCGCCGGTTTCGGAGACTCTTGGCTTGCCTCAGATAAGACACGATCTATTTGGTCTTGGTAAGATAGTCCAGGTCTTCCCCGGTACCTGCATCTTTCCACATTCGCATTGCATATCTGTTAGACAAAAGTCATCATATTTTCGTAAATTGTTTATTATACCACATAGCCGTAGGTCGATGGGAGCGCAACGGTGGCGCGGCTCGGGGAGTTGTGATGTATTGAAATGTACGGGAGACGCCACACAGCACAGCCCCGCTCGGCGCGACGGAAAACGTCACGATCGAACGTAGCCGAGCGCTTGCGTCGCGCTCCCGTCGCACTCCGTCGGCTAGTTGACCAAACCTTTAATGTTGATAATCACATAACGGTCACTTGTGCAAGTGGCACAGTAATCTCAATATGGAACTTGTAAGTCGCGTCCACCATATCTTATTTCATTCCGTTTTACGGTGGTTGCGCAATATTGTCCGACATTTGGGGTATGCACTTATCTCTGTTGTAAATTGTACCGAGATCTACACGGGTTTCGTTTTAAGTGTTTTTGCTACTTACACTTAAGGATATGTTGTTTAAATGTGTAAAATCACAAATTATGTTTGGCGGATATCTGAAAAAGGTCAATGAAAACAATATGGCATGAACTTATCTTTTAATTATAAGGAATTAAATCAGCAACATTATAATCTGAAAAAAAAAGGATTTCGTAAAAATGTATCAACGATCGTGTTTTCATTTTCCAAGTAGTCATAACTTCGCAATACAATAAAAAATGCATTTTACTTATTTTTAGTGTATTAGATCACCGAGGCAGTGAGTATATGCAATTTTATAATCACTGTTACGCCTATATTCCCCAAGCGGGGGTATTAGAGGTGTAGTAAGTACACCCCCTTTTCGCCGACGATATTAGGTCCCCTGGTAAAGAGCGAGGCTATTGCATATATGTAATATTATGACTAAATATATACAGAAATCTATACATTTCATAATCAAAATTCCCTAGTCGTAAGATACTTGATATTATGACCCGTTAGATAACCCCTGAACAGTTTCGCAACGTTCAATCCAGGTGTTACTTACCCAATATGCTCAAACGAGGTCTCTATTATCGGAATCCATTTCAACTAAATCTAGATCGTACGCGTGACTGCAGGCCCCATATATCACCGCCGCATGCATATGCATGCGTGCATAAATCACGCACTTTATGTTCTATGCCCTGGCTGAGTACAATGTGCTAACACCAACCACGCCTCGTTCCAGTGCCCTTTTCAATATGCATAGCAAGGGAATTGGTCCGTTATTGTTTTTAGGAATTACATGAATATAAAATAGTCACATTTTATTAATAAACCTATTAAGTATAGCCTGGTTTAATCGCTTGAGCTCTGAAGAAAAGGCTAACTGCAAGATATACTTGAATTAATTGTCTTCGTAGAGCGCAGGATGTCAGACTTCTGTAAGGAAAGAACCGTGCTGATATAGATTGATAGATATGTCTTTTTTGACAGATGCACCTGTGCCGCCTGCTGAACCATATTTTGACAAAACGAAAAGTTTTGAACATTGTTACAAGATTCTAACCTAAATGAAATAGAAATATTTGACGTATAAATTTATTAAATCCAAACATAGAAACCCATGATCCAAACTCTTGCAACGGCATCAACTTAGCATAATGCTAAACTGTTTAACTGACAGAAGTATAAATACTGCTATCTATCTATATGATGACACTAGATCCCAGGGGTAGGCAAAAAGTACAGAGTTGTAACAGGTATATATACGTAAATGTATATAAACTATGTTATAAACAATATTTTGACAAAAACAAAACGATATTTGAAAAAATAAAAACATTAATATAAAACTCTGGCAACGGTATCAGCCTAACATAATGCCAAGGCTAATCCTGTTCCCTGTCACTAACAATACCCGAAGATCTGATTACTGATATTCTCAGTTCATAATAAATATTAAAAGTTCTTTTAGTATCTCGATTACCTTTAACCAAAATTTCAGGTCTAATCGATAAATTATTAGGTTCTTAATAGGGAGATAATATATCAGATCTACCTACCTAAATATTGATCGAAGTCTACAAGGCTTTATTTTGTTTGCCTTCAATCAAATTGTAATCGATCCAAATCGGAGTAATAGGATGTATGTAGGTGGATAATATGGCTTAAGTAATGAAAATAAATATCACGTTGCCATTGCTTACTTATCTTGTATTAATATGGTAGGGACCACTTTGATATGTAGGTTTAAAAGTCCGTATTTAAATAGGCGACGGTTGTAAATTTTGCTTGTACCATTTAATAGTTATTAATTTTAAATGAAATTTTTATTACATCAAATATATTAATATATAATACGTAAGTAGTACTGCTTAGCCAGTTAAAAAAATAAAAAAGCCAAAACAGTTTATTTTGTCCATGGACTATTTTTTTAATAAAACATAATTTGCTCAAATTTTCTGTTTTTAAAATTTAAAAGCTTTATTAATTCTTAATGGTATTCGCACTTCTGAACTACATTAAGTGATTGTAGGTTTCTAAATTAAGTTCACAGACCGGTACATACATTATGTAAAACATTTAATATTTTCAATTTAAGCTGCAAAATTAAATTGTAAGCAACCATTTTGCGTTTAAATAACCAAATCCTAAACGTTCCAGTACATGACATACGAGTATGTTAATGACAGAACGAGATCGGTTCACACCTAACATTAACATACAATTTACTATTTAACTACAATATATACCTTACTGCTAATATCATAGGGTCTTAATGTGCTTAAAATATTGCCTGGAGCTTTATTACCGTCTTACATTTATTATGCTTATTACAATTAGCAGCAATGACATTGGCGCGGTTTATGCATCAATAAGTTTGCGGCAAGGGATTTTATGCGGTCGAATAAATTTTATTTATGTTTATACTTGTGTTTAGACTTTTCGAAATGTTTAGTGGTTTAGTTATGTGTGTCTGTTTTTATACAATATTTATAGTTTTCGGAATTTAATAAAATCCGCCAATTACATTAATTATTTAGTATTTTGCATATGCACTAGGGGCGCTGTGTTTTTTTTTCATAAAGTTATAAACATGGCAACAAATGGTATCGATAACTGAATTTTCAAGCTTATGCTAAGCTCGGTGCTTTGGCCTAAGTAAAAATGATTATGTAAAAACTTCCTAAAGCTATTAAACCTATACGATAGTAATTGTTTAATAAAAAAAATAGAGCGGTCATACCTACACAAAAAATACAACATAATTAAATGGTAACCAATTATATTGTAACATAATGTAATAGGTTCGATTACACAGATCACAATCACCAAATGTCAGCTGGTTAGATATGATTGATCATCAGCTACTGCTTAATTTGGGCCTCTATAAAAGAGATCTCTTTGTTGCTCAGTCGTTTGCTATAGATTGATCGTGATCCATCAAATTGGGTGTTGCGGAATATTACATGTAGATCAATGTCGAATCGATTAATATTTATAGAAGATAATAGACCTACACCTTACGCCCTCTTATTAAATTTTTCTAGAGGCGCTTGTTGCGCTGTGCGACTGCTGTGTTCTTACCGATTATCAAGGTTAAGCAGCGTTCGACTCGGTTGGCCTGAGATGGGTGACCGTTTGCGACTTTTTCATATTCGAGCGTCTCTGTGCTTCGGAAGGCACGTTAAGCCGTCAGTCCCGGCTACCACTTAATGTGGTTGTCGTTAAGCCAAGTTTGAAGCCTTAGGATTTTGCCACATAGCCAACGCAGCGCGACGGGAGCGCGACTTGGGGAGTTGTAATATACTGAAATGTACGGGAGATGCCACAGCGCAGCCACGCTCAGCGTCACCACTCAAAAATGTTTCTGCTTCAACGGCTGTCAATCCCACGAACTATGTGCCCTGCCTACTGCTACTTCAGTTTAGCAATTTTAAGTCCTATGTCAATCAATGACTTTGGTTCTTCTGCATATCTGGATTCTGATTCAATCTCGCATGGTAAAGCTCGCAGGAATCTTTGGCAGAATTAAGTTAGTGGCTTGTTTTTATATAGTACCCTATAAAAACAAGGCAATCTAAAAACGGAAAATTAGTTTCATGGAACACAGGTTCTTGAGAGTTCCCAATATAGGAGCGACTCTTATTCTTCTTCTTCTTCAAGTTATGGCTTCACACTAATTATAAGTGTATTTTGCCAGAGTCCAGTGAGATATATAATCGTGTTTGTTTAAATTAATTCAATTCCCCGATGAATTTGATGACAAGGATGATAATGAAATTAATGAAGTACCCCACCCTGGATAGTAAAGCGGTGGATACTTTACATACCAATTGCAACGGCCGTTTTGAGGGAAGTCGAAAAGGCACGTTTTATCACTTTGTTACAATTGCCTTCACTCATGCACATATAAGAACACATAATGGTTAATATTCCACCAACATTACACATTATTAGTCGAAATAACACAAGTTTTGGAAATTAAAAACAAATTGACTACATCACTCTTCGACTTCCCGCCAAAACTCGAGCGACTCTTAATTTTCTTTATGAAAAGAGAGAGTCGAGGAAGCCAGAGAGGTATGTAAGGAAAGAACCTGTTGGAACTCTGTACTCTCTGCCTACCCCGCAAGGGATCTGGCGTGAGGTTATAGATAGATAGATAGATAGAAAATAAGTGCAGTAGAATCGTATTCGCAGTATACTTTGCGTACATGGGATATTAGTCTTTGTCTTTAGTACACCTAATTATTGCTTGCCTTCAATTATCATCAAATTCGGGAGCAGATTTTAGCCTGATCTATGGTGACACTTACTGCTTTAAGATAATCAATTTCAGTAGATTAAGTATTGACATTATACCAATAAGTGAGTGACTAATAAGTTCAACGGCTTCCTAAATAAAGAATTTTCCCAAAATACGCAGCGTATTTTCATAATAGTCAAAACAATAGTTGCGTCATGCTCGAATTACCATGCTAATTGGATCCCGGATCTGAGTGCCGTAGACAAAGCATCGTATTCCGTCTTCTGACGAATGATTGACCATTACTCGGAGCGTTTGACAAATGATGGTCATTTGAGTCGTCAAGCATGATGTCAACTGTGGCTCACTGTGGTTTGGTTTACACCGGTTAATTACAATTTCATGGTGTACGGTCAGTAATAAAGTAATTTAACACTCTCAGTTTGTTAAATCGCTTGCACGTTTTATTTTGCATATAATAATAAATAATAATATCAGCTTCTTTCCTCTGCTGGGAAAGACCTTCTCCACAAATCGAGGTGAGAGAGATTAAGTCATACTCTACCACGCGGACCCAGTGCGGGTTAGTGGAGGCAGGTTTGTTGCCTCCTGCTGTTGTAGCATATTAAATCGCCCATAAGGCTTTCAACTTGGTTTAACGATTACCACATTAGTGGTAACGGCTTAACGTGCCTTCCGAAGCACGGAGACGTTCGAATATGAAAATGCCACAAACGGTCACCCATTTCAGGCCAACCGAGCCAAACGCTGCTTAGCCTTGGTGATCGCTAAGAACACCGCGGTCGCACAGTTCTACGAGCACCTTATAATAATAGCATTAGCCCTGTTAAGAAACTCTCCCACCGTTGGGCACGAGCCTCCTCTCAAAATAGTTCACCGCGCTGGCCCAGTGCGGGTTGGCGAACTTCACACACCTTCGTAAAACTCCTAGGCATGCAGGTTTCCTTACGGTGTTTTCCTTCACCGTTTAAGCAAGTGATCATTAATTTTTAATACGATCATGCTTTCGAAAAGACCAAGGTGCGTGCCAGGGTTTGAACCAGAGACCTCTGACTTTGCAGTCCAACGGTCTAACCTCTAGGCCATCACTGTTTTTTTGCGACCGCTTTATTTTGCATCAAATCTATCTTTTTTGATCTAAAATTATATAACAAAGAAACAGCAAAGAATTATTAACAAAACATGGGTGTAAAAAAAGAAATATACATAGGGCCAAATGGTTTCGCGCCGCTCTCAGTTGGCAGTGTACCTAGAACGCTGGCAGCATTACCGCGCTGAATAGCAATGCTAATATGCTGACCAAAATACATACCAGCGTTCTGGTCGCCAGTACACTCCACCAGACGCTTCATAATTTCTCGAATCTTATATCGTCGCGGCTATAGAAATAATAATAATAAGACACTATAAGTTGTAAATGCTTCAGGACTGTGTAGGCAATATATGTGATACAATGGCTAGAGTTGGTTTTGCAGCATATCCAACTGCGAAGTCTTTTAAAACTAGTAACTGCTCTTACTTTACTCGGTTGCTGTTTCACTTCTAGTGGGATTGATCCAGTGGTTAAAAGCATAACCCGCTCCACCCACTAGATAGACGTGTCGCGAGTTCGGGTCCTGCACGGGACGAATCTCTGTGGGACCCACAAATATTTACGTCGGTCTTGGCGTTTTTGTATGTGAATTTCATGTTTTTAAACTCACCTACGACGCCCATAATTCCTAGCGTGGTGGTCAACGTTTTAAGAAAAAAAAACATAATAAATATTTAGGGTTTTGTCAAAAAGCCGACGAAGCGTTCAGCTACGTTCGGTAGTGATTTTTGTCGTCGCGCCGAGCGGGGCTGCGCTGTGTGGCGTCTCCCGCACATTTCAGTACATTACTCCCCAAGTCGGGCCACCGTCGCACTCCCGTCGCGCTGCGTCGGCTATGTGGCGAAACGTTTAGTGTTTTTTTTTATTACGATTTCTGTGATCACGGCGGTCTTTGGAGGAGGCCATTGTCCTGCAATAGACGTTTTTCACCTGAAGACAGAAATATTATATTTATATACTAGTTTCTACCCACGACATCGTCCGCGTTGAATTTAGACAGGAACCTAACATTTTTCCGGGATAAAAAGTATCCTATGTGTTAAAACAGGTAATAAACTATCTGTGTGCCAAATTTCATTCAAATCCGCTCAGTCGTTTTTGCGTGATTGGGTAACAAGCATCCAAACATAAAAACTATCACATTTATAATATTAAAAAGTAATAATTCAGTTTTGACAGTGTTTACCAACTTCGGCTAAGTAAAGTATTATTCATTTGAAAAACTAAGCATGTTGGGGCTTTGCTGACTGTACTACTGTAATTAGACATAAAGTGGTAGCCATTCAACAAATAGAAAATGATTTTACATAGTCTGAGAGCCAAAGTATGCTCGATAGTTTTACCATCGGTGACTAGGTTTTGAGTTGTGGGTTGTTCGACTATTATTTTTATAATAATAATAATAATATTAGCCCTGTTAAGAAACTGTCCCACTGCTGGGCACGGGCCTCCTCACAAACTGAGAGGGTTTAGGCCATAGTCCACCACGCTGGCCCAGTGCGGGTTGGCGAACTTCACACACCTTCGAGAAACTCTTAGGCATGCAGGTTTCCTTACGATGTTTTTCCTTCACCGTTAAAGCAAGTGATAATTAATTTTTAAATACGCACATGCTTTCCAAAAGACAGAGGTGCGTGCCTGGGTTTGAACCCGAGACCTCTGACTTTGCAGTCCAACGGTCTAACCACTAGGCTATCACTGCTATTATTTTTATAAATCAGGGTAATGTGGGATACATTAGTCCGATTTAGTGCTGGGCGAAGGTTCATACATCGAGATGTGAAAGAATACGTCCATACTCTACCACGCGGACTCTATGCGGATTGGTGGTGATAGGTTATTTTTTGTGTGTGTGTGTGTGTGCTATTGGCCACTGTTGGCCGCGTGGCCTTTACAGCTTCACCGGACAAGAAGGTGAGCGTGCAACCGCTACGTTCGAGCCAGAAAGGCAAGGGGGCAACTAGCTCAAGGGCGCCTCAAGGAGGAACGGCCTCGGCTTGGGCAGTCACTATGGAGGAGGACGTATACTAGGTGTCTTGCCGTGGTGCTCTGTACCGGCCGGCAGGCAAGGGATTCTTAGACCTCGCCGGCCAGGTGGGTGTCTGATACTGTGTGCGGTATCTGTATCCGTAAGAAGAGATGTAAGGGCATCGGAAGGGTCGGTGAGAACATGCCGCGGACGGCGGTAGCGCTGATAGGAGGGGAGTTAGGTTCGTAGTCGGCGGCGGCTACAATTAGCGGATTTCTATGATTGGACGCATTCGCGAAATATCGGGTTGTCGCCTTTTTAATGGCGTGGGTGGTGGTAGATTTGAGGTCACCTGTTACCAAAAATTATCAAACTTCTCATAAGGCTTTTACCTTCGCTTAATGACTACTACATCAAGTGGTTACTGTGATCAAAGACCTAATGTGTCTTACTAAGCACGGAGACGCTCAAATTGAAAATGGAACAAACGGTCATCCATCCCAGACTGACTGAGTCGAATGCCGTTTAACCTTGCTGATCGCTAATTGCCGTTCTATAGTAACAAGCGCCTTAGAATATTACTTACATATATATTGGGTACTAATAGGGTGATAACTTTATTAGGCGTGAGAACGTTGAAACAATGAAAATCTTTGACCTCATACATTTTTCTACGTCCAGATAAACTCGTCAATCCCATTGTGATGTCTCTTTTATCCTTGGACCAGCACCAACTAACTAAACAGCGGAAATATACAAATTATTCATATACAATACTGGTTCTTTTGGATAACTATACTAGTACATGTGTACAAATTACGCAATGGAACATAAAATGGGCGTAACTTGCGTATGAAGGGTCGCCTTGAAATATTTGCGGGTATCTTACTCTAATCTAAATCCATTGTTTTTCTTGTGAGTGATATTAGGTATATAGTAGATATTTATCATTTATTGCGTCGTTGGTCTAAGGGCGATTAACGTGCGTAGCGATCACGGGGTCCTGGGTTCGAATCCTAGAAGAATTCCCAGTATCAGTATAGACTCTGGCGCCCAGGGGCCTCACCCTTTACATTAAGACTAAACATGATCGGCTAAAAATGTGTATACCCATTTTACGTGTATCTCCAGTACCTCCTCTACCCGCTCCGGGAATATAGGCCTGTCAGTTTATTTTTTGTAAATGATTTACGTTGTATTTCCTATTCAAGATTTTGATTGTACTACAATAGTTAAAAAAACTGTAGAGAATACACCAACCGCATTATTCCTATATTTTTTTTGACTTTTTGACTGCCTCGTTGGTCTGGTGGCAAAGCACAGCGCTTTGATCACGAGGTCCTGGGTTCAAATCCTAGGTCGGACAAATTTAGTTTTTCTAACGAAAATGTCCCAGTATGAGTCTGGAATTGTGCTCTATTACATAGGACCTTACATCGTCGGCGAAACGTGGGTGTACTCAGTACGCCTCTGCCACCCCCGCTTGGGAAATATAGGCGTGACGGTGTATTTAATAAAACGGATCCCAACACTAGGAATTATTCCTGTGTCGTGGGTGCGTTTACAAACATGAAAATTCACATACACAAATACCCAGACCGAAACAAATAATTGTGGATCACATAAAGATTTGTCCCGTGCGGGAATCGAACCCGCGACTATTAGACACAGTGGGCGGAGCGGCTTAAGCTCTTAACCACTGCGCTAAATCGTCCATCAAAGTAGATGATAAGCAGGATTTGGGAATGAAGCCAAAAGGAGAACACATAAACTCCAAGAATCAAAATACTATCTATGATCACACCAGATCCCTTGCACCCCGAAAAATACTAATTTAATAATAAAAAAGATAATATTCATTAACCATGTATAATTTATATTATTATATGCAATTTTCCTTGATGTAGTGTGATAAAATTTAATTTGTCAAATGTAGTTTAAAATTTATATAACCTACGGAACAAACTATGCGAGTGGAGGAAGCCAGAGAGTTCTGTAGGGAAAGAAGTGGTTGGAATTTTGTACTATCTTTTAGTAATCTAGATATTGAGAGATAGAAACTACTTTTCTATCTATCTCTCTATCTATATCTATATCATCACGCCAGCTCCCTCGCGGGGTAGGCAGAGAGTACAGAGTTCCAACAGGTTCTTTCCTTACATACCTCTCTGGCTTCCTCCACTCTCATAGTTCGTCTCATACACACTCGCCGGTTACGGAGACTCTTGACTTGCCCTTCAGCTAAGACACGGTCTATTTGGTCATGGTAAGATAGTCTAGGTCTTCCCCGGCACCTACATCCTTCCACTTTCGCATTGTATATCTGTTTTGTCATTCTTTCTTCTGGCATCCTTTCTATATGCCCGAACCAACGGAGCATACCCTTTCTCATCTTTACACCGATACTATCTTTCATACCTACTCGCTTTCTTACTACACTGTTGCGAATACGGTCGGTCAGCTTGACTCCGCACATCTTCCGCAGAGATCGCATTTCGACCGCATTTATCCTGCTTTCGTTCTCCTTCTTACATACCCAACTCTCACTGCCATATAACAGCGTTGGGACAAGCACTCCGTTATGCATGGCCAGCTGCGCCTTTTGGCTTAAGTGCCGGCTCCCAAGTAGCCTTCCCAACGCACCATTCACTCTATTACCTGCATTCACTCTTCTCTCTATATCAGCGGTGTATTTCCCATCCTTACTGAAGGCGCATCCAAGATATACAAACTCATTCACTTGCTCCAGCACATCGTTTTTGTTTGCGTTATAGACACTAAGGACTGTGGGCGATCCTACTGACTCAGTCTAACACAAATTACGAAATCGCCCTCCATTATTTCTCGACCACCCGAGATAGTGGGCGGAGCGGTCTATAACTCAGAACACAGCAAAGTCATAAAAATAACTAGGTATCAAAAATCTGGCTACTGTTTCAGACCATATAGATAATGTCTATTATGAAACGGTATGTTTAAACAACCGCCTTGTTGATTTAGTGGCGTATAGTATGGCTGGGGATCACGAGAGCTTGTATTAAAATATCTAACAATAATAAAGAAGCATTTACTTTTACACTGCTTCTGCTGCTACACACGTCTTCTATTACAAATCGAGATGGGAGAGATAAGGTCATACTCCACTACGCGGACCCAGTGCGAATTGTTTGCCTTTAGGCTTGACATGTTACAAATGCAGGTGGCTTACAATTTAGTTAAACAACTGCTATATTAAATGGTAACTGCGGCCAACCGCTTAATGGCCCTTTGACCACTCTAATATGGAAATGCCACAAACGGTTACCCATCTCAAACCAACGAGCCGAAGGTTGCTTAATTTTGATGGTCGCTAAAACACCGCGGTTGTATAGCGCTACGAGAACCTCCCCATAGTTTTGAGGATCATGGCCTCCAACTCCTAAAAGTCTGGCTCTTGTGACGTTTCGCCATTTTCCCCTGTCACTTCCTTCCCTCATATATGGTCGAGGGAGGTGATGGCTACTCAAGTAGTCGTACTCGTGAACGGGTGCTGCTTGTGGAGACTGGTCCACCCAGAATCTAGCTTTTCATTATAATATATATTCAAAAATATTATTATTAGTCTTATATCTCAGTCGTAAGGCATCACACTGGAGCTGCATCGCATAAATGATTTTGTATAATATAAAAATGTACCTATGTCTCCATACAAAAAATAAAAATTAATGGAGAATTAGACAAACAAGACAAGCCCGCTGAGTTCCTCGCCCATTCTTCTCAGTGGAAGCCGCGATCCGATCCGGTGGTAGATTAGCAAGTTAAAAAAATGTAAATATGACAATTTGTAAACACCTCGGGTTTATGCAAGTAAACGATTTGTGTTTGAGTTTGTCCTCGGCGACATGCAGCGCAATGTAGACTGTGTCCAGAGAGATGCAAATCTGGTCAGACCTACGTTTGGGGCTGCGGCCTCGAGGGCTTGTTCATCAACCGGGTTAGAGCAGCGTTTCCCATACGGTGGGTCGTGACCCGACACCGGGCCACAAAAATAAAATACCGGGTCGCAGTATTGTCCCATTGTTTACAATCAATACTACATACTCGTTTATGATCAAGAAAAGTGTTGCTTTTGTGTCAACGCGAACGCCCGCTCCGCTGTTGCACTGAGGAGTGAGTGGTGGTCATCACGCGTCCCGTAGTTTGTTTTTAAACGCGCCGAGCCTCTCGTATTCTTCCCGTCCGTTACCACATAGACAAGGACATTGCAATGTGTTTTTTTTTTTACCTATATGCACTAGGAAGGTTATAAAACTTGTGGTGGGTAACGATGTAGAAACACTAAAATAACTGGGCGAGGACATAATAAAGTTTGGGAAACGCTGGGTTAGAGTAATTCGGACATAATGTATGTTTTTCTATAGAATTATTCTCAGTTGCAGTTCGGGAGTCTGCAGAGCACCCGGTATCATTGTAATAGACTCGCCCTCTACATTGGGACCTTCCAAACATCTTGAGGAATATGTGTGTGTACTCTGATCACTTGACGGACGATTTAGCGCAGTGGTTAAGAGCTTCAGCCGCTCCGCTCACTGTGTCTAATAGTCCCGGGGTCGATTCCCGCACGGGACAAATCTTTGTGTGACCCAAAATTATTTGTTTCGGTCTGAGTATTTGTGTATGTGAATTTTCATGTTTGTAAACGCACCCACGTCACAGGAATAAAGCCTAGGATCCCCATCCTAGGCTTTTTAAAAAAAAGTGTCTGCGCACCTTTGCGACCCCCGCTAGGAGAAATATAGGCATGTTTTCTTATTATGTTTAGATACGCCTTGAGACACGTCTTAAAGGATTCTTTTAGAGTCCTTAGATAAAGTATTGTCGTTAACATTGTATGTAGGCGTGTGTTTCTAGAATGCCCATGTTCACCTCATATTTTCTGTCTCGGCAATCACGCGCCTAGAATATTAAATAGATGCCCACTGATCTGATGTGAGATCAAATAAAAAGGTTATTTCGTCACTAACCTACTTACTCTTGCTGATTATATAAGATTATAAAGTTACTTGGTGTATATGCGAGGTTAAACTTTAAAACATTTTAAACGGATGAGCATGGGTAGGTACTTTCGAGAATTTTTGAAACGCAAAATAATAAGAAAGAATTTGATTTATAATCTGCTGTGACTATGCGAACAAGGTCACCCAACACAGACAAGTTTGAAAGCCTTCTTTATTACTTACTAGCCGTTTCCCGTGACTTCGTACCCGGTCGACAACACCGCCACCTACCGGGTCTATGTTATATAGCCTATGTTACTTCTGGATAAGGTAGCTTTCCAATGGTGAAAGAATCAATAAAATCGGATCAGTAGTACCGGAGATTACCCCGAACATCCAAACTCATAAACTTTACCTCTTTATAATATTAGTATAGATATAAAAATATACGCCGTCTCACCTATATTCCTCAAGCGGTGGCAGAGGTGTACTGTGTACACCCACTTTTCGCCGACGATGTTAGGTCCCATGTAATAGGGGGTGAGCCTTTTGCCATATACCGGCCACAAATCCAGACTTCGTACTAATACCGGGAATTATAGAAAAACTACATTTGTCGAATGTGAAAGTGGAAGGATGCAGGTACCGGGGAAGACCTAGACTATCTTACCACGACCAAATAAACCGAGTCTTATCTGAGGGAAAAGTCAAGAGTCTCCGTAACCGGCGAGCGTGTATGAGACGAACTATGAGAGTCGAGGAAGCCAGAGAGGTATGTAAGGAAAGAACCTGTTGGAACTCTGTACTCTCTGCCTACCCTGCAAGGGATCTGGCGTGAGGTTATAGATAGATAGATACATTTGTCCGACCTAGAATTTGAACTCGGGACCTCGCAACGCGCACTTTTCGCTAATAGACCAACAAGGCAATGATTACTTATTCCTTTGCTAATTACTATTATGCCCGTTTTTCCCTCCACCCATATTTGGCTCGAGTATTCTTTGTCCCAAATCTAACCTACCACCATTCCTTCGTAGATCTATCTGGATCATGATATCAAAGCTCTTTTTCAAAACTACTTTTAATGTAAAAGACTGTTTTTTGTTTCCTGCACATTGTTTATGATTGATGGTCTAAAGTACTTTTCCAGTTTCTCTGTCTGCTTCTATTTATTCTTTACAATTACACACATACATAAACACACACAAGTGACTATCTGTCTAAAGTAGCTATATAATGTGAGTGTACATGTCACAAATTGGCGGCACTTGAAGCGGTCCAAATAAGTAGCAGGTGAGGTCGTGTGTCATTTGGTACAACCAACTCGGTGAGTTGTTTGTTTTAGTTAAGCTAGGGTTGTCTAGTTTCCACCAAACGGGTCCTCTATTAATATAAACCTAAGTCCTTTATTTAAAAGATTAAGCCCCTCTTTGTGTATGTGTGTCTGGACCAATCTTCGTATGTATCAAATGGATTTCGTTGCAGTTTTATCCAATGGATCGTACAGTCCATTGGGGAGGGCTTTTATGGTTTGCAAGCAATGGAAAAAACTATTCTTTAACAACATGACTAATAGACAACTTAGAAATAAAAGATCGAAGTTTCAGTTTCGTTTTTCAGACTTAAGGTTACACCCTCACGTCTATATTCACCAAGCGGGGGTGGCAGAGGTGGCGATGTTAGGTCCCATGTTACAGGGGGCGAGCCTATTGTCATATATCGGACACAATTCTAGCCTCCGGACTCATACTGAGAAGTTTTCGTTAGAATAACTTCATTTTTCCGACCTAGGATTTGAACCCAGGACCTCGTAATCACCAAGCGATGCGCTTTGCCACTAGATCAACGAGGCAGTATTATTTGATTTATAGTTATTTGAGCTGTAATCGAAGTATGTGTTATATAAGTTATCTGCAGCCAAAAGCTAACTCAGCTTCATCCCTTAAAGGAGCTAAGCAATGTTATTATCGTTTACGTCCCTCCCCCAAATAATCAATTATCGATATTCAATATATCTATGCTTAGGTATGTCTATTTTTTTGTGTGTGAATGATCTACGCTCTTGGCTGCGGGGCCTTTACAGCTTCACTGGACAAGACGGCCAGCTTGCAACCACTAGGCTCGAGCCAGAAGGGCAGGGAGGCAACTATCTCAAGGGCGCCTCAAGGAGGAACGGCCTCGGCTTGGGCAGTCGCCATAGGGGAGGGTATTTACTAGGTGTCTTGCCGTAGTGCTCTGCACCGGCCGGCGGGCAAGGAATTCTTCAACCACGCCGGCGAGGTCGGTATCTGATCCTGTATGCGGTATCTGTATCCGAAAGAAGGCATGTGAGGGCCTCAAGAGGGTCGCTGAGAACATACCGCGGATGGCGGTAGCGGCAGATAGGAGGGGAGTTAGGTTCGCAGTCGGTAGCGGCTACGATCAGCGGATTCTTATGATTGGACGCGTTTGCGAAATATCTGGTTGTCGCCTTCTTAATAAAGGCGCGAATAGGTTCGAGACTGAGATCGGAATGGAGTATGTCTATTGGAATACCTTTCTCAATTGACGTAAGGGACATGTATCCTTTACTTATATCGAGATTTCCACCATAATATTTTTCTTTCTTCTTCTTTAACATATCTGTATAATTGTTACCAGTTCCATTGAACCAGTAACAGGTATTTATTACTCTGGCACCTGTTAATTGTGCAATGTGATACGCCGGCGATACTCACTATACGTCCAATGCACGCATTAAAATATGTATTAATAATTGTACACGTCTGAGCTTGCGTTGTGTCGCCATTGCCAATTTGTTCTGCCAAGTACTGATTTGATAATGAGCATGTACAATAAGCGTTATCAATTTGGTGTTATGGGAATGCGATTTAAAATAGATGTAATATAAATTAAGCACTAATAAAAAGGTTGTATAGTATATTATACGACGCTTACCAATATTTTAATATTTTGCATATCCTTTATATATAAAATATAGGTACATAATAATGGTACTTATTTTTTGCTCTAAAAGTATTCAAAAAATTTATATTCCAATAAAAAAGCAGCATTTATTATCTATGACCTTCTCAGAACATTATTCTATCCATTAATGAAAAATTGAAATAAATTCTGCTTAATATTTTTCGAGGCTAGACGAATTCACAAACCTGTAATGGCAGCGAAGAAATTTGTATTTTAATAAATGACCAAGGGCCACCTATCTATTTATATCACCACGCCAGATCCCTTACGGCGTAGGCAGAGGGTACAGACTTCCAACAGGTCCTTTTCTTACAGACCGTTCAGGTCTCCTGGACTCTCATAGTTGGTCTTTTGCACGTTCGCTGGTTACGGAGACTCTTGACTTACGCTTCAAATATGAACCAAAAGCGCCAATTTAATAAGCGTTTTGGAGCCTGGACTATCATATTATACCTAGGCGTAATTCATTCATGCGTTATAATAAAATTTAAATGCCAATAATTCTTGCGGTGGAGTGTACGTGTTTATTGGACCAGTCTGTTGAGCCACTTTGTATGGCGCCGTGATAGTAATCTGATACGAGATAACAACACAATAGAGTTGCAAAATGTCAGCTGTGACGTTCAGTTGACGTTTTTATGTTGTACATTATGTTCGTTAGATCTTGTTTTGAGATAGTTTTTGCTATGTTTTATGTTATGCTTATGATAATCGTATGTCATTGGTAGGGTTATGTTTATGTGTGTTTTATAAAAACGTGTGAATGTTTAGGTTAAAATTATTCTACTGAGATACACTTAAGAATGTATCCTATAGGAGTAAGCAGAGTCAATAAACTATTTGCTAAGTTACTGGTGTATGTATTTAGTGCATGGATATCTTCTTCTTCTTATTTTAATTAATGGCCGCACACTTTAACAGTGTATTTCGCCAATGCCAAGTAGTAATAGAGTATAAACAGTAAATTATAAAAATTGGCTTCTTGTCGCCATTACAGCAAAAAACAAAAGCCCCATGGATATATTTTATTTATTTCGATGATTTAATCTAGCTGTGACGTTAAGTTGACGTTTTTCATGTCGTACATTATTACAAAATAGGTTTTATTTTTATTTTGCCGCGGTTTATTTTTGGTTAAGTTTCCAACATTTCATCATGCTTATCATGTTGCACACTCCTGATCACGAGCTCTGAGATGTTTAATGTCTATATGTTATTGTTATTCCTTCAAAATTCTTAATTATTTTTGTTTATTGGACCAGTCTGGTGATAGTCCAGACTGGACGCAGGCGTTATCGCCGACGTCAACGCAGGTGGGGCGAGAGCATTGAACATAGTGCTAAAACATAACACGTTACCGCATCTCATATTAACGAATAAAAGCAAATAATTAACCCATAACGACATAGTACCACAGGGACATAACATAGGTAATAAATAAAATTCGGAAAGTGTTATAGTTGACTGAGTTATAATTGTATAATAATGACGTAACACGACACGACACAGCTAGATAAGCCCTGACACGAGCCGCGGCTGCGCCGGCGCTCCCGTATTACGACATGCGCGGGACACACATAAATCGCTTTTTTGCCGACTGACTCATGCGCAGCACCGATTATATCAGTAATGAATGAACGTAAACGTTATAGAGCAAGTTAAATTACCTACATTGTCATAAAACCGCACGAGAACTTTTTTTTTTTTTAATATGAAGGATAAACTTTATTTTATAGCAAGTAAAGTTCAAATGGTTTTTTTTAAGAATTCGTTTATTGTGTTGCATATAAACATGCCTGTACTGTTCCACTAGAGTTTTATGAAGTTACATTGTTTTGCTACCGAATCTCTTACGAATTAATTCGTTATCTCTCTCTATATATCATCACGCCAGATCCCTTGCGGGGTAGGCAGAGAGAACAGAGTTCCAACAGGTTCTTTCCTTACCGATCTCTGGCTTTCTCCACTCTTACAGTTCGTCTCATACACGCTCGCCGGTTACGGAGACTCTTGACTTGCCTTTCAGATAAGACGCGGTCTATTTGGTCACGGTAAGATAGTCTAGGTCTTCCCCGGTCCTTACATCCTTCCACTTTCGCATTGTATATCTTTTTTGTCATTCTTTCTTCCGACATTTCGACATTCTTTCTATATGCCCGAACCAACGGAGCATACCCTTTTTCATCTATATACCGATACTATCTTTCATACCTACACGCTTTCTTACTAATATGTTGCATATAAATCAATCTGCACAATCCCACTCCGACCACACAATTTGATTTCTGTGGTCCCACTACTGAACAAGTCTTCTTTCACAAGACATCTGAACCACCCCCAAGCGGCGATAGGAAGAGTATACTGTGTATTCTTACATTGCTGATGATATTAGTTCCAAAAGTATGTTTTTTGATAGAAAATCTACACTTTCGCCAACCTAGTATTCGAACCATAAATGCAATAATATATAAGGCAATAAATCTAAATTAAAATGGGCAGCGCGGGTGAGGTTGGGCCACTTTTAGGCTAGGTATAGGCTAGATGGTGAAATCTAGATTAACCCGACACGACACACGTGGAGCGCGACACTAGTTGCGAAATAAGTGTAACATGTTACAAACCAATAGATTTATCATACAAATAAATCTTTGATAAATTTATTATTCGGATAGGTAGTTTTAAATTGGAAATTTAATATTATGTAACGTAGCCCTACACTAGGATTATTGTATCGTAATGGGTATACAAACATGAAATACCGGGTTGGAAAAAAATATTTGTGGGTCATCAAAGATTGAACTTGTGTGGGGATCAACCCCGAGAGCACTCGATCCAGTCGGCGGGGCGGCTTAAGCTAACCACTGGATCAATCTGCGGTCAAATTTAATTAACGTTCATTTAATTAACTTAAACACCATCACGCTTATATTCCACAAGCGGGGGTGGCAGAGGTGCACTGTGTACACCCACTTAATTAACTTAATATAAAAGCAATATATCCAGATTAAAATGGTAAGCACAGGTGAGGTTGGGCCACTTTTACGCTAGGTATAGGCTAGATGGTGAAATCTAGATAAACCCGACATGACACACGTGTAGCCCGGCACTAGTTGCGAAATAAGTGTAACATGTTACAAAACAATAGATTTATCATACATACAAATCTTTAATAAATCTATTATTCTGACAGGTAGATTTAAATTGGCAACTTAATCGTTCACATGTAGTGTGAATTGCCAATGAATGTTATAAAACACACCTCATGCATGTTTGATTAGTTTTATTGTATTTGTAAGGCACATCTGGCCAAGATTGGCCAGGATAGGAAGTGTGGCGTAAAAGGGAGAAGGCTTATTCTCTGCTATAGGTGGAATGATCTGGAAGAAGAGATGATAATTTGTAACACTGGTGTTAAATAATTAACTACCTGTAACAACTTTTATAAACAATCGAAACAAAATTAAAACTTACAAAAAATACTTTTGCGTTGATTCAAACGTTCCGTCTTCCAATAAGTTTTTGAGTTTAACAAGCCTCTGATTTAAAAAGTTTTAAGGTACCATAGAATATTAATGTTGATAGTCAAAAGTTATCCAATGCTATTTTTTTAGACTTATTTAGGAGACATAATATTTACATTAGTCGTTCCAATGCTTTTAGTAGCTCTGAAAATAAGATATATCTAGTCTCGCATAAGGATCGATTGTCCCCAGTTTCCTCAACATATAGATAAAAGTTCCGAAACAAAGTCGTTGAATTTCGACACAAGAAAGTTGAATACAAAAATATTATGCGTATAGTTTTGTAAGTAGGTAAAAGTTATAATGGTATCCATTTGTATTCGTTTTTTGATCTTGTAACATGTGACAATGAAACGGAAAATCAGAACCAGATCTATTAAACGGAATAATTTATGAGGTTTTGCAATGGCGTCGCGGTGTGCAGTTGTCCTTCGGACTTTTACATCCTCCATTCTGTACTTAAACTGTTATATAATACAGTCGTAATAAGGATTGAACTGTTTAATACCAGATATTGTACCGAAAATATATTTTGTAAAATTAAGCTTGTGCTGCTTTAAAGCAGTGATAGCCTCGTGGTTAGACCGTTGGACTGCAAAGCCAAAGGTCTCGGGTTCAAACCCAGGCACGCACCTCTGTCTTTTCGAAAAGCATGTGCGTATTAAAAAATTAATTATCACTTGCTTTAACGGTGAAGGAAAAACATCGTGAGGAAACCTGCATGCCTAAGAATTTCTTGAAGGTGTGTGAAGTTCGCCAACCCGCACTAGGCCAGCGTGGTGGACTATGGCCTTAACCCTCTCAGTTTGAGAGAAGGCCCGTGCTCAACAGTGGGACAGTTTCTTAACAGGGCTAATATTATTATATTTTATTTATATAAAATTAAGCTTGGGTCCGTTGACAGATGAGTTATTTAGGGAGACAACATTTCTTTTAATTTAAAACGTAGTCACACACTAGGATTTATTTCTGTGTCGTGGGTGCGTTTACAAACATAATAATTCACATACCCAGACCGAAACAAATAATTGTGGGTCACACAAAGATTTGTCCCGTGCGGGAATCGAACCCGCGACTATTACTCGTAGACACAGTGGGCGGAGCGGCTGAAGCTCTTAACCACTGCGCTAAATCGTCCGCTTGTCCGTCCGCGTTTTTGACTCCTTTTACATAACAGCGTTTTTCTTAGATTGTTCAGTACAAAGTAATTAATTTCTTATTAAAACTTCATGGTATGATTAATACAACGTCAAAACAATTTATAGTCTTCAGAATTTGTGTAAGTAGATTTATTTACCCATGTATTTCTTTATGTTCAAATGCTCGGTAGTCACAGTAGTAAACGATTAGCAGGTAAAGGTGTACATTATAATAATTAAATTATAAAATATAAATAAAAAGTTAAAGAAGGAAGCAGTGTAAGTAGGCTCCTTGCCTTATTTAGTTTTTCAATTGGGGATTATAGGTGTGACTTTCGAAAACTGAAGACAGAAAAGAAAAATATTTCGCTGACATATTTGAAGAAACAACAATAAGTTGTGAGGGGTAAAATAGGATTCAGCTTTAGCATGTTTAAATTCTATCTATCCGGGGAAGGCAGAGAGTAGTTCCAACAGATCCTTAGTGACCTCCCTGGCTTTCTCCACTCTTATAGTTCGTCTCATGCACGCTCGCCGGTTACGGAGACTATGCTTAAATTCCGTAATTTAAATAATGCTACCTTGGGTTATTTTCCTTATTTATTTGAAAACGTTAAATTTTAAGTAATTTGACATACTGCGTGCTTTAGTAGTTTAGTATACCACAAAAAGTCACCGATAAATCGTTCCAATGCTAATCGTGAGTTTCCTTTACGCGAAATATTTGACATGCCGCGCGAGCTTAATCACACTTCGCAGGAGCCACGTATTTAAGCTCTTAAGCACTTTGCTGATTTTTTCATTTGCGTTTTTTACTCCTTTTTTTCTTGCATCCATCTTGTATAACGCAAAAAGTACAAGAGTAAAACCTAGTTTAGTAAATTTTTCTATGATAATGTTTAATGTTGGATCTCTGTACGGTCTGCTTACCTTGTAGATATTCTTCTTTTGTTCCGTAGCTTTAAGTGGTTTCGCTTTTTTATCCTTCGATTACATAATCACATCTCCTTACCTACGAGAAACACGGAGTTAAGAGGTGTAATTTTCATGGTTTACTAGTAAGAAGAAAGGAATAAAGTAAATATATTTTATTAGCTAGCTAACAGTCAGTACACCACAAAAATTAAATAAAAGCGAGAACATTTTTTTTTAATGAGGACGTGGCCTCTCACTAGGATTTATTCCTGTGTCGTGGGTGCGTTTACAAACATGAAAATTCACATGCACAAATACCCAGACCGGAACAAATAATTGTGGATCACACAAAGATGTGTCCCGTGCGGGAATCGAACCCGCGACTATTAGACACATTGGGCGGAGCGGCTTAAGCTCTTAACCACTGCGCTTAATCGTCCGCCCACTCAGCGTAAAGCTGTGTAAGCGTAACCACGACACAGCGCTGATTTTCAATGGTGGGTACCATTGAAAATCAGCGCTGTGTCATGGTACTAATATAGTACCTGTTTTAGTATGTATATTTACGGCACGATTTGCACGTGTGTGGTATTCGCAATTTATGTTCTCCGATAACGTTAGTAACTCTGTGTCCTGACGGATATAGAAGGTGGCTATCTCGAAATGGGAACGAGATTATATCGACTGGTGGTTTATACTTGAGCAATGTGGTTTTTTTTCGTAATATATATGAACGTTATTATTTTATCACATTTATTTAGGCACACAAATAAACTAGACGTCATAAAGATATTATCTATAGCGCTGTAGATACATCTTTCTGGTGAACCATTCAAATTATTGAATCAAAGTCAAGTTTTCGGTTGAAGAAACTAACATTTTAAACTACCTGCCTAAACAATAGATTGATAGGGTGGCTATATACAAGCTGTAACAAGACCTGAAAATAGTTCAACAATTATTAATGTATTTTACATTTTTTTTTTAATTTGAAAAAATGCTGTTACTCCTTTTGTGCGCTATAACAAACTAATTTTAGTCTTGATTCAAAACGTTTTACTCAATACGCACTTAATCGTAGCTGCCGCCGACTACGATCCCCCCTCCCCGACCCCTGCCGCCACCGCCGGCCGCGACATGATCTCTCCGATCCCCCCGATGCTTTGTCATCCATTCTTTTCGCTCAGAATACGGGCGACGACGACGTAGTCGTAGATCCCCTTCCATAACCGGCGGTTGACCGGCACTTAGTAGTGCACCCCGTCCCCCCACAGCGACTGTCCCAACCGAGGGTGCCTTGAAGAGGCGCCCTCGGACTATGTCGCCCCTTGCTCTTCTGGCTCGAGCGTAGTGGTTGCACGCTCGCCCTTAAGTCCAGTGAAGCTGTAAAGGCCTCGCGGCCAACAGCGTACATCACTCTCTCACACACACACACACACGCACACATTCACATACAAGTTTAATTGTTAATTGAGGTATAAAAGTGTGTAAAAAAAGGGTACAAAACCTTTAAATTTGGAAATTTGGTGGTCGTATTGTATTTGTGAAGCAATTATCTTATCGGGGTGTCTGAGGTCTTGCGTTATTTACGATACAGCTTGTATAAGAAATCTATAAGAAATAAGCTTTCTAGTTTTGCCACTCAAACGCGGACCCCGAATATTACCTAAAAGTTGAAGTCATCGCTCGAAACGACTTAACTATTTACTTAATAATGAAATTGACGACGTTACAATATACGTATCTGTATCAGTAAATCATTATATTATGTACGATTGATCAAAATTCTATGAAAAAATAGATAAATGTCTTTTATTGACATGAAATTCGGAACCTTACTAAAATAAAACCCTCACTTTAGACCTTTAAAAAGCTTAAGGTACGGCGAAACTAACGCGTTCAGCCGCGTCCGCGTTGGCGTCCCCGGCGGCGTGCTCCTCTGATCGCACGTGCAAACGCCGCCCAGATAGCGCGTGGAGAACGCAAGACGCGCTGGCGTGAACATTTCCATATAAATACTACTGCAGGAAGTGATCGCCACCGTGGACGCTATCGCGGCTGGAAGCGATGGCCGTACCTTAACTACTCAGACTCATTTAATCTATCTATCTATCTATAACCTCACGCCAGATCCCTTGCGGGGTAGGCAGAGAGTACAGAGTTCCAACAGGTTCTTTCCTTACATACCTCTCTGGCTTCCTCGACTCTCATAGTTCGTCTCATACACGCTCGCCGGTTACGGAGACTCTTGACTTTTCCATCAGATAAGACTCGGTTTAATTGTAACCTATAATCTCAACTAGCTTTTCTTCTTTCCAGGATCTCCGCACTCTCATCAAATCGAAACACGTGCAAGGTCTCGAAATCTACGATGCCCACAAGTCCCTTAACAAGACCAAGGTTTCGGAGATTGTGGATGCGGCCCGTTCTGCCGTCAAGGCTTCAGGAGGTCCACTCCTCCTGGCCCTGCCGGCTCACCCCGAACTTCTGGCGAAGTACTACGATTTGAGAGAGCTGGTGAAGAAAGCTGACCTGATGATGGTCCACACTCATGCTTTGGGGTTGGTGAAGAAGATGACGTATCATCCTAGCAGGCTCAGCGGCGTTTGGGATATGATGAATACTGTAAGTAACGTTTAATTTTGATCTTGTAGGTGAACGGCATGAAAACGGCATGTTCCATTTCATCAAAATGATTAAGAATATTTGGTCTAGTGAGAACGTGCGGCAACGTGAATCAGACGGTATGATTAGCATAGAAGTTTAGGGCTATGTGAAATTATTTCTTAAAAAAATTAATGTTCCACTTATCGCCGACGACATGAGGTTTCATGGGGGTGTCTGTTATAAGTACACCTGGCACAATGTTAGACTTCGGACTGATGGTAAAAAAAATTCTATCAACTAGCCCAATGATGCAGTGTTTCCTGTTTTATATAAAAAATAGCCCGTGAAAGTATAGAGATTTTTTGCTACAACAAATTTGGACAAATAGACTGCACGAAGCAGTGATAGCCTAGTGGTTAGACCGTTGGACTGCAAAGTCAAAGGTCTCGGGTTCAAACCCAGGCACGCACCTCTGTCTTTTCGAAATGCATGTGCGTATTAAAAATTAATTATCACTTGCTTTAACGGTGTAGGAAAAACATCGTGAGGAAACCTGCATGCCTAAGAATTTCTCGAAGGTGTGTGAAGTTCGCCAACCCGCACTAGGCCAGCGTGAAGGACTATGGCCTAAACCCTCTCAGTTTGAGAGGAGGCCCGTACCCAACAGTGGGACAGTTTCTTAACAGGGCTAATATTATTATTTATAAACTGCACGAAATTATTACAGCAGTTTTAATTTCAGGTTAAGCAATCTTAGTCTAAAACATATACAATGGCTGCTAGTGCTAATCAACAATCAGCTGATTGATTGCTCTGACAACATCGGTGTCACAGGAAAGTAATCTATACGGTAACTCAATACGACGGCGCTGCGCAGACCTCGTTACATAAAGCACCTGGTAACATCCCACGCACTGATTGATACTCATCTATTGTTGATACGGCAAACCTAGGAACAGTGTTGCCAACTCGTCTAATGCAAGTGTCACTGACAGTAGGTTCAAAAGTCGCTAGATGTTGCTAAATAATTCAGCAAGTTTCCCGTATACCCCTAAAGTTGTTACATTATATGAGGAAAAATTAAACACCATATGGCCTTGGTCCACGGGAACATTTCAATGCACTTTAGTAAAGCGCTGGAATGAAACAAACGACTAATAGTCCGACTAAAAGTGCTTACAGTGCTTCAGCACAACGCGTTAATAAAGCGCCTGTGAAAGCGCGTGTGTGATTTTACCTGATGAGCCCTAGCTTTTGATAACAGATTTCTTATTTCTTTAATGAAGTAATGTAGGTATATATGTGTGTGTATAGTTTTGCAACAGTGTAATTTTGAAAGATGTTTTGGATTTCTATCTAAAAAATGGTCGCCTAATTCTGTAATAGCGTAAATCTTCTCCCATATTAGGGTATAAAAATAGATAATATCTAGTATGGTACTGGTCAGAAATGGTCGCGTTTTGTTCGACGTCAGGGGAATTTTGATAAAGTATACCTATTCGGTAGAATTTAATGCGTTTACAGTCAGTCTTAGATAATAATATCATTGTATTCTTTATTAAAACTAAGCTAAAAAAAAGTCGCTAAATTATTTTAGTCACTAAATAGAAACAAAAAGTCGCTTTGGATGGCGAAAAGTTGTTTAATCTAGCGATAAAGTCGCAAAATTGGCAACTCTGGCTAGGAAATACCAGTAGCACTTGACAACAGCTGAAACAGAAATATCATGAAAGTTTGTTTCAACCTGCACCATTAATGCATGGAATATCTACTTATTATGCATTAGTTATTTTAATAGTAAACGTATTGACTCCTTAAATCCGAATATTACAAATATTAGATCGAACAATATAACTGATAAATTAATTTAATAAAGTCAAATGCTGCATCGGTGGTCTAGTGGCAAAGCGCATCGCTTTGTTATCACGAGGTCCTGGGTTGAAATCCTAGGTCGGACAAATGTAGTTTTTCTAACGAGAAATTCCTAGTATGAGTCCAGAGTTTGGAATTGTGCCTGGTATATGGAAATAGGCTAGCCCCCTATTACATGGGACCTAACATCGTCGGCGAAAAGTGGGTGTACTCAGTACACCCCCGCTTGGGGAATATAGGTGTGACGGTGTTTATTTTCTTTTTTTTTCAAATGCTACTTAAGGTTATAACGGTGCCTATTCTCATTAGAAAAAGTCGTCCAGGGCCACTGCCATAATTGCTATAAGTAGTCATTTTTCTCTACCATTGACTTCTTTCATTTAAAAGGTATTCTAGTTTTTTGTGTTTTAAAAATACATCAAGCTAAGTGAATGTCTTGTCTAGTTCTTCAGGAAAGTCGAACTGAATCATCACTCTTCCGATGTTAAATTTAATACTTAATCTAGAAGTATCTAGAAATTGCACTTCAAACAAATTAGTTACAACATCAGGTATTCCAATTTAGTATTTCGCAATTACGGAACCCACCTAAATCAAAACAGTTTCCGTCCTATATATCATTTTGACAACTTCATAATCATGCTGCCAATATTCGCACATAACATTCATAATCGTAAACACGAATATGATTAGTATTCGCTCATTAAGCTTAATGCTTACACGCCAATCTGTTTCAATAATTACAAATCAATCTTTCGAGTAGCGCTTGTTGTAACCGTATTTCGGTCATGCAGTGCACTGATAGTTTTAACTGAAGGCAAACCTGCTTACAAATGTAGAGAGTAAGAGACCTACATTTATAGTGATATCTATTGACAAGATAATATGGTTGATTTTGCAGCGTTTTAATTGTAATTACAAAGTGGTTGAGGCCTAGACAATTTAGGGTATCTAGGTTGTGTCAACAGGTGCATCTTTTAAATTTGCTGTTGGTTCAGGAATGCTGCGGTGATGTTAGATGCCTCAGTCTGACGGTACTTAATTAGTGTGATGTCTTTTAATGTTTATTTATTGAACTTGATTGCTAATTGGGATTGGTAGGTGCAGAACTCGTTTGTCGGTTAAGGACGGTTAGGTTGCTTTTTAATTTCAATTTATTTAATTAATGTTACTAGCATTGAATTCATGAATGATTATATCCGTGTATGCTGGTAGTTATATATCAATTAAACATGTATTATCTGTTTTTGGGTAGGTAATATTATAGATATTTGTATGAACGACATTTAAAAAAATATTTTGAAACATGTCTAATTAAAAAAATTCTTTTTCCAAATAGCATTCGTTAGGCAGTTTGCCCAGAAAACTGGCAGCATTGCTACGTGTTATGATATTAATTTATAGAGTCCGTCTAATGAAAGCTGAGAGTGAAAATGGCAGAAAATTTAAATAAATTAGGTTGGATGAACTGGGAATAAATAGATTTGATACTTGAATACTTTTATAACTATATAAATAGTAGAGCATAACTAAAAATCGTGTAAATGAGATTATGCTCTTAAGGAACACGTATACAAACAGGAAAGGGCTGGAACGAGGGTCAAGAAGGAGTAGGGACGGAGTTACGTAGAAATTATAGCATTCTAAGATTTTACATTCTTTCGTGTAAATGGTTTATAAGTATTTATTTTCTGCTATGGGAACTTGATATTTACTGGTTTTCAGATATGAAACCAATGTCTTTTCTTTAATTTATTTTTTCGGTTACAATATGGATTGTTTTAAGACTCAAAGTATCATCTATGCATTCCATCAATGCAATGCCACGGAATTTTATAAAATTTCACATTTAAAAGTGTTAAATTTAAATGATATAGAATTTTATGAAATAAGAACATAACATTAAATTAATTTAACGTGTATCTAAACCAGTTCATCTATATCTATGGTTTTTTTTTATTGTTTATTTAATTCAACTCCCCGATGAACTTAATGACAACGATGAATATGAAATTGATAAAATGCCCCACCCTGGATAGTAAAGCGATGGATACTTTACATACCAATAGGGAATATGCGTGTCATTCAAATAAGGGTCAAATATTTTTTTTTTACAAACTTCATCGCATTAGAATAATTTCTATACCAATATTTTAGAATAACATTACTTTTTTATTAAGAAAATAATTATTGAAAGTACAAAAAATGAGTGGGAAATTCAAAGTAGCTGGAATGCCACGCTATTGGTCAGATCGAATATGACGTCAAAGTCTACAATACAAATGTCAACAAGTGCATATTTGTTGGATGTTAATTACGACGGTCACAACCGGAGGTTCCAAAAAAATACAAAATTTCTTAGAACTTATTTATTAAGAATAATTAGTACAAAAGTATTAGAATTACAACATGTCACAGTTGGTCGATGGATGTACCAAAGGTGTCCGACGACACAGGGGCCGCACGTCCGGTGTCCAATGTTGCTGACAAGGTGCCTCGTGCCATCAGCGGTTGCAATGCGCAATATCTAGGGCAACGCATGTCAGCGTTTCCCGTTCTATGTTAATATGTAACATGTTTGCTATTGAGTTAGTTTTATTGTTATTTTTTGTTGTCGATTTACGCAAAGACAAAATTTTAGTTTAAATTATTTAAGTTAATTCTTACGTTAAAGTGATCTTCACAGCCATATAAATAAGTTGATGGAGATACCATGTCTCTTGTTCTGATTTTACACAACTTTCTCCTTATGTCCGCAACTATCGGGTGCATTTCTTATTGTATTTTTACGCCTAGGCACATCACAGTGTTGTTCCATTGTATAATAGTCGCCAAATACAAAATAAAAATAAATTACTTCTACAGCTGTTCACTAGTTGATTGTTATTATAGACTTTGACGTCACGCCAAGCGCGCCAAAATGGCGGGCGTTTAAAGTGGTCTTATCTGTTTGCTATCTGCAATATTTTTTTTTACCTTTTACATTTTGTTTTGACGCTTAATTTTTTTTTGCAATTATATACTGATGTAATCTATCGTATAAAAATATAAAATAAATACACGCATATTCCCTATTGCGACGGCCGTTTTGAGGGAAATCGAAAAGGCACGTTTTATCACCTTGTTATAATTACCTTATTATTATTCGAAATAATACAAGTTTTGGAAATTAAAACAAATTGACGACATCACTCTTCGATTTCCCGCCAAAAACCCTATTTTTATGGTTCACTAGAACAATAGGTGACATTACACAGTATTGCCAGCTTATAAAATCGTTAAAAATCACTCTCAGCTTTCATTAGACAACTCTACCATATATTTACAACACGTATTAGATTATATAGAATAAGTAATAATATTGGTTAAGTTTTCGTACTTACTACTCTCGTACTAAACCAGCGGTATGAATACTTATGAATGACCTAAATCACATTCAAATTGAAAGTAACTTGCCTACCAGCTATACATCGCGGCTGTGGTATAACTATATTTGTAGATTGATAAGTTTCAATGTTATTACGTCGTAAGGTACCAGATGGGTCAAATATAGCTATTTACATACATGTAGATAGGTGGGGCGACGATATTCGTAAGGCAGCGGGCAGGGATTGGAGAAGGAGAGCTGAAGATCGAGCTCAGTGGCGTGCCATGGGAGAGTAGGCCTCTCCCATGGCAGTCCAGCAGTGGACTGACACGGGCTGATGATGATGATGATGATACTATGTATTTGCATATAGACCGTGTCATATCTGAAGGGCAAGTCAAGAGTCTCCGTAAACGGTAAGCGTGCATGAAACGAACTATGCGAGTAGGGGAAGCCAGAGAGGTATGTAAGGATAGAACTTGTTGGAACTCTGTACTCTCTGCTTATCCCGCAAGGGATTTGGTGTGACGATATAGATAGGTAGAGATAATTGCATATAATATTTTTGATAGAACACACGGTTAAAAAACTCAATTAAACGTTGCCTTATTAGTTGATGATTCTCCTTGCTCTGTACAACCTGCCTATTTTTCTTGGATACGATATTAATGTCGGTTCGTTGGTTTAGTGGTGTATTATGCGGCTGCGTATCACGAGGTCTTAGGTTCGGATCCTTAGTCGAGTAAAGAGTGAGAGAAGAGTTTACATAATTTATTCTCTTTTTTGGGTTTCTGCCCTGTGCCATATGGATATGATGGGTATGCATGAGTTGGGTCTCAACCTAGTCTTAAGCCCATTATAAGTACCTTAAGTATATTTTTTGGTTGTTACCTGTTTTGTGTGCCATATGAATAAATAAATAGCAGTCCGGAGTCTACAATTTGTACCCAGTATAATAGCAATAGGCCTTCTTTGGAGAACATTGGGTGTGTGTGTGTGACTGATCTACGCTGTTGGCCGCGGGGCCTTTACAGCTTCGCCGGACAAGAGGGCGATCGTGCAACTACGCTCAAGCCAGAATGGCAAGGGGGCAACTAGCTCAAGGGCGCCTCAAGGAGGAACGGCCTCGGCTTGGGCAGTCGCTATGGGGGAGGGCGTATACTAGATTTCTCGCCGTGGTGCTCTGCACCAGCCAGCGCGCAGTAGATTCTTCGCCCTCGCCGGCGAGGTCCCCTGTCGGTGTGTGATCCTGTGTGCGGTATCTGTATCTGAAGGAAGGGATGTAAGGGCATCGGGAGGGTAGGTGAGAACATGCCGCGGACGGCGGTAGCGGCTGATAGGAGGGTTGTTAGGTTCGTAGTCGGCAGCGGCTACGATTAGCGGATTTCTATGATTGGACGCGTTCGCGAAATTTCGAGTTGTCGTCTTTTTAATACGACACCCCTGCTTGAGGAAAAACGACGTAATAGAGTTTTATTTATTTAGTTTTGAGTGCCTCCTTGGTCTAGTGGCAAATCGAATGCCATTGCGACAAAACAATGGTTTTGTGATCACGAGGTCCTGGGTTCAAATCCTAGGTCGGACAAATGTAGTTTTTCTGACGAAAAATTACCAGGGAGTCCGGAGTCTGGAATTATGCTCGGTATATGGCAACAAGTTCGCCCCCTATTGCATGGGACCTCACATCGTCGGCGAAAAGTGGGTGTAGTCAGCACACCTCTACCACGAATATAGGCGTGACGGTGTTTCTTTTATTTTTTTATTTATTTTGTTTATTTAAAACCCACATATTTACTAGGATTCCGTAACCCATACACTTACATATTCATACACTACTAGCTGAACCCGCTACTTCGTTCGCATTATTTTCAGGAGTATATTTCACACTCTAAGTTTGTTTTAAAACCAAAGGTAGCCTATGTCCTTCCCTCCTGGATTAAATTTATGTTATTGCCGAATTTGATCAAAATATGATCAGCGGAAAATGTGCGGAGTGAAGCTGACTGCTCGTATTCGCAACAGCGTAGTAAGAAAGCGAGGAGGAATGAAAGATAGTATCGGTGTAAAGATGAGAAAGGGCATGCTCCGTTGGTTCGGGCATATAGAAAGCATGTCAGAAGAAAGAATGACAAAGCAGATATACAATGCGAAAGTGGAAGGATGTAGGTACCGGGGAAGACCTAGACTATCTTACCATGACCAAATAGACAGAGTCTTATCTAAAGGACAAATCAAGAGTCTCCGTAACCAGCGAGCGTGTATTAGATGAATTATGAGAGTGGAGGAAGCCAGAGAGGTATTTAAGGAAAGAATATGTTGGAACTCTGTATTCTCTGCCTACCCCGCAAGGGATTTGGCGTGATAAATAGATGTTCAGTGGTTTGGGCGCGAAAAGGTAACAAACAGACAGACAGACAGAGTTGTTTTCGAATTTACTTTATTTTTTTTTTAAAACGTGGGGTATAAATCCTAGTGTGGTTAGCGCCACACTAGGATTTATTCCTGTGTCGTGAGTGCGCTTACAAATATGAATATTCACATACACAAATACCCACAACGAAACAAATGATTATGGGTTACACAAAGAATTGTCCCGTGCGTCCGTGTGTCCTAGCGACTATTAAACACAATGGGCGGAGCGGCTTAAGCTTTTAACCACTGTGCTAAATCATTTGTCAAATATTATAATATAGATTTTGGTCACTACGAGTGTATGCAAATGAACATCTTTATCATTCTAGATATAAGAGTTGATCTGTGTGTGAATGATGTACGCTGAGGCGCCCTCGGTTGGGACAGTCGCTGTAGGGGGACGGGTGCACTACTAAGTGCACCGGTCAACCGCCGGCTATGGGAGGGGATCTACTACTACGTCGTCGTCGTCGCCCGTATTCTGAGCGGAAAGAAGGGATGACAAAGCATCGGGGGGGTTGGTGAGAACATGTCGCGGCCGGCGGTGGCGGCAGGGGTCGGGGGGGAGATCGGAGTCGGCCGTGGCTACGATTAACGGATTCGCATGGGTAGATGCGTTCGCGAAGTGACGTGTTGACGCCTTTTTAATAAAGGCGCGAATAGGTTCGAGACCTAGATCGGAGTGGAAGAGTTGATCTCTTGTCGGTGCATCTATCACCATTCATTTCTTTCCAAAGCATATACTTTAAGTGCCTTATATGACTTCTCCTTTAATTGACTTCTGTAGCTTACCCTTGGCCGTCTCTTTCCCTTCCAAGATGTGTTGAACCGATTTCTAAATCATGTTATTTATTCTTGGGATTTCGCTTTCCTTCAATGCTTTCAACAGGACAAATATTTGAAATGTATTTTTCATCCCCAGGACTCAGTGGTGGATCTAGTCATTGGTTTGGGCGTGCCAGCCCACAAGCTGGTCGTGAGTCTCCCAGCTACAGCCAGGCAGTTCACACTCCAGAACGAAACCCACAGTACTCCTGGCAGCCCAACCCTGGAGGAAGCTCCTCGGGAGATCGACCAGGCTGAGCTCTGTAGACAGCTGAGGAGAGGCAGGTGGACCTTGGAAAGAGACCAAGATCTATCCGCGCCTTATGCTTTTAAGTGAGTGTTTTATTGTTTCTGGATTGCTATGGAGATATCAGTAGGTGTTTATTGTGTGATTTTGATGGGATCGTTAGTTTTTTTATCTGTTTTATCTTATAGATGTCCTAATTTACAGAGAACCTAATGTTTCAGCATATATTTGAATACCTTATTCCGACCAGAGAAACTAGCGATAGATTAGACACGCCTTTTTTGACATAATGGCATGCTTGTAAATGTATTTTGTACCGATTCTTTATTCCTGTTGTGTCGCTGTGACTTCTAAGACTCAAACGATATCGGTTTCTCTGTAGAAGAGAATACTTTATTCTTTAGAATGTCTCCAATTATCACATTCTGATCAAGAGACACTTCATTTATACTACGTCGACGACATACCTATGATTGTATAGGTCGGTCCTTTTTATTCCTGGCTCCAATGTTTAAGTGATCAATCCTTTACTCATTCAAGGAACACGACATGGATATCATTTGAAGACTCGTCCTCAGTGGACGTGAAGGGCAAGTACGCCAGGGTCCGCGGGCTGGCCGGGCTGGCTCTGTACCAAGCTGACCGCGACCAGGACACTCCCTGTGGACCCACGCTGAAGGCCTCCCTCGCGAAGGTGCTCAACCAGCAGAGTAGGGCACCCAGAGCTGCTGTATTGAGGTAACTCCTCTTTTTTGTTTCACGTCAAATCATATCATCTTACTTTTCAGAATAGTAATACACCCTCTTTATAATTTTATCGTAGAATATAAACTGTAAGAAACAAGTGTCTACTGTCTGACAGCCGCCCAAATTCCATCTTACACAAATCAAGAGAAATAAATTGAGAGAGGAAGTCACGACTCAAACTCAGTGCAGATTCGTTGAGGTAGCTTTGTAGCCATCTGCTGTTGAAACTTGTTTAACCGCACAAGTTGGCTTAACGACTACCATGTGGTAACCGGGCCTCACGGCTTAATGTACCTTGCATAGAGCGGCTCGAATATGAACTTGCCACAACCGGTCAGCTATCTAGACTGACTGAGGAACGCTGCTTAGCCTCGGTGACCACGCTCCCGAATCGTGACCCGCACCTATATTAGTGATCTTGTTTAAATCCTGTATTAAAAATACTTGTTTATTTATGAACCATGGTTTCAGGTCCCTAGAGAACGAGATCCTGTCGGCGCCGGGACACGCTCGCGCATTGGACGCACTGCAGGTTTCACCGTACCGAATTACTCAAATTGTCGACTCCGACGGGGTCATCCACTCCATTAGAGAGGTACTAATCTTACCAAATTGTATTACTACACCCAAGTGTACACAGTACGCCTTTGTCACCCCTGCTTAGGGAATACAGGCGTGACGATGTGGGTATTTATATTAGTGTGATATTCGTCATTTTTTTTCTACCGAGACGTGATTGACTCGAATCTAGGGAACCACAAAAAAGGGGCGGTGGATTTCTTTCGGAGCCCTTCTGTCGGCCCGAAAGAAGCCATCGGAGGGTTTTATAGTATGGTAAAAGAGCCACATAGCTTGGTCTTCCACAGGATTAGGAATCTTTTAAAGTTTTTCTTTTCGGAATATCGCGCTTTCATATTCCGATGTCCGAAAAACACACACACACACATTGAAAGTCCCTTGATCGGCATAAAATTAGGCTAAACGACTAAATAAAAATTATTTGATATTGATCGATAAAACGGTCAAGATAATGGGCTCTGCACCTTTTATACTGTTGAGAATAATTTTAGGGAAATGTAGGACTTCGTACAATCAAAGTGTTCCGAATCCTTAACCACCTCTTAAAAACGTACTAACGTTGTAATAATATATGAACACACAAATAATTGTGGCCGTTCTGGGGATGAAAAGACAGCTCCTCCCCCCGCGAAAATAATCCTAATTATGAAGCGAGAAAAAGTAACCTCAATTTTCATTACTTCTCCATACCAGCTTCATTTGTATGATTAGGGTTAATATGAAGTCAAGTTAAACAATAAGGAACGTAGTGTAAGTTATTTTTCTTTATTCCAGGACACCCGTACAGAGTTCGCTTGCTCCCGCCAAGGTTACTTCGTACACCCTCGATCCTGCGCCAGGTTTTACCGATGTGTGAAGTTCGACCAGCTCTCTCCCGAATATACCGTAAGTTAAAGGTTTTCTATTGACAACAGATCGTGCTCCGTGTAGTTTTAAATCCTGTGTAGTTGTACATTAGAACTAGTGACATTTAACCTTACTGTCATTATTTTTAGTGTAGTCATAGCATCCAACAGTATATTGCATCTATACAATAAGGCAGTTTGAAATAAGTAATTTAGGTTCATGGACATTCATAGGATAAAGTACAGCATAAAATTAAGAATACAGTAGTATGAAATAATAATTAAAGTGTTACACTTTTATATTCAGCGAAGTTATAATAATTACAGATATATAATTGAGAAAAATTTGTGTTTTGTGAGAGTTTTTGAGAGTATGCCAGCCACAAATTGCCATCACTGTCACTTCTATAAGTCAGAAGGCCAATTCTCGTAATTAAAAGTGTTCAAAATGCAGTCTCAAGCTAATCTCAATGTCATTAATCGCACAAATGGTATTCTCGTAAAATATTGTCATCGACCGAATCGAGATTGGACCGAAAGTTAAAGAAAATGTAAACGGTATTCCAATAAAATTTTGAATTGACATTAACAACAAATATACAAAACGTCGTTTAATTGAAGATTTCACTAAGATATTTTTTATTTAGACTGTGGCAGCTAAGATGAACATGTGATCAACAAATGATTAACGATATATTTTAAATTAAACAACTTGACATTATATCGAAATTAGACTGAGATGATACTGAAACCGGATCGATAGTTTAGTAAAGCAGAATACCAAATGTGATTCAATTCATAATTAAATCTCAATTCACAAATATCAGTGTCAATTAAATACGAGAATTGGCCTTTAGAGCGCCCACCACAATCTCTTCAGCAGCTATCATAATAATTTTACTTTTCTGTGAGAAAGAGACATGGATGCACGCAGTATATTTGTAGCTCCAACTCTTTCTCGAGGCAAACGTTTAAATTTACAAGTATATGGCTAGAGTTTATGTTAATCCCTCGTGATTCATATCGTGCAATCAAGGATTCTGTAAACTGCCTAAAGTCAAAAACTTAAAATTAAATTAAATTTTGCCTAAGGTTTTCGAATTCGACTGTCCCTCGGGCTTGGCTTTCGACGCCCGCTACGAAGTGTGCGTGTGGCCGGGCAGTCTGCCGCACACGCAGGCCTGCCCTGGCTCCTCGGAGATCGCGCCCGTGCCCAAGACCAGGTTCATATGTCCTGACCACGAAGGTATGCGGCTTTTCTTCTTCTTGTTCTTTAAGTTATGGCTTTACACTAATTTTAAGTATATTTAGCCAGTGTCCAGTGAGATATGTAAACGTGTTTGTTTAAATTAATTCGACTCCCCGATGAATTTGGTGATAACGATGATAATGAAATTAATGAACTACCCCACCCTGGACGGTAAAGCGGTGAATACTTTACATACCAATTGCGACGGCCGTTTTGAGGGAAGTCAAAAAGGCACGTTTTATCACTTTGTTACCTTCACTCGGGCATATATAAGAACACATAATGGTTAATATTCCACCAACATTACACATTATTACTCGAAATAACACAAGTTTTGGAAATTAAAACAAATTGACGACATCACTCTTCGATTACACTTAGTCCAACGTTTCTCCAATTTTTTATCCCTTCCGAAAAATATGATTTGTCGACGTCATCAAAATAGGCATTTGTTTGTGAGATGATGTCGTCGTTAGAGTCAAATCTCTTTCCGCCGAGCTATTTCTTCAAGTTTAGGAACAAGAAATAGTCACTCGGGGCTAAATCTGGAGAATAGGGTGGATTAGGGGGCAATTCGTAGCCCAATTCATGGGTTTTTGCCATAGAAACTGCACATGTGTGCACCCTTGCATTGTCCTGGTCCTACCTAATTGACAAATCTCTCTCAAAAAGGGATTAAAAAATCCAGGCAAATACTATTGAACACCAATCACTTATATCTCCAATATCCAGGTTACTACGCGGACCCCGAGAACTGTCGCTGGTTCTTCGCGTGTCTGGATCACGGGAAAGCTCCCCTGACTGCCTACGAGTTCCGCTGCCCGTTCGGGCTCGGCTTTGACGCAGAGAAGCTCAAATGCGACTGGCCCTGGTTGGTGCCAGCATGTGGCAACATCGCCAGATACGAGGCCGAGGCTTACGGCTTCTCTGCTGCTACTCTTACTGGTAACACTTTATTATTATTTTTGAAACATTTATCTAGAAACGAATGAACTATTTAATTGTGCCTTGCTTACATTGCGAGAAATATGAAGTGTATGTATGCAGTATGTAACTAGTGTGTATACAGGCGAGTACACAGTGTACCTCTGCCACCCCTGCTCGTAGGCGTGACGGAGTTTATTATGTAACTGGTATAACCATCATCAGTATAAGTTAATCATACTGTTACATATCAAGAAGACCAAATAATTTTTTTTAGTTACCTTATGTCACGCCTATATTCCCCAAGCGGGGGTGGCAGAGGTGTACTGAGTACACCCACTTTTCGTACTGAGTGCACAAGTCCAGACTCCGGACTCATAATGGGAAGTTTTCGTTAGAAAAACTTAATTTATCCGACCTAGCATTTGAACCCAGGACCTCGTGATCACCAAGCGATGCGCTTTGCCACTAGACCAACGAAGCAGTCTCAGCAGTTAAATGTATTTTTATAATATAGATTTTTCTTATATAAAATGGTAGTTTTTTCATGTACCCCAATTTCCTATCATCGTTATTAGTATTTGCTTATGCACGAAGAATCTACGACAAGATATCTTCTGTTATTGATAAAATGTGTTAATCTAAGAACTTGAATTGACAGGTGCAGCAGGGTTCCAAGGACAGACAGCTGACGCCATCAACGTCGCGGCCCACCAGAGTCTGGTCTCCGGTGCAGCGCTGGACAACCTGGTCGGTATCCAAGGCGGATTCCTCACGCAGGGCGACGCATTGGACTCCAACTTTATCGCCTCTCAGGAACTTGCCAACGGCGCTGCAGGAGCCGGCCACGCCTTCGAAATAGGCCATGGTTCGATCGGAGCTGATCAGGCTTTCGGAATAGCTCATGATGTACCTGTTCAACTCGGAATTGCTCAGGATGGATTAGCACACGGACAGTTCGGAATAGTCCATGAAGGTGCAGGTATCGCTCAAGTTGATAGTGGTTTGGCTTACCAGGTCGGCGATGCTGGTATCGGTGGTCACGTAGGATTAGTCCAGCCAACAAGATACAATGGAGAAAGAAAGAAATATACTAGTGGTTCTATTATCTTGGATGATTATAGGCTCCCTACTAAAGATGAAATTAGCAAACACGCTACACAGCAAGCAGGTGCTATTAATGCCGCCATAGCAGGTGCTAGCGCTAAAGGTCACAGTGGTATATCTAGCTCGTATTCTACTGTATCTTCTGGACAAGGTCAAAAGATAGCTCAATACCAAAGTGCTAATTATGATGCTGATAACTCTGGTGCGTACGTCCATGATCCTTCAGGTGATTACTCTGAACCCTACAAGCATGAAGACTCACCAGCTCAACCTTACATTCACGATGGATCTCCCTACAAACACACTGGCGACTATTACGATACTGGCAAGTACACTGGTTCCAGTGGTTACGAAGGAAAATACACTGTCTCATCTGGAAGTGGATATGAAGGCAAATATGTTGATGATAACAGCGGACAATACGTTCCGGACAATTCTGGAGCGTATGTAGAGACGAACTCTGGTAGCAGCGGGTACAAAGGAGACTACACTGGCAGTGGGTACAAGGGCGGATATTCTGGAAGTAATGGTTACAACGTTGAACATTTGGGCAGCAACGGATATACTGTAGGATACTCAGGAAGCAATGGATACGCTGGAGATTATTCCGGCGCTGGGGGCTACAAGGTCGATTATTCCGGTGCATACAACGCTGATAATTCCGGCGCGTATAAACACGACGACTCAGGTAAATACATAGCCGGAGTTTACAGAGAAGACGGTCACATTGGCGAAGGCAAATCGACTAGCTCTGTCAATTACCAACAACACCATGGATACAGTGAAGCTAATGCTGGAAATTACATCAACGATGCTAAGGCTAACACAGGCTCCTCCCACACTTTAACTGCTGGAGCGATTAATGTGGGACTAGTTGGTAAAACTACTTTGATAGACGCCGATTATAGCAACCAAAATGGCTACGAAGGTTCAAACGCTCAGTCTTTCAGCCACTCTACTCAAACTCTTCACCCTGGTCATGTGTCTTACATTTCTCAACCTGCAGTCTCTATCAGCCACGTCGGTACTGGTGGACACAGTGAAGATGGATATAACTATGTCACTACTCCGACGTCTTCTGGTATTCCAACGACGGCTACTCCTTTCGCCGTCACCACAGCTATACCTATTACCACATACAAAACAACTTTCGTCCCCGAAGCGCCTAGAACGAGCATCAAGCAAGTATTCGGTGTGACTCATCCAGCTGTTACCTACGTTCAACCGACCGTAGTTGCTGTTAAGCAAGTCGTCCCTAAAATCCAAATAACTGACCACAACCAAGGAGTTAACTACCAGTATGAAAGTAAAGATTACTCAGCTAGCTATGGTACTGGTAACACGAAGATAGAATCTGGATATGATTACTCCAAACCAAGCATCAAGTTTGAAGATGGTGTGACTTATAGTACTCCAGCATCAGCTGTAGTTGTTACAACTTACAAACCTCAAGGCTTCAGTCATAGCCAACAAACATTACATAAGGTGGAAGGAGTTGGATACCAGTATTCTACACCTACGCCAGTTTCCGAAGAGCCTTTCAAGAGGATCGTTGCTTATACAACTGGAGCACCTGACACGATCTATTCCCAACCCACAGTTGCTACTTACACTCCTCAGGCTTTCAGCCATCAGACTATCCACAAGGTAGAGTCTAGCAAAGTGTATAGTCCATCAGTTGAAACCGCATCTGTTGATTCTGGTTATCAGTACACAAAATCTGGCGTCGTCTATCAACAACCTAAGGTGGTTCAATATACTACCGTGCAACCGGCTCTTGCCGTACAACCTGTGGTATCAACTTACGAACCACAAGTGGTAAGTCACCAAACTCTTCACAAAGTAGACGCTAGTCGCGTTAACACCTATACTGGAGAATCATCAGGGTACAATTACCAGCAACCAGCTGTTAAGTTCGAGGCAGTGAAGACTGTGTACTCTACACCGGCACCGATCGTGGCCTCAACGTACAGGCCGCAAGCTTACAGCCATCAGACCATCCATAAAATAGAAACACAGAAGTACGTTCCCGTTTCTTCGACACCTAGAGTGGAATACACATACCAATCTACTCCATCAACAGTCTATGAAAATCCGATACTGAAGTATACCCAGAAGGTTACGCCGGTCTCATATGTTGAACCTACATACAAATCTCAAGCCTTTAGTCACCAGACCATTCATAAAGTAGAAAACACTAAAGCCTATAGTCCTGTCAATATAGATTCTGGTTACGAGTACACTAAATCTGTAACTTACGAACAACCAAAGGTGCAATACACAACTGCTCAACCTTTCGTAGTATCGACTTATCAACCACAGGTATTCAGTCAGCAAACCCTGCATAAAGTCGATGCCAGTCAAGTCAACACTTATTCTCAGGATACCGCTAATGTTTATAATCAAGAATCTGAAGGTTATGAATACAACAAACCTGCCGTCAAATTCGTGGAAACACCTAAAACAGTATATGAGTACTCCAGTGTGGCGCCCGTAGTTAGTTCTACATACAAACCACAAAGTTACAGTCATCAAACTATTCACAAGGTCGAAACCCAAAACAATGTGCCTGTCTCAACAACCGCCTTACCTGCTATCGACGTCACTTATCAAAAATCTGTTACAACCTATGACAACCCATTCTTAAAATACACGAAGGAGGTGACACCAGTAACTTATGTCCAACCCACAGCTGCTGTATACACGCAAACGTACAAGCCTGTTGTCCAACAACATGAAGTTAGCCACATTGTGAGCCAGCCAGTGCAGTATGAACAGAATGTGCAACTTAGCCAAGAAGGATACTCCTATAGCCAGCCTGAAATACAGAGGAACATTGAAACACACAGCGCGACGGGATATTCAGACGCAAGTGCTGTCTCTCATCAAGTGTTCCATCAATCCAGTGTCAAGAGTGATTATAATGCTGAAAAAGACGTAGTCTACGTCTCCACTACACCCTCTACGCTTGTTTACGAAAATCATTACGTAGATGAGTCACCTAAACTGGAAACTTATAAAGCACCTGAATATATCCCACCTAAGAATGTATACAAATCTTACTCTGTTTCATCTACTGCTGCGCCTGTGGTACACCAGAGCTCTGTTGTCCATCATGCTCAAGAGTATGCCACTCCGAAGACGGATTACAATGCGTATACCGTTTCCACTGCCTCGACACCTCTTGTTCAACAAGCCTTTATTCAACAAACTCACGATGACTACGACTACAAACCAGTTGAATTCTACCAACAATACGATACGGTACAAAAAACTGTACCTATTCAACAGGTGTCCTTTAGTACTTCACACGTAGAACAACCGCAAAAAGTTGAGTCTATTCACTTTTCTTACCCCAGCTCTACTGCCACAACTAAATTCCAACAAGCTGAATACCAATCTCCCGAAATTCAAGTAGCTTACAAAGCTGAAGAGTATTTGCCACCGGTTGTTTCCACAGCGGCACCGGTCGTTGTATCAACTTACAGACCTCGTACCTACTCCACTGTATCCACGACCCGAGAATATCTGCCACCTGTCGAACATAAATACCAAGAATACCCATCAACTACTGCCAGAACTATTTATAAGTCGACTACACCAACTTACAGAGCCGAATCTACCACAGCCTACAAAGCTGATGAATACTTACCTCCTGCAGAAGAGATCGACTCCAAAGTAGTGAGTTATGAAAGCTTTGGTTATAACGACGCGAACGCCTCTCCCCAGATCAAGTATAATCCTTATCAAGAATTCTCCGTAACCCACGACACAGCCTCAGTCGTAGCACCAGTTCAAAGGAAACAGAATCTTGTAGTCGAAACCGCTAAATCACATTTACTTGGCTTTGGAACTGTTGGACCTGATGCGGGACTCGTTTCAACTACTTATACAACAGCGGCGCCAGTTGTATCTTCTACATATAGACAGAGAATTAAATCGACTACATCAAGGCCTACATATAAATATCAATCGACAACAGAATATCAAGCACCTGAGTATTTGCCTCCATCTGAGGACACCGAATCTGAAACATACCTTGATTCTTTTGGATACAAAAATATTGATTCAGTATCGACGTCTAACGTCGCGTACAATCCTTACCAAGAAGCCGTCGTGGTATCGACTAGTGCTCCCGTTCAAAGGAAACAAAACATCGTTGTGCAAACGGCTAAAGCCCACCAGCTTGGTTTTGGAACAGTTGGACCTGATGCAGGTATAGTTTCTCCAGTGACGTACACGACCGCTTCACCTATTGTTGTATCAAACCCTGTGTCCTATTCAGTATCACCAAAGGTAGTGAGCTCAACATACGCCCCTGTTGAACAAGGTCTATTCGAAGTAACCCCGTCTACTGTACCTCTGAGAAGAACAAAACCTAAAGTTGCTGTAGTTACTAAGATTAACGATTTCAATCCGTTCCTCGTACGAAAACTGGGTGCTGTCTGCAGTTGCCAATCACCTGTTTTGGTCTTAAAGGGAAAAAAACCTACTCAAGTATCACAAGACCTAGGTGACTTCAATGACTACGATGACTCTAATCGAGGAGACGTTATTGACAACGAATATGTCCAAAAGTCAGCGGGAATACAAACCCCGGGTGTGCATACTTACAGTACTGCTGCACCAATCGTCTCATCAACTTTCAACCCTATTATCGTCCCTGACGACTCGTATTACCAAGACTATCAAGAGCCAAGCTACGACGTGGCTGTCACTCATAAACACAAAGTATATTCTGAAAGCTATGTATCAAGCACTCCTGTTATAGTTTCTACTACAGAAAGACCTGCAAGACTAAGACAACGAGTTAAAGCTGTCACCGTCGCTCCGACCTATAAAACTGTGCTCCTCAATCAAGAGGTGACACCTTCTGTCACTATTCAAGAATCTGGTTCTGGCTCAGTCTCCGCCATCAACTCCCAGGCTTTCGATCGCTACGGCCCCGGAGGCTGGAGAAGCCGAGACGAGACGTTGCAGGGTTCTGTAGACTGTCAAAGAGCTGGTCTGTTCCGTCATCCTAAGCAGTGCAACAAATTCTACGCTTGCAGATGGGACTGCACCAAGCAAAGGTTTACGCTCCACGTGTTTAATTGCCCCATCCAACTGAGCTTCGACCCCAGCATAGGTGCCTGCAACTGGCCTAGCCAAGGCCCCGCGTGCCAGGGCGACACGCTCCTCACTAACGTTCTTTAATTAAGTCATAGTTGCCAATCTCATCGTGCCATCTAAATTGTGATAAAATTGTGATCACGGAATTTTCTAACATTTCTCTCTCATATATTTGGACGATGTGTCTCTCTCTTGTTTAAGTTGCTTATTTATTTGTTTGGATTTGTTAATGTTATCTCATAGTTATTTATTACATTTCATAATTCAGCTTGAAGCTTACTACGCATTATTCTTTCTTCATTGGAATTAGAGTTACCATTATCTAGTTCATGTTATTGTAAAATAGTGATGTCACATTTTTTGTATTTTTATAAATTAATATAGAAATAATATGCTGTAATTTGTAAATATATAATTTTATTCAATGAACATGTCGTCTTATTTAAAAATCATATTCGTCATAATTATTTGTCAAAAGATCATGCATAATATTATTTGCTTATTGTTATTATTACATTCGTCATACATGTTATACCTACTATATTATATTGAAAAATAAGATGATGGCGGAAGAGACCTTTTTAAATGCTTAATGTTACTGGTTTTTCAACTTCAGCCAAGGAGTCCTTGTATTTCAAAATAATAGGCTTAACTTCTTCCGCAATGAATTCCGTCACTTGGTCGGGGGCTCTGCCTATAAAAGTAGAAGCATCCATAATTTTGTCCAGCTGGGATATTATAGGAGCGAAGTAATCGTCGTTCTTCACACGTTCGATGAGGTCGTTGTCACGCCCGTGTTGCTTCACTTGCGCGCCTGCTTCGTGAGAGAGCACTCTTATTTTCTCATGACAAACTTGACGGTCACCTCCGGCCTGCACCATAGCCATTATAATATTCTCTGTAGCCATAAATGGTAATTCCTGGCTAATGTTACGCTCGATAACTTTAGGATATACAACCATACCTTGACAGATGTTGAGGAGAGTTAGCAAAGTAGCGTCAGCTGTTAAGAATGCTTCAGCAAGTGTGATACGACGGTTGGCGGAGTCGTCTAATGTACGCTCAAGCCACTGGACAGCGTGAGTGTTGGCAGCATTTGCATGTAAGGTGATCAGGTGACGAGCAAGAGCGCAGCAGCGTTCGGATCGCATAGGATTTCTCTTATAAGGCATAGCACTGGATCCGATTTGGGAAGTCTCAAAAGGCTCCTCCAGTTCTTTACGAGAGGCTAGTAGACGGATGTCTGAGCACATTTTGTGTACAGTCGCTCCTAATCCCGATAAAGTTGAGATGACTTCTAAGTCAACCTTTCTGGAGTAAGTTTGACCAGTGACGATGTATCGCTTGTCGAAACCGGCAAGTTCGGCGACTCTTTTGTCCAAGTTGCGGACTTTGTCGCTGTCGCCCTTGAAGAGTTGCATGAAGGAAGCTTGGGTACCTGTGGTTCCCTTGACTCCACGGAAGCGGAGATCGTCTCTCGCTCGAGAGAGAGCACGTTCGTCCATCAACAAATCGCTGAGCCATAAGGAGGCTCGCTTCCCCACAGTAGTTAGTTGCGCAGGCTGGAAGTGGGTGAAGCCAAGCATGGGAAGCGACCTGGAAAATTAAACGAAAGTTTAAAAATACGTAGCTGATTTTAATAACAACTTGAAGGGCACAGGGTGTCATTTAGTTTAAGAAAATAAAATTCGACAATAAAATCTTACGGGTAGCTCTCGACTTAATGTCCTCTTGCCAGGAAAATTATATTTTAGTCAGAAGTCAAGCATCGTATTGATCTTACATTATCTTTGTTGTGCCCACATTTACTTCTTCTAACTCCTATTTGTAGAGCGTGCAGTGCACAGGCTTAACAGAGTAATGCACTATGATTTTATTAGATTAAGTTCTTTATGATCATATGGGTGTACATTGTTAGTGAGCACATTAATAAAAGTCATAAAATATCAGGAATTGAACCCATCTACTAGTTTTATTAATGTTACAAATCTGCGGAGAGTTATTGCCGCTGTAGATACTAAACAACGGTTATAACGATTATTGCGCATTGTTCCACAGCTATCGATATTGTATGCTAAGCAGATGTGCCGGTTACGGCGATGTTGACTGAACCCTTAATAATTTGCTATTTGTCTGACTATTCTACCGTAACTTTAAAGAAATGAAAACAATAACATTTCAGGTATATAGACAGATTTCTTTGATACTTAGCAAATAGGATGTTAAGTTTAAATTTAATTTGCCCTCTTCATTATCATTATTATTATAGAAATAATATTTCGACTACAAGATGCCCTACAAGATGCACATAACCTGTGACCTGGTGAAGGGCGCGGGTAAAGTAGGGATGCATACAGTACAAAGCAGGTCGTTGTGGAGATCCTTGGGAAGGTTCGACTTAAGTATAATATTCCGTCTTTACTCGAAATTGCTTTTAAAATCAAGCGATGATTTGAAGAATAATGGACCCTGCTCACCTAAATGAGCCCAATTTAATTTAAAGTAGATCAATGAAATATAAGTTCTATACTGTGTCACATACGATACAATTTCATATTGCACGAAATGTCTTATGTCATAGATCATACACAAAGTTTCTGACCTACTTTTCTAGAATAATCGTAATCATAGTATATTATATATGTTACATGAATCTTAATCTTTGTGCTGGCCTTCCTCGCAATCGAGGAAGCCCAGTATGGGCAAAGATGGGTCGATGATGTGATTAAGAGCATAGGTAAGATTCGGTCAGGAAAGGGATATGTGGCGTAAGAGGGAATAGGCTTATGCCCTGCAGTGGATGCAATAAGCTGGAGAGAATGATGATGATCACATGAATCTTATATATAGTCAAGCAAGAATCTGATGAGAGTATGAGAAAGGAGGAAGCATGAGAGGGGTGTAACCAATTTCTGTAGGAACTCTAAACTTTGCCTATCCTGCAAGGGATCTGGCGAGATAACATATACAGATACTCACTTGTACTCATCAGCAAAGTTAGCCAGCCTGCTAATAACAGCCGCCAATCTTGGAAGCAGTAGATCCAACCCATGTCTCAAAACGATCAGATCCGTGTTGTCCCCTACATAACACGAGGTTGCCCCTAGATGGATGATAGGGGCAGCTTTGGGGCACCGCTCTGCCAGGGTGTGGACGTGAGCCATGACGTCATGGCGGACTTTCTTCTCGTGTTCCGCTGCGGATGCGAAGTTGATGTCATGGATGGCTGCTTCTAGCTCTGAGATCTGTTCGTCGGAGATGTCGAGACCGAGTTCCTGAAAGATGAAAAAAGATAATGCTTAATGGAAGTTGAATAAAATATAATAATATCAGCCTATGCTGCCCCCTGCTGCCTTCTCTCACAAATCGAGGTGAGAGAGATTAGGTCATACTCCACCACGCGGACCCAATGCGGATTGATAGAGGCAGGTTTGTGGCCACCTGCTGTTGGAACTTATCAAGCCGCCTTTAAGGCTTTCAACTCAGCTTAACGACTACCACATTAAGTGGTAGCCGGGACCAATGGCTTAACGTGCCTTCCGAAGCACGGAGACGCTCGAATATGAAAATGCCACAAACGGTCACCCATCTCGGGCCGACCGAATAGAATAATAGAAGACCGAATAATAGAAGTTAGTGATTCTTAATACTTTTATTATTCTTAAGACTAGAGGCGCGACCCAGCTTCTCACAGGTGGCTATTCATTTTTTAAACATAGCCTATGTTACTCGGGGATAATGTAGCATTCTAATGGTGAAAGAATTTTTGAAATCGGCCCAGTTGTTTTTGAGTTTATTCGTTACATACATACAAAAATACAAATCTTTCCTCTTTATAATATTAGTATAGACTAGCAGTTTTCCGCGACTACGCACCCGGCGACAACAGCGAGACCTTCTTTCTAATGGTAAAAGAATTATTAAAATCGGCCCAGTAGTTTTATAGTTAATCGATTACAAACAAACAATTCTTTCCTCTTTATCTATTTATCTATCTATATCATCACGCCGGTTCCCTCGCGGGGTAGGCAGAGAGCACAGATTCTTCCAACAGGTTCTTTCGTTACAGACCTCTCTGGCTTCCTCCACTCTCCATTTTCCTCTTTATATGATTAGTATAAACATAGAAGTGTAGCCGTAGAGTTTCTTGCCCTTCTTCTCCATAGGAATGATATTCGCAAGTGGTGCTAAAGTCTATGTTACTTTACTGACGATTTCTATTCTTTTCTTTTTTTTAAAAAAGACGTAGCCCCACCCTAGGATTCATTCCTGTATCATGGGTGCGTTTACAAACATGAAAATTCACAAACACAAATACCCAGACCGGAACAAATAATTGTGGATCACACAAAGATTTGTCCCGTGCGGGAATCGAACCCGCGACTATTAGACACAGTGGGCGGAGTGGCTTAAGCTCTTAACCACTGCGCTAAATCGTCCGTTTATAAATATTATACTTGTTAGAATATCAAAACAGATATACAAATCGAAAGTGGAAGGATGTAAATACCCCGGTATTTACATTCTTCCCCGGAAGACCTAGACTATCTTACCACGACCAAATAGATCGTGTCTGATCTGAAGGGCAAGTCAAGAGTCTCCGTAACCGGCCAACGTGTATGAGACGAACTATGAGAGTGGAAGGTATGTAAGGAAAGAACCTGTTAGAACTCTGTACTCTCTGCCTACCCCGCAACGGATCTGGCGTGATGATTTCTATATCATCTATCTATAGATAGATAGATATTTGTTATAAATTATAACTTATGTACTTGAGGCGCTTATAGCGCTGTGCGACAGCGGTATTCTTACCGGTCACCAAGGTTAAGCAGCGTCCGGCTCGGTCAGCCTGAGATGGGTGACCGTTTGTGGCATTTTCATATTCGAGCGTCTCCGTGCTTCGGAAGGCACGTTAAGCCGTTGGTCCCGGCTACCACTTAATGTGGTATTTGTTAAGCCAAGTTGGAAGCCTTAAAGGCGGCTTGATGAGTCCAACAGCGGGTGGCCACAAAACTGCCTCCACCAATCCGCACTGGGTCCGCATGGTGGAGTATGACCTAATCTCTCTCATCTCGATTTGTGAGAGAAGGCCTTTGCCCAGCAGTGGGCTGTATAGGCTGATATTTATGTACTTGTTGTAATTATAATACTATACTATAATGTTGTTGTGATTAAAGTACTTGTTATAAATAATATAAATATTATACTCCTGGTATATTATAATTATTACAAAAAAAAATCAAAAAACAAAACAAAATAAAAAAAAATTCAACCTCTACTGACGTACCGTTTCAATCAAAACCAACCACCAATCACTGTTACAACTAAACAGAAAAAAGGCAAAGGTGCGGGACGAACCGGGCCCGCAGTGTTTACTTATACAAAAAAAAAATAGCTTGAGTCCAGTTGTTGGCACACTAAAGTAATTTCGCCACCTTTAGATACAGATATCAGCATCATTCGGACCGCAGCTATAATAACTGCGTGTGAGCAAATAGAGCTCATCGCTAAAACAGTGAATGATAGAGACTAGGTCATAATAATTAACACTGGTTGTAAGGTTTATTTTAAGAAAAACATCCCATTCATGGCGCCTGCGGCGGGTTTGTGGTTTCTGAGGAGACGATGACACAGTCTTTATGGTACAGAAAAACAATTAAGATGCGGTTAAGTCACTGCTTAGTTTAAGTTGGTTGATTACAACGCTAAGCATTTGTAAACAATGTAGTTACAAAAATACAATTACACATTCCTGTGCTGTGGGTATGTTTATAAACATAAAATACCCATATACAAACATCCAGACCAAAACAAATATTTGTAGTTCATGTAGAGATTTGTCAAGTGTACCCGCGGCTGGTCGAGCGAGTGGGCGGGGTGACTTAAACGCTTAACCACTAGACTAAGCCTTCGTAAGCGACGTCAGATAATTAAAAATAGTATATAGTAAGTACAATAAAAAAAGAGAGATCTGCAATTAAAGAATCTAGAACTCTGTACTCTCTGCATACTCCGCACGTGATATGGCGTGAAGATATAGATGCGAGTCCGATGCTTGATTTTTTTGATTTACTTGTCAGTGGAGCCAGCTTTCCGAACTAGTAGCTTATGCCTACATCCTACTCGCGGGTGGCAAATGTGTACTGTGTTCAATGTCCCGCGCCGAATGTTAGCTAAAAGGGGGGAAGGCATTACACAAGGCACAAATTAAGTTTTCTTGCATCTATGCACTAAATACTAAAAGAACAATATCACGACATGAAAAGAGGTGTTTGGTTTTTGGGTAATATTTTCAATTACAGTTGTTTCGAATTGCATAATTGACAAAACCGCCTAATGAAAATAATAACCACAGTAACGCAATGAGTACTTTCAGCATATAAGTCTTTTAATAAAATCAACGTTTATTACAAACTTAATAACTAGGCTTGTACATACATTTTTTTAAACCTAAATTTATAGGCAAAACATTTTTATAGTTTTTTTATTTCGGTACCTGTTTACGATTTATTTTTGTTGCTAATTGTACCTTCTTAGGAACAAAGAACGTTACACGACTGTTTTACTATTACGAAATACCTTCGAACTGCCCAATAGTAGAACATTTGCGTAAGATACCTTTGCCTTTGTCGAAAAAGGAAATTTCGTTGCGTTCCGATTGAAAAATAATTAGTTATTTAGTACGGTTTTATTTCGAGTGACGTTCGATGTTACGGTGACGAAAATAACTTAAATCTAATGAACAATATAATAATTAATAAAATCGGTTACTTAATTTGTAGCTGATTAATGCGATTTTTTTAAGAATAATGTGCATTTTTTTTAAGTTAATGAAATTGTTGTTCATGAAAATATTGAAAATACTTTTGATCCTCGTTTTTATTGAAACAATATCAGACAAAATTACTATCAACATTAAGTTTATTAATTATTCAAAATATTTTTTTTATTGAAATCGAAATGTTCAGACAAAATATTTACTTTTTAGGTACAGTACATCAACTCCTTGAATGGATATTCTAGTTTGAAATTTACTAATCGTCGATCATCACGTTTGGTTACTGAAATACGAATATCATGAGTCATTATAATAATGTTATTGCAAACCTTTGCATGTGATAATTTTCCCGTGTTAAGGGACAAAATATCGATTAAAGAGTAGACATATCGGTATAGTGGCACCATCAATAGTCATTGAATTATACCGTAGATACAAACACGCTTTAATGGAGGAGGATTATTAAATGATGTGAGACCTTAATAACTCGTAACGCGTAAAAGTACACCTATCGTAAAACATTCAGATCACTTCTGGATACGCTGAAACCCGATTTTAAGTGCGTTTTTTTTCAATCTAAAATTTTCTCGGAAAAAGTGTTGACAAAAGGGAATAAATCCGTATGCAAGGCATCAACGTGGTGTAAAGGATATAGAGTCGGATATATAAATCGAACGTCTATAGCATGACATCATAAATAAATAAAATAAAAGAGAATAGTAGCCCAAAACGGCGATAAACATAGTCCATGAATAGAACAGCAAAAAAATAAAAACAGTTCTTATCATCAATGCAATAAGGGTTAAATGTTGTCACACCGCAACCTGTCCTACTAATTCGCTAGAACAGATAAGATTAGGCTCGAACTGTAGTGATAAAAACATACAAACTGATAAGCGAACTCATGTACTGACGAATAAAGTGTTAGCGAAAACGGACACCTGCAACAAAGGGAGTGAAAATTAAAAGGAAAATTGTAGTGAAGTTGTGTATTGTGGTCAAAATGGTGTCTGTTCAAACGATAGCGACGATCGTCGTGAAGACGTTTAAAATTGTAAGTATTTATTGTTAATTATTAGCAATACATATCTATCTACATATTCTTTATACTAGAAGAGGGCGCGGCGTCCATAAAAGAGACGAAAGAACATAGATAGGGGCGTAGCTAGTAACTTTCACATGGGCGGTTCAGGCGTCCAAAAATGTAGAAAGATTAACTAAATTTCGCCCGTAACTTAGAACTAAGCGAAATACCTACTAAACACGTCACGCCACAGTATGCTCTAAAGCACTGTGTGACCATAAAACTAAAAAGAAAAAAATCCCCACACATTGTTTTCTCTGTGGACTTAACCGTCACTCGTATCGATTCTATAACAATTTATTTTACAATAAGCTAGTCACATTTACAATATTGTCACTATTTGATTAATGATCAGCCTCTGCTACTCTCCTGGCCGTAAGATACTTGAAAGAAAAACATTCATTCAGCTACACATATTACATACTTGAACACTAACATCGTTTACGGCATTAGTCGATAATCTCACCATCTCCATTTTAACCTCGTTACCTGTTTTGTCCTTCGTTAGATTTCTGTTTCGTATTAGGACTAGAGAGATACTAAATGAATGATGCTCGAAAGATGCTTGAGCTGACAGACTGGCTTCACAAGCAACCAGATTTCACTTCCATAAATTTAGGAGGGCAAAACAGGTACTTATCACTTTTTATGAATAAGACTAGTGTGTCAAGGTTTGGTAAAAAATACGGATGTTTGTAACAAGAATCACTGAACAAAAGAATGTTTTTAGTGACCATTCATTGGTAAAGGTCTTTGGAAAGCATTGAGAGCGAACTGGTAGCATTTTACAAAAAAAATACAAAACTTCCTATAAAACCAATCATGAGGTGAAATGCCGTTATATTTTATCTGCGTAGATCGGACCAACAAAAATAATTAAGAAGTTTGACCAACTATGCCTTTTGGAAGTCTAACACCTCAGTCCTTCCCGTGACCATGGGTACTGCAAAGTACTCTTAACGTCGAAAACTTAAAAATAAAAAATAAACCGCGATAAAATCCTAGTACTAGTAGTAGTAGTTAGTAAAATCCGAAAAATAGTTTTATTTCCCGTGTAATATTCGCAGAATTCTAAAAACTCAGAAAATCATGAGGCCCTGGATTCGAACAATTAAAGAATTTAAGAAGATGCTTAGATGCGTCAATTTTCACATATAAGGGTATTCCGTGATGGAATAAAGCATTATATGCAGCACCTCCTACTCGTATCACCTAAAAAATAGACGACACAAATATCATGATATACAAGCTGTAACATAATAAACGCAAGACCTGAAAGTAGTTTGTTCTAAATCAATAACTGAATTGATTCCAACTATTTTTAATGTATGTTACATTATTTTTTAAATTTGCAAAAAATGCTGTTACTCCTTCAGTGTGCTATAAAAAACTAAATTTATTCTTGATTCATAGCAATAGGGAGATTACAAATGCATTCCTAACCCGTATTTCTCAAAATGAACACATCCACTTACAAGTTTCATTGTTAATTGGGGTATAAAAGTGCTTTAAAAAGGGGTAAATACTTTTAAATTTGGAAATTTGGTTCTCGTTTTGAATTTATGAAGCAATTCTCTAATCGGGGTGTCTGAGGTCTTGCGTTTATTATGTTACACCTTGTAGTAAGGATATGCTAAAGACATCGTCACAAAAGGTAATATTTAACTAGCTAATCTTTAGCTAATGTTTGTATCTTTACGTTAATTTAGAAATGAAGCCATTACCTATCTGTCTATTTATATCATCACGCCAGACCCCTTGCGGGGTAGGCAGATAGTACAGAGTTCCAACAGCTTCTTTCCTTACATACCTCTCTGGCTTCTTCATAGTTCGTCTCATACACGCTCGCCGGTTACGGGGACTCTTGACTTGAATCCATTATAAGTTCTGATAATAACAAACACTTTGAATAACCTACTTTATTAGCCTATAATTTATTATTCATAAAATAATCATAACATTATTATGAATAACACAAATGATTCACCCCAGGTACCTGTCTCAATCCATAGAACTCCATGGTCCAGTCGCAAACGGAATTTAATTCAGAAAATAAAAGAATTTGCATCGGGGATGATGTCATGCTGATAAAACCATTGGCTGTGAGCTCAAGTATGACTTAAGTGATACAAAATAAACTTGTGGTTGAAGTTTAAAATTATAACTTGAAGAATGACATTATCAAAAATGGCATGGACTAAAATAAAATATAACTGTGTCTCTGGTCTTTAAATAATTTTAATTTAAAAATACCTTTTTAAAACAAGCTTTTATAACAAATACACAATGAAAATATCTTGCTTAGTTGAGGTGCTTGCCTATGGCTTCCTTCCGGCTCCATCATCAGACCTTGGACACCTTCCGAGACTAAAGAGCTTGTCAAGACAAATCTAACGAGTGCAAACACGGCGGGGTTATATTGAGTAGTTGGATGCAGTGGCGTGCATTGGCAATTAGGTATACTTTATTAATCTATATATTAATACGTGAAGCAAAAACTTTGTACACCTTTTTACGAAAATTGCGCGGACGGAGGAGTATGAAATTTCCCACACTTATAGTTTATATAGAGAAGGAGTGCAGAATGCTAATATTTTTTTTTAAATTATGCATAAAACATACATTAAATCAATGATAAAAACATTACACACACTACTATGTATTTGACACAATACACGTCAAATTGATGTTTGTCTTTAATATTATTTGTCTATAGTCTTACTGAATGTCAAACATAACCAGCAAGCGATGAAAGAGTAGGTCGAATATCGACTTATGGGCGACCACTAGTATATATTATATATACTATGATTAAGTAATTATGACGATTGACATTATTTTATTTATGTATTGTAATGTAATGTAATGTTAAAAAGTAGTGTATTTGCATTGCTATGAGGTAGGCACTGCTTAATTGCTGCTTATATGCAATGCACGCCACTGGTTGGTGAACCCTGAACGAAGAATTTGGTTGTATAGTACTTGTACCTTATAACTAAATTATAATACCAATCTAACAAGCTTAAACACGGGTTCCGTAGTATATTTCACATGTTCCTATGGCCACCTTTCGACTCCATCATCAGACCAGCTCCGTGATACCTTATTATTGCATTGTAACCGAACTTATAAAAGTATACCAATTTCCGCTCAATCGGATAGTGCTTGAAAAATGGATCACATGATTTGAACCGGAAAGACAGACAGACACCCATATGAACATTGCGAGTTGAATAAAATAAAAAATTTGGCGGGAATATAGAAAAAGTCATTCATGTCCTTTGTTCCAAGATAAAAATGAAAATACATAACTAGCCAGGTTACCTGTAACACAGGTTTACAGAGAGCAGGCACCAGCCTCTCACAAAGGAGTTCAAATTGAGCATCCTGTACGTAATTGCATTTCAGACCTGATAACCATTGTAAAGAAACATATAAATGAATTATATATGAGATTCGTAGAAGAACCAAGGTCACCGACGTAGCCCTTAAGATTAGCAAGCTAAAGTGGCAATGGGCGGGCCACATAGCGCGAAGAACGGACGTACCTCTTACATACCTCTCTGGCGAAAGCCAGAGAGGTATGTAAGGAAAGAACCTGTTTGGACTGTGTACTCTCTGCCTACCCCGCAAGAGATCTGGCGTGATAATAGAGATATAATAAATATATTATCATACTAATCGCAAACAATTTCGTTAGGCTTAATTTTCGAAAGTAAAAATAGTTTAAACAAATATTTCAATTGTTTCGCTTTTCCCGCGCTTGGGGAATATAGGTGTGATAGTGTTTCGCTTTTTATCCAGTTAGGTACTAATTTATTTGTTGGTTAATTTGTGTTTAATTAGCCCCATTTCGATTTCTCACGCCAAAAAGTAACATACTTATATATCACTGATAAGTACATATACAGATATTTCTACCTATATTATCATTTTAGATGCAGAGAGTACAGAGTTCCAACAAGTTCTTTCCTTACAGACCTCCAGCTTCCTCCACTCTGATATATTTTTCTCAGATATTTTTACATAATCTTTACGATTAATTGTTATCGTAACCGTAAAACATTGCAGAAACTGTCGTGGAATTTCAGCCATTTAATAACAGCGCATGGTAAGGTTAATCGGCCCTTGCGGCCTCATTCCCTATCGCTCTGATAACGCCACACCTGCTGATACCCCGCGCAAACACTATACACTTCTTTAATTAAAATCTTTGCAATAAAACTGCATGGAGAAAACTGGGCACGTGGAGAGATTTAGAGCATGTATGGATCAGTTTATAATAGTGAACCTGGATTTATAACGCCGCGCTTGCTGAATGAAACGCCGTGGCAAAACTATTTACACATCTTCAATTAAAATCTTTAAACTGCATGGAGAAAACAGGACATGTGGAGAGATTTAGAGCACGTATGGATCAGTTTATAATAGTGAACCTGGATTTATAACGCCGCGCTTGCTGAATGAAACGCCGTGGCAAAACTATCTACACATCTTCAATTAAAATCTTTAAACTGCATGGAGAAAACAGGACACGTGGAGAGATTTAGAGCACGTATGGATCAGTTTATAATAGTGAACCTGGATTTATAACGCCGCGCTTGCTGAATGGAACCCCGTGGCAAGAGTATCTACACTTCTTCAATTAAAATCTTTGCAATTAAACTGCATAAACTAATAATGCATTTAAGCTACATATTTAATTCAAAACCTAATTAAAAAGAAGATCGCCCTTCATACGGGCGCAGTGGAGCAAGCTTGCAACACTTAACAAACAGCGTTATCAGATATCATTACTCACTAGTTAAAGGTACCTAGCAGTATGTACATGACTAAGCTCTGAGTAATCTCCTAAAGGCCTTCGGCTAGATGCGATGGAATTGAACTGAAAATAATTCATTGGCTAGGAAGTGCATTAGTCATGTAATGGGGAATAAATAAGATCTACTTGAATTACTAATTTATTTCATTGTATGACTAAAGTAAGGCTGCCATCTGTCCGGATGTGTCCGACGAAGTCCTAGTTTAGAGAGCATTTGGGGTAAGGGGGAGCTGTAAATATGTACACGAGAAGCGTACTTTAAACACCATGCTAGCATAAATACACTAATTATGTAGCAGTTTCAAATCACCGCACGGAAAAGACACGTATTTCAATCAATAAATGCCTATGTTACGTCGTTACGCCACGCCTATATTCCCTAAGCGGGGGTGGCAGAGGATTTACACTCGACAAACACATACACTTACCTAAATTTAAATTAAAAAAAAATAATCTGCCTGTTATAGAAGCACGCTAAATTACGTCCAATCACCGCGGCAAAACATGAATTAATTAAAATAGGACTATTAGTGAAGTAGCTTATTTAATTATATAATACTTCACTAAACCTATACAAAACAATAGCTGGACCAAGTTTGCAGTTAAATCATCTAATTTAACATCTATTCTGAAATTTACAACTTGTCCGAATATGAAATCCTAGAACAGATGATCCCAATGGCAAATTAATTTTTCCAATGTATAATCTCATTTCAAACGCCAAGCATCTCCGCCGATTGTATGCGCGTACGCGCAATGGCGCTGGAGCGGTCCCCAGGCGTCGCAAACAATCGGATTGTTGCGCTATTTACCTTGAACAAGCCTATTATGTAGAACGTTATATACGTGATTGATCCACTTCGTGTAGTAGCCATTATATACCACTGGACTAGGGGGAAAATATAGCGAACTTTTATTGTAACTTTAATGGTGAGAAAAATTAACACACATTTAGTTGTCAATTACCGGATTCTAAATGTTCTTCCGATATCTTTCTACGGAAGAAGATGTAGAGTTAATCAATTAAGTATCTGAGAGTACCAACTCACACGTCACGAAAAAAATTGAAGAAAAAACAGAAGCAGAACGATAAATAGAAAAGAAAAATAAAAGTGCTTTGAAATTTAAATTTATTATTCCAAACGAACGTTATTAAAGCTTATTAGCGGGTGAAACTATTTCTCTAATGGCATCACGTTGCTTGAATAAAATCAACTAGGCTGCACGACAAAGTACCAAAAAGTTGTATAAAATTTCTCTTGTAATTGCGGTGCGGTTTAAGTGGCTTCAAAAAAGGTCCCTACTGAAAAAGATGCAGACTTTGTGAGTTGATCGGCACTATTATAAGTGTTAAGTTTCTATTACATCTCATTTTTTATTCCATCACCACGCTTTCTCTGTTACCTACATTGTGTCAACTATGTTAGGTCCCAATGTAATAGGAACGGAATATTTATTTGTTTAGTTTGTGTTTTTAACATTCGAGTGTCTTCGTGCTTCCGAAGGCACGTTGAACTTGGTCCCGGTTACTGTATAATGTAGTAGTCGTTAAGCCAAGTTGAAAGTCTTCGATAGGGCTTGATAAGTATCAACAGCGGATAGCTACAAACCTGCCTTAACCAATCCGCACTTTAACGACGATTTGTGAGAGAAGGCCTTTGACAGCAGTGGGACGGTATACATAATATTAATAATAATATTAGCCCTGTTAAGAAACTGTCCCACCGTTGAGCACGGGCCTCCTCTCAAACTGAGAGGGTTTAGGCCATAGCCACGCTGGCCCAGTGCGGGTTGGCGAACTTCACACACCTTCGAGAAACTCTTAGGCATACAGGTTTCCTCACGATGTTTTCCTTCACCGTTAAAGCAAGTGATAGTTAATTTTTAATACGCACATGCTTTCGAAAAGACAGAGGTGCGTGCCTGGGTTTGAACTCGAGACCTCTGACTTTTCAGTCCAACGGTATACATTTTTTTTAAATATATAATTCCGGTGTGCATGTTTTCAAAATTTTTCTCCTAAACGGTTTGACTGATATTGATAAATTTATTTATACTTATAAGGTAACCTGGATAGTTCTTAGCTCTATAGTTGGACACGGAAGGTGGCGTTGTTGTCGACCGGATACGAAGACGCTAGAAACTTCTTATTATTATTATAAACTTTCGAAGTTCGTAGTTTAAGCACAGTTAATATAAATGATTTCACTCATTTCAAATTAACCTCATTTAACTCTGTAAAATCACCACGAGCAATCATAATAAAGCAACTGCATAATGTGATATATGCCGAGGAAGTCGCCAGAGCAATTGTTTGAATCCTGCCTTCCGGTCCATGCTGGCGGCAATTAAACTTGTTATTGCACGATCTTAATTGTCAGCTGCTTGCCACAGAGTAGAGAAAGCGCAGCGACTCAATTGTAGAATTTTATTTATATGGCAATTATTGTTACGACTGGTTTATAACTGAGACCGGAATTTTAGAGGGATCTTGAGGGAATTTTAGAGGGAAATTGAAACATATGTTTTAACTTCCAAAACTTGTGTCATTACAAACAAAAATGTGTAATGTTGATGTAATGTTAACCATTACGTATCCGAATTATGGTGCATGAGTGAAGGTAACTGTAACAAAGTGATAAAACGTGCTTTTTCAATTTCCCATAAATCGCCCGTCCCAATTGGTATGTATATTCCATTGCTTTACTATCCAGGGTACTTAATTTCATTATCATCTTTATCATAAAATTTATCGGGAGATTAATTAAGAACTTGTTGAAAACATTATTCTATATCAGTCATAAAGAATAATATTTTCAATGAATGAATCCATGGTCGAGAAATATTTACATAAATAAACTGGTTTATATTTACTTGGTCACTACAGAGAAGTGAAAGAAAGTAGAATAGAAAAAAATAAGTGCAGTCATGTAAAATTCAGTCTACTAGTTCTCTGCTTACTTTTACGGATAGTTACGCCGTGCAAAACCAGCATGGGTGCGCAGGGCAACATTGGGTCGGCACTTAATTCGAATCTTATACGCAAGTGAACATAATCTTGTCTATAAGTCCATAAAATACAATTCTTGATACGAGTTTCCTTGCGTCAAACTTTTGTTACGGCACGCCTGCTAGCACGAAAAATGAACGGATATCTAAGAAAGAAAGAAAAATATGTATATTTACTGGAGAAACCAGGGCCACACACAAGATTATAAAATGTTATTAATAATAAGAGCAATAATATTACATAAGTCTCGAGCATTGAAAAGACACGGCTTCAATTTATATCTCACGCCTAGGAACAAAATTCATGACATTATTTAATAACTGGACATGCCAATCGTAAACCAAGGAATGCTGTGTACATATATAATTGATATTCATATAAGATTATAATATTGTTAAATGCTATTTGTAAATGTGACTTATGAATATTGTTGATGTGCCTAATATAAATAAATAAATAGACATATATCTTGTCCGGTCTGTGTTAGACCTGCAGGACTAACTTTGCAAGAGCAATGATAAAAGAGTTACATATTATAAAATACTTGATTCGCCTCGGGTTTGCGTGGGTAGCATGGACAAATAATATAGTTCCGCCAAATTTATCATAATTATATATCTGAACCATGAACCAACCAAAATGGTGTCAACCAAATAAATCCCTTCTTGTTGTTTCTGAAATTAGCATGTGCATTGAATAGACACGGCTTGAATTTATGTGTAATATAGTATAATTGCCTATGACGAATGGTTTACAAAGCGAAATGTATTGTTAAAAACATGGGTTAAAAATCTACTTTCCCAGCGTTGACTAGCCACGAATAAACCAGTTATTGTAATAACAATACTCATAATTGTCAACTTTTTGTATGAAACAGTGAAAGTGGAGAAACGGTCATTTTTGTGGGTTAGTCGAATTTTACCGTGAAAATAATTGCACACTGCATAATTATCATAAATATATTTTTTTGTGGCTTATCTCTTGTGGATAAGCATGGTTTCGCTTGCCTTTAACCAATTGTGATGAAATAAAGTTTATAAATTACCTGACGAACGAACATTCTGAAAATAAGTTATCTCAAACTCTCTATATTTTGTTTGCTCGGACTAACTAGTAAAAAAAACAACAAAAAACTTTTATGCACGAAAAGATTGGGCCGGCGTTCGACAAATTAAATTTTATCCCTAACAATCTACCTGTAGAAAAACAGATTTTACTGTTTTTTATGGATTTACCACACGCATAAGGATTCCTCAAGCAAGCAGTTACCCTCAACATTTAATTAGGTATAAGCTAGCATCTTCACCTAGCACCATCTTCAATATACCTTCATCCTACTTGATTTTTTCGATAGCAAAACCTTAATAACATTTTGATTCTTTTCATCCATAATGAAGAGGAAAAGTGCTAATTTAACAGAACTATTAAGGTAGGACCACATTGGAGCGTCGCTATGCTACGTGTCACTGCGCGTCAAAAAAAGTCAAAATATTATATCAGAGGCAACGCGCATTGCAGCGTCTCTTAAGTGCGATATGCTCCACATAAATGATTAAAATAACATGCTGCTGTTAATATATAACAACACAATGTGTTTTACCTTTACTTGACACATAAAATATTAATTGGTTGATTGAAAACTTGGTCAAATAACCCGCTCGTCTACGTTCGGTCGTATCAATAAGTCGGTCGGTTAATCGTCACGTTTGCCGTCGCGCCGAGCGGGGCTGCGTTGTGTGGCGTCTCCCGTACATTTCAGTACATTACAACTTCCTAAGCCGCGCCACCGTCGCACTTTCGTCGCGCCTCGTCGGCTATGTGGCGAAACCTTTAAGGATCAAGGGTACTGGCATGATGATAAAGTTAGAAAATAATGTTTTGACGCCTCGTAAAACGCCGCGCCGTAAAGACATCTCAAATGTGGTCCGGCGTTTATATACTCTGTGGTATCAAGAAATGTCAGCGCACCTCGGCAGTTGACTCCCGACCCGCTGATGACGAACGATTATATCAACTAATTGACGTTATCCTGTCGAGCCTCGGGGTGATGCCGTATTAGATCACTTTTTTATAATTGTAGACTTTTGGAAGACTATTTTGGTACAGGACTATAATAATACCTATCAATTTATAGTTGTTCTTTCTAGCATGTGTAGAGTGGATGAAATACTGATGACACAGACTTTTTTCGGTCGATTCAGTCGGGATGGTTTATTGTGGCCAGTAATCCTTTGAGTTTATCGTAAGAATATTTATAGTAATTATGCAAGAAAAGAGGGAAACGCATCCACGGATTTGATAATGAATAAAATACGGATATAAACCACGGTTTAAGGAAGGCACTAACTTACCCAAACAAAATCTGAACACAAAAGAAAGATTAAAAAAATGTTACAGATATTAAATAAATAGAAAAATCATGAAGTAATCGTTTAAAAAATCTCGTGATATAAAATTAGTGGTTAGTTACACGTTGCGTGAGAAATTCGTAGTTTAAACCAAGCGTCACGCTAAAGTCAACATTTTATGCTAAGCTCTGTTTTACTATCAGTAGTAACACGTGAGATACGTATTACTACTGATAGATAATTATTAAATTGAATTGATATTAATACGGTCTGACCTCACATTAGTCGCGTGTCAAGAATTTCCACGATAGAGCATCGAATACCCCAGCTCAATCGACTGATGGGTGAGCGATACGGGTCAAGTACGATTAATACTATTAAAACTCACTTGCATATCACTCAACTGCATACCTAATATAATACCAGGTCCAACGCCACGAGAGATAAAATGCCAATGGGCCCTTTTCTCACCCCTTTCTCTCATAAACCTCCTTTTTATACACATTTGGTTTTAAAGACTCGACTCCTTCTAAAAGCTCGGTATCGATAACAAGAGAGTGGTGTAGCGGTCAGTGATTTAAAATAATAAAAAAAAGTCTTGCTCCATACTAGGAATAATTCCTGCATTGTATATGCGTTCAAAAGGTTGGTATGTATATCAACAAACACTCCAAATGATACAATTATTTGTAGGCTACGCAAAGATTAATTCTCAATCAACTATTCGACTCAGTGAGAAGAACGGCCTATCCTCAAATCAGGGGCCCAAGTCCGTTATTGCAATTTAAATTGAACTGTTGATCATTGACGTCATAATTATTAGTTTTGACAATTTTCCAATTCTTATGGTACCTATTAATAATGCTTGTAGTTTTCCATATGTACCAGTTGAAACAATTGTCGACTTTTGGCACAATTGTGATTGAACGATTTCTGTAGCATATCATAATTACAAAACATGTCAAATATAGCTGACTTGGGGCACTGTATACCAAGCCGTAGTTAGGGTATGTTCACTAAAGTGCGTACAATTTTTGTTGCTTATGAAATTGAGCTGTTTATTATAGTTTTAAATACCGTGGTAGCGGGCACCATATTAATCAGATGAATTAGAATCATTGTTGCGCCCCAATAGGATTAGTATTCATGTTATCTCAGAGGCATTAAAACCTTGCGGGTACGGAACTGATAAGCGCCATGTCTGTGGCCGATTTACCTACAGGATTGCAAGCTACATCAATGGACTAAGAAATATTGTCTTCTTGGTTCCTTTTTTATCAAACATAAAACATTCACATTCCACTTTATGTAGCGCTAAAGAATTGTTGGGCGACTAACAAACACCACCTTAGCAAACTTTACAAAACAGAATTGCGCATGCTACGCTTGTCAGCGGGTGTCACACCTATCGACAAAATCCGCAATGAGTACATAAGAGGGAGCTTGAAAGGTGTCCCGCTAGTAGATAAAGTTAAAGAAAAATGCTTAAGGTGGTACGGTCACATCCAGCGACGCCCAGATGACCACATAGTGAAGCTAGTCCTTAATTTGCCAACGACAAAAAGTCTCCGTGAAAGACCACACGCTACTTGGTTGACGACAGTCGAAAATGACCTGAAAGAGCTCAACTCGTCACAGGCGTAGCACAAAATCGTGTTCAGTGGAATAAAAGGACAAGGAAGGCCGACCCCAAGTAAATGGGGCACACGGTCTAGTCGGAAGAAGAAAAAGTAACGATAAAGGAATGTTACAAACAAATATTTATTATGTAGATAGAAATAATATATTTAGAGGGATTAATCCATATGAAAGCTATACGAAAGCTATATTTTACGTGTCTTTTTAGACGATTTTGCGCCACGTGATATAAAAAATAAATACTTTCACGGCTATTTACCCCGAGCGAGGGTGGTAGAGTTGAGGTACACCCACTTCTCACCGGCAACGTTAGGTCCCAATAAGGGTGAGCCTATTGCCATTACACTGGGCCCAATGCCAGTCTTCGGCCCGATATTGAAAAAATTTCTATCGAAAAACTATGTTTTGTCCATCCTATAATTAGCCATAGACCTCGTGATTGCTATGCGTGATATTGGGCATTAGACAAACGAATTAATCTAAGTGTTACATCAGGGATTTTGCACTGTATTTTAATATACCTAGTCAGTCAGTGGTTATTCTAGTGTCCAACCTAAAGGCGATTTTCGGCCGAAGCCGAAGGTTCAATAACCCTAAGAAAGGACATTGTCAAAAAATTGCCCCAGAACCAACAAACATTTGACCCATGCCATCATTATTTATCTATTTTATTAAAATAATGCCAAATATCCGTATCTAACGGACAATTTGCAATCTAAAATAAATATTTCATAGTATTGTAAGTACTTATATTGAAATCGCCGACACACAATATAACCTCATATGTTAATGGCTACTGAATTATGGCCTCAAAATCTAATACTTTTTGTGCAATATTGCGATTCCCCGGTTGGCCGTTTAATAATAAATGCCTTAAGAGAATTAATGGGTGATTTGAAATCATACAAGTATTTTTTCATTGCTGTTGGTGCTGGGGCAAATCAGGTATGGGTGCTTGTCCTTTGCTTCATGATTGGCTAATTTGGGCGCAGAATAATGTCCATTGCTTCATGATTGGCTAAATTTGTAAAAAACTTATGTGGGCTGTATAAACTTAACGAGATGATTAAAATAGCCTACAACTGGTTATAATTTTTATTTACTTAAAAGCATTCGTAAGTCGAAAATCGCAAAAAAGATTGTTCAATTTCGGTGCTTGTTAGAAACCTTCGGCTCCGGCCCATTTTGGTCGAAGTCGAAGTTTTGGCCGAAAGTGGTATTTCTGGCCGAAAGTGGGATTCCTGGCCGAAAGTAGTGAAGCCGAAGCTTCAATCGGACACTAGTTAATTCACTATTAATACTCTGTGCTACTACTATTGTGTTGTCAGCATTACTATTTATTTTATCACAAGCTGTAGATATTTTTTTCTTAACGTCGACACTGGCACTGATTAACTATATCAATGCCAAAAGGCAAAGATTTTAATTGGGTCAGTGTTGATCGAACGTTAAATTTTAAATCCGTATTAACATTTTGGTTATGTTTTTTCTCATCCTTTTTTGCGAGGTATATAAAATGTGATTCTTTATTTATAAAAATAATTAACATAACATACACATTAATCTTACCATAACCAAATAGATCCGGAGGACCGGCGAGCGTGTATGAGACGAACCATGAGAGTGGAGGAAGCCAGAGTGGTATGTAAGGAAATAACCTGTTGGAACTCTGTACTCTCTGCCTAACCCGCAAGGGATCTGTCGTGATGATATAGATATAATTAAAATAGCTAATAGATATAACATTTAATTTTTACTCTACCAACACTTGAAAATGACATTTTTAGGAAGAAGAAGGGCATCGGCTTACTGATTAATTTTCAAAATAAAGCTTATTTTTTATGTATATACCTAGTACGGAATTTAAAAATTGTAATTTCAAAATGGTATCACAGTCCCAAAAAAGAAATACATAACAATGAGTAGTGCTGTTCTATCTGGCATTCTTGTGTTTATTATCTTATCGATAAATGACACACAACATAAAGCGATGTAAATAGTGTACTTTTGGCGTTATAAAAGCATTATCATATTTAAATGACCTTTGCAGAATACATAAACCCAATGTGTCTATATACGCTTATGCTGATGACACAGCTATTGTAATACACGGTGCTAGTTGGGATATTGTAAAAGAAAGAGCTGAGCAATGCCTTGAACAAGTACTTCAGTGGTTTAATTCTAACCTTCTTACACTAAATATAAATAAGACTAGCTATATTTCGTTCTCAATAAGAAAAAATACTACACCACCTCAAAATTTTTCCATAATTGCACATACTTGTAGAAACGGAATACCGAGTTGCAACTGCTAGGCTTTAACATCTGCAAAGACTGTAAGTTACTTAGGAGTGCAAATTGATGGAAAGCTTAGGTGGGATAAACAAATAAGTAAAATAGTGGCTAGGACAAGAAGTATGATTTATTTGTTCAAAACGCTAAGAGAATGTGCATCGTTGGAACTTCTTATAAAGATATACATTGGTCTATGTCAGTCGGTTATCCGGTAATGCATTCCAGTGTGGGGTGGAGCTGCCAAAACGCTTTTCCTCACCTTAGAGAGAGCACAAAGAGCTGTTCTCAAAGTCATGAGCAAAAAGCCATTTAGATACCCGTCAACACGATTGTATTCCGACTGCCAGGTATTGACTGTACGACAAGTCTTTGTGCTCGAAACCATTTTGAGAAGGCACCGATCTCTTACCCCACCTAGCACTGATACGCGGAAAAACAAGTTTGTATGTCCAGGCACCTCCCATAGGACAGCTTTTGCAAAAAGGCAGAACTATGTTATAAGTTCACACTTGTATAATAAAATAAATCAAAAACTTAATATTATACGGCTGAGTAGACATGAAGCTAAAGTTAAGACTAAAAAGTGGCTATTACAACTAGATTACGAAAATACTGAAAACCTAATGACGTTAAATGTGTAATATGCTTTGACAAATACTATTCTCATACATACATATAAAATATCACAGAAACACACACACACTCTCACACACAGACGCACATATACACCACACACACACACTCACACACAGACGCACATATACACCACACACACACACACACACACACACACACACAAACGCACACCCATACACACAAAGAAAAAAGTATAAATATGATCTAATCTTGAAATTGCTGAACATATACTAACAGTGACACACAAAGAAATCAAGGAGCTAACACAGATATATAATGTTCATGGCAGAGCACTATCTCCTGAGATACAGGCTTTCGCCTAGTTCAGGGGATAGGGTCAAAAATCTTTGTTTAATTCTCCATAACCACCACACACTGTAATTGTGTTAGATATAATATAGAATTAATGCTGTCTGTTTATACTGTGAATACCTGAATATGTAATGTTGTACAATACTTTTAGTGGTGAGAAATAAACTGTTTTATTTTATTTTTTTATTTTATCGAGAAAGCGTGCTGTTTCATTCATCTTTATGTTGTTTATTCGTACTGTGAAAAGGATGGCATATCAAATCGATAGAGTTACACTAACGTCAATCAGTCCGTGCTAAGTCCTCAAAAGGCTTAGCACAAAAAGATTCACGTTAGAGTGAAACTAGCGACTAAGCGTACGTGTGAAAAGGATGGCATATAAACTTGATAGCGTTCCGTTAACGTCAATCTGTTCGCGCTAAGCATTCAGGTGTGTACTGAAACGACCGATACTTACAGTTCCAGCTGAGCGAATAAACGGCGCAATACTTTTAATTCAGACACGGATATGAGAATTTTCTATCTATATCATCACGCCAGATCCCTTGCGGGGTAGGCAGAGAATTTTCTGATACCATCAATATGCATTTTAAACAATTTTATTTATTTTGGAGCCGCTATGTTTGTTGTTCATGCAGCCATGATGAATAATATGGTAACTTAGTACTTTGTCGTAGTAACGCCATGTTAATAAACACATACATTATTCTTAGACTTTATCGTGACAGGGTACCATAGTACTTAATATCCTGATAGACTTTAGCAAGACAAGGTACCAGACTACTTAATACTTATAAGTGTTCTTGACTCTACCTAAGTAAATATAAATCAACCAATACTGGTCCCATTGCTGGGCAATAATCTCACAAATCGAGGTGATAGATTAGGTCATTCTCCAATATGCGTGTCGTGGAGGAAGATCTAAATAAATATTGCTAGTACAATAGACAAATTTTACGAGCCCAAAGTTGGAGAATTCTAAACGGTTCGAAGAACACTTCGACTAGTTATTAGCTATTTCCACCAAGACTAGGAGAAACTACGAACAGACCTTTATAATTTGGCCCAAACAGGTATCATAACCACACAAAGCTGTGAGCAGAAAGACATAGTTTACGTATAATGTTTATATAAGGTAGGTTTATATAAGGTTTATATAAGGCAGTATAAAGGTTTCGCCACATAGCTGACGCAGCGCGACAGGAGCGCGACGGTGGCGCTGCTTGGGGAGTTGTAATGTACTGAAATAGCCACACAGCACAGCGCAGGCCTGCTCGGCGCGACGGCCAACGTCACGAGCGAACGTAGCCGAGCGCTTCCCTCGCGCTTCGTCGGCTATTTGACTAAACCTAACTAAACTAAACTATCAAAATCGTTCACTTTGAGTGATCACAATTTTATCTTTCTGCAATTCTCTCTACAATGAGTAAAATAAAAATCATTGACGATGGTAAACGTTATTGTGTAAAACGTTTTAAAATTTGGTAGCTTGAAATTGAGTTTTATAATGATTAATATTTCATTTTATTAAGAATAAATGCGAGGTGGTCGTAGCGCTGTGCAACCGCGGTGTTCTTACCGATTACCAAGGCTAAGCAGCGTTCGACTCGGTCGGCCCGAGATGGGTGACCGTTTGTGGCATTTTCAAATTCGAGCGTCTCCGTGCTTCGGTAGGCACGTTAAAGCCGTTGGTCCCGGCTGCCACTTAATGTGGTAGTCGTTAAGCCGAGTTGGGAAGCCTTAAAGGCGGCTTGATAAGTTCCAACAGCGGGTGGCCACAAACCTGCCTCCACCAATCCGCACTGGGTCCGCGTGGTGGAGTTTGACTTAATCTCTCTCACCTCGATTAGCGAGAGAAGGCCTTTGTCCAGCAGTGGGCAGTATAGGCTGATATTAATAAAGAATAAATACATGAAGTTTTTAGATTTACGTGTATATTACACATATAATATAAAGTTACAAATATAACTTCAGTTCCCAAGGCGCGACGTTCGAGTGCTTTGACGTCCAAAAAGCATAGTTATTCTGGAGCACCTGCAAACTTCTATTGTTGGTCTACTTAAATTGCGATCATTCTCATTAGTATGTTAAGTTTTGCTCATGAACTGAAATCTCGGTCAATACCCGGATGTATATCTTGCTAGCTACAAAATGAATCATGATGCAATTTATTCTTGCATTAGGCATCAGTTGGTTCTCATCGGAAATGACGGTAGTAGGTACAGTATAAGTGATAACAACCGTTTGTCCTCAACAGGAAGTGAAGCGCTTACCTGTTAATGAGTCAGATTGTTTGGAGATAAGAAACAACTGACTTATTAGATTTACGCGAATATTTCAACCGAAATAAAAGTATTCCGGATTTTATCGGGGTTTATTTTACGCAAATATTACACACTAGCAGTTTCCCGCGACTTCGTACCCGGTCGACCACAGCGCCCCCTACCGGGTCTATGTTATATAGCCTATTACTTCTGGATAAGGTAGCTTTCCAATGGTGAAATAATCATTAAAATCGGATCCGTAGTACCAGAGATTACCCCGAACATACAAACTCACAAACTTTACCTGTTTATCTATCTATCTATAACCTCACGCCAGATCCCTTGCGGGGTAGGCAGAGAGTACAGAGTTCCAACAGGTTCTTTCCTTACATACCTCTCTGGTTTCCTCGACTCTCATAGTTCGTCTCATACACGCTCGCCGGTTACGGAGACTCTTGACTTTTCCATCAGATAAGACTCGGTTTATTTGGTCGTGGTAAGATAGTCTAGGTCTTCCCCGGTACCTGCATCCTTCCACTTTCACATTACCTGTTTATAATATTAGTATAGATGATACCTCTTTATAATAGAAGTATGTTTTCGAATTTAATCGCAGTTATTTTTTTTTAAGTTCCCGATTTTACGGATGCCTTTAGCACCTTTGGTAATGGAAAGTCGTACTCTTTATACAAAGTGTAACATAATAAATGCAAGACCTGAAAGTAGTTTGTTCTAAATCGGTAACTGAATTGATTCTAACAATTTTTTAAGTATTTAACATTTTATTTTAAATTCGCAAATAATGCTTTTACTCCTTCAATACGCTATAAAAAACTTAAATTAGTCAAACTCAAACTCAAATTATTTATTGTGTATAAGCCCTACGGGGGCGCTTGCAAATAGTCAATTTACATTTTTTTTTAAATCTAATTTACTACAATTCTACCACCGGATCGGAACGCGGCCTCCACTGAGAAGATTCGGCAAAGAAACTCAGCGGGCTTGTCTTTTTTTATTTAATTCTCTTTCTCTTTTTTCCTTTAAATTTTTTATCATATTTTTTTTTTTTTTTTTTATTTAAAAAAACGTAGCCCCACACTAGGATTTATTCCTGTGTCGTGGGTGCGTTTACAAACATGAAAATTCACACACAAATACCCAGACCGGAACAAATAATTGTGGATCACACAAAGATTTGTCCCGTGCGGGAATCGAACCCGCGACTATTAAACACAGTAGGTGGAGCGACCTAAGCTCTTAACCACTGCGCTAAATCGTCCGTCAGTCGTTTTAACACCACCATGGGACTATTGACCTAAGTATTTGACGTAAATTTCAATTTGATATCTTTTCTGATACCCGCCCCTGAGAATATTGTGTGGATACAAAGTTTATGTTACAATTAAATAGCTTACAATCTAGCTCCAGTGTGATGCCGTACGACTGAGATATGATACTAATGAAGTTATTTATAAAGAGTGTCTGAAGGATTTCAGATGGACCAGTCCCCACAAACAGCACCCATTCACGAGTATGACTACTGGAACAGGCATCACTCCCCTCGACCATATTGGAGGGAAGGGAGTGACCCGCGCCAGACATTCTTGACGTATATCAATAAAGATCCCTTCAGGTTTCAGGAAGATTTCAAATGCATCCCTAAAACGTACTTCTCAAAACGCACACAATAAGTTTTATTGATAATTGGGGTATAAAAGTGATTAAAAACTTTTAAATTTAGAAATTTGGTTGTTGTTTTGAATTTATGAAGCACTTCTCTAATCGGGGTGTCTGAGGTTTAGCGTTATTTACGTTAAACCTTGTATTAATTTTTAAAATATGATAATAAATTATTATTATAAATAAAGACAGTTCGGAAACAATGAAGTATATATAACTATATAATAAATACATAGCATTCGGAATGCAATTAACTTAGGCTTTTAGAAGAAAGTAACTGAACTAACCTAACTTATATATAATATCAGCCTATACTGCCCACTGCTGGGCAAAGGCCTTCTCTCACAAATCGAGGTGAGAGAGATAAGGTCATACTCCACCACGCGGACCCAGTGCGGATCGCTGGAGGTAGGTTTGTGGCCACCTGCTGTTGGAACTTATCAAGCCGCCTTTAAGGCTTCCAATTCGGCTTAACGACTACCACGCGTTGGTCCCGGTTACCACATTAAGTGGTAACCGGGACCAACGGCTTAACGTGCCTTCCGGAGCACGGAGACGCTCGAATATGAAAATGCCACAAACGGTCACCCATCTCAGGTTGACCGAGTCTAACGCTGCTTAACCTTGGTGATCGGTAAGAACACCGCGGTCGCAACCTAACTCATTTAATCTTAATTATTCAATTTTCAGGTGTTAAACGTAGTAATCCTAGTGCTGTACCGGACTGGCTACAATGGCGAGTTTCTTGGCGTGGGAGGTACCTGGAACCTCAACGAGGAGAAGAACCCAGATGCCGAAATTGTGGCCTCGGGAGTTATAGTGGGATACCTCATCTACACACTCGTACAAGTGGTCACCTATCTCTTTGGCACCACTGAACATAAAAGGTAACTTATTTGTAGAATTATGAAATATATATGTGTATAAATTAATCAATTTTGACAATGAAATAAAATCCTTAATGTTTTTACTTTAAAATCTATCTATCTCTTGCGGGGTAGGCAAAAAGTACAGAGTCCCAACAGGTTCTTTCCTTACATACTTCTCTGGCTTCCTCCACTCTCATAGTTCGTCTCATACACGCTCGCCGGTTACGGAGACCCTTGACTTGTCCTCCAGATAAGACACGGTCTATTTGGTCAAGGTAAGATAGTCTAGGTCTTCCCCGGTACCTCCATCCTTCCACTTTCGCTTTGTATATCTGTTTATATAATAATTTCACTTTAAAAATATGGTTAAAAAAGACTTGAAATACGTGACTGCCTCGTTGGTCTGGTGGCAAAGCGCATCGCTTTGTGATCACGATGTCCTGGGTTCAAATCCTAGATCGGACAAATGTAGTTTTTCTAACGAAAATTCCTAGTATGAGTCCGGAGTCTGGAATTGTGCCCGATACATGGCAATAGGCTCGCCCCCTATTACATGGGACCTAACATCGTCGGCGAAACGTGGGTGTACTCAGTACACCTCTGCCACCCCCTCTGGAAAATATAAGCTTGACGGTGGTTTTTTTTTAAATACGTCTAGACTTGTGAACGGATTACTTTGGCCTTTTCCTACGCGAATTTAGCTTGATCAAATCAAATATTGTCTGTGTATGATATAGCTCATTAAATGACTTTCATGAAATTAATTCAATCTAGGTACCTATTCCTGTTTTGCAGATGTTTTAATATATCTAGTATATTTGATAAATGCATAATATTTTAGTAACAATTCTTCTATGCAAAGGAATAAAATCTTAGTCACGAAGTATTTTAGGTGAGTATGGGTTTGACAGCTGTCATATTATGATTTGAAAAGTAAGTAGTTACAGTCTGACTCTGCCGTCATATTCTCTTTGTTTACCCCGCAAGCGATCTCGCGTAAAGATATCTGTAGATAGATAGAGAGGTACTAGGTTCGTTTAACTGGAAATTCCGCTTATAAAAAAGGAGTTCTTTTCTTTAAATCTGAAATAATTTATCTTTATAATTTACTTCTAGAGCACTATCGGAAATAGTGATGAACTTCGTGGGCGTATTCCTGTGGATCGCGGTGGGTGCTGTGGCGCTGCACTACTGGGGAGGGTACCAAGGCGAGCACCAGTACCAGTTCGTCTTCGCTGAGAAACAGGTAAGCTTAAGACTGCGTCCATAAGACCGCACGATACGAGAATTTATACATAACAGTAATGTCGACTACATGACCGTACGTAACCGCGCGTCGCCCGGTACAGGGTCCTTATTCGCTATAAGAAATTAAAGACATAACGTGGCGCCTTACGATAACTTCGTGAAATGATCTTTTAATTCAGGGATGTCCAAAGCCCGTCCAAACCCTCTACACCGGCAGTCTGTGGGTTAGCTGGACATTGAAATCGCTAAATGTCCTGCGCGTACAATACAATAATGCTTTTAGGATGCTGATGGTATTGCCGCGATGTTGCAGTGCATCAGCTATGTTCGCTAAAGCGAGGGTAGATGGTTTTGATGCTATCTGGAGAAAACGAACTTCCTCCTTATTGAATCGCATTCGTGGCAGCAATAATAGCATTCTAAAAGTAATAGTTGAACAATACGACTCCTTTATAGTGGGCAGGTTAGTAAAGAGGGTGAACTCTCCACTCATCACATATATAAATTAAAGCACGGTTATATACAGGCTGAACTGATCAGGTAAGGGTATCTGATTTGGATTTATATTTGTATTGTGATAATGGATTCTATATTTAATTGTAATTGTATGTTACTAACACTTAGACCTTAAGCCTACTAACCGATAATGGACCATATTGTTGTCTGATAAAAAATAAAATAAATTAAAATCAAATTAAAAGCACGGCCCGCGGCCTTTTTTTTGTTCTATCGCAAATACGAAAATAATCCTTCAACAAAATTTATTTGGTAGAACATGCTTGTATTTTTATGGTATCCTAAATAAACGAATGAAATATTTATTAGGATGGCAGCAATTTTTCTATCATCATCATTAGGGGAATTCCCGGACTGTGTATTTGTGTTCGTATTGTTGTTGTTTCAGACAAAATATGACGTAGACCATGCCAGCTCTTCACGTGATAGGTTCGATCACGATCCGATAGTCGATGCTAGACGTCTATTGGGCTTACAGAGTACACTTTAATTTTCTTAAAAAAGTTAAAACATTTGTTTCTGTGGCCCTCGTATCTATTTAGAAAGGGCAGTGTCGAAAATTGCCCCAGAACCAACAAACATTTGATCCATGCCATCATTATATATCTATTTTACTAGAATAATGGTAAATATCCGTACCTAACGGACAAGTTGCATCTTTACTAAATGTCAACACACACAATATAAACTCATATATATTAATGGCTACTGAATTATAACGTCAAAATCTAATATTCTTTTGTGCAATATTGCGATTCCCCGCTTGTCCGTTTAATTATAAATGCCTTAAGAGAATTTATGGGTGATTTAAAATTATACAAGTTTTTCATTGCTGTCTGTCTGGAGCAAATCATGTATGGGCGCAGAACAATGTCCTTAATATTGACCTGGGATCGTATCTGGTTAGGACTGGTTTAATGGTACTATAGTGACATACAAAATACCATAACACGATCATTTCACGAAGTTATCGTAATACGTTGCATTTGATTATAGCGAATAAGGCCTCTGGGTGGTAATTTCAACATCCCCTAAATGTTTCTGTTCCCTAAATGTAGAAAAGAAGTACTTATCTATAGTCAAGAAGAAATGAAACATGTGTGTACCCAGTGCCGAATTAACCTTGTAGCAAGAGTAGCAATTGCTACGGGCCCCTCGCTAAAGGGGGCCCCGTGTATTCAAACCCACTTCCACTTGAGCATAATTTTCTGAGTGAAACTTATTAAAACATCATCATCTCAGCCTATACTTGTCCACTGCTGAACATAGGCCTCCCCAATCGCTTTCCAGCGCAACCGGTCCGACGCCACCTGCATCCAACAACCTCCTGCGATTTTCACAAGATCGTCGGTACATCTGGCAGGCGGTCGTCCCACGCTGCGCTTGCCAATACGTGGTCTCCACTCTAGAATCTTTCTGCCCCAACGCCCGTCCGATCTACGCGCTATGTGACCCGCCCATTGCCACTTCAGCTTGCTAATCTTAAGGGCTATGTCGATGACCTTGGTTCTTCTACGAATCTCCTCATTCCTGATTCGATCGCGTAGAGAAATGCCGAGCATAGCTCTCTCCATAGCTCGCTGAGCAACTCTGAGCTTTTTTATGAGACCTATTGTAAGAGACCACGTCTCTGATCCATATATCATCACTGGTAACACACACTGACTAAAAACTTGAGTCTTAAGGCACTGAGGTATTTTGGATGAGAAGATGTTGCGCAGTTTCCCGAACGCTGCCCAGCCGAGTTGTATTCGTCGATTGACCTCTCGCTCAAAGTTTGACCTACCTAACCGGACTACCTGTCCCAAGTAAATGTATTCGTCGACAACTTCAAGAGTAGAGTTCCCAACGGTGAGTGCGGTGGGTACGACATGGACGTTAGACATTATTTTCGTTTTGTCCATATTTATTTTAAGACCCACTTGTTGAGATACTCTGTTGAGGTCACCGAGCATTCGTCCTAGATCTTCCAGCGACTCCGCCACGACCACAATGTCTTCGGCAAATCGAATTTGAGTGATGTATTCGCCATTGATGTTGATGCCAAGTCCTTGCCATTCCAAGAGCTTGAAGGCGTTCTCAAGGTGGCCGTAAACAGTTTCGGAGAAATGACGTCTCCTTGCCTTACTCCTCTTTTTATGGGGATTGCCTTCGTGCACTGCCCCAGTGCTCGGACTGACATGGTGGCGTTATTATACAAGCACTTCAACACTTCAATGTACCGATAGTCAATGCGGCATCGCTGGAGAGATCTAAGAACCGCCCAAGTCTCGATCGAATCGAAGGCTTTCTCATAGTCCACAAACGCCAAGCATAGTGGCCGATTATACTCCTCGGTCTTCTGTATAATCTGCCGCAGCGTATGTATGTGGTCTATGGTACTAAAGCCTTTCCGGAAACCGGCTTGTTCGGGAGGCTGGAAGTCATCAAACCTGCGTTCAAGACGATTCGTGATGACTCTCGAAAACAACTTATAAACATGGCTCAGCAGTGTGATGGGCCTATAATTCTGCAGTATAGTGTTATTCTGCAGTATATTATCACCTTTCTTGAAAAACAGTACCACCACACCTCTGTTCCATGCTTCCGGCGTTTTCTCTTCGAGCAAGACGGAATTAAACAGCCTCTGAAGGACTTTGGAAAACATGGTATATTGAATTTAATTGATTGTAGGTATATGATATTCTAAATTGCACGGGAAATCTAATCTCTGGTTTTAGTAGTTGTCGGAGCCCAATGGGGCTATAGTAATCAACTGTACTATTAAACACCAGCAAAATTCTAACCTATAGATGTCAAATAAACTTATTGAGTATTGATTTTTTCTACCACTCTATTCTTAAGAACCCATAACAGATCAAGGGCCCCTCGATAGAATTAATCCGGCACTGTGTGTACCCACATGTCGCCAACCACATTAAGCCCTAATGAAATAGAGGGCGAGCCTATTATACGTCTACGTATGTACAATCAGTCGCAGCCCGGAGTCTGGAATTGTGCCCAATATAATAGGCTCGAATCGAACACGATTCGATTTAGGATTCGAACATAAGAATTTATTGCCACTTGACCAACGGAGCAGGCATTATTCCATTGATATATTCTATTTATTATATTAATGCATTAATTATGCTATATCGCTTTTCACAGGTTGGCCTCGCGGTCGGTGCTCTATGCGTGATCCAGGGTGCTGTATACCTCCTCGATACGGCCCTCGCCGTCATACACTTCATGAAGGAAATGTAATTAGTACTGACTCTAAATAAACATATTTTATTTATTTTTAAGTACTAATAAGCCAAACGATAGATAACGTATTGTTATTTACCTTAATTTTCTATCTCTCTGTGCAAATTTTATATTAAAATAACAAATTAAATAAAATTAAACCAATGTGTTGTAAAAGGTTTCATTTAGATTAATACGTACCTTAGTCTGTAACACTGTTTATTTTTTAAAGGCAAAGATAACTTATATAATGTGGAGACCTAAAAAATCCGCTCGCACCGAAATTTTTTTTTCATAATTTTCCCACCTTTCTTTATTAATTTAAATTAGTATAGAAATAGTTTTTATATTACGTCAGTTCTAATTTGTAATCTAATTATTTTTGAATAATAAATTTATTGTGTATGATATTATTTTTTTATTCCCGATATGAATTGATATATTGTTGGCATTTACAAAATGAACTGAATGGAAGAATGCCAAAAAAAATACATTAAATAAAACCTATTTTATGTTAAAAAGAAAATAATATAACAGGCTAATAATATTATGATACGTGCTTAAAATTGGATATAAGTGTATTTTGTTTTTTTTTGTTATGATAATAAAACAATTAGTATTAGTTCCTAGAAATTGATTATGCTTTTTCCTTAAACCTACATACAAATAAATTGTTTAACCGAAGCACATAGCCGTAGTAGTAGAAACGTAACGTCAGTTCGTGACGTCATACCATACCAAATTAAATAAATTGAGGTTAAAGGAAATATAGGCATTAAAGTTTAAGTTTTACGTTTTCAGTCTAGCAGTGACGTCATATTTATTGTTGACTAAACTGTTTTCGTCAATAATTTGTGTGGGTCTGCAGTAAACACAAAACATCCAACCATAAATTAATGTATGATCAAGACACATATTTTGGACTATAATATTACTAAAGTAATGTAATGCACATGTTAGGAATCAGGCTCGTTTTATCTGTATTTGCTTTATTCGTATGTATCGAAATAGGTAGTTATTTCCATGAGTACTTTGCGGCCAAACTTTTATTATCTAGGCAGTATTGGATCACGATTGAAAACCATTTAAAGACAACTTATTCCGCATGGATTCTTGAGATCATATTTGTGAAATTAGGCCGGTTAGGATTCTTCGAAACAAGACAATTATAAATGACCATCCGGTTGCTACAGGTAGGCAATGATAATTACCCTAGGGAACCACCATTAAGGTCAATAAAAGTGTCAAATAACAGAGGTTACAGGTTAAATGCGATAATGGTCAAGACGAACAACTTGACTCATTAGTGAGACGGACTCTGGCTTCGTTTGTCTATTTCGTGGAAGAATATTAAAAAAAAACTGACAAGTCTTTTTTTTGTAAACGAAGCGTTATAAGTAGCGTGTTTTAAAATTTAGAACAAATCGTTGAAGTATAGACAATAAAGTCGATTCTCGATTTTTGTTTCGATTCGCTAAATCGTTTAGGTATAATATACCTAATATCAAGTACCGATATAACTGAAGGTGGATTTTTTTTACTCAGCGAGTCTGGTAACGATATCGCCTAGTTCGAGGGAGTTTTTGTGTGAAGTCGACTTGCAAGCCGTCAAAATTGCTCCTCTAACGGAAACCGTGAGTAATGTATCATTCAAATATATTTTCCAATCAAAGTTATAAAGACTAGTCGAACACAGCAGTCTAACATTCCAAAATTGACAAAAGATGCAATCCTCGAATTTTTCATTTCAATAACCGCGCTTTGATAAATGCGAATTTTAAACAAAGAAAAGTTTTTTTAAAAATAACCCACTGATGCTAAACCTGTCTATCCATATCATCACGCCAGATCCCTTGGGGAGTAGGCAGAGAGTAGAGTATCTAACTAAACCTATAAATTCGAACTACAAATAATGAAAAAAGTACGTCACAATATGGTGGAAAGTCGATTTATGAAAATGATCAAACGTAACCAGCCACATCCACATGAAAATTAGTTAACTGTTACAAAGTAGTTAATGAATATTTATGTGAACCTATTCCTTTATTACATGAACGAGTATGTAAGTAAATCACGAACGAATGTACGCAGTAAAAGAGCTCCACGACCTAAAAATCAAGCACGACAAATTAGTCATTTTACTGACCATCGCCGGTAATACAAAGGTGTTTCTATAAGTATTCGTACGAAGTCAGTATGGGGCATGAATCATGAGGTTATAGTTGTTAGGAGTACAGAGTAAAAACGCGAGGCGTGTCACGCATTAGCCGCGTCAACGCACTCGCTCTATGGTGCATTGTTATTGCATGCTATAGAATTTATACCGTGATGTAGACACGAAATAGTGAGCCACGATTTGTAACTTTACAAGTTCATGGCAATTTTATGCGTTTACTATTATAAACTATCTATATCATTACGCCAGATCCCTTACGGGGTAGGCAGAGAGTACAGAGTTCCAACAGGCTCTTTCCTTACATACCTCCACTCTCATAGTGCGTCTCGCGTGTGTGTGTGTGTATGAATGATCTACGCTGTTGGCCTCGAGGCCTCTACAGCTTCACCGGATTTTAACGGCGAGCGTGCAACCACTACGCTCCAGCCAGCCAGAAGGGCAAGAGGCGACATACTCGAGGGCGCCTCGAAGAGGCGCCCTCGGTTGGGACAGTCGCTGTAGGGGGACGGGTGCACTACTAAGCGCACCGGTCAACCGCCGGCTATGGGAGGGGATCAACTACTACGTCTACGTCGTCGTCGCCCGTATTCTGAGCGGAAAGAAGGGATGACAAGGCATCGGGGGGGTCGGCGAGAACATGTCGCGGCCGGCGGTGGCGGCAGGGGTCGGGAGGGAGATCGTAGTCGGCGGTGGCTACGATTAACGGATTCGCATGGGTAGATGCGTTCGCGAAGTGACGTGTTGACGCCTTTTTAATAAAGGCGCGAATAGGTTCGAGACCTAGATCGGTGTGGAGGTCGACGTTCCGTACGAACCAGGGGGCTCCTACGGCTTTACGGAGGAAGCGGTTTTGAACCACTTGGAGTTTATCGATGTGAGAGGGGGCCGAATGCCCGAACACAACACACGCATAAGTCATGATGGGTCGAACGCAAGTTTTGTAAAGTGTCACCTTATTTCTAAGGGACATTTTACTCCGCTTGCAGATTAACGAATGGAGACGACCGAGCACAAATGATGCTCGGTGACGGACCCGCTTGATGTGCGGGCCGAAGGACATGGTACTGTTTAGGGTGACCCCTAGATATTTGACCTCTTTGACCCAGGGAATGGGTCGGTCGAACATGGTCACTTGGCCGAGATTACTTCTAGGGCGGCGCAGGGAGTGGCGCGGGGTGGCACCTCTGGAGAAGAACACCGCAGCGCTCTTGTCCGGGTTCACCTCAATACGCCACTTTCTGAACCAATTCCCTAGGGAATTGGCGGATGCCTGAAGGTGTCTAGTGCGTCTCATTCACGATCGGCGGTTACGGAGACTCTTGACTTGTCCTTCAGAAACTACTACTACTGAAACATTCAAAATCAAAATCAAAAGTTTTTTATTCATGTAGACCAAAAGGCACTTATGAATAGTCAAAAAGAAAAAATTATTAATTACTTAAGACTCTACCACCCGTTCGGAAAGTCATTCCTGTGGAGAAGAAGGGCAAGAAACTCCACGGTTACTCTTTTTTAAAAATGAGTTTTACAATTCTTTTTGTATACATTGCATTTATGGAGTATGGGCGAACAATGCAGAACGAGCTAAATAGATGTGCTTAAGTATAGATTAATCATAAGTGTACTTAGATTCATGATATTGGTCAGTGTCTACATAGTCCTCTCATTTACAAAATAGAGATGTTGTAGAGGTATATAATAAAAAGCATAATAATAATAGTAAGAGAAAAAACTCATCACCACCTCTTTCATTATGTATAGAACCATATAGCCCTTCTACTGCCTCATACATTCCTTCACCGATATCTTCCCAAGACCATGATCCTAGTGATCGGATCAGCCCTCCTAGCTTAGCTGTTGCCCAGGGGGTGAATACCTTTTTACCTGCGTCCACTAAGGCGGGAAAACCTAGAGTGCGCATGAAATGGCCAACTGATGTGAACATATTCATCATGCGTACATACTATTTAATAACGAAATTAGAAACTGATATGACTTGTTATAGGAAAATTCTGCATGAACTCTTTACAAAACAATACCCAGATGTAAATGCTTCTGAACAAAGAATCTCAGATCAGAGACGAATGATAGTCAAAAACAGGTATTTATCTCAAGAAACACTGAACCAGATTAAAGAGGAAGTGAAATTGCGACTAATGGATAATAGAATTGAACAAGATAGTACACCTGGGCCTTCAACTTCAGCTCCCATAGAAATGTGTGCTACGTCAAATAATAATACTCATAATCATCTCCCAATAATCACTCGGACTCAATCACAAGCTTACTCAGACTCCCCACAATATACAACACATATACTTACAACTGAAAGTGCAACACCAGCCATTGATGCTTTTACTCAAACACCGCTTACACATAACTTAATTTTAGAATCAGAATTAGAAACACAGGAGATTACCACATCCTGTGAATACAATATTCAAGAATTAAACGATGATCTAAACACAACATTCCTAGAATATGCAGGTACAGACCCTACAGTCAGACCAAAATTACCCAAATTAAATTATAGTATAAGATTAACAGAGCTAGTACAACTGTTTAATGACAATATACTAAACCGTGTCTTAACACACAATGCTTTACTCACCGACATCCACACACTTATATACTGTAGTGCTATGGTAATAACAAAAAAACTCGGCTATAAAATCCTCGAATACAATCAACAGTTAACACGAAACAAGAATACTGAACCCGCTTGGCAAAGACGACTAAAGACAGATATAAATCAACTTAGATCGGATATTGGCAGACTTACACAATATATTAGGGGAAACCGAACAAATAAAATAATAGCTACAGTAGAAAAGATATTTAAAAGCCACAAAACTCACACAACACACGAGAAAAATAATAGTACGCCAGAGGAAAATCTCGATACGCTTAAACAGAAATTAGCCCTAAAAGCAAATAGATTATCTAGATACAAGAAAGCATTGAACAGAAAACAGGACAACAAATTATTTGTAACTAACGAAAAGATTTTTTATAGACAGCTTAGAGGGAATAAGAGTACAGAAAACAGGGAGGAAACCACACGAACCGTTTCTAAAGAGCGGCTAGAGGAATTTTGGTCCGAAATATGGGAGAATAGAGTTTTACACAAAGAAGGCGCCTCATGGATAGAAGAACAAATAGAAACATGGGCAGAATTGAATGAGATGGAATTTTCTCATACATCAGAAAGTGATGTAAAAAACGTCACATCTAGATTAAATAATTGGAAGTCACCGGGTATAGATAATGTCCAAAATTTTTGGTTCAAAAAATTCCATGTCTTACATAAATCCCTCGCGAAGAGTTTTACAGCCGTTATATTAAATCAAGAACCTATACCAGCCTTTATCGCTAGTGTTGTAACATACATGATCCCAAAGAGTAGAAATGTTGATGACCCATCGCAGTACAGACCCATCACATGCCTCCCTACTATTTATAAAATCTTAACAGCAACCATCACCCATAAAATTAATGCACACATCGAAAAAAATAATATAATTGCAGAAGAACAGAAAGGCTGCAGGCGTAACCATATGGGATGCAAGGAGCAACTTGTTATTGACTCGACAATTCTTAAACATGCAAATGCCAAGAAAAGAAATTTACATTGCACTTTTATAGATTACCGAAAAGCCTTTGACAGTATACCGCATTCGTGGCTATTAAAAGTATTGAAAATATACAAAATCAATTCATCTATTATACAATTTCTCAATCAAATAATGCCGCTTTGGAAAACTAACTTACATATCCGCAATAAAGATGCATCAATGACAAGCAGAGAAATAACTATCAAAAAAGGTATCTATCAGGGTGACTCCTTGAGTTCCCTATGGTTCTGCCTTGCCCTTAATCCCTTATCCTCGTTATTAAATAAACAACGATTAGGATACCACCTCAAAAACAACGACGGTGAAAATACAATAGTCTCTCACCTAATCTACATGGACGATATAAAGCTCTACGCAAAATCCAAAAGAGATATGCAAAAACTAATAAATATTACAGATACATTTAGCACAGATATAAATATGCAATTTGGGCTCGATAAATGTAAAAGCATAAATATAAAAAAGGCAAATTACAACCAAGCCACTACTTACTAGATGAGGGAAGAATTATATCATCCATGGAGCCTAGTGATTTATACAAATATCTAGGATATTATCAAGCTAAACAGCTGGACCACATAAATTTAAAACATTCAGTAACTACAGAGTATAAAAATAGAGTTAACACAATCTGCAAGACCCAATTGAGTGGTAAATATCTAATCAAAGCAATTAATACATACGCAATACCCATCCTAACGTACTCATTTGGAATAATAAAGTGGACAAAGACTGACATTAATAACATTGAAATTAAAACCCGAGTCATACTTACAAAACATAAACACCTTCACCCTAAGTCAGCTATAGAGAAACTATCAATTAGCAGGAAAGAGGGAGGCCGGGGTCTCATAGACATCCGAGCCCTATGGGATAAACAAATTGCTAGCCTTCAATCATTCTTCCATCGTAAAGCTATCACCAGCAAACTGCACCGAGTAATTGTTGATAATGACAGTAAATTCACCCCTTTAAACCTATCAGAAGTACCCGAAACACAATACACAACAGAGCAACAGACAGATTATGACACGCAAAAACGAGACCAATGGAAACGAAAAACTATACACGGACGGCACCCACATGACCTACAGCAAACACATGTAGACCTCCAAGCTTCAAATAGGTGGCTCACTAGTGCCAATTTGTTTCCAGAAACAGAAGGTTTCATAATAGCCATTCAAGATCAGGTTATCAATACAAAAAACTACAAAAAACACATTATTAAAGACCCCACAGCAATGAATGATAAATGCCGGAAATGCCATAGGCACCCCGAGACCATACAACACATCACAGGAGCATGCCCCACCCTAACCCAATCTGATTACATGCATAGACACAACCAGATTGCAAATATTATCCACCAAAAACTAGCTTATAAATATAAACTAATTCAAGACGTACACATACCCTATTATAAATATACACCAAACCCCATTTTAGAAAACTCCACTCATAAACTATATTATGATCGTGCTATACTCACGGATAAAACCATTCATTTCAATAGGCCGGATCTCACAATACAAGATAAAGTTAATAAAATAGGATATATAGTCGATATTGCCGTACCAAACACCCATAACATACTCAAAACTATTACAGAAAAAATAAATAAATATACAGAGCTTAAGGAAGAAATATTGAGAATATGGAAACTTAACCAAGTATATATAGTACCCATAGTCATATCCACAACAGGAGTGGTCCCTAAACACTTACACCATAGCCTAAAACTTTTGGACTTATCACCCAACACATACATTAACATACAAAAAGCCGCCATCCTGAATACTTGCCGTACTGTAAGAAAGTTCATGCAGAGCGATGATACACCACTAGAAAGCCCTGACTACCCTTTAGATCCAATAATACCTACATAGATGATGGTTACTTGGTTTCGACCCGTAGCCGTCATTAATTTGCCAGCTAAATAGCTGAGAATCCGTAACGCAAAATAATAGTAAGAGAAAGTGTGCTCCAGTGTGATACCGAACGAGACAAAATTCAACAGCATTATGGTACACGTTCAGTCAGACAAAGGGCAGGGGACGGACCAGTTTATATACTCTTATTTCTCATCTCTCAGCCGTCAAAGGTTCGCTGGAAGAGAACTTATATTTTGATTTAAGCTCGCCTTTGTGTATCACTTGTTAAAATTACAATTACTTCTGTACCGTATACAATAAAGAATAAATAAATAAAATCAACAGTGGTAAATGTCTACACAAAACAGAGTTGGTCAAAAACTAATTGTAAAAACATTAAGGTTGCAATTAAAATATTTCGGATTTCGTCGCGGCTTTAAAGTGCCCGACGTTTTGAGTGCTCTACGGCATACATCATCACGGAAGGGACTGAGGCGTTAAACGTCCAAAGTCATCGTTATTCCGGAGTACCTCAGGGGGAGTAATTTAATTGCAAATGAAACCATACTCATTAGTGTGATACCACTTCTCATTAGTGTGATATTTTAAAATTGGTTAATTCTAATGTTATATGCAAAATCTTAATCAATTTTGTGTACATCTCTAATTGATATGCATATAAGAACAATATCTTATCGTCCTATGTTGTAAGATTACAATATGTATATTGCAGATGTACCTTTAATAATAAAAATAAATTTCTATAACCTCACGCCAGATCCCTTGCGGGGTAGGCAGAGAGTACAGAGTTCCAACAGGTTCTTTTCTTACATACCTCTCTGGCTTCCTCGACTCTCATAGTTCGTCTCATACACGCTCGCCGGTTACGGAGACTCTTGACTTTTCCATCAGATAAGACTCGGTTTATTTGGTCGTGGTAAGATAGTCTAGATCTTCCCCGGTACCTGCATCCTTCCACTTTCACATTGTATATCTGTTTTGTCATTCTTTCCTCTGGCATTCTTTCTATATGCCCGAACCAACGGAGCATGCCCTTTCTCATCTTTACACCGATACTATCTTTCATACCTACTCGCTGTCTTACTATGCTGTTGCTAATGCGGTCGGTCAGCTTCACTCCGCACATCTTTCGCAGAGCTCGCATTTCTACCGCATTTATCCTACTTTCATTCTCCTTCTTACATACCCAGCTCTCGCTACCATATAACAGCGTTGGGACAAGAACTCCGTTATGTATGGCCAGCTGCACCTTATGGCTTAAGTGCCGGCTCCCGAGTAGCTTTCCCATCGCACCATTCACTCTGTTCCCTGCACTCACTCTTCTCTCTATGTCAGCGGTGTATTTCCCATCCTTACTGAAGGCGCATCCAAGATATAAAAAACTCATTCATTTGCTCCAGCACATCGTTACCAACCACAATCCTTAAAATAAATTTCAATTGATTAATCCTACAATTAAAAATTGCCCAACGCCGATTGAAATTGAGACATGATGTGTCTATTTGTATGATGAGGGACTCTAATAATGACTGAAACATAATATTCGTAGCAATACGCTTTTTCATAAATTTCTTGTCGTAAACAGTGGTCAATATTTTTCGTTTTCGTAACACATTTTGATGTAATAAAATAATTTTATTACATCAAAATACAAACAAACAAATATAAACAAATAATTTTGTGGCTGTTTGCAGCCACAAAATTATTTGCGATAATTCATCATAATTATCAGCCGACAGTGTCCAGTACAAATCCTCTGCCAGAGATCGCCACGACGACATCTAGCTTTCACTTTCAACAGGTCATCGGTTTACATGCAGGGGCCCTGCCCACTCTACATTTTCCGACACGTGGTCGTCACTCAATAACTTTACTGTCCAGGCACTGTCTTTTATAGAACCTGCGACCACTCTATTTAATGACAGAGTGCTCTACTGTCAGTGCTCTGCACCAAACATAGTTTCTTTTAAATCATTCAATCAGTAAAAGTCCAAAAAAACATTCTCAACCCAATAACTGGTGCGTACAAATAGCTGGTCAACCCAGTTTTGGCGGTAATTGTGCTGTCATGCCGATCGGCGCGTGCGCACCTCGCTTAACTGTAGCTCGTAAAAGGGACAACCATTAGCATTAAGAGTACGTGTCATGGTTTAGATTAGTTGGTAATAATTACTGTCATGTACACATACGTCTCGTACAATAGGTCTCATAAAAAAGCTCAGAGTTGCTCAGTGAGCTATGGAAAGAGCTATGCTCGGCGTTTCTCTACGTGATCGAATCAGGAATGAGGAGATTCGTAGAAGAACCAAAATCACCGAAATAACCCATATGATGAGTAGGCTGAAGTGGCAATGGGCGGGTCACATAACGCAAAAATGAGACGGATGTTGAGGCAGAAAGATTCTAGACTGGAGACCACGTATTGGCAGGTGCAGCGTGAGACAGCCGCCTACAAGATGGACCGAAGTTCTTGTGAGGATCGCAGGAAGTCGTTGGATGCAGGTGGCATCGGACCGGCTGCGTTGGAGAGCGATTGGGGAGGCCTATATTCAGCAGTGGACAAGTATAGGCTGAGATGAGATGACACATACGTGTATATACTCACGTCCTTATACTCGTATCACTGAACTAGGCAAAGACAGTTCGCTCTAGCGAACTACGATTCGTATCTATACTACGATTCTGACACTTCTTTTACATACTCCGTGGACGCACCCCTCTCACTTAATCTGTTTATATAGTCTAATCCAACCAAACTTTAAAAGTATTTTTACTCAACATAAAAACGCCGATTTCTTGCTAACAGCATTTTCATTTCGATCGGAAATATTGTCGCCTTCATATCACCCTTGTTATAGATGGCGATCACAACTACACCTAAAATGGTGATGGTTTGTTCACTAAGTTTTTACTTATGCATTTCCGTCGATAAAGTGTGCTACTCATTTGACCCCTTTAAAAGAGAAAAAGGTTTGTCGTGCAAACTCTAGAAAAACTTAAGTGTGAATTGAATTGTTTAGGGATAAAAAATAGAGAAAATAAGCTTGTAAACGTAACGTAACCTTGACGTGACTCTAACTACGATGCCAGCATTGATCAGGTTAGCCAACATGCTTTAAAAATTGTTGATAAGTGTCCCTTTACTAACTTGGTTTAAGAGTGTAGCTTTAAGTAAGTAAGTGTACCATTACTAACTTCGCTTTGAGATAATATTTGTTGATTTTTGTTTCGTCATTATGACAATGTTTCTGTGTGTTCAAAATATCACCACGGTTGTTACAGTTTTATTCAACGGCATAATTTGACATCATGTTTAATAAAAAATGGGGATTTGGATTTGCTACATTATTTTGACGGCGGGTAATCTGTTCAGATGCCAGTGCCAGTCGAAAGGACGGAAAGTCGAAAGGTTCTGGACTGGAGACCGAGAACAGGATACGGAAACGTGGGCCGCCAACCTGCTAGATGGTCCGATGATATCTTCAGAGCGATAAGAAAGCACTGGATGTGGAAAGCTACAACAGACAAGAATGGCGTGCTAATAAGGAGACCTACACTTATCAGTGAGTGACTACGGTTTGACATGATGATGATGAATCTGTTCAGAAATTAATGATTATGTTTCACTTTACAAATAATAAAAAACTCGATATTAAAAAATGGACATGATGTTCTTGTAGTGATTTTTGTTCATTGTGCAAAATGGTGCATAACAATTGAATACAGTAAAGTTTGTATTAAAATTTCATGTTTTAAATGAAGCTAATATTAGCACGTCGTAATTAGGTATGTATTAATGTTTATGTTGTATAAAAACATATGGTTTGTTAACCCTCCTTTCGTAAACCGACTATAAAAGTTGCTTAAATATATCACCACCTAAAACTATATCGCCTAAAACTTGAGCGCAATAGTTAAGATTGTCTGACCTTTTTTGACCTCTGAGTAAATACTAATTTACTTGGCACATTAAATACTAGGTCACCGGGTGATGTTCGTTTTTAGGGTGTGTTAGGCCTTCAAGGTGCCCTATTTAATCTAACACAAAGAAAAGACGGTTATATAGGGATGACCTTTTATGTTGTTATCTAAAGCTTTATTAATGTAAGCATAGATTTAGTATCTTCATGGATCTTAAATAGGAGAGCCTCCACCGCCTCCTGTTGGCGATCTCTTACCATATTCTAAGAGTAATGCATAGTAATTATAGTTTAAGCAACTACTTACTCGAAAAACATTTGGTTTATACTGACCCATGCTTAGTTTTCAAAAGGAAAACTAACTGTGAATATGACACTTAAGGTTTACACAACAGGGACTTTACTTAGGAGCTAATTCGATTTATTCTCCCCTTAACAATACATATAACAATAGTGTAGTGTCTCTGGCATTAAAAAATAGGTCAGTGTACCAACAGCCTCGGTGCCATCGCAGCCTTTCAGGGTTGCCAGATATGTAAAAAAAAAAAACATAAGTCTCTCACGAAATAAATGCAAGAAAACAACTTCTTGTTGGTCAACAGGTACAAAAATATGTATAGAAAGTAGGCAAATTATAGTAGGTTTAAATTTTCCAGCTCTTTTATCATATCTAGGTCATGTCCTCTGAGCTTTATATCACCATAGTTTACATTACTCTGATAGATACTAGACCAGAATCATTGAAGGGATGGCGTTCTGCCTGTGATTAAGTCAAAGGGCCCGACGACGACCGCAAGATGTAACCTACATATGTATGAATTTTGGAACGAAGTGGTTACACGCTCGCTCTCTTGTCTTGTGAAGGCCCCGCCGCCAACAGCGTAGATCATACACACACCACAAAGATTATATAATACTTACTATGATTCCATCGGTTTTTTTAATTTAAGACAGTGAAGTATAGCGCCTTATTTTGTTTGTTAGACCCCTATGTCTTCATTATAGTGTTAGTTGTCTGGTTGAAATTATGTTCATGTGAATATTTGTCACCTGGCAACCATGAACGCACCCTAGGACGCAGGCAGGTCGGCGCCAAAACTGCCGTCAAAATGGCGCCGACCCGTCGCCAGTGTGGCGGGATGTTGCAATCAATTTAACAAGCATGGTACGAGATATACCCTTGTTAAAAGGGTTTTCACGTCTCATTTAAATTCAGATATACAAGGTGTAACATAAATAACGCAAGTCCTGAAAGCAGTTTCTTCTACATCGGCAACTTAATCTAGTCCAACAATTTCTAAACTGAATTTAATTTTATATTATCAAATATTGCTGCTACTCGTTTAGTGCGCTGTATAAAATTAAATTTAAATATTATTCAAAGCAATACGGTTCTTTTAATTGCATGTCAATGTGCACACAAAAGTACAGGTTTTGTGGTTAATTTGGAAACCCAAGAACTTAAAAAAATTAGAAAACTCCTTAAAAATAAAAATTTGATTTTCGTAAACCAATAATCTTATTGGGGTATCTGAGGTCTTGTGTTATATATGTTACACCTTGTATATATATATACGAACATACTGCTGTTCCTCGCTTAGCTGATTAAAATGACATAATAAGATAAATTTCATTGAATGCAAATGCTACACACATTCAAGGTTATTACTACTAGATACTATAATATAAATGGTTAATTATTTGATAATAGCTGTATTTTTGTTAAAAGCAATTAAATCTAAATTGAAAATAATACAGTTAATACAGGTTAGGTTAAGTATTGGCTTGACAGGTGTCATCCAATCCATGCCATCTATCTTTTGGGGTAGGCACTAGGCAGAGAGTACATAATTCCAACAGGTTCTTTCCTTACAGACTTCTCTGGCTAAGGTGTCATTAGGTATAATCATTTTTGAATGATTATACCTAATGACACTTGCTTTGGCAAATGAGATTGAAATGTTGACGTTTCAATACGTCAATCACTCAGAATTAAACGTAATACGTGAAAAAATCCGAAATGGCGGCTCGGAGGCGTGTTGGCAATGTTCTCGAACAATAGCCCATACCTGCCGGCTCCGACAACATGGCGTGTGTACCACAAACACGCATTGTTCGTTCCTCTCACACTTTGCCCTTAGCAATAAAAATAACGTTATGGTCTAATATTTCATTTTATATGCGGTGCACGAGTGAATTTGGTTTAAGAAAAACAATTTACACACGGAAAACTTGAAGGCTTGTTCTGTGAACACAAAGGCCTTGTGTAAACGTAATAAATTATTTTAATAATCCTTTTAATTATCGAGGTATAATATATACGATTTAAAGTCAGGCTTTTCATATTTTAGTAAAGATTGCCTTGTACACTCTAAATTAAAGCTAATGTTTTAATGGGATATGGGTAAGTTACCATCTAATGGGACAACCATAAAGAGGGCTGATAATTTAAAGCGCCTAGTTGTATTTTTTTTTAAACATAGCCCTCACTAGTATCAATCCCTGTGTCGTGAGTGCGTTTACAAATATGAAAATTCACAGACACAAATACCCAGACCGAAACAAATAATTGTGGGTCCCACACAGTGGGCGGAGCGGCTTAAGCTCTTAACCACTGCGCCAAATTAACTGGCCTTTATACAACAATACACTATTTTGTTAAACGACTTCAAAAAAAGGAGGTCGTTTCATTTTTTTTTTTGTTTCGGAACTCAGTCATTTATGAACCGATTGGAATAATTCTTTGTTTTTGTTTGGGAGAGTATGGTATACTTCCCGTTTGGTCCCATTTAAATTTGTAGTAAAAATACCACCTTTAAGGGAGAAAATAGGGGATGAAATTTTTATGGGTTCGAATTTTATTTATAATTACGAAATGTATCTATGAAGAAAATTTTGTAGGTACTCTACTATAGAACTGAGCAGAACAATATAATATTGGTATACATATAAATAATAATAATTAATTCACTCATCACTTAAAATTGTAAAATAAATGACATTTCAAAGAAAAAAAGGGAAACCGTCCTCTAAAAGCGCAAAAGTAAGATACCTAAGTTGACTAAAAAGCAAAAAATAAATATTTGACTATAAATATTTATTTTTTGCTTCAAATATTTACTTTTGCTCATTTGAAGTCGGTTTCCCTTTTTTTTGAAAATTGTTTATTACGTACACATATAAGTGATTTGGCCTAATAAGTTAACCTGCTAAAACCCTTTTGGCAACTTTACTAGGACAATGAAAACACAATTAAAACATTTTCTTCTCAGTAGTTTATCAACATGGATCATTAGACGTATTTTAACTTTTATTATCGTTTTTTAACTATGTGAAAATATTTTTCATACTTATATAGATAACTTTTTACACTCCTAGTCCAACCTCTTCTTCTTCAAGTTATGGCTTCACACTAAATATAAGTGTATTTTGCCAGTGTCCAGTGAGATATATAATCGTGCTAGTTTAAATTAATTCGACTCCCCGATGAATTTGATGACAACGATGATAATGAAATTAGTGAAGTACCCCACCCTGGATAGTAAAACGGTGGATACTCTACATACCAATTGCAACGGCCGTTTTGAGGGATGTCGAAACGGCACGTTTTATCACTTTGATACAATTACCTTCACTCATGCACGTATAAGCACACATAATGGTTAATATTCCACCAACATTACACATTATTATTCGAAATAACTCAAGTTTTGGAAATTAAAACAAATTGACAACATCCCGCCATAACTCAAAGCCCAACCTCTTTATTAATAAATTTTGTATAGTAACTTTGTCATGTAGTTTCACAATGCTTAGTTTTCTCTATGGAGGGTAGAAATAAGGAGAACCGGGGGACAAGCTGAAAAACTGTCCAGCTGTAAGCAGCAAGAGAGAATCATATGAATTCAGCAGTATAAGCGGAGTTGAAAAATTTAATATCTTTGGTGACTAGTGTAGATGAAACTACATTATATAAAACCTCAACTATTTAAGTAGTCCAAAATAATTTAGTAAATATAACCTATGAAACTGCTGTCAGAAAATGTGGAGAGTAATTTAATTTTTATAAACTGCTCATAATACTTTTACAAAGTGGAAGTTTTTCTCTCCTTGTTCAATTCGCTATCCTACTCTAATAACATTTGGCGCTATCTTCAAAATTCATCTCTCGCTATCGAAGCGCCATTACAATTTGATGCTTCTCGACGGACACCTTTTAATACACAGAGATAGTTCTCCTGTCCTCTACCCTCCATTGTTTTCTTATAGAGATAGGACTTAAAGCATAGAGGGATTATAAACCCAGTTCAGCTGTACACTTTTTGTGGACACTTGGTACCATTTAGGTAACCAATTTAAAAATCTTTGTTCCTACATGGTTGTCATTCCTTTTTATTCAAATTATTATGGCTTATCGTTTTGACGTAGGCTCCACGCAAATTTATCGGATAATATTTGTTTGTTTATTCACTGTGTTCTCGATGCCTTTTTATTTGCTTTCAAGTAATAATTATTGTCAAAATAAATTGTACAAGAGTGTAACTGTTTTCAATAGATTTGTCTCCTTTCTTATCACTGACATGACATAAGTGTAAGCAGTGCAATTATATAATCTTGTTAACGCTCCCTCTATGCTTTTAGTACCCCTATGGGTTTTCTTTTTTTGAATGTCAAATTACTGATGACAGCTAAGCAGTGCTTAAGTTGTTAATAAGGCCGTAAGTTAATTTGCTTATAAGAATAGGATTTGGAACGCATATAATAGGCTTCTATCAAACAGACAAGGAGTAATGATATCCGTAATAACAACTTAGTACCTGATGTCTATAGTATGGCCTTGCGTACGCGCAGCTACGGCCATCATGGGCGTTGCGAAGGTCGATCCTTGTAAAAACTACAAGGTTCGCTATTATCTAAGCCATGTTAGATTACGTGTCTATTTCACAGCCTCATTAGCTCGCATGGTGAGAAACACCTATCAATGATAAACTTTAAAACGGTCAGTTTTTAAATTAAGTTAGATATTACTGCATCTTCAGAACCGCTACATTTCTTTCCGATGGTCAATAAAAATATCGTATTCTAATGATCTCTGAATACTTCCATTGAGAGTATCCAGAATTTCAATTAAAAATATATTGAGTATTTATCTCGCCTCTACGGCGAGGGATCTCCCTTCATAATGAATGTCATGTATATGTGTATGTACTTAGAAATCGTTCATTCTACGATCACGCTCCCTAACAAAAAAAAAACACACCGTGACGCCTATATTCCTAAGCGGGGGTGGCAGAGGTGTACTGAGTATACCCACGTTTCGCCGACGATTTTAGGTCCCATGTAGTAGGGGGCGAGTCTATTGACATATACCGGGCACAATTCCAGGCTCCGGACTCGTACTGGGAAGTTTTCGCTAGAAAAACTACACTTGTCCGAACTAGGATTTCAACCTTAAAAACTCGTGATCACAAAGCGATGCGCTTTACCACTAAAGCAACGAGGCAGTTATTGTGTACTCCATACATAGATATATTATTTGTACAAATAATATACCGATGAATCCGAGAAGATACTTAAAACAAAAAATGGCGAGCGAACTTGATGACTGCGGATTTAGCGGGGATGTTTGTATTTTCATAGATAATAAAGTCCTATGTTTCTGGAGTTTTTTTTTTGTTTAAACGTTGCCCCACTCTAGGATTAATTCCTGTGTCGTGGGTGCGTTTACAAACATGAAAATTCACATAACCAAATACCCAGACCGGAACAAATAATTGTGGATCACACAAAGATTTGTCCCGTGCGGGAATCGAACCCGCGACTATTCGACACAGTGGGTGGCGCGGGTTAAGCCCTTAACCACTGCGCTAAATCGTCCGTCTCGTTTAAAAGTATCTTAGTGTACATAAACGCATATTTTTGAGATCAAACTAAGCACTCGAATGTGTCAATTTGCACCTGACAATGTGAGCTAGGGTGTATGCACTCTAACTTTTGCTACAAAATAATAATTGAGACGTCTTCTAGTATGTAGTACATACCTCAAGGTAAAAAACACAGTAATAGTTATTTATTTAATACGCCTTCAAACTACAAAATACCGAGCGACATAGAAAAATAACCTCAACCTACATTGCATTAGTCAACTTATTTTCTGAAATGTGTTCTGAAAACAAACACCATCCAACGCCCCGTGGACCCATGAGTAATGGGAACTGTACTTATTATTTGTAATTAGTCATTACGGTGACGATTTACTAATAATTTAAGTTATTCAAGTTGTAAACACGAGTTTTCTTGCGTATTGACGTCTGAAATGGAGGAAAATCATTCCCAGTAACGTTTAGCTTACATAAATACAGGAAAATTGGTTCAATATTTGAGTAAATTGAACCTGAAATTTTGACCTCTATGAATTTATAATAATTAGCATTTACTGTCTTACTATTAAGCAAAGGCCTTCTCTCACAAATAGAAGTATTTGCCTGTAACTTAAAAAATAACGTGCCACGGCCACGGGCCACGTTTTTTCGGACCAAACTGGGAACGCATGTTAGAGTATAAATTTTAATATGCGTTCCCAGTTTGGTCCCATTTAGGTCAAGAATAATGATCAATTAGGTTAGTTAAATTGAGGGGTTATTTTCATTTCTTGTGAAAGCATAAAAAATAATTATAATCTATATTAATTAGCAAACAAACACTGGTTTGTACAAATTGTTCTGAAACACTATTCTTGCTAAGCCATTCTCTTGTGTACCATTTTTGTGCTCTCTCTCCACCATCAGTTACTCAGTCATAGCAGTCTACTGTAGAACCTAAGTCGTTTCATTCGTCATCGTGTACAATCCTCGGGTACTCCCATCTAATTCTGCCAGCCGCCGTGCAATGATCGTTGCTTTAACTGCCTGCGGGTGTCCTACACTACATTTGCTGATTGGAGACGTCTCCAATTCAAAACTCGTTTTCCCCCGAAGTAATCAGTTCTTTATCTAATTAATTGATTAGCCCTGCCACTTCAGCTTAATAATCCGGCGTTTCGGTATACTCCGTTTCAGATTAAACTTCATAGATACTCTGAATGTCTTGATTCGATTGAACATCAGTCTATACACAGAGCGACCGTCCGTGAGAACTCTCAGGAATCATTAAACCAAATATAGGATTTTTTTGGGATTTTGACAGCTTTTACTAACATCATAGGGGGACAAGGACTGTCATCGTGTCGGTTTAACGTCCGAAGAACGGAGTTAATGGGTGATTCCTACCCTACGGTTGCTGTATTTATAATTTTCCCAGTAGGAGTTAGACTCATTTGATTAGCAACAGATGAATGAAATTTTCGTTTAAATGTCTCTAACTAGTTTTTCATCAATTGTAATAACTTTATTGATATTAGTTACTTTAACACTACTATGTACTCATGACACCATAACCACAATGTTTATGCTGTGGTATAGTTATTACGTATAGGTATGCTGCCTCATATTATACTTTGATCTCTGAGTATAATAACAAGAAATTTCCAATTGCTTACGAATACGTTATGGGGACTCAGACTGTAAAATCCATGTACTACGTGTAACTTAACTCTACATCATGTAGAAAGTCAGACAATCGGAAAAAACAAAGATATTTTTTTTAATAAAACGCTTAAAAAAGCGTTGTACTGCATTTGTTAAAGAAAAATAAACTTATATTTGATATTAAAAAAAAAATATGCTCGCAATGCTGGGGGCAGGTGTTGATTTGGAAATCCTTAAAAATCAAATGAATTTCAATAACAAGTGGATTCGAAATTTTAAAAACATGTTCCCTATTCTAGGGACGACTTTAGATTTGAGAAAGCAAATGAATCATTTAATAAAAACTTCTACAGTAAATTAGGCCACTGCGCCGTATGATATAAATTGAACAGTGAATTGTAAAAAATTTCCATGCTATATTTGTTTGATACATCGTTACCTTGGTACTTCTTGCTACTTACACTTTGATTTATATAATTTCACAAATTGATTTATATTTAAATATAAAATATGAAAACCTGTTCCTTATTAAAAATAGGTACTTGCCACCGCTCTTTGTAAAAGTGTGTCCAGTCCCTGTCTACCCTACTAAAAGCGTGTCAAGATGATAGGTATCTATGTATGTAATTTCGCATATTATATCGATCGTGCGTGAGCGCAATGCATTTGTGCAGTTATGCGCGCACGTCGCCTTCTAGACCGGAAAACGCTAGAAAGTGGCTTTTCAATTTACGAATAGCTACATAATAATTGCGATTCAGTTGATTTATTGAGATCGCCCATGTTAATTTCTGTCTTCTGTAACTATAGTCGATTCATAGGAGATTTGGAAGTAACAGGTAATTATTGGAAAGATGCTTTGTAAGGAGATTTTTTAACTAAAATAAAACTTATTTTACGGTGTTTATCTTGGGTTGTTTTAGACTTTATATCTGGGTGGTTCAGGTTCATTGTAGCAGCTATGGTCACAGGGACAATGATGTTAGACGAATCTGTATTTTCTCTAAAAATTCGGTATAAGAATACAAAAATGTATTCAAATCAAAATAAATTTAGTTTTTAGTAATCCTACTAATACTCGTATTATAAATGTTAAAGTTTGTATGTTTAGATATACTGATGTTTGCTGGTTAGGAGTTTGGATGTTTGTTACTCATTCAAGCAAAAACGGCTCAAGGGATTTGGATGAAATTTGGCACGCAGATAGTTTATTATCTGAATTAACACATCGGACCTTTTTATTCCGGAAAAATGTAAGATTTCCGTCCAAAGTCAACGCGGACGAAGTTGCGGGCAGAAAATAGTATGAAAATATAGTCCAAGTTTCATAAGTAAACAAAATTCTTGATATAATTGCGAATAATTTTACGCGACCGTAATAAATGTAGTAACGTGACTATTCTATTTTTCTTTGTCAAATAATGTTGAAGTAGTGTGATTATCATTTTTATATATGACTTATAACACATACTTTATAATAATAAAAATATTAGCCTTGTTAAGAAACTGTCCCACTATTGGGCACGGGCCTCTTCTAAAACTGAGAGGGTTTAGGCCATAGTCGGCCATAGACTATGCTTTAACCCGCACTGGGCCAGCGTGATGACGCTGGCCAAGTGCGGGTTGGCGAACTTCACACACCTTGAGAAACTCTTACGCATGCAGATTTCCTCACGATGTTTTCCTTCACCGTTAAAGCAAGTGATAGTTAATTCTGTTCGCACATGTTTTTCGAAAAGACTTGCGTGCCTGGGTTTGAACATAGACCTCTGACTTTGCAGTCCAACGGTCTGACTGCCTAATAAATACTTTACTTAATATTTTTCCTGTCACGGAAAAAGTATCAACTTGTTTAATATCAATAAGTAATGGTAAAGTGGTGGTAGAGTCTTTGTTACTTTTCTGGGGATCATAAAAACTATACATAAACCATTTACATGAATAAAACCATATTTTGATTATAATTTCTGAATAGGTGTTGTTGAAACTTGAAATGTGTATATGAAAGAATATATCCCTTGTAAATTAGGAATAAATGTTAAATAAAATTGACAGACTCATAAATACTTATTACCTCAATCAAAACTAACTACATAACTCTTAATAATCCGCATACGTAACGCGAAAACGACCTTTAAATCCATTCATTTAAAGTTGAATATTAATATTGGCTGGAATATCGTAAAATATGAAAGAAAACAGCCTACCTCAATAACAGTAGGTACATAATAGTTCTATTCCATTATTTCATAAATTAGAAACCTTTCGTAATTTCGCCCTTATTCGCTAAGACTCAACGCGGCGCGTTAGGATAATTCTGTGAAATTACAGTGTAATAGACATGTGTCGATCTTCACATCGATCTTCACTGAAATGATACAGTGATATGAAACATAAACGAGAACTACAAGATTCAAAACAATTATATAGGGAATGCCTCATTTGTGTCTGAATCTCGAGCTTACATTCACTGGTCAGTATACAAACGCCTAATTCGCCTAATCTTACAGAACAAACAAAATCCTTCATAGTTCATTAGAATCTAATCTGAATTTCGATCTTATATTGCATTGATTAACTTGCCTTCTCACAGAACGAACGAGTACGTGACACGATGTCGGTCGGTGGGCCGACTGTGCTCGACTATAACTGATTCAAATGTTCCAAATAAGACACATTGGGATTCGAATTTTTATACTGTTTCAGATACAAATGATCGAATCTGAACAGTGAGACTCTTGCCATAGTGTAATGTATGCCTCTGGAGTACCATAAAACAATCGTTTCACGAAGTTATCATAACGCGCCGTGTTACGTATTTAATTGGTCTTAGCAAATAAGAGCCCTGTAGGGATTTTGATATCAGTTGATTGCCCATAGAGACGGACGGACGAAAATAACTTGAATCATTAGAGGAACTAAGAAGTACCCATGTTTGGTATTTATAACAGTTGAATGAATTAGAGTGATTGACCACGTGTGTTAGTGTTCTATCAATCTGTGACACGCCTTTGTTGCCCAAGCAGGGGTGGCAGAGGTGTATCGTCTACACCCACATATCGTCTACTGCTGATGTTTCGGGCACAATTTAAAATTCCGGATTGCGACTGAGAATTTTTCGATAGAAAATTCACATTTCTTTTGAATGGGCGCCAAACTATGTGCCACTAAAGCAATAAGGTAGACTATCTTAGACTTAGACCTAGTAACGCAATCTTAGTATAGTTGTAAACTAAACATTAATTGTCCCATGGCTGTGATAGACTTGGAGTCCAATTATGGGTACACCAATTTGAGTAATTTATGAAAATTCTGTTCCGAAATTTTCTCTGCACGAGAATGGACGTATGAACAATAAAGACGTTGCTAAAACGTCTGTATAATGCCAACAAATGTAATACAAAGAAGACTGTTATTAAGCCGTTATGACGTTTAATAAGGACTGAGAAATAAATGCGATTTTACGGTAATCCCCATTTCAGCATTAACGGGACTCGTGACACGAACCAAAATCATATTACCCCATATTTATTGTTTTACCAGTTTGACAAGTAATGAAAGCTGTTTACTCATGTGCTACGCATTACTACGCCACGGATAAAGGCCAGTTTTAGTTGATCTCCCGTGATTCCCCCATGCCCTAGTATAAAGGGCAATGATAGGGAAAATGTAAGGACGGGCAGAGATCATAAATATATTTTCAAATGAAGCATAGAGGAGCCGTCGATCGTCGGCTGAGCAGTAGTCGTCGCCCGCGATACGCTGAACGCACTCGTGTCCACAGTGAACTCAAAACATCGCGACATCGAACGCATCAGTAATTTTAAATTTCGAAGTGCAAGTGCTTGGCTAGAAAAAAATAAACTGTGCGTTTTTGTTTCTCCTGTAAGGAGTTTCGAGCTTGTCTTTGGTAAGATTTTTTTTTGTTATAATAACACAACATTTATTTATAATTATAATTATTTTTGTATTTATCATTGTTTTATTATAAGAAATATATAAATAAAAAAAATATTTGTATGTTAATTTAATTATACTTGTATACCGTCACGCCTATATTCCCCAGCAGGGGTGGCAGAGGTGTACTGAGTACACTCACGTTTCGCCGACGATGTTAGGTCCCATGTGATAGGGGGCAAGCCTATTGTCATATACCGGGCACAATTCCAGATTCCGGACTCATACTGGGAATTTTTCGTTAGAAAAACTACATTTGTCCGACCTACGATTTGAACCCTGGACCTCGTGATCACAAAGCGATGCGCTTTGCCACCAGAACAACGAGGCAGTCTCCAGTACTTGTATACCTACTTCAAATTTAAGTAAGAAACTTCGAGAAGTTTTATTATTGTCTTGTTTTTTACCTATTCATTATCAAGAAATCTCGCGCAAAATCTGAACTGCGCACAATCTTAACTTCATTGAGTTATTTAAAGAATAAAACTGACAACAAACTACAAACATAAGCATATTTTATTACAAGAAGTGGTTCTGTAAAAATCTTGTAATTAATCTAATCTTCGCAAAAGTTTGGGGGATAGTAAAAAAGTATAAGGAAGCTGGATTCTACTATTGATTTTTTTATTTCTTTGCATTTGCGTATCTCCTACATGGATGGATAAATAAATGGATGGAAAATATGATAAATAGTGTATTTGGAAAGTATTGCGCGCATTACGTTCCGTTTCAGCGATTGGCATCCAGCCTGTTTATGATGTATGCGTTTTGTTGTATGTAGTTTTCTACACACAGCACGCAATAGATAAAAAATACGCTAATTAATAATAGTAATTTTATTATACTATATAACTGTATGCACATAATAATATATCTCTTATGTACTGTGTTTAATAAGTTTCAAAATTGATAGCTAGCCGGAAATACATACTACAACAACGATATCTCGACAAAAAAAGTATTCCGAAAACGAGCTCTCAAAATATTACCATTTTGTATAATTTTGAAGTCCGGTAAATCTTAACAAAATGTAAAAATAGTATCATTTTTGCGATAACTTGCATCACGGCTCTTTTTCAAAATCGTTTTTACCGGAAAAATAAAGTAAGAATTTTAAATTCAGACGGTCAGTAAAAAATAAACTTGAGAAATTTCTTTAAAGAAATACGAAAACTGTGATCGAGTGGTGATGAAAAATTGATTGCACAATTGTGTAGTAAAGTTTAAACGTAAACTGGAAGCGTAGGACCGCGGTCTTCTTAGCGATCACGAAGGTTAAGCAGCATTCGACTCGGTCAGTCTGAGATGGGTGACCGTTTGTGGCATCTTCATATTCTAGCGTGTCTGTGCTTTAGAAGGCACGCTTGGTCATTGGTCCCAGTCATTACCTGGAGGTAGTCCTTAAACCAACTTGGAAGACGAATTTGCAACGTGGAAATCTTTCATCTCAATATTTCTAACTAGATATACCTATTCAGTATTCAGTGATTCACAATAAATGTTTCGAATCATGGCTTATTTAACTAAAATAATAAATGACAAAATATTATAATCTGTGAGTACCTATCATGCTATTCGTACCGCCATAATAAATAAAACCATGACAATGAAAATATCTGACAGCTACCTACAGTGAAATAAGCCTTTCAGTCGCATGTATGTTGTAGCAATGTAATTAGTAATTACGCTTTGGACATTTTTAGGCTGATGATATACAGCTGCCCAATAGGGAATATCTTCTTCTTTTCGGAAATATGACTTTTAGGAAATTATTATATAAACTTATGCCTTCCCCGCAAGGGATCTGGCGTGATTATAGAGATAGATTTTATAACCAAGAACATATTAAATACAGCTGTATGAATAAAATAGAGCATTCGTTTGAGATTTATATTCAGTCAATTTTATTTGATTATTGAAAAATCACCCCTTTGTCCTTCAACAATGCAATGTAAGTTTAATATATTAAATAAATAATTAGAAGTTTTTTTTAAAACAAGCTTTATGCAGCCTGGTAATTAATAACGGACAATCAAAAGTTCGTGTCTATGCCGTCGGCCGTTCGGGAGTTCCTTTGCGATTCTTCTTGGAATAAAAAAATAATATTAGCCCTGTTAAGAAACTGTCCCACTGTTGGGCACGGGCCCCTTTTCAAACTGAGAGGGCTTAGGCCAAAGTCCACGACGCTGGCCCAGTGCGGGTTGGCGAACTTCACACACCTTCGAGACACTCTTAGGAATGCAGGATTCCTCGCGATGTTTTTTTTCCGTCACCGTTAAAGCAAGTGATAGTTAATTTTCAATACGCATGCTTTCAAAAAGACAACGACGTCCGTCCCGACGACCTCAAGAAGGTCGCTGGGACGGACTGGATGCGGAAGGCGGGGGACCGAGTGCAATGGCGTGTTAGGAGAGGCCTATGTCCAGCAGTGGACTACGATAGGCTGATTGATTGATTGATTTCAAAAAGACAGAGGTGCGTGCCAAACGGCCAATCAATAGTTCGTGTCTATGCCCTCGGCCGTTCAGGAGCTCCTTCGTTTTGAGCTAATCCTAGGTGTAGAATCAGGAGCTTGCCATAAGATGCACTTCCATCGGAATTGGACTAACATGTCAAATTTCAACTCCGTAGGATAAGAGAATATGGTTCTAATTCCGGCTTACAAGATTTAATCTGAACAAGCTAACAAACATTGCAACTTTTCTTAAGTTTAGTAATCTTGTAAAATTAAACCAAACTTTTCAACACATACTCATAATTTTATTTTTCAACATTACTTTTCTTTGTTATATTTTGCCTACCCCGCAATGGATCTGTGATGATGATGACGAATAATTGTACAAGCTTATTAATGCAAAATTACCTACTTAATAAGCATTAAATTGTAAACAAATTAACATGGTATAGGTACATATAGTTATTACAAAAATAGGTAGGTATTAGCGATGCTTTTATTTTTTTAATTATCGTCAAAATCGAAGAACATACACATATCCAACGGAAATGTAGACTCCTTTACGTGCATATTCTTAATAAAACAAAACTTATGTATATGAAATATTCTTAGGGAAAGTAAAACACAAAACGAATCATTCTGATATTCTGACCACTCTAGATACTCGTACCGTTAACCCTCAGCCCGCCTAGTGAAGACAGGAACCAATTAAAAATGGCCGTCTTTCGCTGCAACTATTTACGATTTCGTTCCTATACAATGATTTTACATAGCTGTATTTAGTTTCAGTTGTCCATGTAAAAAATAAGCTAGAAATCAAGCCCGCACTTCAGGAGCTTCTTTTTTCAAAAAGACTCGATTGTGTGCTGGAAAATGTAAAGAACTCCAATAAAAACAAACCTAATCATAGCCAAGAAGACACCTTTTGAAGTTTTCCAAAGCCCTTTTGATCAATCATTAGATAGAAATATTTCAAACTGTTTTTTTTTTCAAAATAGTCAAACTTTTAGGAAATTCCCCCTCACTAAAGTTTTGTACAAAATTATGCTTTTTCCCAGGTGTCGGAGTACGGGGGCGGCGCTCGAGTGGTGTGGGCCATGTCGGCGGGCGACAGGGAAGCAGAGGCTCAGGCCAAGAAGGGAGATGATGCCTCGTCCAACGATAGGGACAGCCGCGCAGCTGCAGCGCTGAAGCAATACTGGTGCGTGGGCCTGAGAGCTGTGGAGCTGGTAAGTTCAGGGTGTAATTACAGATATGTATATTGGAAATGGTGTTTGTCGTTAACAGTTCGTGCATGACATGTAAATAATACATTAGATGACAAAGAAATGAAAATATCTTTGGACCGAACTAAATAATCATGACGGAGAAAAAGAGAGTGACTGAGAAGGAGGAATAAAAAGAAGAATAATAAGGACGAATAAAAAAGAACAATTTTTGTGCTCACACAACCAAAAAAATTTCTATCGACTTCCCAAAAATAAAGAGAGAGAACATGGAACAGCTGCTGCTAGCTTTATTACCTAACCTCACGATAATTAGAGGTAAATAGGTTTTAACCAATTACAACTTCAGTTTTAAAGCATAGACCATAATAAATTTTAATCAATGCAGAAACAATGTTAACGAAGGCCATAAAAATCAAACATACTAATATATTTATAAAACCGATAATCGAAAATCGATATCATTAACTCCACATCATCATCATCATCATCATCATCTCAGCCTATACTTGTCCACTGCTGAACATAGGCCTCCCCAATCGCTTTCCAGCGTAACCGGTCCGATGCCACCTGCATCCAACGACTTCCTGCGATTTTCACAAGATCGTCGGTCCATCTGGCAGGTGGTCGTCCCACGCTGCGCTTGCCAATACGTGGTCTCCACTCTAGAATCTTTCTGCCCCAACGCCCGTCCGATCTTCGCGCTATGTGGCCCGCCCATTGCCACTTCAGCTTGCTAATCTTAACGGCTATGTCGGTGACCTTGGTTCTTCTACGAATCTCCTCATTCCTTTCCTCATGTATTCCATTCCTCCTCATTAACTCCACAGTGACATTTAAATTGTTATCTGCCATGGGAAGTGGCCAACTTGCAGTGCGATTGATCCGAACCACGATAATTTGTAATCATGACCCACTGCCCTTGAAATCAAGGCGTTCCTACCGAGACTTAATTAAACGCAAACCTCATTGTTATTCTGTTAGCATAGAATTCTTTAAATTCTTAAGACACCGGTAGTAGAAGACCAACGGTAAAAAAAACTTAAGAATTGGACAATAGATACGTATCTGGTACCGTTAAAGGTGATAAATATTGTTTCAAAGAACTAAGATCAAATATTTCCATTAGTGCAGATGCAAAAAGTTAATACGAAGAACTGTTTCATTTGATTTCAACATGTTTGATAGTTAAGCAAAAGAAGGAAGTACATTTATTTATTGCAAACGAAAAGACAATTTCGATTGTAAATCAGCGTTAAATAAACTAAAGAAATAGATCTCTTGACGAATTGGAAATTTCAAAACTGGAAGGGTTTTTTGATCACTACTATTTCGAAATCGCTTCGATTTTAATATTAAACGAATGTACCTAGTTGGAATTTTTAAATCAAGAATAATTCATTTCTATTTGTTAAAAACATGGCCGCTAGACATAAGATTGTTTCTGAGTCAAGAATTTTAACAGAAACTTGCGTTATGGATTAAGTCAAACTTTTGTGAATAGTTTGTGAACTTGAAATTTTTCAATTAGAAACGGTCTTTAGTTACATATCCTATGATGATCAAGTTGGTAGCCATTCTTTGAAGTTGATACAATAGCAGCTTATAACGTTATTTAAAAACGTTAATATGACTAGTCAAGGATCGCAACCGATGCATGAAAGCGAAAATTGTGTACAGAAGGTCATGATGATACCTGTGCCAATGGAAAACCGACATTTGTGGTATTCAGAAATAACTAAAAGGAGAAAACAGGTATTTGAGCGCGCGCCCAGTAGACTGACATGCGGATGACTTTCACTCGTTTCAGCGCGGTTATATACTGTCGATGTTTTTATACGAATTTGTGAGTATCGTTTGTCAGAAATTCGCTAAAAATTCATAGAAAGCAGTCTAAAAAAGAAGTAGACACGCAAAAAGTGTTTACGTGATGCACAAGATAAAGCATTGTCATTAATACACAATTTCAATTTTAACGCTATTAAAATAAATGGGTCGAACGAAGTATATTTTTTTTCCTTTGTTTAATCAAAGTTTTTAATGAAATTTATTGCTATTTCGTTACGTTCTTCATTTCTTCGAGTCAATGGTCCTTATTTTTACAGCCATGTAAGTGGCCACCTTAATCTCGATTTAGTTTGATCCCTAACTACTGTTTTTATTTTATGGCTTACCTCGATAGCTGTACAGATCAAAATTCTGAAACGGTTTAGGTAATTTCTCTAAGTAGACCAAGATCGAAACATTGGTTTGAAAAGACAACATTTTGATTGGTGGACTTATTTAATCTAAAATTTTTTTTCAGATAATAACAGTGATCGCGATTGGGCTAATCGTGGGCGCTCTTCACTCCCCTCAAGTTGTCCAGTCCAACTTAAATCATATCGCCGTTATATACTCCGCTTATTCAAGTAAGTAACGATTACAGACTGAGTTTTTACTATAATTACCATCACGTAGTGACGACAACACGCCAGAATGGATGGTCAAAGATCACGTTGAAAGTTTCCACGCTTCACGAAAAAGATTTAAAATACCTAATGTAATAAGTAGGTCTATTGCTATAAGGGCAAGTTTAGGCGTCGTCTGAACGTCGATTAAACTTTCCTAAACATGTTGTCAATTTCATAGCCTTGTTTACAGCTGATATAGGTTGCAGCGTTAAGAAATCTTACATAAAGAGGGTTTTTAAATGATGTTAAATTTAGTTGCTTCAGGGGCTTTACGGCAATCTCTTTAGCAGTAATATTCTTCTCTTATTTGCTGTTAGAAAGAGTCGTATATATATATATATATATATATATATAGTCGAAGAAGTATATAGATCCATCACAATGGCACAAAAGGGTGGAGTACTTACATATGCCTCGCTGTGAGTTATAGTTATAGCTTCATCTCTTTCTCATGGAAAAGTAAGATTCCAATAATACTGCTAAAAAAGTTGTGGTATCCCTAAGGCTAATGGCTGCCGATGTAAGATTACAGAGAGTTCGTAAAACGCATTCCATTCCAACGGTCGAGCACAGATAAAACCATGACCCGATCCGTCACACTAAAATGTAGTTCTAATCTTTTAATTTAACAATTATCTGAGAATCGATTCTGGCACATTCACGGTCGATTGGCCAGCGCATTCACAAACTGTGACAATTAACGAATGAAACAAAACGATATATCGGATGCGTACAATTAGAAACTTGATGATAACGCTTAGGTCCTACATCTTGATTGCGTTTAGATATCGTGCGATTTGTTTTATTTTGGAGTGATCGACAATTTTTAAAAAGTTGTTATTACTCAGCTTCGTACCTGACGTTATGAACGCTCTGCGCAAGATTTGAATTTTGATGAATGTATTATATTTTGAAGCTGGCTGTATTTGGGGGAGGCTTTTATCCTTCAGTGGATAACTTTCAGCTGATTGTATTTTGAAGGCTGTTGGTTTACAAGTGACCCCTTGAGGTTTAAGTCCATGGCCTGACCAGCATTTAGCTACGATGCTGTCATTACCTATAGTAGCCCACTGCTGACCAAAGTCTACTCCCATATCTGTATTAAAAAAAAAAAACGTATCCCCGCTCCAGGATATATTCCTGTGTCGCGGGTGCGTTTACAAACATGAAAATTCATATACACAAATACCCAGGCGAAACAAATAATTGTGAATCACTCAAAGTTTTGTCCCGAGCGGGAATCGAACCCGGGACTATTAGATACAGTGGGCGGAGCGGCTTAAGCTCTTAACTACTGCGCTAAATCGTCCGTCAGTGACGTGATTATGATAATAACATTACGAATTTAAAATGTTAATCTTATATCGGATAATGATATTTGTTACCTCGTTACTAACAGAAATTATGCCACCGTCGATATATTTTTTCAGTTTCACTAGTCTGAATTTTTTGCTAATTAATTTTTGAATCGGCGTGTCTGTTACTTCCTTCAGAAGCTCATTTTACAGTCAGATGATTCCAGCCTTTTGTTATACGAATAAAGTTTATTTTCTATGTAGTTTTGCGATTTTAGTTATTTCCCGAATATTACTGGTGAATTTAATTTCATTATTAGCAATTTCTCAGCTCTGTCTTCTAGCCGACATATACTATTATCCTATAACTTAATAAAAAAAACCTACGCTCATACAAAACCTGGTTAGGAAATCTTATAGTTTCTTAATTTGTGCAAAATACTTATGTATTTGTTGTATTTGATTTGAAAAATATTTAGTCATAAGGTTTAGAGATAGAAGCTAGATTAAGACCAATGTTCTTTACAAAAGTTGAAATAAAAAGAAAATAAAATTATTTTTCGGATGTTATCGCAGTTTTTTTTATTTTCAAGTTCTCAACGTTTCGTGCTTTGAAGCACCCATGGTCACGGTCATGGGTGTCCATGGAAACCTAAAAATTAATAAATAAACCGTGTAAGAATCCGAAAAATAGTTTTACTTCACGTGAAATATTCGCGTAAATCTAAGAACTCAGTATAAAAAATAAAATATTAAAAACATACATCAGATACAAAAAAAATACAAATCTGTTCCAAACTATTCTATGTATCTCATCATCTATATCTATATCATCACGCCTAACTATGCCGAAGTGGAAAATTCGTTGCATTGAACTTTACGCGTGAAAGCGAAAAACTCTCGCTCGAAAATGCTTTCGGACGTCAAAAGTAGCTTAACGGTAACTTCAGCATGTAATATCAATCATTTACGAGGCATGCCTTTTAAGTTCTGTCGTTTCCATATTTCCCGGCAATTTTGAATTTGGAACTGTTCTATATTCGAATGTGTTTAAATTTTGAATCTCAACAGTTGAAAGTATTAGGATTAATGCTATTGTTTAGTCACAGCGTCGATTGGAATCTGTCAGGTTACGTACGAAAATGAATCTTTCTAAGGAAAATGTTCGTGCAATAATTTTCTACAACTTTACAAGAGGCCTGACACGGCTTCAGTGTTTTGAAGAGCTAACATCTGTGTTCAATGATGAAGCCCCATGTCTGCGGACTGGCGAACGCTGGTATTTAGAATTCCAGCGTGGACATACTAGTGTTAGTGACAAATCTCGCGAAGGACGCCCAAAATCCGCCTTCACTGAAGATAACATCATTGCTGTGAGACAACTAATTCTCGAAGATCGTCATGTGAAGTATCGAGAGATAGAGGCTCTATTAGGCATCTCAGGGACAACCATTCAGAAGATCTTGCATAAAGCGCTTGGTGTGAGAAAGCTAGTTTGCCGTTGGATACCGCATCTGCTTTCCGACGATCACAAGGCGGCCCGCGTCAGATGGTGTAAGAAAGCTCTGCAAAGGTTCAACCGAGGAGAGTTAAATCACGTCTACGACATCATCAGTGGTGACGAATCTTGGAACTGTGCCTACGATCCTGATTCCAAACAACAATCTACAATCTGGGTCTTTCAAGACGAGCCAAAGCCGACTGAAGTTGTTCGTTCTCGAAGCACTTCAAAGAAGATGGTGGCCACGTTCGTTGGAAAAACCGGCCATGTTGCGACTATTGCACTTGAAGATCGTAGAACGGTTAACGCAGAGTGGTATACCACAGTTTGTTTACCACAAGTCATCGCTGAACTTCGAAAATCTAACTCAAAGCGACGCATCATCCTGCACCACGACAACGCAAGCTCACACAGCGCTCGTCAAACGATTCAGTATTTGAAGCAGGAAAAAGTAGAAATTCTTGACCATCCTCCATACAGTCCTGACCTAAGCCCTAACGATTTCTTTACATTTCCTAAAATTAAGAAAAGTCTTCGTGGTCAAAGGTTCCAGTCCGGTGAAGAAGCAGTCGACGCTTTCAAGTTAGCCATTTTGAACACCCCCACTTTAGAGTGGAATAAATGTTATAATAACTGGTTTGAGCGAATGGAAAAGTGTATTAAGCTACGTGGTGAATACTTTGAAAAACAATAAAAAGTACTATAAGGTTCTAGTAGTGTATTTTTCTTCAAACGACAAAACTTAAAAGGCATGCCTCGTATTGGTAGAAACATTATTTTGCTCGAGCGCTTTTTGTTAGCGCTCAATTGTTAATTATTACATCTTTTTTGTTTTTTTTTTTAATCATTTTGTTTCTCTTTAATTCTTCTGTTTATTTTTTTTATATATATATCTCAGTAGTTTTAGATTCTAATACATATATCTGAAAGAGACCGCCCGTGATGTTACCGAAACATGGCGCTGCCGGAAGATCAGCGCTGCAGCTTAATACAGCTGCGGCATTAGCTGAGGCAGGAAACAATTTTGGGTCTCACACAATCACTTTCTATCTATATTTATATCTTTGCATTTCTATTATTTTATTAATACTCTTTGTCATGTTGATTACATTTGTTACTGATTTCTTTCTTTTGTGTTTAGTTGTGTGACGACAAAATAACTTATTTTAAATATTAATTATTGGAATTTTATTGCTATGTACGGTTTTTAATTACTTTTCTTTGTATTTAGTCGGTACTAAAAATGTTACGGCTTGTATCTACCAAATTTAGTTTGAATATTTATATATTAATCTTAAGAGCGGAAAAATGATTAATTAATATTAAAATTAGCACTCAGTATATTAAATAAAATTCTCGCAGTGACTTGATTTTACCCTAATTCGAAGTTTATTATAATATAATACAAGTAACAAATAATAGTTACGAACTTCAACGTATTTAAGTTCTTACAGATTGACTGGTTTTTAATTATTATTGTGAACAGAACTGTTTATTTAATTGAGAATCGCAAAATATGTTTCGTTGGAAAACCATTTGAACTCAGAAAATCGTCATCACAATTTACTCTGTTCGAGTTTCTGATCGCGACTTCGTCCGCATTGAGTTTAGATAGGAACATAACATTTTTCCGGGATAAAATTACCATATGAATTATTCTAGGTAACAGACAATCTGTGTGTAAAATTTCATCCAAATTCTTTCGCCGTTTTTGCGTTAAGTAACAAACACTTGAACACACTAACTTTCACATTTATAATATTAGTAAGATTTATAATATTAGAAGGATGAATAAATTATATAAGACTAGCTCTAAAAATATTAGAGAAACTCCACAACATTGTCTGTAACTGGACCAATTAGGCAGTTATTTAATTACTTTATTATCTGTTGCCGGCCTAAAATTATAATATAGAATCATATCCCGTGCTTCTGTAATTATAACATATCCTTTAAAATCATTTAGAAACTCAGAATAACACATTTTTTTTTAATAATGTTTTAATGAGTTTTGATTAATCAAATCGGTATTAAGGCCGTTTCATTTTATGATTAATTACCTACATCTAAAAATTATTGACGCCTTATTAACCTAATAACTGTCGGCATTTATAATTACTGAAGTGTAACATTGCAAATTAAACAAAATGTTATGGAGTTTCACTAATTAATATTTGTAGAGGTTGTTTAGTATCCAATTCTAACAATAGAAAAAGAAAATGTGGATGCATATTATGTACGGAAAAATAAATATACGTATAATCGCGGTATTTTTAAGAATAGACAACAGAGCCAACCGGTTAAAAAATACCTACATAAGATGAAAAAGCTATGGGGTTTTGGCGGGAAGTCGAAGAGTGATGTTGTCAATTTGATTTAATTTCCAAAACTTGTGTTATTTCGACTAATAATGTGTAATGGTGGAATATTACCCATTATGTGTTCTTATATGTACATGAGCGAAGGTAATTGTAACAAAGTGATAAAACGTGCCTTTTTGACTTCCCTCAAAACGGCCGTCGCAATTGGTATGTAAAGTATCCACCGCTTTACTATCCAGGGTGGGGTACTTCATTAATTTCATTATCATCGTTGTCATCAAGTTCATCGGGGAGTTGAATAAATTTAAACAAACACGATTATATATCTAACTGGACACTGGCAAAATACACTTAAAATTAGTGTGAAGCCATAGCTTAAAGAAGAAGAAGAAGCTACGAAAAAAAAATATTTTGCAGATGACTTGGTATACTGGTTAGAGCGCAGGCCTCTCATTGGATCGTGTAGTAGGGTTCGATTTTCGTACAGGCACAAATATTGTTTTAGGTCTAGATATTTGTGTATGTGAATTTCATATTTATAAACGCACTCGGCACTATACAAGATGTGGGGCTACGTATTTTTTGGGAACATGTTTTTCTTAAAAAAAAACGTTCACTTGTTAGAATTCTTAAATTGGAAAAAGAATTAATATTAAAATAAATCTATTTTTCGGATTGTATTGCAGTATATAGGTGCATTGCCTACATTTTATCTTTATGTTTAGTGACATTATTACGAGGCACCTAAACATAGTGTAGAAGTGCTAAAGATTGTCATTGATGATCCGTTCTTCCAAACAGGTTACATAATCATCACCGCGATATTGATCATCGCGCGTCTATTCGGCGAGTCCCCGGGCTGGAGGACATCCATCGGCTTCTCAGTTCTGGGCGTCATCATGTTTACAGCCGCCGCAGCCGTTATATTCTATGGTAAGTTCGTTTTTTCAAGTATAGAAGGTAATAGACCATTCTGAGACGATATAGCATACGGAAGAATAAAGGCTACATATTCCGTGATGTGTGTGTGAATGATCTACGCTGTTGGCCGCGGGGCCTTTACAGCTTCACCGGAAAATAGGGTTGGACGTAGAGGTTGCACGCTCGAGTCCGATGGGCAAGGGGGCAACTCAAGGGCGCCTCAATGAGGAACGGCCTCGGCTTGGGCAGTCGCTATGGGGGAGGACGTATACTAGGTGTCGCGCCGTGGTGCTCTGCACCGGCCGGCGGGCAAGGGATTCTTCGACCTCGTCGGCGAGGTGGGTGTCTGATCCTGTGTGCGGTATTTGTATCCGAAAGAAGGGATGTAAGGGCGTTGGGAGAGGTCGGTGAGAACATGCCGCGGGAACATGGAACTTTACGTGTTTGGTTACGGCGATTTTGCTTGTTTTCGCAACCTTCAAATTAGACTTTATTCGTTACAGACATACAAAAATACAAATCTTTAAAATATTAGTATAGACCAGGAAGATGTCTAGTTTGCGATATTGGAAACGGAAATGGAACATGTGTCATGTAGCCCCAGCCTTAAACTGGTCTTACATTCATAGCAGTGGAATGTTCAAATATGTGCTCATTACCGTACAAACACATGCATTTATGTAATTTTGTAAGTGGTATTTTGTGTTATTAGTCTCGTAAACGTGTTTATGGGTACTCGATTCGTGTTTTATTCTGGATTCTACTGGAAAAAGCTGTGTTTCTGAACGCTTAACACAAAACGATTGTCGTTAGCGTGACGCTAGCGAGTTAGCGTGCTGTCACCGTCATGTTTATTTATAAGTTTATATTGTGACAAGGATGGCGTATCAACTCGCTAGCGTCACGTTATCGTCAGTTTTTTCGTGCTCTCTGATTTGACTTGGCCATATGATAGTGAAAAAATTAAACAGAGTAGAAAATCAGTTCTCAATTATTTTGATCTTATTTTTCATATTTCTAGAAGTATTACACAGACTGACTGGAGGACTTTTATGTTGGCAATATTTGTTTTTTATTGTATTGACAAAAATGTTAAGTTTTATTTATAACTGGTTGAATACAATATGTAAATTGCGGAAAACCATAACTTAAAAAAGAAAGACCTTCTTTCACCACCCTGGAGTAAAGTACGGGTTCGTTACTTCTCGATTAACGTTATTCGAAAGTTAAAACTGACTAGTTTAATCGTGAGATACAGCTAAAAGTGGTGAAATTTGTATATAGACTTACTTGAAACTTTTAATAGTCGATTAGTCAGTCTACTTAAGATATAATCATTACATGACTTACACCGACTGGCTAGAGATGGAAGATTCTGTTATGTTGGCAATACTTATTTGTTCTTTTTTAAAACAAAAAAATTAAGTTTTATTTGCAACTGGCTGAATACAATATATAAATTGAGAAACCGTAACTTGAAGAAAAACTAGGGGTAGCAAATGTGCAGATGTTTTGCCACTGGCGATTCCTGCGGCAGGGCAATTGGGCAAGAGACGGACGCCGGGGGGTTTTAGTGGGTGCGAGCCCCACATAACTGCCACATCACCAAAGCCCACGATGTGGCAGTACGCGGTAGGCATTTACCCTCGATAAAAAAAAAGTGATAGCAAATGTACAGGGCAGATTAAAAAAATGTATAATATAAAATAAAGAACGTTCTTTGTAAGTTATATGAAGCCAATAGTAAAATTATAATTATTAATATGCAAAGAACACCTGTGGGCCCACAAGGCCTTATAAGGCGAGAGCCTTGACGCGGTCTATGACAATTCGTCTATGGGGATTGGTGTTGGAACTTCCGTTCCTTTCTAATACAAGTACTGTTTTAAATGCGTTGTAACATTTTGTTGATGTTACTCTACTGTGCATTGTAAAACAATATTGATATTACTGAAGAAACTTATCTAAACTGTCGGGACATTTCAACCTTCCCTATTTGGTCTAAATTAAATAAAGGGTGACACTTTCGCTATACTATGTAAACAAACATTACTCGTAATAGTAAAAATCAGCATTACTTTTCGATTTAGATCTCTCTATGCGTTCCCTATAGATATCTATTTCAACTATTTTTCTTTTGAAACAAAATTAGGGGGCATTTTTTCTTGTAATGGAGAAAAACAACATTGACTATTTTTTGTTACAGACTGGCACAGGTCCTACTACGCGAATCTCCGCCCGAACAAGCAGGCATACGACCTCCTCATCACATCTGGAGTATTCGCCGTGATCAATGTCGTGGTATTCCTCGTTCACGCCTTCCTTACCTTCAGGAAGGAGGCAGATTACTAATTTTAATATTTTTTATTTGCTTTTTGTATGATGCACTGGCAAGACCAGTGTTGGCATAAAATGTGCCTTTTGAATTCAAAATTGGAATGATAGCCTATGATCGTTTCTTTTTTAAACTAAGTTTCACATCTTTTTAATTTTTTAAAACCCCGTCGTCAGTAATAAGTTAATATACGTAATCCAAGATCTTTTATTTATAAGTTTATTTTTAAGTATAATATTATTATGATTAATAATGTATTAATTGTATATTTAAATATTTAGGTTAAATGTGTATTGTATATAGAATATAATTTTGTTGCCCACTGTAGTAGCTAGGATATTGACAGATAATCTAAATTGTAAAAAATTCAGCAAAAAATATGGCAGCTATATTTCTCATTATATTTTTTTAGAATATTGAATGTATTATTATAAAGGCATCTATTTTAATTACATTTATTTAAAGGCAGCTGCTTCATAATAAATTAGGCACAAAATAATTTTGCCCTCCGATGTAGCTAAGAAAATTAAGGCAGGTTAAAAAAAATGACGTGATTTCACAAGGCAGCACCATAGGCAGTTTCATTAAAATAGATCACATTATTAATGCGATTTTAAAATGGCAGCACTAAAGGCAGCATTTTTAATAAAACGTAACGAAATTTAAAGCAACAGCAGCAGAGGTTTAAAAGAGTCCCATTTCGCCGAAACCCTAAAATCTTAGAATCCGTTATTGAGAACTGATTCGTATGATCAGGTGATGGAAAAAATGCCTTATACAGCATCACTAGATACAATGGATCTAAATAGGCGAGGCGTAAAGGGAGCCTAGAGCAAGAGGATTTAAACATAGGTACCGTTTTCATTTGGACCCAGGCAGCATTACAGGCAGCGGATTTAAAATATTGAACCCGTTCTCAATTGGACCCTAAAAAGGCGATCCTCATTTTTGCCGGGAATCTAAAGGCAACAGCAACATAAAAAATCATGCTTCCGTATTCACGGTTCGAATACGGAATCATAAGGCAGCTATTTTATACATTTAGTGCCAATGATGGCAGCTAGCGAGAATGGATCTAAAATTAGTATCGATACTTTAACCCCTTATTTGCAAGAGCGTTTTTTCAAAGCCCGTTAGTAAAGAACTGGAGTAAAACGCTTAGAGCGCTTCCAAAACGTGCGTTGAAAAAGCGCCCATGCGAATGCGGGCGAAACATTAAGTAAGTATCTCGTAAGTAATATCATTATTTTTATTAGGCAGCTTTTTGGTAGCTTTTGTAAAGATTATTTCTATTTATATAGATAAATGTATATGAGGCAGCTATGCTTTATTTATAAGTAATGTATTAAGTGCACACCTTCGTATTATTTGCAGCTACTTGCACGATGTATATCTTTGTAAAAAATGAATTAATTAAGCATTCTATAGAGCAGAAAAAATAACTAAATCACACGTATTATATAATAATTTGAATTGGCAGCTTTACTAAGTGCAGCTTAAGGTGCCTTTTTTAGTTTACGCAGTACTAACTGATAAAAAATAGACACATGAATACCATCTATATTCCTTTATCTTTTTTTACGGAAGGTTTTTTAAAAACAGAAAGTAATGGATACTATTTTCACGCATTCCTTTTGTACATGCATGATCATTACATTACCTTTAAAAAAATGCTTATTTTGCTATATTAAATTTATTAGGCATGGTAGACCAATGTGTAATTTGTACTGGCAGCTTTATAAAGTGCAGCTTAAGGTATATTTATGTATCTATTTTTTACGTACGGTTTTATAGAACCGGAAAATATTGGGTGCTATTTTAACTGACCCCTTTTGTATTTGGATATATTGGCGTATTCAAGATAAAGGAAAATATTTTATTTAAAATGGCAGCTAGTTACGTTCAGAAATGACGAATATTGCCCTCTGTAGTAGCTACACATATTTTAGTTTCAATCAAAAGTATTACCGGATTTTACATGCTATAATAACATTTATTTCAATATTACCTAGCCATTATTTTATAAATAGCTTTATAACAGTATCCTTATTTATGTATTTCATGCTATATAAAAAATCATTTAAAAATAATACTTTTATATGACAATCAATAAAAAAATTTGTGCGTCACCCAACCAGTTCTAGAAACGACGATGTCGGTTTTTTAAATTATTATTATTTTGTATTACATTTATGTACTTATAGAATATAGAAAATATTATTTTATAATTTATTATTTTACACATTTAACACTACTTAAACACCGCATGTATTAATGCACAGCATGTAAGAAATACATTAAATAATCATTAATATAAGACAAAAAAAATGATAAGGCAGCTTTAATTTTTGACAATAATTATTTTCTCAATCATAAATGCTGAATTTTTGAATTTATTACAATGCAAAATATTTATTTTTATCGGCCGAAAGTGCAAGTGTTATTACGGAATTAGTAAGTGTAAGGTTTTTTATTTTAATTAATGTTGTTGGTACACCCACTTGGTGGTAGAATATGTGCATTATATTTAATCGTAGTATTAAATAGTAAAATTAAAATAATAATGCCTAGGGTTTAATTAAAGGTACGTATTTTTATTATTTGCTTTTAAAATTTAATTACGAAAATGTATTGTATTATTTGCACCACGTGTTTATTTTGTAGTGGTTACTAAAACATTCCGTTAAAACCAAATTATTTACTCATAGATTTAAAAAAAAAAATGTTTTTAATAAGAGCAGCCCCTACCAAATGCTTATTTTTATTTTTTTAAATTACATAATTATTGGTTCTACTTTTGAAATATGAAAAGATCTTTTTGAAAGAGAAGAAAATGCTATACTTACGTAAGTAGGTATTTTTACGTTAAAAATTTAAAATAATATCCGAGACCGCTGGTAAGGGCTAGTTAATATATGTAAGTTAAGCTTTCGAAACAAAACCACCGCCACTTCTGCTTATAAAAATTATCGAAATTAATTCTCCCTCAAATTGTTTTTGGTTAAATTGCACAATGAAAACATATTAAGACACTATAAAATATTTTCTGCACCTCAATTTGCAAAAAAAGAACCTTTTCCAAGTGGTTGTATGTATGATTTATTATAATTATAATTTCACAAAATTTTCAAAAAAAGAAAATAATTTATAGAACGCAGAAGTGCTTTTGTTAAATATAGATTACGTTATTTTAGTTACTTATTATTATTTTGTAATTATTTTAAAGGAGAAACCAAAGCAGTAATCAGTATCCGTCCAGTTGTAGTTAAGCTTTTCTTTGACAACTTTTATATCGTACTTGTACTTATAACTACACTGTCGTCGTGGTCTGATTAATATTATTATTTCAAAATTAATGATCTTCTTATTTTTAATCATTTCTATTATTTTTAATCACTGCATATTAAATAATTACTCAAATAATATATTGGTGTATAAACATTTATTTGATAAAATATTTTTCATCATCATTTTTAGACGTAATATAATTTTTAAAACAATTATTTAAAATAGTAGATAAGTGTTATGTGTAAATTTGTGAGTTGTGAATTGTAATAAGATTATAAAAATAATTAAATTATTATTTTTAGAACCCAGCATGTAAATAATGATATATTAAGGCGCTTGTTGACGGTAACGGTTAACGGTCCGTTATTTACGACGGATCGTTATTCGTTGTTTAGTGTTTGTAGATGAGTATGATTATTTGTATACGCACATTACATTCTGGCCATAACTATACTACTGGTGAATGGCCAGTGCGTGAACGTGTAGTCTTTTTATTCATATTCGGGACCGGGATGTGGTTAATAGCCATGTTAGGTAGGTTGACGGTGTGAATAGAAGTTTTATTTGTATCTATGATCTTAGTTTCAGTTGCATGTTGTCCACAAATATTTTTGCGAGTGACTGAGTGAATTGTCTAACCTAAAAAACTTGCAAGAATTGACCAAAGAATCGTCAATTGCATTGTAGAACGATCAATCGGCTGCCTTAATGCCACCCATCAATGCTCATTAATCAGATTTCCAGTGAATCGACGTCAATTGACGGCTGTCGTGATTTAATTATTATAAAATAACTTCAATCGGATTATAAAACTAAAGATGGACTGTGACAATGACGACCACATAAATATTCATTGATCGTCTCCAGTCCCCTAAAAATCACTGAGCGACGGGTAAAGATCCGTTTTATGGTTGAGAGAGAAACGGATCGTTGCAGGTTGCCGTCACAAGCACCCTAAATTGTATAACCCGGCGCTAATGTTACCTTATTTAATCCCAATATTTAAATATAACAGCAAAGGTACCCGCGTCACACACGAATAAAACATCTGTCTTGGTATATTAGTAAAAATATTGTAACTCATATTGTAATCTGTATTGTAATGACTTTATTAAATAAATGCAAAAAATACAAGTCGTTAATTTATTTTATTCATCTTACAACCCAAACGAATAAATATATCGATTATGCATTGGTAGTGTATTATGGTGTAGTATGGTTGATTGGTTGGAGTAGGATTGAGTAGTTGCGGTTTGTACCTCGTACTGCAACAAAATCTTTGTGTGTGTTGTGTTTGTAAACGTACCCAAGCCCAAGACAGGAATAATGACTAAATATTCATTTTCATACACTTCTTTGATCACTGACGGACATATTGAGTCTATTTTATCTTACAAAAAAGAGCTATTATGGCCATCTATAGCTTACGTAGTCGCTACTCTTTAAAAAAATTTTTAAAAGAAGCCAATATCATGACGGTCCCGCGTCAGGAAAGGAAAAATTTAGATCTATTCAATCAGCTAGGTAATAGGCATTGCTAAAACACGCGACATAGAAATTAATTAGATCAACCGCAATTTCGTCTGTCTAAAATACACACGTCTTTCATAGGGTAGATTCTAAAATAAAATCCCACTTGACATCACTCAACTTAGTGAAAATAAATGCAAATCTTGTATTAAACGTACGCTCTGTAAGCGAGCTTATTATTCTTTAGATGATTATTTAAAAGATAAAAATAAGCATTTTTATCTTTTAAATAATCATTTTTTTCATTTCTTTCTCTGTAAATGAGAGAACCAAGTAGCCATTCCAACGAATAGTATAACTGGGTTAATTTAATTTAGACTCACCTTACATTGTTCTCCCATACCCCACAACAAAATGTAGATGGAAACAATTGTAAAAACTATTTTAAAAGAGTAACCGTGGAGTTTCTTGCCCGTCTTCACCACAGGAATAACATTCCAAAGTGGTGGTAAAGACTTTGTTACTTTTCTGACAATTCATAAATACATGGTTTACATGAATAGAAAATATTGTGATTCTGATTCATTGAGGCTGAATGTACCCCAGGGGCCTTCTATATATATTTTTTACCAAACGCAATCTTCACTTGAGACTTGGTGGACGTCGAGCTCGGCGGCGAGGTGAGATCAAACAATATCTCCCATAAGCGCTGCTCAAGAGGCCCTTCCCCTATCGGTTGAAGCGTAGTTGTTGCTCGCCAAAAGCATCTAGGTCAGCAGCAAACCCATTCACCGGCATAAATACAAATATGCAATCTCAAAAGGCTGGTTCCCAAAATACCAAAAATTAAAAAACGATACCGATCATTTAACATCCATAAATGACATTAGATTTAATATTACCAGCTTGAAGAATTTACCTCTATGTTCGGGTTGTGTGTCTATGTATGTATATTATGCTCCATTCATCATTGATCTCGGCTTCCTTGTTAAAGTACATTGAAATGCGTGAAAAAGTAGATAAAGTTAAAGGCGGTAAGATATTTATAATAGCTTTAGCAAATGTTAGGGTTATTATATCTAAATTTCTACCCACTCTCGTGGGATGGGAGCAGCGCAAACAAAAAGTATAGGTGCTCCCTGGTTTGGGGATTGTTTAGCAGGAGTAAAAGTACTGACAAACACTAGCAGAATCATACGTTTACATTGCCCAAACTTACTCTTTTTCTTCCTCAAGTTATGGCTTCACAATTATTATAAGTGTATTTTGCAAGTGTCTAGTAAGATATATAATCGTGTTTGTTTAAATAAATTCAACTCCCCCAATGAACTTAATGACATCGATGATAATGAAATTCATGAAGTACCGCACTCTGAATAGCAAAGCGGTGGATACTTTACACACCAATTGCGACGGCCGTTTTGAGGGAAGTCAAAAAGGCATGTTTTATCACTTTGTTACAATTACCTTTACTCACGCACATATAAGAACACATAATGTTAAATATTCCACCAACATTACACATTATTAGTCGAAATAACACAAGTTTTGGAAATTGACACCACCACTCTTCGCCTTCCCACCAAAAAAAAAACCAAACTTACTCTTTCAGTGTTAACATGTTAGGGTCCTTTTTCAATTTAGGATAATTGAATATTCGAACCGAAAATCTCAACCAAAAAATGTGCAATTAACAATTATCGAAAGAAGGATGGTAAAGCCACCAATAAAATGGGGTTGGCTTGGATGTAAATAAAAGTATCGGGGTAAAATCATCTGCTAAGGGGAGATTTAGTTAGTACTTAGTGGCAATGCTTTTTTGACATTAGGCTATTTATAACCTCAATTTTTTATTTAAATTCTTTGTTTCTAAAATAATACAAATGATTAGGAAAGCACTTACCTTTTCAGCTTTAGCCAGATAAATCCACAGCTTTCTCCAAGTTGAAAACTTCTTCTGGTCACTAAAATTATACTGCATTTCCTTCGACGCATATCTCGTGCTTAACGGAGACCGATAGTTACAAAACTCCGAATTCTGTATTTCCACGGGCGCATCAATCGAAAAAGAATTGTTGGCCATTTGGTTTATGTTATTTTAGCGTAAAACTGTAACAAATTTACTTATAGACGTCGATATTGTAATACAGATGACAACTGAATAAAGCATAACAACCGGCCAAGGTCGGTCAAAACGGCGGGAGAATTCAATTCCGATAACAAGGTTATCTTGCTCTTGTTTATTGTATGACGAAATTTAAAATAACTTGTGACGAAAGTGGAACGGTTATCGAATAATGCAACATTAATTGTGTTGATTTCTAAAACACAACAGACAACTTGAGTGATTATAGTTTAGGTATTTACTGATTCAATGATAGATATTATTTAGTAAACTGAAGTCATTTAATATCCATTGCTATTTAATGATTTATTGAGATCTAGTTTGCCATGAAACTACATATATGAGCCAACTAGATTATTTAAAATTAATGATGCGTATATTGTAAGTAATATAAACATGGGTATGGAAATAGGGGTAAAGATATAAGAAAGTTAAATAAAAAATAAACTTTATTTACAACTTTTTAGGTCCTCAATGTCCTTGTTTTACACTATATTTGTGTTCTTGTATGTATAAAAATATTCCTGCATAGTGGCATTTCAACATGGAAGGCACTTACGTTTTAAATTTGAAATGTTCAATAATATACGTAACTCTTTAAAAACAATACATAAGTAGTTACAAAATATACATACTACTAGTAATTGGATTATACCTAATTAGTACTCAATTAATAATTTCATTTTTTTTAATTGTTTATTATTGACATGTTGGATACAGCTTGATAAACTGTTTTCAAAATAATTTCTAAACGGACACTATTTATTTAACCTAGTCAATATCAGCATTATATTATGTATTACGAAGAAAAACATTAACTTATTTCTTATTACCAGGCAGATGTCTATATACGGGCAATATGTGAGAAGCGATTATTTTTTTCTCAGTTCCAGACTATGCATCTCTCCTTTTTGCACTCGAAGTGAGGAAGAAGCATAGATATTATAGAGAAATTATTTTACACACTGGAGACGGAGGAGTAATTTTTTTTGGGCTAAGCCCGTCGCACATTCCCATTGTAACTTCTAAAAAACCATGTGAATAGTCGAGTATACCTACTCGACTACTTACATGTTACCAAGCCACCTAGCCAATATAAACGTCTCCAAGATTCAATTCTTGTTGCTCTCAACTCGTCACCCACCAGTTGACCGAGACCACACCTCTACGCCGTGATAAGTTTAAAATCTGTCTACATTTAAAATAATACCAAATCAGAATGGTCAGATGTACTAACAACATAATTCTATAAAAAATAATACACAGTTGATAGCTATACAGGTATACGGAGTTTACTCCGTTACATTTTGTTTTTTAGTGATTTCATCATCTTCTCTAGTTTCATCGCCTTCTGGATGTCGCCGTTGATCTTGAGCTTGCCCATCATGAAAGCTGTGGTGGGCTTCAGTTTGCCTTAAAATAAAATGACATGCTATTATCATCAGAATGATAATTAAAACACTGCCTAAAGCGCGCTGGTATGGGACGAATTATGAGAGTGGAAGAAGCGAGAGAACAGAATCCGTTAGGACTATGTACAGTCAGCAACGTAAATCGCTTTACATTTTCAATATTTCAAATCACTAATACTATATGTTTTACAGACGTTTATGAACTTTATCAAACCTCAGTTATTAGCAACATGTTCAAATATATTTATATCAATAAAAAATATGAATTTCATGCTAAACAAAAGTGTGCAAACGATCTGAATAACTGAGAATGTTAAGCGACTTATTATGCTGATCGTACTCGGTCTCTACTTTTTTTTATTGGGAAAATCTTTCATGGAAAACTCGTCCGCTATTGGGAGAAGTGAGGGGTTAAGCCGAAACTCCTTCCATTCCAATCTCGGTCGCGAACCTATTCGCGCCTTTATTAAAAAGACGACAACTCGATATTTCGCGAACGCGTCCAATCATAGAAGTCCGCTAATCGTAGCCGTCGCCGGCTACGAAGCCGCTACCGCTGTCCACGGCATGTTCTCAACGACCCTCCCGATGTCCTTACATCCTTTCTTTTGGATACAGATACCGCACACAGTGTGCGGTATCTCTGACACCGACCTCGCCGGCGAGGTCGAAGAATCCCTTGCCCGCCGGCTGGTACAGAGCACCACGGCGGGACACCTAGTTATACGCCCTCCCCCATAGCGATTGCCCAAGCCGAGGCCGTTCCTCCTTTAGGCGCCCTTGAGCTAGTTGTCCCCTTGCCCTTCTGGCTCGAGCGTAGTGGTTGTACGCTCGCTCTCTTGTCCGGTGAACCTGTAAAGGCCCCGCGGCCAACAGCGTAAATCATTCACACACACACACACCGAAACTCTTACGGGCTAAACCCCTACTGTGCTCGAGTTCGTCGGTGTGGCTGGGGCGAGTTACGGGAACGCGTGAAAACCATTCGCGACAATTTTCGCCTATCCTAAGGAATCTAATGTACCGATATAGCCACATAGATCAAATACATGTTACTTCTTTATCGCTATCGTCGTAGATTTTATGCAATATGTCGTCCACAGAATTGTATAGCACCCATAGTGTTCAGAATCTCTTTGACATCTTCGTCGATGAGGAGTAAAAACCTTTTTTAATTTTTTTTTTTTATCAAAATAAGATTATTTTTATATAGTTTAAAAAGTGCATAACGCATAACTTGATACACCCAATTTCAGTATAATAGTTAATAAGGCCATCTAGGACTGTAAATGCAAATCTGATCAAAATAAAAGTCAGTCATTTTGAAATGGGAAACAAGAATATCGGTGTGTTCGTTTCTTTTTAGACACTCAGATTTTCACTCGTCGCCGACGATAAATGTTCGTCTAATTGTAAGCGTACCAAATTTTTGGCGCACTTACGCCGTTTTCGCATGTATGTATTAATGCTTATATCAGTGTATAAGCACTCATATCAGGGAGCAGATATTCTTCCTCTTTTAAAAGTTAGCTCTTTCGCACAGCCAAGGTTTAATGCCTAACACAATGATATAGGCATACAGATAACTAGATGTGCCCCGCGGTTTTATCTGTCGTTTATCACGAAGCTAATACCGTCGCATGCATCGCCTGCCCGCACTTTACTTCGTTTTTGCTTAACGTTCTTTCTGTTTTGCTCAGTTCGTATGGGTAGTAGCGTGATGTAAAGTAAGTATAGCCTTTATAACCTTACTCAAGGATTGAGCTATCAAATGCAAAAATAATTTTTGAAATCCGACTGGTACTCAGTTCCAGAAATCAGCGCGTTAGAATGAGACGGAAGACAGTAGGGAGATCTTCAAAAATATTGACAGAATGGTCTCCTTTTCTTCATTAGTACACCCGTGCGAAGCCGGGCGGGTAGGTAGTATTAGTATAGATGTTTGCTACATACCAGCAAACATATCCGCGAAGTGATCTCCGTCCATAGTGAGCGTTGCGTCTGGTGGGTTCTTGGGCTCGCCCTGGCCACATGCACCGTCGCCATTCTTCAGGTCTATGTGCCATACACCCTCCTCCTTACCTGTATATAATACAATATATCAGTACATATTATGAAACAAAGTTCCCCAGCCGCGTCTGTCTGTCGGTATGAACGCGATAAACTGAATAACTACCTAACAGATTTTCATACGATTTTCACCAATAGACGGAGTGATTCAAGAGGAAGGTTCATGTGTATAATTCACTCGTGCGAAGCCGGGGCGGGTCTCAAAGTAAATTTTGCTGGTCATTATTTATATATAAGATGAGACTTATATAAAAATATTGACCAGCAAAATTTACTCAAAAGCGAATTAATTAAAGGGAGATCAGGAAAGGGATCTGGCGTGAGGTTATATATAGATAGATAGATAGAGATCAGGAAATAAAACTAGGACAAAATTAATGATATTCTTTAGATTTAAACAGTGGGGCGGAAAAGATTTTATTTTAAAGTCCTGGACTTAAATATCGTAAGGCAGCAAATATCATATTTGGGGCATGGGCGATGATGCAATTAAGCCAGTTTTTAGAATAATATCATCATTATCATCAGCCCGTATCAGTCCACTGCTGGACGTAGGCCTCAGCCGCTACTGAGCTCGATCTTCAGCTCTCCTCCAATCCCTGCCCGCTGCCTTACGAATATCGTCGCCCCACCTAACTACAGGGCGCACTACACTACGTTTGCCGACACGCGGTTTCCACTCAAGAACCAGCTGCCCCAACGGCCATCGGTTCTGCGGCATATGCGACCTGCCCACTGCCACTTCAGCTTGCTAATTCGATGAGCTATGTCGGTAACCTTGGTTCTCTGACGAATAACTTAGCGGAGCTACCTTGAACTGGTGGACAAGCCGCATGGTGAGTGTCCACGTTCGGTCTCCGTATGTCATTACAAGTAGGACGCACTGATTAAGAACTTTCGTTTTTAGGCATTGGGGTATGGGCGATGAGAAGCCTAGAATAAATGGAAAAAAAAAATATGGAAAAAACTGTACCTTTAACATTGAATTGGTAGATAGCTTGCGTGTTTTTGACCAATTCAGCTGAGAGAGATTTGCCGATGGCCGAGAACAGAGTTGGGATCTTTCCATCTTCGGGCTCTTTCTTCTGTGTATAAGAAATATACAAAATAAATATTAGTTAAGTGATAGTTAGTTATTGTTTCATCTGTAAGATGCGCTCCACCTTTATTCACATAGGCTTCAGTCCGAATTACGCTAATATCGATATTGGCGCTTATGTGATTCGTTCCAAAACGACGTAATATATCAACTTCATACTGAGCCGTTATCGCTTTCAGTGTAAGTTTGCTGTGCTGGTGTTCTTTCGTAGCACATGTTACAGAAGCGTAAAACTAGACGAGCACATTCGCACTGTAAGCAAGTAGGAGACAAGGTGAGGAGCGATGTTATAGAAGGGCGCAGAGGGAGGGCAAAACTCCACCCCATATTAACCTCCAGGCCCCTCTAGTCAACATGTGCGATCTAATTTCTGTACCTTCTGCGAAAGGTGGTAAGTCGAAATCATAGTTTTGAGGAAAACGACTATAAAGTTTCAAAAATTCCACTTTTTTATCTACTGCACTTAATTAAAATGTTTATAACGGTTATTTATAGACAACTACTTAAAGGTTATATTCTCGAAGACTCAAGAAATTATTTAAGTAGTTTTCTCAATATTAACTAAAATATACACTTATATTGATTGGCACGATGATTTTTTTTTATACTTTTTATTTGTAAATAGATGTGAATTTACATGAATCATTACACTTGGTGTTGGTTTAGTGTCAGTGGTGTCGAATGATGTAAGTATTTGACATTAAAAACGCTATTTAAAAATGGGTTTATTTATAGATTACTAGTGGTGTATACTGACACAGGTGTAATGATATCAATTTGCACTATTCTTAATATATTTCTGCTGATCGTGTAAAAGGGGTTAATTTAAGATTAATTAGTAATGCAAAAATGTAATCAGTTCATGCCACTTTGTGGTAATATATCATCTTACATATTGTTAATTCTGAAAATTGTTTAATTTTATCAGTAAGCACAAAAAAAACTTTGTTTTAGGCGTTTGGAACATGGGGATCAGATTGAAAAATAGCGGATTTTTCTAATGCATAATGTGTAAAATATCAAAAGTCATTTTACATCTCGAGTTGCATCACCTTTCACAGAAAGTACAGATTTAACTCATTCACTATACACAAACACTATAGTAACACAATGCAGGCGACAAGAGTCGGGAGCACAAAATATTAGTACCTATTTTATCTACGAATTGATCACTTTCTATTGACAACTGATAATAGGCATACGCCTATTGGAATCGACTGACGATTTAGCGCAGTGGTTAAGAGCTTAAGCCACTCCGCCCACTGTGTCTAATAGTCCCGGGTTCGATTCCCGCACGGGACAAATCTTTGTGTGACCCACAATTACTTGTGAATTTTCATGTTTGTAAACGCACCCACGATACAGGAATAAATCCTAAGAAAGGGTTAATGTCGATCTCCATTCCGATCTCCGTCTCGAACTTATTCGCGCTTATATTAAAAAGGCGCCAACCCGCGAACACGTCCAACCATCGGAACCCCGTAATCGTAGCCACGATCGACTACGCACCTGACTCCACTTCTATCGGCTGGTATCGCCGCCCGCGGTATATTCTCACCGAAGGTCCTGATGCCTTTCCTTCCCTTCTTTCAAATACAGATCCCGCATATAGGATCAGACACCGACCTCCCTTGTCCGCCGGCCGGTGCGAGGTACGGCCACGGCGAGGCACCTAGTATAAGTACTCCTCCATAGCGACTGCCCAAGCCGAGGCTGTTCATCCTTTAGGCGCCCTTGATCTAGTTGCCCCCTTGGCCTTCTGGCTCGAGCGTAGGGGTTGCACGCTCGCCTTCTTGTCCGGTGAAGCTGTAAAGGCCCCGCCACCAACAGCGTAGACCACTTAGACACACACATACACACAAAGCATACGCCTATTATTAGTTGTCTTTTGGACATACATACGTCTACCGCGTCCTAGTTAATCAACACAAATAGAATACTGGCACAAATGGAGTATATGCTCGCGACTTTACGCCTAAAAACTTTGAATTTAAAGAATAAAATTCTCTAACAGCTATTGTCATGCGTTTTCCATTCACCTTAGTAAATTAAAAGCTTTTTATGGATATAAAATTAATGTACTGAAAACCCATGCACCAAGAATAAGTGGTCGCAGACACGTTTTCCAAATAAATTTTAAATTCGTCTACACCTCTGCCTGGTTGGGCGCCCCGGGCACGTCCAAAAAGAAGTCAGGCAATAAATTGCTTATGTTACCTGTGAACAAACACAGTTTTCCAATTCAATTGCGTTAATAAATCTGCCTATGCGTTTTAATACCGCTGGGTAAATCACTTCCATGAATCAAGGCGAGAGAAAAAGTTTTATATTATTCTTTATTTTTTTTTATTTATCATCTGTAACAACTACCTAATTATGGTTTTAGGAAGATTTTCTGCTTAGTCTATGACCACTCATTCTTAAATCTTTTAAATGTTTATTATGTACAAACGCGACGTCCATATTTATAAGAGTTAAATTACATGTTAAGTTTGAATTATTGCATAACATATAATATATGAATTGAATCTCAATTAATTCGACCTGTCAACTGTATGTTGAAAAGTCGATGATATGAAAGAAAAAAGAAATGCTTTCGCAAGGGATTTTCTACGAGAATCGAAAACGAGATCCCAATATGGGAGAAATTCATTCCTATTATTACTTGGATCGCAAAACAAGAACAATATCAAAGGCAAACTTTTAGAAATTTGTAAGCTTAAGCCGTGATCACACTTTGTGACCACGACTCCGACCTGACAGCCTTGAGACGCCATTGCAAGGCGGTTTGGATCCAACTTCACCCGACCGCGACTGCGACCAAGGACGTTTAGTGATGCAGTTATCGTTATAATAAACATCAATGTATCGATATAAAATGATACTGTTGTCGTATAAAAAGATAATGTGAAAATGAAAGTGATTGATGATGTATTGAAACATCAATCTTTTATTAAGCTTTCTTTATTGTCGACGTATCGATATATGATTTGTTTTGTAAAAAAAAACATCGCTTTGAAAATATCTATGTATCGATAAATCGATATTTTACAAGTTTTTATTACACTTTTTTTTATTCGTATGTCTGTTTGTCATTCTGGTTCAAAATTTGTGATCTATTTTTCAAACACTTGCGGGCATCTGCATGAGTTGAAATTTAGCATACGAATATAAATTAGCTGACAATGCAATAATATATTTCCTTAGAGGTCTGTATGCCAACACTACGCCTGTTTCCTACATTGTACTAACCTAAAGCGAAATCGATACATAAATAATTTGCCATTTAAAACGTCGATGTCTTGCCTATCAAAACATAGATACATCGTTATCACCCTTAGTGCTGAATTCCATGTCGCTGCACGCTACACGTCCTTCTGTGAAGAAGCGCGCGCGCCGACCGATCGAAGATAATTATTTCTCAGTCTACCTATTTCTCTAGTTTATCCGGACCGGAAAGATGGAGATGTTTGAAAAATAGATCACATATTTTAAACCAGAATGACAAACAGAGAATGAAAACTATAAACTTGTAAAATATCGATTTATCGATATTTTCAAAGCGATGTTTTTTTTTACAAAACCTGAAATCATACATCGGTACATCGACAATAAAGACAGCTTAATAAAAGATTGATGTTTTGATACATCATCAATCACTTTCATTTTCACATTATCTTTTTACACGACTACAGTATCATTTTATATCAATACATTGATGTTTATCATAACGATGACTGCATCACTAAACGTCCTTGGTCGCAGTCGCGGTCGGGTGAAGTTGGATCCAACTCTGACTCCGACCTAACCGCCTTGCAATGGCGTCTCAAGGCTGTCAGGTCGGAGTCGTGGTCACCAAGTATGATCACGGCTTTACAGGTAGGTACAACTCACTCATTAAATTTTATATCAAAGATATTCATAAAAACAACTAGGATATACATAATATAACATATATATATGATATGTATCTGTGAAACCACTCATACAGAAAGTTCTAAATGTAAGCGCTAGTTAGTCCGCGCACACACCTCTTCCTTGTAATTGGCGGCGCTGGTGTGGTAGCGGCGAACAGAGGCGCTGCTGACGGTGGTGCGGTGATGCTGCAGAGACTCCGGGTCGTCCAGGAACCCGTCCAGTAATAAATTATCTGCTTTCTCTGTGACACAGTTACCCCCATGTAGTCGCCTGTGGCTTTCCAGCTAAATAGGGCCTTTATACCATCTTCCAGATGAGTTTTGGAGCCTAGACGCTGTGTTAAACAGACCTATTTCTGGACAGACTTTTTATTGGGTCGGAGAAATAGATCATTTTTACAGACACCCGTTCGCGACAGGTGAAAGATTATGCCGAAATTCCTAACGACTTAAACCCATGTTTTAGTTCATGGCTGTGCCTGGTGCGGATTGCTGAAAGGTGTAGACAACTATCTACGATTCATAAGCGACGTCTATAAATAATACTTTTGGCAGAAACACTTGCCTAGAATATTATAATCAAGAAGCGCGCATCAAATTGAAGCAACAATAACTAACTGCAATGCTAGTAGTACCACGTTCAGGCGAGTAGTCACTCTGTGACCGTCTTGTGTCAAATTAAATTGAATTATGTCGTCTTGTGTCATTCCTGTCTGTAAAAATACTGTTTAGCTCAAAAAGAAACATGATGGGATCACATTTCATACCTAACCAGGGCATTCAGGTGCCGTATTATTTAAATATCGAATTAATTCTGAAGTTGTCATAGTAAAAGACGCGTCCATTTTGTTAGTGTTGCTAGTATAACAATATTATTTTTACCAAATTTTATTTACACAGGACTTTGTTGGTTCTAATATTAAATGGTTTAGTTAATATCAAGATGTATGGTTTAAATATTTAGTGAAGATGATGAAATTATTTTGCCTACATTATATTACTACTATTATTATTATTTCGCCAACCCGCACTGGGCCAGCGTGGTGACTTATGGCCTAAACCCTCTCGGTTTGAGAGGAGGCCCGTGCCCAACGGTGGGACAGTTTCTTAATAGGGCTAATATTATTTATATCACTATAAGCCTTCATAGTTCCAGTATATCTATTTCTTGAGTTTAATAAGTATTAAAATACACATTACCATAACAATGATTATATTACCCTCTACTCAAATGCCATCGACATTTACCCTAAAAAGTGGTAATCTTTCCGGGTTGCCAACATTACGCGGGTGGGAAGAGCGGTGAGTGTGGGATATTTGTTGATTTTTTGGCTTAACCGCGCGGCGTGCAATTACGACTGGACGCGGCTTCTGGATTATATTTATTCTAAGCACTATCCAGAGAGAATTTTATTTTAATTTTTTTTTTTATATGTTTAAATTTCCTCTTGCGAGCTGGCTATTATGTTCAGACATAACTGCACTATCTATCACCCAATGTGGATTAAACCATTTCTAGATGAAACTGCACCGATCAATATATTCCTAGGCTAAATTACAAAGCAACTTCACGAGAGAGTTCGGAATCCAACAGCACTGATGCTAGGAATAATCTGGACATTGTCCTTTCATTAGCCAACTTTTACGGAACGTAATATTGAAAAAGTATGGCATGAATACGAGAAATAAATATTGTCACTTTCGAAACTATTTTGAGGGACTCGTACTTATTCGGACCGAATTTTTCGCCCATGATCAAATAAACGAATCCATTCTTACACTATCTTGACCAAGCCAGCTACACTTGCCCTTGTGATCATGAGTTTTAGTTAAATGTGATTTATTCGATTTTATGTGCTACTGTTCTCATATAATTGCGGAGCGGGTTTTTCATAAAATATTGAAAATTAATTCGTTTCTAGTCGAGAGGCGAGGCGCGCCAAGAAAAGGTACAAATTACATCAAGTGGGAGAAAACGGGGCAAACGAAAGCGACCATTTATAGTCATTTTGCCTTCGTTTTTAAAGGATTTTATAAAGGTAAGATACTTGTTAATATACTTACTAGGATCACAGGCGTACGGCGTCAAATCTTTGATACCGGCTTCTTTGACAATGTCTTCATCGATTGCAAAATTGCCTGTGTACGTTTTGGGGTCCCTGTAAAATGGTAAATACAACTTAGTATTTTATAACAGGTTTGAAGATAGGGCTAATGTCATCAGAGCAATTTTCGAAATTATTAGCTTCACACCTATATTCATACATGTTGGCGTTTGCTCTTCTATATTAGTGGACTGCATATCCTTTTACACACCTTTACGCCCACATTCCCCAAGCGGGGGTAGCAGAGGTGTACCGAGTACACCCACTTTTCGCCGACGATATTAGGCCCCTTGTAATAGGGGACGAAGCTATTACCATATACCGGCCACAATCCCAGACTCAGGACTCATAATTGGAAGTTTTTTCTAGGACGTCTAGAACACCAAGCGACTTGCCACTAGACCAACGACGCAGTCAAGGCATCTCCTTTTCTCTAATTTTATAGGTGAGCTGAATGTGAAACAAGTTCCAGTTGCTGAATCGTTTGTTCTATTAGGTAAACTAAACAGACAGAAACATCTAAAGAGTTAACAAATTAATACGTGCCCACCGAGCCGATGCGCTGGCGAGAAGAGAGATTAGTGGCAATATTGCCAGTATGGCGAAAATAATTTCCCATAAATTATATTTTTATTTTCACATTACACTGAAGATGTTAAGTCCATGTGCCACTAAACCAACGAGGCACTGAATAAAGTGGTATTCTAAATTAATTCCCGATGAAATGATAGTAATAAGATTGTTGAAATACCCATTTAGCGATGTCATGAGAAAATTGTAAGATCCCTAGCGACCTACTCTAGCTTCGCACGGGTGAATTATATACATAAGCCTTACTCTTGATTCACACAAAAATCCGTTCGGTAGTTATTAAGTTTATCGCGTTTAGACCGACAGATGTGGCGAGGGGACTTTCTTCAATAATAGGTAGTGATCTAACGTGCTTATAAACTGTGGACAGATTATGAAAGGACTACACCATTTACATTTACAGATTTGACAGACGCAATTCATAGTTTACATTACAAACTAATTACGAGTGTCTTACGTTTTTTTTTTTAAACGTAACCCACTCTGTGATTTATTCCTGTGTCGTGGGTGCGTTTACAAACATGAAAATACACATACACAAATGCCCAGACCGGAACAAATAATTGTGGATCACACAAAGATTTGTCCCGTGCGGGAATCGAACCCCCGACACAGTGGACGGAGCGGCTTAAGCTCTTAACCACTGCGCTAAGTCGTCCGTCAAAGTAAAAAGTTACATTTCACTAGTTTGTTATACAATGGGTCACTTCCTTCCCTCTAATATGGTCGAGGGAGGTGATGGCTGCTCAAGTAGCCGTACTCGTGAACGGGTGCTGCTTGTGGAGACTGGTCCACCCAGAATCCTCTAGCTTTTCATTATAACATATATTTTAAAAATATTATTCTTAGTCTTGTACCTCAGTCGTAACGCTTACACTGGAGCTGGATCGCATAAATGACTTTGTATATTACAAAAATGTATGTATCTATACAAAACATGATGAAAAAAAATGATTGGAAAATTAGGCAAAAAAGACAAGCCCGCTGAGTTTCTCGCCGGATCTTTTCAGTAGAGGCCGGGCCCGGTGGTAGATTAGTAAGTTAAAAAAAAAATGTAAATATGACAATTTGTGAAGAGAGTTTGAGTTTAGTTTAAAGATTAGTTTTTTATTTATCTAGTAGGCATTGTACAATTTCATACAAATAAAAAAAATGGTGTCAGGAATTGGCGTTGTAAACATTAAAACCATCGACCATAAATAACGACGTACCATAATGTTTTAAATTTAACGGAATTTTAAACTTACTTGCACAGCATAACGTAGGCGGCGTCAGACACAATCTCGGGTTTGCGACTGGTCGACGTGTCGCCTGTGAGCATCTCGATGGCGGCTGTGGCGATAGCTACAAAAAGAAAATCAGCTAGCTTATCTATTGAGCCAGCATTTTAAGTGTTACGTAGCGGGGTAATTAAATGCCGATTAACAAAGAGCCTTATTAGGCGCTGTACGCACAAAACGGTACGTCGAATGCAATTTGTGTGTACTACTCTCGTTAGTACCCAAATACTGATTCCAAATCGCTGAGTCACTCGTAGTATCCGTATATCGTTGCTAAGTTTGCCGGTGTATTCCACTTAGATCGCTTGTTTGATCGAATGACATTCCGAACGGGTAGTCTTAAGTAATCAATAACTTTCATTCTTTTGACTATTCATAAGCAATTTTTGGTCTCCATGATTAAAAAGCTTTTCTTTCTATGTCCATCTATATAATTACGCCATATCCAGGGTAGGCACGTAGTACAGAATAAAAAAAAGATGATTTTGTTGTTATCGCGCGATGTCGCCAAACTTGTTGAACAACGTCGTTGGTCTTCGACCGGCCATAAAGAATAAAGGTTAGTTCAAATAGCCGACGGAGGCCGACGGAGCGCGACGGCAGCGCTCGGCTACGTTCGGCCGTGACGTTTGCCGTCGCGCCGAGCGGAGCGTACAATCAGTACATTACAACTCTCAAGCCGCACCACCGTCGCGCTCCCGTCGCGCTGCGTCGTCTATGTGGCGTAACCTTAAAGTTTTGGTCAAAAGCCAACAGAGCGCGACGGCGTCTTGCTCCCCCCGTACTTCAATTGTTGTCGCGTAGCACGTGACGGCGGCGGGTCGTGAAGTTTGCCGTCGCGCCGAGCGGGCCGCGCTGTGTGGCGTCTTCCGTACATTATAACTCCCCAAGCCGCGCCACCGTCGCGCTCCCGTCGCGCTCCCATCGCGCTGCGTCGGTTATGTGGCGTAACCATAAAAGGTTAAATCTACTCTGCCCCACAACCTAAAACGATTAGTGACTGCGCAACATGACTTGCAAGTTGCAGCTTACTCAGATTGGCACAGTTATAATACTCGTAGTGTATGGGCCTACCCACATACGCGTAGTGTATGGGCCTACCCACATACGCGTAGTGTATGGGTCTACTCACATACGCGTAGTGTATGGGCCTACCCACATACGCGTAGTGTGCCTAGACCGAAACAAATAAATGTGAGTCACACAAAAATTTGTCCCGTGCGGGAATCGAACCCGCGACTATTCGACACAGTGGGCAGTGCTGCTTATGCTCTTAACCATTGCGCTAAATGGTCTGTCAAACTGTCTGTTACTTTATAAAAAATAATAAGTTATGTTTAGACATGCTAGGTTACCTGTCTTAGGCCACAGAGCGTTGACACCAATGTTTAGAGGCTTAAACTCTTCACTCATGCCTAGAACACACATGGACATCCCGTACTTCGCCATCGTGTACGCCACGTGAATCGAGAACCTGACAGAAAGAAATTCAATGAATCAGCTAGTCACCATAAGCCTATATTCCTCAAACGGTGAGGGGTACTGTGTACACTCCACTTTTCGCCGACTTTATTAGATACTATATAAATAGGAAGCGAGTGTATTGCCTCCATACCAGGAACAATGCTAATAGGTAAGGCTAAAATTTGAAAAAAAAAATATATACAAGGTTTAACATAATAAACGCAAGACCTGAAAGTAGTTTGTTCTAAATCGATAACTGAATTGATTCTAACTATTTTTAATGTATATTAAAAAAAAATTAAATTTGCTAAAAATGCTTTTACTCCTTCAGTGCGCTATAAAAAAACTAAATTTATTGTTTAATGCTTGATTCATAGCAATATGGAGATCACAAATGCATTCCTAATCTGTATTTCTCAAAATGCACACATTCATATACAAGTTTCATTGTTTATTGGGGTATAAAAGTGCTTAAAAAAGGGGCAAAAACATTTAAATTTAAAAATTTGGTTTTTGTTTTGAATTTATGAAGCAATTCTCTATTCGGGGTGTCTGAGGTCTTGCGTTTATTATGTTACACCTTGTATATATACCCATATGACCTCTTCAAACTGGACTGGAACCAATTTAATAAGTACTGGTTGAACCAGTTACAATAAATTATTATTGTTTGCATAATTCGCATTTACCGTGACCACAGTTGCAACTGGACTATTTGATTGTGTTGATAATCAAACGTCATAATTATTTAGGTTATCATTAAGATAATATTTTTCATAAAAATAAATTGAAATATGTACAATCTAAATTACTAACCAGTACGGGTTCATGTTCAGAGGTGGTGACAAATTAAGTATGTGAGCATGATTACTGCTTTTAAGCACGGGCAAGCATAATTTTGACCTGAAAAGAAAAAAAATTACACAGATTTTATATTTATTACATAAATGTCAATGATATGTTGTAAATATATGTATGGTCAGTTTAAGGCATTCATATCTATTATTTCTTATAATCCTCACTAGAGTTATGCGGCTAATTAATTAACTCCATCAAAGGACGGACATTTAACGATTGTTTGAGTCAATTGGAAAAAACTCTTAGAAATAGTTCTTAGATAGATAGATAATACTTTATTGTTCCACCAGAAATACAAGAAGGAAATAAAAAGATACAATATTTCAATTGAAAGATAGTGTAACAATGGGCGGCCTTATCACTAATAGTGATCTCTTCCAGGCCATCTTTGGATGGAGAGGATCTAAAGAAAACACAAGATTTAGGGGTGTACATAGCTAACAGAACATAACAATACACAAATAAATCTATCATAAACTACTTAAATAATATACCTATATATACACAAGTAAAAATAATATACACGCGTCAAAGATAAGTCTATAATATTAAACAACTAGCAACAGCATATAGAAAACAACAAAATTTAATTTAATTAATCGGTGATGTAGAACTTTTTCACTTGACCTCTGAATATATGAATAGATGGAGCACTCCTTATAGAAACAGGTAATGAGTTCCACAGTCGTACGGCTTTGACCGTAAAAGAGTTATCATAAAAGGTGCTAGAGTGTAGAGGCATTACGAGAGCCAAGTTTTCTGATGACCTTAAAGAATACGAGTTGGAAAAGTAAGGGAAATTAAATCGTTCCTTAAGGTAGCTCGGGGAAGACTGACTGAATAAAATATTGTACAGAAGACAGTATGAGTATTCCGGCGAAGACGTATAGGGAGCCACTTGAGCTTAGAACGAAACTGAGATACATGATCATATTTGTGCAAGCCAAATATAAATCTTATACAAAAGTTTTGAAGACGCTCATGTTTATTTAACTGGTCTTCAGTGAGATCTAGATAGCAGATGTCAGCATAGTCGAGAATAGGAAGCAACAGAGATTGTGCTAGAGCAATTTTAGTGGTAATAGGCAGAAAGTTTCGCAGTCTTCTAAGAGAACTTGCTGCAGCGTATACTTTGCGACTGGCGTCTTGCAGCTGACTAGCCCAACTCATACAGCGATCCATCGTTAAGCCCAAGTTTTTTACAGTTTCACTGTACGGAATCGACACTCCATTAAAATTAATCCGCGGAAGTAATTAATTTTTTAGCTTTAGAAATTTAAATACTGTATATTGTTTTCCATTTAAAGTATTATTTAGTGTATATAAGGGCACTATCGCATCGGGAAACTGTAAAGATAGCTGTTAAGGATAATTAAATAAATATACAAAAATGAACCTCACCCTCCTTGTCTTGGTTCTCCAGTTTATGTATATATTTATATGTTTACTTTTAGGTTTTTAGTCAAATTCAGGTTTCCTTCTAAAATATATTCTATCTTATATCAATTATATTGTATAAAACTTTTCTCTTTGTAATATTAGTCTAGATGACTAGAAGAAGAAGTTAATGATGGTATGTTTTTCCTTTTGTGTACATTATTAAGGGTTACTTCCCAGAACTAAATTAAGTTACTCATGTTTTATTTATTATTATTGGTTGTAATCTGTCTATGTACCTATTTAATAAAATAAATAAAAATAAATAATACTTTTGTAGTAATGGTAGTAGGTAAAATTGTTGCCTTCCTCAACTCTATTTACACCTTTCCATCACTTAGTTTTGGGAAAAGAAAAGTCGGAAAGAAACTTAAGCTTGCTGTACATAATTCACTTTACATCATTCATGATATGTATAAGCTCTTATTAAAGAGTACATAATACAAACAAATAATATTGAATTGAAATATTATAACTAAAGTATTTCAGTTTGAAAAAAGGACAATATTTATTAGGAAACAAATATAAATAATTTTTAAACACTTATTTTTACCACTTTAAAGTCGAATTAGAATTTCTACTATGAACTTACGCTAAGAATGTTCCTCTAGTATTAATATTGTGCATGAGGTCATATCTCTTCATGTCAGTCTGTGCAGTGCCCGTCAGCGAGATAGCCGAAGCATTGTTAACCAGTATGTCAATGCCATTAAACTGCAATAAAAAAAATATTGTCATAATAACAATCCAAATAAACAAATCAGAGATAAAGATCCTACATCCAGTTTTTTGGGTATGCATGTACTTTAATACTGCGATGACAATCCATATAAATCTCTTCAATAACATTAATTATACAATAATTGCTCCTGCTAGAAATTGATTATGATGGTATGAAACTGATTTTCAACATTTTTCATGACACTACCTGACTAGTATGAAACACTTTTTTCAAGACTGTACCGTATTTCATATTTGAAACATAAAAAAATACAGGTTATAGTCTGTACTATTTTTATATGTTGCAAATATGAAATCCGAACAACATGTAAGAGCCTAAAACAGACATATTTTTACATCAATTACATAACATGCATCAAAAAAGTTCTAAGAGAGAAATGAGTTGACGTGACAAATAGATGCAACCTTCACATTAATGTGAATGAAACACATACATTTTTTTTTACTTTTCTTGATTGTGTTAACCTACAAAATATGTCCTTTAATAATAATAATCATTTTCAGCAAGTGATCTCAGCAGGTAGCTTACAAAACATTAACTTCTCGCAAAGGGCCTCGACATGTTGGACTCATGTCCCCATGCAAGCCTTTTAAAGGTCTGGGTAAAGCCCGTGAATCTCAGCAAGATACATATAATAATAATTTTTAAACTTTCTTTTTTTGTCTTTTTACTAATTTTTTGAGACTAGCGCCCCTTTATAGAAATTTTGCGACCCCTAGGGGGTCACAACCCACATGTTGAAAAACACTGGTCTAAAATTCAAATTCCACCTTTTAATTGAAAATATGATAACAGACTACACACAACTGGAATAATTGGCATAACAGGGGAGAGGCCTGTACTCTGTAATAGGTACAGGTTGATTGATGATGACGGAAATAAAAATTACCTTCTTCACAGCTTCATCAATAGCTTTCTGTACTTGTTTTTCATCTCTAACATCGACAATGCATGGCAGCGCTTTCCCTCCAAGTGCTTCAACTACAATAACACTTATAATTTAAACTAAAACCATTAATCGATTCATATTGAAGAACAAGAATATTAATATCGAAAAATAAGTCCAATTAAGAGATAAATAAAATTAAAAGAATAACATTTCATTGATCTAGGTCAAAGTACCTAAATGAAAAGATCAAAGTCCAAGAAAAATTAAAATCGTATTTTTACCAATAAGTGCACATTTTTGACTGAAATAATGATGCAGAATTAAAAAGACGTCATAATTAAGTATTTTTAGATGGTGTATGCTACTTACTTTCTTCAGCTGCTGTGTAAATAGTACCAGGTAACTTAGGATGGGGTTCAGCAGTTTTCGCGGCAATTACGACATTTGCTCCATCTTTAGCCGCCTTCAAAGCGATCGCCTTGCCTATGCCACGAGATGCCCCCGTTATAAACAGGGTCCGACCAGCCAATTTCCTACAATAACGTTAAAGATATCAAATATGTAAAGAAAGTTACCCAGATGAATTAACATTCGAAATTCAATCAACTTACCCAGTGTTAGCTACTAAACTCATTTTTACTTAAAAGTTAAATTGATACGTTAGAAAATTATGTTTATCAAACCGTTTAACCAAATATTAAATTTTATTTAGCTTGATGATAAAATTTAATTTGAAAAGAATTCACTGGCTGTCAGTGTCGATGACCGAATGACGTTTGTTGTTGTCGTGCCTCCGATGCACAGTTTATATTTGACGTTTTTAATACGTTTTGTTATGGTTTTTGTAATATAGCGATAATAAGTCTTTGGGCTTGAAGTGGGAATAATGATAACAATAGCAGCGGCATGCCTATAGTTAGTGGCAAAAATGAGTAAAACGCGCAGTTATTGGTGGGAAGTCGAAGAGTGATGTTGTCGATTTGTTTTAATTTACGAAACTTGTGTTATTTCGACTAATAATGTGTAATGTTGGTGGAATATTAACCATTATGTGTTCTTATATGTGCATGAGTGAAGGTAATTGTAACAAAGTGATAAAACGTGCCCTTTCGACTTCCCTCAAAAGGCCGTTGCAATTGGTATGTAAAGTATCCACCACTTTACTATCTTGGATAGGGTACTTCATTAATTTCATTAGCATCGTTATCATCAAATTCATCGGGGAGTCGAATTAATTTAAACAAACACGATTATATATCTCACTGGACACTGGCAAAATACACATATATTTAGTGTGAAGCCATAACTTGAAGAAGAAGAAGAAGAAAACGCGGTGACAGTTGGAACTAAAAAATATTAATAGGGCAGCACCACTTTTTTTTTTCTTTATATTTATTACGACGGCGGCAGCACCACTTTGATTGACAATTGCTAGTAGCTTCCGTGCATGGAAATAATACAATGGATTGAGCACTCTGCGAATAAAACGGAATGACAAGGATAGCTCTCATTGAGAGCCCGACGTCTCTTTCTAAGTAGGGTGACCAAACATTGTTGCGATTACGACTTGTTGACATATAATTAACGTATAATTCTCGGGCACTGTTTATTGCCGTAATTCTTTCTTTCTAGTAGTAGTCGAGCAGTAGTCAAAGTTTTTGATTAAATTGTCCATATTCTTGCTGACTGTATCTCCAAATATAGCAAAAATTAAGGATAGTCTCCTAGGGCCGTTTTTCTGTATCTACAACGGTTGTGATAGCTGCCCTTACTTCCCCATCTTAATCCATCCTGTATATAAAGATGAATTGAGAAGCTTGTTCGTTTTGAAGTCGGTAATAAATGGTTTACAGCGTATTTAAACCATATCAAAAATAGGTATAGTCCGTATTACTTTTACCTTATGGTCACCGTATTGCATAGTAATGGGTGCGAACGTGACACCGGGCGCAAGGTTATTGCTTTCACTCATAATGGAGGAACCATGTTGTTTAAATCATAGAAAATGCAATGTTGTGTCTGTGAGTTTAATTTTCTTTTGATAGTACTGAATCCATTGTATTATATCCATGCTTCCGTGTCATCGAGCTTTATTCCCAACTAATGTTCGTGTTTATTACAATTCTAAGATTTATCGAACATTGGTGGCTCGCTTATTAAATTAAAATATAATATATTATTATATAAATATACATCTATAAAAAATGATGTATAAAGTTTTTGTGGGGTTCGGCCGAATTTGAAGCGTGATGAATTTTGTCCCAAATCTTATATATTTACGAAAATACTGTAGATGTGATAGGTATTTATTAATCATATCTAGGTTCTCCAAGCCAATGAGATCTTCATATTGCTTTTGAAATACCTAGTATTATCGATTATATTGGTGTTTGTTGTCTTACTTACAAATTAATACACACCGTCACGCATATATTCCCCAAGCAGGGGTGGCAGAGGTGTACTGAGTACACCCATATTTCACCGACAATGTTAGGTCCCATGTAATAGGGGGCGAGACTATTGCCATATTCCAGATTCCATTTCCGGGCGCAATTCCAGACTCCGGACTTATACTGGGAATTTTTCTTTAGAAAAACTTCATTTGTCCGACCTAGGATTTGAACCCAGGACCTTGCGATCACAAAGCGCTGTGCTTTGCCACCAGACCAACGAATCAGTCAAATTAATAATAGATGTTACTTTTTGTGGTTTAACATGTGGTGTATATCTTAACTCAGTATTTTTATTGAAGGACGTCCTCTGCCATTGCGACGCTCTGGCGGCGCGGCGAATGAAGCTACTGGGAGTGGCCTATCCAAATCCAGAGGAACTTTGGCTCTCTCCCCCTGCTGGAATCTACAGCCTGGTTCTTCAGGTACGTAAGAACATCTAGGCAAGGACAGCACAAAAGATCCCATCGGGTCGATGTGCGCCTGAGGTCTCCTCAGTCCGATAAGCCAACAAAATAAGATAAGATGATGTTGCGGGAAGCCAAGACAATTTATAGACGTTTGGGGGAGAATATTTAGATGAGAAGTTTTTTCACTACGATTTAATTGATTTAAAATAAAAAAACTATACCCATTATAAACGAGGTATTTCATTTACCCTTATGTTTATTATCATATACAACCTACATATATGGAACGAATTATGGGAGTGGAGGAACAATAAAGGTCTGTAAGAATCTGTTGATATTCTCATCTACCTACCTCGCAAAATTGTAAATAGAACAAACCATAACTGCCCCACTGCGAGACTAGTCTTGTCAATTATTAGGGTTAGAAATTTATTTCATAATAGGATTATTAATAATACAATGAGGCGAGTTCGTCACGGGTTATATGTTTTAGGCTTTTTATGGAGATTTTGTAAATGGGGACCGGAGTGGAGACAGCTTTCGTAATGTGTATTATTCAGTAGTATTCTTGACCTGTCTGAGTCGTTAAATAACTCACTTCGCTTCTCAGTAACACAATGCAAAGACTACAGGAAACGTCTAAAAATAACAAGTATATTGACGCTTTGAGTCGTAGTATACGGGGTGGTCATATGCGCGATAAAGGCGCCTTCAATTTTTTTTTTACTATTTTGCCAAGCTATAGTTTCGTGGTGCTAAGTTCTGAACAATCGAGTGAATTAAACTTTCACAGTTGATTACACGGCAAAGCGGTAGACCCTCTATTCTCTAATATGTATCTACAAGGTGTAACATAAATTACGCAAGACCTCAGACACCCCGATTAGATTATTGCTTTACCAAATCAATACGAAAATCAAACTTCCAATTTTAAGGAGTTTTCTACTATTTTTTAAGCTTTTTGGTACCCAAATTAACTATAAAATTAAATCATAATTAACTTTTGTATGCGTATTGGGGTGTGTAATAGAAATACATTTAAAATAGCCGTAATTCTGTGAACCATTATTACATTTTGTTTAATACAACGAACAGAACGAGTTACAACATTGTTGGAAAATATAAAAAAAATAACTAAAAAATAGTTGGAATCGACCCCGGTTTTGATTTAGAACAAACTACTTTCAGGTCTTGCGTTAATTATGTTACAGCTTGTATATCATCACGTCAGATCCCTTGCGGAGAGTACCTACAGAGTTCCAACAGGTTTTTTTTCTTACAAACCTCTCGGGCTTCCTTCACTCTCATAATTAGTATCACACACGCTCGCCGGTTACGGTTACCCTCTTTACCAATAAGTGCTTTGTGCAACATCGCTGTCGTTGTGGTGAGAATGTCGACCAGTTTGGCACCATGGCCTCTTATGTCTTCGAAGCGCCGGTAGAATATCGCGGGATGCCAGTATTAATGATGTCATCCGTCGTGCCTTTGCCAGCGCCAATGTGCCGGCCGTTTTAGAACCAAACGGTCTTATGCGTGACGATGGTAAGAGACCCGATGGAATGACAATTATTCCCTGGATGGGACGGCCTCTGGTATGGTACGCGACATGTGTCGATACTTTAGCGCCGTCGCATCTTCCAGAGACAGTCATTAAAGCTGGTAGCGCCGCGGATTCTGCCGAGTGACGCAAATACAGCAACTTGGATAAAGGATACTTATTTGAGGATACGTTTGGTGTGGAGACTTTGGGTCCATGGGGTTCAAGTGCCCATCACATTTTTGGGAAACTGTCTAAAAGACTGGTCGACACTACACAAGAGGGCTGGCACGTATCTCGCGCAAAGGATTAGCATTGCTATCCAGCGCAGGAACGCTGCCAGCCTTCTGGGCGCCCTGCCGAACGCCAGCGATTTGGCACAGTTGTAAATAGTGTATTATATTTTTTACTTTTTATAATATTTTTTATTTATTTAAAATATGGCGAGTTAGTTTAATTTTGTATGTTAAATGCATTTGTAGAAACAAAGATTGAAATCAATTATATAAACTTTTATTTACCAATAGGAAAATGTCCTAGGTTTGGAAGTAATTTCATTTAAGGTTTAGAATGTCTCATTTCGACCGTTCCTCAGTATTACATAATTTAAACAATTGTGAAATGTGAGAGTGGCGGACGTCGGAGAAGTCTGTAAATAAAGAGGCTGCTGGAACTCTGTGCTCTCCGCCTACCCCGCAAGAGATTTGGCGTAATGATGATATAGACAATTCTGTGCCTGTTCCATTATCAGCGTCTTTATCAGTAAGTATTGGTATTGAACCTTATCCATGGAGAATGATTACTTCGACTTCTCTCTCCTACCCTATCGTCCTATCCTAACGGTAGAGGGGATCATTAAAAATAACGACCAAGTGGGCTACGAGGAAGATTTGAAACTTTTTTGTGTATTGTGCCGCGAGCCTTTAGTTTGTCTCTTACTGAGGATATCTCTCATACCCAATTTACACACTACCCACGTGAAGTGAGGAGAGGTCAGTAGTTTAAACGTGCCACTTAGGCTCTACTTCGCTTCCCACACTGTCGCTGCTTGGCGCTCCCTTCGTTGGCGGTTTTTTGAGCGGGAGCCAAAAAGACCGAAGAAGACGGGTAACCAGTTCTTTAGCTCGTATCTAGTTTGTACTTTACGCAATTGACGTAAAGTTCATTATGCTTTAAGCCGTATACTATTTCGTTTTTAAAATTTGCATCCATTTCGGTCCACGGCAATGTAAATTGAGTCTAAAAATCAAACAAGTAAAAGAGATTTGAAATACATTTATTTTTGTGCATCACTCGATTATCCCACTCTTTCTAACTTCTAATGTACAACACCAGATAGGGTGAATACATACATGATAATCTAAAATAAAACTTTAAATTATTTTTATCATAAGACATTCATTTAGGCTTATTAAAAATTGCAATAATTATATTCTTTATTTATGGCTCGAATCATTGATAACTCTCTTTTACATATTTCTATAATTTCTTCTATTTTACACACTTCTTTTGTACACACTGATTAATTAGAATTTACAATTAGGTACACATTACGATAAAATTACTGTAAATTATAACATAAATATTGAGTATTTTTATTTATTTATTAAACAATCATTCAGTCCATTCACAATCATGTTGCTAAAAATATAATACTTTTTATGTAAAACCTTCAAACAACAAAATACTGTTAGAATCTGTCTTGTTTACCTATTTTTGGAGGGATACATACTTATCACAAACAATATTCTCACATGGGTATGAAAATTGCTGACAATATTTAAAAATCAGAATCTGTCTTGTTTACCTATTTTTGGAGGGATAAATACTTATCACAAACAATATACTCACATGGGTATGAAAATTGCTGGCAATATTTAAAAATTCAGACTGTTGATGTAAAAATAGACGAAATATTTTTCTTCAATCATTTCCTGCACAATTTATATTCTAATTAAAATTATAAAAATATATCTACACAAATAGTGATTAATTTTTTATTGCATATCTAAACTGTCCATAATAAGAAACGGTTTTTGACTAAGAGTTTCAATCAAAAATAATCCTTATTGATTTTTTTTATTGTTCATCTATATTATTATACAATTAACCACAGAATCAGCAGCACATAAGCCTTATAATGCCCGTTTAAGATTCAATTTTCCTTGATTTTCAAAAAGCGTTTCCTGGAATGGATAGACAATCTTTTTAAATTATTTACACTGGTAAATGAACTCCTACCTATTTCGATTACCTACTATATTTTTTATCTAATCGAAGAATATGACATGTGTGTAAGATTTGTAAGAAATAAATCGTGAATTTTGATGTGTAACAAGAATTGAATAATGTGTGCATTGAAGATAATATTTGTCGTTAGAATGTCCGGAGCCTGGCATTGGCTGGAATAATGGCAACAGGCTCGTCCTCTATTACAAAGATCTAACGGCGTTGGTGAAAGTGGGTGTACACAGTATACCTCTGCCACCCTCGGTTGGCGAATATAGAAGATATAGATATGGACGTGACTGTGTTTATTTTTATTTCCTTTTTTTGAAGTCATAACTTTTTTATGGGAGTGTAAACCGCTTCGTAACGTAACGCCTAACGGCGCCAGTCTGTCTGGCTTCCCTTTCTCTCACGCATACGGCAGCGGTAGGCAGGCTCTTCCTCTCTCACTCTAACCCACAGCGCTAGTTTAAGTTATCACTTCTGTCGGGCGTCCCGAGACGCACAAATTTTTTTTTCGTTAGAGGATTCCAGTCTTATATGCCCAGTAATCCAACTTTTTTTAAGGTTATACCAGTAAACCAAAGGTAAATAGGTAGGTAGATATTATTAATTGAAAATATTTTCGTCGAATTCAATGAATAACCCTGTTTTCCTCAGAGATATGATTTCATCATTGTTTTTAAAATCAACCAGGCATGTATGTACAAACAACGTATTTTTTCAAAAGAAAAAATTGTTTGTTTCAATTGAAAAAGAATACGATTTTAAATGATTTACTATGTATTGATTATGCTTTAATGGTATTTAGGATAATTACGACTGAATCTATGATCTAAGATAAGATTTGATAGAGCTACGGAACAGCACGACAAGAATTAGAAATACTACACAAGAATAGCTATTTCGTTTAAGCATTTCCTAGGTACCAGTCTAACAAATAATTTATGAAAATCGGTTCGTCGATTTTAAAGCGACGTTATTTTACAGTGAAAAAGCACCATAAATTCTGTTAAATAAGTATTTACTAATTTACTCACAACTTTCACTTAACTATTTAAAGCATCAACATAATAAAGAGTTGGCACCAAAAATGAAATATAATTTTCGTGTTACAGTAAAGATAGACAATGGAACGGACAGGGCCCTTATTCTAGTGTTGTAAAAACGTTCGAGTCGACACTTCAATGCTCGAGTCTTCAAGGTGTGGTTAAATAGCCGACGGAGCGCGACGGCCGCGCTCGGCTACGTTCGGTTGTGGTATTTGCCGTCGCGCCGAGCGGGGCTGCTGTATGTGGCGTCTCCCGTACATTTTAGGACATTATAACTCCCCAAGCCGCGCCACCGTCGCGCTGCGTCGGCTATGTGGCGACACCTTCAAAGTGCTTCAACGCTCGTAAACGTCAACTCAGCGCTAAACGCTCGACGCTCAGCCCTCACTTTTACAACACAACCTTATTCGCGGTGACCGATTAAACACGTTACCCGCGTTACGATTACTTTGTGAAATCAACACTTAATGTTATTTCCTGTGGTATACAGAATACCATTAAATTACCTTTTTTAAGAAGTTATTGTAACGCACTTTTGGTTATAGCGAATAAGAGCCCAGGGCCCCAATTCTACTAACCAAAACTCCAATAAAAACCAAATCTTTAATGCCACCGATCAAAGTTTAGTTGTATTAATATATTACGAGAATACGAAAATACTGTGTGGTGACGGTTATTCTATTTTCGAACAATTTTGATGGTATAATTGGAGCTTTGATTACGAAATTTTCAGGTATTTTAGAAAGCCGCAGTTGGCATTATATAGGTAGAAGTAGCTAGGTACTATTAAATACGTACCACTTAATTTATTTCGCCTGTGGTAAGGGTCTAGTAGCTTTAAAGACCTAGCCTACTGCAAGTTAAGCAGTTAAGAGCGGCTCTCAGCACCAATCATTTTTCCAACTTGTCTACCGTACTGTGGCTGCAGTTTCAACATTAAACACTATGCCAAGAAAAAATCATTGCCTAAATCTTCTTAAAAAAAGTTCAAATATACGCGGGCTGTTTGGCAGAATGTTGCAGTGCTGCCAACACATCGTGTTTGAGTCTAACGTATAATCTTCCTTTTCGCCATGGATTTTGAAGTTGTAACGGTCTGAAGTCGTCCCGAAGACATCTTTCGCGGGCGCCGATGACTGCGACCAGGCAAAAATCTTGTAGTTTCTCTGGGCCGTATACTGGGCCAGCTTTGCCCTTCAGTACGGCGGCCATGTTGAGTTGTTTGACAACCAGGTCGATGACCTCCCGCGCTGATGTGCGAGGCGTGACGTGCAATTTGAGCGACGTACCGGCCGCCAAGCCGGTTTCGTATGCGGCAAATACCTGTAAAAAAAGTTGTGTTTGTAAACATTGGATTATGAAATTGTTATTGAAGTGTAATCATGTGTGTGATTATTCTTTTGCTTAAGTGTGTACAGTGTACTGGTTTTTTATTGATAATTTAATTAAATTTATTTGCAACCGGTTAATCAGATTTCAGCCAAGTCTGAGTTGCTGCTTGAGAGAGTCCAGTTCAAATTGATAGATAACATTAATTTTTCAACAGTTTCACAAATATATATATATTTTTTATATAGTTTGCCAATAATGGTAATTACTTCTGTATAGTAATGAAAAAGAGAGCGATATGTTTGATCGACTGTTTTATTAGTACTTATTACACTATACTACTTATAGCTGGTTAATAGCGACTACCGCGCTATCCGCAAAAAGGACAGATCTATCCGACATAGTACACAGTCTATAAATATCTTACAATGAAAAAAGGAATGGATATGCCATCGAATTCAACTCTACAAGAGTATTATCACCGTACTTCATAACTTACCTGCAAAATGCCCGCTTGATCAGGCGTCCGTTGTTCCGACTTCATATCTTCACTATCGCTCCTCCTCTCATCAGTCTTTGGAACCTTATTGTTATACTCCGCATCCTCATGCGTCTCCAACAGCGGCTGGCGCTTCACACACAAGCCTGGCTTCGGAAACTCTTGACCAGTGTCCGTAAAATCTACATCACTTTTCACATTCGTCATGCTTTTTGACGCTATGACGTTGCAGGGGCTCCTATAATGCTTGTTCTGAGGACGGATTTTCAAAGGAACTGTAGTTAGAGGACAGCTTTGGCTTTCTGAGTCACTGGATAGACTCTGGGCGGACTCGGATATGTTACCTTTAGACGTTCTTACACTAATCATACTGCCTGGGTAGTATCCTTTCACGGTCAGTAGAGGGCTGGAAGTGGTTGATGCGCTCGCGTTAATACTGTGTGGTCGTGGCTTGGGTTCTACATTCTCGTTTTGGAGTACTAGTGTATCTTCGCTACGGGAAGGGGGTAACCGGTTGCTTCCGATGCTAGTGTGAGAACTAGACGATTTAATATCGAACTGCGAATTGCTGCTCATATAATTATTGCTCATTGCACTTGATTGCGTGAACTGTGAGTCAGCGCTACCTTTCCGCGGGAATTTAATAGTTTCCGGATTCAGAAATTGCGTACTGCATAAATTTAGAGTTGATACTGATGTTTGGCGAGGAGATAAGCTTAATTGTTGTTCAGATTTGCTGAATTCTGGATGGAGATTAGCGTGGTTTCCATTCCCAGCAGGACCAGGCCAAGATCCTCTACCAGGGGACGTTTTAGTTATTTTTCCGTCCCTTGATGGTATCTGGAGAAAATCCTTAAAGTTGGAATCTTTTTCCTTAATTTCGACGGGGCCGTCAACTGTTTGCGAGGGCGTTTTGTCAAGAATATGTTTGAGCAATATACCAGAACTTGGCGCAGCTTTGTCCTTATCTCTCGCGAAGCCTATAAGATCCATTAGCCATCGTTCCGCTTTCCAAACTGTGTTTAAATTGTTTTGGAGTTCTTCCAGTTTGTTTAGTCTCTCTTTGGCTGTCTGTAGTTCACTGCACGAGAACGCTTCTCGATGTGAATGGGCGGCTAAAGCCACGTCCAGTTCTAAAACGCAGCTGAGCTTCGAGTATTTGTTCAGGATGATCGTATGGTACGTTTGTAAATGGATCATTTCGAACGCTTGGATTGGAAGGCTCAGTAAATCGCCTTTTTGAAGGAGAATTTCTTTTTGTCCAGGAACAGAACAAGCTTGTTCTGCAGGTGGACATATCATGATGAAGCTGACGTCATTGTTCAGTTCGATGACCTCTAGGTCGTATATTCGGTGGGATATGACGCACTCGAGGGGTATCTCCATCTCTTTGAAGAGTCTTCGCGCGGCCGAAGCGATTGAATCTAGAAACATTTCTTGAGATTCTGAGGGTTTCTCCTGGCTACCTATCGTGGTGAGGCTGTTGATTGATTGTATTTCGTCGGTCTTGCCTGATTGCGTCTTCAGATATTCCCACTCCTCTCTGTAACAATTGTAAATTGAATGTAATTATTGAAATCTTTCTGAAATTTGCAAAAAGTAGCAAAATTCTTCATTTATAATTTAATATAAAAAATGTAATTAAAAAAAGTACGCACTTACAAGTAGGAAGGAATACTGATTAACATTAGGACGTCTTGGATACGACTTCTAGGTTGGACAAAGTATCATTATTTTTTTTTGTATTGAAAACTTCACAGTTGCAGCCGGAATTATGGCCACTACAATGGCAATAGGCTTGCCCCCTATTACATCTAAAATCATCGGCAAAATGTGGGTGAATACAGTATACCGCTGCCTTCTCCGTATCGGGGCTTGCTTCATTTGGTAAGTAGGTACATTGGCATCGAAAAGGTTATGATTAAGTTTTGAGTCTGCATATAGAATGACAGCGTTTCGCCGATACCGATAGCAGAACGTAAGATTACGTAAAAGACTGTCGTTAGGGCGCGGCCGCTCGCACTTCGGATAATTTCGAACTTGTCGAGTGAATAAATAGGTATTACTTCGTGCTGTTAGGCCCAAAGATTGTATTTAAATAACAACTAAAAGACACTATTTATTTTTAGTCAATTCTCACACAACTAATAAACTATAGCATTACTCTGTTGCTCACACGCGAGACCTCCTAAAGGTTTTTACCGTATTAAATACTCTTTGGTAGATTATTTTTGAATGCTGAGAAAACCGGTAGAGAGACACCAGGCCCGTGGTAAGTAGCAATTAGACTCAGTATCAAAATCCCGGATTGCGAAGTGACTCCAATGTCTGACGATTTCGATGAAAATCTGGGCTTTATAATAAAGTATATGCCTGTGTATATTCTGATTATAATATCAGCCTATACTGCCCACTGCTGGGCAAAGGCCTTCTCTCGCAAATCGAGGTGAGAGAGATTAGGTCATACTCCACCATGCGGACCCAGTGCGGATTGGTGGAGGCAGGTTTGTGGCCACCTGCTGTTGGAACTTATCAAGCCGCCTTTAAGGCTTCCAACTCGACTTAACGATTACCACATTAAGTGGCAACCGGGACCTACGGCTTAATTTAACGTAATTATATGATTAGCTCTTCAGAATTAGCATGGAGGTGGAAACTGCAATTCAGCTATATAATCGTGGAAATCGAGGATGTTGCAGTATGATGTGCCTTCAATGAGGATGTGTACTTACGCGGAGACGTGCGGATTGTCGCGCACGCGCGTGTGCGGCGGCACGTTAGGTGTCCGCGCGGGCGCCACGATGCGGACCACCTCCACTGACGACTGCAGCTTCAGGTAGCCCATGTACAGCCCGCGCGGCAGCTGCACGCGGGACACCTGCACATGTTACCATACCTACTTAATTTCTCGTTTACTTTTAATCCACTCGTGCAATTATGCAAGGAACTAGATATAAAATTAAAAAAAAAAAAAACACCGTCTCGCCTATATTCCTCAAGTGGGGGTGGCAGAGGTGTACCGAGTACACCTACGTATCGCCGACGATGTTAGGTCCCATGTAATAGGGGGCGAGCCTATTGCTATATACCGGGCACAATTCCAGACTCCGGACTCGTATAGGGAAATTTTCGTTAGAAAAACTACACTGGGTCCTGGGTTCAAATCCTAGGTCGGACAGGATTTGAACCCAGGACCTCGTAATAAGAAAGCAAAACGATTTGCCACTAGACTAACGAGGCAGTCCAAACCAACCAAATTAAATAGGTCTAATATATATGGAAATATAGGCCAAAGGGCCATAAGAGAAGGTCAATCAGTGCCTATATCTAAAGAAATGAGACCCATCTTATCTCTATGGTCAGTGCCAAGTGGATTTTTGACAGTCGTTAACGACGTTAAATAAAAAACGAACAAATGTATAGGAATGACATTTTATTTTGCAATGGAAAGTTTGTGGTCAGAACAATCCACTATCGATTGCGACAATAGAAACAAAACGCTTGCGACTTCTTTAGGCCCTCTGATATCTACGAGCTGTTGTTAGCAGCGGGCGATTTATCTGGCAAGCTATCACAATATACGGAGGGAACAATAAAACGTCCAGCAACGGACTCATGGTCTTCGGCAATGAGGGTACGAATAAATAGAGAGTGATGGCCCATCTTGTGGGCAGGCCTCCAACAAGATGGACTGATGACCTGGTCAAGATCGCAGATAAAAGCTGGATGTCAGTGTTGGGCATTTTCCAATTGTAAATTAATCCTCCTGAGGTACTCCGGAATAACAATGTCTTTTGGACGTCAAACGCCTCAGTCCCTTCCGTGATCATGGGTGCCGAAGAGCACTTTAAAACGCAGCGAAATCCGAAAAATTTCAATTGCCACTTAATTTTTTCACAATTATTTTTGCTCAACTCTGCTGGATGTATCACAAAGTCGGTCGTCGTAGCAATCTTTAGAGAAGACCTGTCTCCTGCAGTGGACGTCTTTTACGAATGAATAGGGATAGGTATCCTTTGGTGAAAGACAGGCGCGAGTGGTACACACCTGGTGGTAAGCGATCTGTTCGTGCACGGAAGCCATGAGCAGCTCTCCCATAGTGTTGTCCTCGCTGAGCACGCGGCGCCGCAGCCGGGCCACGGGCGCCCAGCGCGAGTTCAGCGCCGACACGGACTTGGCCGAGCGGACCGCGCACACGCACGACACTACGAGCGTGCCGTGAGCGTCGCGCAGCGGCTTGTGGTACAGCTGACCTGAGGAACATACAGATAGATAACACTTTATTGTTCCACCAAAAATACACAACATGGAAATATAATTAAAAAAATTAGGTAAAGGGTAAAAAGGTAGTGTAACAATGGGCGGCTTTATCACTAATAGTGATCTCTCCCAGTCAACCTTTGGATGGAGAGAATTTAAAGGAACCGCAAGATTAGGGGTGTACTGAATAAACAAATTAACAAACTATAAATAAATACTAAAATATATATCGATCTATCTATATTATACTGACTGTCTGACTGCCTCGTTGGTCTAGTGGCAAAGCGCATTGCTTTGTGATCACTAGGTCCTGGGTTCCAATCCTAGGTCGGACAAGTGTAGTTTTTCTAACGAAAACTTCCCTGTACGAGTCCGGAGTCTGGAATTGTGCCCGGTATATATCAATAGGCTCGCCCTCTATTACATGGGACCCGACATCGTCGGCAAAACGTGGGTGTACTCAGTTCACCTCTGCCACCCCCGCTTGGGGAATATAGGCATGACGGTGTGTACTCCATTCCGCTCGATCGTTTCTCTCTAATTACCCTTTTGCAGTGGAAGCCTGGGGTATGTGGGATAACCGTTTTATTTTACGTGTCAGCGTGGCGTTTAACACGAAAAGCCTCGTTCCAAGAATTGTATTAACGTATACATTAGACTATTTTACCGGCGTACAATACTCGAATCACGGGCCGACAAAAATTTATTTCAAGCGAGAACAGTCTTACCGTCTGAGCTAGCTTTGCTGGTCGTGGGATCGAGGTTTATCAAGGGATGCAAACAGCTCAAAGCTGATAGTTATGGCTATCTTAAGGGGAGGCCTTTGTCCTGTTCTGGACGTGATAATGAGGATGGCAAAAAGATTCGCCACATCTGTCGCACAAGTTCTTGAACCACCTCATTCAGCACAGAACGCAAGTTTAGTTCTAAACAAAAAGATTCGTGGCCTACCTAAGTCTTGTATGCACAAGGCCGACTGCATTTGCGCGGCCGCAGTCAATAGCTTTAGCCTGAAGTGGATCGACGAAGACGTGTGCTTCTCCATGTCTGATCTTAGTGCTTTCACGTCGTCCCAGCAGCAGGATACCTGAGAATACATCCGATCGATTTATTAAAGACGAATAATGATAAACAGCTAACTATATCAGGGCGTCGAAAAGAAGAGTATTCATGACTTAATTCAGCACGCTGCTGTGTTAGCCAATCTGTACTTCTATACTAATATTATAAAGGGGAAAAAAAATCTATTTTTGTATGTCTGTAACAATTAACTTAAAAAGTAATGGGCCGATTTCAAAAATTCCCATTATAAAGCTACCTTATCCAGAAGTAACATAGACCCTGTTGTCGACCGGGTACGAAGTCACGGGAAACTGCTAGTTTTATATGCTTTTAAAACATGTAGGTTTTTAAAACAGATGACCTTGTTTTTCTTTGCAGTAGTATAGACACCTAAAGAATTGATTTATGTTACGGACGATATGGGTTGAAGAAATTTGCGTAGTCTTGGAGATAGTTACCTTCATGAGCCAATGGAAATCGGTGTAGATGCAGGTGGGGTACGTTTCGTCAACTTCAATGACGGGTAGGAACTCTTCACTGGTCACCAACACTTTGTCCTCGTGGTACAGGATGCACGCCAGGTATACACCCCTGAAAAAAGAACATAATTAGTTAGTTAGTAGAACTTATATGAGGTTACGCATCCTACTTATATTATAAATGGGAATATTTGTATGTATAGATATTTGTATGTTTGTGACTCCATCACGCAAAACGGCTAAACGGATTTGGATGAATGGATAGTTTATTACCTGGATTAACATAGAGCATTCTTTTAATCCGGGAAAATGTAAGGTTCCTAGCCAAAGTCAACACGTCGAAATCGCGGGCAGAAACTAGTTATTTTATAAATTGAGAGTTTTAACAGCTATAGCTATTTGTAAAGTAAGTGATCTTGTTTATTATACATTAGTATTTCATCTTCTACACTTCCTTCATCAGCTCAGCCTATACTTGTCCACTGCTGAACATAGGCCTCCCCAATCGCTTTCCAGCGTAACCGGTCCGATGCCACCTGCATCCAACGACTTCCTGCGATTTTCACAAGATCGTCGGTCCATCTGGCAGGCGGTCGTCCCACGCTGCGCTTGCCAATACGTGGTCTCCACTCTAGAATCTTTCTGCCCCAACGCCCGTCCGATCTACGCGCTATGTGGCCCGCCCATTGCCACTTCAGCTTGCTAATCTTAACGGCTATGTCGGTGACCTTGGTTCTTCTACGAATCTCCTCATTCCTGATTCGATCGCGTAGAGAAACGCCGAGCATAGCTCTCTCCATAGCTCGCTGAGCAACTCTGAGCTTTTTTATGAGACCTATTGTAAGAGACCACGTCTCTGATCCATATATCATCACTGGTAACACACATTGACTAAAAACTTTAGTCTTTAGGCACTGAGGTATTTTGGATGAGAAGATGTTGCGCAGTTTCCCGAACGCTGCCCAGCCGAGTTGGATTCGTCGATTGACCTCTCTCTCAAAGTTGGACCTACCTAACCGGACTACCTGTCCCAGGTAAATGTATTCGTCAACAACTTCAAGAGTAGAGTTCCCAACGGTGAGTGCGGTGGGTACGACATGGACGTTAGTGACTTCCTTAGGGGGTTGCTTTTCCTAAAACTTTTTTATCATTATACTTGTGTAAACTTCAATATTTTGAACCCAGTGATAATTAGTCCGTAAGTTTTTTTTATTCAACGGATATCTTTAAAAAAGTAGTCATATATTTTTTTTAAACGTAGCCTCACACTAGGTTTTATTCCTGTGTCGTGGGTGCGTTTGCAAACATGAAAATTAACATACACAAATAATTGTGGAACCAAACCGGAACAAATAATTGTGGATTACCCAAAAATAAGCCTCATGCGAGAATCGAACCCGCGACTATTAGACAGTGCGCTAAAACGTCCGTCAAATTAGTAGATTCATATTATTAAAAATTTCTTGAGGATCGAAACAGGCTGCATGATGAATATGTGATAAAAATTTGCCTACGTGATCTTCATAAATCTTGAGGACCCTCGGTGAATGGTGTGTATATTCATCCATCCTTATCGACTCTTTCACCTTTAGCGGAACCAATAGGAGTCGGTATATACAATTGTGCAGTGTCTTTCAACTAGGCCCTGACGTCATCGCGGTGGGTGTGGTTAAAGTCAGTCTGTCATTCTCCGCTAAATGGTAAATACAGAAGTGGGCGGGGTGTTACGTGCTCTTTATCCCACGCTCCCTCGCGCAGTGACACGCTTGATTGTATAGGAAACATTAATAATTTGGTCTCTTCTTTATATTTCTCTCGTATGGTGTATGGTGTGCATACTACACCATCATCAATCTCTTCGGGGCCAACAGAGTCAAACGATAGCAAGATATCTTTTTTTTTTATTGGGACTAAGCCCGTCACACGTTCCCACCATTGTAATTCCTGTAAGCCAGGATCCACAATGGTCTCCTTAGATGAAACCAAGGTTGGAACCTTGGGGTGTCTCGGAAAGCGCTTCAATTGTCTTGAAATCCGCAAAAAAATGTAATTAGAAAGAAGAACAGGACGTGTAGGAAAAATAAAATTGCACTTTCATCCTTTGCAAATCAGGAGACACAATCAATTGGCACATCAACCATAGAGAAGGAGACTACAACTCTTATAGTATTTGTTTATCAGTTTATTTTTTAAAAACGTAGCCCCATACTAGGATTTATTCCTGTGTCGTGGGTGCGTTTACAAATATAAAAATTCACAAACACAAATACCCAGACCGGAACAAATAATTGTGGATCACACAAAGATTTGTCCCGTGCGGGAATCGAACCCGCGACTATTAGACACAGTGGGCGGAGCATCTCAAGCTCTTAACCACTGCGCTAAACCGTCCCTTGTACTAAGTGTCTTATAAAATACCTTCTCAGGTTCTTCTGGAACTTGCTGGCGGCGGTGAACAGCTGCCGAATGGTGGCGGTCTTCTTGCGCGGGTGGCGCGGGTGGTGCGGCGGCAGCGGGCGGGCGCGCGCGCTCGTGGCCGCCGCGGCCAGCGCGTCCAGCGCCGGCGCCGCGCCGCCGCCCGCGCCGCGGCACGTGCGGGAGGACACGTCGCGCCAACCTGACAGAAACAAACCCCATAAATGCAATGACGATTAGGACGAATCACTACACATTATAAAACAAAGTCCCCCCGCTGCGTCTGTTCGTTTGTCTGAAGGCGATAGACTCAATATGACGGACGATTTAGCGCAGTGGTTAAGAGCTTAAGCCGCTCCGCCCACTGCGTCTAATAGTCGCGGGTTCGATTCCCGCACGGGCCAAATCTTTGTGGTATCCACAGTGATTTGTTCCGGTCTGGGTATTTGTGTATGTGAATTTTCATGTTTGTAAACGCACCCACGACACAGAAATAAATCCTAGTCCTTCGTTAAAAAAAAAAAAAACTGATATTCATACCCGTATGAATATCAGATACATACCCGTATACTCTTGAATCCCGATTCAAGAGGATGGTTTATGTGTTTAATTTCCCCGTGCGAAGCCGGGGCGGGTCGATAGTTAAATATAATATTTACTTGGTGTACTCCGAAAAACGCGCAATGATTAAAATGGCGGTATATTTCTCATAAAGAAATTCACACGTTTGACAGAAGTACAATAAGAAACTAAAGTAGGGAAACGACTTCAATGTGAAGATAGAGATATTTATCAATATCATCACGCCAGATCTTTTACGGAATAGGCAGCGAGTACAGAGATCAAACGGGTTCTTTCAAAGTGTACATGATTGTTATATTTTTTGTTCCATGTCCAATAGGTAATTGCTTAAATGGAAGCTTTGCGACAGGCAATAGCCTGGCATACAGAAAATGGTGAAGTTGATACCAGGGCATAATGGTAAGGTACAGGAAAAAAATTGGAACGTTAAACCAAAAACCTTAGTACTATAGGGGAAAGTTAGTAAAAACTTTATTTTTTAGTAAAATTATGACCCTGAATTGCGGTTCAACCAATGAAAAAAGACGAGTTCTAGGACGACTTTGTGCTCTAATTCCATTGTAGTAGGATTATAAAATATGTAGAGAAAAATAAGCGGACCATAAGAATATAAATAAGTTAGCAAAACAGGAATTCCTTCTATAATTAAACACTAATTGAATGATGATTATTATAAAATATTTGAATGGTTCCAGGACTCACTGCTAGGCACGACACTCCTCGGCACTGACACTGCAAAAGGCCCCCATCCCTTGATGTTTCCAGCAGCAGCTCTGAAGAAGTACCGCCTGCCTCTAGTGAGGCCTGCAGCTAGAACCTTCGTTCCACTGTTGGTGCCGGAAGCAGCCATCTCACGGCACCCGCATACGTTTGAGAAATCCCCACGGGATGACCATTCAACTGTGGAAAGTTTACAATACATTGTGGTGACCAGAATAAACAGGTAGGTATACACATATAGTATTCTAAGAAGTTAAATTTATTAGCAGACTTTACAGTAATAAAAAAAATAATAAACACCGTTACGATGGTATAGATGTTAAACATTTCAGCAATTGAATTGTTCGTTGCTGGCATCATATTTAGTTACATCGGAGACCGTGGACCGTGGTGGATAATTTATGTAGAAGTTGCTTTTTAGTATGAAAATAGTCCCACGCCATGATTTTGTCTGGGGTGTTGGGTGCATTTACAAAACACAACAAAATCGAATGCTAAATTTATTTATCCCATACAGCACCAATTTTATGAACCTCAGCGCAGTTGTCTACTGCTTTTTTGTTTTTTCGACCTCTCTCGTAATTAATCGCTCCATCTTTTGAATCTATTCTTATCATTTACAAGAAGTTACTCCCGATGGATCTTTTTTTGTGTGTGTAAATAATGTACGCTCTTTATGAAGGAACCCTTACAGCTTTACCCAGCAAGAGGGCGAGCATGCAACACCTACGCTTCAATCGGAAGGGCGAGGGGCAACTAGCTCAAGAGCATCTCAAGGAGGAATGTCCTTGGCTTGGACTGTCGTTTTAGGGGATAGCATATACTAAGTGTCCAACCGTGTTCCTCTATACTGGTTAACTGGAAAGAGATTCTTAAACCTCTGGCGAGATAAGTGTCTGATTCTGATGACCTATAGGATGTATACCTCTATACTTAGTGATGATAGGCAGGTCCATAATCGCAGGTGTGTTTCGGTTGTCCTTCAGTCGCACAGTGACTGTGTGTGCGCCGCACACCTCGAGCTCGGCGGGTGAGGGAGCAAGCGGCACGCGCAGTTGTTGCCAACCTTGTACTAGGCGTCTGGAGAATGTAAAATACTTTGTGAGGCGCCAAATTTAGGTGGAAAAGCTCTCGACCACATATCGAAAGACTTAAAGTCCCTAAAATCATTCACAAGCAGAACCGATGACTTGGTGAAGATTGCGTGTAAAGCTGGATGCATATAGCGCGAAGTCGAAAGTTGTGGCGATTTTGGGAGAAGCATATCCTGCAGTTGATTCTTTTCATTGATGTTGATGAATTTAAGTGGATTTCCTAGTATAAACGGTATACCAGGGAGGGTCGAACTGTACATCCGTTACTACCCATCTGATTTGTATCCAAAATATCGCAGACTAGTTATATGCTTTTTAATATACTATAACCACGAATCGCGTGGGTGCAAATCTAGCTACAAAATAAATCAAATCAGGACTGGACCTTTGAAAGCAAATAGTGAAAGCTAAAACCGATCTTATCTGTACAAGTTCTTGCCTAAGACCGATTTCAAAATTGATGCAATAGATAGATTCAAGTCTTGATTTGTATTGTTGCCGCGGAATACCACTCGTTTTACATCCTTTCCTGCTTAAAAGATGACTATGCCCCAGAAAAGCTAGAATCAATGTCAGTATGGTCAAAATAACATGACTACGCACGTGCACGCGTTGACGTAAACTTATTAAATTTTGTTCGGTGAATCGAAAAGAAGGCAATTCGAGACATTATTAACAATTTATAGTCTTCTAAATGTCATTGAAAACCTAGAGTATAGTCGCAAAGGTTAATACAACTTACTTCAGAGTTCGCACTCTCCTCTCCCAATGTTGCGCTTGTTTATCCTTCTCCGAGCCAGCGCCGCCCGCGCAGCCGGTCGTTCCCGCTGCTTGACTACCAGCCGATGACCTGGAAACATGCAACTCAACTTAATCGTCGTTTTACTACGTTTTGTGGAATAGTTTTATTTCTCCCAATGGCTATACTTGTTTGCACAACAGTAATCATGGAGTAAAGACTATCAGCGTCCTGTAAATCTTCACATCACATTACTACAGTTGATGTGGTTTATTAGGCTGAAACTAAAAAGCAGTGACACCCTAGTGGTTGGACCGTTGGACTGCAACATCAGAGTTTTCGGGTTCAAACCGAGGCACGACGCACTTCTGTCTTTTCGAAAGCATATGCGTATCAAAAATTAACTATGACTTGCTTTAACGGTGAAGGAAAACATCGTGAGGAAATCTGCATGCCTGAGAGTTTCTCAAAGTTGTGTGAAGTTCGCCAAGCTGCACTGCGTCAGCGAGGTGGACTATGGCCTAAACCCTCTCAGTTTGAGTGGAGGCCCGTGCCCAACGGTGGGACAGCGTCTTAACAGGTCTAATATTATTTATTATTATTAGGCTAATAAGTGTAGTGTAAAATATAGGTATAAAAACTGCTCCAAACCCTACTCACACTGATGGTATAAATTAATTCAGGAATATCTAGAAATTAAAATACTATTTCAAGGATACGATCAGGGACCGATCAATCACGCAAAAACCGCTGAACAGATTTGGATGAAATTTGACACACAGTTTATTACCTAGATTAACACACAGAATACTTTATATCTGGAAAAAATGTTAGGTTTCTGGCTAAAGTCAACGCGGACGAAGTTGCGGACAGAAACTAGTGTTTTATATAAAAGTTTGCGCCAATCTTTTAGAGCGATAATTCTTTCTTCTTTTATTTCTTTATTTAAAAAACGTAGCCCCACACTAGGATTAATTCCTGTGTCGTGGGTGCGTTTACAAACATGAAAATTCACATACACAAATACCCAGATCGGAACAAATACTTGTGGATCGCACAAACATTTGTCCCGTGCAGGAATCGAACCCGCGACTATTAGACACAGTGGGCGGAGTGGCTTAAGCTCTTAACCACTGCGCTAAATCGTCGTCGTAATTAGATAGCGGATCGCGTTCCTGTGGAGGTGGGTGCGCACCAGCCCCAACAGTGTCCTGCGCACAGTGTCGGAGAGGGTCGAAGGGCCGATATTGCGGCACTGGACCACCACACATGTGGCGCCGTCAAACCGGGCGGCAAAATAAAACTATTTCTTTATGTTTTGTGTTCTGTTTGTTTCTACTAACAATAGTTTTAAGCGACGACGTAATTACTAATATATGTGTGTACTCATATGGATGAATGTCCGAAATAAATGTATTATTATTATTTTACCGATCAGCGTTTGTGGTCGAGTGGATTGACAGTCGTTAATGCTAATTAAAAACGAAAAAACATATGGAAATGAAATTTTTCAACGAAAAGCAAAAAAACCTTGCCACTTGGGTAGGACCTCAGAACGCGGGAAGCACGGGACAGTCAGATGATGATTGAGACTAACGGAGAACGAGAGATGAGCTTGTGCCAATCTTTTTGCTTAAAGTAATCTTAGTGAGAGTCGGATGATACTGACATAAGCACGGGACAAGGAGAGATACTGCTTTCGTTGGTCTTGTGGCGTTTAATGTGCTTTGCAATTTCGAGGTCCTTCGAGGTCCTTCTTCCGAGGGTTCAAATCCTAGGTCGTACAAATGTAGTTTTCGTAACGAAAAATTCCTAGTGTCAGTCGGGACTCTGGAATTGTGCCCAGTATATGGCAATAGCCTCGCCCCCTTTTACATGGTACCTAACATCGTCGGTAAAAAGTGAGTGTATACAGTGCACCTCTGCCACTCCCGCTTAGAGAATATAGGCGTGACGGTTATATTTATTTATTTATAAACAGAGATACAACCAGTCTTGCGAGTACTGATGATTGTATTCAGAGAAACCAAACATTGGCATGTCCTTCTCAATTTTCTAGTTATTTACCTAGTACATGTATCATCTCTACATGTCTTCTCTGGAGCGCAGCCTGTCACCTCGTGCAGCTTCGCCTCTGACTCTCGCGCCAGCCGCCGCAGATGTGTGCCCAGAGCCTCAGAACTCTTGACTGGAACAAAGTATTTTTGATTATAAATGAGGTTTTTTAAAGCGAGTGTATGCCGGCGAGTTTCTGCAAATGATCTAGGTTAGATCAAATATCTTTGTAAAGTTTACCGTTTTTGCGAGATACAAGTTTAGTAAGACAAGCGTCAAAGTAGTTTCATTATATAATAATAATATCAGCCTATACTGCCCACTGTTGGACAAAGGCCTTGTCTCACAAATCGAGGTGAGAGAGATTAGGTCATACTCCACCACGTGGACCCAGTGCGGATTGATGAAGGCAGGTTTGTGGCCATCTGCTATTGGAACTTATCAAGCCGCCTTTAAGGACCAACGGCTTAACGTGCCTTCCGAAGCACGGAGACGCTCGAATATGAAAATGCCACAAACGGTCACCCATGTCGGGCCGACCGAGTCGAACGCTGCTTAACTTTGGTAATCGGTAAGAACACCGCGGTCGCACAGCGCTACGAACGCCTCATTTCATTATAGTTTCATTATATTGTGTCTGAAATATATGGTTGTAGCAAAATGCATACATAATCAGATCAAGCAGATGTTGTAACGCTATGTCTCATGTAGTAGATATTGATCCACTGCCTACTAGTACCACTAAATTGAAAAAGACTACACAACCATTACTTCGACTCAGGTATTTACATGCATTAGTGCGTTTCTGTGATTCTATTAGTGGAAACTTTTAATTGGCCTTATACTATTTACTGTTCTGTACTTACTCACTATATTAGCTGAAAGTTTTCTCAAGTTATAAAATAAAAAAAATATAATTCGTTCAGTCCTACAAATATTGATAAAACTCTAATATGTGCGGAACCATGCAATTTATTCAGCAATGTTAATATGACAATGTTTTTAGTTTTTCCAATGATCATTATCAATCAGTTATCAAATCTGTATCGACCCGCTACTAAACGTAAGTCTCCCCTATTTAATAAAATTAAAAACTATAAACATTTTCTGCTGATACCGAAGTCTAGGATAAATTCGACGTACTTTATACGCTTAAGCTTTCCAAAATATTTAGTTATAGGTACGAAGGCTCTAGTAATTGTGGTCATCCAAAATTATCTCAACATATCTTATTATACATTAAAATTCTCCGTATTGTTTTCATTTCTGGATGATTAACTTTTATGAATTAATTAACCGTCATATATAATAAATTTCTTTTTATATTATTTTAATAATTAATTAATAACTATTCATTCATTTCACTGTCAATAATGTATTTTACCACTTCTCATTAGTGTGATATTTTATATTTGGTTAATTCTAATGTAATATGTAAAATCTTAATCAATGTTGTATACATCTTTAATTGATATGCATATAAGAACAATATCTTATCGTCCTATGTTGTAAGATTATAATATGTATATTGTTGATGTACCTTTAATAATAAAATAATAAATAAATAACAAAGTCATCCTCCTCCATTTCCAAATATGCAATCACAGGTTTTTGAGCTTATCATCAATAACGGATCACTTAACATGGAGTTGCGGTACCTCGCCTATTCATTTCATGAATCCGATTCAATACGATAACCGAACGAGCTATTTGCGTAATCGATTTGAACCCGATTTACTCGTTTCAACTGTTTGTATGGAAACAGTTCGGTAGAATACCTGATTAGTTCGCTGGTGTTCGATTGTGTGGCCACTGATTGCGGACAAATCGATTAATTACTCGGTATTCGTGTCAACTTTCCCTAATGTAAAGAGGGATAATTTCCTGATTTGTATTTCTGGATCTGATTGTTGGGAATTAACTACTAGAGATTTATACAAACTCCTGAAAATAATGTTTTTTTGCTACTGTATGCTGTTTAAAAGTTGGAAAATTATTATACAAATATACACACCGTCACGCCTATATTCCCCAAGCGGTGGTGGTAGAGGTGTACTGAGTACACCCTCTTTTCGCCGACGGTATAAGTTCCCATGTAATAGGGGGCGGGCCTATTGCCATATACCGGGCACAAATCCAGGACCTCGTGATCACAAAGCGATGCGCTTTGCCACTGGACCAATGCAGCAGTCCTGCCACTGGACCAACGAGGCAGTCAAAATATAGTGATTAAAAATAAAATGACACCATTATAGATTATAGCCTGACTGACTCTGTCTCGATGTTTTGTTGGCGCTGATGCGTCGGGTCCGAGGGTTTGAATTCTAGATCCGTAAAGTTATATTCCATCGAAAAAGAACTCAGTAGCAGTAGGGAGTATGAATTTATATGTGGTGTAATATCAACAGGCTCGTCGTTTATTACCCCGCATTCGCATAAGCGCTTAATTATCGTTAATAAAGCGCTGGAATAAAACAAATGACTAATAATTTTTTTTTTCAGAAACGCATGTAGATTTTGTGTGTTTGTGAATGATCCACGCTGTTGGCCGAGGGCCTTTACAACTTAGCGCATGTAGAGTTTTAAAGTTTACATTGGGACGTAGCATCGTCGGAAAAGAAATTTAGAGGTGGCGGTGTTTCCTAAAACATACAAATACACTAAAAACAAGATTGAATATAGGTACTATTTGAATTTATAGATGTACTATTTAAAGCGCATAGTATGCACATGATTGTTTTAAAAGTTGATCAGAATTCAAGTTTATAACTACAAAAATACACCTTAATTTCCAAAGAATTACATAAATCTAACTTATTTCACATATACCATATTTCCGCCTTCCTATAGCATTTTCTTTCCTAAATACCCAGACTATATAAACGTTCACATTATTCCAATTAAATTTTAACAAGATTATCCTTTAATCATGATTAGGTATTATTATGGGTTCCGTATTAGCTTACCAGAATACTTAATTCATTAGATTTATTACCTAGACAATAAAATTGATATATAATATGATATATAATTGAGGTGATTCCTGATTACATTAAACCTCCCAATGTGCTATAGCGATGTTTGATCTATGTGGTTATAACTATCATCATTATCGTATGCCGATGTACTATCAATAATGCAACCCACGATCAAAATGTTCAGAGTGAAGGAGTCATTGTTTAGCCTTCGGTGTCAGCTGGTGTAACCCTTCGAATCTGCTGCTGAATTTCCTAGTGGGGCAGTTAGGCTGGATTGTCTGCACTGAGTCTCTACAGTGACAACAAGGAGACTCAGTAATATCCCATTCATGCAGATGACAATTACATACATGAAACACGGTTTTAACTAAAAATTTATCTGAAGTACTAGCCAGAGATTAGACAAAGATGCAAAGTGTAATCAGATTAATGAGTAACCACCCTCGCTTGGGGAATATACGCGTGATGGTGTATTAATGATTACCGATTACAATTACATTTTGGAATCTTCAACGTTTACGATTACACTTTTACCCTTGAATCATGATTGAATATTACAAAATGCAATTGTAATCATTAATCTGATTACATTTTGCCCAGTTCTTGTACTAGCTATTGTCCGTGAATTAACACGCGTTCTATGATTTGGCAGATGTATTATTTATTTTAACACAAAACAGATTATAATCATGACATGATAGGACTTATGATTATCGGTGCTGAATATAATTGTAATCCAACAACTTGTGTTACGGAAAGCGTTATGAATATGCACGAGGAAAGTTACATGCCAAAAATATTGTTTTTTTTTTTAACGTAGCCCCTGCCTACGATTTATTCCTGTGTCGTGGGTGCGTTTACAAACATGAAAATTCACACGCACAAATACCCAGACCGAAACAAATAATTGTGAGTCACACAAATATTTGTCCCGTGCGGGAATCGCACCCGCGACTATTAGACACAATGGGCGGAGCGGCTTAAGCTCTTAACCACTGCGCTAAATGGTCCGTCGAAATTATTAAAACTTTCATCTAAAACATTAAAGTAAGGAGTAACCAAATTACCTCAGTTTAAAAACTGGGCGAGACATACGAATCCGATGCAAGTTACGCATCTTTAAGAATGTTGTGGATTTGTCTCTTGTAAGTGTAACAATTACTGGAGACTGGATGCGGAAGGCGGCGGACCGTGTGCAATGGCGCGTGTTAGGAGAGGCCTATGTCCAGCAGTGGACTACGATAGGCTGATTGATTGATAGAAGTGTAACAATTACAAGAATACGCTTACCTATTTTAAACATCACCTGATAAATTCCGTATTACTAAAAGATTTCTTTTTTTACCTCCGACGCAAAATGAGGGGTTCTATAAGTTTAACGTGTGTCTCTGTGTGTCTGTGGCATCATAGGTCCTGAACGGGTAACCCGATTTTGATTTAGTTTGTTTATTGTTTGAATTTTTTATATCGGCGAAGAGGCGCTCGTAGCGCTGTGCGACCGCGGTGCTACCGATCACCAAGGTTAAGCCGCGTTCGACTCGGTTGGCCTGAGATGGGTGACCGTTTGTGGCATTTTCATGTTCAAGCGTCTCCGTGCTTCGGAAGGCACGTTAAGCCGTTGGTTCCGGTTACCACTTAATGTGGTAGTCGTTAAGACGAGTTGGAAGCCTTAAAGGCGGCTAGATAAGTTCCAACAGCGGGTGGCCACAAACCTGCCTCCACCAATCCGCACTGGGTCCGCGTGGTGGAGTATGGCCTAATCTCTCTTACCTCGATTTGTGAGAGAAGGTCTTTGCCCAGCAGCGGGCAGTATAGGCTGATATTATTATCGTTTGAAAGGTGACTTGATCGAGAGTGTTCATTTGAGTAGTTTTTTTTTTCATTTTGAATTTAATCATCTTGTTGTCTCTTATTTTAGAAACGATAAGAAATATTCTTGTGTACCTTGTGTTATTTAATAAAATATAAAAACTAGAGTTAATGTAATGATGTGTGTAACGATACAACTAAAACATTGTACAATGGCATTGTGAGCGATTTGGAGAATGGATGGCGCCTTTCGGGGATCCCTTTCAGTAGCTTGAGATCAGGATTACAAATGACCTCTTTTTTAAAGTACTACTTCTTCAAATCACCGTTTTTGTAGTCACTACATTTTTAAATTTACCACTTTTTTAATTGAGCCCTATTTAAAATGGCCCCTTCTCGAAATTCCCTTCTTCAAATGACCATATTTTCAAATGTCAAAGACTTCTTGAAATGATCGCTTCTTCAACATTGTCTGCTGTTTGTACGGTTTAAAAATACCCAATATTGGATCTCAAATAATCCGTATCTAGAGCAAACTTTAAAAAGGCAATACTTCTTTAAAGTGTACATTTCGGTGTTCGATCAATGTTTGTTTTCCAGCGACGGGGCTTAAAATGCTTTAGCTCGCCGCAACGAGGGATAACAACTTTTGAACCCAGCACTTTTCAGTTAGAATTCACTGGAAAAATATGTGTGACATTTTCGTATATTCACTGTACGCTATCTTACTTTATAAAACTGACTGACGCAATACACAGTTTAACCGGGGAGATTAAGAAGCATGAAATTTCGTACAAGAGATCTTAATGGGTGATTGTTTTTGGAAAAACGAAACTACCGCAATGTATCAAAACCGAAACCAAATTAACATCATTCAATAAACGACTAAACTATTACTTAATTAAAATCTGTTTCTGAACACTATCAGAATATTTAGAACTACCTACATATATACTATATCAACATGACGATCGCGATGTGAAACTGTTGAAGTTGTACTCTATTGTAATAACTTAATTATATCATTACATTAATTTATGTCATACCCACTAAACATTTTTATTACAACTAAATTTGCAATGCCCGTAATCGGCCAGTAAGTCATACGCACTTTATAATATTAAGATCTCATAAATTGTACACTTAGTTTACAAATAAATATTTGAATCAGAAAATTAATTTTGAGAATACTTCCCCTAAGGCGGTTGAAGAATATCAAATCAGCCTGTACTTTCACACTGGTGAGCAAAGGTCTCACAAACTGGGGTGAGATTAGGTCATACTCCACCATGCGGATATTCAGAGCGAAAGGGGTTAAATGCGGCCTTTGGGCTAATCATACCCAAAAAACAGACAACACCCTGCGTATTCAATGCAATAATGCCTTCAGGGTGCTGTTGAGACTTCCACCTTTCTGCAGTGCATCACGTATGTTCGCAGATGCGCATAACGATGGCTACTATGCTATAATGCGTAAGAAATTTGCTTCAGTAATAAACAGAGTGCGAGGAAGCACCTATAACCGCAGGATAACCTAATGATGCTGTTGGTGCTTCCTCACACTCTGTGGTGCAAATAATTGCGGAGAGGTTGGATGGACCTATCATAGTAGATTTATCAAACTACATGTCAGACGCGGGGCTTGATAAATCTTCCTTAGATGAATTATGTTTCGTAATGCCTCAATGTAATATTTTACTAAAATAAAATAAGTTGTATTACTAACACGCTATGGGCCACGACGCATGATAATAAAATATTTAGACTTTTTTTTTTATTTGCCGTTTAAATTATAATAGCGGCTACTAGTAATATTAATTTGGAGTTAGTATACAAACATTTGTTATTAATTTAAAACAACTACTGCTTACTTATTCAGTAAGGATGGGAAATACACCGCTGACATAGAGAGAAGAGTGAGTGCAGGAAATTGAGTGAATGGTGCGATGGGAAAGCTACTTGGGAGCCGGCACGTAAGCCAAAAGGCGCAACTGGCCATACATAATGGCGTGCTTGCCCCAACGCTGTTATATGGAAGCGAGAGCTGGGTATGGAAAAAGAAGAATGAAAGTTGAATAAATGCGGTCGAAATGCGAGCTCCGCGGAAGATGTGCGGAGTGAAGCTAACCAACCGTATTTGCAACAGCGTAGTAAGAAAGCGAGTATGAAATATAGTATCGGTGTTAAGTTGAGAAAGGGTTTCCTCCGTTGGTTCGGGTATATAGAAAGAATCTCAGAAGAAAAAATGACAAAACAGATATACAATGCGAAAATGGAAAGATGTAGGTACCGGGGAAGACCTAAACTGTCTTACCATGACCGAATAGACCGAGTCTTATCTGAAGGACAAGTCAAGAGTCTCCGTAACCGGCGAGCGTGTATGAGACGAACTACGAGTACGTGTGGAGGACGCCAGAGAGTTATGTAAGGAAATAACCTGTTTGACCTCTGTACTCTGCCTACGCCGTAAGGGATCTGGCTCGGATGGATAGAAAGAAAAGAAATTAAGAATGTTCAGAGTCTTATGTCGCTGATTGTAAAAATATCGTGTCTAAACGACCAAATTTCTTACTTTCATCCCCTAAAATGTAATTTCATCTTTCTGTATTGCTAAAATCAATTTATACGAGTAACACGCGTCGAGCGGAAAAGGCCCTAAGTTGTCAGCACTACAAGGGCGCCCCTACAAGGCTTTTATATTATGTGTAGTACGTTGCCTTATTGATGTACGTGTTACTTAGATATAAGTAAATAAGCTAAGCAAATGTAATCAATGCCAATTTCTCTAGTTTTGTTGCTAGAAGAGTTTAATTTAAATAATTTAACACCGTCACACTTTTATATTCCTCAAAAGGGGGGAAGAAGGTGTATTGTGTACACTGATATTTGGAAAAAGATGGGGCGCGATCCTATTTTCTTTACACCGGGTATACTTCGGATTCCTATTGTGAGTTTTATCACGGGAAAGGAACTCACCTATCGCACTTCTGGTAGAACTAAGCATTTGTGCCACGGAGGATAAATTAACTCCCTTGTATACCGCAAGCGGGGTGAAAAGGTGAAACTGTGTAGGTGCACGCATATTTCGCCAATGACAAAACGGCGCGATCTTATTTTCTTTACACCAGGTATAATTGTATATTTCGGATCGCTACCGCCAGTTTTTTGTTAGAACAAGGTATCTTAATAATATTTTGTCCGATCCAGGAGTAGGTAGGAGCTCGTAGTCACTAACCGTATCATTCTCTAATAGGCTATGATCAATCTGACGGACGATTTAACGCAGTGGTTAAAAGCTTAAGCTCCTCCGCCCACTGCAGGTTCGTGCAGGTTCGATTCCCGCACGTGACAAATCTTTGCGTGACCCACAATTATTTGTTTCGGCCTAGGTATTTGTGTATGTGAATGTTTATGTTTGTAAACGCACCCACGACACAGGAATGAATCCTAGTACGGGGCTACGTTTTTTTTTAACAAAGAAACTTGCCTATGTAGATAAACAAGTAAATTAAATCACTTGATCTAATTGATTTTAATTTTCCAATTTTTCAAACTAAGTAAATACGAGTACTTAAATCTCGCGACAAGCTTTTATGTCATATAAATTGTGTAATGACGTTTAAGTTGATTATAAAAGTTTTAAAGAAAAAGTTTATTTTATTCTTTTTAGCGCATTTTAATAAAAGCTTGTTTTTAAAAAAGTTTTTTTTACTTTGAATTTATTTAATATTTGTTCAGTTTTCCTGCTTAGTCACTCACAAGATTATGTACGGCCCTTTCTTCCTTCAATAATGATCGCTTCACCTTTGAGGATTCCGGGCCAAGTTCGCTGTGAGTAGGTAAATACTTTGTTAAACTCAACCTTTGTAGCAAGAACTTCGTAAGTGAACTCACGTCTTGCAAAACATAGTTATTTTCCTCTATTATTTTAGATGAATAAAATAAAATAATAAATAGTATTCTGTATGGCATTGGAGTAACATTAAACGCTAATTGCACGAAGTTAATTTAGGACGCCAACCTATGTCGACTCAGGTACATAAATTAGACTTCCGGTAGCGCCAAGGGATTTTAAATTTTCTGTAACACTGCTTGCGTTCGTACCTAGAGTCTACGGGAGAAGCTGTTTTACCAATGGTATTACGTGAAAGGAAAACTTCCTATAGCACGTCTTGTTGTACCAAGCTGAGCCCTTATTTGCTATAACCAATTCGCGATATATATAACAAACGCAAAACCTGAAAGTAGTTTCTTGAAAATCGATAGCTGAATTGATTCCAACAATTTTCAATGTATATTACATTTCCTTTTAAATTTGCAAAAAATGCTGTTACTCCTTTAGTGAACTATAATAAATAAATTGTTTTCTTGATTTAAAGCAATACGGAGATTTCAAATGCATTTCTAACGCACACCCCAATTAACAATGAAACTTGTATGTGTATAAGTTTCATTGTTAATTGGGTTGTACAAGTGCTTAAAAAAAGGGGTTCAAAAGTTTAAATTTGGAAAATTGGTTTTCGATCGAATTTATAAAGCAATTATCTAATCGGTGTGTCTGAAGTCTTGCGTTATTTACGATACACCTTGTATAGGTGCAATTAAGATGTAATAGTATTCTGTATGGCACTGGAGTAATAAACGATCTTTTCACGTGTTGATTGATCATAGCAAATAAGGTTTCCGTCACGTCAATCTCACGCAGAGGCGGTGCAAATCTTATAAAGGGACTGACTGCTTTACATATTCACGGAATTCTTTACCGCTTCACGCGACGTCTGGCGGGAACTGAAGGCAGCAGAGCGAATCGCCCCGCGAAATTATATCACATTCTTTCTTTGAAGGTTTTGGTAACGAAAAATGGGTTTATTTTGGAACGGAGCTTTTGAATAGTTTGTTTTTTTTTTGCTAGTTTTTTAAGATATCGATTAAAAAGTAGAGTTTATGTTTAAGATCTCGGTGATAGCTAGGGCTCGTCATTTGGTTGAGAAAATCGCAATACGTTTTGTACTTCAGTTATGCAGTATAAAGAAGCTATAGGACCCACAAAAATGGGCTACAAAGCAAGAATAATGAAAAAATAAAATAGACAGGAATATCAAAAGTAGATATTTTATTCACACATAATTTATAATCAAAAGGCTAAAGTTTTATCTAGCAAGGGCAAGCCGTAACTAGCTCAAGGGCGCCGCAAGGAAGGCCTCGACTTGGGCAGTCGCTATGGGGGAGGGCATATACTAAGTGTCTCCCCGTGGTGATCTGCACTGGCCGGCGGGCAAGGGATTCTTCAACCTCGCCGCTAAAGTCGGTGTCTGATCCTGTGTGCGGTATCTGTATCCGAAAGAAGTGATGTAAGGGCATCGGGAGGGTCGGTGAGAACATGCCGCGGATGGCGGTAGCGGCTGATAGCAGGGGAAATAGTATGAGACTTGCTTCTTGAGAATTTCATGATTCGAAGTAAACGAGAAGTACCTTATAGGTTTTAATGAGTGACTTTGTAAAGAAAATGATATTTTTTTATCTTTTGATTGCATTAACTTAAATAGCTTTCATATCTTACACTAGCAAGGGACCGTAGACCGTAGTACTCGTATATTTGAATAAAATTTAATTTGATACCTTTATCCGACAAACAGACACACAACAGAGTGATCCTATGAAACGATTAAGGTACGTATCCCTAATAAAATAAGTACATAGGTATAAACTGCTGTTTTTTTAACTTCTGGTCAGTGTCGAGTTGTTTTTTGTTTAAAAAGTGCTAGGTATAATCGGTATGTTTCATGTTCTAGGGGCAATTTATCGATAACAACATTCCCTAGGGGCAGAAGCCACAGCTGCGAATTGATAAAGTTCCACCGCGTTTTTTATTAACTGTCAATTTGCAATGATTGAACGAGTTTTGATTACATTCCAACTTATATCAATATCGGTCGGTTCTTCGAAAATAAAGCCGTATTTCGAGAATGTTGGAGTGAGGTCTGTTTATTATGATCGGTGTTGTGAAAGTTACTTCAAACCGTAGGTCTAAACTTTTATTACAGCGTGTCCGGATTCCAGAGCTTGAACAATCTTGCGAATCACAAACCATCCATAATAATATTGCAGAAATAAATATATTCGGGGGCAATAAAAAGCAATGAAAAGATATTATCACATCTGCAGACTTTTGAGTACTTTGTAATGATGTAATAACAATGTTCGCGTTTCAATTTCGGTTTCTATTAGAATGTTGAAGGAACATGTGGTAACTAGTGCTCTAGTGCTTAGGTATTAGTGTTAGTGTATTAGTTAGTGCGTGATATCTACTAATTCTGTGTGTCATTCAGTATTAGTAAGGGCTAAGCGCGGCCGCAGATACCGCGATTCATCTACCCATTCACTTAACAGGACAAATATTGATGATGAAAATCTTACACATTGTTGCTTTACTCGCGTCTATGAACTAATATCACATATAGCGTACGTATAGCGTTAAAATATGGTTTATATTGTACCTTTTGGAACTCTATTACCGTAAGGGTCCTATCTGGTGTGATGATATATATAGACGGACGGTAAAACTATTGAACGGAGAATGCGCGTGAAGTCCGATGGAATGTTGTGCGAGGCACAAGGGGGTTTCAGGTCTGGAAGAGGATGTTCGGATCAAGTCTTCTCACTTCGCAACATCGTAGAGAAGCATCTGACAGTGGGCTGGAAGGTTTTCTGCGGTTTTGTAGATCTGGAGAAGGCATTTGACAGAGTTGTGCAAAAGAGACTTTGGGACATTTTGCCAGAGTATGGTATAGATGGCACTCTGTTGCGAGCCGTCCAGTCCACTTATGTGGACTGCAAGGCCTGCGTACGGGTGGGTGGTAACAGGTCACCCTGGTTTGACGTTAAAATCGGCGTCAAGCAGGGTTGCGTGTTGTCCGCTAGACTGTTTATAATATATCTGGACAAAAGTCTTCAAAGACTGAAAGCGATGAATGAAGGTGTACAAATGGGTGACTTAGTGGTAAACCATCTACTTTATGCAGATGACGCGGTTTTAATAGCGCCAACAGCCACTGATCTGTAAACACTAGTCACAGTTATGAAAGACGACTGCATGATCAATGGCTTACACTTGAATGTGAAGAAAACCAAGATTATGGTTTTTGAAAGGGAAGAAACCAGAACGAATGTAACGTGTGTAACGATGTGCTGGAGCAAGTGAATGAGTTTGTATATCTTGGATGCGCCTTCAGTAAGGATGGGAAATACACCGCTGACATAGAGAGAAGAGTGAGTGCAGGGAACAGAGTGAATGGTGCGATGGGAAAGCTACTCGGGAGCCGGCACTTAAGCCATAAGGCGCAGCTGGCCATACATAACGGAGTTCTTGTCCCAACGCTGTTATATGGTAGCAAGAGCTGGGTATGTAAGAAGGAGAATGAAAGTAGGATAAATGCGGTAGAAATGCGAGCTCTGCGGAAGATGTGCGGAGTGAAGCTGACCGACCGTATTAGCAACAGCATAGTAAGACAGCGAGTAGGTATGAAAGATAGTATCGGTGTAAAGATGAGAAAGGGCATGCTCCGTTGGTTCGGGCATATAGAAAGAATGCCAGAGGAAAGAATGACAAAACAGATATACAATGTGAAAGTGGAAGGATGCAGGTACCGGGGAAGACCTAGACTATCTTACCACGACCAAATAAACCGAGTCTTATCTGATGGAAAGGTCAAGAGTCTCCGTAACTGGCGAGCGTGTATGAGACGAACTATGAGAGTCGAGGAAGCCAGAGAGGTATATAAGGAACGAACCTGTTGGAACTCTGTACTCTCTGCCTACCCCGCAAGGGATCTGGCGTGAGGTTATAGATAGATTATACTATACGCTGAGCATCGACCCGGACAAGAATTATTAGAACACTTCTTATCGTATCAAACTTAATTGCACCATCCGTGGAAGTACTTAGCTCTTTCTTAGTACAGGTGGGGCTCAAGGGGCAGACCAGCGGTGTAACTGACTGTGAAGTCACACCACTGTCAAAGTCAAATCACACTGTCAAATCTGTGACTTCCCTGTGCCAAATTTTCCCTGCATCTACGTACTTGAGTGCGGAGTAAGAGATAAACTATAAGAGCAGAGGAAACCATCGGTAAGGAAAAACTTGTTGGAACGCTGTACTCTCTGCCTATATAGATAAGTATCGCACACCACCTGTCTAGGTACCTAGGAAGAAGGTTGTATGATGAGTGTGTGTATCAGGTGTGAGTTATTCATAAGATATTTTTTCCCGGAGTGTTTATTTTTATCTCGTGTCCCACCACCTTGGGGAGCGTTGATATTTGATTACACAGATATACGTGGGGAGAATCTGAAAACAGAGCAGGTACAGTGCGATTGAGATAAATTTAGGAATGACTTTTTGCCACAATGTGCCTTCTTTTAAATCAATCGTTACTTTGAAAGATTTTGTCATATCATATCTCAAAATACCTAAAAAAAGCGACTAAGAGAAGAGGTTAAGATTCAATTAAATAAAAAAAAACGTTACGTATAAAAAAATATATTTTCTGAGCAAACCCCATCGTTTTCTGGAGATTTCGTTGACAGTTCGGGGATGACGTTCATATTTAAAACAGCTTTCGGTTTGATCGGTCTGAGATAAGCAAGATGAGTGACCGCTTAAATCAATTTAAATTTTTAAGCGTCTCCGTTTTCGTCTATGTTTCGATAGGGATGCTTATCCGTTGATCCCTGTAACCACTTAATGTGGTAGTCATTGAGCCAGGTTGGATGCCTTTTAGGCAGCTTTATAAATTGTCATTGCAGATGGCTACAAATGTGCCTTCACCAACCCTCACTTGGTCTACGTAATTGAGTATGAACGAATTTCTCATCTTGATTTGTATGAAAGATCTTTATCTAGCTGTGCCTCTGTGAGATAGGATAAGCTAATTTACGTCTCTAAACTCTGAGTGCTAGATAAATAGTGTTTGTCTATTTATTTTAACTACCTTCATACTTGATGGATTTTTATATTTTATGCATTTTTGTTACATTAACCTGCTATAAATAATCTGTGTCAAATGTAAAATTCTTATATGACCAAATCGTATTATATTATGAGAATAAAGTTTCTTTAACCATAATTTATTATTATTTACAAAACTTGCAGTGCAAGTAGTGTATTATGTCATATCTACATTCGCAACGCTACGAAGATTTGACATATCAGAGTTTCTCTATTAAAGAAAACTTTAAATGACAAGGGCCTTATTTTGTATTTATTTCTTGTACAATCGTACATATTTAAGTAGCAAATCTATATTCCAATAACATTGGTGATTCCTCGCCGCGAGGCGCAACGCGCAAACCAATAACATTCGATGCATTTTTGTATGGTGAAAATTTATTCCGAGATCGGAAAGTCTCTGGGGCACTTCTAGTGATGTGTCAGTTACTTTTGTTATTCATCTATTGATTTGCATCATTGTTTATTCCACGGAAGAACAAAATCTTTTCTTTCCCGTGGTTCATTCATTGACGTAAGACTAGCATGTAGATTTTTCAGAAAATTACGAGTGATAATAGTTATGCGATGAGAAATGATGCGATTAGCATTTGAATATGTGCCACATAATAGAGTGTAGATGATTTGTACGAACCTATGGAAGTTAGTATTATAGCTAAAAATAAATTTAAAACCTAGTCATATGAGGTAAGCATGTAGAGCTATGAGATAAAAATAAAAAAGTAAACCTATTACTGTTTTTGGCAATGTAAAAGCGGGTACGAGAGCAAATCATTAACTAGCCTGGCATAGTTTTTTGAATCGGATTTTATATATCTGTTTAATAGACGTATGTCAGTCAATTTAGCGGACGATCTAGCGCAGTGGTTAAGAGCTTAAGCCGCCCCGCCCACTGTGTCTAATAGTCGCGGTTTCGATTCCCGCACGGGACAAATCTTTGTGTGATCCACAATTATTTGTTCCGGTCTGGGTATTTGTGTATGTGCATTTTCATGTTTGTAAACGCATCCACGACACGGGAATAAATCCTACTGTGGGGCTACGTTTTCTTTAAAAAAAAAGAAAAAAAAACACATGCACATCACTATTCGTGTCGCGGACAGATAAATCTATAAACTTCCAGGTAGAGGACTTTATACCCGCGGGCAAACCATGCCGCGTAAAGCCAACATCTACTTACTGGATTGTGTGTGTGTGTGTGTTTGTGAGTGATCTACGCTGTTGGTCGCGGGGCCTTTACAGCTTCACCGGAATATACATACTAGTGCTACACATAATCAGTAGGTGTAAAACAGTACAACACTCCTCGATAAATCTGTTTTACGTCAGCTTTTTAAACTCACCTATTTTATGATAAACTTGCGATGTAATTTAATGTCGTTATTGTGATTTTAAAGTCTAACCCACTTTTTCGATACAGTTGTTTTTGTCCAAAACATGTTATGCCGTTTGATTCATAACAGTTGTTGTCTATTTAACAATTCAGTTCCTTGATAGGGGTTTTATTTCGTTGCGGTTCAATATCTACGGGGCTAGTTCTTAGATAGATAATGTTTTAGATTTACGCATCCCGACTGATCTCGGTGTTTTGTTTGTAGGGGTTTATGTCCATATCATCCTATTCCACGTTTATCGGTAAAAACTTCTATTGATATCGACGTTTTTTCATACTACGCGCGGCGTTTTTACCACGTAAAAAATGTCATATGAAACAGCTGTTATGTTAAGATGTTTTATTTATATTAGTTTTCGAGTTGCGTATTAAAACTTCTCTGGGTTGGAGGTCATACTAAACTAGTGATTTTCTGAATCGGTTGTGCGCGGCCATAATTATAAGCAGGCAATACAATCGATTAAATAATAAGATATCGATGTTCAACCGCAAAAAAAATATCTCAATTAAGTAAGTAATAAGAGATAAACTTATTGCCGATACACGCGGCTTGATACTACTGCTGCACTCCAAAGATAAATTGGTCGTTTCTATAACATCCAAAGAAAGAAGAGTGTAATCTAAAGAAGAATTGTGAAGTGCCGTTCATCTGTAATTCTTAATTTACATTTTGTCACTCCCGCGGTATTGTGTGGGAAAGGAGAGCGGGCTGTCAATTATAAAGGACATTGTTCTGCGCCCATACATGATTAGCCCCAAAACCAACATTAATAATAAAATACTTGTATGATTTCAAATTACCCATAAATTCTCTTAAGGCATTTATATTTAAACGGACAAGCGGGGGAATAGCAATATTGCACAAAAAGTATTGGATTTTGAGGTTATAATTCAGTACATATGACGATATATTGCGTATTGACATTCAGTAAAGATGTCGGCGACTACGATATAAGATGTTACAATACTTTGAAATATTCGTTTTAGATTGCAAATTGTCCGTTAGATACGGATATTTGCCATTATTTTAATAAAATAGATAAATAATGATGGCATGGGTCAAATGTTTGTTGGTCCTGGGGCAACTTTCGACAATTTCCTTTAGTACCTCTCTGACTAGACTTATCAATGTAGTGGCACATAGGATTTTTTAATTAATTATCATGTTTGTTCTATCAATATCATCACGCTGGATTCCTTGCGGGGTAGGCAGAGAGTACAGAGTTGCAACACTTCTTGCAATGTTTCTTTTTGGAGCATAATCCTTAGCTACTAATAATGCTAAGTTTACAAATCTAGTCCAATAAATTATTACACTGTACACATCTCTGTCTTTCTGGTTGAGATTTCGTTATCCATTCTTCAAGTTCTTTATTTGACATCCTACACACAAATGGTACCATGGAGCTAGTCTGATGATAATGACGGAGCCGAAAGCATGACATCTCCGTTTGTTTTCGTTGTAAAAACTTGTTTTTAAAACATGATTATTTATCGTCAGCAGATAAATTTCTGGCGTGGTCCAGTTTCATGTGCGTTTTCTCACTGCCGCCCAAAGGGCCTGAATGTCATCGACAATACAATCCATCCAGATTTGAGTCCTTGTAAATAATCCAAAATGCAAAATTAAAATACAAATGCATTAAGCCATCAGTACGTCATCACCTGAATCATCACGGTATAAACTAAATAAATCATGGCCACGTCTACTCAAATATAATAAAAACAATAAAGATTAGATAAACTGCGACTGCGGCGGCTTTTCAGCCAGTTGTATTGTACATTATATTATCACAATTGTTTTCATAAAGAGTGGTCAGTAATAAAAATATATTCTGTGCACATGAATTTTACAATTTTAAAAGTTTCTTTTACAGTGTCAAATTACTATTTACTTTATAAATATTTAGTGTAGTAAGATAAGTGATCGCCTTGTGGTTAGACCATTGGACTGCAAAGTCAGAGGTCTCGGGTTCAAACCTAAGCGCGCACCTCTGTCTTTTCGAAAACATGTGCGTATTAAAAATTATTATTGTCCGTGTGGGGACGGATCAAGAATACAGTCTCCCCACCGCATGTTGGACTAACAGCGGGTCGTAAGAAGCGACCAAATCCAGCTACAAATACCACAAGCGGTAGTTCAAGCGAGGCAGTACTTTGGTGCCACTGGAAGAGGGCTCGCTTGGGCTGAGTGCTGCCGGAAGCAGGGCACCACTCTCTGGTATGGCGATACACATGGCATCCAAAGCCCTAGTTAGTTGGGTTACTGCTAGGAGATCATAGCCCACAGGTGCTGTAAGAGGTGCCTAAGGGGCTTTTAGACGAGAGGATGGGCAGCAGCGTCCTCTTAATACTTACTAACGCTATACTGCGATCGCCAACCCGCCTGCCAAGCGTGGCGATTATGGCATCATCCCTCTAATGTTTTCCACAAATATTAAAGGCCACGGTAGCAGCGACAGTAACGGCGGGGCAGGGGGTGCTAAGAATTCCCGGAAGAGGCATGGCTACTGACAACGATGACCATTGGCCCTAGCAATTTTTAACACGCGCATACTGCGAACTGACGAACAGATCGACGAGTTAGAGGAAGAATTGAGCAAGTTACACAGGGATATCATAGGATTATCTGAAGTCCGGTAACTGGCTCTATTTCCGGGAGGGCGACCAGCAGTCCCAGGGTGGTGTCGGGTTTATAGTCTGTCCGCCTTTAGGACCAGAGCTCGAAATCTATTCAACTGTAGTGTGAGACAGGGAGACGTTATATCCCCGAAACTGTACTCTGCCGCGTTGGAAGATGTCTTCAAGCTTCTGGACTGGAGAGGACTAGGTGTCAACATCAACGGCGAGTACATCTCTCACCTTCGATTTGCCGATGATATCGTGCTCATGGCTGATACCCCTGGAAGACCTCAGTACCATGCTCGATGACCTCAGTAGAGTCTCTCAATAAGTAGGTCTTAAAATGAACATGGACAAGACGAAGATCATGTCCATGTAGTACCAACTACTATTAAGGTTGGAGATTCTACGCTCGAAGTTGCTGAAGATTATGTATACCTGGGACAAAGAATCCAATTAGGTAGGTCCAACTTCGAGAAAGAGGTCAAACGTCGAATCCACCTTGGCTGGGCGGCGTTCGGAAAGCTACGTAACATCTTCTCGTCCAAAATTCCGCAGTGTCTCAAGCCAAAAGTCTTGGACCAGTGTGTGTTGCCAGTGATGACTTACGACACTGAGACATGGTCGCTTACGATAGGCCTCATAAGAAGGCTCAAGGTCAAGGTCACTCAAAGGGCGATGGAGAGAGCTATGCTCGGAGTTACCCTGTGGGATCGAATCAGAAACGAGGAGATCTGCAGGAGGACCAAAGTCACTGACATAGCACTCAGAATTGCTAAACTTAAGTGGCAGCGGGCGGGGCACATCGCTCGTAAAACTGACGGCCATTTAGGCAGAAAGGTTCTCGAATGGCGACCACGTACCGGAAGACGTGGAGTGGGTAGGCCCCCTACAAGATGGACCGATGACCTGGTGAAGGTCGCGGGTAGAAGTTGGATGCGTACAGCACAAAGCCGGTCGTTGTGGCGGGGAGGTGTCTTTAGGGGAGGCCTTTATCCTGCAGTGAACGTCTTTCGGCTAAAGAAGATTAAAAATTAACTATCACTTGCTTTAACGGTGAAGAAAAATATCGTGAGGAAACCTGCATGCCTAAAAGTTTCTCGAAGGTGTGTGAAGTTCGCCAACCCGCACTGGGCCAGCGTGGTGGACTATGACCTAAGCCTTTTCAGTTTGAGAGGAGTCCCGTGCCCAACGGTGGGACAGTTTCTTAACAAGGCTAATATTATTATTTATTTTAAGATATGTGTCAGAATTAGATAAATTTCAGGTATGACCACCCTTCCAATATCTGTACTTCAGGCATTTCTCAAAAGGAATTATAATTGATATTTAAAAAAACATTAAAACAGACTGCAATATGGCAAATCAGAATCCTACTCATATTATACATGTTAAAGTTTGTATGTTTACATGTTTGGATGTTTGTTACACAATCACGCCAACGGCGGAACGGATTTAGATGCAATTTGGTATACAGATAGTTGATTACCTGGATTACCACATAGAATTATTTTATTCCGAATAATGTAAGGTTCCTATCAAAGTTAACCTGGACGAAGTCGCGGGTAGAAACTAGTTCGATTATATTTCGAATATTTTTTTTAGTCTCAATCAATTTGCCTGTAATATTCATATAAAACCCGTTTACGTGAGACTTATTATACAGTACTTATTATACAGTAGTTTTTTTGTTGGGTTTGTTGTGTCATCGATATTTACGACATACACACGAAGTAACTCAGAAATTAATTCTATTTTCTGATAATGTATAATTTGTATGACTTTTTTTAAACGTAACCCACACTAGGATTTATTCCTGTTTTGTGGGTGCGTTTACAAACATGAAATTTCACATACACGAATTCCCAGCCCGAAATAAATAATTGTGGGTCACACAAAGATTTGTCTCGTGCGGGAATTGAACCCGCGACTATTCGACCCAGTGGGCGGAGCGGCTTAAGCTCTTAACCATTGCGCCAAATCGTCCGTTTACTAATGTCCACGATACCCGGCAATTACGCCATGAAAAAAAACGATGAATCCCCTCTATATGTCCCTAGTCTCCATACATGTGAGTTTCATGGAAATTCCAGCCTTAGAACATGAACAAGGGATCAAGTATGATGATAATAGATAAAACATTCCATTCCTCTAAATAGGCGTATTTTCTCGCCCGCTCCCAAAACCAAACATTATCCATTCAAAAATCTTCTTCAAACAACGACCTGCCAAACACATTTTCTTCACACTTAGCACCTCTAAACCTTAATTTATGTTAAACTCAAATTTAAACCTTCTGAGTATTGTGATAAGGTGGGTTTTACAAGTTGTTAGTAATGATATGCATATTCCACTCTACATTGCGTGGAGGCAGGGTCGTCACGACTCATGTCACACAAGACAACGCTTGCTTGTTTATGAAGCCGGACAGTTTGGTTGTCCTAGGGTTATCATGTTGAAGTAGGGTAGGGTAAAAACATAACAGTTTATTTTGAACGTTATGCTAACCCCGCAAGGGATCAAGCTTGATAATATACATGTATAGCTTCCCCTATGTAGGCCTTCGGGGTTGCAGACGCAAAGGGCGGGAACCCTGAGCGCCTTTTATGAGCAACCCCGAGGAGGACGGCGGCGTGGTGTGGCCCACGTCGACGTAAGCACCGCGTCGGTGCGGGGGGGAGCGTGTCATCAAGTCTCGTCCCGATGGCGGGCTCTGCAGACCGCGGCACAAGAGGGACACCGGAGCGTTCTATACGGAGATCCCAGAGCCCCTCCAAAGTGTTGATGTCCGCCACCCTGGGATTTTTCAGTCGGTAGGAATCCGACACGCCCCGCGAGCTTCCCTTGAGGCTCGCGGAGGTCCTATACAGGATTTTCCCCAGGAAAAAAGGTGTATAGCTTAATATTAAGAATAGGTCTACATCGAACTCTAATATTAATTAACATTTACATGACCAACCCGTGTGTTATCTAAAGGGCAAGTCAGGAGTCTCTGTGACCGGCGGGCGTGCATGAGGCGAACTATGAGAGTGTAGGAAGCCAGAGAGGTCTATATTGAAAGAACCAGTTGCAACTCTGTAGTCTTTGGCTACTCCGTAAGAGATCTGGTTTAATGATATAGAGATAGACATACATTATCAATATTATAGAAATACCTACCAATGTAATGGTTAAGAACGTAACATTAATACAGACTATATTAATCGTTTATATGCAATAGTGGCACAACTCTGAAATATATGTATTCAAATTAGTACTTTAATGTCAAAACTATAAAGCTTAATTTAAAGTTACTGTTTTTGCTTTTTAGCGACGTATTTATAAAATAAAATTTAAATTTTCACACCGTCACGCCTATATTCCCCAGAGGGGGTGGCAGAGATGTACTGAGTACACCCACGTTTCGCCGACGATGTTAGGTCCCATGTAATAGGGGGCGAGCCTATTGCCATATACCGGGCACAATTCCAGACTCCGGACTCATACTGGGAATTTTTCGTTAGAAAAACTACATTTGTCCGACCTAGGATTTGAACCCAGGACCTCGTGATCACAAAGCGATGCGCTTTGCCACCAGAGCAACGAGGCAATCTATTAAATTTTCTATTCAAGTAAACTAAATTTAAAGTATTGATAACGACAAGGATCGAAATGAAAGGGTCAAATCTTCCTCACTAAATAATAAACGTTTATTCACCTATAAATGATGAATTTGCTACAGACCAAGACTAATTGTGTGGCACTCGTAGCGCTGTGCAACTGCGGTGTTCTTATCGATCACCAAGGTTAAGCACCGTTCGACTTGGTCGGCCTGAGATGGGTGACCGTTAGTGGCATTTTCATATTCGAGCGTCTCCGTGCTTCGCCGTCCCGGTTACCAAGTAATGCGGTTGTGGTTAAGCCAAGTTCGAAATCTTAGGCGGCTTGATAAGTTCCAACAGCAGGTGGCCACAAACCTGCCTCCGTCAAACTACACCTAGTCCGCGTGGTGGAGTATGACCTAATAATCTCTTTCTCACCTCGATTTGTGAGAGAAGGCCTTTGCCCAATAGTGGGACAGTATAGGCTGCTATTCATCATCATCATCATCATCATCAGCCCGTGTCAGTCCACTGCTGGACGTAGGCCTCTCCCATGGCACGCCACTGAGCTCGATCTTCAGCTCTCCTTCTCCAATCCCTGCTCGCTGCTTTACGAATATCGTCGCCCCACCTAGCTACAGGGCGCCCTATACTACGTTTGCCGACACGCGGTCTCCACTCAAGAACCAGTCTGCCCCAACGGCCATCGGTTCTGCGGCATATGTGACCTGCCCACTGCCATTTCAGCTTGCTAATTCGCTGAGTATGTCAGTAACCTTGGTTCTCTAGGCTGCTATTATTAAGACTTATCGTTTTGGCAGCCCTAAAAGTAAGAACAATTCAGTGACACGTTTGGAGTATGGAGCGCGTGCCGGTTGCTGAAGTTCTGATTTGTTCGACGATAGTATAGTACTTTCTCCACAAAAGGTAGGTACTTTACAATTAGGATTTCGCAATAATTTTACGTTTTTTATGCAATTGTAAAAGAATAGCTTGAAATACGTACCTAAGTAACTGTGTAACTGAGTAAGCGTGACAGTATTTTAGATGTAGCTTAGTACATTTTTTATGCTACAAAGTGCGCTGATTGGTTACTTTCAAAAGGAGAAGTACCTAACAATCAACAACAACTAATACTCATAATCAGAATATTTTAAATCTTGAATCAGAGAATCAGAATACTTTAATGTATTTATGAAAAGAAAAGTAATAAAGACAAAAACAGTTTGGCCTAACTCGCAACTTGCTCTGATCGCTAGTTTATACTAGAACATATAAACTAGGAATCAGGGCTAGTTAAATATACTTTGATTTCAGCCAAGAACTTCCTTTATAAGCTACGAAAGTTAGGACCAATCTAAATACTACTCGAATGTAGCGATCGTTGCTGTAACTTTTTTATTGGGTTTCACCAATGAAGTCTTCAGAAGATTTTCAGTAGACTGTGCAAAATACAGAGATGTGTGAGGTAAACACCACACTAAACTCCCCCGCGGTAGCCTGCTTCAATACGGGTATCCGGGATCTTTAAACAGAAAGCACCGGTGCTACTTTCTAGTGCTTTGCACCATTGAGCACATCTTAGGGAAAGAAACGTTTTCCTCACACTCCCAAAATGTTTATGGTGGTCCGGAGCGATATATGCCATTATCCTACTTTGAGATTGCTCCATAAATGGTTCGGACACAGCTTTAGTAGTTAAAATTGCAATGTGCTCATAGTGGCGTGGAGCCACATATTCCACCAACCGGCTTCCTGCGGCTTAACTCTATCAATTGGATATCAGAGTTCCACACTCCCGACTGTGCGACTATGTGTGCGACTCCTATCCGCTTTTTAAGTCCCCGGGACAGAGGGTAACCCGAATAGCTTATGAACAACCTTACTCAAAGTACTCTCATCTAATTATTGAAATAAATTTTGTTTGAACTTCCTTTAAATTCGTAACTTGAAGCGAAGCGTTACGAAAGTAGGCCCTCTGAGAGAACCGTAAATTTCATTTAGGTAGTTTAAGTGTTCGGTTTCTTTTGATCGGGTTCCTTTACTGTATGGATTTGTATTCAGAAGAATATTACTTAATGGCATGTGGTTCTGTAAATAATAGACTATTGATATGACTTAATAGTAAAGTAGTATGTACATAAATATATTCATATATTTAAAAAATACTTTTTATCCTATTTCTGTTGTATTTCGGTAATTGCCCTGAGGTGAAAGAGAATAAGTCGTCTTCACAGAAACCGTAAAATTAAGTATTATAACGAGTTCTGTGGTTTTATTCTGCTATGCGAACCTAGTTGAATGCTATTGGAAATTACCAAGCCTAAGGCCTAATAAGGCTTCCAACTTCGCTCCATGGCAACCGAGATCAGTAGCTTAACGCGCTTGCCAAAGCACAGATACGCTAAAAATGGACCTGGTACAAATCGCACCTTTAGAACATTAGTGACTTATGTCAAAAAAAACATTTTTTGGGATACTAATAGCGTCTCTTCAGAACCGAGCGGCACTGGTAGAGGAAGGGAAAGTGAAAGATACCGAAGTATCGTATTTCTTAATACTACCATAAAAACGCCGCTGTTTTAATATTCACCAGATAAAGCGAACCTTTTAATGACCGTAACTAGATTTCTTAGATTTTTGAGATAAATCTATACCGTTCTGAAGGTGCGAAATAGTCTTTCTTTCAATAGTGTATGCGTCGAATGTTTTTTCAAAGACTGCGTTATGAGTTTGGATACCTATACCTACATTTTTTGTCCAAAAATATTCTAAATCTTATTCACCGCATGATAGCATTCTTATTCTGCGCCGTGTTATTACGGTCTCTACGTATCTTTGGAATGCAAATTATAAAAATTCCCAAGCCCCTAAAATATAAGGTATGGATGCCATGTCACTGCGCCGTTCAGTGACTACTTTCGTTTTACCTTAGAGAAAATATCATTGATATATTATTTAATAGATGAGCTAGTATTCATTTTTATTTCTTTTTTGTTTAAATTAATATTAAAATTTCTCCGAAGCGCTAAGAGATTATGGCCACTATTCTAGGATATTTAAACAAATCTTTCCTTCTCAAACACTTCCTCTAACGGTCAGTTGGAAGTTATGACCCGATGAAAGACATATTTTTTTTTATAGCCAGTTTCAAGCTGACAGGATTTAAAGAACTAAAGATTTTATATTGAGTGAGTAATTGGTATCAAATCCGCTTAATATTTACATAGTCCAAAACTAAAAATGCTAGTCATTTAAAAAGAAAGTACAGGTGAAAATCAGCTGTTAATTTCAGACCTATACTTGTAACACTTACCAACTTGTCTGAAAGTTTTACGAACTCTTTCATGAAGGCAATATTTTCCTCACCTGACATTCATTTACACGAGTCTCAGCAACATTAAATCCCTAACAACAAGATTATTGGATAGTCTATCGTTCACCGTATTTTTATTAATAATAAATTTGAACACTTTTTGAATATATGGAGAAGCGATACCCCGACTGTACCAGCGTTGGCTGTATTTCCAGGAGTATAGTTTTAAGGCACAAAAATGCAATAAATATGCATTGGGGGACTTTTTCTTTATCAGATCATGCCAAATGTTGAGATATTCTTAAAGTATTAACTAAAAGATTAGATGAGCTGTCAGTTATAATAATCTATTTAGATATCTGAAGGCAGGTGAATCACTAAGAATTGAAAGTGTTTAATCTGAGTGATGAGTTTTGATTATAAAATATAGGTTGATCTTTGGTTGTCAATATTTTCGTAAGATATACCTGCGAAGATGGACACCTGCTCAAATAAACCACAACTAAATAAATATGATGTGCAATACAAGTTTCGGTGAAGTGAAACAACATTCAGTTTTTATTTTTGGGTTAAACCTGTGGTTGCACAGGCAATATGGACGCTACGCTAGTTCCAGATTACCTACCCCTAATCCTGTTAAAACATGAAGTCATTTCACAGTTAAATGGGGATGGCCAATAATTTATTTCACTTGGTGTTTTAGGTGCTATAATTATGTACTTACATTGCGTTCCCTCTTTAGCTCCAAACTCCATGAGCATTTTGGCGAGCTGTCTATTTGTAGCCAGCACGGCGACGTCCAATGGCGAGAGTCCATCTGCGTTGAGGCTGAAATAGAAACGGAACTTACAACAAATAATCAAAGTAACTGACGAATTCGCAATGAGTTTTTCACGTTATTTTGGAAACCACCATCTTGTTTTCACTTATGCTAACATAAAAAACCACTTGACTTATCAAGTGGTTTCAATATTAAATTTGTCGTTGTACCCGAGGTATACATATTGTTTCTAAATTAACGCGGAATCCCCAACAAACATTAAGGATAAAATTATTCCATCTTTTTCAAGATGCGTGTCTCAATATTCAGATTTATTCTAGGATATCCCTAGAATAAATCTGAATATTGAGACTCACTGTAGACACGCTACTTATTGAAGCCTTTTAAAGAGCTTTTACGCGTAATTTAATTTTTGAAATACTTTGAAAACGTTAACAAATTTGTGTGAAACATCGTCTTTTGTGAACTTCAAAACACTGAAATCCAATTTCGAAGACAAAGTCTAACAAATATAATTTCAATCTAATTCTATTTTTTATAGGGCAAATGAAAGACCGTGATCAACTTTTGTTAATCGATTTAATAAAATTGCCTTTGTTTACCGATATCAAACGAAAGTTTGGTAATTTAATTCGCCAAGTTGTACGAGAGCGAGTTATAGAAGAGATTATTGAACAACTATAAAATGATAAAAATGGTTGTTATCAAGTTCTTATCTTTCTTTAAGTTGAGTAGATCGGTCTAAGAAAATATATGGATTATTATAATTATAAATTGGGAAGATTCGTGTGATTGTCTTTTTCAATGTTATGTTTATTAATTACTAAATTAACGTGATTTAGTTCTGATACCGGGAATTCTAACTTGGTTTGGGAATTACTGAGTAGAAGAATCTTTGGAAGAAGTACGGAAGGAATCGTGTAGGAGTCATATAAACAATTGAAAGAGTAGAAACTAATTAACACGGTAACAATAGTCTATCACGGCATTAAGCCTGCCCCGTGTAACATTATTTTAGATAATTTTGGTTAAATGAGGACGTTTTGGCGGATATACTTTACGCAACAAGAATTAATGGATTTTGGAGCGCGCCTCAATTCACCAAATGTGATTAACGCAGTACTTTACACTGGACAAATATCGTCGTTTTCATTCGCCGTGTCTGCCTTATGGTGTTCCTTTGTGAGTGCGGTCCTTTCTCTCTTAAGGTATTCAAGAACGATTTAGAGATAAAGCAAGTATACATACTCGTATATATAAGTAACCACTTATGTGTGTTGGCAAACACGTGCGCTTTTGGTTCAATGGTATAATTCATTTATCGATTGGTAAATACGAACAGGCGATCCAAAATAAAGCCTGTATAAAGTAGCTAACTTGGGCATTGAAAATAATTTCTTGAAAATTCTTTATTAGATATCCTAGATGACTATGTTTGTTATTGCTATCATTTACCTTCACCACTACTAGCAGTTACTTTTAAATGATATCTAATGCATCTCATAATGGTTTGCCAAAACACAAATGATGATGTGCAGCTTTACCCCACTTAAGCTTGACTTTCTGTACTTTATACAAATGGAGTTATTATACTATACCGATGCAGTTACTATAATCAAAATGTTTATATAATTATAGTATATAAGTATACAATGTGTATCGTAAATAACGCAATACCTCAGACACCCTAATTAGATAATTACTTCACAAATTCAATACGAAAACTAATTCTCCAAATTTAAAACTGCTTTTTTAAGCACTTTTATACCCCAATTAACAATGACACTTGAACATGTATGTGTGCGTATTGAGAAATACGTTTTAGAAATGCATTTGAAATCTCCGTATTGCTTTGAATCAAAAATAAATTTATTTTATTATAGCGCACTAAAGGAGCAACAGCATTTTTTGAAAATTAAAAAAATATGTACTTTACATTAAAAATAGTTGGAATCAATTCAGTTACCGATTTAGAACAATCTACTTTCAGGTCTTGCGTTTATTATGTTACACCTTGTATATATAATTATATAGCTGTGTGTGTGTGAATGATGTACGCTGTTGGCCGCGAGGCCTTTACAGCTTCACCGGACTTAAAGGCGAGCGTGCAACCACTACGCTCTAGCCAGCCAGAAGGGCAAGAGGCGACATACTCGAGGCGCCCTCGGTTGGGACAGTCGCTGTAGGGGGACGGGTGCACTACTAAGTGCACCGGTCAACCGCCGGCTATGGGAGGGGATCTACTACTACGTCGTCGTCGTCGCCCGTATTCTGAGCGGAAAGAAGGGATGACAAAGCATCGGGGGGGTCGGTGAGAACATGTCGAGGCCGGCGGCCGGTGGCGGCAGGGGGTCGGGGGGGAGATCGTAGTCGGCGGTGGCTACGATTAACGGATTCGCATGGGTAGATGCGTTCGCGAAGTGACGTGTTGACGCCTTTTTAATAAAGGCGCGAATAGGTTCGAGACCTAGATCGGAGTGGAGGTCGACGTTCCGTACGAACCAGGGGGCTCCTACAGCTTTACGGAGGAAGCGGTTTTGAACCACTTGGAGTTTATCGATGTGAGAGGGGGCCGAATGCCCGAACACAACACACGCATAAAGTCATGATGGGTCGAACGCAAGTTTTGTAAAGTGTCACCTTATTTCTAAGGGACATTTTACTCCGCTTGCAGATTAACGAATGGAGACGACCGAGCACAAATGATGCTCGGTGACGGACCCGCTTGATGTGCGGGCCGAATATATAGCTGTTGGTAAACATGCGTAAACGTATATGAGTAGCCACGCCATTTTCCAGGTGATTTTAATGAGTCCTTATTAAGTAACGTTCAGCTTGTGGTGCAACCTAAACAGATGATTCTATATAAATCTCATTATATGAAAGGATATGGACATGGGCATGGTAAGGACTTTCTTACCATGATCAAATAGACCTTACCTAAAAGGCAAGTCAAGAGTCTTTGTAGCAGGTGAGCTTGTAGGAAACGAACTATGAGAGTGGAGGAAGCCAGAGAGGTCTGCAAGGAACCTCTTGAAACTCTGTACTATTTGTGTCCCCTTAAGGGATAAGCAGTGATAGCCTAGTGGTAAGACCGTTGCACTGCAAAGCCAGAGGTCTCGGGTTCAAACTCAGGCACGCACCTCTGTCTTTTCGAAAGCATGTGCGCATTAAAATTAATTATCACTTGCTTTAACGGTGAAGGAAACCATCGTGTGGAAACCATGCATGCCCAAGAGTTTCTCGAAGGTGTGTGAAGTTCGCCAACCCACACTGGGCCAGCGTGGTGGACTATGGCCTAAAACCCTCTCAGTTTGAGAGGAGGCCCGTGCCCAACGGTGGGACAGTTTCTTAACAGGGCTACTATTATTTATTTATTTATTTAGGTATTCTTACAGAAGGCTTACAGACTAATAAACTTGTGTACTAAGATACATAAATATAACTTAATTTGCTAATGACAAGCCTCCACTTATTATTATAAGTATATACCTTATCAGGTATGCACCTTAAAAATTTAAAAACTAAAAACAAAAAATTAAAAAAAAGAGAGATAACATGCTATATATGAGATGAAAAAAAAAACAAACTAAGAAAAGAATGTAGGTTTTGCAGACATGAGAACAACTGCAGGATCTGCCACTACCCACCCAAAGTATTCCTGTATCAATTTATGTCTCACTGAGGACACACTAGTACAAAACAAATCAATGTCTAGGTGTAGTGATACATCATTAAAACTTGATAATCCACGTAAGAGAAAGGCATTACGTCTATATTTAACAGTGGACAATGGCACATCTATTATTGGTCGTTTTCTAAGTGTTATTTGGTTAGTGCGAAGTGCGATCTTAGACAAAATTTCAGAGCAATCAATTGTACCATTAGCTATACTCATTAAAAGACAAATGTCACTTATTTGTCGTCTCGTTTCTAGAGGTAAAAAGTGATATCTGTTGCACCGGTGTAAATAGTCTACTGTTAATTGTTGAGCCTTAAAATCCAAGTATCTTAAATTTTTTTTCTGAATAGCTTCAATACGAGATTTGTAAATGTCATATTGAGGATTCCAGATTTGTGACGCATACTCTATCGTGCTCCGCACAAAAGCACAATATAGAATTTTTATAGGTTTTAAAGTACGAAAACTAGCTGTTGTTCTTATTATAAAACCCAAGGATTTAGACGCCTTTTTTACAATACTGTCAATATGTTCATCAAATAATAGTTTGCTATCGTGAACAACTCCAAGATCTTTAATACTAGAAGTTTTTTTTATAGTTAGGTCGTTAAAACTGTATCCCGTACCAATAGTGGAACTTTTTCGAGTAAACGTTATATGGAAACATTTAGCAACATTCATTTGAAGCTTGTTGAGAGAGCAATATGTAGTTAGCCTATTAAGATCTGCCTGAAGGTCTTCAGTATCTGACATATTACGTATAACTTTTAGAATTTTCATGTCATCGGCGTAAAGCAGACAATATGAGTGCTGAAATACATTACAATTATAATACAATTAAGGGATCTGGCGTGATGATGTAGATATATAGATAAAAAAAAATCCGCTTAGGCATTTGAGTAGTCACGCTACTTCCTACGCTTTCAAAAACAATTCCTTCTAAGTATGTTTAGTTATAACAGAGTTAAATGTATGGCCCAGGTGCATCATCTCAAGTGCACTCGCGTCGGAGTTCCGGCTTTCATCCGGGATAAACTTGTCGCGAGTGCATGCATATTTTGTTAGGTCCCGCTTCGAATTCTAGCATCTGGGCTTTCCTTATTGAAGTTTATACTTTGAAATACATATAATTGGAGGAATTTGCGAAAAAGATTTGTGGAAGACCGTTTTTATATTATGATGTCAATAAGATGAAAGATATGCTGTAGTAACATGAACAGTCTAAGTTAGATTCACTTCTGCAGTAAAGCATCAAACCTTTTATTGAGTCAACATTTTATAATGCACTTATTGACACCATTATTATAAGCAAACAAACTTATCTCTTACCGCATAGACAGAGTTCACAATTCTAACGGATTCTTTGTCTACAGACCTCTATCATTAGTTATCTCTATCTAGGATAAGTCAAGAGTCTCCGCAACCGCCGAGCGTGTATGAGACGAACTATGAAAGTGGAGGAAGCCAGAGAGGTATGTAAGTAAGGACCTGTTGGAACTCTGGATTCTCTGTCTACTCCGCAAAGAATCTGGCGTGCTGATATGGATAGATAGAGGAGATATCTACCTATCGATCTATATCATTGCGCCAGATTCTGTGCAGGACAGGCAAAGACCGCAGAGAGTACAGAGTTTCAACAGGTTCTTTCCTTACAGACTTCATCTTCTTCTACTTCTCTTTCATTGCTTTTATTTATATTTGGACTTCCAATCTTACTTTAACACTAACATCCGTACCTATATAGAAGCAAGTACATACTTAGTTTTAAGAACTTAATAAGCCGTATAATGTCATATGTTTAGAATTCTGTCAGTTGAAATCCTATTCTATAGTCAAGCAATGGCCATTATTAACTTGAGAAGAAGGAGATATGACTCAGTACTTCAGAATGTTTTGAAACTGGTAATATTACATATCCAGTTTTGTTTTTTAATAAAAAAGTAGAAAATGTGCAGAGGTGCTACAAAATTATGCACCGTTACAAGTAAAGCTCATTGCTTGATACAAGAAGATGGTGACTTTGTGTTTTTTATTCTTGACGTTTCTTACTTTTGACATTTTCTCAAGTATAGAATAGATATGAGGTATAAAGTAATTACTTGAATAAAAGTTATTACTATATCAACATGTTTATAAAAGGTGTAACTTGATAAACGCAAGATCTCAGACACCCCGATTAGAGAATTGCTTCATAAATTCAAAACGAAAACCAAATTTCCAAATTTAAAGGTTTTTACCCCTTTTTTAAGCACTTTTATACCCCAACTAACAATGAAACTTGTATGTGTATGTGTGCATTTTGTGAAATACGGGTTAGGAATGCATTTGTTATCTCCTTATTGCTATGAATCAAGAATAAATTTAGTTTTTTATAGCGCCCTGAAGGAGAAAAGCATTTTTGCAATTTAAAAAAAAATTAAGTTACATTAAAAATAGTTGGAATCAATTCAGGTATCGATTTAGATCAAACTACTTATCAGAGGTCTTGCGTTTATTACACCTTGTAGATACGGATGTGAGATAGTTAATTTGCGATAATTAGGGATATTGATTGTGATACCGACCTGTTAACGTCCACATCGGTGGATTCCAAGATATTTCGCGCCTTGTCCAGGTAGCCATATTCGACAGCCGCAAACAGCGCTGTAACAAATAAAACTAAGATTCACTTTGTAGTACTACCGAGTTCCTGTAACACTGGATGTATTCTTGGTTGATGTCCAAGTATAAAGGTGACTGTGATGTGAAAAAAATGCTGAAATGTTAAGTGTACATACTTACTAATGCAAAAAATGTTAAGATAACTTAACAAAAAATATGGAAACTGTTGAAGATTAAGGGTCTTTCCCTGAACGTACAAGAAATCAAACATGAAATGACAAAATTAAAAAAAAACCACGAAAATAGAAATTTTAACAAACGAATAAATAAAATAGATATAAATTAACTGAAATAAAACTAAAACAATACCGTGTAAATGAATGTTAACTTGTGCGACTTTGTCTTGTTGCGCTCGCGCATCCTTCTGTTGGCGGCGCGTCGCCTTGTCGAGGTGCGGGGCGTGGGGGGCGCAAGCGCTCAGCGACGGCAGCTCCCCCCCGCACCCCTCAAGCAGCGCGCCGTACTGGAGCTCTACGGGAGAAACGGGGGAAAATAAACATAAGGAAAACATAAATAAGCAAATAAAATGAGAAAAAAAAGAAGTAAAAATAAAAATTTTAAAAGCCCCGCGTCATATGTATCATCAATCAATCAATCAGCCTATCGCAGTCCACTGCTGGACATAGGCCTTAGGAGAGCCTAACACGCGCCATTGCACACGGTCCTCCGCCTTCCGCATCCAGTCTGTCCCAGCGACCTTTTTGAGGTCGTCGGCCCATCTAGCTGGGGGCCGTCCTACCTTACGCTTACCAAGTCGCGGTCTCCACTCTAGGACACGCTTACTCCATCGGCCGTCGGTCCTTCTGCAGATGTGACCAGCCCATTGCCACTTTAGCTTACTGAGTCTGCGAGCTATGTCGGTAACATTGGTTCTTTGTCGGATTACCTCGTTACGAATTTTATCCTTCAAAGAGACGCCGAGCATAGCTCGCTCCATAGCCCGCTGTGCGACTTTGAATTTGTGGACTAGTCCCACTGTGAGTGGCCACGTCTCAGCCCCGTAAGTCATAACAGGTAGGACGCATTGGTTATAGACTTTAGTCTTCAGGCATTGCGGTATAGGCGAAGAGAAAACGTGACGTAGTCTGCCAAATGCTGCCCAACCTAATTGGATCCTGCGGTTGATTTCTTTCTCGAAGATGTTTCTACCAAATTGGACAACTTGTCCAAGGTAGGCATATTCCCGAACAACTTCGAGCATCGAACCATCGACGTAGATCGATCCCGGCGTGACATGTTCATTAAACATGATCTTAGTTTTATCCAAGTTCATGCCGAGACCGGCACCTCGAGAGGCTCCATTTAGGCTATGCAGCATTTCGCTTAACTGTTCCAGTGACTTCAGTACAATCATCAAACTTTCGCTCAAATCACCTCTAATACAAAAAAAAAAAATCAAAATGAATACACATAAAACCCCGTCTCCCCATTTTTCGTCGGCGATTAAAGATATTAAAAATTATGGTTGTGGCGTACTCTTGGAGGAGGGTTATGTTCTGCAGTAGTTAGGAAATTTAATTATATGCTAAATTGTAGCAGCCTTTCAACCCTTGAGTGGCTAAACCTCTTTAGCCTTTCAAGCGTCGATATGGTCCCCACGTTCCAAGGAATAGGTTGAATGTCAATTTGAACTTAAGATAATGCTTTGATTTTTATTAGCTATATATTTTGATCTGAAACATTTAACTATATATATGATGATATATTAATTAGTGGTATCTTTAGCTTAAATTTATTTATTATAGACTTCGTGTTATTCTGGTGTATAAGTTATATTACTGTAATGTTACGTCAATATCCGTTCAGAGTTAGTTTTTGCGGAAAGAGTAACAAACATCTATCTACACATCCATCCTCACAAACTTTATTCGCGTGTATTAGTTAAATTATTACCCTAAAAAAAGAATGTATAATATAACCCTGAAAACCAAAACCAGAGCGAAGCCTTCTAACCCGAAAAAACTAAACGAGTAAGTTACGAAAAAGTCTAATCTTATTTATAACTTCCGAGCCCACGCGGCAAGTTTTAGGACAATTAATCAAACAACCCACGAACAGCTGACAGGCAAAGGTTGTTTTAATAACAATACACAAGATTACCTCAATGTCAGACAGTTACGTGTGTGTTACTATGGAGAGAGGCTTAAGTGAAGTAGATTCATCAAGGGCGTCGCCAGCCCATCGATAATTGGGGGCAAGTTGATGTATGGATGATGGGAAAATTATTAATTGTAAGCACAGTCAAACGCACATGAATTTTACATTTCTGTGCACACCATGGCTAGAGGCGATTTTCCCCATGGTGCGTTTTAGCCAGGTTTTTAATCTTATGAGGCTGCTAAACGATCGCTGCATCGTACACGGTGAGCCCGGTACAGCCATTAAAAATTTCAACGCTTTTCTCGTTTCGGGAAAGAAGGTTTTGGCCTTTTTTAGGACATTGACAATGGAATGAACTTGCAAACGTAATACTTGGAATATCTCATTCGAGTTTTGACGTAGGAGATTGATCGGTCAACGAAGTCAAATAAGTGGACTTTGGTGCTTTGCATTGGCTATGTTTTTAATCTCTAGGGGGGGGGGGGGGGGGGCAGCTGATTGGCGACGCCGTTGTGATTGATACTCTTAAATAATTTTAACATAGCCAACAAATACTAAATGCAAAATGGTACTAACGGAAGATCAGCGCTAGCTGTCCACAGCCAGCAAACCTGCTGAGTTAGGACCTATTTTGTAATGCACTTCAAACTTGTTCCGCCTCTTTTAATAGGTACTAACCATATTTACTTATGCCATCATGTACTTGCACCGTGTAATATTTAATCTTATCTCTATATTGTGCGTTGCAAAATAAACGTTTTTATTATTATTATATATATATATATCTCGCTGAGATTCACGGGCTTTACCCGGACCTTCGAAAGGCTTGCATGGGGACATGGGTCCAACGCGTAGAGGCCCTTTGCGAGAAGTTAATGTTATGTAAGCCACCTGCTGAGATCACTTGCTGAAAATGAAGAAACATTACCAGCGAACTGACTCCGGCAGGTGCAAGGACTATTGTAAATTATGGAAAGAAAACAAGGGCTATGTAAATGAGGTTTGATGGACAAAAACCGGACTTTTTCAAAGGGGACGGACACCGGCCATAATTAGTGATTACCCGTGGCCGGCGGTGACCCGTCGTTTACTAGATGGGCCCTCAAACGGTCGTCCTAGGACAACTGAGGGCAACACCGGTGTGAGCGGCTCAGGGGTGTAGAGAGGTGTGCTGCGCTTTCTCCGAAGTTACTCGCGGCGTTATGCCCTTTAACACTTTCACCCCTGGAGTACATCGACCTAGGAACGCATTATCTTTCTACATTGATATAGCTCTCACGGCTCCTCTCTGGACGGCCAATTAAGCCTAGCCAGAGCCGAGGGTCCTGCGGGCACCCTTCGGTTTGCACTCGACCGACGAAGACACGCCGAGTTGGGGGCCCTGACCGACTCTCTGAAGCATTCGGGTCCGTGGTGTCGTTACTCACCAACAGCTCGTAGTATTAAATCCATTCTCTAGAAACAGGGTCCATAATTTGTCTAACCTAGAGTTACAATTATGTAAACATTATGGTGTGCAATAAAGATGGATTGTTGAGTATTAAGTGTTTCACAACTCTAAATGCGACAAAACAACAAGACAGCTGATAGCTCTAAGCCACAATACAACAAGATTGACGTCAATCAGTGAGCTATTATTATTTGATGTATAAAGTGCGACAAGGATCTTTTGGCCTATGCATGCCATTGACAGGGGGGCGTTGGTGTTAAATTAGGGTTAACATTTAGTAAATATTCCCTACTTCTAAAGAGATATTGTATACGGTGGATCCGCACGGTTATTAATTAACAAGAACTTGGGTAAAGAACAATGGCGAGATCCTACCTGAATGTTTTATGAAGTGTCTAAAAATACGATATGTATTTTTAGACACTAAATTTTAGTAATAAGATTCGGTCGGTTTTTACACAAAATTAATTTAATTTGTAAATGCGCACGATAATATTTTTTAAATTAAAGTACTTTATTTGACTAAATACATATATTCATATTCATCCATTTTATTTGAATTACCATAATTGCACATTTGAAAAAATAAATGTCAGTTTCTCCATTAAGTTAAATGGGTACTATTATATTTTTTTATGGTTACCGCTGAATGTTTTAGAAGCCTCAAAGTTATAAATAGCGTATGATTCTTAACTATTTAATATCTTGACATATAAATATTAATATATGGAATATTGACATAACCTAGAATATTAATATCTTTTTTTTCGAAGTCTCCAATAAAAATTCTCGGTGTTTATGTTTAAATAATGGAAACCCTATAGTTTTCACATTTTATCATCCATAGACGCTTTAAATCGATATCAGGCAAAACCATGTATGGGAGTTTGCCATTGTCTTTTTATGGCATCTCTGCGACTGTCAGGAAGTGACATATTACTTAATGACACGGTTATTGCCAATTTTAGCCGCGGGTCAAAAGATTCTTGTACGACTGTAAGTAACGTTGTCGAGAAATCGTGATGCCACCCACGTAAGTAAGTAAATATATAGGGTGTAAAGATGATATATAGACAAGATAGCGTTACCCTAGCGTCAATCAGTTTTAGCTAAACCCTCTAACAAAAAGTGATGACGAGAAAAATGATACATTCCTCGCTCAAGATTAATTTGTCTATTTAGCGAGGAAATGCCGTTAGCTTTCTTATCACAATTCTACGCAGGCGCGATCTTTATATTAGGCGATCTTTATTCCTATTTATTTTTATTTTAAATGTGTTTAGTTTTAACTCATTTTATTAGATTTTAGGTGGTCGCTAAGCGACAAAGCCTTTCATATAAATAAATAAAAAAATATTAGATTTTGCCTTCGTAATTTCGGTTTACCTATGCTGTTCTGTAGAACTTCAAAACCTTGAGAACTTACAATGAGGCGCCTTATTTGGTTAATTTTATTAGTTTTCTATTTGGGATCAGAATATTTAAAAATAAAGTAAGTATACATTTCACTAGCTCTGAAGGGTTATCCCGCGGGATAACCCAAAAGTCCCTTCGTGAATCTTTTGCAGGGAAGTACGATATGTGTTGCGCTGTTGCGATATTCTTTTTTAAATATTTGAAGCATGGACAAACTCATAGATATCGCATTATAAACTATTCAATTTGTTTGACTTGACCATAGAGATAGGACTTAAAAACGTAGAGGGATTAAACACCCAGTTCACCTGTACACTTTGTGTGGACGCTTGGTACCAATTTAAAAATTTGTGTTCCTACATTGTACGTCCTATCTTTTTATTCAAAATATTATGGCTTTTCATTTTGACGTAGGCACTACGCAAATTTATTGGCTAATATTTGTTTGTTTAGTGACTGTGTTCTTAATGTATTTTTATTAACGTATAGTAAAACAAGATTAAATTGTACAGGAAATTCTGAGAAGGTTCTCAGCCTTTTAGGAATAAAAGAAAAAAAGTAAAAGATATATTCAGGCATTGCCCCTAACACCTTGGAATTTGAATAGCCTTATCCGGCATCGCGCGATACATTATGATTAGTTGTCGAATTCACTATCGATTACAAACAGTATTTACAAGGTGAGGTTATACTGTCGACAGCTTGGAATATTAAAAAAGCACTTACTTCAATGTCAAAAACCATATGGCTGGTAATCGACTCGTGGGAACCTTAATTGATGTGTCGAGAGATGCAACAATTCGAGGGTACTTTTCTCTTATGTGATTATAAGATACCGAAAATAAGTGGAGTGTAAAAAACCTAATTACACCTAGAATCTGGAATTAGGTGATCCGACAGAGAACGTGCGTGCGTTTATTTATCCGTCCTTATTCTTCATTTGTAAAAAAATGCAATACTGTCACTCTTCCGGTCGATAAATGGTCGATTGCGGTAAGTCCTTATGAAAGTCGAAGAAATGTTCTTGGTAATGACACAAGCTTATAAAGCATTTTGTCATAGTAACTTCATGTTTAAAAACTTACATTATCATATTAAGATGTTATTATGAAAAGTACTGAAATAGGTTTTTTTTAAAAGAAACGAGGCCCATACTACACTACTAGGATTCATTCTTATTTATTTTATTCATTTATATATTTCCAAACACTTATATCTATCGTTACAATGAATAAAATTGCCATACCACGTAAACCTCTGAGGGTTTATCTGGGCGCCGGCGAAACGCACACTTCTTCTTCTTCAGCCGAAAGACGTCCACTGCAGGACAAAGGCCTCCCCTAAAGACCGCCACAACGACCGGCTTTGTGCTGTACGCATCCAACTTCTACCCGCGACCTTCACCAGGTCATTGGTCCATCTTGTAGGGGGCCTACCCACTCCACGTCTTCCGGTACGTGGTCGCCATTCGAGAACCTTTCTGCCCCAACGGCCGTCAGTTCTACGAGCGATGTGCCCCGCCCACTGCCACTTAAGTTTAGCAATTCTGAGTGCTATGTCAGTGACTTTCGTCCTCCTGCGGATCTCCTCGTTTCTGATTCGATCCCGCAGGGTAACTCCGAGCATAGCTCTCTCCATCGCCCTTTGGGTGACCTTGAGCCTTCTTATGAGGCCCATCGTAAGCGACCATGTCTCAGTGCCGTAAGTCATCACTGGCAACACACACTGGTCAAAGACTTCGCACACTTGATACATTTATATTTGATGATATATAAACAGTGATAGCCTAGTGGTTAAACCGTTGGACTGCAAAGTCAAAGGTCTCGGGTTCTAACCCAGGCACGCACCTCTGTCTTTTCGAGAGCATGTGCGTATTAAAAATTAATTATCACTTGCTTTAACGGTGAAGGAAAACATCGTGAGGAAACCTGCATGCCTAAGAGTTTCTCGAAGGTGTGTGAAGTTCGCCAACCCGCACTAGGCCAGCGCCATTATATTCACAAATTTTTTTTTACAAGCTTTGCTACAATTTAATTTTAAAATGCTTATCGCATAGCTCACATTATGCATCTTGTATCGTGGGTGGGTGCACATACACAAATACCCAGACCGAAACAAATAATTGTGGGTCACACAAAGATTTGTCCCGTGCAGGAATCGAACCCGCGACTAGTAGACACAGTAGGCGGAGCGACAGCTCTTAACCACTGCGCTAAATCGCTCGTCCTTATAGTTACTATTTATTGTGACGGTGCGCGGTGGAAAACAACTTTATCAATCTTTTAATAGCTTTATGTTATATTTGCTGCCGCGCTCCCTTTGCCCGTTTAATGTATTGTTAAGTTTGTTGGATATTTTATCTCTATTATACAGGTAGTGTTTTGTATTTTCGCGAAACTTATGTAATACACAATCATTGATATATTACAATGGATTGAGCATTCTGCGAAAAAAACGTGATGACAAGGACAACAATTAGATCCCTACGTCTCTTTCTAAGTAGGGTGACCAAACATTGGTACGATTATGGACTTGTAGACATATAATTAACGTATAATTCTCGGGCAATGTTTATTGCCGTAATTCTTTCTTTCTCCGCATATGCCACGGTTTCTCGAGTTGTGTAAATAATAGAAAATTCAATGTTGTGTCTGTGTGTAAAAGTATAATTTTCTTTAGCAATATTTTGGCAGTACTCATTCTGTTTAGGGTTATAAATTCATGTACATAATAGACTGAGAGTACTTATTATTCTACATTACTTAAAACTTGCTGTTTGCTCTTAGCGTATATTCCTCTTATACCTATATATGATTAAATCAGAATGACCTTATTAGAAGCGAAGAATACCCTAAGTGGTAGATTTGTACAGAGATTAGAGGGAGGGCCGCATCGACCGCACCACTTTAAAAAACAAAATCTGTATACCATCCATCAAGTAATAGGTATATCGATGACGAATGCAGGTTCTGTTAGATAAATACATTAGAGGGAGCGTTAACAAGATTATATAATTGTACTGCTTACACTTATATCATGTCAGTGATAAGAAACGGGATAAATCTATCGTAATCAGTTCCATTCTGGTACATTATATTTTGACATCAATAACATAAGGGAGTCTTAAAACATCCTCACTCTTAGATTCATCGATCATATTAGTGTTTTCCCATAAAACCGCAAAATCTTTATCGATAAAATCGTACTGTTTGCCGGCCGAAAATTAAAAACTTTTTACCATAACAAATATCGTTGTATCTCATAATGCCTATTAAAGACGGGTGACTTACATAAGTTTTGTAGTAATAAATAATAGCAATGCTTTTAAGTCCTATCTCTATGTAATAATTACGACGAGCGCGGATACATTTATCTGCGACGGTCAATAGGTTAACTGTATTAAATAACAGTTATAGGTAGTTGGAAGCCACAAAACTACGAGTGGGTAATTCCCTAGTCCCTCTGCAACGTATTATTTTAAGGATAAAATCGTAGGTAATGCATGTACTTACCTACGTTTAAAATACGAGTAATATTATAATATAATAATATCAGCCTATACTGCCCACTGCTGGACAAAGGCCTACTCTTACAAATCGAGGTGAGAGAGATTAGGTCATACTCCACCACGCTGACCCAGTGCGGATTGGTGGAGACAGTTTTGTGGCCACCTGCTGTTGGAACTTATCAAACCGCCTTTAAGGCTTCCAACTCGGCTTAACGACTACCACACTAAGTGGTAACCGGGACCAACGGTTAACGTGCCTTCCGAAGCGCGGAGACGCTCGAATATGAAAATGCCACAAACCTTGGTAATCGGTAAGAACACCGCGGTCGCACAGCGCTACGAGTAATATTGGGCAAGAGTAAAACATTAGTGGTAATACATAATTAAATAAGAACGCTGGCAGCTGGCTACCTGGGCCAGCACATCAGTTTGGCGATACAACGAGGCAATGCTGCCAGCGTCCTGGGTACCTTAACTGGTAGTGGTGCGGAGCCTTTGGGCCCATTGTAAATACTAGTTTTTGTATATGGTTTTTGTTATATTTCTCCTTTGTAAATATTAACTGTACATACACTCTTTTTTGTTGTAAATACACAATGGTGAATATAAACATCTATTAAATAATATGTATACCTGGTAATAATCTTAATAAAACTAACCAAACCTAAAAGAAATTAGCTTTCGCCGGTTCAGAAGTTTTGCTCTGTATATCTTAAATCTTTTATCAGATCTGAATATAACTTATATGAGACCACGGTGTCTAAGTTCTATAATATAAAAACTGCATTACTGCATTATATCGTATGTCAAGAAATAATGAAGATATAAGGTGATTACAAACAAACAAAATTGAGAAATTCCTTCTCTATTGAGATAGTTTTAAACTGGGCAGTTTTCGCTAGATTCAATTTAAACAAAAAAAAATCAACTGATACTTCAATGAATTTGCTGGACTGGCGGAGGGCTTCTTAGAGCACCTGTTCTTTTTCTACCTTGGTTCAGAACTCCTTTACACGATCTGTTACCAGCCAATATCCCTCGTCCGGTAAACATCCCATATATGACGTCTTTTGTGCACTTTTCAATAATATTTTATACTTCGCATTTTTTAATACTCTGCCGCAATCCAATAAAAAAACAGTTATTCCTACCTACTTTACCAAGTTTTCTTTATTGCCCAAGTTAATTTGGTGTTTTGAAGTATTTAGATAAATTTATCGCTCAATTTTTGCATGCACCGATTATTTGTCATTTTTTTATATTCACTTGACAAACTTGACATTGGCAGAATCATCGGAAGATCATTGGTTAATGATGAAGTCATAGATTATAATTGGAAAGGAATTGGAATAAAGTAGCTAAATTCAAGTTACCTTAACTACAAGTTTTCAAGTCAAGAACCTTGGTTTTTTGGATTACATCGTAGAGTATTTCACGCTATACATCTTCTCTTTCTACTTTTTCTACGTGATTCACATCACGTTTCTAACGAATCTCGTAGGTGACGTGACGTGAATCCAGTAAGTAATATAAAAAACTACATTGCAATCAATAATTTGCCAAAGTAACGACATCAAAGTTCAACTTTTTGAACGTGTCAGGCATGTGTCTGAAATCTAATAAATTAAATGGATTTTCTCCCTACAAGAAAAATCTTTAAATGGCAATAGGCTCGTCCCCTACTACAAAGGGTCCTCTAATATCATCGCTAATATGCGGACTTACACAATGGTCTATACTATCCCGGCTTGGGTGTAGCAGTGTTTACTTTTGTTAATCTCTCAAATGTTGTATTTAACTAAGAATTTTCCGTCGAATAAAAGTCTATATGACTTCACTTGCTGAATTGTCCCCCGTTTTCCAAGTATTGTTAACACTTTATGTGTAATGTAAGATATGTGTAGATTTAACGAGTTGTTTTGTTTTCCTCACTTTATTACTCATACATAACTAATGAAACGGCGCTGTCATAGCTCTCTTGGTTATCTGTCGCGAGTTTGAGATGCCGCGTCTGTTTATTATTTAAATCGTTGAGGAGTTAGTCAAGTCAATTGAGATCGTGATCACTTTACACATAACTTTCTGGCATAAACATATATTTAAATATAGTCACGACTGCATCCCTCCTTGTAGCACTTACAGCTTCAGATCAGACATCACTTTAGCTACATCCATTACTATGTAGGCGAGGTACAAACTTCCAACAGGTTCTTTTCTTAAAGACGTTTCTTTGCTTCCTTCATCCACATAAATATATTTATATGCTTTTTCCCGGAACGAATAGAATAAGTAAAAAGCTGATTTTTCAAAAAATTGGTTTTCCATCGGAGTTCATATCTCATTCAAATAAGCAGAGAAACACATATGTAGCTCTCTGCATTGCCATTGGGTGCCAGTGACGACATCTCAATGCCATATTATGTTAACATTAGCACCATTAATAGTAAGATAGATGGAGTTACCATCTAGTTCTTTCTCTTTTAACTGCTGCCTTTAACGACATCGTCAGGAAGTTGTATGAAAATTAATTTTATCTAATCATTTCGATTCATTCGCGTTATCAAACATCGTTAGGACTTCTTCTTCTTTTTCGTCGTACACTCCTTGCGGAGGGCACACCCCCCCCCCCCTCATGGATCATCTGATAGGTTGGTTTTGGATTTTGTAAGACTTCTCCATCTCTCCTTATTCGTTGCACTGCGTGTACATTCATTAAGGGAACACCTTATAGATGATTTAATGAGGTCTGTCCATCTTGTGGGTGATCGGCCGCGAGAAAGTTGGCCCTCTACACTTCCCTGTACAATTAATCGTTCTAATAAGCTTTCGTTGCAGATGATATGTTCAAACATCTTAAGGATTCGGACTTGCACAATCGACGAAAATCTTTGTTTAATGCGAAGCTCTTTCAGGATGTAAACTTTAGTGCGGTGAAAAGTCTATTTAATTCTCAGCATCTGCCTCCAACACCACATTTTAAGGGCGTTAATCTTTTTACGACATTTTTGATGGATCGTCCATGTTCCATACAGGAAAATAGGAAATATTAATCATCTCATTAAGCGAACCTTGGTGTTTTTATCTATTCGGCGATCTTTCCATATCTTCGTGAGCTTTTCATAGCTGATCTTTTCCACGGCACACCGTCTTTTGATATCTTCTTCGCAACTTCCAGTATTTGTGATTGTGTATCCCAGGTAGATCGTTAGGGCTATTTACTTTTAAAACCATCGTAAAATTAAGCTGGCACGATTTATGACTAGGTACAGCATCAGAGCAATCCCTAACTGAACTATTTAATCTGTGTAACCTCATAAACTCCATTAATGTTTCATTAAATTTTTAATACAAGCTTATTCTAATCCTGTATTATAGTGCAATACTAATAAACTATTCACTAAGTTTTATAGTCGTACAGATTAAATTTACTTTGCTTTAAGGTATAAGTTCATGACCAAACGCGGTATTATTATCCGGGCCCCAACAAAAAAAAAAACCACCGTCACGCCTATATTCCCCAAGCGGGGGTTGCTAGATATCAATTGTATACACTTTTCGCCGACGATGTTAGGCTCTATGTTATAGGAAGTAAGCCTATTGACATATACCGGGATAATTCCAGACTGCGGACTAATCCTGAGAAATTTTCGATAGAGAAACTACTTTTTCCGATCTAGGATTTGAACGCAGGACCCCGTGATCGCAACACGCATTATTCGACACTAGACCAACGAGGCGTTGCAGTATCACACCATGAAAATATGGGTGCCAGCCGGTGGGTCGCTTGCATGTCCATGAATATTTATGAAAAAAACTAAGCCGGAAATACATCTGTTGCTATGTTTAAGCTAATTTTGGAGTGCGTAATTTTTCGAGTATGTTGAGTATGTTATTATCGATGGTCACAACCACGGAACGATGAAGATTATCAACAATTTCATACATTTGCCCCTTAAAGGCACTGAGAAACTTAGAACAATAAATGTCTATGAGATATGTATATGAAACAGACTGCTTGAGAAGTATGAGAGGAACTATGAGAGTGGAGGAAGCCAGAGAGGTCTGTAAGGAAAGAAGCTGTTGGAACTCTGTACTCTCTGCCTACCCCGCAAGGGAACTGGCGTGATGATGTAGGTAGACAGACTGCTAGAATGAGTTTAAGTTAAATGAAAAGAAACAATATTATTAGCAGAATGTAAGTTCTTCATTAAGAGCTAAGTCTATGGTACTGTCAAAACTACAGAGATAAAAAAACCAAGGACAAGTTACTAATTACTTATGATATCATATTTACTATTCTTTATATCGTGTATCATATCTTTAGGGTTATAAAAGAACAGTGTTTGCTTTACGGGAGTTACCAAACATCCAAATCGAGTACGTAATTTAAACTATCATGTGATTGGTTTTTACAACTGTCGTGTTTATACGTTACTAGTGGTCGCTCATAGGTCGAAATTCGACCTACTCTTTCATCGTTTACTGATTATGTTTGACATTCAGTAAGACTATAGACAAATAATATTAAAGATAAAACAATATAAATCTATTCTCAATTTGACCACAGACTTTTTAACAATAAACAAAAGAGTATATATGCGTGTTTGTGTCAAATACATGGTAGTGGGTGTAATGATTTTTTTATTGATTTAATGTATTTTTTATTCATAATTAAAAAAAATATTAGCAGTCTGCACTCCTTCTCTATATAAACTATAAGTGTGGGAAATTTCATACTTCTCCGTCCGCGCAATTTTCGTAAAACGGGGTACAAAGTTTTTGCTTCACGTATTAATATAATGATTCTGGACGACTGTAATATTGGCATTTATTTGAGTTTTAACTCTTATTTTATACTCATAAAGCTTAATTTCGTCTACTTTTGCTTATAACTGTGCTGGTATTTCATTAGCTCAGCGATATACCCGAGTAGTCTACGGTACTTTGGGATACTTTATGTCTAAATTCGACTTAAAATATCATAAAAAAGCCACAGAGATTTAACTTTTACCATTATAACGATGCGTAATAAAAAAGTAATATAAGCCTTGAGTTATATTAAGCCTTGAATTAAAAAAAACATTGATATTCTCAATACATCTCATTTTGTAACCATTTTTAGTCTAGTTTATTTCAGGTGTTATTTATATTTAATACATAAAAGATGATGGTTTCTAAAATTAGCCTAGAAAATAGACTAATTTTGGTAAATTACTATACAGTGCCTGACTGCCTCGTTGGTCTAGTGGCAAAGCGTATCACTTTGCCAAATCCTAGGTCGGACAAATGTAGTTTTTCTAACGAAAACTATCCAGTATGAGTCCGGAGTCTGATTGTGCCCGGTATATGGCAATAGGCTCACCCCCTATTACATGGGACCTAACATCGTCGGCGAAACGTGGGTGTACTCAGTACACCTCTGCCACCCCCGCTTGGGGAATATAGGCGTGACGGTGTGTGTGTACTCTACAGTGTTATCATTAGTAAAATGAAGCGTCATTACTCAGCATATTACTAAATCTTTAAATAAGAGTTTTTGACTAAGAACATTAAATTTTACGAATCCGTTAGATATATGATAAATTTTTACCGAATGAGCGCTATTATGCACTAAAAGAACAAAAATCTAACGTAACACAGACAAAGGAAAGCGTCACGAAACTAATTCCCAGAACGAAACGAGGTGAAAGGTTCCCAGCATTGTCTTCACATGTTATTGTTCCAATCGTTGAATCAGGGCTGCTCCTCACAACCTTGAATGACGAAGAAGGGAAAATTGAAAACCCTCTGAAATAAACGGACGATTTGGCACAGTGGTTTCTTAACTACTTAGGCAAGAGAGCTTTAAGAGCTTAGGCGGCTCCGCCTACTGTGTCGAATAGTCGCGGGTTGGATTCCAGCATGGGAAAAATCTTTGTGTGACCGACAATTATTTTCGGCCTGGGCCTCGATCGACAATTAATTGTTTCGTTATGTTTGTTTGTTTTTTTAAATAAAATCGCCCCCCACTAGCATCTATTTCAGTGTCGTGGGTGCGTTTACAAACATGAAAATACACAAATACCCTGACCGAAACAAATTATTGTGGGTCACACAAAGATTTGTCCCGTGCGGAAATCGAACCTGCGACTATTAGACTCAAAAGGCGTAGCGGGTTAAGCTCTTAACCACTGCGCTAAAAAGTCCGTCAAATTGCCGTCCGCATTTGTGTATGTAAAAAAAAAACACCGTCACGCCTATATTCCCCAGAGGGGGTGGCAGAGGTGTACTGAGTACACCCACGTTTCGCCGACGATGTTAGGTCCCATGTAATAGGGGGCGAGCCTGCTGCGTTGAACAGACCCCTGTGATCGCTTAGTCCGATCACCTGAACTTTTTTCTTCGAAATTTGTTTTCGATTCATCGTACCAAGTGGAATTACGAATTCTCATAGTTCGATCGATCGTACTACAGGAAAATACGAGTAAAGAACTACGGGTTCGCCAAACAAAGTCGTATGTAGTACCTGACCTGCTAATATCGCCTAAATGAATGAACGAGTTGTGCAAAATTTAATTTTACGCTAAGTAAATTCAATACTTTTTTTAAAACAGCCTGTTCTGTCCCACTGCTGGGCAAACGCCTTCTATTACAAAACAAGGTGAGAGATATTAGGATCTGCTCAAGTACAGTATAATAAGTATGATAATAATACAAATGTCAGTTAGGAGGTTTTGGACGTTCACTATCGAAATGCCAAATATGAACACCGGCATATTAGAACTTTTGTGTGTGTGAATGATCTATGCTGTTGGCCGCGGGGGCCTTTACAGCTTCACCGGACAAGAGGGCGAGCGTGCAACCACTACGCTCGAGCCAGAAAGGCAAAGGGGCAACTAGCTCAAGTGCTGCTCAAGGAGGAACGGCCTCGGCTTGGGGAGTCGCTATGTGGGAGGTCGTATAGTAGGTGTCTCGCCGTGGTGTTCAGCACCGGCCGGCGGGCAAGGGATTCTTCGACCTCGCCGGCAAGGTCAGTGTCTGATCCTATGTGGCATTTGGAGAAGTCTGGACGAAACTGTATATTCCATATACGATTTTGTTTAACGGGCCCGTCGTGGTTTTTTTATAAGCTCGACATTCCCTTTTGGCATTCCCTAAATAAAAAAGGCTTAATAATAATATGTTGTTTTTCGCATTTTTTAGCGACATGTATGAACCTAAGAATTAAATATTATTTTTACAAACCATCATGGAAATAAATATGTAATGTTTAATACTATGGTATTTATTTCTTTTAACGGTGGATTTGATGGCAAACAGGAAAACATGATCCAAATAAATCAAGTACAGTTAAATATAATATAAGGACCGTATTATTATATAGTTCGTCAAGGAACAAACGGAATAGGGAAGGATAATAATGAAGTATTTATGTACTTACTTATATTAAATCATTATGTTCTTAAACAATATAACGTGGTGAATATTGAATGCAAAATGTCAAATGCAAATAAATAACCTATACTTTAGAACCTTTTTGGCGAAGGAGTAAGATATATAGTGATAAAACTACGTTTAAAGAGAATTTCATTCAAATAGCGATTATGAATAATGAAAACAAAGAAAGAAAAAGATCTATGGAACAAGGTGCTAAAAACTTCACGATTTATATAGAATACTCTTATAATAAAAGAGATCTTGTCATTTTATCTCATACCCTATGCCTAAGGGCCTAAGGAGCATATTTGTGGGATATGACTTTGTACTCTCCCAGAAACAATGCTGCGAATAACACAGAGGCGCAAAAACTCATCGTAGATACTGAATCCTGAAATATATTCATGAACAAAAAATCTAAACCTTAAATGAATAAATAGGTAAAGTAGTCTCAGGAATTTCAAAACCGAAATCCAAAGTATTCTCTGTTCCAACAGATCTGGCTTAGTATAGCACTCATCTTCCATTAGTTATTTTGGTATTTTTATTTTATATTGTACTGTACTTTAATACTAACACTTTAGATGTAAGCCCGTAGCCCCGTAATTAAGGTCTAACACAACTAACCCTTTTATCTGGATCTCTCTGTGCACACATAGTTAGAGCTACAATCTAGTTTTATCTTTTAAGATGTATAAATGTTTACTATTTGTGATTGTAACTTGTTTTGTGAGCCAAATAAATAAATAAATAAATAGGTACAACGTCAATATCGAGGCTCTCGTAGGTCTGTGCGACTTCGGGTGTTCTTAGCGTTTACCACAGTTCGACCAGGTCGGTCTGAGATGGGTCACGGTTTGTGCCAATTTGATATTCGAGCGTGTCTGTGCTCCGGAAGGCACGTTAAGCCGTTGGTCCTGGTTACCACTTAATGTGGTAGTCGTTAAGCGAAGTTAAGAAGCCTTATAGGTGGCTTGATAAGTTTCAACAGCAGGTGGCTACAAACCTGCATCCACCAATACTGGGTCCGCGTGTTTCTCTCCCCACGATTTGCGAGATAAAACTTTTATAGTGGGACAGTAAAGTTGATTTATTATTAAGTATATTATTAGTATACATGTATTTTTATCTTGCTAAAATTCAGGGGTTTTACCCGGACCTTTAAAAGGTTTGCATGGAGACACGGAGTCCAATAGAGGCCAGTAGAGGCCGTTTGTTATGTAAGTCACCTACCGAGATAAATGACTGAAAATTATTAAACACAAATAGCGAACTGAATCCAATAGGTGCAACGACTTATGTATATTATGTAAAGAGAACAGGTACTATGTGAAAAACGATTGTTGGGCAAAAACTAGTCTGTTTCAAAGGCTATTGACATCGGCCATAATTAGTAATACTTATGAAACTATATATATAAAAATGAATTGCAGTTTGTTAGTTTTACAAAAAACTCGAGAACGGCTGGACTGATTTGGCAAATTTTGGTTTTGAAATATTTGTAGAAGTCCAAGGAAGGTTAAAAAGGTGAGAAAATATAAAGAAATTGCAAGGAAAGTAGCAAAAACAACTATTTTATTTTCCCATACAAACTTCGTTCGTTTGTATCTGTCAAACCGGATGCGTTCAGAAATTAATTTTCGGACTAATTGCAAGAAAAATAGTGAAAAGTAGTATTTACATAGATAAGTTCAGAAAACTTTTATTGGAGGTACGAAGTTCATCAGATCAACTAGTTATTATTAAAATATAAACGAAGTCACGCCTATATTCCTCAAGCAAGGGTGGCAGAGGTGAACTGTGTACACTTAATTTTCGTTGACGATATTAGGTCCCATGTAATAGGGGGCGAGACTATTGTCATTATATCCGGCACAGTGCCAAACTCCGGACTGATATTGGATTATTTTTTAATTATTTTTGTCTGATCTAGGATATTATTAAAATTTCCAATATTGACAACCCTCACGTGCCTATTCAGGTGCGTCGACGCATCGCGTGGGTAATCGTTACTCAATGATCTAAAAAAGTGCACGAAAGCAATAGTGATGTATCGTGATTCGTTTCTATTGGATTTTTGCGGAAGGACCATGGCACGAGTATCGTGGAACGGGGAATCGTATTCAATACTGACATGGTGGTCGAGGAATTGGAGTTAATGAAAGTAGTTCATATAATACAAATGTGTTAAAATACCCTTGTTATTCTATTGTGTTTCGGACATTGTTATTGAGAGTTTACCAGTCTGGATAAATGATTACATTAGTAATAGGAGTAAGCTATATATAGGGAAAAATAACTTAAAACTTTAGTGTTTTCTTGGAAATCATTATATTAATACGTGAAGCAAAAACTTTGTACCCCTTTTTACAAACATTGCGCGGACGGAGGAGTATGAAATTTCCCACACTTATAGTTTATATCGAGAAGGAGTGCAGAATGCTAATATTTTTCTAAAATTATGCATAAAACATACATTAAAACAATAAAAAAAAACATTACACACACTACCATGTATTTGACACAATACACTTCAAATTATTTGTCTATAGTCTTACTGAATGTCAAACATAACCAGCAAACGATGAATGAGTTTTTACAAAAAACATCGCATACAAAGAAGTTTTGTATTATTAATTAAATTATCGAAATATGTATGTCAAGTTCATTGGTCAGCATTTTCTTTATCACATGGTTTTTGTTAAAATAAAAATAAAATAAAAAAGGTATTCTTTATTTTAATCATGTTTTTTTTTAATTTAAATTTCATATAATTTCTTTGGAAAAAATAGGCAAATTAAGAGTGTAGCCTTGGCGAAATCTGTGATTTTAGAAATATAGTCTTTGACAATAGAACCTTAATAATGTTCAAACTTATAATTTAAATTAATTATGGTCGAATTTCGACCAATGGGCGACCACTACTAAATGTTAATTCACGGCCGCAAGGGGCCTAATATCGTCGCTGAAATTTGGCTATACACAGAACACCTTGGTTACGTCAGTATGATTGGTAATATAGTCGTGATGCTGAAGTAGTAGTGTCGTAAGTAGAAGTTGCTATACCATGGTTTATTAACAAAATATCAATTTTGGATGAACCCGACGGAACGAAATTCTTTTGGTTTAAGACAAGATTCTGTAAAAAGTGTCGAGAAGCTATAATATTTTATACATAGGATGGGTAGCGACGGTTCTAATTACCAAACGAAATTAATATTTAATTCAATGGGGTTAAGGCATAAAACCACAAGTATAGAAACGGGTCATGCCTCTTATTGCCATTGAATAAAGTATAATTTTCTTTGACACTTACAACTGTCACAGTACCCACCTTATATGAAAAATACTATAATGCAATCCGTTAAATACAGAAAAATGTAGTTGAGACACAAATATTTAAAAAATAAATTTAAGTGGTCCCGTATGTTCTGAAACTTGACGATAAAATATTTTGGAGTTGTTGCATATGTTAATTTTATTTTATAAATAACATGATATTATAAATAAATTACCATGACATAAGTAAAATACAATACCATATTTAATTAATTAACAGGAAAAACACAAATGCTTGTCCAACCATCGGAAAGTTTCATAATAATATGAACAACACAGTGAATCACTGAAATCCTAAAACAAAACCAACAAACACAATCGAAAATCTATTATAGACACCATTTAAAGAAAACAAAATACGCACTGCAGACGAAAACAATTTTCACAACAAAATAAAAAAAATAACAATTCACAGATAACACAACAAAGATGGCCAAAAGATGACCAACATTAAACGAAAATTAAGGTTTTAAAAATAGAACTGACCGCAGGATAAAAATTCGAGCATGTCACTCCATTGCAGTATCATGGTTGCAACTGAAGATGGTCGCACGGTTTTGGGGTCCAACCATTTACCATTGTGTGGTCTATCTAGATCTCATTTAATTGGCGACATCATTTTAAATGCTGATTACGCTCGCTAATTAAGTTGTGAGGCTTTCAGGAAGTCGTTTGTGTAGAGGCCATTTAACGCCGTTGCCAGAAAATCTTTTATCTACGTTATTAAATATAATACAATGACTTAAATAACTATTTTGGTTAGTAAGTAAAAATATCTATATTTTATTTATTGTGCAATTGGTATTGTGCATTGCACAAAATGCCTATAATTTTTTTTTGGTTTATTTTTTAAAACAAAATCACACAGAGTGACTGCTTACAGGGAGTTTTGGCGGGAAGTCGAAGAGTGATGTTGTCAATTTGTTATAATTTCCAAAACTTGTGTTATTTCGACTAATAATGTGTAATGTTGGTGGAATATTAACCATTATGTGTTCTTATATGTGCATGAGTAAAGGTAATTGTAACAATGGGGAAAAAAACGTGCCTTTTCGACCTCCTTCAAAACGGCCGTTGCAATTGGTATGTAAAGTATCCACCGCTTTACTATCCAGGGTGGGGTACTACATTAATTTCATTATCATCGTTGTCATCAAATTCATCGGGGAGTCGAATTAATTTAAACAAACATAACTGGAAGAAGAAAAAGAAGAATACTGCTTACAGTTGCCAATCAATATTCACCCCTTGGAGTGTGTACTGATTAGGTATTATTGGCTGGTTTATAAAAATAAATTGTCAGTATTGTATCGTTATCATGACATGCAATAAATTTTCTGCATTCCAAAACGGGGGGTTAATTCACCTAGCAAAATATTGTTGTTGATCAAAGCGTTTAGCTGTATAACTATTCTAGTACTTAGAATAAGAAAATTATACCTAATAGCCGTTGGTTAAACCGTTGGTCCCGGCTACCACTTAATGTGGTAGTCATTAAGCCGAGTTGGAAGCCTTAAATGCGGCTTGATAAGTTCCAACAGCAGATGGCCACAAATCTGCCTCCACCAATCCGCACTGGGTCCGCGTGGTGGAGTATGACCTAATCTCTCTCACCTCGATTAGTGAGAGAAGGCTTTTGTCCAGCAATGGGCAGTATAGGCTGATATTATTATAAGTAGCAAGTTCTATTTTTTATAAAGCTCCGATGTTTTTACGTTATAAATTATTTTTATTATTGCTCTATTTGCGTAAATTATAACGTTAACTACGAAATCACACACATATAGTCATTATTTTAATGCGTTAATAGACGTGGAAATATTTTGATTTTTTGCACCTTATTTAAAACGCGTTTTGACGCAGACATTAAAATAAACGTTACAGCAGGTGAAGTAGAAAAAAAGATCAATAAAAAGAAATGTATACAAATAGTTTTTATTTTCCGTCTTTCTATTAGTTTTACCGAATTTTCCAACAGCAAAGGCCCGTGTGAAATGACGCCTAGCGCTAACTGGGTTGAGTGCTGGTTCAATTCAGTTCTCTAATTAGTTTAGTGCGGACGGTGAACGCAAATGGATTTTCTCCTTTCGAGTGGATTTTCATATTTTAGACGGTATAGTAGATTTAGAACCAGTAAATGCGCTTTAGTTTAAACTATTTATTGTACGTTTAGTTAAAAAGCAATTGAGTGTAAAGTGAAACAGTGTATTATTTATATGGGTTATTTAGATCTGAGAGAGAATAGATCATTCACCACGCAGACCCAGCGCTAATGGTGGGGGCAGGTTCATGACCATCTACCGATGGAACTTATCAGACCAAGCTTAACGGGTACCATATTAAGTGGCTGCCGGGAAGAATAGCTGAACATGCCTTCCGAAGCACGGAGACTCGAATTGGAAATGGAATTGTCACAAACGGTCATCTATCTCAGACTGACTGACTCGAATGCTGTGAGATAAGGCCTTTGCTCAACAGTTCGACAGTATAGATGGATCCATTAGTACTATTAATTACAACCTTAAAAGGCATCTGGCGTGTCGATAAAGTTAGATTTGATATAAATCGCTTATCAATTTGGAGAGTTTACAGAGTATATTTCGAAAAAAAAACTTATTATTAGGTTATATGTAAGGTTATAGAATTTTACCTTAATATGCCCAATATAGAGAAATTTAAATCAATACCCGTTTGGTAATGATTTAAATTTCTCTACTCATTTGGTACCCATACTTCATATTTTAATTTTATGATATTTATTACCGGTAATTGTGTCAAAGAAGATATTATACGTTATAGTTTAGAAGATTGGCTACAAACCCCACATGCGATTGCACCATTGTCAACAAGAAAGAAGTTGATGCAGTCGTTTTTTTATAACTCCTTTGCTTATAAACCGATTTTGATGATTCTTTTTGCATTGGGTTCAGTATAGCTCTGAGTTGGTTCTATTTTAATTTTATTGGTATTGGACCTAGGACTTTGAAGATACACCAGGGACCTCCTTAACGGCGAACAGCACGAATGTATAGATTCCGTTATTATGGTTTTTATATCAATCCTGTAGGCTGTACAACTCAGAAAAATAAAATAATATCGGTAAATAAATATTTGTAAATAATTCACCCGTCACTTAAAATTGTAAAATAAAAATCTTTTTAAAAAAGGTAAACCGACTTCAAAAAGCAAAAAAAAAAATATTTGAAGTCGTTGCAAAGTAACCGATTGCACTAACCCGCACCGACTTTATACTACTACATATTTATTTTTTTCTTTTTGGTAAAGTCGGTTTACCTTTTTTTAAAAAGATTTTAATTTTACAATTTTAAGTGACGAGTGAACTAATGAGTGAAATATTTATTTACTAATATTTATATACTTCATATTTTAATTTTATGATATTTATCACCGGTAATTGTGTTAAAGAAGATATTATACGTTATAGTTTAGACGATTGGCTACATAACCCACATGCATGCACCATTTTCAACAATAACCAAGTTGATGCAGTCGCCGAGGCCAAAATCTGCCTGGATCATTATCAAAATCAATTATTTATTTGTATAGGCCAATACAACAGCTCTTATACATAGGGTTGCTACCTTTTATTTGAGCAAATAAAGTACATTGATTTTTAAAGGTAGGCAATAAAGAACACTATCAAAATAAAGTATTATTTCACTTTAATATTTGATTTTAAAACATATTTTTTATTACTTTTAGCAATTTTCAATCACTTTTATTACTGTTAAACGGCTTTACACCATCTTTACAGTCTGATAACTCCAATAGATTGGAGAATGATAGTAGCAATTTGGAAGTGTTTATAGTGTTTTTTTCGTAAATCTAGATTCAGATTTCAACACCAGACATCAGCCACTTTGTTTTTAATTGCGAATACTCCAGTTAAGTCATTCAGCCGTTATACGTAAAATTGCGATCATTTTTTTCTCTTTATTGATTTATGTAAACATAATCTTAGAAAAATCAACCTATGCGAATTAAAGTATGTTCGCACAATTTATAATTCTCATAAAGTATACTTACCTAAATAACCTACAATACTTCATTATAAAGTGCGGGTGGCCCTACAAATAAATGTCAAAATTAATAAATTTTTTAAGTCTACCACCTGATCGGAACGATGTCTCCACTGCGAAGATCCGGCATCCGATTGCAAAAATTCCACAAGGATTCCTCTTTATACAAGAACTTTCGCAAAAAAATTGCCTTATTATATAACAAGTTAACTCGACTTAATTACCATTGCAACAATCGCTTCTAAATACCATTTTTCGTATGAGAAAAATACAGGGAAAAATGCAATTATCAAGAGCGTTTTCAATGAGGGAAGGCAAATGTTTAAACTTTCTTCATAATTTCGTAGCTGGTTTTAAGCGAAATTCTCACAAGTGCTATTGTATGGCCTGGTTACTTATGCAACATTATATTATTATGCCATTGAGTATAGAATTATTCGTTGAATGATAGGTATTTAGGAATGACTCTACTGTTTGTTTATAAATTTGCTTGCATATTAAGTGTGAATTCCCATCGTGATTAACTAAAATAACTAGTTAGTACTTTAATTAAAGTCGGTTATTATTGTATTGTTTTGATTATGTACTTACTTACACACAGAAAATACCGTGGAAAATACATATTTGGTTGAATACTTGTACTTACTAAGTAATATTGGTTTTGTTAAGTGAGCATATATGATGGAAAGATATCGGGTTTAAAGAATTTATTATCATTATATTAATACGTGAAGCGACAACTTAGTACCCCTTTTTACGAAAATTGCGCGGACGGAGGAGTATGAAATTTTCCACACTTATAGTTTATATAGAGAAGGAGTGCAGAATGCTATAATTTTTTTTTAAATTATGCCTAAAAATACATTAAATCAATAAAAAAAACATTACACACACTACCATGTAGACACACACACGCATATATACTCTTTTGTTTATTGTTAAAGGCTGTGGGCATATTGAGAATAGATTAATATTGTTTGTGTTGAGTTATAATTTTTATAAGTAGGTTATATATTTTTGGTTTTCAGCTTTAGATAAGGTTACTTGACTAATTTACAGGCTAGACGTATATTCTAAGTTTTCTTATGTATACAAGCTGTAATATAATGAACGCAAGACCTGAAAGTAGTTTGTTCGAAATCGGTTACTGAATAGGTTTCAACATTTTTTAATATTATTTATATTTTATTTCAGCGTCATTATCATGAGCCCAAATTAGTCCACTGCTGGACATGGGCCTCTTCCAATGTGCGCCATGGAGCCCTATCCTCGGCTTTATGCATCCAGTTCCTGCCGGCTATCCGACGGATGTCGTCACTCCATCTCGCTTGGCGTACTACACTGCGTTTGCCAGTTCGCCAGACATTTTATTTAATTTGCAAAAAATGCTGTTACTCTTTCAGTGCGCTACGGAGATTTGAAATGTATTTCTCAAACGCATCTCTCAATACGCACACATTCACATACAAGTTTCTTTGTTAATTGAGGAATAAAAAAAATACTTAAAAAAAGGGGAAAAAATTTGATATTTGGTTTTCGTATTGAATTTGTGAAGTAATTATCTGATCGGGGTGTGGGGTGAAGGTCTTGCGTTAATTACGATACACCTTGTATATTACTTTGCAATCTTTAATACAATTTGGTAAGGTATTATACAGCTGTACTCATCTAAATGTTATTGACTTCTCTCCGTAATTGGTTCGTATATTGATAAGCTCAAGGTTATTTCTGTTTCAAAAATTATGAGCTATAACTTTTTTAAGTAGCTGCATATTGGATTGTATGGAGTTTGTAGTTATCTTTTTTATCGGAATGCAAGTAGAATATATACAAGGTGAAACATATACAAGCTGTAACATAATAAACGCAAGACCTGAAAGTAGTTTGTTCTAAATCGGTAACTGAATCGATTCCAACAATTTTTAATGTATTTTACATTTTCTTTTAAATTTGCAAAAAAATGCTTTTACTCCTTCAATGCGCTATAAAAAATTAAATTTAGTCTTAATTCATAGCAAGAAGAAGATTCTAAACGCATTCCTAAAACGTATTTCTCAAAACGTACACATACACGTACAAGTTTCTTTGTTAATTGGGGTATAAAGGTGCTTAAAAAAAGGGTTAAACCTTTTAAATTTGAAAATTTGGTTTTCGTTTTGACTTTATGAAGCAATTCTCTAATCGGGGTGTCTGAGGTCTTGCGTTTATTATGTTACACCTTGTATAAAGCAAGACCTCAGACACCCCAGCCAGATTATTGCTTTACAAATAAAATACGAAAATCGAACTTCCAATTTTAAGGAGGTTTCTACCATTTTTTTAAGCTCTCTGGTACCCAAATTAACCATAAAATTTTATAATAATTAACTTTTGTATACGTATTGAGGTGTGTGTAATAGAAATACATTTAAAATGGCCGTAATGTTTTGAATACTAACAGAGCAAGTAACAGCATTTATCAGCAGCAGTCATCCACGGGCCAAAATATCCTTGTCACATTGTATCTTATTTGCATGGATTCAATCTTTCTGTATCTATGTTTTGTAGTCTCGTGTCACGACGTCAAATTATTTTACAACTATATTTCGTTGTTTATTCAAAACAAACAAGAGATAAAAGAGTCTTGACACTATATGCGTCTGTTGATGACAAATACTTCGTAGATTGAAGTAAAAATGCCTTAAAAATTGTCTGGTAACGAATAACTTTGTATACTAGAGAGCTTTTAGCACGAGGTAATTTTCATCTGTATTTAGCGAATTGGTTGTGAAAAATGATGGCTTATCAACTCGATAACGTCACGCTAAAGTTGTTTTCATGCTTAGCCCGCAGAGAGCTTAGTACGAACAGATGGACGTCTCATACAACAAAGGACATAGTCGAAAATTGCCCCAGAACCAACAAACATTTTACCCATACCATCATCATTATTTATCTCTTTTATTAAAATAATGGGTAATATCCGTATCTAAGGGACAATTTGCAATCTAAAACGAATATTTCAAAGTATTGTATGTATGATAGTTCCTTAGTGGGTCGATAGGTCTCTTTTAAAATATAATTAATCTTTGTATCCCCTCTATATATTTTTGACTAAACAATATAACCTCATATGTATTAATGGCTACTAAATTATAACCTACAAAATCTAATACTTTTTGTGCAATTTTGCGATTCCCCCACTTGCTCGTTTAATAATAAATGCGTTACGAGAATTAATGGATGACTTTAAATCGTACAAGTATTTTTTCATTGCTGTTGGTTCTGGGGCAAAGCATGTATGGGCGCAGAACAATGTCTTTTACTAAATAAAGATGAGCCTGACAACACGCTTTCTCGACAATGTTACTATAACATTAAAATGTTTGCGCTAAGGCCTCATTTTATTCTTTTAAGAAAAATGTCTAAAAGATTTGTCTAAAAGTCCGTAATTTAATTTTAGTAGTCATTTCTATGTTTATGACAATACTATAACGCACCCACATTATGCCGACAATGTTCGGTCCAAAGCATTAGGTAATGACTCTTGATATTAAACCGGGAACAATTTTAAACTCCAGACTTCTACTTAGTTATTCGACAGAACCCTTTAAAAATAACTCTGTGTCCAACCTAGGACCCTAACCCAGTACCTCGTGATTATTCATCGTACAAAGTGCCATTAGCCTAATAATATTATTTTATTTATTTGTCAAGTAACATGGACTCATATTTGTAAGTAATATTTTACTTATAAACTATGTTTATTTCATGGTGTAGTTCTTTTAAGAAAAATGATACAATTAGTTTTTGCACATAGGTCGTTAATTTCCGAGCACGCGCTCAAAATATCACTTAGTATTCTTTTGTAAAGTTAAAGCATTATTGCCTCTCTCCCAGCCGATAAATGGTGGATTGCTGTAGGCCCTTAACACCAAAATATGGTAGTATAAAGACTTATGTTTAGGTACCTGTATGTTCATTATTTCTTTCTAAACCCTTAAAAAGTATTAAAAATTAACCCCGTAAAGCGACTCTCTCCATTTTCTCACAAATACGTCACATATTTTATAAGACAAGATACCACTCAAAATGTTTTTCAACTCGGAGATATTGTGTATTTCAACACACTGTTAGGGAAAACTCGGAGTCTTATAAATAATGATCAGTATTCTAATGTGTTCCCTTCTTCTATTTAACAGCTCATGGAATACTACTAATATAAATAATATAGGTGGTTTGTAGATGTTGGTGGTTCCTAGACAGGTCATTGCAAGTTTCGATTATTTAACATCGGTTTTTGATTTAATAATTACGAGATTAGAAACGCTTAATATTGTGCCACGTAACTCTCACTCTCTCTCCTCTCTCTTATCTCGCCAGATCCCTTGCAGGGTTGGTACAGAGAACAGTGTTCCAACAAGTACTTTCTTACAAGTGTGAAGTAACTTAATTAAGAAATTGATTTGACGAATGTTCAATCGCATAAAGCCAGCATAATTTCAGATCTCATCTGCGTTAGCCTTTGTTAGTAGCAATTTGAGTATAAAACGGAAAAATATGAAAATTAAGTAGGTATTTCATGATTTTTCTATAGAGCAATTTGTAAATGTTATTGCTGTTTGTTTAGGATCAAAGAAACTGAAAATTCTGTTACTAATATACTGAATTTAATATTAATAAAATCAAATCGAAAAACATGCACTTTTGCATTACGCCCGCTTTTCAGTGAAGCTTGTCTGGAGATTTTTAAATCGGAATCTGACTAGTCGACAACTAGTATTTCCTTGAGGTGTTTTAATGAATTTAAGAAGGCAAGAGACGCGTAAGCTTATAGGCTTAGGCTGGCGGTATGGTCTTTATCTTAGACAATAACATTGGCTCGCGAAGGTTCATATCTGCTGTGACCAATATCCATAGAAATCCGTTAATCGTAGCCACCGCCGACTACGAACTTAACTCCCCTCCTGTCAGCCGCTACCGCCGTCCGCGGCATGTTCTGGCCCACCGTCCCGATGCCCTTACATCCCTTCTTTCGGATACAGAATCCGCACACAGGATCAGACACCGACCTCGCCGGTGAGGTCGATGAATCCCTTGCCAGCCGGCCGGTGCGGAGCACCACGACGAGACACCTAGTATACGCCCTCCCCCAAGCGACTCCCCAAGCCGAGGCCGTTCGTCCTTGAGGCGCCCTTGAGCTAGTTGCCCCCTTGCCCTTCTGGCTCGAGCGTAGTGGTTGCACGCTCGCCCTCTTGTCCGGTGAAGCTGTAAAGGCCCCGCGGCCAACAGCGTAGATCATTCACACATACACACTCAAAAAAAGCAGTCCAAAAGATCTAAGTGGGCGTCATAAATATATGTTAAAGAATTTCCTGAACAAAAAATAACTACCTACCTACGTTATAATTCCGTTGGATAATCCGGACATCGAGATAGTAGCCACATTAACGATTAATAAGCCTAGTTACCTGTTCCTTGGTATTTAACTTAAGTAACCGCTTTAATCCAATGAACCGCCACAATAGTACGTAACGTATAACTTTTGTTTTCTTTTTTTCAGTGGTTAAAGAAACAAAGCGAGCGGCCTGTTACAAAATACCCTTAATTAAATAGAGTTATGCTTGTTAGGTAACGATACGGGTACAGTATCATAACGATGCTTGCAACACTAAACCACATCGTTCATTTAGGTTGATAGATTTTTTTTTTTAAACAGTTACACCACTCGCCTGGTAAGTAGAGAGTACAGATCTCCAATACGTTATTTTCTAATGCATTCATTTCTTTCACGCATCAATATCAAAAGTTATTTATTCGAGTAGACCAAAAAGTACTTATGAACTTACTTATCTAAAGAAAGAAAAAGTTATTGAGTAATTAAGACTTTACCAACCATTCAGAATGTCATTCTTGTGGAGAAGAAGGGCAAGAAACTCCACGGTTACAAACACCGTCACGCCTATATTCCCCAAGCGGGAGTAGGAGAGGTGTACTGAGTACACCCACTTTTCGTCGACGATGTTCGATCCCACGTAATAGGGAGCGAGCCTATTGCCTTATCATCATTATCATCATCATCTCAGCCTATACTTGTCCACTGCTGAACATAGGCCTACCCAATCGCTTTCGAGCGTAACCAGTCCGATGCCACCTGTATCCAACGACTTCCATATACTGGGCACAGTTACAGACTCCGACCTCACATTGGGAATTTTTCGTTAGGAAAAGCAGTTTTGCCCGAACTAGGATTTGAGTCCAGGACTTCGTGATTACAAAGCGATGCGCTTTGCCATTAGACCAACGAGACTGTTACTGTTTTTATAATGAGTTTTACAATTCTTTTGAATTTTTTAACGTAATACGAACCCCATTCTGCCTGCACTGTTCTTTCATACCCCATGAACGCAATGTTGTATAACATTGCGTTCATGGGGTATGAAAGAACAGTGCAGAACGAGTAATTAGATGTCATCGAGATCGGATATATTATTTGTATTAGATTAAAGAAGCCAGTGCTAAACCGGCCCGAAGAATAAGAGCACAAGAATATATATAAAATAATAATATCAGCCTATACTGCCCACTGCTGGACAAAGGCCTTCTTTCACAAATCGGGGTGAGAAAGATTAGGTCATACTCCACCACGCGGACCCAGTGCGGATTGATGGAGGCAGGTTTGTGGCCACCTGCTGTTGGAACGTATCAAGCCGCCTTTAAGGCTTCCAACTTGGCTTAACCACTACAACATTAAGTGATAGCCGGGACCAACGGCTTAACGTGCCTTCCGAAGCACGGAGACGCTCGAATATGAAAATGCCACAAACGGTCACCCATCTCGGGCCGACCGAGTCGAACGCTGCTTAACCTTGGTAATCGGTAAGAACACCGCGGTCGCACAGCGCTACGAGCGCCACACAATTATAGGTGTGGTCTTATTTCCAATTAGTTCTATCTAACTATAGCCCACGTGAGGACGCGTTCACTCCGGACTACTTTTAAGATTTTCTTGATGGGAAAAGCACACCTTGTTCGACTTTGAATTTGAACCCAGAATCTGGTAATTGCCACTAACTACGCGCACTGGACGTTGATCTTGTTGGAAACCCTCTAATCTACTCCGACAAGGGGTGTATATGAATGCCTCTGCCACTCCCAGTAGTGGAATACAGGCAGACTGTGTTTATTTTTTTTATTATTTTATTACAGACAACTTTCTGCCCGCAACTTCGTCCGCGTGGATTTAATTTTAGACAGGACACCTTACATTTTGCAGGATAAAAAGTATCCTGTGTATTATAGGTAATAAACTATCTGTGCGCCAAATTTCAATCAAATCAGTTTTTGCGTGATTGAGTAACAAACATGAAAACATACAAATTCTCACATTTATGATATTAGGATTCTGTTGTCGAAAATAATGTAGTATTTTACTTCTCAGGAACGTATTATTAATAAATTGTGTACAAAAGAAAAAAAATCCTTCATGAATTAAGTAACATTGCTTTTGTCTATAATTATCCAACCATAGCTCGCGGCGAAGACGTGACAGTGTACCCTTGAAGATAAGTAATTAAGTGTAATGAGAGGAAACTTAAAAAGCAATTTGTGATTACTTAACTCATTGACTCACAAAATCGCTCGTAGCGCTGTGCGACCGCGGTGTTCTGAGCGATGAAGGTTAAGCAACGTTCGGCACGGTCGACCTGAGATGGGTGACCGTTTGTGGCATTTTCATATTCAAGCATACGTTCTTCGGATGGCTTCCAACTTGGTTTAATGACTGCTATATTAAGGTTTTTAATGACTTAAACAAATATTTGAGATTATCTTTTTGAGGTGCTCGTAGCTCTGTGCGACCGCGGTGTTTTTGTCAATGAAGGTTAAAAAACGTTCAGCTCGGTTGATCTGAGATGGGTGACCGTTTGTGGCATTCTTATATTTGAGGGTCTTTGTGCTTCGCAGGTCTCGGTTAGCCGATGGTCCCAGTTAGTACTTAATATGGCAGTCGCTGAACTAACTTGGAAGCCTTGATCATTTCCGCGTGGTTAAGTATGAATGACCTAAGCTGTCTCACTTTGTTTTATGAAAGAAGGAGTATAACGTAAACTCTCTCACCTTGTTTTGTGAGAGAAGGCCTTGCCCAGCAGTGGGGCAGAATAGGCTGATATATTTACTTTTTATTTTTCTTGACTTACAAACTAGAGACTGCCATCAGGCTGTGTGTGTGATCGTCAAAAAGTAACCTTAAAGTACTACTATACGGTACCAGTAAATGAGTTGCCTTTGACAACAGTTTGGTGCAGTGGTTGAGAGCTAAAATCACTCCACCCAGGAGATCGTATTGTCACGGGATCGACTCCGCACGTCACCAATCTACGTGTATATGAATATTTTTTATTGTAAACGCATCCACGACATACGAGTAGGAATAATTCCTAGTTTTGGGCGTGACGGTCCACGCCTATATTCCCCACTGTAATACCGCTGACAACGTTAGTTCTAATGTAAAAGGGGCGAGGTTTTTGCCATTATACCAGACAACAATCCAGAATCCTCTCTACTGTTTATTAACTTTTTGATGGTAAAAGCATATTTTGTCAGAACTCGGTAAATCGATTGCTGTATGCATCGCTGGACCAACGAGGCAGTAATAAAATTGAGTACAAAATATACAACGGCTTACGTTGACAAATATGCGCAAGCCTTATGTTGACAAACATGATCTTAAAATAGTGGAATATAACAGATTCTTAAAACATTCCTAAGATACTGCCGAGTTTGTTTAGCGGCGATCACGAGATTATGGCTTCGAATCTAAATTCGAACAGTGTTATTTAGTTTATTTTCTTAGAAAGACAAAGGCTTACATTTGAATGTTAAGAAAACCAAGATTATGGTTTCTGAACGGGAAGAAACCAGAACGAATGCAAATATTGTGATTGGTAAAGATGTGCTGGAACAAGTGAATGAGTTTGTATATCTTGGCTGCGCCTTCAGTAAGGATGGGAAATACATCGCTGACGTAGAGTGAGTGCAGGGAACAGAGTGAATGGTGCGCTGTGAAAGCTGCTTGGGAGCCGGTAGTTAAACCAAAAGACGCCCTATTGTCCGGTGAAGCTGTAAAGGCCCCGCGGCCAATAGCGTTGATCATTCACACACACACACGCCAAAAGGCGCAGCTGGCCATACATAACGAAGTCCTTGTCCCAACGCTGTTATATAGCAGCGAGAGCTGGGTATGTATGGAAGTATAGGCTGATATTATTATATTTTTGTCAAACTGTGCATGTATGGGAAAGCGTCTATGGTAGTTTCGAAAAAAAAAAACAAACAGTGGCACTCCGGGAGTGCCGATAGAAGTGAAAACTTGGACAATAACGTGTGTATTTTTTCGTCAGGAAATATTGTTTGATTTTTTTTATATACAGAGGTGTCGGTAACGGTAACAGTGACGAGTGTTCAATGGTTTTTACTCATCTCAAAAAATGCCAACGTGCATGTGTATCTATGGACGTCCATACACAATATATGTATATACTTATATACAGAGATGTCGGTAACGGTAACAGTGTCGCGAGTTCAATGGTTTTTTCCCATCTCAAAAAATGCCCAACGCGCCTAAAGAAGTTTTCACTTCAAAATCGTGCTTTTCCACTTCTAGTGTCTTATTATTTCGATTTCTGTGATCATAACGAATAAGAGCCCTGGGCCGTAATTGCACAAGCAGTAATTAATTCTAAAAATCTACAGGTACATATTAGACCGCTTAGCCTTTTAAGTACTCACACGCACGTGTAAAAAAGACTGTTAATGCGATAAGCGATGGATTTCAGGTTTTGGATGTTTATGTACGCTTACAATACCAGTAATTAGAAACTGTAATATGAAGTGAGTTGCCATGCATAGGTAAGGGCCCGTTCGCTACGACCTATTAAACACTTAACGCGTCGTGTTACGATAACTTTAGGTTAGGAGGGACCTCGGATTCGTCTCATATATTTTCAAAAAAGAGAGGCAAGATTGAAAATGGTGACATATTAGAAAAGGCCACCGCTGCTGGCGGTGCCGGCTGCAGAAGGCTCCGCTGACGCGCGCCCTGCACACTCTTAACCGGGTCGCCGTCGAATCGGACTTATTTAACTGTGCTCTGAGTGAATTCACAAGGGTAACAACATATATATTGTGTTATAAATTGTGTGATTGACGGATGATTTAGCGCAGTGGTTAAGAGCTTAAGCCACTCCACCCACTGTGTCTAATAGTCGCGGGTTCGATTCCCGCACGGGACAAATCTTAGTGTGACCCACAATTATTTATTTCGGTCTGGGTGTTTGTGAATTTTCATGTTTGTAAACGCACCCACGACATAGGAATAAAACCTAGTATGGGGTTAAGTTTATAAAAAAAAACTGTATTGGGAATATAATATCCCGTAAAAGTCGTGCAAGAATGGAAAATAAATAAATAAAACTCGTGAAATGATCGATTAATGGTACCCCACGAAATACAATAAGACAACGCGGTAGACCCAAGCGGAGATGGGGGGGCGAACTGGACACCTTTTTGAAAGACTGGCCTTACATAGCAACGGACAGGGAGGAGTGGGAAAAGTGCAGGGGGCCTTTGCCCAGCAGTGGGACAACAACGGCTCTTAATAGTAATAATGGCCCCATGCAAGCTTTTCAAAGGTCCGGGTAAAGCCTATGCATCTCAGCAAGATAAGTACATAATAATAATGGTACCCCAGGCTATTTCACGAAGATAACTTCGTAAATATGAAAACATAACGAGCTACGTTTGGCTATAGAGCATACGGTTTCAGGACTAGATTTTAGGAAGTTTATCCACCTATATCATCACGTAAGATCTCTTCAAAGTAGGCAGAGAGTATAGAGTATTGTAGGTAGTCTTGTGGATATTTTGTACTTTCTGCCTATCTGCAAGGGATCTGTCGTAATGATACAGTAGTAGTATAAGTTGTGGATATAATTCATAAATTGGTTAATAAAGTTAATTTGGTTTTTTTAATCAATGGATTTTGTCTAATAGTATGATTGGTATAAAATGTTCCAGACTCATTCGTATTACGACGGCAACAATCAATCAAATACAACGTGAAATGTTAATCTTAATTCTTCTTCTTCTTCAGCCGAAAGACGTCCACTGCAGGACAAAGGCCTGTTAATCTTAATTTCTTAATATAAATGCTAATTTTAAAACACACAGAATAACCGAGCGAAGTTAAATCCATTTCTGTAATGGAACCCTTTAAAAGTATTTTAAAAGACTTAAAACGCAAACTCTGAGCTCAAACAGAGATCAAAGTTTATTGTTTCATTATTGTCGGATAACTGTCTAACAAGGCGGAGATTTTCGGCATAATCTTGATAATCTTAGTTCAATTAGATAAGATATTTTATACTCTGGGGTTTCCCTAATACCAGTGCAGATGGACAACCATTTATTTAAACGGAACTTCTTTTTAAATGAAACTAAGCCTCAGACTAGGGTTTATTCCCGTGTCGTGAGTGCGTTTACAAACATGAAAATTCACATACTACCCAGACCGAAACAAATAATTGTAGGCCCACAAAGATTTGTCCCGTGCGGGAATCGAACCCGCTACTATTCGACCCAGTGGGCGGAGAGGCTTAAGCTCTTAACCACTGCGCCATATCGTCCGTCGGCTTTATATAATAATTAGCAGTTTCCCGCATAGGATTTGGCGTGATGATATAGATAAATAGATTAACAGAAGATTACCGCGGCTCAGCACCCGATGCAACCCGATATTTCGCGAACGCGTCCAGTCATAGGAATCCGCTAATGTTAGCCGCAACCGACTACAAATGTAACTCCCTCCTATTAGCCGCTACCGCCGTCCGCGGCATGTTCTCACCGACCCCCACGATGCCCTTACATCCCTTCTTTCGAATACAAATACCGCACACAGGATCAGATACCGACCTCGCCGGCGAGGTCAAAGAATTCCTTGCCCGCCGGCCGGTGCAGAGCACCACGGCGAGACACCTAATATATGCCCTCCCCCATAGCGACTGCCCAAGCCGAGGCCGTTCCTCCTTAAGGCGCCCTTGAGCTAGTTGCCCTTTTGACTCGAGCGTAGTCGTTCGCCCTCTGTTAAAATTACAAAGACTAATATTAAATGTAAAAGCCTTCTTGCAACAATAGTAAATACAATACTTATAAGTTATAGTTTTATGAAAACATTGTCACCTATATTATTGATTTACTTATACTAGTGGTCGCCCATTGGTCGAAATTCGACCATAATTAATTTAAATTATATGTTTGAACATTATTAAAGTTCTATTGTCAAAGACTATAATCACAGATTTCGCCAAGGCTACACTGTTAATTTGCCTTTTTTTTTAAACAAATTATATGAAATTTGAATAAATAAATCCAAAAAATGATTAAAGTAAAGAATAACTTTAATTAATTTTTTTTTATCGAATCAAAAAACCATGCGATTAATAAAATGCTGTTCATTGAACTTGACGTACATATTTCGATAATTTAATTAATGGTACAAAACTTATCTGTAAACGATGTTTTTTTGTAAAAACTCTTTCATCGTTTGACATTCAGTAAGACTATAGACAAATAATATTAAAGACAAACAATATTAATCTATTCTCAATTTGAAGTGTATTGTGTCAAATACATGGGAGTGTGTGTAATGCTCATTTTATTGATTTAATGTATCTTTTACGCATAATTTTAAAAAAAATTAGCATTCTGCACTCCTTCTCCATATAACTTTCTAACTATAAGTGTGGGAAATTTCACACTCCTCCTTCCGCGCAATTTTCGTAAAGAGGGGTACAAAGTTTTTGCTTCACATATTAATATAATAATAAATATGATGTTTCGATGTATTGAGCTTTAACACATACCTTAGTGGTCAATGCAATGTGAAAGTACTATTTGGAAAAAAAATTGAGTTGTAAATAAATAAAAAAAATACAGACTGTTGTAAATTAAGAACCGCTAAGTCTTTGCGCTTGATCTTTTGCGGGGCAGGCAGAGAGTATAGAGTTCCAACTAGAGTTGTAAAAACGCTAAGACGACGATTTAAACACTCGCGTCTTCTATGTGCTTTAACGCTTGTAAGCGTCGACTCAGCGCTAAACGCTCGACTTCAGCGCTCATTTTTACAACCAACGGGTTCTTTCCTTACATACCTCTTTAGCTTTTACCACTCTCATACGGAGTTAGTGTCGTACCTACACGCTCGCCTATTACGGAGACGCTTGACCTCCACAAAGGACATGGTCTATTTGGTCATGGTAACATGTAAATGATTAGGAGTGACTTATTTTCAAAAGTAGCTGGAAATTGGACTACGCAGGCGTTTTGGTTACTATATCGATATAATATGGACTTTAATTCACTATATAAAAACAGTTTGCGTGAAGTAAATTTTTAACAGTTTGTACTATCTCTCCGAGAAAAAATCAATCAATGATATGGCTTTACAGATACCGCTGATTACGATCTTCATTCACTAAATCTGATGTTGTTTTATAGGAATATCACGTTATGCTAGAGTAGGTAGATATTCAAGTTAACCGAAAAACGACGGTTTCGCTTCAATTCGTAGCAAATTTATACGATTTATAAAATCGATTAGACATTTCAACAGACTCAGAATGGGGTCAAAAGTCTTGTAATCGCGACATGAACACTTGAGCACGACAGCTGCATATCTTTGAAACCGAAACGAAAATTTATTTATATGTCTTTTTTAATAAATCACATTTAAGACAATTAAATATTGTCGCATGTTAAACAGTTTTACTAAAACCTTATTTTCGCCAATATAGGTTCAATTAAATTAAAAGATTGCTTTTCCAATTAAAACTACCGGATTTAAAAATTGCTTTAATTGAAGCAATTACAATATTGCACGAAATTGCGATTTAATAATGACATAACCGCCCACCTGCTCATCGGAGCTTGTTTAACGATTATCTTTACCTCTACAACTGTTTATTTAAGTGAAATGGTAATCATACTAAGTTGGAAGGGGCCAGAAACGGAAAGTGTCAGCTGTTAAGATCGTTAATTAATTACAGTCTTCATTAAGATTTCGCCGGCGGCAGTACTCTCGAATCTAATTTGGCAGGGTTACCGTCTTAAATTAAAAAGAAATTAAATAAATACGTACTTAAAAAGGCGGTCGGCGACAGCGGCGCTTTCCTGTCCTTGGGTGGGGTGCTGTAGACAAACGCAGGGTTCACACAACCGCGTGGCTGGTTCGGACACATATCACTCTCGGAACCCCGGCGCACACGTTTCTGCGTCACCAACTCTGAGATCGACTTCGCCGATTCAGACTTCCCCATCCCTTTCAATTTCTTCTTCATCTTCTCACTTTCCGGGGAGCGTATGTGCAATATCGCTGCGGCTTTAGGCGGAATCTTCTCGGGTATTAGCTCCTTAGCCGACGCACTCTTCTGCTTCTTATTAGAAAACAAATCACTGAATTTCTTCTCCACTTTTTTAGGTCTCTGCGGTTTTAAATTCAAATCTATATCACCACTCTTTTTCCTCTGTTTGAAAACCTCCGGCTTCCGCTTCGCCATTGCTGGGGTCTTTGGTTTGTACGTTCCCTCGATACCCGTGTACGCGACGTCGTACTCCTTCTCCGGCCAGATCTGCTTAGTGATGAATATGCTGGTGTTCTTTATCTTTTCGATATCATCCGGTGTGTCCTCGTCTTTCGACCGCCACCGGTTGCCAATCAATCGTAAGGAAGCGCGGACGGATCTGGACCGTCGGAGTCCACCCTGCTCCCTCTTGAACTTGTCGATGAGGGTCTCCATAGCCCTGCGAGGGGAAGCGGGGCGTGAGGGGCCCTGGGCATTGCACGTCGCGATCGACTACGCGCTCTCTATTCACTGACGATAGTTACGTGAGTCGTTTCCTCCCCGACGTTCACTCGGTGCGGCGCCGGAGTGCTGAATGCGGCCTGCACCGTGGTAAATGGTAGGGCTTGTTCGAGACCTCGCAGTAGCCCGACCCGAGCCGCCGCGATTGCCTGATAAACTGTTCTCATTTGCACAATCATTTCATTTGATAAGATACGCTTGTTTGGAATACGCATTTCACGAGTCAGATTTGTTGTGACGTGAACTAGGTGATAAATTTAAAGGACACTGTATACGTTTGACATGGTAATAAAGTAGGCTATTGGGAAAGTCGGTATCGATTCTTTCGCAACGATGTTGTCCAGACATGATTTACGGTAGTGCGGCATACAATAGCATTGCCTACGACTGCAGCGTGATCGATCATTCGTTTAATTTATTAAACACAGCCTGTGAACGAATTGGCGTTCAAATTACGGCTATAAAGTTTAATGGCAATTAAATTGTATTACGTACATGTCTGTATACAAATTTATGATCTTACTGGTTGTTAATACATACTTGTTGTTAACGAAATTTTCATTGAATTATAGTTTATAAAATTTGATGAGGGTGTAACACTGAGTAGTAGCTGGTCTTAGAGATGAATAGAAGACTGAAGAGACCTTTCCCAGCAGTGGGGCAGTATAACTTAAAAAAATGCAAATTAGATACGTTAGTAGGTAACTTAAGGACCAGCTGGTATCAATCCGGTTTTCGGTTCGGTCGACACAGAAGAAAAAAAAGATCTTTCGTGCTTAAGACTATCGACCTTCCTATGAACAATCACTATTATGTATCTATCTCTTATTTTTGACATTAAGACCTCATTATCTTTCGATTTCCTAAAGTACAAACACTAATACCCATCTATCAGCTATTTCATTGTTCAGATTCCACTGAGATATCGTCTATAGCGAAGTTTCAAGTGCTTTATAAATCACGGTTAGGAACTTAATAATGAGAGGAAAGTTTCCGTTGGCTTCGCTTGTGTTTAGATTGATGTCTGAGTGACAAAGGACGATGTTTAATACAAGGAAGCAGATCTCGTCCTTATACCGATTCGGAACTTGGTGTAACTTTCGTGTCTTCAGCCTATTTTAGGAAAAATATGCTATTACTTGCTACTATACTATTACGCAGGGATAGCCTATTGGTTAGACCGTTGGACTGCTAAGTCAAAAGTCTCGGGTTCAAACCCAGGCACGCCTCTGTCTTTTCGAAAGCATGTGCGTATTAAAAATTAATTATCACTTGCTTTAACGGTGAAGGAAAACATCGTGAGGAAACCTGCATGCCTAAGAGTTTTTCGACGGTGTGTGAAGTTCGCCAACCCGCACGGGGCCAGCGTGGTGGACTACGGCCTAAGCCCTCTCAGTTTGAGAGGAGGCCCGTGCCCAGCAGTGGGACAGTTTCTTAACAGGGCTAATATTATTATTATATTAGGCTATCACTGAGTAGGCGGGCTACATCTTCGGCCCCATCGCTTTCTATCGGGTGAGATAAGTCGATCTTTTATTCATGACCGGTCATGAGTCAAAAAAAATATATAACCATAAATATTCATAAATTATATACCCTAACCTTCCTGATAAATCAATGTTTTTATTGATGAAAACCAAATGAAAATCCGTGACGTAGTTTTTGAGATTAGAGTAATCATACATAGAAAAGACGTGGTGGGCGAGAAAACTCATATATAAGTTCTAGTATATTATAGGTAGTTAATTTGTACTTGATTTGACATGTTAAATATGTGTAAGATATATGTGGGTCTTCCTAGTTGTAGTCTCTGTTTATATGTTTATATATGGATCAAGTACGACATATTAGTACGTAGGCAGATGACGTCAGTTTGATAAATTACTTAAAAAAAACAGTTCCGCCTACATTCGTCATGCTGGGGTCGCAGAGGCATACTGTGCCTACACACCTACATTTCGCCCACAATGCTAGTTCCCGTTGTGATATTAGGGTGCGAGCGTATTGTCATTACCGGGTACAATTAGGGATGGTGATCTGAGATCGATTAATTGAAGAATCGATTTTCGGACAAAAAAAAACGATATTTTAAATCGATATGTAGTAGTGAATCGATATTTCACCCTAGAAAATCTACATTCGATTTTTTCTGTTTTGGTAAAAATAATAGTCTGTCAAGTTGACAGACTATTATTTTTAAAAAGCTTAGATATTAAGCATTGGTAACTATAATCTATACTATCTATTTTCTAAACTTTTTAATGTTACAAAGATATTTCGAAAATAGATGACTTCTTTTATACCTGATACTTTGATATGTTAATAAAAATAATTGTAATTATGGAATTCCCTGAAATATATCTTCCCTGATTTTGCTGATAAGAGAACGTTGATGGTAAATATAAATAAAATTTATGTTTTTCATAAATTGTATTTATATTTACTCTGTAAATGCAGTCTCGAAAAAAAATCGATTTTTTTATAAATCGATCTTTTCAGACCTCATTTTTTTTGTGAATCGAGTCATCAGGTTACTACTCAAATCGATTCAAAAATCGATCTTTTTCGGAAATAATCGCCATCCCTAGGTACAATTCTAGGCTGCGCAATACTAGCAAGATTTCTTGGTATAAAAAGCCCTAATAACACTTTTGAAAAATTTCCAGTCCGCTAACCATGCGCAGAATATCGAGGTTATTTTGGTAGATGGAATTTTGTGCTGGGATCCTTTTTGTTACGTTACTGAGTAGAAGTAGGTATATTACCACTCCTACTTGTGTGGATGTAAAACAAGACATCCAGAGGACATAAATTCGCCGGTAGGTATACACACACACACACTGTCACGCCTATATTCCCCAAGCGGGGGTGGCAGAGGTGTACTAAGTACACCCACGTTTCGCCGACGATGTTAGATCCCATGTAATAGGGGGCGAGCCTATTGCCATATACCGGGCACAATTCCAGACTCCGGATTCGTACTGGGAAGTTTTCGTTAGGAAAACTACATTTGTCCGACCTAGGATTTGAACCCAGGACCTCGTGATCACAAAGCGATGCGCTTTGCCACTAGACCAACGCGGCAACCGGTAGATATAATCCATAAAATAGAAAAATTTAGATAAGTGAGTAAATTGTGTTTTTAATTTTATGAATTTATTGCGTTTAAATAAGTTCGTCAACCCGCACTAGGCCAGCGTGGTGGACTTTGACCTAAACCCTTTTAGCCTGAGAGGTGGCCCGTGCCCAATGGTGGGACAGTTTCTTAACAGGGCTAATATTATTATTATTGCGTATTATTAAATATTTTTGGACTCACAACAAATCAAATTCAAAAAGAAGAATCTTCATAATTTTGCAGTTGGAATAAACGAAAGAACTCACATCCAAGTGAGATTCAAATGACGACACGGGTAAAAAAGGTGCAGGAAAGGAATAAAAAGAAAATTCAATTGAAAAGCTGCCGAAATCCGCGCCAAATTCTGCATAGGTACGCTTTAACATTTTTTCTCTTTGCTCTAAATCGAACTGGTTGAAACTCTGTTTTTAAACCTTTTTTTTTGCGAGCGAACAAAAAACACGCTGAATAAGAATCGAGTAAAATACTTTCAAAACGTTTAATCTTACAAACGTTTCTTGTAACCATTGAAGTATTAGTTACAAGATACACATCAACTAAATTTTCGTAGCACGCTTTAGAGTGCATACACTCTAGCTTGTTTTGTGCCAGGATCTTGCCGCAATGAGATACCTTTGAGTGCTAAGTTTATTTAAAAAAAATGCTTTCATGTGCATTGCTTTTTTTTTAATTTTTTTCTTTGAAAATCGTAGGATTTATTCCTGTATCGTGGGTGCGTTTACAAACATGAAAATTAACATACACAAATACCCAGACCGCAACAAATAATTGTGGATCACACAAAGTTTTGTCCCGTGCGGGAATCGAACCCGCGACTATTAGACACAGTGGGCGGAGCGGCTTAAGCTCTTAACGACTACGCTAAATCGTCTGTCTAAATTGTGATACTGTTTAACTCGAGAAACACAAGATTTAATATCTATGGAATCACAAAGATCTTGATCACTGCTAACTCCGATGTCATCAAGTTGCGCGTTATTTATAAGCATATATAATATACAATAATGATTTATCAAAATGATCGCCATGAAACACCATGATACAAAAAATGAAATTCTCATTCAGCAAATTTATCATGAAGCAATTAAATGATTGGAAATATTCACTAATCATTACGGTGTATTACGTGACTGGCTTGGAAGCCATTTTGGAAGTCAATTTGTCATTGGCTGTTGAATTTATTGCCAGTTCATTGACGATAATTGATCACGAGTTGAGTCGCGTATCAATTCACGTTGTAAAAACAAGTTTTTCTTAAGACGAGTCTTTAATTTAAACTGGCTAGATGAAAAATTCTTATTACATTATTATATTTAAATAGTTTAATTGAACCATTAAGATAATATTAATAGACATTCAATTTGATTGAAAATATTTTTTTCTAGTTTTAGCGGGAAGTCAAAAAGTGCTGAATTGCTTTGAAGTGCTTTAGAATAATAATGTGTAATGTTGGTGGAATATTAACCATTATGTATTCTAATGTGTGCATGAGTGAAGGTAATTGTAACAAATCATGCCTTTTCAATTTCCCTTAAAACGACCGTTGAAATTGGTATGTAAAGTATCCATCGCTTTACTATCCAGGGTGAGGTACTTCATCAATTTTATTATCATCGTTGTCATCGAATTCATCGGGAGCTGAATTAATTTATATAAACACGATTATGCATTTCACTGGACACTGGCAAAATACACTTAAAAGTGGTGTGAAGCCATAACTTAAAGAAGAAGAAGGTATATTTTTAAGACGTAGCCTCACACTAGGACATATTTCCGTGTCGTGGCTGTGTTTAAAAACATGAAATTCACATATTTGTGTCCGACAAAAAGATAATTGGTGGAAAGGTTAGGTTTATTAGGGCCAAAGGTTAGGTTACAGTAGATAAAAAAATACGTTAGTAACATTAGGTCAATACGATAAGGAAAATTTCTAACGAACTTCCTTAATTACTCCGATCTCTTTGTAAATTTTTAAAACAGAGAAAAAACTTTACAAAATACACCGGAATTTTAACCGGTGTGAACAAAGCAACGTGTCCCGATCAGGTAGCAGGTGCTTTGCTCCAAACTAAGTGCGGCCCTCTTTTGTGACTTTTTTATCTGTGGATGTTTCCCGCCGTTTTTTGTGTCAATTATGTTAGCTGTGACATTTTGCAGGATAAAGCACTTCGTTTCGCCAGTTTTTGATCGTTTGTTGAGTAAACGGCCACTTGAAGTATTTTTATACAGATATTGTAGAATAACCAATATCTATTAGAGTTATTATAGATAGAAGAAAGAGTTTGTAGGTATTGAAATTACTGTTTTAAACAAAGGATTACATCAAAACAATTTTCATTGGTTAGTTTTTAATTTTATGTACCTAGTTTTTTATAATAGATTTTTTTAAAGGGACAAAAAAATGATATAGAAGTAGATATATACGCAAGTTCCTTGGTAGGATTAAAGCAATACCTGTTTTAGGTCAAAATATAAAAATCCCTTTCTTATTTAAGCTTCATTACTAGTATTATTGTATTAAACAGGGTTCAACTTGTATCTGTTGTTTAATGTAATTTGTTGTTAGGTATTTTTAAGAAGAAAAAATTTTGTTTTTATATAACCTCCAAGCTTTGAACCACACCTCTATTTAACGGAGGTACGAGTAAGTATTCAAGATCCCAGAGTTGTTTACAATGAATTTTCTTATCTCAAGAAATGCCTAAGCATCTGAACGACATAATATAAAGTGTGAACAACTTACTTCCCACAAATCACTTTGAAAGTATTCAACTTCGACCATGTTTATTTATGTTGCTTACTTAATCAGAAAAAATACCGCAAGAAACGAATTAGATAAATGATAAAAAAGTATTATTATTTTTATACTTGCCTTTTACCTACAACTAAAGTAAAGGCGCTAGTAGTACTGAACGAGGTGTTTTTAGCGATCACCAAGATTAAGCAGCGTTCAGCTCGGTCGGTTTGAGATGGGTGACCGTTTGTGGCATTTTCGTATTCCAGCGGTTTTCGTGCTTAATGTGGCAGTCGTTAAGCCGATTTGGAAGCCTAATAAGGTTTGATAGGTTCCAACAGCAGCCGGCTACAAATCCGCACAGGATCCTCGTAGTGAAATATGATAATTTCAATTATCATATCATCTGAATGGTCTTTTCCCAGCAGTGGCAGTATAGGCTTATATTATAACCAGGTAGAAATGTAGAAATAAATCAGTAAAGTAATTAAAAACAGTAGAATTATTTAAGTTACTTTTACCTGAAACTAAAGTTTGGAAATCCAAACGTATGAAACTGAGTTTATTCCTGAATTTATTTACCTAAAACGTCGCCATGTTTTCCGAGCCGAGAAAGTTGTGGGCAATTAAAAGCACATGCGCTTACGGTACAGTGATTTAGAAGAGATAATTAGGCCGGCCGGTGTATGAAAGGACATAAATTGGGATTAAACTAAATTGGAGCCATAGATTATAATATTTAGTAGATTGGACCCATTAAATCAATGTCTTCGTTGTTCAGAGATCTAGGTGGCTTATAATTGGGTAAAAATATGCAAAAACATCTTAATCTCGTCTTACGTGCATCCAAAATGAAAGTCTAAGGGGCCGAAAAAAATTCAAATTATCATGGCAACATTATAATGATTGACACATTATTGCTTATCTCGCTCCAATTATGCTAGTACGATCTTGGAAAGGGGCAGCTCTCCTAAGGGCATGACGGTCGCGGTTAAAAGGTGGATCCATACAGCACAAGCAGTGATAGCCTAGTGGTAAGACCGTTGGACTGCAAAGTTAGAGCTCTCGGGTTCAAACCCAGGCACGCACCTCTGTCTTTTCGAAAGCATGTGCATATTAAAAATTAACTATCACTTGCTTTAACGGTGAAGGAAAACATCGTGAGGAAACGTGTGTGAACTTCGCCAACCCTTATCGGGCCAGCGTAGTGGACTATGACCTAAACCCTTTCAGTTTGAGAGGAGGCCCGTGCCCAACGGTGGGACAATTTCTTAACAGGGCTAATATTATTATATAGCTCAAAGTCAGTCATTTGGTCATCGTGGCGTTCTTTAAGAGAGGCTTTTGTATTGCAGTAGCCGTCCTTCGGCTAAGGAAAGATAGTAGGATACGAGTGATTGAAATTTGGGACGACTTCACGCCATATTGCAACGTTTTTTTAAGTCATTAATAACATATCGCCGATGATGTAAGGTTTCAATTGAATAGGGGGCAAGCCTGTTGCCTTAACACCGGGCATAGTTCCAGACTCTAGAAAACGACTGAGAAATTTTTCTATAAAAAAAAAAAAGCATACATACAACCGAACATAGAACCTCCTCCTTTTTGAAGTCGGTTAAAAAGACCACACTGTCCGATTGAGGATCCCCTGGCTCCTAGTCGCCACGAGACTAACGAGAAGTAGACCAAATGTAGTTACCTTTTTGTTAAACGAAGTTAACGATACCACGTTTATAAATAAAAGTACGTTTACGGACAACACTAATTGTACAACCTCGTAAAAACCGCAGCAAATCGATAATTCTATAAACGATACTGTTATTACATTGTTACACAATTGAATGGGCACCGAACAAAAACCCAAAGAGATTAAACAAGTTTGACTTAATATCGGATAACTGGGTACAGGTAAACTTCGAACATAAGGCATCTTACTACTTTAGTCATACCTTACACCATCCTTTTCACACTAAAAAGATACTTGATAATGATGAACGTGACAGGACGATTTCTCTACAACGCTACTATAACGTCTTATATTTTGTGCTTGGTCCTCAGTTCCAATTATAATTTATGGCTCCATCGTTTACTGCTAACCGCTTCATACAAAAAGAGACGGTAGTTGTATACAAACTTCGAGTCAGGTGTGTACTCATAGGAGTACATGTGTTAATTTCCCGCGAAAATTTCGCCGGCTGTTCATGATGCGTGGCATAATATTACACGAACCATGATTCTGATCCAATTCATTGTGATTATCTTTAAGTGTATCAAAGTTACTTTACACTGGGAACTTCTAAGTAGGTAGGCCGTTACTTTGAAGATCTTATGCTGTATGAGACTGATCCGCCATAATATAACGCTACCATAAGATTTCTTGAAGTCTGGATTCAGTGATATCGATAAATGAGATCATGACTAAAAACTTGGCTAGTAAACATTGAGTAAGAAGAAAGTTACCCACCACATTAGCAAAATTCCGTATATACCAAGTGCCTACATTTCGTGATTCAACTTTAAGTCAGTGAGGAAACGCTAAATTCACAAAAATTTATTTATGTGCATGTTACGGAAGTTCAACTTGAAAAGAACCATTAAAATGGTAATTCTCGATGTCGATCAGCCATTAACTTCGATAAAAGAAAAGATCCGATTATATCTCGCATTTCGAAATCCGTTACTGTTTCCGTTGCTACTTTTATAAGATTCGGAAATGAGGTCGAAAGAAAACGGCGATGGACTGGAAAATTTGGACTTTTCGGGTCGTCGGAATAGCTCTAAAGTACCTAGTTTCGAAGGCACATCCGTTGATACAATCGTTAAAGACTGAACGTCTTATTTAGACAGTTTGAATTATTGTTTTATCGTAACAGTCGAGATTCGTCAGTCTTCTATCAGACGTAGATTCATGAAGATTAATTGTAATTGCCTTAATAGGTAGGCGTAGTAGTACTTCCGAAATGGTTGCCGTATTTTCGAGAAATTTCCTTTTAAGATTTTTCGAAATCATTTTGGGTGATTTATTATTATTAAAATTTACGGGGAAAAACTATACGAGCAATCTCTTCTGTGAGAGAGAATTATGTATCGGAGAATACACGAAAACACCCGGGGGGTCTTTGTTGAGTAAGGCAAAGGAGTCCCGAGCCGAATATGTACGTGATCCAAATAAAGATAGGATACTTACTGATTAACGGAAGAACTCCCGAAGTAATCCCAAAGAATACACTGTAGCTTAAAGGTTTTCATAGCAACAAGCAGCAGGGAAACGTTTAAGCTTTGCAAGGTTGCCTTCTTTACTGAAGGAGATGCAAGGGTGTCTGATTCCGCTGTGTGCGTTTGAGACTAATGAAGAGTGTAGGAGATAAGTAGGGAAAAAAAAGATAAAATGGGACAACTATGGGATCGTGTAAGTTAGATATAGAATCTATTGGGCTTGATTGTCTTAGCGTACCTAAGCAAGAGAAATAGTTTGATTATGCATAATTTTATGTAATCAAGTACAGTTATCAAATGACATTAAACAGCTTTTGTAATGAGAGTAATCCATGATAGAGAACGATCTTAATTTTTGTGGTAACTAAGAAAATAATCATATTCCTGTTTTTATGAAGGTCACAATTTGATCACACTTTTGTTAAACTATTTACGGGCATCCACTTGACATTTTTTATTATTTCTCGGAAACTAAACTGGATTGCTCAAGCCTGAATTGTTATCGTGAGCCCGACATCTCATTCCTTAGTTTCTGTTAGCGGAAAGAAAACAAGATGAAAATAAGTTTAGCGTACGCGATAATGCAATCTGTAGAATGGTATTTTTGACGGCATTTTGAAAAGGGTTGCCGTATTATATCATCAGATTCAAAATCTGGATACTTAATTTGGCTATGTTATGCATCCTGTTTGTAGTGCATCGCTTTATGTAATTGATAACAAAAACAAGATATTACCGTAAAAACTAACTTTTTCCTTATCCAAGGTAAGGTAAAGCAACAAAAAATGATGCATGAGAGTGAAATTCGCAACAGTGTGCTTCATTCGGGAAGGTTATATGATTTTTTTATCGTCAAAATTAGATTAGTAAATAATAAGTTGGCTCTACTGGTAGCTCTGATTTTAGTCTCGCCGCCCCATTATCTTATTACCTACTGCCGGGTATTATGTATATTTGTCACTGCTGCAAGCTGTTACCTAATCAAAAATAAAGGGGACTACACTGCTTATTTGCATTAAATAATATTTTATTAAGGAGGAAATGAGGCCAAGATGACGATGATTAAAAAGCCTAACCCATTCTGATTTTAAAAATGCCCCTACCAGAAAATTAAGTGCATTAGATCAAAATTTGCTGTTTTTAAAATATTGGTTAGATTTGTCTAGTTCTGATGTTCTCAAACGTAAGAATACTGTGGAGAGACTTGCTGAGAATAGATAAGCCATTCAAAAAAAATAAAAATAAATACGGGCAAAATAAGGGTCTAATCCGAGAGCTTAAGCTTTTCTTTTTCTTTGTTATTTTTTTTTTTATATAGACTGACGATTTAGCGCAGTGGCTAAGCTTAAGCCGCTCCGCCTACTGTGTCTAATAGTCGCAGGTTCGATTCTCGCACGGGACAAATATTTGTGTGACCTACAATTATTTGTTTGGTTTGGGTATTTGTGTATGTAATTTTCATGTTAGTAAACGCACCCACGACGCAGGAATCAATCCTAGAGTGGGGCTACGTTTTTTTATAAAAAAAAGAACTAAATATATAGGTCTAGTGGCTGATAGTATCGATGTTTGGGTTGGACTAGAATCTTATCTACCTGATATTGTTTAACTCATTGTTGTTTAGTTCAAGCGTACGGTTAGTACGCTCAGTTGATTTTTTTCCGAGCTTGTTTAGTCCATCACCCCTGGGTAAAGCCCCCCCCCCCCCTTATGCCTTTAAAGTTTTCTGTCATGAGCCAGCTTACTTCAATTAACTGGTGATATTTCTATCTATCTATCACACATCACAACACGCCAGATCTCTTGCAGGGTAGATAGAGCTCCAACAGATTCTTTCCTTAAATACCTTTTTGGCTTACTCCATTAACATGGTACATCTCATGCGCGCTCGCTAATTTAACATTTTTTCCACACAAGGATTTATTCCTGTGTCGTGGGTGCGTTTACAAACATGAAAGTTCACATACACAAATACCCAGACCGGAACGAATATTTGTGGGTCACACAAAGATTTGTCCCGGGCGGGAATCGAATCCGCGACTATTAGACACAGTGGGCGGAGCGGCTTAAGCTCTTATCCACTGCTCTAAATGGTCCGTCTGTCGCGCTAAATATTAAATTAATATAGCACCAACTACTTTTAGGTAGATCACTCAGTTTTATTGTGTCCTGTCGTATTGTTTCATTGATGATTGATTTTACTTATGATGAGGGTGATATACCAACAACAAATAGGTGGATAGCATACTTATGTATTTTTTTATGGGGCTACGCCCGTCACTTGTTCCCACCATTGTAACTCCTGTAAGCCAGGATCCACAATAGTCTCCTTAGATGACACCAAGGATTGAACCTTGGGGTGTCCCGGGAAGCACTTTAGTTGTCTTGGAACCCGCAACAAATTTAATTAGAAAGAAAAACAGGAGTAGGAAAAATAAAAAATCCACTTCCCTCCTTTGCAAAGCGGGAGACGCAAAAAAAATTGGCATATCAGCCATAGAGAAGGAGACTACAACTAGGATAAGCCCAGATGTAAAGCACCACGGTCACGAAAAAAAAATATTAACAGGGCCTATTTGTGAGCCTCATGTTTGATTCCAGTTATAGGTATGGCAAAAACGCTTGAACGCACGGAAATTATCCCGAGTTCCTACAAGATCTGTGTAGTAGATTACCCCAGATGTATTTCGCATACTATTTAACATAATGGTGCGCTCGTTGTACTTATGTATTATGTTACTTTATTTCAACCGCAATTAAGAAAAACAATGTGTTTACCCTTTGCAGGTAACCTTACGTATACTTAGATAACGTTTAAACCATAAAATAGACTAATAAATAACTGCTTTGTCATTTTATGCTTGTGAAGGTAATTTAATGGATATTGTAATCATTGTTACTGCTACATAGAGATTTATAATATATTATAATAGCTAAATTCTTATCTGATAGTTTTACGTTCTTGCCTATATATATATATATATATATATACATAGGAAAACGTTAAAATAAAACATTTAAGTGCCATTAAACTAAGTTCTAAATGTTTAAACTTGACATCGCAAATTGTTTTACCGGAAGCAATTGTATGTAACTTTAACTAAGATAAATAGAACATCGTTTTGATTGCACCTATTCGAGGCAAAGCTAATCCATTGCCATAATTGGTTGAAGGTCTAAGACCGGGCCTCTGCGAGATCTCATTCTGACAACCTGTATTGCAGGGTCGTGCACGACACGTTAGTTGTACAAACCATTCCATATTAGAAGAAACTACTTCTTTTTATAATCAATTACACTTTTTTTTAAACTAGACGCTAATAGATTAATTAATTCAACTGTCAACATAACCAAACTTTCACTGTTGCTCCCTCATTATCACTGATTTTACAACATCAATTTAAGTAAAGAATACAAATTCCACAGCAGGATAAAATTTCAATGATTGTTTCATTGATAAAAAGTTCGAAATACAGATGTTGAAGGAACCAAACACAACACAAACACAGTTCAAAACAAAACTAAAGTAACGTAACGTTCGACGCGGTCGCGCAAAAACCGTTGGGTTCCGAAGTTAGCCGCAACAGTGTCAATGGGGCCAACATAAATCAAGATGGCGACAATACTGCCAATATGGCGGACATCAATATGGCGGCTACGAACGATGTGCAGTCAACGGCCTTTAGTATTGAATGAGGAACGAATGAACTTTGACGAACCTGTTCGATCACTGCTTAGGAGTTTTTGTGTGCTCTTGCGCAGCAGGTTATAAATTTACTAATTATGTGCCTTAATTGCAGATTTATAAATATTTTGAATTTTTATGTCTTTAAGTGGATACTGAGTTTGTTTAGAGCCATTAAATTATGATCAAGATACTTAGTTATGTATGTAGGGATACTTCTAAAACATTATGTTAAGGACCGTATTTATGTTAATATTTACCACTCAAAAAATTTGCCGAACCTCTTCAGGAACTTTGCCGCCATTCTTTTTTTTATTGTGGAAAAGGCAATATTAACCCCTCTTATTCAATTTTACCTTAATATTTTTTAATCCATTAACACATCTCTATAGTATCGTAATATATTTATGGTATTGTGAGATGGCTCTAAGATAGCCAATCTCACATCATAAAATCTTGAAAGAGAATGAATATTTCAAATCTGACTAGATTATAAAGTAACTCAGTAGTACAGGAGTGAAATAATCAAATCGCTCGGAACTAACTTACGGCATAAATTAGCCAAACTTCTTGCACCCAATTGTAACTGTTGCGAGAAGACATTGTTTTAGAATTGTTGAATTCATTAAGTATATTAAATCAGATATTTGTTGAGTCGGATTTAGTGGAAATAAGATAAAACAGAATTTATTACAGTTTCGACTTTTTAATTGCGGTGCTACAAGCCATTGGACGAATTAAATAGGGAAATAATATGTCGAAATCACATAATTTTGTGTATCGGTCTATGCAAGTGAAACTGACCTCACCAAACTTAGTGGTTCATATTGTTCAGACACATGAGGTCATGAGGAGGACATCTTCAGGAAAACCTCATAACCTTGGACCGACTGGATGGAAAATGCGCTAAGACACCAAAAAGTTAGATTAATTAAAAAGGAAGTGCACGGCATCGGCATACGATCATATCAATTGGAGGAACATCGTATCGGTCGTTATTGCCTATACATACATGATCATTTATCATAATCAACTTTATAATTTAATCGTACGTAACATATAATTGTTATTGGTACAACCGTATTCATGCACCTGGGAATTATAAGCACCTCACGAACAGTATTTAGTCAAAATCCTCAGCAGAGGAGACAGATGAAGTAGAAGAAGATGAACCACTAAGTAACGGAGTAGTTCTGAAATAATCTGACACGGACTTTTCGGGCGAGATCGAATAATCCTTTGTTCGCCGGCCGGTGCAGAGTACCATGGCGACTTATTATATGTCCTCCCACACAGCGACAGCCCAAGCCAAGCCCGTTACTGGAAGTTATTGCCACCTGACGAACCGTATGTAGTCGAAATACTCAGCAGTGAGGAACCGATGCAGTAGAAGAAGAACCACTAACTAGCTGAATCATTGTAACATGCTCAGACAGTGACTTCGCTGGCGAGGTCAAATAATCCCTTGCCCGCTGGCCGGTACAGAGCACCACGGCGACCTATTAGAATGTCCTCCCACACAGTGACAGCCCAAGCCAAGGCCGTACCTCCTTGAGGGGCCCTTCAGCTAGTTGTCCCATTAGCCTTCCGGCTGGAGCGTAGTTGCTCCTCGCCTTTATCTCCCGGTAAAGTTGTAAAGGCCCCTCGGTTAACAGCGTAGATATTCACACAACTACAAAAAAAAACCGCAACACGTGCGTCTCGGTAGAGTAGCGTGGATAGTGAAAGTGTTAGTTAACTGAACATAATGGGACGTTACGCTGCGCGCGCGCCGTCTGCCTTATGCGTCTACAGTTATGCCGCCGATCTAGATCAGATAAAACGAGGAAACCATTTGTTACGGTCAAGTAGAAGCGATTATTTTGAATGCTGTTTTTAACCATACTTGAATCGAATATTAGGAAATACATGCTTACATAATATTATCACGCTATGTACTAACAAACCTGCTTCTTTATCACCTTAAGGCTACAAGGTCCATTGCTACGAAGGCAGAATTCTAACAGTGACTAGTTATTATCTTCATTTGCGCGTTTAATAGGTATCATAAAACCGGTATTAGATAATCTCAGATTCTCAAAACAATGTGGAATATGGCAACTAGCTCAAGGGCGCCTCAAGGAGGAACGGCCTCGGCTTGGGCAGTCGCTATGGGGGAGGGCGTATACTAGGTGTCTCGCCGTAGTGTCTGCATTGGCCGCTGGGCATGGGATTCTTCGACCTCGCTGGTGAGGTCGGGGTCTGATCCTGTGTGCGGTATCTGTATCCAAAAGAAAGGGATGTAAGGGAATCGGGAGTTACGTAGTCGGGGGCGGCTACGATTAGCGGTTTCCTATGATTAGATGCGTTCGCAAAATATCGGGTTGTCGCATTTTAATAAAGGCACGGTTTGAGACCGAGATCGGAATGGAAAGGATGTGAACGCCTGAATATAACGCGAATGCAGTTGGGAATACAGCTAGTTAGTTCATAGATAGGTTAGGTTAGCTTAGACTTGTCTAGACGGAGCATTGCAAACAAAAATGGCGCCAAAAGCGGCCTTAGTTACGCACTATGTGTGCGTGATGCCAGCGTTCGATTTTTGAAAATGTTCAAAAGCCGTCATTGTGTGCGTGCGCGTGCGCGTGCGAACTACAATTATCTACCCTGGGTAGAAAAAGTTTATGCCGTTACAGCGCGTGCGTTGCACCATTGATGTTGATCTTCATTGTACATTAACGAATTTACAGTAAAGAAATACAATTTAATATAAAAATAAACATCTTTGTGCCCATGTCATGCTCACTATAATGTCATTGCTTGCGGTGGCTGTCTAGCGCGGGTTACTCCCTTCCCTCCAATATGGTCGAGGGGAGTGATGGCTGTTCCAGCTGTCATACTCGTGAACGGGTGCTGCTAGTGGGGACTGGCCCATCTGGAATCTTTTAGACACTCTTTACAGATAACATCATTAGATTCATATCTCGATCGTAAGGCATCACACTGGAGCTAGATCGTAAACTATTTAATTCTAACCTAAACATTGTATCCACACAATATGATTGTAAAAAATGAGAAAGAGAAGTAAGTGTGTGATAAGTATGTGATAAGTCTATGGTGTATCTTTCATAAATAAATAAAGTAAAAAGACAACCCCGCTGAGTTTTTTCGCCGCATCTTCTCAGTGAAGACCGCGTTCCGATCCGGTGGTATATTAGTAGTTAAATTAGATTTACAAAAATGTTAATTGACTATTTGTAAGCGCCCCCGCAGGGCTTATACAAAATAAATTATTTGAGTTTGAGTTTCATTCCTCAAGCATAGGTGTATTAGCATACTTTTATTTCGCTAACGCTATTAGATAATCAAGCTGGAGCTATTGCCGTTAAGCCGGGCACAATTTCTGAATTCTGAACCGCTAATTAGAGTACACACACATATTACATGTATTAATATTATAACATCATAGTTAAGATCTTAGGTACCACCTATTCAAGACTTCAATGTACCAATTGTGCCAAATTATAGGGAAGTAAAGTAAGGTTAGGTAAGTAAGAGGCGCTCGTAGCGCTGTGCGACCGCGGTGTTCTTACCGATTGCCAAGGTTAAGTAGCGTTCGACTCGGTCGGCCCGAGATGGGTGACCGTTTGTGGCATTTTCTTATTCGAGCGTCTCCGTGCTTCGGAAGGCACGTTAAGCCGTTGGTCCCGGCTACCACTTAATGTGGTAGTCGTTAAGCCGAGTTGGAAGCCTTAAAGGCGGCTTGATAAGTTCCAACAGCAGGTGGCCACAAACCATCAATCCGCACTGGGTCCGCGTGGTGGAGTATGATCTAATCTCTCTCATCTCGTTTTGTGAGAGAAGGCCTTTGTCCAGCAGTGGGCAGTATAGGCTGATATTATATATATATATATATATATTATAAAGTAAGGTTACAAAATGGCTAAAAACTCTAAACTATAGTCATACTGAAATGCTGCTTAACGGTATGCTTTAAACACATATGATTATGTATGAATTGCACTCCTATCCTATCATATAACCTACAAAACAAAAACACACATTTACATAAAGACACATCGCACACACGTAACTCAATACACATATCTCACTTAGGCAAGTAAAAAAAGGATTCCTTACCGTAACTTTAATAAGTGTTATGTAACCTGTGAAGAAACACTGACTCCCAAAACACAGGTTGTTAGTAGTTACGAAGACAGAGGTTACCAGAATGTATGCCATTAATTACCAGTCTGTATTTAGCCACCAATCTTTATATTGTGATCCCTTATTACTGGTACTAAATAAATAGTTACTATTATTATCAATGGCTTACACTTGAATGTGAAGAAAACCAAGATTATGGTTTTTGAAAGGGAAGAAACCAGAACGAATATAAGGATTGTGGTTGGTAACGATGTGCTGGAGCAAGTGAATGAGTTTGTATATCTTGGATGCGCCTTCAGTAAGGATGGGAAATACACCGCTGACATAGAGAGAAGAGTGAGTGCAGGGAACAGAGTGAATGGTGCGATGGGAAAGCTACTCGGGAGCCGGCACTTAAGCCATAAGGCGCAGCTGGCCATACATAACGGAGTTCTTGTCCCAACGCTGTTATATGGTAGCGAGAGCTGGGTATGTAAGAAGGAGAATGAAAGTAGGATAAATGCGGTAGAAATGCGAGCTCTGCGGAAGATGTGCGGAGTGAAGCTGACCGACCGCATTAGCAACAGCATAGTAAGACAGCGAGTAGGTCTGAAAGATAGTATCGGTGTAAAGATGAGAAAGGGCATGCTCCGTTGGTTCGGGCATATAGAAAGAATGCCAGAGGAAAGAATGACAAAACAGATATACAATGTGAAAGTGGAAGGATGCAGGTACCGGGGAAGACCTAGACTATCTTACCACGACCAAATAAACCGAGTCTTATCTGATGGAAAAGTCAAGAGTCTCCGTAACCGGCGAGCGTGTATGAGATAAACTATGAGAGTCGAGGAAGCCAGAGAGGTATGTAAGGAGAGAACCTGTTGGAACTCTGTACTCTCTGCCTACCCCGCAAGGGATCTGGCGTGAGGTTATAGATAGATAGATTATTATTATTAAAAAAATGTTCTTAGTGTGTAATAAAAAGACCAAAAACAACAAAGCTTACTGATAGATTTTATAAATTCAAATAAACACAATCCAAATTATTCGACGATAAAAAAAGAGCTTAAAGATGCTTAAAGCTTATTTTATGTTACACTAACCCATGTGGCGCCATCTATTAACGTTCTCACGACATTAAACAAGTTCGTTCTGATTAATTTATTTGAACGATTTTGTTCAAAGACCACGCGTTTGTTCAATGACCCCAATACCAGTGAATGTGGTAAAATCTTTACTTATAGAGTGACAAGGGTAATTTGGTAAGAAAATTTCCTACTTCCAGGGAAATATTTCAAAAAGTGGTTACGCGCGGTTACTAATTAAAAAAAGAAGTTAGGTAAATTTCATAGCAAACGGCACCTCTGCGCTTGTTATAAAGTGACATTTCACTTGATGACAGCGTTAGCTCCGATTTGGGTCACAGGCCACAAGATTCTTGTATAACTGTACATGTACAGTAGTATAGATGTGAGTAACAAAGACATCAACCTTCTCTCTTACCGGACCCACGGCGTATCTAGTGTGATAATAGTAACTTGTAATTTTGAAATAGGTTCGTACATTCCTGTCCTGCCTACTGTTGGGTGAAGGTATTCCCTTAGATTTTAATTTTTTTATTTCATTTATAGAAAAACGTAGCCCTACACTAGGATTCCTGTGTCGGGGATGAGTTTACTAACATGAAAATTCACATACTCAAATACCCAGACCGAAACAAATAACTGTGGTTTACACAAAGATTTGTTCCGTGCGAGAATCGAACCCGCGATTATAAGACACAGTGGGCGGAGCGGCTTAAGCTTTCCACAACTGCGCTTAATCGTCCGTCATTATGAATTACTTGTCTGGATATAACTTTAAGCGCGCAGAAACGGCATTACATTTATCTATCCAGCGCCTATAGCCAAGTTGACAATCTACAGTCGTTAACGCTAATAGAAAGCGGAAAAATGTAATTTTTGCGCTTTCTATTAGCATTTTGCAACGAAAAGTCACGTGGTCAAAACAATGCGCTATCGATTGCGACAATAGAATAGAAACAAAACGCTTGCAACTTGTTTAGGCCCTCAGGGTAGCCATTTGGCGCCATTTTCGTTAGCAATGCTCTGTCTTGATAAGTTCTTGTCTAAGAGCATCCCCATTTGCTTTCATACGTTTTTGTTTAAGGGCACTCCCTTTCCCTTCTTTTACAAAACTGGTAAATAATTAACCTACGTTAAATGCCTGCCTCATAGGTGGCTAAGCGGATCGCTTTATGACCACGAGGTCCTGGGCTCGAGTCCTAGGTCGGACAAGTGTAGTCCGGCGTTTGGAATTGTGCCCGGTATATGGCAATAGGCTCGACCCATACGTGGAACCTAACATCGTCGGTCAAAAGTGGGTGTGTACTCAGTACACCTCTACCACCCCCGCTTGGGGAATATAGGCATGGCGTTTAAATAGTTCTGAATATAAATTCTATGCTATATTTTCATCCGACTTAACCTTGCAACTTTTTAACTAAATTATAATTTGAAGTTGCTTAACAAAATGTAAAAGGAATTTCCTGGCAAATCCCACACAAAAGGTGTTTTAAAAGCACAAAAAAAGACGTCCTCTTCCCGTGGGACATATTGTTTGCGGTCCAGACAGGCTTAAACCGTGGACAACCGAACTGGGTTCTTATTCACAACTAACACGTAACGTGACGCGTTATGATAAATACGTAAAGTGATTGTTTAATGGTACTCCAATGGCTTACGGAATCACGATCATTAGTTACGAGCTTAAGCCGTTCTGCCGAATGGATCTCTGGACTCTTTATAAATAACATCATTAGTCTCATATCTCGGTCGAAAGGCATCACACTGGAGCTAGATCGTAAACTATTTAATTGTAACCTAAACATTGTATCCACTCAATATGATTAAAAAATTGACAGGAAAAAAGAGAAAGAGAATTAAATTAAAAAAGACAAGTCCGCTGAACTCAGCGGGCTTGTCTTTTCTACTTCGCCGGGTCTTCTCAGTGGACGCCACGTTTCGATCGGTGGTAGATTAGTAATTAATTCAGATTTAAGAAAAAAAAGCGCGCCCGCAGGGCTTATACAAAATAAACTATCTGAGTTTGAGTTTTTATTGAGTAGTGGTGGGTTTGATTCTTCAAATCTTTGTATGATCACAAGTTTGTTTCGGTCTGGGTGTTCGTGTATGGGATTAATATGCTTGTAAACGCGTTTTTCTAAAAACAAACAGTTATCGTAACGCGCTGCGTTTGGTTATAGCGAATAAGGTTTCTGATCATCCATCTTGTCTTTATGTCCGCCGCAGACACAGCAACATTAATTTAAGCAACATACATTTTTGTTGGTACATAAGTGTGTACGGATTCAAGTAAGTGTGTTGAAACAATGGAATTTCAACTAAGGCCCGTATTATAGAACGTAAATCAGCCGTGTATCTACTTTTGAAAACTGCTTTTAGTACTGGAATGTTAGTTATATATGTATATTTAGGACTGGTTTTCGTTCTGTAATACGGACCTAAGGTTTTGGCGAAATATAAGTACACTATATACACCCATAGCTCTTCGGAGATAGGAGGCTGGCTGGCGGAGGCTTCGGGGATAATGGGCTTTGACGAGTCTTTATAATGGTGTCAACTTATTTTTAGCTTAAAAAAGGAAACAAATTTCATTAAACTAGACGGCTAAACGACCCATTAATCCTGTAGCCAACAAAAGCGAGATGCAATCTTTGGCGGAAGGAAGCATCGCTACCTATAATCCTTTTGTCACACTTGCTGAGAGCCTTCCATCTGGACATAAATTACCATGGTCGGTCTGGAAGTCTTTAAATAGAATTCGGACCCAGATCGGTTGGAGCAAGGAAAACATGCTAAGGTGGAAACTCACTGACACCACAAATCTGGAGTGTTTGTGCAACCCAAACGATATCTCACCTTGTATCATGTCCTGCGTGCAGGAGTTAGGGCACGCAGGAAGAATTGATGTCTGAAAATGCAGTTAATGTGGTCGCGTCTGGGCTGCATCCATATAATTTGTATCAAGTTTGCCGTCGAAACCGGCCCGGTCGACAGTCAGAGATGGGCAAAATGTAATCAGATTAATGATTAACAACCCCCGCTTGGGGAATATAGGCGTGATGATGTATTAATGATTAACGATTACGATTACATTTTGTAATCTTCAACGTTTACGATTACACTTTTAATCTTGAGTCATAATTGAATATTACAAAATGCAATTGTAATTATTATTCTCATTACATTTTCGTCTCTGTCGACAACGGCACCGCCTACCGTCTATGTTACCTTTGGATCATGTATCTTTCGGATGGTGTGATATTAAAATCGATATAGCAGTTTTAGAGTTTATCAATAACAAAGAAACGCACAAATAGACGGACGATTTAGCGCAGTGGTTAAGAGCTTAAGCCGCTCCTCCCACTGTGTCTAATAGTCGCGGGTTCGATTCCCGCACGGAACAAATCTTTGTGTGATCCACAATTATTTGTTCAGGTCTGAGTATTTGTGTATGTGAATTTAAATGTTTGTAACCGCACCCACGATACAGGAATAAACCCTAGTGTGGGGATACGTTTTTTAAAACGAAGAAAAAAAAATCGTTCCTCTTTATAATATTAGTACAGTAGCATAGATACCCACTTTACGCCGACGAGATCGCCCCCTATTACATGGGGCCGATGATAGGCCCCATGTAATAGGGGGCGAGCATTTTGCCATATACCGGACTAATTCCAGACTCCGAACTCATACTGGGATGTTTTCGTAAAACTATACCAGGACCTCGTGATCATAAAGTGATGCGCTTTTAGTAAGATAAGTATAGATAAACTATATGCATATTCAATTTTAAACTTTAAATTGCTCAAGTAAATTATTAGTTTATACTCTTGTTCATAGTAAGTTTGTGCTTAGGTATTTTATTTACACAAAAAGGGCCTTTTTCTGAGTATATCACAAAAACGACTAATGAGTGTCGGAAGTTGAGTTGACCTGTGATTAGATTTTCTTTTTCAGTTTTCTCTCTCAACTGGATTTGGGAGAAAAGGCCTTTGCTCAGAAATTACAGTATGTATAAGATGATTTACGACGGCAAATTAGTCCTGTGCTGAAGAGCTTAAGACGCTCAGCCCACTGGATGGCGTAGTGGCAGGTTCAATCCCCTCAAGGGTCTAATCTTTGTGTGCCACAAGTATTTGTTTCGGTCTGAGTGGTTATGTATGTGAATTTCATGTCTGAACCTAAATAAATAAAGAATAGAAAGGACATTGTTCTGCGTCCATACATGATTTGCCCCAGAACCAACAGCAATGAAAAAATACTTGTATGATTTCAAATCACCCATAAATTCTCTTAAGGCATTTATTAAAATACGGACAAGGGGGGGAATTGCAATATTGTATAAAAAGTATTCGGTTTTGAGGTTATAATTCAGTAGCCATTAATACATACTAGTGGTCGTCCATAGGTCGATATTCGACCTACTCTTTCATCGTTTGCTGGTTATGTTTGACATTCAGCAGGACTATAGACAAATAATATTATAGACAAATAATATTAAAGACAAACATCAATTTGACGTGTATTGTGTCAAATACATAGTAGTGTTTGTAATGTTTTTGTATTGATTTAATGTATGTTTTATGCATAGTTTAAAAAAAATATTAGCATTCTGCACTCCTTCTCTATATAAACTATAAGTGTGGGAAATTTCATACTCCACCGTCCGCGCAGTTTTCGTAAAAATGTGTACAAAGCTTTTGCTTCACGTATTAATATATAGATAAGGTTATATTGTGTGTGTTGACATTTAGTAAAGATGTCGGCGACTTCGATGTAGTAAGTACTTACAATACTTTGAAATATTCGTTTTAGATTGCAAATTGTCCGTTAGATATATATATATATATATATATATATTTGCCTTTATATTAATAAAATAGATAAATAATGATGGCATGGGTCAAATGTTTGTTGGGTCTGGGGCAATTTTCGCCAAAGTCCTTTCTAATTATCTACATTGCAAAAAAATAGCATAAGAGCGAAACAAATGACTCTCTTTTTAATATAAGTAAGTTTCTTTACAGTTAAAATTCTTAACTAAAATACCCGACATTATTTTAAACTAGTTTCAGCCCGCAAATTCGTCCGCGTTTACTTTAGACAGGAACCTAACGTTTTTCCGGGATGAAAAGTATCCTATATGTTAATCCAGGTAATAAACTAACTGTGTGCCAAATTTCATCCAATTCCATCATGCTGTTTTTGCGTGTTTGAGTAACAAACATGCAAACGTACAAACATTCACATTTATGATATTAGTAGGAAATAAGAAACATACAAAACATAGAAAAATATCATATATTATATTTTCATACATGGATAAAGAATTAAAGAATGACAAAACTGATATACAATGCGAAAGTGGAAGGATGTAGGTACCGGGAAAGACCTAGACTATCATACCATGACCAAATAGACCGGGTTTTATCTGAAGGACAAGTCAGGAGTCTATAACCGGCGAGCTTGTATGAGACGAACTATGAGAGTAGAGGAAGCCAGAGAGGTATGTAAGGAAAGAACCTGTTGAAACTCTGTACTCTCTGCCTACCCCGTAAGGGATCTGGCGTAATGATATAGATAGATAGATAGATAGATTCATACATAGATCAGATATTATATTTTCCTTCCTATATAACAACCTCTGAATCGAGTTGACGTTTTAACACAATAAGCAAATCTTCTGAAAACTCCTATACCATTGCAATAAAACCTTTTTGCTTCAACTGAGAACTTCCCAAGCAAGTCGTGGCCCATTAAGTTGATCTATTAACTCTAACTGTCCAGTTGTTTCCGAACAATCAGGCACTTTTACTCGAACTGTCGGAGACAATGGTGGTCCCTTAAATTACACAATACGATAACAGTTCTTTTGTCTGTCGAATCTCACCGGCTTTCCATCTCAGTTCCTTATCTCAACGTGTTATTTTATTGCATGTTTTATGTAAGTGCTAAACGTGTACTTAGGAAATGCGATAAACATCGCGTAGGTGTTATGTTGAGACAAGAAATTAAGATAGAAATTAATTAGTACTGTCGCACTGCTGGGAAAAGGCCTTCTCACATGAATAGAGGCGAGTTAGTAGGTAGAGATAAGGTGATATTGAGTTTCACCCAAACACGCAGACCGAGTGCGGATTGAAGGAGGCCAACACTTATAAATCAAAATACAAAGGTTTTTTATAACAAAAAGTACTTAAGAATAGAAAAAAAGACGGTATTGATTACTTAAGACCCTACCATCTATTCGGAATGTCATACCTGTGGAGAAGAAGCAAGAAACTCCACAGTCTTACAATTCTTTTTGTATTCATGGCGTTCATGGGATATGGGAGAACAGGGCAGAATGAGCTAAATAGATGTGCTTAAGTTAAACATAAACATTAACCTATAATTTAAACATAAATATACTTAGATTTAAAGTGAATCGATGGCCAACTTGGCTTTTTTGACATCCACTTACAGCACAATTAAATAATTAATTAACCAATCAATCCTCACTTTTTTTTCGATAACTATTAATTCGTGGTTGGAGCTCAGCCGCAACGCAAAATTCTATAGTTAGATCTAGTCTTTATATTTTTTGTCGAGTTTTGCAAATATGGTAGAAATGTACCTGCAGGGGGTCCAGCGGAACCAGCTAAATTTTGAAAGTGGTCTGTAAGAAAAAAAGTCTGAGAACCTCTGGTCTACATAGTTCTTTCATTTACAAAATGGAGATTTTGTAATAGTATCCAAGCCTTCGATTTGGGTTAACGATAACCACATTAAGTAGTAGACGCTTGAATACGAAAATGCCACGAACGGTCACCCACTTTAGATCGACCGCACCGAACGCTGCTTAACCTGGTTGATTGCTAACGCGGCCCCACAACGCTACGTGCGTCTCACTCCTAATAACACCGAGGCAACGAGAGGAATCTCTAAGGAAAGAAACTGTTGCAACTTAATATTTTCTGCCTACCCCGCAAGAGATATCACGTGATGATATAGATAGATAGATAGAAATAACTACCCGTAAACTTTTCCGTGTTTTTGCTTTTGAAGGGAGGGGAAACTTCAAAATAATGTCTTTTTCACAAGAATTTAGTTTCTACTATGGGACTCGCGAAAATAGTTTACTATAACACACACCATCACGCCTACCGGGGGGGGGGGGGGGGGGCAGAGGTATACTGAGTACACCCACGTTTCGCCGACGATGTTAGGTCCCATGTTTTAGACGGGCGAGCCTATTGCTATATACCGGGCACAATTCTAGACTCCGGACTCGTACTAGGAAGTTTTCGTTAGAAAAACTACACTTGTCCGACCTAGAACCTCGTGATCACAAAGCGATGCGCTTTGCCAACGATGCAGTTCAGTTAGTTCACTATAAAGTTATAAATTGTTGACTTACCTTTTTGTAATAAAGGATTTATTTTATGTATCTACTCCCTGACAGATCCCGGACGCCTTGTTGGTCTAGCCGCGAAAAATGTGCGAATTGCGATCACAAGGTTCCCGGGTTCCTGGGTTCAAATCCTAGGTCGGACAAATGTAGTTTTTCTATCGAAAATCTCCCAGTATCAGTCCGGAGTTTGGAATTGCGCACGGTATATGGCAATAGGCTCGCCCTCTATTACACGGGACCTATCAACGTAGACACAAAGTGGGCGTACACAGTACACCTCTACCACCACCGCTTGGGGAATATAGGCGACACAATAGAAACACTCCTTTTATATTTATCGCATGTTATACTTATCTATCGGAGCGCAGTATTAAACTCACAGACCACGTCAAGAACACCACACTTCGCTCCATGACTCAAATTGCCGACGTATGTCAAAAAGCCGCCAAGCTTAAATGGGACTGGGCCGGCCATATCTGCCGCATGAAAAATAACGAATGGGCCAAAATAATAACTGACTAGTCCCCACGAAATACAAAAAGGCAACGCGGTAGACTCAGGCGCAGATGGCGGGACGAACTGGACAACTTTTAGAAAGACTGGCCTGACATGGCAACAAACAGTTAGAGGAGTGGAAAAAGTGGAGGGAGGCCTTTGCCCAGCAGTCGGACACAAATGGCTCGTAATAATAATAATAATAAATAGTCCAGTTTTTGTCCATTAAACCTCATTTATTGTTTTCCCCTTGTTTTCTTTCCATAGTTTACAATAGTCCTTACACCTGCCGGGGTCAGTTCGCTGGTTATGTTTCTTCATTTTCAGCAAGTGATCTCAGCAGGTGGCTTACATAACATTAACTTCTCGCAAAGGGCCTCTACGTGTTGGACCCATGTCCCCATACAAGCCTTTCAAAGGTCCGGGTAAAGCCCGTGAATCTCAGCGAGATACATAATAATAATAACAATACTTATCTATCGCAGAAATACGATTCCTGCGGTTTGTAGTCGCAATAACTACCTTGAAACTATGCTAACCTTATCTTGGTTGTTGATCTCAATTGCGTTCGTATTCTTATTTAAGGGCCACAGCACATAGTACGAGACATTTAGTAGCTGTGATTTGGAAACTTTATCAATACTAGATCGATTTTTAGAATTCGAATGTAAAAGTGAAGCTTTAGTGAACCTTCTGAAAAGCAGTCTGATAGACTACTGCCGATGTTAAAAGTATATTGATTGGCCTATAGATTAATTTTTATGAACGATGACCAATATTCGGGAATTCATTGATCGGAGGTGCGTTTAACTTATGTATTTACATTCACAAATAGATTACAATCATGGAATGATACATAGTTATTATTATAAATACTATCCAGCGAGTGAAGCGACCTACCGCCGTTGTCAAATAAATATTTGCTATGTGCACTTTTTCGAAATATCGACATTTTGACTATTATGACTAGTTTATTAACCGAGTTGCCTACCCTGCAAGAGATCTGGCGTGATGATATAGATAGATACTAACCAAATTTTCGTATTAAAAGGCTGGTATGTGAGTCTAAGCATTATACGGCGAACTGTGGTCACTAAAAAAATTTGCTTCATATAACAAATTTATAGGAAAATATTCTTATTCAATATCTCAAAGTTATACTTTTTGCACATAGCAGATATTCATTTGACAACGACTCTATGCTTTATTCATTAGAATAAACCGTCGTCAGTTTAACATATCAATGTTAATTAGTAACTAGCTGTCACACGCGGCTGCGCACGCGTTGATTTTATAATATCTTTATGTATAATATTATATAAAGATATATATAAAAACAACAATGCTGCAGCTGTAACATAATTAACGCAAGACCTGAAAGTAGTTTGTTCTAAATCAGCAACTGAATTGATTACAACAATTTTTTATGTATCTTAATTTATTTTTAAATTTGCAAAAAAAGCTTTTACTCCTTCAGTGCGCTATAAAAAACTTAATTTATTCTTGATTTATACCAATAAGGACATTTCAAATGTATCTCTATAACGTATTTCTCAAAATGCACACATACACATTCAAGTTTCATTGTTAATTGGGGTGTTAAAGTGCTTTAAAAAAGGGTAAAACCTTTAAATTAGGAATTTTGGTTTTCGTTTTGAATATATGAAGCTATTCTCTAATCGGGGTGTCTGATGTCTTGCGTTTATTATGTTACACCTTGTATAAAGATATTATAAAACAGTTACTAATTAATATTGATATGTTAAACTGACGACGGTTTATGCTTATGAATAAAGCATAGCGTCGATGTCAAATGACTAATAATATCTTTAACAATAATAATAATATAAATAGTCCAGTTTTTGTCCATCAAACCTCATTTGCATAGCCCTTGTTTTCTTTCCATAATTTACAATAGTCCTTGCACCTGCCGGGGTCAGTTCGCTGGTTATGTTTCTTCATTTTCAGCAAGTGATCTCAGCAGGTGGCTTACATAACATTAACTTCTCGCAAAGGGCCTCTACGTGTTGGACCCATGTCCCCATGCAAGCCTTTCAAAGGTCCGGGTAAAGCCCGTGAATCTCAGCGAGATACATAATAATATCTTTATTTGCTTAAATGTGGTACAGTAACATGTTGGGAATAAATTGTTCGAGCATAAACGCATTCGCTATAAATAAATAGCATGCAAATTCTGAATTGAGTTTTGAATGTAGGACCTATACATTAAAAAGAAATGTCATTTATTGAATACACAAAAAAGTACAAGAATAAGGAATGAGACGAGAATTTTTTAATGAATTCGTCAATCGAATCAAGGCTTTGTTACATAGAACAGAAGCGACCATAAGGCCAATCACAAATCCAGTTGGGCAGAGAATTAAAGATAAGCGGTGCCATATATGCACAGCTACGTCTGTGCATCTCGAGACGAGGGACCGGCATTAGCAAACGCATAAAATCTGCTTTACGGTTATGTGTTCGTTTAAAACTTTTAAAGAGGGTAAAATTAGACTTGACAAATGTTTCTACTTTGTAAATATATAAGCAAGGAAGGGTCAATATTTTATTCTGATTTGAAGACTGGTTTGCAGGAATCCGTCCTATTCATATTAAATATTGCTTTGAGACATTTCTTTTGCGCTATAGATACACGCATGATTTGTGGCGTGTATCCCCAGATCACTACGCCATACCGAATTATTGAGCTAACGTAAACATGGTAAACCATCAGTGCAATCTCTTTGGATATTATCTCTCTGATCTTTTTTAAAGCAAAAACCAATTTATTATTTTTTTATATTACATTATCGATGTGCTCATTCCATGTTAGGTGTTCGTCAATTGTTATTCCTAGGAATTTGGTACTATTTATTTGTTCAATTTTTTGGTTATTATAGGAGATATTTAACTGTTGAGGTTAAGATTTTACTGTTTTAAAATGGATTAATTTGGTTTTATCAACATTTATTTTTAGGTTATTTTCATCTTACCATTTAATTATGTTTAGTAGTGTATTATTAATTTCATTTTCGTGAATTAATTTATTATTACAGCCTTTTACTACGGTTGTGTCGTAAGCAAATAAAACGCATTCATGATTGTTTATTGCTTGAGGAAGGTCATTGATATATACAAGAAATAACATTGGACCTAGAATGCTTCCTTGGGGTACACCAAAATAATTTTGTTTGGGTTCGGATTCAAAGTTTTCGTATTTATTCGTTTTATATTTTAAGACATGTTCCCATTGTTTTTTGTTTTCTATCACTTAAGTGAGATATACACCATTTTAATGTTGTACCTCTTATGCTACATTTATCCATCTTGTTCTTGTTTAATAACATATTATGATCGATCAAACGCCTAACTTAAATCTAAAAAGAGAGCAGTAGATGGAATTTTATTATTTACATGGGTAATATAATAATAATAGAGTTTAAAAGCTTGAACATTGCTAATAAAGTAGACCTATTCTTTTTAAACCCATGTTGTTCATTTGCCAGTATATTATATTTATAGAAAAGGTTTAATAATCTTTTGAACATAATGTGCTCGAAAACTTTAGATAAGATTGGCGTTTATGCTATTGGTCTATAATTATTTTTTTCCGCCTGAGAACCTTTTTTATGCAAAACTTTTATAATTGATAACTTAAGCTTTTCTGGAAAATAACCTTGTTCCAGCGATAGATTAATGATATAAGATAATGGTTTGGCTATGTATTGGGATATGATTAATAAGGTCCGTAGTAATATTGTCATATCCTGTTAATTTTGTAGTTTTGAGCGATTGTATAATATGATTAACTTCTGTTTCATTTGTAGGTTCTAGAAATATACTGTAGTAATAATTATTAAGGTTAGAATTGTATAAATCATTACGGTTTTCACTAGTTTAACTCTGAACAATGTCTATGAAAAAAATGTTAAATATATTTGCGATTTCAGACCCAGACTTACACGATACTTTACTGTCAATAAGCTTTTCAATATACTGCTTGGGTTGTTCATTACCCATGTTACGTTTGACAACATTCCACGTTGCTTTGTATTTATTTTTTGAGTAAGCTATCTGCTAGATATTTGCTATGTGCAAAAAGTATAACTTTGAGGTATTGAGTATACTGAAACACAATGTAGCCTATGTAGTTTTCTAATGGTGAAAGAATTATGAAATCGGTTCAGTAGTTTTCGAGTTTATCGATCACAAATAAGCGAACAAATTGTTACTCTTTGTAGTATTTGTATTATCATAGATTTGGTACTTATATTAAATAATGTAAAATACATAAATTTATAGACTGTATTATTGTTGGTCCAGCGGCTGATAAGTGCGGGTGGCGATCACAAGTTCCTGGGACCGTAAATTGGTTAGACGAAGCGTTAGGTTAGATTTTTAAAATCCCGGAGAATTTTTCAGGAAAAGTGTCCGGATTTATACCCGCATCATTTCAATAGATATCAGCCTATACTGCCCGCTGCTGGGCAAAGGCCTTCTCTCACAAATCGAGGTGAGAGAGATTGGGTCATACTCCATCACGCTGACCCAGTGCGGATTGGTGGAGGCAGGTTTGTGGCCACCTGCTGTTGGGACGTATCAAGCCGCCCTTATGGCTTCCAATTCGGCTTAACGTCTACCACATTAAGTGGTAACCGGGACCAACGGCTTAACGTGCCTTCCGAAGCAAGGAGACGGTCGAAATATGAAAATGCCACAAACGGTCACCCATCTCAGGCCGACCGAGTCGAAAGCTGCTTAACCTTGGTGATCGGTAAGAACACCGCGGTCGCACAGCGCTACGAGCGCCTCATTTCAATAGGTTCGCCCCCTATTTTGGGACCTAACATAATCGGTTATTTTTTTAAACGTAGCCCCATACTTTGAATTATTCCTATGTCGTTGGTGCGCTTAAAACATGAAATCCACATGCACAAATACCCAGACCGAAAGAAATATTTGTGGGTCACACAAAAATTTGTCTCGTGTGGGAATCGAACCCGCGACTACTTAATCCAGTAGGAGGAGCGTCTTAAGACTCAATCCGTCCAATTTGAGTGTACAGTAAGTCTCTATCATATCTGCTGAGGGAATAAGCGTCACAAATAAATTTTACAAAATAAATAAAATACTAACCTAACCTAACATCGTCGGTGAAACGTGGGTGTACTTAGTACACCTCAGCCACTCCCGCTTGGGCGTGTGTAGGCGTGACGGTGTTAATAAAATAATACACGGTTTGTTCCGTGCCAGCCGTAGTGGCGTAAAAACTGACGCGTTGATTAAACGCACTGATTAACTGCCACGTACGTGAATAGTAATTAATGTATGATGATTACTATAATTATGAGTGAATAATGACTATGTCCAATTACACAATTAACGCTAAAATTAAACTTGATTAAATTATACAGTATACGTAAATGTAAAAGAGTTAGTTTTATACATCAGGTTATACTCTTTCATTTCTGCGTAAAGGCTTTCACGAAATGAGGTGACGTGGACCCAGTGCCGATTGATGAAAATGCGCGTATAAATTCCGAAACCGCAAGAAGTGTGAAAATCTTGACCTAAAAAGCAAGCTTATTCGGGTCACTGTTTCAACGCTGTTCTTATTCTATCTATATCATAAGGCCAGATCCCGTGCGGGGTAGGCAGATTCCCCATACAAAAACAGACAAAATAAAATAAAATAAATAGACGCCTGTTTCCAAGTTCTTCGGGAGTGGCAGAGACGAATGTACTGTTTGCACATATATTTCGCAATAATAATTTTAGGGGCTGTAATAACGTGGCAAACCTATTTCCTTATACCAGAAGGCTAATTCTCGTAATTAAAAATGTTGAGTTGAGACTGCCTCGTTGGTCTAGTGCCAAAGCGCATCGCTTTGTGATCACGAGGTCCCGGGTTCAAATCCTAGGTCGGACAAGTGTAGTTTTTCTTACGAAAACTTCCCAGTACGAGTCCGGAGTCTGGAATTGTGCCCGGTATATGGCAATAGGCTCGCCCCCTATTACATGGGACCTAACATCGTCGGTGAAACGTGGTTGTACTCAGTACACCTCTGCCACCCCCACTTGAGGAATATAGGCGTGAGGGTGTTTTTTAAATGTTCAAAATGCAGTCTCGATCTAATTTCAATGACAATGTTAAATATCGACATTGACCGAAAATTTTGAAATTCCATGAACAACTAATATACATAATAGAAGTCAAATTGAAGATTTCAGTTATTAGATATTATTTATTTAGATTACTATTGCACCTGAGATTAACATGTGATCGAGAATATATTTTAAATTAAATAACTTGACACTATCGAAATTAGACCGAAATGATACTGTAATCGGATCAATGTTTGAATGGAGCAGAATACCAAATGTAAGTTAATTCATAATTAAATCTCATTTCATTCACTATTCAGTTTAAGTGTCAATTAAATACGAGAATTGGCCTTTAGGTACAATCCGAGATTCCGGGCTGTTACTAAGATTTATCGAAAGGAAAATCTAAATGATGTCTTTAGAACTCGCGAACCCCCAATCGAACGCTCCACCAAACTTAATAGGCAGTTGCCTACCACTACTACTATAGAGTGTCTACTACCACACTAGTCAGATAAAATCTCAACCACTATACTAGTATAGTGGTTGAGATTTCAAATCATCCAAGACAATTAATTTAAGTTATCTTATTTCCTCATTCATTATAATTTCAGCCTTGTAACGTGAAGCGTGCATCGAAAAGGGTCGTTGAATTGTGAGTGCAAATAATAAGACTAGCACTTAAGTGGGAACTGCAGCAGGCTGGATCAGTCGAGTCGTCGGATAATGAGATCCGTGGACTAACGAGACCACGACTGCTAGTGGTTAGGGAGGCGACCAACCATTCGAATAAATTCCTAATTGAATTATAGATATACCTATGTAAATGACTAATATAATCTATCTATCTATCTATCTATCTATAACCTCACGCCAGATCCCTTGCGGGGTAGGCAGAGAGTACAGAGTTCCAACAGGTTCTTTCCTTACATACCTCTCTGGCTTCCTCGACTCTCATAGTTCGTCTCATACACGCTCGCCGGTTACGGAGACTCTTGACTTTTCCATCAGATAAGACTCGGTTTATTTGGTCGTGGTAAGATAGTCTAGGTCTTCCCCGGTACCTGCATCCTTCCACTTTCACATTGTATATCTGTTTTGTCATTCTTTCCTCTGGCATTCTTTCTATATGCCCGAACCAACGGAGCATGCCCTTTCTCATCTTTACACCGATACTATCTTTCATACCTACTCGCTGTTTAACTATGCTGTTGCTAATGCGGTCGGTCAGCTTCACTCCGCACATCTTCCGCAGAGCTCGCATTTCTACCGCATTTATCCTACTTTCATTCTCCTTCTTAGATACCCAGCTCTCGCTACCATATAACAGCGTTGGGACAAGAACTCCGTTATGTTATAATATTCCATATATTAGATGTAACGACAAAACTAATATACAAGTCGAAAATAAAAAAAAAATCCGCAGGATTTTTCTTTAAATTAAAATCCTTTATGAGATTTTCGCGGGCCTGGCCATGTAGCCAAGTGGACTTTCTACAAAAAGAATATACGGAATTGACATTTTGAAATGAAAACTTACGTGGTACAGATACTGCAATGTCGATTGTGGCGAGAGAATAGAAACAGATCCGTTGAGCTGTTGGATAATGAGATCCGTGGACTAACAAGACCACGATACCTAGTGGTTAGTCAGGTGACCAACCAATCGATTTAAAATTCAAATTAAATTAAAGATCTACCTATGTAATTGAAAGAGGGAATATTTGATGATACATAAAACTAATACACAATTTAACTAATAAACAAAGATTTTCGGATGACCTAGCCCTGCAGCCACGTGTACTTGTTACAACAAAAATGTACAGAGTTGACATTTTAAAACTAAAAGTTACTTGGTCAGGACAATGCGCTTTTGATTGCGGCAAGAGAATATAAACAGATCTGTTGACCCGTTTGATAATAATAATATAATATTCGTGGACTTATAAGACCACGACTGCTAGTAGCTGGGAGATGACAAACCATTCGATTTTAATTCCAAACTGAATTAAAGATTTACCTAAGGGAGGAAGGAATGTCAGAGGTGACAAGAAACTAATATTTTGAATTGTTTCAATAAAAAGTTTCAAAAACTGTTGTCGGATTACAAAAATTACACGCTTGATATTTAGAACTGCCGATAGATAGCGCTTGTGTTCATAAACTCTGAAATCGTGTGGAAGGTTATCTTGATATTACCAAACTGACCGTATATTTTATGACCTGACGAAAGAATGGAGTTTCCGAAATTATCTTGTGTGTACGAGAGTAGAGAAAGCAGAAAAGATCTGTAAAGATAAATCATGTTCCAGAACCATCTTTGTTTGTTGAGGTTTCTTTTCCCGACTCTTAACTTAACTTTCAGGAATATATTCTTGAAAGTGAAGTTAGTTCTCGTTATTTCTGTTGCCTGCAATCATAACGAGAACTGTTAGTAATTAACTAATTTTTTCAATTTCAACCGTTCTGCCATGTAAACAAAGTTCCATATTCTCTAGCCCCTATGGTCACTGTACTGTTATGAAATGTGAGTAACTATAATTGTGCTCAAATGGCACCACAGACTGCTACGGACGCAATTAGTGGTACGGATGGAGAAACTGCCCTGGGCCCTTATTTGCTATAACCAAACGCAACGCGTTATGATAAAGTAAAATGTTTTTTTTTTATTTAGGCCTGTTTAGTGATTTGCTCCTATCCCACCTGAAGAAAAGTAACGATGGCGCCGAACATGCAGCTCGCTGTCTCAGTAATAGCATCACACACCGTCACGCCTATATTCCCCAAGTGGGCGGAGGTGTAACTTTGTACATCCAATTTTCGCCGACGATGTTAGGTCCCATGTAATAGGGGGCGAGCCTTTTGCAATCTACTGGGCACAAATCCAGACTCCGGATTGATACTGGGAATTTTCGGATAGAAAAACTTAATTTGTCCGAACTAGGATTTGAACCCAGGATCTCGTGATCACAAAGCACATAACAACATATCCACTATGAAATAGGCTGAGGAGACGCGAGTAAGACAAAGTTCCGAATCGATATAATCAGGTTAGACCCGCCTTGTCGTAAGGCAACTCCGGAAAATACAACAAACACAAACGGAACACGACGATCGCTTAGCTTTCTGGCAGGACGGTCACCAGCCACGGCCGTGGCCTACCACCGGTGAAGAAGCTGTTCGTTTGGCACTGCCCAGAGTCCATGTGTAAGGAATCGAGAGTAAATCCAACGGATGCAAGCAGTTTCAGCCATTAGAGTACCATGATTACACATATTTTTATCACGCTGAGATTTACGAGATTTACCGAACCTTTGAAAGGGTTGCATAGGGGCATTGTTCTAACATGTTGAGGCAATTTGCGAGAAGTGAATATTATGTAAGTCACCTGTTGACATCACTTGCTGAAAATAAAGAAATTGACCTCGGCAGGTGCAAGTAAATTATGGAAAGAAAACAGACTTGTTTTCTTTCCATATTTGACATATCCTTGCATTCTCCATGTGATTGAGTTTTGATGGACAATAACTGGACTATTTTAAAGGGGACGGACACCGGCCATAATTAGAGATACTTTATTATTAAACGATAATTTAATTAAATTTTATTCAGGAGTCTTCGTAACCGGCGAGCGTGTATGAGACGAACTATGAGAGTGGAGGAAGCCAGAGAGGTATGTAAGGAAAGAATCTGTTGGAACTCTGTACTCTCTGCCTACCCCGCAAGGGACCTGGCGTGATGATATAGATAGATAGATAATTTCACGGAGATATCGTAACGCGCCGCGTTAAATGTTGGTTATAACGAATAAGGGCCTATTTTGACATATTATACGTATTTACTAGCCCCTGCTGTTCGGATGAAGACGTAATGAGATTTCGAGGAAGCCGTTAGAGATAGGTGATTTCCTTTGATTACCGATTGTCTGGAAAGGTGAAGGACAGAATAAATAAGTGTCAGCATAACTTGTTTTTCTTATAGATAATTTCTATTAGAACTGTTCAATGATTGATTATGAGAAAACATTTTAGAGGTGTTGAACTTTTATGTTTAGCAAAGGACATCGTCGAAAATGGCCCCAGTAGCAACAAACATGTGACCTATGCCATAATTATTTATCTGTTTTTACTAGTAGTTGTAAACATCCGTATCTAACGGACAATTTGCAATCCAAAACGAATATTTCAAAGTACTGTAAGTACTTAAATCAAAGTCGTCAACGTCTTTTCCGAATGTCAACGTTGTTTTCGAATTAGGGTTGGAGATGTTAATCATATCAATCGGTTATATTCTATCGATTACATTCAATCATGATCGATTTGATTATTGCTAGTGTATTTTTACATAAAGATTTTACGAATGTATTGTTGGTTACTAAAGTGTAACCTCAAAACCTAATACTTTTTTTGCTAAAATAATTTTCCGTTTAATAATAAAAGCATTAACATAATTTACAGGTAACTTGAAATCACACAAGCATTTTTTCATTGCTGTTGGTTCTGGGGCAAATCATGTATAATCGCAGAACAATGCCCTATCTGTCCTATATATCATCACGCCAGATCCCTTGCGGGGTAGTAGGTAGAGAGTACAGAGTTCCAACAGGTTCTTTCCTTACATACCTCTCTGGTTTCCTCCACTATCATAGTTCGTCTCATACACGCTCGCCGGTTATGGAGATATATGGCTTGTCCTTCAGATAAGACTCGATCTATTTGGTCTTGGTAAGGTAGTCTAGGTCTATATCCTTTATAAATTTAATTTATTATAGTGGCCGATATTTCGATATCCATACTTAATATTATAAATTCAAAAGTAACTCTGTCTGTCTGTTTCTCTGTAACCTTTTCACGGCCAAACCGCTGAACAGATTTTGAACAAATTTGGCAAGGATATAGATTTTATCCAGGGGTAGGACATAGACTACCTTTTGTGTAAAAAAAACTTAAGGATGTAAAATACACGCCTCAAAATAAAGCAAACGAAGTTGCGGGTACAACAAGTATTATGACAAACGCCATATATCCTTTACAGCTCCCTAAAGTAGTAGTAACGTCACATAGGATGTTTAAGCCAATTATAAATCATGTACACTGTACTCTCTGCCTACCCCGCAAGGGATTTGGCGTGTATTATTAAGGGCTGGCTTACATTGGCACCTAGCATCGTCGGCAAAAATTGGGTGTACGTACAGAGTACACCTCTGCCCCCCTCCCCCTCCAATAATATCGGCGTGACAGCGTTTATTTTTAATGTAATATGTTGATGTTTACAGTCGTACAAGGATCTTTGGGCCCGCGGCCAAAATCGGAACTAGCGCTGTCTTTGAGGGATATGTCACTTCAAGACAGTCGCAGGGTTGTCGTTTGCTATGAACTTTACCCAAGTTCTTTTTTAATTAGTAACCCTACGGACCCACCTTGGAAGTAGGTAAATTTGACTAAATATTAACCCTAATTTCACACTAAAGCCCCCTGTCAGTTTCGTCTATGGGCCAAAAGATCGTAGTCGCATTATACAGTCATACAAGGATCTTGTGACCCGCGGCCAAAATCGGATCTAACGCTGTCCTCGAGTGAAATGTCACTTCATGACAGTCGCAGAGTTGCCGTTTGTTATGGAATTTACCCAAGCTCTTTTATTTAAATTAGTAACCGGCCGACCCACGTGATGAAATATTTTCTTAGAAATAGAAGAAGTTTACTAAATGATAATCCTAATTTTACATCAACGCAGTCGCACTATATGTAGAGTTTAATATTATCTCTATCTGATATCGCAGTAGGCAGAGAGTACAGAGTTCCAACAGGTTCTTTCCTTACAAACCTCTCTGGCTTCCTCCCCTCTCATAGTTCGTCTCATACACGCCCGCCGATTATGGAGACTCTTGTGTGTGTGTGTGTGTGTGTGTGTGTGTGTGTGTGTGTGTGTGTGTGTGTGTGTGTGTGTGTGTGTGTGAGTGTGTGTGTGTGTGTGTGTGTGTGTGTGTGTGTGTGAATGATCTATGCTGTTGGCCGCTGGGCCTTTACAGCTTTACCGGACAAGAGGGCGAGCGTGCAACCACTACGCTCGAGCCAGAAGAGCACGGAGGCTCTTGACTTGTCCTTCAGATGTCCGTTGATTGTCTGTTAATATTAATATACACGGAAAATTCTATATCGTAATTCTATTCGCGAGAATTCTGGAAATTGAATTAGTCATTTTTCACCCCTTTACAAATTCCGCTAGTCAAGGCACTGGGAACTGGCGACAATCAAACAGCATTTCCCCCTTCAATATTTAAGGAGTAGACCCTTTTTAATGAATTCTGCGCAGAAAGCTTTTAAGCGAAATATTCTGTTTCCTTTTTTCGATATTTAAGCGAATTTGCTTAATTAATTTTGCGAGAAGGGAGACTTCAGTCATTTAAAAGTTGATTTTGCCGTAATTGGAGGTGGCTAGTTTTAATAGTTAAGTTCTTGATTATCTAGTACTAGCGACCCGCTTCGGCTTCGCACGGGTGATTTATACATAAAATAATAATAAAAACTTTTATTTTGCAACGCACAATACAGAGATAAGATTAAATATTACACGGTGCAAGTACATGATGGCATAAGTAGCGCGTAGGCTAAAATTAGTACATTTTTGCAGGACCGTTGACGTCACGGCGTCACACATTGTTATTTACGAATTAACAAAAAACAAATAATGGAGGAAAAAAATTACAAGAATAGAAAGAAAAAGGAAATTCTTAACCTAAGTCAGCTACTATAATTTGTAAAAAAAGAATGAATAATAAGGCATTTCTTTTTTATAATGCGTTCCAGTTACCGTTAGAATAGCCCAAAACGTTCCACCAGCCTATTGCCTTGTGGAACAGATAAATGTTTCACACACGAACATGAGCGTTACAGTCGGCTACTGGATTGCACTATTAGTGACATCTGGCGACTTCTATACGAGTATATCACTAGACAACTACCGCACACGCAGCAAAAGAAAAAAATATACAAAAATATTGTATGTGTCAATTACTACCTGCATTCTAATATAATATTACGAAAAATCTACAATTATTGGATTCTTTTTTATGGTTTGCGTGATTGTGTGAACTGATTTGACGTGTTAATAATAATAAGTGGTATCGAGGTACATCCGTCGATCTTAGATGGGGGAAACGATTACTTCACGATAGCAAAAGGAATGTACACTGACCAGTAAGTATAAATTTATTACCTATAATAAATTAAAAGATACATATAAAAAGTACGCATAAACCTTCCTCTTGAATCACTCTGTTCATTGGTGAAAACCGTATGAAAATCCGTTCGGTAGTTATTGAGTTTATCGCGTTCAGACAGACAAACATACGCAGCGGGGGACTTTGTAGTGATAGTTTGTGTGTGTGTGTGTGAATGACCTACGCTGTTGGCCTCGAGGCCTCTACAGCTTCACCGGATTTTAAAGGCGAGCGTGCAACCACTACGCTCCAGCCAGCCAGATGGGCAAGAGGCGACATACTCGAGGGCGCCTCGAAGAGGCGCCCTCGGTTGGGACAGTCGCTGTAGGGGGACGGGTGCACTATTAAGCGCACCGGTCAACCGCCGGCAATGGGAGGGGATCTACTACTACGTCAGCGACTACTTCGTCGTCGCTCGTATTCTGAGCGGAAAGAAGGGATGACAAAGCATCGGGGGGGTCGGTGAGAACATGTCTCGGCCGGCGGTAGCGGCAGGGGTCGTGAGGGAGGTCGTAGTCGGCGGTGGCTACGATTAACGGATTCGCATGGGAAGATGCGTTCGCGAAGTGACGTGTTGACGCCTTTTTAATAAAGGCGCGAATAGGTTCGAGACCTAGATCGGAGTGGGGTAGTGATAGTGATGCAGTAATTATATTAAAGACGGCTTGGTGCAGTGGTTATGGACTTAAGCCGCTCTGCTCAGTTGACTGAGTGGACGCGGGTGCGATTACCGGACGGGACAATGCTGTGTGATCATAGATGCAGTCAGAGGTTATTTACAAACAACTCGTTAGAATTCTGTTCTCTGCCTATCTTGCAAGGGATCCGATTTGATGTTATAGATAGATAGATAATGAACGTTATTCTCCAGTCAGGTCTCACATATAAATACTTTATGATGTAAAAAGAAATGACTAATAATAAGGACTGCTTCATTGGTCTAGTAGCTTTGGCTGTTTTTTAATCCTAGGTCGTATATATATGATTTTTTAGTAAAATGACTTCAATAGTATCTAGGATCCTATCCGCTATAATCTTAATCGGCGGATCGTCTCTCAAACTGGGACCTAAGATCGTCGACAATATATGAATGCTTGGGGAATAATATAATAATAATACTAGCCCTGTTGAGAAACTGTCCCACCGTTGGTCACGAGCCTCCTCTTAAATTGAGAGGGTTAAGGCCGTAGTCCACCACGCTGGCCCAGTGCGGGTTGGCGAACTTCACACACCTTCGAGAAACTCTGAGACCTGCAGGTTTACTCCCGATGTTTTTCTTTACCGTTAAAGCACGTGATAGTTAATTTTTAATATGCACATGCTTTCGAAAATACAGAGGTGCGTGCCTGGATTTGAACCCGAGATCTCTGACTTTGCACTCCAACGGTCTAACCACTAGGCTATCGCTGCTTTTTTGCTTGGGGAATGCGTGCCGGTATATACTGTGTAATTTATTTAGCAAATTTAGTTTGTGGAAACTCGCAAAATAATCAAACTCTACTTGAGGCTCAATGTTTGAGAAGCGACCCTCCTTTGCGAATCCTAAAGAGAAAAACTTTTAATCCAATATCCGAAATTGTTTAGCAAATATTTACTTTCCACAATTACGAGGTTTGAGACAAAATTATGTTAGGAGTGGTTTTTCGTAGTTGAACTTTGTGTTCTTTCTGATTTTTAAATGCATTTTTGTTACGTATTGAAGTATCAGTGACGATGAGATGAGGCCGAAGTTATGAGGTTAAATCTTAGTATAATAATATAATCAGCTTATACCGACCCACTGCTGGGCGAAGGCCTTCGCTCACAAATCGAGGTGAGAGAGATTAGGCCATACTCCACCACGCGGACCCAGTGCGAATTGGTAGAGGCAGTTTGGTAAAGCCGCCAAAAAAAATCCAACTATTATAGCTTTTATTTATAATACATCTATCTATCTATATCATCACGCCAGTTCCCTTGCGGGGTAGGCAGAGAGTACAGGGTTCCAACAGGTTCTTTCCTTACAAACCTCTCTGGCTTCCTCAACTCTCATAGTTCGTTTCATACACGCTCGCCGGTTACGGAGACTCTTGACTTGCCCTTCAGATAAGACACGGTCTATTTGGTCATGGTAAGATAGTCTAGGTCTTCCCCGGTACCTACGTCCTGTTTTGTCATTATTTCTTCTTACATTCTTTCTATATGCCCGAACCAACGGAGCATACCCTTTCTCATCTTTACACCGATACTATCTTGCATACATTATACGTTATTTTTTTAAATCCGCACTTGTATTTTAGTAAATTGGGTTTTTATATTTAAATAAAGATTTATTATTATTATTTAACGATTACCCCATTAAGTAGTAACGGCAAACAATGGCTTAGCGTGCCTTCCGAAGTACGAAGACGCTTGAATATGAAAATGGCACGAACGCTCCGTCACCTCTTTCAGACCGACCGTGCCATACACTCTTAATCTTGGTAATCATGGTGAGAACGCCTCAATGATTTCTGTAGGTATAACGTTAAAACGGGTTTCTATCGCTAAATGCATTACCAATCCGGAGTCTAGAATTGAGCCTGGTATAATAGGTAGCGGCTATAATCTAGCTTCCTACTACATCGTGATCTAATATTTTCGGCAAAATATGGGTGTACTCTCCGTATCTCTGCTACGCATGGGGATTTTAGGCGTCTGTATTTTTTTTTTCTCCACATAGTCACAATATTGAGCCATTTCTTCACAATCTCTAGAGTAAAAATATTGCGGAGCAACCTCCGTTATTAGTATAAATAAGTACAAACATTTATCTTTACCCCATTTCGTTTATGGTTGAGAGAGTAAACCACAGCCGGTCGAAATGACTGTAATTCTTCCACACTCCCTTGGTTTTGCCATTGGCTCAACATTTTGTATGCTTCCACGCAAATTTTATGGACTACCAACATCAACTAGGATATTTAACGGTAAAGATTGTCTCTGTAAAACAATTTAATGTTATATCACTGGCGAGAAAGCGTGCCTTCACGTTCATATTTATTAGTAGCGTGAAAAGATAGCATATCAACTCGGTAGCGTTAATTAACGTTGATGTGTTCATGCTAAGCCTTCAGTAACTATTTAAGAATAATTTTAGATAATAAAAATTATGTTGACATTGTCCGAGAACTAAATTCAAATCTACGACTAGATTTGCAGTGGCGTAACGCTATCAAGTAGATATGCGGTCTTTTTGACACTACAAACCATGGATATATTACAATAGATTGAGCACTCTGCGAAAAAAACGTGATGACAAGGATACTCACTTAGAACCCTACGTCTCTTTCTAAGTAGGGTGACCAAACATTGGTACGATTTTTTTTTCTTTTTTATGGAACGTAGCACCACACTAGGATTTAGCCATGTATTGTGGGTGCGTTTACAAACATGAAAATTCACAAACACAAATACCCAGACCGGAACAAATAATTGTGGATCACACAAAGATTTGTCCCGTACGGGAATCGAACCCGCGACTATTAGACACAGTGGGCGGAGCAGCTCAAGCTTTTAACCACTACGCTAAATCGTCCGTCAATTCCATAATTGACGGAAATTATATGTCAACAAGTCCATGACTTGTTGACATATAATTAATGTTAAATTCTCGGGCACTGTTTGTTGCCGTAATTCTTTCTTTCTACGTACATGGCACATCTTAAATGGAGTGGTAGTTAAAGTTTTTGATTAAATTGCCCATTTTCTTGCTGACTGAAATTTTTGGCAGAATCTGTAAATCCAGCTCCAAATATCGCAAAAATGAAGGATAGTCTCCTAGAGCCGTTTTTCTGTAGCTACAACGGTTGAGATAGCTGCCCTTACTGTCCCATCTTAATCCATCCTGTATATAAACACGAATTGAGAACCTTGTTCGTTTTGAACTCGGTAATAAATGGTTTATTTAAACCATATCATAAATGGGTATAGTCCGTATTTGTGACCTTTTGGTCACCGTACTGCAGCGTAATGGGTGCGAGCGTGACACCGGGCTTCAGGGTATTGCTCTCACCCATCATGGTTTCTCGAGTTGTTTAAATCATAGAAAATTCAATGTTGTGACTGTGAGTAAGAGTTTAATTTTCGTTAGCAATATTTTGACAGAATTCAACCCGTTTAGGGTTATAAATTCATGCTACAAACTTACTAAATAAAGATAACCGTGATAGTACGTTTTTTGAACAACATCGAGCTACCTTAAATCTGATCGTGCTAAGCCCTGTGTTAATTTTATCACATGATAATTTTAAACGGGTTTTTAGAACATGAAAGCTACAAATCTGTATTGATATACACGAATTTGAATAATTATGACATTATCATGGTGAGAACCTTGACAAAAATCTTTATAATAACGCCATTAAAAATTGCGATGTAACCGCTTAACGACCTCACTCATACTTCACGCCTTGTCACCTAGGACCCTTATTCGCTTCGGCTAAACGCGGCTTGTTACTATAACTTCGAAATGATGGTGTAATGGGATTATTTATGCCACGACTAAATGATCGTTTCCCGAAGTTGTCATAATGCGCCACGTTACGTGTTTAATTGTTCATAAGGAATACGGGCCCACGACCAAAAGCTTCACAATGCCGTTGTCAGGGTGCCGGTGGTTGCCCCATATATTACTCAAGAGATTTATTTAAACTCGTTAGAGTAAAGTTTTTATTTGTTTTTGTGTCGTCTTCGTCACGATTTTTGCAACATAATATAACCACACTTGTAGAGACTGTAAACATAATATTAGATACTTTTGTTTCTATGCTGGTTAGGGAATGTTAAGGTATCAACCATATCGGCGACAACCCGATATTTCGCGAACGCGTCCAGTCATCGGAACCCCCTAATCGTAGCCACTGCCGTCTACAAACCTAACTCCGCACCTATCAGCCGCTACCGCCCTCCGTGGCATGTTCTCACCGACCCTCCCGATGCCCTTACATCCCTTCTTTCGGATACAAATACCGTACACAGGATCAGATGCCAACCTCGCCGGCGAGGTCGAAGAATCCCTTGCCCGCTGTTCGGTGCAGAGCACCACGGTGAGACACCTAGTATACGCCCTCTCCCATAGCGACTGCCAAAGCCGAGGCCGTTCCTCCTTGAGGCGCCTTTGAGCTAATTACCCCCTTGCCCTATTATCCGGTGAAGCTGCAAAGCCCCCCGCGGCCAACAGCGTAGGTCATTCACACACCAAACAAAAAAAGTGATCATAAGGGAATCAGACGAACTGATTAAATGCACTGTTTGAATGGTGATTTTCGTTAGATGATTTAATAATGGAAGTCGATTCAGCTGTCGATAAGATTCGATTCCAAGAGATTTCATTTTAGAAAAAGAAACTTTTTCCGGAATTGGTCCTGTTAAATTCCTAAACACTTTACAGCCAAATCAGCGTGGAGTTCCTGAACAAATCCTTAATTTTAAGCTCGAACAATAACATACTTTATTCAGTATGTTTTACAATTAGTAATTTCATATTAATAAATACTATTTCATTTATTTATTATAAGGTTTAACACACATTATATAATCACTCGTTATAAACGAACCAGCGAACTCTACTCTGAAGTTAGATAATTTTCCACCTCTTTACAATTACAGACTACAATTTAAACAGTTTATAACATCAAATCGCACCTAAATAAACTAAAACCACATCTTCTCGAAACGTGAGGGGCAACACACTTCTATATATAAGGCTAACGAAGCCACTGGTTTGATTCGATTATGCAAATGCGCACGCGCCGTCAAACACCGCATAGCTTGATAGATCAGTTTGTAATAATGTTGCTTGCGAAAGGGTAATATGTTTTTTTGTGATTTATAGGTTTATTGACCTATGTAGTGTATGTCAGCGGATAGAAAAGTTTGGATAGACAGAAAATGTTACAAATGAAGACGCACTAATCATTATATATCAAATAACAAATTCCCCCCGCCGCATCTGTCTGTCTGAACGCGATAAACTCAATAACTACCGAACGCATTTTCATACGGTTTTCAGCAAGGGATAGAGTGATTTAAAAGGAAGGTTTATGTGTATAATTTACCCGTGCGAAGCCAGGAGTGTCGCTAGTAGGAGATTATTAATAATTCACCATCACACATGGATATTGATTGATTTGTTTGGAACTAAAAAATACATGTAAACCGCGATATAATCCGACAAATATTTTTATATCTATCTATATCATCACGCCAGATCTCATGCGGGGTAAGCAGAGAGTACAGAGTTCCAACAGGTTCTTGCCTTACATAGCTCTCTGGCTTCCTCCACTCTCATAGTTCGTCTCATACACGCTCGGTAACGGAGACTTGTCCTTGACTTGTCCTTCCATAGTATTCCTTTTTTATTAATTCAGTCAGACAAAATCTATCTTTACCTCATTTTAGTTTCTGCTTGCGGTTTCGTCCGCTTTAGACAGGAACCTAACATTTATCCGGAATTAAAACTTAATCAAGGTAATAAACTATCTGTGTCCCAAATTTCATCCAAATACGTTCAGCCGTTTTTGCGTCATTGAGTAACAAACATCCGAACATACAAATTTTCTCATTTATAATATTAGTAGGTAGCTATTGCACAACTCTACTAAAGGACATTGTCAAAAAATTGCCTCAGAACACTAACCTCAGCCAAAAGGTTCGAAGAGGTACTGAGGTGTTTGAACACCTTAGTTCCTCCGCGAACCATGGGTGCTGTGAAGTACTGAAAAACCGGGAATTTAAAAAGTACAAATAAACCGCGATAAAATTTGAAAAATAGTTTTATTTCATGTATAATATTCACGTAATCTAAAAATTCTTGAGTAGAGACCGCGGCTCGACGAACGTAGTGTGGGATGCTCTGCAGCTAGGTGGAGCGACGATATACGCATGGTGGCTGGCAGCAGTTGGAGGAGAAGAGCCAAAGACCTGGCTCAATTGCATGCCTTGGGAGAGGCCTATGTCCAGCAGTGGGCTGATACGGGCTGATGATGATGAATATTCGCGTAAATTTAAGAACTCAATATGTGTTTATAGAGTTAATTATAAGGTCTGTTGACTATTTGTTGTTATTTTGTTAAGGCTGGAAATGCAAGAAACAGTGAGAAGCAGTTTGGAGGTATAAGGAACTGAGATAATTATTTGAGACAGATAAATAGAGCATTGATAATGCTTATGACAATTAATAATTTTGCGAAAAAGGACGGCTAGATTTTATCTCTATCTCACTTATCTACAATAGTACATAACCAATATTTAATCGGTTATGTATATTTTTTATTAATGTGTCGTTTTTCTTATTATGATGTCAGGTATATTTTTATATTTAGCTATTGGTGTCACACTGCTGGGAAATGGCCTAACTTCATCGTTTTTATTCGTTATTAATAAGCGGCAAAAAATAATATTTATATCTATGTCGATGATTCTATAAATTCCCTAAATTTACACCTTAGTAGCGTAATAGTGCAGCTGATATGGACTGAATATATTGCCATATTCATCAGAATTCTTCTCCTAAACGGTTTTGATGAAAAATATTTTTACTCATGGTATATATAGCTGGACCCGATAGGTGGCGCTGACGTCGTCGGGTGCGAAGCCGTGGAAAACTGCTAGTAAAATATAAAGATCCGGTGCAAACCCCTAAGTATGAAGAAACTAGTTTGACATCAAAATAGTAGGTGACAATCTCGTGAGTGATTTCTTGAGAAGAGAAAGAACATCACCATTATAGTGAAACAATAAATATCTATATATTTCACTTATCTTCACTATTAATCGGACTTAGTAAATTTTATCTTTTAATATAACTAAACCCCAACTGCTTTACTTCGTCCCATGTCAGAAGCAACTACCACCTGGGCAACAACCATCATGTCCGGTGTTCAAATCATTAAATCGGCCCCGCACTCAGGTTGGTAGATGCAGGCAAAATCTGTGTATTTGGGAATTTAGAAATCCAAATTTAACAGCCTGCGACTGTGGTGCAACCTCACAGACTATCTCGCACCTGCTAGTCTGCCCTTTATGCCCCACTAACTGTACAAGGGAACGCACGGAGCGAAACGAGCAACTCACTTAGCAGGACAAATATAAACCATTGACACGAAAAGAAGAAGACGAAGAAGCTCATAAAGCACGTCTTCAATGTAAACAAAAATGTCGAAGCGTAGCGTGTCATGCCAAACCAGCTCGAAGTATTGCTCCTTTTGTAGACTTTGTCTGACTGCTCTCGGGGGTCTGGGATTGGTTATGCTTACTAAAAAGTCTATGTTTGCGGTGGCTTTTTGGTGCGGGTCACTTCCTTCCCTCTAATATGGTCGAGGGAGGTGATGGCTGCTCAAGTAGGAAACTGGTTCACTCAGAATCTTTAGCTCATCATTATTTAAAAATTATATTTTTAGTATTATATCTCAGTCGTAAAGCATCCCACTGGAGCTGAATCGCATACTTAATTTTATATAAAATAATAATGTTATATATATTATAAATATTATGTATCTTTACAGAAAATGTTGAAGAAAAATGAATAAAGAATTATACAAAAAAGACAAGCCCGCTGAGTTTCTCGCGGGATCTTCTCAGTGGAGGCTGCGTTTCGATCCGGTGGTATATTAGTAAGGTAAACTAAAATAATGTAAATATGACCATTTGAACATTTTACACAAAATAAATAATTTCAGTCTGAACTAAATACAAAAGTAGCTTAACTCGAATTGCCTAATTAATAAGGATTAGCCACCCGAAGTAAAAGCTAAGAGAACAGACAGAAAAATAAAAGATAGTCAGCTTAGGTCTTTCAATAAGTCCTGAGAAAATCAGATTTTCTCGACGATCAAACTAATTGGGTTTGAGCAGCTCCACAAATAGCAATTTCCAAAACATCTTTAAGATTAAGTTAAATCAGATAATCCGATAACCCCTCTTACCTCAAAGATCGGTTTGAGTTTCTTCATGAGACACACTCGAGGTTCCTGAGATCATCGGAAAATTTAAAACTGAAAATGCCGATGCATTCCACAAATTTCTTCGATAAATCCTTTACCATTCAAGCCTTCCGTCTGTGGAATGCATTGCCAGTGTCAGTTAGACGTGCAAAGTCGTTGGGTTCGTTCAAAAACATGGTTAAGTCACTATCTGTCAATAATATGATTATTTGCTATTTATCCTTATCTGTGTTTAGCTATAATATGTGTATAGTATGTAATAGTATATATTGTAATGTCTGTATATATATGACTAGGTTTATGTTATATATGTATGTATTGTAAATTATCATCAATAGTGTACGCCAACAACTGCCCTTTTTATTCTTATTTATTTTCCTTCCAACGGTTGTCTGGAAGAAATTGCTGTAAGCGATAAGATCGCCATTTGTACTGTTTTTGTATTAAATTTGTTTCTTGTATTGATTTTTTGGTGTACAATAAAGTGTATTATTATTGTGTGTGTGTGTGTGTGTGTGTGTGTGTGTGTGTGCGTGCGTGCGTGCGTGCGTGCGTGCGTGCGTGCGTGCGTGCGTGCGTGCGTGCGTGCGTGCGTGCGTGCGTGCGTGCGTGCGTGCGTGCGTGCGTGCGTGCGTGCGTGCGTGCGTGCGTGCGTGCGTGCGTGCGTGCGTGCGTGCGTGCGTGCGTGCGTGCGTGCGTGCGTGCGTGCGTGCGTGCGTGCGTGCGTGCGTGCGTGCGTGCGTGCGTGCGTGCGTGCGTGCGTGCGTGCGTGCGTGCGTGCGTGCGTGCGTGCGTGCGTGCGTGCGTGCGTGCGTGCGTGCGTGCGTGCGTGCGTGCGTGCGTGCGTGCGTGCGTGCGTGCGTGCGTGCGTGCGTGCGTGCGTGCGTGCGTGCGTGCGTGCGTGCGTGCGTGCGTGCGTGCGTGCGTGCGTGCGTGCGTGCGTGCGTGCGTGCGTGCGTGCGTGCGTGCGTGCGTGCGTGCGTGCGTGCGTGCGTGCGTGCGTGCGTGCGTGCGTGCGTGCGTGCGTGCGTGCGTGCGTGCGTGCGTGCGTGTGTGTGTGTGTGTGTGTGAATGATGTACGCTGTTGGCCGCGAGGCCTTTACAGCTTCACCGATTATTATTAAAGTTGAAGAACCTGTTGGAATTCTGGACTCTCCGCCTACCCATGTACACTAGTGGTGTGTTTAAAAAGTACTTATAAATGAACGGTATATCTTACCATGACCAAATAGACCGTGTCTTATCGGAAGGACAAGTCAAGAGTCTCCGTAACCGGCGAGCGTGTATGAGACGAACTATCAGAGTGGAGGAAGCCAATGAGGTATGTACGGACAAAACCTGTTAAACCTCTGTACTCGCTGCCTACCCCGCAAGGGATGTGGCGTGATGATATACATACAGATAAATAGATAGGTATGTCTCACGCTAACATTCTATTAGAAACTCCATACCAGCATTTTGCGCTGGAATCAGAAAATGTGAAGCAATATTTTTTTTTATGACTTTACAATTTTTTCAACCAACTACTTTCAGGTCTTGCGTTTATTAAGTTACACCTTGTATATATATATATATATATACAACAACAATAACACATCAACAAAATATATGATTTGTACTCCATGCATTTCAAGAAGTATATGAATTAGAGACTTAATATTTTGAAATATGATTCTTGACTGTATACGAGTATTTATAATATATATTTTAGAATCTGGTAAAAGGAATACACGATTAAGCGAAATTTTCTCGATAGAAAAAATTGTAAAGTCATAAAAAAAATATTGCTTCACATTTCCTGATTCCAGCGCAAAATGCTTAAGAACTAATTAATATAATATACTTAGAAACATAGCAAATAATTGTGATAAAGTTCTTGTAAAGCAGTGTTTTTATTTCATAGTGTAGTTTTTTTAGAAAATAATAAAATTTGTTTTTGCACGTTCGTCGTTTATTTTTGATCCGCGCGCGCTCAATATATCCATTACTTATTATTCTTTTCTAAATGGTCGATCGTGGTAGGCCCTTAACTATTTATGTGACATAATCTGGAGGAAGCTGTAAATAAAAAACTTTTACAAAATAATTAAGACTATGTACCTACAATTTATGAAATCTCTTTGCGAATAAAGTCGGTGAACATTGTCAAAACCAATTAATTAGAACAAGGAAAATGATGGATATGATGTTAAACAAAAATGTGCAAGCGAATCGAAAAAAATTAGAATGTTCATTGACTTATGTAACTGATAGTACACATTATGAAATTGTGTTCATTCGGGCTTCAGGTATTTGTCATCATTGGGTATATTAAACAGAGTAGAAAGCTGCAAAATTATCTATAATTTGTCTTCAAGACTGGACTGATTAGTACCCATCTACCTACTCGTTGCCGGCTAATTCGTGTGCCTATCTTTGCCAATGCATAACGTGCTCAGTGTTTAGTATATGCATTTCATGCGTTACCATATGCCGTTGCAACTGTTCTACTCACTCATCCAAATCGATGGGGTGGCGTTTATAAACATTTCTAAAGGAAACGACTTGGGAACATTAACATTTTTTGTTCCCACGCGTATACGAGTAACAGGTGTCGTGGAACAACCAATTTTGGGGATAAATTTACATTACAATACGAAATGACCCATTTTTGTATTCTGAATACTTTAACTATTGTTACTACTACAGTAAACAAATACTAAGTTTAAAGATAAAGCATTATTCATAGTATTTCGAACACTTTCGGCAAAAGAGTAAGATAAATATGAAACAGGCAAACTCGGTTTAGGTATCTAATAAAATATTGTAGACCTTTTTTGGGTAAGTTGGTGGAATTTAACCATAGGATTGGCCCTGTAATACAACAGTTTGTACTCAAATTAACTTTGAATAAATCTACTTTGTTTCCAGCTTTTATCACGGTTAATTTTACTTTTTTATATTTACGACGTTTCAGCGTTTTTCGTGACCATGGGATCACGAGCGGAAAGCATATATCACTACGTTTTAAGTCACGAGGAGTCACTAACGTTTCTCCGTGGTAAGCGCCACTACGGTATCACTAGGTTTGGAATAACGAAAGCCTATTGAGGGCTTAGCATAAAAAGATTGACGCCAGAGTGACACTATCGAATTGATATGTCACCCTTGCCGCACAACAAATTTACAAAATAAACACAAACGTTACAAAATGCTTACTCGCTAGCTACTCGTTAGTGTCAACATTTTCGTGCTTTCAGTTTGTTTTTTCACATTTTAAAAAGATTAACCGAGGGTTTTTTACAAACAGATTCACGTTATTGTGACGCTATCGAGTTGATATGCCATCCTTTTTACGCTAAATATTTACTTAATAAAGATGAACGTGACAGCACATTTTTTGACATCATCACGCCATCGTCAAACGGTTTATGCTTAGCCCACAGGTAACATTTTTCAAACCACCGCTGTTATTCGACCTACAAAATTGAAAGAGACCTATTTTTTCATTATTCCACCCGTGAATAGGCGGTCTTTGTTTTACTTTGTTGCTCATTATTACTTTGAAGATTAGTGCCCCATGGCACTAATCTTCAAGGTAATAATGAGATCACTTCTTTCTTCATGATAATAATGAGGTTTAACCTTTAAAAATGAAATGGCATATTGTTGAGAGGCATTTTATGAGCGGCTAGACGATTTGTTGCGTTTATGTTCGCGGCCTAAATTGTTTCTGGGCCTGGGCTGGTCACCGGGAAGAAGTGTTCCACTTTGCTACATTACAGAAGGAACTTATACTCATAGGGAAAATACATATTACTAAGGGAACTTACTCATAGGGAAAAAACTTAAGTAACATATGTTTTTGTGTTATTTTTTTTTTAACAAACCTAAAGTGTTCTTCTTTTCTCCAATGATCTCTATCCCCAGTCAATAATGACCATTCTGCTCCTAGCCATTTGTTAGTTTTGAAAAGATAATTAAATGTAACTTTTTATATACGATTTTGAGAACATTGTTCAAAATATTAAAAATATTATAATATACCATCACGCCTCTTCATTCCCCAAACCTGGACGGCAGAAGTGTACTGTGTACCTATACCAACTTTTGCTGGCAATTTTAGGTCTATTATAATAAGGCACGAGCTTATTTCTATAATCTCGGGCACAATTTCGGAACTCGGACTACTATTATGCATTACGCGATAGAAAAGCAACACCAGAACATTTTGTTCAATCCAGGACATTATAAGAAAAATAAGAATAAATTATTTTCCAAAAATTAGACATACTCAAATTCTTAAAAACTAAACATTAGATAAAAGGAACATCAGAAGCTAGAAGTACTGGTGCCTACCACACTTGGAAAAGCCGTCTCGTGGAGGCGTAGGTGTATCAAAATACATGATAAAATTGCCGCGATCGATAACAAAATTTCCGCGATCGATAATTATTGATATTATCGTACATTATAAATACAAATGGAATTATTCGCCACAGACCAACGATACAGTATTTTTTTTGTATATCTATATTTCCTTTTAAAAAACGTCTTTAGGAATTATTACTATGTGCGCTTACAGACATGTAATTCACATACAAAAACATTGTAATTTACTTTATGTTTATGAAAGGCGAAAGTACTATGTTCCGTTCAACTTCAAGGAAAACCGGCATAAAGATCGGCGTAGATATTTATTTACTCATTAAAAGCTTGTAATAAGTCATTATTATGTTACCAATACCTACGTATGACGTTTAATTTATAACGGCAATAAATTCGGAAACTTAATTTTAATGATGTCCAAATCTGATTAAATACCTATCAGTAACCGAGGTGAAACCTATAAATAATTATGGACATAATTTAAATGTCAACCAATAACTTAAGCCTATAAGTTTTAAATTATTATTAAACCAGCTACCCGTATCGGCTTTGCACGGGTAGCTCGGAAAAATATCATCATAACTCATATTCATAGAAATAGTTGGAAGCCTTATATGCGGATTATTAAGTTCGAATAACAGGTTGCCTTAAACCTGCCTCCACCAATCCGCATTGGCTCCCCGTACTGGAGTGGAACCTAATCTCTTACACCTGGATTTGTGAGAGAAAGGCCTTTGCTTAGCGTTGCGAAAGTATAGGCATCAGCCTACAGCTCCAGCCCTAGCCCTTGATCAGGGTAGAGCGAGATTGTCTTTCAGCGCCTTTTGGTCGACGCTTTCACTTCACGTAAATTTTTAAATTTCTAAAATTTGACTTTCCGTTCAAACATCGATACTGCTTGAATTTAAATTAAGTAGCTCTCATTAATATACTACTGCTTCTTTAACAATAAGAAAGTTCGTACCGCTATATAATTTCATTAGTATTTGATGTTAATTTTAATAAAAAAAATTCGCACTTGGCTTTTTGGCTCCCCTTGCCACCTGGCGCCTAGAGCGATCGTTCCTCTCGCTCCCAGGGCTGGCGCTGTCAGCCTATAGAATAATATCAATCAAATAAATTATATGGTAGGTACCTAAGCGTTTCTTCTAAATAATACTATCTATTGATGCAAACCGAATGAACATCTGTGTAGTAGTTTCTGAGATGAGACGCGTACACACGTAGATATGATGCGGCGGACGACTTTAATTTATACAATGGTATAGATATTACGTAGATACAAATAACAACCTGCCCGGGAGTTGTATAACAATTAAATACAATTAAGTAGTAGTATTATTCCTTGGAGCTTCTGAAAAAATCCTGGAGCTGGCGGGGACAACTAATAAGTCGTATTAGTTTTTTAGAAATGTTTGAGAAGTACAATTCCGCCACAACTTATTTCCTTATAAATTTTCGAATACCGCACCGTACGTAATTTTCGATTACAGCTCTCACCGGGCTGGTACGAAAAGATTAACATAACATATAATGTACCTTTATATGTTATGTGCTTCATACTAGCATGGGTGTATCAAACCACATAACTATTTCATTAAGGTCACCAGAGGCACCTAAAAGTACCAAAATGGCTTAATAACTTGTGATCGACTCTCAATTTTGAGAATAAAAGCTTTGGAGTGATTGAATTAATCCTGTTCCATTGATATCGTGATACTTTCAAGTAATACACATATTTTTTTAAGAAAATAAATACACACTAAATTACTTCTAACATGAATACAGGTACATCTTTCTGTGTTTCTACTTTTAGTATATTGAAAGACTATCTATCTATCTATCTATATCGTCAAGCCAGATCCCTTGCGGGGTAGGCAAAGAGTACAGAGTTCCAACAGGTTCTTTCCTTACATACAACATATAGAAAGACTAAGTAGGTATACTCATCTATGTTTAAATAATAATAATAATAGCCTTTATTCAGAGAAAAAAATCTTTTTCTAATTTTACAAAGCAAAGTATTGAATGTTGTCAAACGTCTGTGTGCCCTTTGGCAAAGGCCTCCTCCAAATCTTTCCATATATATATTTAACTAAAATGATCTCAAATTGCTCGCTCGAGTAGATGAAAATATATAAAAATAAATCACATTTTTAATTTCTTCCCGTCCACTTCTCAACGCCTCCAGCATTTTTTTTGACAAATCTCATTAGAGTTCCCACGCGATTCGTGGAAATTAAATATTCTGAAAGTATGCTTTTAATATCGTTACATTTAGGAGAATATAGGATTAAAATGTTTGGAAGATCGAAAAAGCAACCGTAACAGTTCCTTTTTATATTTTAGTTCGAAGATATCGTTAAACAAATATCGTTTACCCATATATCTCCTAGATATTTTGATTCCAGGATTGCGATCCACACTCTTTTTTGAAAATTTGGTAGATTCCTTTTGGGCACAGATATTTCTTGTGATGTTTCCGTAAACTGATAAAGTTAACTAGAGCTTTAAAGTTGCGGGTCCAGCTAGTGTATTTATATAGAAGGCACCCTGAACGCGGCCACTTTGACTGCATTGTCGTGGGCAGTTATTAAGTCCTGTGTTGGGCACACAGAGCACGAAGTAAGGTTATATACCCCAGTTTGGATTTGTCTGTAAGTATCCATCAGAGCAAGTCAACTGAATTACGGAGACACTCGAATATTGGAATGCCACAAAGGTCATCCATCTTAGACTAACCGAGCCGGTCGGCGCTCTACCTTTGTACTCATACCTATCTAAGCTTTTACCGTAATATCTTCTATATTCTCATAAGTTAAAGGCTTAAGTCACTTAATAATATCATAGGCAGTTGATTAACCTCCATTAAATTCATCTCGGGATCCCCAATTATCTAATTAAACCTCGCCGTTTAATGTATATTGTCTGCACATACTAATTTAGTGCGTAATTTAACGTGCTTAAACAATTTTAAGCCTGTCGTTTCAATTAACTTGCCTAAATTAATGTTATAAGGATGCAATAACTATGTCTAACTATATCTTTGAGAAATAAAGAAATTTAAACCGCAATAACTATGAAATCACTGGGTATTTTAGACAGGTTGACCTATTAAATAAACCGAGACTTATCTGAAGGAAAAGTCAAGAGTCTTTGTAACCGGCGAGCGTGTATGAAACGAACTATGAGAGTGGAGGAAGCCAGAGAGGTATGTAAGGGAAGAACCTGTTGGAACTCTGTACTCTCTGCCTACCCCGCAAGGGATCCGGCGTGATGTTATAGATAGATAGATAGACCTATTAAAAGATATTGCAAACGATGACTATGGACTATCATACGTAATGTAAATACTATAGGTACGGTAAAATTTTGATTCCATTTCAGTGACATCATCTAAATGTACGGAGAGCTTAGCGCGAAAACTTTGACGTTAGCGTGGCGCTAGCGACTAATCGTGCTATTACGTTCATGTTTATTTAGTAAAGTCGTAGTATGACAAGGGTGGCACATCTCTCAGAAAATAATACGGTTAATGTACGAGTTGTATATACATTCGTAAATATTAACTGTGTTAATATATTCCATAACTAATGGTGCGACTAAACGCATCCGTTATGTGACCCGAAACGTTACGAAGAGAAAGCGTAATTTCGCTACGTATAAGCACGTATAAGGTCGATTGACGGAACACGATTCACCGAATATGTGTATCGAATGCTTGTATCGTAGTTTTACACCTGTGCGTGACCTCACTAGTTCTATCGAAGTTCGATCGGTAAAGATCGAGTGAATTATTGTATGGAAATTAGTTGATGTGTCACTAAGTTTTTTATGTTGCTTCTTCCAACGCATTCATTGGTTGTCTGGAAAAAAACTTTTAGCAATAAGACCGCTAATTGTACCTAGCTGTTGTTTAATATTTTTGTGTAAATTAATTGTAATAGCACTATTGTATAATAAAGAGTAGTCTATCTAAGTAAAGAGTTGCCTTAATTTTTATTCTTGTTCCTGTATTTTGGATTATTGGTAGGTTAAAATTGTCTATCTGTCTCTCTATATTATCACGCCAGATCCCTTGCGGAATACGAAGCAAGTACAGAGTTCCAACGGGTTCTTTCCTTACATACCTCTCTAGCTTCATCCACTCTCATAGTTCGTCTCATACACGCTCGCCGTTTACGGAGGCTCTTGACTTGCCCTTCAGATAAGACACGGTCTATTTGGTCATGGTAAGATAGTCTAGGTCTTCCCGGAACCTACATCTTTCCACTTTCGCATTATACAGGTATATCTGTTTTGTCATTCTTTCTTCCATCATTATTACTATATGACCGAACTAATGGAGCATACCCTTTCTTATTTTTACACCGATACTATCTTATTTGCTACAATTGTTATTCATTAAAATTTTGATTTTACTGGAATATAATAAAAAATAAATAAATACCGTCACGTCTATATTCCAGGAGCAGTAGTAGCAGGGATGTTCACCCCCTTTTCACAGATGTGGTCCCGATGTAATAGGAAAAGAGACTATTTTCATTATTTCGGGCACAATTTCAAACTCCGGATTGATACAAGGCATTTATTCGATATATATAGAGTACCTATTATATTTTGTCCAACCCTAGATTTGAACCCAGGACCTCGTGAGTCCTATGTGTATACGCCACTAGACTAACAAGACAGTTGTAAGATAGCATTGTTGAAAAAATACGTCAGTCATACAAGATGAAGTTGATATAATTTTAAAATTATGGGAGGCATATATCCTAGTGCTGGCGACTATACTAATAATACATCTAGTTTTTCTACAGTTAAAATACAAGAGTCTAAAGTTTTAATTAAACCTTTAAACACTTCAAGTGTAAGTCGTCCACTTAAGGGTAAAGTCATCCCTCAAAATTCGCCACCCTAGCGCTGGGTTTTGTCCAAATTTCTTAATATTACATTAAATATAGTATTTTATAGTTACCGAGTTTTTGGTGATTAAATTAAAACATGATATTTTCCCAGAAATACGTCTGGCAGACAGATAGCAGCCTGGTGATCGACCCGCGGCTTCTCAATCCCTATATATAATATACTCTGTGAGGGCAATCGTGATAAAAAGTGGCTTTGTTTGCGAAGTATTCAAGAGTTAAAGGTTCCCTTATCCTTATTTTTATAATAAAAACATAAGCCTACACTAGAAATTAATCGGGGGTGCGTTTATTAACATGAAATTCACATACACAAATACCTAAACACAAACAAATGTTTGTGGGTCACTCAAAGATGTGTCTCAAAGATAGTGTTGTAAAAATGAGCGCTGAAGTCGAGCGTGTAGCGCTGAGTCCACGCTCACGAGCGTTGAAACACGTAGAAGACGCGAGCGTTTTAAGCGTTTTAGCAACACTACTCAAAGACTGAAGTTTGGACGATTTAGCGCAATGGTTAAGAGCTTAAGCCACTCCATCCACTGTGTCTAATGTCGAGGGTTCGGTGCACGGGACAAATCTTTGTGTGACCCACAATTAATTGTGTCGATCTGGGAGTTTGCGTATATGAATTTTCATGTTTGTAAACGCACCCACAACACATGAATTAATCGAAGAGAGCCTTAGCCGAACTTAGCCCAAGTTTAAAAAAAAATATGTACCGTGCGGAACAGGCGACTACTGGGTCATATGTTAGTTCTGCTATATATATTAGTATTTTTCCTCTTCCTCGTTGGTGTAATAGCGTATAAGTCGGGTGGCGATCACGAGGTCCTGTCCTCTGCGAGGAACAAAGGTGTGCTTGTTTCTATACGAAACTTTTTAGTGGTAGTCCGGAGTCTGGAATTGTGTCCGGTATAACAGCAATAGGCCCACCCCCTATTACATTGGAATTTCCTTGGACACTCCCGTTTCGGGAATAACGGGGTGACGGCGTTTATTTATTTTTACATATTTCGTGATGTAGGCACCGGGAAAGACTTAGACTACCCCACCATAAACAAATAGACCACGTCGTATCTGCTGGAAAAATCAAGTGTTCGTAACCGGCGAGCGTGTATAAAACGAACTATGAGAGTGGAGGAAGCCAGAGAGGTATGTAAGGAAAGAACCTGTTGGAATTCTGTGCTCTCGGCCTATCCTGCATGGGATCTGGCTTGGTGATATAGATATATATTTTAACAGCAGCATTTAAAATATAAACCTGCCTACACATTTCAAAATATTTTTAAGATAAGCTAAGTCATCGTTATAGATCATAAATCATCATCAGAAGGTCAGTGACCGTCAGCATATTAAAAGAGTTCAAGTGTGCGTATTTATATAAACACTTATCAACTTACAGGGCATAAGGTTACAAGGGTACTTGGTCCTTATTCCTAATGACCAAACGTGGTGCGTTACGATAATTTCGTGGATTGATAATTTAGTAGTACTCCAGTCGCAATAACAATACAATAACACGATAAGTTCACAAAGTTATAGTAACGCGCCGTGTTAGGTTAAACGAATTAGGACTCTGTTATCGGTTTCCTAGAAGCATAACACAGCTGCATTATTATTCTCGACTAAAGTTGATATGGAAAGGAATTCGCTAACGAATGTATATTGGTACTGTTCCCTAACGGTTTTTCGCCGAAGGATTTGGTGTTTACAGTACCCCTATAGGTATTTCGCCGAAATATTCTTGGATGTAATGTGGCAGGGTGAGCATCTAATTATTTTTAAGTTCTTTAGGAATACGATAAAAAGTCTCTGTCTATCCATATCTTCACGCCAGGTCTCTTAAGGTCTCTCCAGGTAAAGTTTTTGCGAGTGGAGGAAGCCAGAGAGGTCTGTGAGGAAAGAACCCCTTGGAACTCATCACTCAACCACTCTCCACCTACCCCGTAAAGAAAAATAATGACAATTTTAGTGTAAATTTTCCACCAGAATTACCAATTTTAACAGTAGTCCTGAGATAGGATTCGACCGAAATAATGTATTAAAATCGAATGGCCTGTTTAAAAAACACTCGTCAATTATTATTCTCGGCAAAACCTAATATAGCAAGGAATCCGCTAACGAATGTACCGCGGTGCTTAAAATGCGCAGCGCGGCATGCGCCAGACACCGACGCTGGCAAAATTTCAAATTAACAACTTAACATTATGATATCGACTGAATTGTTATCATATATATTCAAAACCGAAAAAAATATGGATATATCATCAAGCCAGATCCTTTGTGGGGAAGCAGAGAGTAGAGATCCAACAGGTTCTTCCCTTAGAGACATCTCATAAACATTTTCCGGTTACAGAGACTCTGGACTTGAAATTAAGGTTTGAGGTGTAATTGTTTGGGTGGGGTGGGGTTATCGATGTTTTAGATAAGGATTATTATTGAGTGTTCTTTTCAAATTAACACCTAAACATTATACTATCACTATATTATTATTTTATCGAAAATTATGTCAAAATTATGGACATGGGATATGTCATATGGGTAAGATTGTTTAGTGTAAGAATAGCAAAGCAAAGAGTTGTAAAAACGACGAATATTGTAAGAACTAAATGTCTCATCAGCCGGCTAATTGATAAGTTTCGACAGATTGACGATAGCTTATAAATTAGTTTAAATACGTTACCATTCTCTACCAAATACGTAATGGCTTAGATAGGACGATTTTAATTATAATATTGTTGTCTTGAGTTTTAGGTGTTTTTTATTGGAATTTGTTTTTCATAACTCAATAGTTCATAGGTAACTTAATGTTACTATGATTTTGGCTCTTCATCTTTACCACGAGCGATTTGGCTTTGACTAGTAGTAGTCATTTATTTCTTATTAGCAAATTTCTATAACGTAGGTTTAGTCAAACAAAATAGCACATTAAATATCCAAGGTATCATTTGATTTATACGTTTTGTGTTTTATACTTCTCTTTAGCGAGTACTTCCCAAAACAAAACGTTTCCATTAATTTTAATAAGAGCCCGACTAATTTGTTTTTTACCCATTTGTTCAATTAGAGCGTGTAATAAGTAATGACTAAATTAATTAATGTGCTTCTATTCATAACCCTGGTTTATTTAAGTTCGTTTTTGGAAATATTTAATTAAATATTAGATTTTGAGTGAATTATACATTTATGAAATGTTTAAGCCACTTCAACGCAAAATACGAAAGAAAATTGAAAAATAAATTTACAGATAATAATAAAAACACTTAAGTTAGCTAATGTCATATGAAATATACGTACGTTTGAGCTTTATTTTGATACTGTTCTTAGGACTCCAAGTGAAAAACAATCCTGGTATGTCAACAAAACCACGGGCACTCATTTACTGACACAAACTCATGGTTTTATCACGTTCACAATCACTTTCACAGTTATTTCTACACATTTTTAATAAACAGAACAATTTAGAAAACTTTTATAATGAATTAACGTAACATCAACGCGTTCATAACGACACAATACAAAGAGCATGCGCTTAGGCAACTGTCAACTGGTACGCCCGGTTACCGCTAGCGGGCGTGCATAGCGGGTGGAGGGAGACGGCGATATATTCACCTCGTGCGAGAAAGAGAGGGGAGATATTACAGCCTTAAAAGCTCTACCCGAACCTCCAGTTTGGCCCGGATTAAAATATGCACGGTGCTATGTAGGTATTGTTGCTTTTGTTTTGATTTACGATGAATTCGCGAGCCTTCCGCTCGGCCACTGCCCGCGTGATTATGTTATGATTGTTCGAATGAGAATATAATTATCTTAAAATGATTGCTTTATTTGTTCTTTAGTATATAAGAATATTAAAGGGAGGAAAAGAGACTCTACGTGACTCTAGCACAGGAATAACATCCCGAAATATAATTGTTGAGAAGTAGGACAAAAACTTTATGGTTACTTGGTACATGGTATAGTAGAAGGATACTGACGGGTAAATGTATAACTATGCATTTATAATTCAGAAGATTGTAATACTCGTTGGTCTAATGGCAAAGCGCATCGCTTTGTTAAGGTCTTGGGTTCTAATCATAGGTCGGACAGATGTAGTTTTGCTAACGAAAAATCCCCAGTATGAGCCCGGAGTTTGGTGCCCGAAATATAGCAATAGGCTCGCGCCTATTTCATGGACACTAACATCGTCGGCGAGAAGTGAGTGTACTCAGTACACCTCTGCAAACCCTGCTTGGGGTATATAGGAGTGACTACGTTTATTTGTTATTTTTAAGATTGTATTAAAATATATTTATGGCATTTATAATTATATTTCTCTCAGAATTAAGTAAAATCATCCATTTCCTTACTAAAATTGGTATTTAAGTAACACTTGAAAACTAGTCCTCTTCTTAATATAGGTCCTCTTATATTTCGGCTTGGGATAAAAAGTAGCTTATCGCTAAAGACGACCTTAACATTGATCAAGATAACACTGCTGATAACAAAGTTGAGAAGTCATCAATCATTTATAATAGCATGTTTATTATGAAGTGGTTAAGTGTGATCACTCACGCTTAATAAATTTCCAGTGACATAGTTTGTTAAAGTTTGTAATCAACTTGATAAAAATCCATCTGAGCTAAGGCGTTTTCTCACTAACTAGTTGAAAGGAAATACGTGCAATATACGGACTGGTGTATGGATTATAGTAGTAGTAGTATATTATAGTAATAGTAGTAGATTTTTAAATAAATAACTAAAGACCGTCACGCATATCCCTTAAGCAGGGTGGCAGAGGTGTATTCTGTATACGCATTTTGCACCAATGATGTCAGGTCCTAAGTCATAGGGGGCGAGCCTATTGTCATGTACCGGCTACGATTCCAGACTCCGGACTGATACTGGGAGATTTTCGATAGAAAAACTACACTTGTCCGACTTAGGATTTGAACCCAGGACCTCGTGATCGCAAAGTACATTATTAGCCACTAGACCGACGAGCAGATTGTTTACTACTAATTTATTACATACCATCATATTATATTCGTCGCTGTAGAATGGATATCTGCTATGTGTACTTTTTGGAGCTTTCGACATTTTGACTATTATGAATATACTGAGTTACGTGGCCACTCACAGTGGGACTAGTCCACAAATTCAAAGTCGCACAGCGGGCTATGGAGCGAGCTATGCTCGGCGTCTCTTTGAAGGATAAAATTCGTAACGAGGTAATCCGACAAAGAACCAAAGTTACCGACATAGCTCGCAGACTCAGTAAGCTAAAGTGGCAATGGGCTGGTCACATCTGCAGAAGGACCGACGGCCGATGGAGCAAGCGTGTCCTAGAGTGGAAACCGCGACTTGGTAAGCGTAAGGTAAGACGGCCCCCAGCTAGATGGACCGACGACCTCAAAAAGGTCGCTGGGACGGACTGGATGCGGAAGGCGGAGGACCGTGTGCAATGGCGCGTGTTAGGAGAGGCCTATGTCCAGCAGTGGACTGCGATAGGCTGATTGATTGATTGAGTTCTTAGATTTACGCGAATATTACACATGAAATAAAACTATTTTTTCGGATTTTATAGCGGTTTATTTTGATTTTTAAGTTCCCGACGTTTCGTGTCCATGTCAGTCATTCAGTCCTTTCCGTGACCATGGGTGCTGCAGAGCACTCGAAACGTCGGGAACTTAAAAATCAAAGTAAACCGCGATAAAATCCGAAAAAATAGTTTTATTTCATTTTATGAATATTTTACTAACCAAACTTTCGTCTAAAAATACTGCTATGTGATTTTAAGCATTATACAGTGAATTTTCGTCGCGAAAAAAAAATGTTCCAAAAATCTGCTTCACATAAAATTTTACAGGAGAATGTTTTTATTTAATATCTCGAAGTTATACTTTTTGCACATAGTAGATATTTTGACAATACTGTCTCCTGGGTCTAGTAGAGTAAGAGATGCGCCGAACGGCTGGAGATCATAAAATTCTGAGTTTTAATCTTAGTTCGGACAAAAATGTTATTGGGGTTTATCTTTGAAATTTAACAAGGGTAGCCGAGAAGTCATCTTCTCGGCTGCCTATCTGCCCTACGAAAGCGCGGACCCTGTTACAACGCATCTGCGGGACTTGGTTGAATATTCCTGCAACAAGAAGGTTGAGCTAATCGTAGGATGTGACGCAAACGCGCATCACGTCGTCTGGGGCAGCTCAGACACTAATCAAAGAGGGGAAAAACTTCTGGACTTTCTGGTAAGCACTCCTTTACAAATTCTCAATAGAGGAAATAGGCCCACGTTTGTTAATAGACGTAGGGCAGAAGTTATTGACATTACAGTTGCCTCTAATAGAGCGAGCAGACAGGTAAACAACTGGCATGTCTCCAATGAGATCTCATCCTCCGATCACAATTATATATGTTTTCAGTATGGGATGGAAACGTTTAATATAAATCCAAGAAGGTGGAACCCAAGGAACACTGATTAGGCCGCATATAAAAGTGACCTTAAAGCAGAGTTAGGGAAGGTCCGAGGCAGACTCAGCTCTGTATTAGATATAGAGTTCGAAGCGGATAGCGTAGCTCGGGCAGTAAAGACCGCCTGGACTAATAACTGTCCGGAGAGCAGAGTCATAGAGAAACGTGACCCATGGTGGACACCAGAGCTAGCGCGGTTAAGAGTAAAAACTCGACGTGCATTCAACACTGCGAAAGCAACCAAGAACTTTGGGGAATATTCTACGATACTCACGAGGTTCAATACAGAAGTGCGGAGAGCAAAAAGAAAGGCTTGGAAAAGACACTGCCAAAGCATAGACAGCCTCCCTGAGGGTATGAGGTTAGCCAAGGCAATATCCATGGCCAAATTAAATTCACTTACTACAGTGAGGAATGAGGTAGGGGAACTTACAAACAATGGGGAAGAAACACTGAAAACAATGTTCAACGTGCACTTCCCAGGTTCGGTAGCAATACAGGGAGAGGACACCATGTGTGATGTCCAAATAGATGAGCTAAGCTTAAAGACAATTAGAGCTGACTGGGAGACGGCAGGCAAAGTCGTGGAACAGAACAAACTCAAATGGGCCTTAAAGAGCTTTCAACCATTTAAGGCCCCTGGTCCGGATGGTGTTTACCCCATCCTACTACAAGAAGGGGAACCAGTACTCAGCCAACACCTGTGCAGACTATTCAGGGCGTGCGTGGCATTTGGGCATACCCCTAATATCTGGCGGCAGGTGACGGTGACGTTCATTCCCAAACCAGGGAAACCCAACTATGAGGATGCTAAATCCTACAGACCAATCAGCCTGTCCTCATTCTTTTTAAAATGTCTAGAGAAAATGATAGATAGGCACATAAAGGATGGTCCACTAAAGGATTATCCCCTACATAAGATGCAATGCGCTTATCTACCTGGTAAGTCTACGGAAACGGCATTGCACTATGTGGTGAATCGTGCAGAGATGGCTCTGCAGCAAAAGGAAATTTGTGCTGCAGCTTTTCTGGATATCGAGGGTGCATTTGATCGCACAACATTCTCATCCATAGAACTTGCTGCTATAGAGCATGGGATAGAACCAACTCTTGTCAGATGGATCAAAAACATGCTAAAGAACAGGATAGTCCAGTCCATTCTATTAGGAGAAGGGCTATCCGTAAGAACCACTAAAGGATGCCCGCAAGGAGGGGTCTTATCGCCGACTCTGTGGAGCCTGGTAGTGGACTCTCTCTTGAAGATAATCAACAAAGGTCCGTTCTACGGAGCAGGATATGCGGATGATATAGTGATAGCAATCAATGGGAAGTTTCCAAACACAGTATCGACACTGATGCAGGAAGCTCTAGATAAAGTAACAAACTGGTGCACAACAAATAGCCTCTCGGTCAACCCGACGAAGACTAATGTCATCCTGTTTACAAGGAAAAAGGTACTGACGGGTTTACAGGACCTGTACATGTACGGAAATAAAATTAAATGGGCCACTGAGGTCAAGTATCTGGGGGTGACCCTGGACAAGCAACTGAAGTGGCATACACATGTTGATCTAACCATAGCCAAAGCACTGAGAGTGCTGAATATGTGTAGGTCAGCGTATGGAAAGGCATGGGGACTACAGCCCAAAATAATGCACTGGTTATTTATCACTATGGTAAAACCGATATTAACGTATGGATGCATCGTGTGGTGGCCTAGAACCAAGACACAGACGTGCAGGGATTCCTTAACAAAACTGCAGAGGACAGCCTGCCTGGCCATCACAAGTGCTTTCAAAACAACACCGACGGCAGCTATGGAGAGGCTACTCAACCTGACTCCATTACATATCGTCATTGAAACTGAGGCAAGGAAGGCACTCTATAGGCTAGAGAAAGCTGGACTATGGAGCATAACGGCGCCAGGCCTCGAACACACCAAGCTAGAACCGGATAAGGAACTAGATGACATAAGGAACATGAGAAGCGACAAGATCCTAACCACATACATGTTCAATAAGAGATTTAGCACTCACATCCCAACCAGGGAACAATGGAAAAGTGGTCTAAACAAGCAAGGCAAGGAGCAAATGATATGGTACACTGACGGATCCAAAACCAAGTTTGGAACAGGAGCCGGAGTATACACGGAAGGACACAGCCTCAGCCAAAGCATGGACAGGTTTACATCAATATTCCAGGCAGAGACCTATGCGATAAACATTTGTGCAAAAGAGATATTGGACAAACGAATCACGGGCAAGAAAATCTACATTTGTAGTGATAGTCAGGCTGCCCTCAAGGCCGTCGGCTCCTATGAGCTAAACTCAGCACTGGCTGCGGAGTGCGCATACCTTCTTGACCGATGTGGAGCGCGCAACACGGTCAGGTTAGTCTGGGTCCCTGGGCACACGGGAGTTGATGGCAATGAGGGTGCGGACGACTTAGCCAGGAAGGGAGCAATGGGAAAACCCGTTGGTCCAGAACCGTTCATAGGCATACCAGACGGTGCCTATAGAGGCGCACTCTTTAAATATGCCCAAGAACAACATAAGAAAGAATGGGAAACACACACAGGGCTTCGACACTCAAAGGAATTCCTTTCCACTTGGTGTGACAGCGATTGCAAGAGACTACTAAAATATAGTAGACTACAACTAAGGCAAATAACGGGGGCATTCACAGGCCACTATGGCACGAAAGAACATCTACACAAGATGAACCTATGCGGCGACGTGGTATGCAGGTGCTGTGGCACAGAAACTGAAACCATGAAGCACGTCATCTGTCACTGCGACGCTCTGGCTGCGCGGCGAATGGAACTGCTGGGAGTGGCCTATCCAAACCCAGAAGAACTACGGCTCTGTCCCCCTGCTGGAATCTATAACCTAATACAGGGAGTACTGGACACCTCAGGTACGTAAAAGCATTAGGGCAAGGACAGCACAAAAGATCCCATGGGTCGAAGTGCGCCAGAGGTATCCTCGGTCCGGCAAGCCAATATAAGATAAGATAAGATCTTTGAAAATCGGCGATCGTGTAGGCAAACTATGAGAGGGGAGGAAGCTGAAGAGGTATGTTAAGTTAGAACCAGCTTAGACTCTGTACTGTGCGTGGATGATCTACGCTGTTGGCCGCGGGGCCTTTACAGATTCCCCGGACAAGAGGGCGAGCGTACAACCACTACGCTCGAGCCAGAAGGGCAAGGGGGCAACTAACTCAAGGGCGCCTCAAGGAGGAACGGCCTCGGCTTGGGCAGTCGCTATGACTCTGTACTCTCTACCTACCATACAAAAGATCTGAGGGCCTAGACAAGTTGCAAGCGTTTTGTTTCTATTCTCTTGCCGCAATCGATAGCGGATTGTTTTGACCACGTGATTTTTTGTTGCAAAATGTTATTCCCATACATTTTTCCGCTTTCTATTAGCGTTAACGACTGTAGATTGTCAACTTGGCTATAGGCGCTGACATAATAATGAAGATAGATAGATCTGAAAAAAAGGTAGCAATCCAGAGATTGGAATTGTACTAGGTATAATGGCAATGGCCTATAGACATTACATTGTCGGCGAAATGTGGGTGTACACAGTACACCTCTGACACTCACGCTTGTAGAAGGTAGGCGACCAAAACACCAGGTGTTTATTTTTATTTCATCAATAAAATACCATTATGGAAAAACTGTAATTGCGTGGGACACGCGTAATGGTAGCTTAATTAAGTAATACGAGTTATATCGTGACACATGAGCTGTACTATTCCATATAGAGAACCTGAAAACCAGTTATTAGGTAGGGTAATAAACGTTGCTTTTAATCTATTTAATGAAATTATAATTGTATAATCATTGTGATTTTTACGTCATAATCATCATCATCATCTCATGACCTATAATATCAGCCTATACTGCCCACTGCTGGACAAAGGCCTTCTCTCACAAAACGAGGTGAGAGAGATTAGGTCATACTCCACCACGCGGGGTCAGTGCGGATTGGTGGAGACAGGTTTGTGGCCACCTGCTGTCAGAACTTATCAAGCCGCCTTTAAGGCTTCCAACTCGGCTTAAGACTACCACACTAAGTGGTAGCCGGGATCAACGTCTTAACTTGCCTTCCGAAGCACGGAGCCGCTCGAATATGAAAATGCCACAAACGGTCACCCATCTCGGGCCAACCGAGTCGAACGCTGCTTAACCTTGGTAATCGGTAAGAACACCGCGGTCGCACAGCGCTACGAGCGCCGCATCTCATGGCCTGCGCCATAGAAAAGTTAAAGCAAGATTCTAACGCACGACGCCTCTTGTATGGCCACCAAATCCCTCGAATCCGCCTCAAGAGCCACCAAAGCTATCTAAAGTTTACGAGGTCCCTGTAGGATCTCCCAATAACGGCCAGACTTAGACAATGTAGAGAAAGGAACCCCCACCGCCTTACTTTGTCCCATGCCAAGAGCAACTACCCCCAAGGCACCAACTGTCATGGCCGGTGTGGCAATCATTAAATCGACTCCGTACTCAAGTAGGCACATGCAGGCCAAATTTGTGGACGTGATGGTTAAGAGATCTAAATTTAACAGCCTACTATTGTGGTGTGACTTCACAGACTATGCCACACCTGCTGGTCTGCCCCTCATGCCGTCCCACCTGTACAATGGAAAAGCTGGGTACAGCCACAAATGGCGCGATTGAGCTAGCCACTTAGCGGGACAGAAATGAACCAATTACACAAAAAGAAGATCATCATCTCAGCCTTTATTTGTCCACTGCTGAACATAGGCCTCCCCAATCGCTTTCCAGCGCAGCCGGCCTGATGCCATCTGCATCTAACGACTTCCTGCGATCTTCACAAGATCGTCGGCCCATCTGGCAGGCGGCTGTCCCACGATGCGCTTACGATTTTTTACGTAAAATTTCGTAAATGAATTCGCTAAGAACTAGTACGAAGGTAGATGCGTATAATACAAAGCTGATCGTTGTGGCGGTCTTAAGGAAGACCTTTGTCCTACAGTGGAAGTCTTTTGATTGAAGATAGATAAAGGCCGTATTTAATTGAAGTGTACAAGGTACATTGCATGAAGTAAAACATAAAATATGCGTTGAAAGATAGTAGCCAATCCGCCTCAAATGCGTCTCCATCCATCATAGGTAATCCGAAGCGATCTTTGCAAAAATGAGTAAAAGGACATTGTTTTGCGCACATACATGATTTGCCCCAGAACCAACAACAATAAAAAATGCTTGTATGATTTCAAGTTACATGTAAATTATCTTCTTGCATTTATTATTAAACGGACTAGCGGGGGAATCGCATTATTGTAGAAAAAGTATTAGTATTTAAGGTTATAATGTAGTAGCCAACAATGCAATATAATAGTTATGTAAAACTACACTCGCAATAATCAAATCGATCAGGATTTTATGTAATCCATTGAATATAACCGATTGATAGGATTGACATCTCCAAGCGTAATTCGATAACAACGTTGACATTCAGAAAAGACGTTGGCGACTTTAAGTACTTACAGTACTTTGAAATATTCGTTTTGGATTGCAAATTGTCCGTTACATACGGATGCTTGCACCTACTAGAATGAAACAGATAAATAATTGTGGTACAGGTCACATGTTTGTTGGTTCTGGGGCCAGTTTGAACGATGACTGTGAGCTTCGCAGTAAATATAGAAGCTAGTACAAAGTACCATAGTTTTCGCTACATTTTGGGCTCAATCAAAAGAATCGCAACCATATCAAGTGTAATTTTAGCAGCCATTGGAAGAAATGTAAGAGATGCCAGGAATGAAACAGGGTTTCAAATAATTTTTTCGAAGTTACCTGTAAAATATTCTATGCCTAGGTCGCCATAGCTAGTTCTATCATACACATGTAATGGATTCATTTAAGTTACGTGAATTTTATGGAATTAATGTGGGCACATCGCTAGTAGAACTGACGGTCGTTTGGGCAGAAGGTTTTCGAGTGGCCACCACATAGCAAGGAGGCTACGAAGACGTAAAGTAGGCAGGCTCTCCCACAAGGTGGACCGTTGACGCGGTGAAGGTCACGGGTAAAATCAAGTTACATATAGAACACCGCCGGTCGTCGTGGCGATATTTAGAGAAGACTTTTGACGAGCACTGTGCGTCCTTGTGTTGATAATGCGTGAATTGAATAAAATAAACTGTTTCTGCTTACCCATTTAGAGTATAGGCATCAGTATACTAAATATAATTATTGTAGGTAATATACACATCAGGTTTATCAAGCTACACTTAGCGGATAACTCAAAATTAGACATACGATATCAGTTCTTTCATGAATGTTGCTTGATTATACGTTGAAGAATGTTTAAAGAACCTGTTTTTAACTTCACAGCTGTGGCATTGCAATAGAAATGTGTATAAGTTCCATAAATTCTAGCGAACTGTTTGCAAGAGTAATGGCTCTATAATGGTTCGCTAGAATTTATCGGTAATTTCACCGTCTAAGTTAAAACTACATTTTATAGTACTTATTCATTCAAAATCGTCATCAAATAAACGTCGAATAATGTAATAAATGTATATTATATCTCATAAAACACGGGTGTTTAAGGTATAAATAAGTAAGTTAATATAAATAAGTCACAAGTGGGCCGTACGACGTCGCCATATAGGAAACTGAATGGTAGCCATTTTCCGTGGTATAACTGTATTCGCTAAACAGGTTATGCTTAATGCTCAACCCTGTGGTATGTAACCATCTTTTTAATTTAAAATCCAGGACAGGTATGTATCATCATGTTCACCCGTAGTCACCCACTTTCGAGTGTAGGTCTCCTCATTAGCACGCCATTTTTATCTGTTGGTATGTATATAATTATATATACTAGTGGTCACCCAATATTCGACCTACTCTTTCATCGTTTGCTGGTTATGATTGACATTCAGTAAGACTATAGACAAATAATATTAAAGACAAGCATTAATTTGACGTGTATTGTGTCGAATACATGGTAGTGTGTGTAATGTTTTTTTCATTGATTTTATGTATGATTTATGCATAATTTTAAAAAAATATTAGCATTCTTCACTCCTTCTCTATATAAACTATAAGTGTGGGAAATTTCATACTCCTCCGTCCGCGTAATTTTCGTAAAAATGTGTACGAAGTTTTTGCTTCATGTATTAATACATAGATAATTGATTAAAATAAATTATTTTAGAAATAGGAGAGGTAGATAGAGGTTTGTTATGAGAGAACCTGGTGGAACTCTGTCTCCTGCCCCAATAGAGATCTTGATTGAGATGAGGGTGTTATCGTGTAGTAGGAATACAAATGGATTAACGAACGTCGTTACATGACAACCGCTGTTGTCGTTCTAAAGTTCACAATAATGAATATTTCTCGAAATTTTAATATAATTAAAACAAATCTAAAGTTAAAGTTAATAGAATAACTTTCTTAAATTTATCTGATTTTATGTAAAAAGCACAGGGCTATCTTTAAATATGTTTTAATTCGGACGACTTTACACGACGACTTACAAAGTACTGGTCAGAATTACAACACATTAAAAAATACCTAACTTAACCTAATTTCCACCACAATTATCCATTATTCAATAAAACCAGATAATGTGTTTAATCTTAGAGCAACGACACGAATTTATGATTACGAATTAGTAGGTAGAGCGTATGCTGCTCCACTCACGAGATCGACACAAGTTTGATCCCACGCGGGATAAATCTTTTTGAGACCCTCAAACATTAATTGTTGTCGGTGTGTATGTAAAATTTATGTTCGGTATACGGAGAAGATTTTCTGGTATATTCACTGTCCTCTGCCTACCCCGCAAGAGATCTCGCATGATGATAGATGCAGAAAAATCATTTACGATGTACAACAGAATTTTATTACAGAACAGGGACAAAGCTCTGAGACTCACGATTTTATGGGGACACTACACTGCGTCACCTCTCCGGCCAACCAGATAATGTTATGTAGAGCTGTGGAAGCCGGTCATAATACTTCCAGACGCTCTTGAATTTCTTTATCAAGTTTAGATTCAATGTCAACATACATAAAATGTTGTATGGTCTTCATTTGATTACATTGATGGACGATTAAGCACAGTGGTTAAGAGCTTAAGCCGCTCCGCCCACTGTGTCTAATAGTCGCAGGTACGATTATTTGTTTTGGTCTGGGTATTTGTGCATGAGAATTTTCATGATTGTAAACGCACCCACAATACAGGAATATATCTTAGTGTGTGGCTTCGTTTAAAAAAAATAGCATTACTGTAATAGTAAGAATCTGAGGGCTAAAAAAGTTTGAAAATGTTACCGTGTCCGAAAAAAAAAACATTTTTACAATGACAATAAAATATATAAACTCCGTCCTACCTATGTTCCCAAAGTGTAAGAGGTGTGATTTGTTACTAAGGTATATCTTACAGAAAACCACACTTTGTCTGATCTAGGATTCGAACTCAGAACCATGGTATCGCCAGCCAAACTATGCGCCAATGATCCAACAAGGAAGTGGTTAAATATTATAATATATCTATCAAGAGATTCTTGATATATTAACAATAATATATAATATCAGCCTATACTGCCCACTGCTGGGCATAGGCCTTCTCTCACCAATCGAGGTGACAGATTAGGTACATACTCCACCACGCGGATCCAGTGCGGATTGGTGGAGGCAGGTTTGTGGCCACCTGCTGTTGGAACTTATCAAGCCGCCTATAAGGCTTCCAACTCGGCTTAACGACTACCACATTAAGTGGTAGCCGGGACCAACGGCTTAACGTGCCTTCCGAAGCACGGAGACGCTCAAATATAAAAATGCTACAAACGGTCACCCATCTCGGGCCAACCGAGTCGAACGCTGCTTAACCTTGGTAATCGGTAAGAATACCGCGGTCGCACAGCGCTACGAGCGCTCGCCTGATATATTAACAAGTATTACTTTTTTATGAGGACTGATAAATTTTACCAATTGGTTTTTTAAGTTTCTTTAATTGTGATCAAAACTGGTGACTGCCGATAATTATTTTATAATCTAATGCATTATTTGAATAAAACAGAGAAAAACAGACTGATATCCAGGTATCAGAGGCAACTACGTTTATGATTATATAAGAAGTAGTAATTATTATTTTGTGGTCGCGACCCGTTGTGTTCGTTCAAGGATCGCATGCAACTAAACTTTGTTCATGCAGTGTTAAGATTTTCAATCTTAACGTCTATTGTTTATTTAAATTAAAACTAGGTGTATTGCAAAACCTGTACAAAATGTTTTCCACTTCTCAAAAAAAATTGCATTTTAGAAGAAATAAATACTAAATATATTGGATGGTATAAATTGTTTACTGATGCCTCAAAGAGTACTGCGTTGGGTGCTGCATACTACGATCCAGTGAAAAAGGTTGGCGAATGTTATAGAATTACGTCAAATGTATCAATCATGACGGCAGAGTTGTTGGCTATTTGTGAGGCACTATCCTATGTCACTAATTTACAGCAGCAGATAAATGTTGTTATATTCACAGACAGTAAGAGTGCCCTCCAACATTTGGCTCGATGTTCCTCTGGTTACAGAGGTACGGCGATAGCCTATACTATATGGAGGAAAGTTCAAGAGTGCTTAAACAAAAATATTAATTTAGTACTACAGTGGATACCGGCGCACATTGGACTACAGGGTAACGAGGAGGCTGATCGACTTACAAAAATTGCTTCTACTTTGGGGTCAGAAATTTACGTTTTGCCAGTATATTCGGAAATCTTACACAAATTCGCTAAGGTATGCAAGGATGATTGGACATCATATTTTAACGAAAAATCACAAACAAAGGGCATTTGGTATAGAGTAATTCAGGAAAGGCCTCCTCGGGTGCCGTGGTTTATTAATAGCAAATTTAGTCGTAATCTGTTAGTAACAGCATTCAGGTTGCGTTCTGGACACATGCCACTAAAGGTGTTCGCATTTCTTATGAAAAAGATTAATTCCCCCTAATTGTGAAGTTTGTGGGACGGTGGATGATGTGCAGCATATTTTGGTGGAATGCGTAAAGAACCAAGCTGAAAGAAATAACATAATAAATATTTTAAAAATAAATGGGACTCAAATAGGATCATTTTTAAGCTTCCTTGCGGAACCATTGTCGGATGAAGCAAAAATGTTATATAACTTAGTTATAATTAAATAGGTATATAATAAGAAATAATTAAGGACAACCCTGTACTTAGGATACGATGGAGCTGGCATTAACTAATGTTCAAAAGCTCCTATAAAAACAAGATAATAAAAAAAAAAAAACTACTCAAATTCAGGATGTTCTTTTTTTTCTTTTTTAAAACTTAGCCCGTCACTAGGATTTATTCCTGTGTCGTGGGTGCGTTTACAAACTGAAAATGCACATACACAAATACCCAGATCTGTACAAAACATTGTGGATCAACCAAAGAATTGTCCCGTGTGGGAATCGAACCCGCGACTATTTATTATGATGGCTGTTCCAGTAGTCATACTCGTGAACGGGTGCTGCTTGTGGGGACTGGTCCATCTGGAATCCTTCAGACACTCTTTATAAATAACTTCATTAGTCTCATATCTCGGTCGTAAGGCATCGCACTGGAGCTAGCGTGTAAGCTGTTTAATTGTAACCTAAACATTGTATTCAAAAAATTGAAAGGAAAAAAGAGAAAGAGAATTAAATAAAAATCGGCAATCCCGCTGAGTTTCTTCGCCGGATCATCTCAGTGGAGGCCGCGTTCCGATCCGGTGGTAGATTTGTAGTTAAATAAGATTTTAAAAAATATGTAAATTGACTATTTGTAAGCGCCCCCGCAGGGCTTATACAAAATAAATTATTTGAGGTTGAGTTTGACTTTTAGACACATTGGGTGGAGCGGCTTAAGCTCTTAACCACTACGCTAAATCGTCCGTCATGTGTGTGTTGTTTTATATCCTCGCGGATATATATAAATAAATTAATAAAAAACAAGAACTTTTTGACCAAATAAACCGAGTCTTATCTGATGGAAAAGTCAAGAGTCTCCGTAACCGGCGAGCGTGTATGAGACAAACTATGAGAGTAGAGGAAGCCAGAGAGGTATGTAAGGAAAGAACCTGTTGGAACTCTGTACTCTCTGCCTACCCCGCAAGGGATCTGGCGTGAGGTTATAAATAGATTATAGATAGATAGATAGAAGAACTTTTTTGTTATTATTTAAATATATAAACAAAATCTTGTCCTGTTATCCAACATGTGTGGTGACCAGCCCGCGCGGTGGGGCCGAAAAAGGTATATAATACTATCTACATCATTATTATATGGTAGTGATAGTGTATTCATCGCTTCGACTACGGTTATTCTGATTTACCGTCAAATGAGTATTGGTAAAAAAATACCCTAAAAACAAATATAGCCAGTTTTAAATAGTGTAGAATTATTGAGTACATCGTCGAATATGTATACTATGATACCGTACAATACAATGATGCCTATCGTATCCTAATGAAGTTACCTTAGTACTGCAGCGCGTCGGGTATGTTCGCCGAGGCTAGGGTGCCTGACTTCTTTGCAACTATTAGATCTCGCACCGCAGCATTTTAGAACCGCTTGCGTGAGTCCGTGAGACGTTAGTACGGAAATTTGGATGCTCCATCCTAAAGTATTGGAATTCGGTGCACCGGGAACCAAATAAAAAGTAATTATATTGTTTATGTGACGTACCTCCTGGGTACGTCCTGGGTTAAAAGTTAAGAACTGCCTTTAATAAAAAAATAATATTAGCCCTGTTAAGAAACTGTCCCACTGTTGGGCACGGCCCTCCTCACAAACCAAGAGGGTTAAGGGCATAGTCCACCACGCTGGCCTAGTGCGGGTTGGCGAACTCCACACACCTTAGAGAAACTCTTAGGCATGCAGGTTTCCTCACGATGTTTTCCTTCACCGTTAAAGCAAGTGATAGTTAACTTTTTTTAAACGCACATGCTTACGCAGACAGAGGTGCGTGCCTGGGTTTGAACCCGAGACCCCTGACTTTGCAGTCGAACGGTCTAACCACTAGGCTATCACTGCTTGTAAGAATTGCCTTATTGGGTAAAATATTTTATATTTATTTTGTGCTATTGTTTTAAGTATTATTTTAGTTTTATATTTTCGCTATATACCTTATAATTTTTCGAAATTGTAACTTAGTCTATTATATATAGAATATTGGGTTTTTACCTTTAAATAAAGAGATTAAATGACCAAATAGACCGGGTCTTGTCTGAAGGACAAGTCAGGAGTCTCCGTAACCGGCGAGCGTGTATGAGACGAACTATGAGAGTGGAGGAAGCCAGAGAGGTATATAAGGAAAGAGCCTGTTGGAACTCTGTACTCTCTGCCTACCCCGTAAGGGATCTGGCGTGATGATATAGATAGATAGATAGAATAAAGAGATTATTATTATTATACATTCCGTGAGAACGCAAAACAATAGGCTGTATATTATTTAACTAGTTATAACAAATACGTAAACAAGTTATATACTCGAATAGATTTTATTAAACAAAAAAACTGCTCGAAAATAAGGAAACTTATAGCTACTAAGTAGGAATAATTTCTAATGAGGGGCTTCGTTTTTTTTATAAAAAGCCTTTTCACAATATTTTCCAGTATTCAGACCATACTCAACCCTCTAAATCATTATATTAATACGTGAAGCAAAAACTTTGTACCCCCTTTTACGAAAATTGCGCGGACGGAGGAGTATGAAATTTTCCACACTTATAGTTTATATAGAGGAGTGGGGAATGCTAATATTTTTTTTTAATTTGACATAAAAAAAACATTAAATTAATAAAAAAAACATAACACACACTACCCACGTATTTGACACAATACACGTCAAATTGATGTTTGTCTTTAATATTATTTGTCTATAGTCTTACTGAATGTCAAACATAACCAGCAAACGATGAAAGAGTAGGTCGAATATCGACCTATGGGCGACTACTAGTTATATCAAATACACAAACGATTTTGCATTTCGTACAACTCTGCAGCAGTAAGCAAATAGTTTTCATTTAAAAATGAAACTGCTCGAAATTAAGGAAACTTATACTGAGTTAGAAGTGGGTATTTCATATCAAAAGGCTCCACTGCGCCTTTGACATGGTAACGAGGAGTTGCAAATATTATAAGTTATTTTAACTATGTTCAGTAATATTTACATTGCAGTGGAAGCCGGTTATGGTATGATATTATTAGTTATTTAAATCTAGACGGACGATTTAGCATAGTGGTCCGGCCACTGTGTATAATGGTCGCGGGTTCGATTCCCGCACGGGACAAATCTTTGTGTGATTCACAATTATTTGTTCCGGTCTGGGTATTTGTGTTTGTGAAGTTTCATATTTGTAAACGCATCCACGACATATATAAACCCTAGTGAGAGGTACGTTAACTTTAAAAAAAAATTGTTATCTATACTAATATTATAAAAAGAAAAACTTTGTTCGTTTGTAATCGATAAACTCTGAAACTACTGAGTCTATTTTAGTAATTCTATCACCTTTAGAAGGTCTGGTAGGTGGCGTTGCTGTCGAGCGAAGGGGGAAGTCGCGGGAAATTTCTAAATAATTTTATGTACCATGAGTTTCCAAAATTGATTTTCACATATACTAGATGTCATCGACATATTCGAGAGTAGAGAAAGCCAGAGAGGTCTGTAAGGAAGAAACCTGTTGGAACTCTGTTGTTTCTGCGGGGTAGTGTGGGATCTGGCGTGATGACGTCGATAGATAGATAAAATCGGCTTTTGGTGGGTTTAAATTTTTAATACAAGGATAAACTTATTTACAACTTACCTACTACTAGAATATAAGCAAATCTCCAGTTATAATATTTAACTAATAGACAACTATCAGCTAAATACTAAATTTATATATTAGAGTCGTCTTCTTCTATCATGTCAATATCTGTCCCGCTACGTAAGTGGCTAGCTCAATCACGCTGTTTGTGGCCGTTTATCTTATCGTGTCATGAGCTTATCGGACCGAGGAGACCTCAGGCGCACTTCGACCCGATAGGATCTTTTATGCTGTCCTTGCCCTAATGCTCTTACGTACCTGAAGAACCAAATACTCCCTGTACCAGGCTGTAGATTCCAGCAGGGGGGATAAAGCCGAAATTCCTCTGGGTTTGGATAGGCCACTCCCAGTAGCTTCATTCGCCACGCCGCCAGAGCATCACAGTGGCATAGGACGTGCTTCAGGGTTTCAGTCTCTGTGCCACAGTTCATGCATGCCACGTCGCTGCAGAGGTTCATCTTGTGTAGATGTTCTTTTGTGCCATAGTGGCCAGTATAAGCTCCGATTAGTTGCCTTAATTGTAGTCTACTATGTTTAGCAGTCTCTCGCTGTCGCTGTCACACCATGTGGAGAGAAATTCCTTGGAGTGTCTCAGACCTATATTTGTTTTCCACTCTTTCTTGTATTTTTCTTGGGCATATTTGAAGAGCGCCTGTGGCTGTTAACAGCTCTTCTATTGTGCAGGTAGTGAGGCATAAGGGGCAGACCAGCAGGTGTAGCATATTTTATAAAGTCGCACCACAATCGCAGTCTGTTAAATTTGGATCTCGGTACCTCCATTTGCACAATTTTTGCCTGCAGGCACCTACAGGAGTGCGGAGCCGATTTAAATATTTCCACACCTACCATGGTAGTTGGTGCCCGGGGGTTAGTTTCTCCTGACATGAGACAAAGTAAGGCGGTGGATTCCTTTCTCTCCATTAGAGTGAGAACATAGTATGTGCAAAAGGTGTCAATTTCTAGAAAGAGGTGAAATCGACATCCTGTCTGTTTAAGAAGATATAACCACAGTTTACCTATTTCAATATTTGTCATGAAATTAAATAATTTGGATGCAATATCAAATACTTTAGAATAGTGGTTCCCAAAGTTGACTCAACCGCGACCCACTTAACAAAAACTTCTAAATTTAGGACTCAACTCTTGGTTTTCATAAAAAAAAAAAATTTGAATCCTTAAATACAGGGATACCATTTTTATATCTCTCTATCTATATCATCACGCGAGATCTCTTGCAGGGTAGGCAGAGAGTACAGAGTTCCAACATAGTATTTTTAATGAGAAGAATGCATTTGTTTCCTATTTTTTTGTCATTATAGCTTTAGCATCAACTTCAATTTGAGTTACTTTTAATCTCAATGAGTTGCATAAGTCCAATTTATTTCGAAATTTAGTTTCAATATTAACCATAGCCGAATCCTGCCTCACGTAGGTATGGAGTAGTGAAGGGAAGGAGGGATTTCATAGCTTCATCAAACAGAGAAGGATAATTGTAAGTTGAGAGACAAAATTTCGTCAACAGCTTGCGATTGAAACTCATTTTCTCAGTCTCTCATTCAGTAGTATTCAGTTGGCCGCGGCGTTCGTATCGTCCTATTTTTCAGGGCCGATCCAATATTCGCTCGCGACTCACTAATGGGTCCTACCACCCACCAGTGAGTCGCGACCCACACTTTGGGAAATGTTGGTTTAGAAAATTATTTTATTAACATTATTATTGCTATTTGAATCATAACTAATAAAAAAACTGCCTTAAACATTAAAACGGAAACTTATCGACAAGTGTATCTTGCCCGTTCACACCTACGGCGCTCAAACGTGGTCACTAACCGAGTCTCAAAATTCCAAACTCAAGGTTTGCCAACGAGCAATGGAGCGTAGCATCTTAGGCATGAAACGTATCGATCGAGTACGGAACAAGGTGTTACGCTCCATGACCCGCATTGTAGACGTCGGAGTTAAAGCCGCGACATTAAAATGGAATTGGGCGGGTGACCTGAGCCGAATGGATACAAATAGGTGGGCGAAACCGTGTACCAAGTGGGTTCCACAACAAGGTGATCGTCGCCGAGGCGTATCGAAAATAATGACCATTATTGACAGGGGATAGAGATCGTCGGAGAAAGGAGGGGGAGATTCCTGCAGTAGGACACATTGGGTTAGTAAAAAAATAATAAAAAGAAATATATAATACCATAATTGCATTGCTTAGGTTTTCACTAAGGAAGGTGATATTATTGGTACATATTCTTTTTTTCGGAATTGTACTTTAAGAACTGTACAGTATTATGAAGAGAAAAGTGATTATGGAACTTGTATTTTCAGAATTAATTTCAGAACAGTATGAAAAACTAGATGTTCATCAAAACCTGGAGAACTAGTGTTTGGAGTGTTTCGAGGTTAAGTCAAGGAAACGGCTATTAATTAACGATAACAAACAGAATCGTCGAGAAACAATCAGTGCCTGACGCTTCACTCAAAGCAATGTATGTAGGGATACAGGATGGAGCTTTTGTACAGGCTACTAAAACAATTAGACTTTTCTACGATCGTAAACGCATAAAGAAACGGTAAAATATACGGAAATGGCATTTTACAAAAGAAAACTCACGTGGTAATTACTGTAAATTTTACAGCTTGCTATTAAAAAAAAAAAAAACTCAAACCATTTATACGTATAAACCCTGCAGGAGCATTTACGAATTATCTAGTTATTTTTTTTAACTATTCTACTACTAGATCAGATTGCGGCCTCCATTATTAAGAAGATCTGGCAAGAAGTTTAGCGGGCTTGCCTTCTTTATTTAATTCTCTTTTCTTTTTTTTACTTATGTTGCATAGAAAATGTTATGTCACATAATTAAGTTCACGATCTAGTTCCATTGCATCTATCTATTTATATCAACACGCCAGATCCCTTGCGGCGTAGGTAGAGAGTACAGAGTTCTAACGGTAGCTTATACTGTAGTATAATATGTACTGCAGAGAGGAAAGAGTTCTAGCATAGCAGTAACAAAAGCTTCACCAATATAAATCGGGCATTATCGTTAACGAATGTAGAGAGTCAAAACAGTGCCGTTACTGGCCAATCCAAAAAATCAAACAATAAAAATATCTAATCACAAGAGAACCGACAGGTTTTTGGCCCTTATAAGACCCAGAAACAGATATACAATGCAAAAGTGGAAGGATGTAGGTACCGGGGAAGACCTAGACTATCTTAACACGACCAAATAGACCGAGTCTTCAGTCAAGGGTCTCCATAACCGGCGAGCGTATATGAGACGAACTATGAGAGTGGAGGAAACCAGAGAGGTATATAAGAAAAGAACCGGATGGAACCCTGTACTCTCTGCCTACCCCGCAAGGGATCTGGCGTGATGATATAGATAGATAAGAAACAGGATCGATGAGCATTTATTTCTGTTTTTAGCGTTAACAACTGTAAAAAGTCAACTTCGCTACAGTAGTTGCCTTTACTGCCCGATCCATAAAAATCTTCCTGTATATCGTTGATTGCAATTAACTAAGCGCGGATAGAAGCGAACGGTGCTTCGGGACTCGAATCGTCCCGATTTATGCAAATGTAGTCTAAACACGCCAACTTCGGTTAGCTCCAACCTAACCAAATTTTGCCTTTTTCTGAGATGATTTTTTGGTTGGTTTCGTAACTTGAATAGCATTCACTATTAACGGAGATTAACAAACAGAATATCGTTTGAAAGGACGCGATCAACGCCTGACGCTCTCTCAAAGCATTGTCTTAATTGCAATTAACTCGCACAGAGCGAGCGGGTAACCTCCCGGGCTTACTGATTTATGTAAATGTTGTTTTACTGCATCGTTATTCTAGTGGTGTATAGTGCCAGTGGTGTTTAAGAGATCCTGAGTTGGACACCTAGGCTGAAAAAAAAACCATTTTCTATTGAAAATATCTCACTAGCCGCCCGAAGCCTATAATTGTACCCGCCCGGTATAACGGTAACGCTCGCGTTTTACTTCGGGACCTAAGAGTGCCCACTACCCCTGTTAGGGAAATAAAGGAGTGACGATGCTAGGGTTACAAATACCTACAAACATGTGATGAATTCACTTCGTGGCGAGTTTACAAATAGTGTTATTAGCGTACTATCGTTGAAAGGAAACCATCAACGCTTAAAGCATTGTCTTGATTGCAATTAACTCGCACAGAACGGGCGCCTCCCGGGTTAACTGATTTATGGTAATGTTGTTTTAACTCGCCAACTCCGGTTAACTTCTGTTATGTTCAGTTTTAATTCACTTTTGTTTGAGCAAACTCTGTGTTAGGATTTGTAGTTTCCTGTTATGCTAGTAGAATGTGTATGTATTAAAAGACTTTTAAAAGTTGCTTAGCATCAATTAAGAAACAAGAGCGGTTTTATTGCATTGCAAGGCTCTTGTTGTTTTTGCTCAATGCTCAATTGCTCTTGTTTCTTGCATGCATGAACAAAATCGCTAGGTATAAGTAAGATTCATTAATATTCACTGAAAGAGGTCCATGTATTTTTTTTATGTATTGAATTTTGACTGAAGGGTAAGCCGGAAAAGTCTAATCCCTTAGCTAATCAACGCCTGATGTTTTTTGGATTGCAATATCGTTGTGTTTAGGAAATAACTTCTTCTTTTGTTCAGGTTTGGTTATAAAATGACTCGAATCTTTATTTTCAGATGTAACCTGTCGATATGCGGGTATTCATTGTACTCCTCTGCCACGCTGGCTTAGGGAATTACGGGCTTCACGAAATAAATAACCATGTTTATTTTTTATTATCCTCAATATAAATACCGGCTTATACATGACAGCCGAACGTTGGAACGACTACACCCTTAGCTCACTTAATCCATTTAAGTAGAACACGCTTTGTTATATGTTTGTTGTTTGGAAAATCGCTGGAATAAGTCAATAGGAATAAATCCTATATCGTGGGAAAGATTAACCAAACAACTAAACTAAAGCAAACCACAAATAGTCAAGCAAAGATTTGTTGTGTGCGGAGATCGAAGCCTCGACAATGCAATCCAGTGAACCGAGTCGCCTATACTCTAACCGCAGAAAGATGTCATAGTTGTTTTGCAACTTCCGTAAGAAATATAATACAAAGTAACCAGCTAGCTTTTTTTACGCTAGTGATGTCTGAAAATGTTTATTGGAGCGGATTTTCTCAATTTTCAAAATTAAAATTTCCATTTTCGAACATTTAGCGAGAAAGAGTTCATAATACTGAGAAAAAGACACTTATGTTATGTTTATGACTATCGTGATTCTTGTGTTTGTAAAATAAGAAAAAAGGTTCATCCTACTTTCTTCACCTGAGTGATCAATTTAGTGTAAAGTTTATGGAATGTTCGATTATTTAAATTCCTGAGCAAATGAATTATATGTGTGCCTTAGGCCCACTTGCATGAACCAAGCGTTACCTGTTAAGTAACTAGATGTTATAACGTTAAGTTAAAGGTAATTTAACGTCACAACCTCGAGTTCGTCAGTAGCTAACCCTGGTTCATGCAAGTAGGCCTTAGAAAACTGCTGATTCCACAATAGTCGTATTCATCCCACAATATTTATTTATTTACTAAAGAATTAACACAGGCATGGGTCCTAAAGCTCACGCATGCCCAAGATCGATTAGGAAAAGTGCCTTTAAAAACGAATAAAATAATTGTAGGTACCCACCTTCTAATTAAAACCTAATGTGTTCTTATAAGCACAGACTGCAATTTTCAGAACATCATGAAGTTCAACAAAAATCCACTTAATAATACTGAATATGTAAGTATGTTAGGAAAGAAACTGTTAGAACTCTGCACTCATTCTAACAGGTTCTTTCCTTATCTCTCAGGCTTCCTCCACTCTCATAGTTCGTCACATACACGCTCGCCGGTTACGGAGACTCTTGACTTGCCCTTCAGATAAGACACGGTCTATTTGGTCATGGTAAAATAGTCTAGATCTTTCCCGGTACCTAAATCCTTCCACTTTCGCACCTACTACGCTTTCTTACTACGCTGTTGCGAATATCACATGACTTGACTTCACCCATCTTCCGCAGAGTTCGCATTTCGACCGCATTTATCCTGCTTTCATTCTCCTTCTTACATACACTGGTTGGGCGATGGGACAAGCACTCCGTCATGCATGGCCAGCTGCGCCTTTTGGCTTAAGTGCCGACTCCCAAGTAGCTTTCCCACCGCAAAAAAAAATCTATTTATATTATCAGGTTATAGGAGCTACAACACTAGTGGTTGCAGCGATGGGCACTGGGTGGCTGGTCGCGACCTCATTATCATATCAAAGGCATTGCCAACTCATTTGAATCGCTTTATATTTTTTTTTCCAACAATTAAGTTTGTCGTTTCTCTTTAGAGTGGCGAATACACTAAAATATTTTATAAACTTTGTTTAATTTATTTTATCAGCTAATTTAAGGCGCAAAATAGTAGTTGTAGCGACCGAGATCGGACGACTGGCTGGTCTTTCATTATATCATAGGCATTCCCAAACCATGACCATGACTGTCTCTTTGGTCTAGTGGCAAAGCCCATCGCTTGGTGATCACGAGGTTCAAATCCTAGGTCGGACAAATGAAGTTTTTCTAACGAAAAACTTCCCAGTATGAGTCCGGAGTCTGGAATTGTGCCCGGTATAAGGCAATAGACTCGCCCCCTATTACATGGGACCTAACATCGTCGGCGCAAACTGGATGTACTCAGTACACCTCTGCCATGCCCGCTTGGGGAATATAGGCGTGACTGTGTTTATTTTTTGTTTATTATAGGTTTCTAAAACGTTATTTCTAGTTTTTTATTGGCAGTAAGGACTTGACGTTTTTTCGAATAAGTTTTTTTTCAGGTTCCATTAGGCAGACGGGGACTGTTATTTTTAAGCTGACATTAAGCCGTGTTCAGATACGTACCTATCTATTATTTTTTTCAATTGACTTGAGTAAAAATGTTGCGTAAAAAGTGTGAAGGCATACGTTTAATTTTATTGTTTAAAAAAAGAACATAAATCTTTCTTACCTCAAATCAATACCATATCCTACTAACGCGCTAGTTAATGAGGCTGGATGTATGTATGGATGTCTGTTATTCTTTCATACAAAAACTACTAAACTGATTTGATAAAACTTTACAGTAATAAGCTATATACATTAGAATAACACATTAAGATTTTATTTAAACGTATCCCCCCACTAGGATTTACTCCTGTGTCGTGGGTGCGTTTACAAACATGGAAATTCACATACACAAATACCCAGACCGAAACAAATTGTGGATCACACAAAGATTTGTCCCGTGCGGGAATCGAACCCGCGACTATTACACACAGAGGGCGGAGCGGCTTAAGCTCTTAACCACTGCGCTAAATCGTCTCAAAATAATATAATATAATAAAAACAAAATAAACGCGTGCGCAGCCGCGGGTTACAACTAGTTATTAATATAAAAAGCTTTTTCTCAAACGCTCAAAAATCATTAGATAGCAAACACAAATCTCGTGTTGTGAAGCCTAGTTTTTGAACTCCACGGGGACTTCAAATTGGCAGGAATCGAGCGTAGCCCGAGCCGAAAGGAAATTGGTAACACGAGTTTTTCCAACTCCTGCCTTTCAAGGTAACGAAGTATTTGATAAATTGGTAAACCTTTTCTTTTAGAGTGTTGGCTATAGATTGTACAAACTGAACAAACAAGAACCTATTTATGAATACAGATATTATGTTCTATGAACTAGAAATTATTTTTCATCACTTTGTGCCAGATGCTTGCCGCAACGTGAAACCTTCAAGTGCTATGTTCCATTTCAAAAATATACCTCCATGTGCATTGAGATACTGTTTAAACAACTCCAAAGACTATGAGAACACAAACATCCCAGTGGTCATCAAGTTGAGCGCAATTTTTACAAGCTTATATTTAACTTTCAATGCTCGTATGTCTGTTTGTCTTTCCTGTACATATATTACGACCCATTTTTCAAGCAGTTGCGGGTATCTGAATTGAGCTGAAAGGATATTGTTCTGCGCCCATACATGATTTGCCCCTAACCAAGAGCAATGAAAAAACATTCGGTTCGATTCCCGCACGGGACAAATCTTTGTGTGATCCACAATTATTTGTTACGGTCTGGGTATTTGGGTATGTGAATTTTCATGTTTGTAAACGCACGGCACAGGAATAAATCCTAGTGAGGGGATACGTTTTTTTAAATAAAAACAAAAAAAAAACAAAAACGTCTAGGTATATTACACCTGTCAAAGCAAATCCAACGAGCTCACATACATTAAACGGCTTGTCATATATCAGAGGGCTTAGCACGAAAATTTTGACGTTAGCGTGACGCGATAATCATGCTGACAGGTTCATGTTTATTTAGTAAATTCATGAATTTATAAACCTAAACGGATTGAGTACTGTCAAAATATTGCTAAAGAAAGTTAAACTCTTACTCACAGACACAATATTGAATTTTCTATGATTTAAACAACTCGAGGACGCATAATGAGTGAGAGCAATATACGGAGCCCGGTGTCACGTGCGCCCATTACGATGCATTACGGTGACCATAAGGTAGAACTAATACGGACTATGCCTATTTATGATATGGTTTAAATACGCTGTGAACCATTTATTACCGTGTTCAAAACGAACAAGGTTCTCAATTCGTCTGTATATACAGTATAGATTAAGATGGGACAGTAAAGGCAGCTATCTGAACCGTTGTAGTTACAGAAAAACGTCTTTAGGGGATTATCCTAAATTTTTGCGATATTTGGAGCTGAATTTACATACACGATTCTGAAAAAAAATTACAGTCAGCAAGAAAATGGACAATTTAATCAAAAACTTTGACTACTACTCATTTAAGGTGTGGCATATGCGTCGAAAGAAAGAATTACGGTAATATACAGTGCCCGATAATTATATGTCAACAAGTCAATAATCGGACCAATGTTTGGTCACCCTACTTAGAAAGAGACGTAGGGCTCTCAGTGAGTATCCTTGTCATCCTGTTTTTCCGCAAGCTCAATCCATTGTATTATATTCATGAGTAAATTTGTTAGTATGATAAGGATGGAATATAAACGTGTTAGCGTCACGCTTACCTCAAAGTTTTCGTGCTAAGCTCTCAGAAGCCGCAAACTTGTGGTGCAACATGTTCTACGTAATGTACTTAGTAACAACACTGATGAACTTTGAAATATCTTGGCTTTGTCGTAGCTTCTTGCAACATTACGTCTTAGCATTACATTGTTAAAGGAAAATTGGAAAATTTCAGATCATGAAAATTTCATGACCAAATAGACCGAGTCTTATCTGAAGGACAAGTCAAGTCTCCGTAATCGGCGAGCGTGTGTGAGACGAACTATGAGAGTGGAGGAAGCCAGAGAGGTATGTAAGGAAATAACCTGTTGGAACTCTGTACTCTCTGCCTACCCCTCAAGGGATTTGGCGTGATGATATAGATGAAAATCATTAAACACAAAACAAGTTACAATCCAAATTGCACTTCTTATTATTGTAATTATTGGTTGACATATATAAAATTAAGTATTGTTCAGTTGTCTTAGGATGCCCAATAATACATTCTTTTTTTTTCAAATCGTAGCCCCACACTCGGATTTATTCCTGCGTCGATTATACACAAATATCCAGAAAGAAAAAAATAATTGTGGATCACACAAAGATTTGTCCAGTGCGGCAATCGTACCCGCGGCTATTGGACACAGTGGGCAGAGCGTCTTTAGCTCTTAACCACTGCGCTAAATCGTCCGTCGGTAAGTAATACCTGATTTAATCATTTACACAATATTTACCTTCGTTATAAAATATTGTATGCCTAATTTAGGGTAAATTGTGTTTGACCCGCGGAATTAGACCATAAGACCTGGCATTGTAATAGCACAATTTATACAATAAATACTTTGACTTTGGACTTTGGATGTATCCATTTATCTATCCATGTTACTCGTATAATAAATTCGAAAGTAACACTGTCTGCCTGTCGGTCTGTCTGTTTTTCTTTTATCTTTTGGCGTCCAAACCGCTGATTTTAATCAAATTTGGCAAGGATATATTTTTTTCCAGGAGAAAGACATAGACTACCTTTTGTCTCAAAAAACGCGAACGAAGTAGCGGGTAAAATAAAAAAAAATAAAAACCATCACGCCTATATTTCCCATGCGGGGGTGGCAGAGGTGTACGAGGCGAAAAGTGGGTGAACTGATCACCCACTTTTCGCCCACGTTGATAGGTCTCATGTGGGCACAATTCCAGACTCCGGACTCATACTGGGAAATTTTTCGATAGAAAAACTACATTTGACCGACCTAGGAATTGAACCCAGGACCTCATTATCACAAAGCGATGAGCTTTGCCACTAGACCAACGGAGCAGAAGCAAGTTGCGGGCACAGATATATACTATAATAGGCTATGAATAGAATAGGGTTTCTGGAAAATAATTTGGCCTTCTGACTTTAGTTATCTGTTTTTTCTTTGTTCATCCACTTTTTCATGTTAACTGTAAGCCTCTCAAATAAAATAAAATATAAACAGTAATTATGACCCAAAAGATGTGTTCCAAAATAATAAAAAGCTCAGGCCTGTTACTTCGATGTGGTAGAGAGAACTGTGTAGTAAATGCTAAAAAGTGGAAAGCATGCAATAATTAGATCAGTATTCAGTTTTATAATTCTACAAAGTATAAAATAATAAACGCAAGACCTGAAAGTAGTTTGTTCTAAATCGGTAACTAAATTGATTCCAACAATTTTTAATATTTCTTAGATTTTTTTTTATTTGCAGAAAACGCTTTTAGTTTAACGCCTTCAGTGCGCTATAAAAAACTAAAATTATTCTTTATTCATAGATATAAGGAGGTTTCAAGTGCATTCCTAAAACGTATTTCTTAAAACGCATAAATTCACGTACAAGTTACATTGATAATTGGGGTATAAAAGTGCTTAAAAAAGTGTAGAAACCTTTAAATTTGGAAATTTGGTTTTCGTTTTGAATTTATGAAACAATTCTTTAATGGGGGTGTCTGAGGTCTTGCGTTATTTATGTTACACATTGTATATTATAACGTCAGATCCCTTACGGGGTAGGCAAAGAGTACAGAGTAAAACGAGTAGTAGAGTAGAGTTTTTTTTTGTTTTTTTTTTTTATTGAGGTGCATCATAAACATAGATTAAAATCTTTATACCGAACAGATAAATAGACAACCAGAAAGCGAGGTAATCAAAATGTGGTAAAAAAAGTTTGACCCGAAAGTCAATTTTCAAAAAAACGGGCTATTGGTTACATATAGAAATATTTTTTTAACGCCGACCGTACTGCGTTCGTAAAACGTAAATCGTGAAATTGGATCAATGTAATGGCGACCAAATTTATAGATGAGAGTATTTCACAGAATCGCTGAACGGGTCTGCAATCAAATTAAATTTGTGAAATAAAAATGTAAACTTTGGTTTTATCGTATTTTCCAATCATTTTAAATAAAAATAAACGAACATTTTTTTAACCAGAATTAAATAAATTGATTGAAATTTTAAAATAACACGAGATCGTACAGAAATTAAACAATCTAAAATGTTGTTATGTACATATATTTTGGGAATACAATTGTTATTGTTGTCTAAAAAAACCGATTATTATTTATTCTGACACCGACGGCAGCTATGGAGAGGCTACTTAACCTGACTCCATTATAGGCTAGAGAAAGCTGGACTATGGAGCATAAAGGCGCCAGGCCTTGAACACACTAAGCTAGAACCAGTCAAGGAACTAGATGACCTAAGGGACATGAGAAGTGACAAAACCTTAACCACATACATGTTAAGATTTATTCTAATTTCTTCGGTATGTAATTACAGTGATATAGAATGTAACTTTCATTTATCCAGTATTTGTCGTTAAATATTTTTTAAATAATATTTCAACGTGTAATCTGTTATTTAAATATTTTACTTTTTGTAGTTGATTAGTTTTTGGTCAGTAGGTGGGCAGGCCACAAGATGGACCGATAAAGTGGTGAGTAAATTCAAGACTCCTGGCTCGGCTCCGAGTGACGAACGTAGATGGCCGCCTCCACCATGGAGTCGATGCTGGCAGACCGGTGAAATGACAAATAAAGGTTCCACTCACCAGCTTGACCCCTTTGCGTCTTTGCTCGTCGTCCCACCACAGGTGAGGCCAGGCTAAAGGCTCGGTCTGGTCTAGTCGGCAGTTGTAGGGTCGTGGGCTGACTGGGCTCCGAGTGACGAGCGCAGATGGCCGCTTCCACCATGGAGTCGATACTCGCAGACCGGTGAATCTGGCCTGCTGACTCCCGCCTGAAAAGAATATAAATGTAAAGATTCCACCGTCACCGTTACGCCTATTCTCCAAGCAGGGGAGGTAGATTCCAATATTATAGAGCGCGAAGCTACTGCAAATCTACCAGACATCACTACAGACTCCGGATTGTTATTGAGGAATTTTTTAACATAAAAATCACACTGTTCGCCCTCGTATTCGAGTCTTTGATTTCGTGATCGTTTGATCACTATCTACGCTATGCTCCAAAGGTCACGAGCTTTAAATAAACCTTATTTCAGAACGCACTTTTTCCATGTTTGTTTCATAATTTACAGATGACACGGTGTAAAATAAATCTCGGAGTCTTGGCGGGAAGTCGAAGAGCGATGTTGTCAATTTGTTTTAATTTCCAAAACTTGTGTTATTTCGACTAATAATGTGTAATGTTGGTGGAATATTACCCATTATGTATTCTTATATGTGCATGAGTGAAGGTAATTGTAACAAAGTGATAAAACGTGCCTTTTTTAACTTCCCTCAAAACGGCCGTCACAATTGGTATGTAAAGTATCCACCACTTTACTATCCACTTTACTACATTAATTTCATAATCATCGTTGTCATCAAGTTCATCGGGGAGTTGAATTTATTTAAACAAACACGATTATATAACTCACTGGACACTGGCAAAATACACTTAAAATTAGTACGAAGCCATAACTTAAAGAAGAAGAAGAAAACACGGTGTAAAATAAATCTCGTACGCGACCAAACATCCGTCAATTAAACAGTTCAGTTGCTGTCTAAAAAGCAGTTTGTTAATATCACGGTGAATATTAAAAAAAAATAGAACCCGTGACAAATAATGAACTACTATGTCGTTGATGCGTTTAATAAACATGATTATTACATGTAAAAACCCCTTCCTATACGGAATCAAATAATGATACCCACCATTACCATGAAAGATTTGTCTTGTGCTGTCTATTCTATTCCGCACATGCCAAGTGAAATTACAAACGAAAATGAGTTTTGTTTGTAAGCAAACATTAATATTATGATATAACGTGGTACAAAGACATGCCATGTTTGCGCTCGTAATTACTTGTTAACTCGTACGCAACATCCAAACTCCTCGTGGAAATGACTTTAATAACTTTGTAGAACTTATATAAGTAAAGCTAACTCGCATTAACTAGCAAAGGATGTGTAATGAAGGGTGTTTTGTAAATACTAGTAAAAGGACTAATGGATCATGTTTAGAGGTACCTACAGTTAGCGGTTAGTATCAGACACCGACTTTGCCGGCGAGGTCAAAGAATCCCTTGCCCGCTGGCCGGTGCAGAGCATCACGGCGAGACACATAGTGCATGCCCTTCCCTATAGCGACTGCCCAAGCCGAGGCCGTTCCTCCTTAAGGCGCCCTTAAGCTCGTTGCCCCCTTGCCCTTCTGGCACGAGCGTAGTGGTTGCGTGCTCGCCCTCTTGTCCGGAGCAGCTGTAAAGGCCACGCGGCAGCGTAGGTCAAACATACACACACACGCACAGTTAGCAGTTAGTGGCTTTATTTCTCAGTTTTTAAATCAGTAACACTCTTTAACGTACAAATATATTTGTTTGATGATCATTATCAAAATTAAATTTGGTACGTTTCCGTAGTGTTCACTGCCAAAGCTGTAGTTTATAATACGAATAAAAATCCATAGCTTGGACAGTTAAGAAATCTGGAAGTCAGGAACGAAAATCGAAATGAAAGTGATGTTTAGTAATTAACGTTTTTATGTTGAGTGAAAAAAGTTTTAAGGTCTAATTGGAATAGACTGAGGTATGGCAAATAAATGGTTTCACACATTTTGCTAAATGTCTATGACAGACTGTAAATACACCAAATGCATCGGATTTCACGAAAATGAATTCGTAAGGATTAATAGACCGAAATCGGTGGGATTATGATCATTATCTATGTCGAGACTGCAGGGCTTACAGGGGCGGCAAGACATTTCTCGCGGGAAATAAATTGTCGGCCCGTGATTCGAATCTTGTACACAAGTCAAAATAAGACCACTATAAGACAAAGTTCTCCCCTAAAAATACGTACGTGTCTATACTCAAACTCAAACCGTTTATTTTGCAGAAACCATGCGGGGGTGTTTACAAAGTGTCATATTTATATTTTTTTAACTCACTAATCTACCACCGCATCGGAATGCGGCCTCCACTGAGAAGATCCGGCGAGAAACTCAGCGGGCTTGTCTTTTTTGTTTAATTCTTCATTGATTTTTTTTTCAATATTTGTATAGATACTTACATTTTTATTTTATACAAAATCATTAATGTGAGCCAGCTCCAGTGTGATGCCTTACGAATGAGATATAAGACTATTTTTAAATATTTGTTATAATGAAAAGCTAGAGGATTCTGGGTAGACCAGTCTCCACAAGCAGCACCCGTTCACGAGTACTACTACTTGAGCAGCCATCACCTCCCTCGTCCATAGGGAAGGAAGTGACCCGCACCAAATAGACACTGCAAACATAGACTTTTTAGTGAGCATGACCAATCCCAGACCCCAGAGTGCAGTCAGAAAAAGTCTACGAAAGGAGCAGTACTTCGAGCTCGTTTGGCATGACACGCTACGCTTTGAAATTTTTGTTTACATTAAAGACGTACTTTATGACCAATAATCGTGAATAAAATAAAGAGACACTCAAGTGTACGTCATAAAATACAGTTCTTGAATCGTCCAAGTTTTGTCATGGCACACCATGCTAGCAAGTGAGACAAACGGTCCATAATAATAATATCAGCCCGTTCTGTCTCACTACTGGGCAAAGGCCTTCTCTCACAAACCGAGTTGAGAGAAATTAAGTCATACTCCACTACGTGGACTCATTTCGGATTGGTAGAGGCAGGATTGTGACAAGCAGCCGACAAGGCTTCCAGCTCAGCTTAACGATTACCACATTACGTGATAAACGCGACCAACGGCTTAACGTGCCAAAGCACGTAGATGCTCGAATATGAACATGCCACAAACGGTCACCCATCTTATGCCGACCGAGTTGAACGCTGTTTAACGTTGGTTATCGCTAAGAACACGCGGTCTTACAGCGCTACGAGCGCCTCAATACTTTTCTAGCAGGAAAAAAATTGTCGGCCCGTGATTCGAGTCTTATACGTAGACAAAATAGTCTTGTCTTTCATCATCAGCTGAAAGACGTGCACAGGACAAAGTTATCTTATAAATATACGTACGTGTCTATACAATTCTTGAATTGTTAAACTAATTGAGAATTAGACAAAGAAAAACAAGCCCGCTGAGATTCTCGTCGGATCTTCTCAGTGGAGGCCGCTTTCCGCTTCGGTGGTACATTAGAGAGTTAAACAAATAATGCAAATATGTCTATTTGTAAGTACTCCCGCAGGGTTTATACAAAATAAATAATTTGAGTTTGAAATGGAATTTATCAAGCCGCCTACAAAGCTAACCTTACTCGGGTCAATGAGTACCACATTAAGTGGTAACGCATTTTCTGAAGCACGGTAGTAGTACTTGACGTATAGACAAGACTATTTTGACTTGCGTACAAGACTGAAGAGTAGCCGAACGCGGGCGTAACGATGCGTTCGAAATTTGGTGCTGGAAGAGGTGTTATAGATACCTTGGACTGCTCACGACAAAACTCTATCATCTGTCTCACGCGTATCTTGGAGTGTTTTGGCTATATTGCCAGAAAAGACGATGACAACTTGGAGAAGCTAATGGTCACTGGGAAGGTCGATGGACAAAGACCTCGAGGCCGCAGCCCAACACGTTGGTCACGTTGGGTGCAGTCTACAACGCGCTGCATGTCGCGCAAGACAGTGGAAAATGACTAAACACCACAACAGCCAGACTCCTGGGAGGTGGAGGTCACGATCTTTAGACATGAGGAATACAACCCTAGGGGGAGGACAGGAGGAGGACTCTAATCACGGGCGGATAAAATAATGTCCCGCGTGGGTAATTTTGCCTCCCATGGCAGCCCTACAGGTCTGTGCTATTAATTATATACTTTTATTATATTACGATGGCGTCGCGGCGCCGGCGACGCGGCCACTCCAACCGACCTATTTGCATTTTAATCGAACCAAAACTTTCTTTTGCACTTGTGGTTGAAAGATAAAAAGTTGATTGGTATATAATATCGGAGAAATGATTATGTATAATCTTGTGAACGAAAATTCTAATCTAGGGGTTATCTAGGGTTGATCTAGGAATCACTCTGTGATTCTTCTAGCAGTCAATTCTATGTGCTAACAAAATTTTGTTTAAACCAACCACAAGTAGACTAGCAGTCTTCCGCGGCTTCGCACTCAATCGACAACAGCGCAAATACAAATAAAATATAATTGTTCAAGCCGTTTAGTAGGAGGAGAATTATGAACACGTGCACACCAGAATGTTATGTATAAAGATATACGGAAAAGGCTAGATAGCGCTGATGGACAGGGCGGTTAGGATTCAGTTCTGGCGGAGTTTTCTTAGGGTAACTAGTACCTAGGTAAGTAGAGAAATATGTAGCACGGTTAAAATTTACATGCGTTACGACAGAGGTTTACATTCTCGTGCTGACCAATTCTTGACTATTTCTCAGCTCATCGCCGTACGAGGGAGCTAAATGTAATCCAAAAGTGTAATTCAGATTTCAGAACGCACCTCAAAGATTTTTCAAATCCATCCAATCTACTATATTGCACAGATCGTAATTTGAATACGACTATAAAATTACTCTACGTTGAACGGTGTTTACCTTTCACAAACCTGAACATAAAATTCTTTACCTAAGCATCGTAGCAATCATGTTTTAAACGCACCCGCGACACAAGAATAAATCCCAGTAGGCCTAGACAAGTGGCAAACGCTCGATGTCGATTCTATTCGTTCAAACAGAAACGCTTAAGCGTAAGCGATAAACATAAAAAAAAACAAAATGCAAAAAACATTAATTTTAGTATCTATCTATCTATTTTAATAACTGAGTGCAAAAATACACGAACTGAAAAAAAAATATTATTTAGTAAACGCGTTGTTCAAAATTATTATTTTTAATATACCTAACGCGAAATAACTTTATCCTTTCTAAATTAAAAAGTTATTTTTCGTTTTTTGAAAACGTCTTCTATATTCAAAAAAATGTCAACTTAATTCGCCTGCGGGCTCTTCACAGCTTGGTATTTTAATGAAACGAAAATAGAGTTTTATAAAGTGTGTAGAGAAAAAACGTGCAAGCTTATTAGGGTGTATTTTTCGTGTGAAGTTATTTTTTTAAGAAACATTTCTCCTTGTGTTATAATAAGCAGTCTCTCTACTCTCAATTTTATTCTATCTATCTATCTATCTATAACCTCACGCCAGATCCCTTGCGGGGTAGGCAGAGAGTACAGAGTTCCAACAGGTTCTTTCCTTACATACCTCTCTGGCTTCCTCGACTCTCATAGTTCGTCTCATACACGCTCGCCGGTTACGGAGACTCTTGACTTTTCCATCAGATAAGACTCGGTTTATTTGGTCGTGGTAAGATAGTCTAGGTCTTCCCCGGTACCTGCATCCTTCCACTTTCACATTGTATATCTGTTTTGTCATTCTTTCCTCTGGCATTCTTTCTATATGCCCGAACCAACGGAGCATGCCCTTTCTCATCTTTACACCGATACTATCTTTCATACCTACTCGCTGTCTTACTATGCTGTTGCTAATGCGGTCGGTCAGCTTCACTCCGCACATCTTCCGCAGAGCTCGCATTTCTACCGCATTTATCCTACTTTCATTCTCCTTCTTACATACCCAGCTCTCGCTACCACATAACAGCGTTGGGACAAGAACTCCGTTATGTATGGCCAGCTGCGCCTTATGGCTTAAGTGCCGGCTCCCGAGTAGCTTTCCCATCGCACTATTCACTCTGTTCCCTGCACTCACTCTTCTCTCTATGTCAGCGGTGTATTTCCCATCCTTACTGAAGGCGCATCCAAGATATACAAACTCATTCACTTGCTCCAGCACATCGTTACCAACCACAATCCTTACATTCGTTCTGGTTTCTTCCCTTTCAAAAACCATAATCTTGGTTTTCTTCACATTCAAGTGTAAGCCATTGATCATGCAGTCGTCTTTCATAACTGTTACTAGTGTTTGCAGATCAGTGGCTGTTGGCGCTATTAAAACCGCGTCATCTGCATAAAGTAGATGGTTTACCACTAAGTCACCCATTTGTACACCTTCATTCATCGCTTTCAGTCTTTGAAGACTTTTGTCCAGATATATTATAAACAGTCTAGCGGACAACACGCAACCCTGCTTGACGCCGATTTTAACGTCAAACCAGGGTGACCTGTTACCACCCACCCGTACGCATGCCTTGCAGTCCACATAAGTGGACTGGACGGCTCGCAACAGAGTGCCATCTATACCATACTCTGGCAAAATGTCCCAAAGTCTCTTTCGCACAACTCTGTCAAATGCCTTCTCCAGATCTACAAAACCGCAGAAAACCTTCCGCCCCACTGCCAGATGCTTCTCTACGATGTTGCGGAGTGAGAAGACTTGATCCGAACATCCTCTTCCAGACCTGAAACTTTATTTAGTTACAATTATGATGAAATATTTGCTCACTGTTATTAACCCGTCAGAAAATCAGCACCGCACATTGCGGTATCATGTATGCAAATGACACAGTATCCAATTTTGATGCATACATTATCTTTATAGTAGAGTAAGATAGTAGTATCTAGATGTGATAGTATGTAGTTGCACTCAGTTTTATTTGATCCAGGAAAAAATCTTCCTAAAATAAATTAATGCTATCACTCCCTCATTGCTCAATCAGGAGTGGCTGAGGTGTACTTTAGGCACCCATATTTCGTCAAACATGTTTGATTCTTATGTAATAGAACTACAACTGAATTCTAGACTCCAAACTGCTAATAGATTTTTTATAAAAAAGTTCCTAAATACACTGTTCAATCTAGGATTCGATTCCCGCGCCACTTGACCAATAGTTCTTCTTCTTCTTTAAGTTATGGCTTCACACTAATTTTAAGTGTATTTTGCCAGTGTCCAGTGAGTTATATAATCGTGTTTTTTTAAATTAATTCAACTCCGATGAACTTGATGACAACGATGATAATGAAATTAATGAAGTACCCCACCCTGGATAGTAAAGCGGTGGATACTTTACATACCAATTGCGACGGCCGTTTTGAGAGAAGTCGAAAACGCACGTTTTATCACCTTTACAATTACCTTCACTCATGCACATATAACAACACATAATGGTTAAAATTCCACCAGCATTACCCATTATTAGTCGAAATAACACAAGTTTTGGAAATTAAAACAAATTGACAACATCACTCTTCGACTTCCCGCCAAAAAAAAACTGACCAATAGATATTTCAGTTTTTTTTTCTTTCTAATTTTCCATCAGCTGCTGAAAGATTGCTGAACGACAACACCGAAAAGTTTCATTATAGAATGAAAGCTTAGCTCCGAAATTACCACCCAACAATTTTACAATAAAAAGTCACGGCATTTTCATACGTGTATGAAACCTTCTAACAAAATTGTGTACAGTTTGAAGGCAACTAGAACATATTGTTCTACCGACCTTGTGGGCCCTTTTCACAGATTACAAAGGCTTTAGACACCGTAAACATATCTATTGTGTGCTTTAGATTAGATAATATATATCTGTGAGACTGACATATAAATAAATAAAATGAATAAAAAGCCTTATATTTCTCGCAAATTATAAAAAGACAAACAAAACATTATGAAAAGTATTAGTGTTTAAGCAAGAACCCCTCTACAGGTGAAGGCCTCCTCCAGAGATAGCCATACGTCTCGGTCTTGAGCTACTTGTAACCAGTTACGCCCCGCCACCATTCTAATATCGTCTTCCCAGCGTGTGTACGGTCTTCCTACGCACCTCTTGCCCTGTGCTCCTTTCCATGATGTTACCCTTAGAGTCCATCTCTGATCTTTAAGTCTTGATAGGTGGCCCACTCACTTCCATTTTTGTTTTTGCGCGTACTGGACTGCATCTGTTACATTGGTTATCTGTCTTATTTTTGAGTGCCTTATCTTTTGGATTTTCTTTATATTTAGCATGCTACGCTCCATTCCTCTTTGACAAGTACTTATTATATTTTTTGTTTTGTTAGTAAATTTCCACGTCTGGCAGGCGTACGTCAAACACGGTAAGAGGCAAGTGTTCATCACTTTGGTTTTTAGTTTTGTTGGCAAATTACTCTTAAATATTTCTTTGTAACTCCAATATTTGTTCCACGTAATTTGTTTTCTTCGTTCTACTTCTAACTCATTGTTTTTTCTGTCGAATCCGATTTGTTTTCCTAAATATATATAGTTTTCTGTATATTTCAGTACTTCGTCATTCACGAATATTGGTCTCTTTATGCTGTTAGTCATTGTCATTGTTTTTGTACGGTTCACTTCTAAGCTCACCTGTTTGCTAGCTTTATGTAAGAGACAGACATAACAAGTAATTAATCAAGCAAAAAAAAATTAAGGCTACACACCGACTGATTTTTTCAAACGTTGCCTTGAACATGACATCTTTACAAATGGTCATCTTAGACTAAAGATCTCGGGAATGTAATTTTAACCATATTAAGTGTGTTTAATTTATGGTGCCTAAGCTTCACAGTTTTAATGAAATTATCGATTTTGGATGCATTTAAAAACGAATCTTTGCATTGAAGAGTTCGTAGCGCTGTGCGACCGTGATGTTCTTAACGATCACCAAAGCTAAGCAGCGTTCGACTCGGTCGGCCTGAAATGGGTGACCGTTTGTAGCATTTTCATATTCGAGCGTCTCCGTGCTTCGGAAGGCACGCTGGTCCTGTTTACTATTTAATGTTGTACCTAATCGTTTAGCCAATTTGGAAGCTTTATAGGCTTAATAATATGTACCAACAGTTAGTGGCTACCTTTTGCATATTTCTACCGAGTCCGCATGGTGTAGCATGACCTATTCTCTGTCTCATCGATTTGTGAGATAAGGCCTTTGCCCAGCAGTGGCTCAGTATAGGCTGATATTATAATACTATAATCATGGATAAGTTAAAAACACCTGAGAGTGAAAAGTTGATTAACACTGCACTTTATAAATTTTTTACTCTATTTAGGGTAATACGATTTGTTCCGTGAGGAGATTTAAATAATCAAGTTTGTGAATTATTGAGGATTGGATGTGTGAGAAGGCGAATGAAAGCAGGATAAATGCGGTCGAAATGCGAGCTCTACGGAAGATGTGCGGAGTCAAGTTGACCGACCGTATTCGAACAGCGTAGTAAGAAAGCGTATAGGTATAAAAGTTAGTATCGGTGTAAAGATGAGAAAGGGTAGAAGAAAGAATGAGAAAGCAGATATACAATGCAAAAGTGGAAGGATTTAGGTACCGGGTAAGACCTAGACTATCTTACCATGACCAAATAGACTGTGTCTTATCTGAAAGAGTAAGAGTCTCCGTAACCGGCGAGCGTATATGAGACGAACTATGAGAGTGGAGGAAGCTAGAGAGGTCTGTAAGGAAAGAACCTGTTGGAACTCTGTAGTCTCTGCCTACCCCGCAAGGAAACACGCGTGATGATATAGATGGATATAGTAATTATTACATTTGATTAGCGATTTGTACTATCGAATACTTAAATACCAAATAGAATTGTTAGTACTATCTAAACTCAGGAGTGATCATGCGGACATCGGAAGTTGTAAATCGCTTCGCTGTCCAAACACTGCGATACATTATTTGTGCAGCTTCAAAGATAAGCGGATGTGTTGTTCCGGTTAGATTGCGCGCATTTCAAATTGAATTTGAAAATGACAAAGCGTCCAGCTGATCCCAGTGGGCATACCACATAGAATTGTTAGTACTATCTAAATTCAAGAGTAAACGTGCGGACATCGGAAATTGTAAATCGCTTCGCTGTCCAAACACTGCGATCCATTATTTGTGCGGTTTCAGAGATAAGCGGATGTGTTGTCCCGGGAAGATTGCGCCCGTTTCAAAATGAATTTAAGATGATAAAGCGTCCAGCATATTCCAGTGGACATACACGTTGTTTAGTACTTACTTCCTCATTTTTCGGCATTACACAATATTTATAGGGTTTACGGCAATTTCTTCAGCAGGGAACTCAAACCGTTTATTTTGCATAAACCCTGCGGGGGTTTACAAATTGTCATATTTACATATTTTATTAACTTACTAATCTAACACCGGATCGGAACGCGGCCTCCACTGAGAAGATCCGGCGAGAAACTCAGCGGGCTCGTCATTTTTGTATAATTCTCAATTCAGTTTTTCATAATTTTTTGTATAGATACATACATTTTTATATTATACGAAGTCATTTATGCGATTCAGCTCCAGTGTGATGCCTTACTACTGAGATAAAAGACTAATAATAATATGTTTTTAAATATGTTATAATGGAAAGCTAGAGGATTCTCGGTGGACCAGTCTCCACAAGCAGCACCCGTTCAAGAGTACGACTACTTGTGTAGCCATCGCCTCCCTCGACTATATTAGAGGGCAGGAAGTGACCCGCACCAAATAGCCACTGCAAGCATAGACTTTTTAGTGAGCATATTATCGTATTATTGAAATCTTATTTTGCTCTAAAAAGGGACGTATATAAATATAACAACTAATAGTGGTTCATTAAAATATAATCAAGTTTGTGAATTGAGTAATTATTGCATTTGGCTAGTGATTGGTACTACCAATCACTTAAATACCAAATAGAATTGTTCGTAAGAACTATCTAAATTTAGAAATGATCATTCGGACATGGGAAGTTGACATTACGATATTCGTGTAGTTTTGAAGATAACAAGCGAGTGTATTGTTCCGGCTAGATTGCACTCGTTTTAAATTGAATTTAAAATGACAAAGCGTCCAGCAGCTCTGAGTGGACATACACGCTGCGTAGTAGTTACTACCCCAGTTTTTGGCTTTACACAATCTTTATAGAGTTTACGGCAATTTCTTCAGCAGTATTATTGTAATCTTACCTTGCTCTAAAAAAGGGACATATATTAATATAACAATTATTAGTAGTTCATAAAAAAAATATTCTGTTCTAAGATTAATATTCAAATATCCGCGAATAGTTCGTTCATTAAAATATAATCAAGTTCGTGAATTAAGTTATTATTACGTTTGACCAGCCATGTTTCACCGATCATTCAAATAACAAATAGAATTGTTAGTACTATCAAAATTCGAAGTGATCGTGCGGACATCGGGAGTTGTAAATCGTTTCGCTGTCCAAACACTGCGATGTATTATTTGTGCAGTTTAAAGATGAGCGGGAATATTGTTCTGACCAGATTGCGCCCGTTTCAAATTGATTTTAAAATGATAAAGCGGACATACGTTTCATACGAACCAAAAAAGCTGAAATTGAAGTGGGCTTACTACAATCTCTTAAGCGGTATTATTTTAATTTCACTTTTCTTACAGAAAAAGGCGTATGTATATACGAGTATATATATACAAGGTGTAACATAATAAACGCAAGCCCTCAGACACCCTGATTAGAGAATTGCTTCATTAATTCAAAACGAAAGCCAAATTACTAAATTTAAAGGTTTTTACCCTTTTTTTAAGCACTTTTATACCTCAATTAACAATGAAACTTGTACGTGTATGTGTGTGTATTGAGAAATACGTTTTAGAAATGCATTTGAAATCTACTTATTGCTATGAATCAAGAATAAATTTAGTTTTTTATAGCACACTGAAGGAGAAAAAGCATGTGTAATTAAAAAAAATGTAAGATACTTTAAAAATGTTGAAATCAATTCAGTTACAGATTTAGAACAAACTACGTTCAGGTCTTGCGTTTATTATGTTAGGCCTTGTATATATATATGCGCGCACGCGAAACCAGCGCGTAATGGCTGATGCAGGTTTGTGGCCAGCTGCTCTTGGAAATTATCAAGGCGCCAATAGGAAGCCTTATGGGCGCCTGATGAACTTGGCGTAACAACTACCACATAAAGAAGTTACCAGGCCCATCGGCTCAACGTCCCTTCTAAATCACGGAGTCGCTTGAATATAAAAATGCCACAAACAGTCACCCATCTCAGACCGACCAAATCAGACGCTGCTTAACCTTGGTGATAACTGAGAACACCGGGGGTCTCACAGCGCTACGATCGCCTCTAGATTATAGGCTAATTTATTACCTATTTGAAAGGTTACAATCACATGCTATAGTCATATGGATTGCGGTTATCTGCGGCAGTTGTTACATCTCTGCAGTGCAGTTGCCGCTGCGGATACCCGCACGTTATGCAATTGCATCCCCCCATTAATTTGTTTTAAGAGATTTCACGATGCATTTATAATATACCTCGTTTTCTATTATTATTTTCGGTTTCGAGGAGATTTGAATTCCGATGCATTTTCCTATGTTTAAATATTTTGGGGGAAAAATGGAATCCTGTAGTAAATGCGCGTTCTTTCGTGTTCTTTCGTACCGGGTCCGCGTCATGCAGTATTTACCTATCCTCACTTATCTTTCGTTGTATAAAATGGATTTTGCCTAGTAGTGAGTACATGCTGATTCATTAAGTCCCCCGTAATAAATATTTTAAGATACAGAGGAAGGACGAAAAAGGATGGACTGACTGCTTTAAGCGTCAAACACGATATGAATTCAGTAGTGTGAATGTGTATGTGACAGAAAAGAGACAAATTGAGGAATACACAGGACTGACTGATGGATACGATGTTCACATTAATAAGGTACGTACAGTGGCACCCACACTCGTATGCCAAAGTTTCCAGCGAACTATATAGAATATCTGGGAGTAACAATGAAAAAATTGTCTCAATACCTTTCGTTTTGTTTGCGCAGGACAGCGTAACTGCTCACGACACAGCGAGGGAGGGGAAAGGAAAATCGCCAGTTACTCATAACGAGTAACTCAGGAGGTGCGTACCTTGTAATTAAAAAAAGAATAATCGCCATATTCCTCAAGCGAGAGTGGCAGTGTACTGTGACCACCCACTAACGCCGATGATGTTAGGTCCCATATAATAGGGGACGAGTCTATTGTGATTATACTTACCGGGCACAATTCAAAATTCCGGGCTGACACCGATTTTTTTTTCTATTAAGAAATTACATTTAATCCGACCTAATTTGAACCAAGGCTCATTACTACGGATACAATAGAATTCAACCCAGAATTTAGTGATCATTTTGCCTATTATTCACCACTAGATTAATGAGACAACCTGGTAATTTTCATTTGAATTGACTACGTGTCATTAAAAAAATGGTTTAAAAGTAGAACATGAATAAACCAAAAGGCGCAGCTGGCCATGCATAACAGAGTGCTTGTCCCAACGCTGTTATATGGCAGTGAGAGTTGGGTATGTAAGAAGGAGAACGAAAGCAGGATAAATGCGGTCGAAATGCGATCTCTGCGGAAGATGTGCGGAGTCACGCTGACCGACCGTATTCGCAACAGCGTAGTAAGAAAGCGAGTAGGTATGAAAGATAGTATCGGTGTAAAGATGAGAAAGGGTATGCTCCGTTGGTTCGGGCATATAGAAAGGATGCCCGAAGAAAGAATGACAAAACAGATATACAATGCGAAAGTGGAAGGATGTAGGTGCCGGGGAAGACCTAGACTATCTTACCATGACCAAGTAGACCGTGTCTTAGCTGAAGGGCAAGTCAAGAGTCTCCGTAACCGGCGAGTGTGTATGAGACGAACTATGAGAGTGGAGGAAGCCAGAGAGGTATGTAAGGAAAGAACCTGTTGGAACTCTGTACTCTCTGCCTACCCCGCGAGGGAGCTGGCGTGATGATATAGATAGATATAGATAGACCTGAATCAATGATGAAATTCGTGAAACCTCCTCATTTTCCATATTGAGGAGCTCAACACGGCAGGTTGTGGTTGAGGGACTCAACGCTTTTTGGCAGCTTGCCTAGAATTTCCACTAGTAGTAACTGTATACAAGAGTAGTACCTATGAAAGCGAGGTCTCGACGCCCACGACAATAGAGTCGCCTTGGCATCATTCCATATGATACTGTATCATAACCTTATTATTATGAGTGTACTGGAGGAAAAATCATAAAAGATGATAGAGAAAAGAGGAAATTGAATTGGATATCCAAAAGGTAATCAGACGGAATCTGCTTGTGGCCAAAGAGCACATAATTGCTGCGTCTTGCGGTAGCCATGTCAGTTTTGCTAGTTTGGTTTTTCCTTGCGATTTTGTAAAAGAAAATATTTTTGGTGAAAAAAATCTGCTTAAATATTGTATGGTATTAAGGATGGAAGCGTAGGACTGCAGCATACAATTCGGTATGGAATATTTTTTTTTTTTTAAATAAACGTAGCCCCACACTAGGATTTATTCCTGTGTCGTGGGTGCGTTTAATAACATGAAAATTCACAAACAAATACCCAGACCGGAACAAATAATTGTGGATCACACAAAGATTTGTCCCGTGCGGGAATCGAACCCGCGACTATTCGACACAGTGGGCTGAGCAGCTCAAGCTCGTACGCTTTGTACGAGTACACGCAATCAAACAAGAATCAAACTGGTAGTGTAACTTTGCCACTTATACAAATCTAATTTCCTAACCTTATGATTTTTCCCATAAAAATAAACATCGTCACATCTCCATACATATATACCCAACACAGAGGCGTCAAAGGCGTACTTTGCACACCCTCATTTCGCTAACAATATAAGGTCACAGTATGATAGGTGGCCTTTATACCGGGCAGAATTCCAACGTCAGAATTGCTACTGAAAAAAATCTATAGAAAATCTTTAATAACACTTCTTCAACCTAGAGTCTAAGATGCGCTATACGCCACTAGTCCAACGAGGCCTTGTTTTGCCTTTGAAAGGAACTATTAAAATCTTAATACGTTGGGTATGTTATCCCAGAACACGTCCATTCCGATCTCGGGCTCGAACCTATTCGCGCCTTTATTAAAAAGACAACAACTTAAGAACGCGTCCAATCATAGAAATCCGCTAATCGTAGCCGCCGCCGGCTACGAACTTAACTTCCCTCCTATCAGCCGCTACCGCCGTCCGCGGCATGTTCTCACCGACCCTCCCGATGCCCTTACATCCCTTCTTTTGGATACAGATACCACACCCAGCATCAGACACCGACCTTGCCGGCGAGGTCGAAGAATGCCTTGCCCGCTGGCCGGTGCTGAGCACCACGGCGAGACACCTAGTATACGCCCTCCCCCATAGCGATCCCCCAAGCCGAGGCCGTTCCTCCTTTAGCCGCACTTGAGCTAGTTGCCCCTTTGCCCTTCTGGCTCGAGCGTAGTGGTTGCATGCTCGCCCTCTTGTTCGGTGAAGCTGTAAAGGCCCCGCGGCCAACAGCGTAGATCATTCACACACACACACACCCAGAATACGATGCTGCGCCCGTAATGGCTACTAACAGACGCGGCGCGTTACGATAACTTCGGGAAATGATCGTGTAATTATTCTGCATGCCACAGGAGTACTATTAAATGATCATCTCACGAAGTTATAGTAACGCGCCGCGTTAATCTAATCTTCGATTGGTCATATCAAGTAAAGGTCCAAAACTACCGCGTTATTCTTTGATTGATCATATAAAGTAAGGGTTCAAAACTACCAGTAAACAATAAGCTCACAAAGATATCATAACGCGCCGCGTTACGTGTTGGATTGATCATGCCGAATAAGGATTCTGTCTCTACTCCCATTGGGGCGGGCATCGTAAAACCTTTATACGATGAAGGTAAGGGCCAGCTCATGAAATATGAGAGGTCCTTTAACGGGAAATAATTACGTGATTAAGAACATAGGTTAGCGAAATTTCATTATTACAATCCAAGGATACTACGCACTGGATGAGGCGAACAATACTTCGTCATTTTTTTAACTAACTTATTGTGTCCCACAGTTGGACAAAGGTTGACGGACGATTTAGTGCAGTGGTTAAGAGCTTAAGCCGCTCCGCCCGCTGTGTCTAATAGTCGCGGGTTCGGATCCCGCACGGAACAAATCTTTGTGTGATCCACAATTATTTGTTCCGGACTGGGTATTTGTGTATGTGAATTTTTATATTTGTAAACGCACCCACGACACAGGAATATATCCTAATGTGGGGCTACGTTTTATTTTTTAAATAGATTCAAAAAGGTCAAACCCTCTAGACTTGTGTCGATCTTTACTGATACGATACAGTGATATGAAACATAAACGAGAATTACAAGATTCGAAACAATTGTCCAGAAAAAGATGCCTTATTTGTATCTGAATCTCGATCTTACATTCACCAGTCAGTATACAAAGGCGCTAATCATACAGAATAAACAAAATGCTTCATAGTTCATTCCAATCTGAAACTGAATCTCGATCATTCACTAAACTTGCCGTTTCACGGAACCAACGAATACGCAATGCGATGTCGGTCGGTAGGCCGCCTGTGCTTGAATTTAGCTGATTCAAATGTTCCAAATGACATATTGGGATTCGAATCTCTGCACTGTTTCAGATACAAATGATCGAATCTGAACAATGAGACAATTTTACCATGTCTACTTCCCTTCTCCTGCCATATAATTTTATCATTATTTATGTTGATTCATTGAGGACACCGCGCCACCGCTTTTTAGACCTACCACGACGACGATGTCCGTGTTCTGGGATCCATTGCGTACTTATTTTGGCGTTCACCCGAATGAACTTCTTTCATATAGTTTTAAGTTCAAAGTGTAATATCAAATTGTCTGAGAGCTAAGTAAGTTTCTTGAGCCGTAACTCAATGGAATAGCGATGTAATTCGGTTTACTTAACACGTATATTAAATATCGTTGTTAGTAATTCATCTAAGGTTGTTATAAAGCTTCTACGTACTACCTTAGAATAGATATAATTTAGAAGCCGCGTGCGCGCAACAAATTGAATCAACAATTACTACCTGCGAAGCAGGTAGTCACACGTTCACGCGAGTAGTCACTCCAGGGGTCGGAAAGGCGCCTACACAGTCAAAACAGTTTTTTTGGTCGCGCCATCTCATATCGTTATTCCTAAACAAAATAAGACCAATTAGTTATTAAGTTATTCGCTAGATGTCACAACAGAACCGATTAGTATCGGTAGAAGATCGATTTTGATAATAAAAAGAAATTGTGTCTTTTAAATTGATATATTTATCTTATTCAACTGAACCTGTGATCAATATCGTTATATATTTTTTATTTCACTATTAAACTGTTACTTCCATTTATTTTAGTAAAAGTAATGTTATCGATTGTTTTCTGCAAAACATCGATACAAAGTGTGTATGTGCAGTCTGTGGACTGTTTACTCTAATTAGTCTGTGGGACTCTTACAAATGGTCGCCGAACTTGTATTTTGTTTGTTGTGCGCGTAGGTACGCTTGTAATTATGTGTTTACTCACTGATTAGGAGTTAAATTTATATGGATTTGCGTGGGGGATCTTTATCAACCTATAAACATTTTTGCCCTTGCCTAACGTCGAGTTCAAACATCCTCTGGACGCTGGTTTTCGTGTTTTCACGAATTTTGAACTAAAGTGCTTCTTGTGATATTGAACATTTTAATTGAATTAATCTATGTAATTGTGTGCTCTAAAAGAATGTGAGTTGCAAAAGTTAGTAGTGTAATAAAAATAAGATATCATTTTGTGCTTTTTATTTTCTCTAGATTTGTTGCTCCTCGTAATAATAAGTTAATTTTTTATTAATAGTGTTTTATCTTACCGAATATATAATAGTGAGTGCTACCTATAGGAATGTATAGATACAACTGTATCTATACATTCTAATAGGTAGTACGCACATTGATTCTGAACTATATATGCATATACGAATATATACCTATATAGGCATACCACCATAGCTATCTATATATAGGTACGTACGTCTAAAAGTTTCGGAATACTAGTAATAGACGGCGCTACTAAGTGACAGAAATCGTGTTGGCATCAAAAAGCGCCGAGTTGGCTCTCTATTTCCACTATATTACTTTACTCTATGAGTCACTCTTTGACCGTCGTTCGGAATAACGTGCTCGGCGCGTCTCAAATTAAATTGAATTATGCCGTCGAGTGTCATTCTCGCCTGTAAAAATGCTGTTGAGCTCAAAAAGAATTTCATACATATTTCACGCATTAAGGTGCCGTAGACTTTAAATATCAAAAAAAAAAAATCAAAAGTTTTTTATTCATGTAAACCAAAAGGCACTTATGAATAGTCAAAAAGAGAAAATTATTAATTACTTAAGACTCTACCACCCGTTCGGAAAGTCCTTCCTGTGGAGAAGAAGGGCAAGAAACTCCACGGTTACTCTTTTTTTAAAAATGAGTTTTACAATTCTTCCGTCTGTAATTGTAAAAGACGTGTCCATTTTGTTAGTTTTGCTAGTACAACAATTTAATTTTTTCCTAGTTTTATTTGCAAAGGACTTTATAAGTTCTAGACATTTAGGCCCGTATTACAGAACGTAAAATGTGAATCAAGTTTTAAAAACTGTTTTTGTACTAAAACGTTTGTAGGGGCCCACATGTCTTAGTCTTAAGAACTTACTTAGCCACGTTATGTCATGTGTTTGAAATTCTGGACAAAACTAACATTTTGAGATTTTTCACTTTTGACAGTTACTCAACTATAGAATGAAAATGATGTGATGAGATATACTTGAGTAAAAGTAAGTACTTAGACATGTTTATAGATAAGGGTGTAAGATTTTAACGAATGTATATTTGACTTCTAAGTGCTTCGCGTCAACCGATTAATGTTAGGGGAAGGCTATCGAGTTGACATGCCATTCTTTTCACGCTACAAATTTACTAAATAAAAGTGCACGTTTTTTCGATAATATTATATTTTGAAGCCTGCGTGCCTGAGAGAGTGCACTCTTGAGATTTGGATTTGTGGCGGCTTCCCATTTAGCCACAACCCTATCAAAAACCTCAGAGGATTGGCCTGAAACTAGGTAACCAAGATTTCTATATTTTGGACGGTCTAATTTTTACATAGACGCGTACAAAATTCGATTTTTTTAAGTTCATAAGACCTGTCTTTATCATCAAAATTCAAAAGGCATTCTTGCCTATTTAGATCTCACGGATAGCTGAGATTACTACGGCTGACCTCCATAACTTATAATGAAAAAGACTCTTAAGAACACCCATACTGCTTTTGAATACATAATCATAACCAGCAGTGAAAGACCTTTCGATGCAGAACTCCACATCCAACCTTCAGTTTGACGGAACACGTAATAAAGCTCTTTGTGAAATAGGCGGTGGCACTTTTGGGTCAAATTTACAAGAGCTTCCAAACTTTGTTTCCGTGACATGCGCTCCTCTCTAAAACGTGTTTGTTTGGAGATCTTCAAGTCTGGTTTTAGGGATCTTCCTAAACTGGTTGGTGTGAGGATGTTGCTTAAAATTGTCAGCAAGTCCTCACAATAAGAAAATACGTGATATTGGCGATAGACGCCTCAGATTTTCAATTTGGCTGTTTTCGATTCAGTGAGCGCTTTCTTTCGGGGGAAATGTTCTTGCAATGGGTTTATTTTTGGATATATATTTTATAGGGTTGTATAAATTCTCGGAGTTACTTGTTAGTTACTTAGTTTTAGAAATGTATTTTTAAACCATGTCCAAGTTAAATATTGTTTATTTTTCTAGGTTAAAATTGCACTTTTTAACTCACCACAACTACAGTTTATTTTTATTTCCAATCTACTTTCCGCTCTAAATGTAGTCACGGTAGAAGAAGCATACAGAGGTAAGGTTCCGTAGTACGGAATATAAGAACAGAGTTCATGTGTCAGGCAATTAAAGGGTTACAGATTTCTTTTTCTGTTTGTTACAATTAAATCCATATTTTTATATCTTGAACACTTATCTCCCGAGGGCTTGGTACGAATAGATATACGTTATCATAATGTGTTCGTGAAATCGGACTGTGAAACGTTCATCTTTATTAAGTAAGTAGTTTCTGCCCGCATATAAGTGGGATGTTTTGCAGTGGAATCTTGCAGAATACTACCGATCGATCTGCATCGCAGATGGTGGATTCTGTCTACATTGTAAACATTCCATAAATCTCTTCACTGGTGGCTCCAAGTAGCTGTTGTGCATGCAGCGGCCGTATCCCGGTAAACCGTGTCGATCCACGGGCTAAATCCAGTGAAGGGGACTGAGTTTCACAAACTTAGTTTAATGGGCTGATTCCCCCATAAATTGCATAAAGTCTGCAGCGGCTCGGAAGGCGGACACCGTCAGTATGGCTTCAAACCCGGCGACCGTGGCGCTGCAGCAGGGCACTTGTGACATGCCTGATAGGGCGTATGTCGGGATCCAAGAGATATGCGGCCAGTCACTGCATCTTCTAGTGCTAATCAGTCGTAGCGGACTTCCGCCCCACTGGTAACAAGGACTGGAAGACGAGAGAGTGGGTTCGTGTATGCGCAAATGCTTACCCACTTTAATATATTCCCGCGCTGATGACCCCTGGCTCATTACTGGATGGAGAGTGCAAGTCCTGCGGCGATGAGGACTGGCGGTGGGGACTGAGCAGGTGAGTTTGGTCTCTAGCTAGATCTTTGCACGTACGGCGGTTGGGTGGTGATGGTCGTATTGGAACTCACTAGAGGCGAGAGAACTGGTACAGCAGCTCACCCGACGACAAAGCAGCCCTATTTAGGGATCGCACTGCTTTCCCCAATCCGGGGAGGGGCCTAGAAAAGGTGGCCTAAACAAAGCTCGCCTCAACGTAGCGCCTCAATAGCGCGTGAATTGTCCCGTTATAACATCGACATAGCCGCAATCAGCGAGGCACATTTAGCGGATAGCGGTGAGCTCTGTGAGGAATTAGGTAGATATACGTATTACTGGGAGGGTAAACCTGCAAGTGAACGAGCCGCAAATGGTGTTGGATTTGCGATCCGAAACAACATCGCTAGATCGCTAGTGGAGCCTCCAAAAGGGATCAATGACAGGCTCATGACACTACGACTCCACATGGCTCCCAGGAAATACCTACATCTTGTAAGCGTGTATGCGCCTACTATGACAACACCTGATGAGGACAAACTTCAATTTTATGAGAATCTGCGTGATGTTTTGCTGGGGATTCCAGATTGTGACAAGTTGATTCTGCTGGGTGACTTTAATGCGCGTGTTGGCACAGAATATATTGCCTGGAAGAACGTACTGGGGAGACATGGAGTAGGTAAGTGCAACACCAACGGTGTTGCTCTCCTGACGTTATGCTCCGAATTCAACCTCAGCATAACAAACACATTCTTCAGGCTACCCGATAAATACAAGACATCTTGGATGCACCCACGCTCTGGGCACTGGCATCTTCTTGATTACATCATTGTACGCAGGCGAGACCTGAGAGATGTACTTATTACAAGAGCAATGCGTGGTGCCCAAGGCTAGACTGACCATCGTCTTATTAGATCCAGGATGAGGCTTTACTACAAGCCTCCGCGTAGAGCAGAACACAGGATTCCAGCTCGACTTGCTTATGCGCGTCTGGTGCGTGATGAGGGACTGTGTCGTGAGCTAGATGCGGAATTTGAGGCAGCAATGCCCAGCACTGATGACAATACCTCAGTAGATGCCAGGTGGCGTACATATTCCAAGGCTCTCTATGGTGTTTCTCAGCGAGTTATTGGCACACCACATAAAAAACATCAAGACTGGTTCGATGATTCTGATGTGGAAATACGACAGCTTGTTGAAAACTACCATCTCGCTCTAAGAGGAGTCATCAGTGCAGGGCAGCGCAAGTCTCTTCAGCAGGATCTTAAAGCAAAGATCCGAGAACAAAAGGATAGTTGGTGGCGCCGTAAAGCCGAAGAACTGCAATGGTTAGTTGACACTAGCCAAACAGCAAAATTTTTCGAAGGGCTAAAATCCGTTTACGGACCCCGCGCTAAAAAGACTGCCCCTGTTTACTCGCGAGACAAAGCTAAGAAGTTGACAGATCCAAAAGAGTTTCTTCTTCGTTGGGCTGAACACTTTAATGAAGTGCTCAATCCCGGTAGTCAAGGAGCAGATCTGTCTTACATTAATTCACTTGAGAGCTTGCCATCTGCTTCGAGCTTGGATGACCCGCCTTCGTACGCCGAGTTCGTTACTGCGATCAAACGTTTAAAAAATGGTAAATCACCTGGTTCGGACAGTCTGTCTTCTGAAATTTTCAAATACGGTGGACCGAGTATCAGGTCCAGACTTTTTGAACTTATCAAACTGATTTGGGATGTTGAGATGGTTCCACAGGACTGGAAGGATGCTTCTATTAGCAAGCTATATAAAGGCAAAGGGGACCTCTCTGGTTGTGGCTCGTTTAGAGGCATTTCATTGCTTTCCACAGCTGGCAAAATTCTGGCGCACATCATCAATAGTCGCCTTAGTAATTTAGCTGAAAGCTTCCTTCCGGAGACCCAGTGCGGGTTCAGACCTAAAAGAGGTACGGTTGATGCCATCTTTGTAGTCAAGCAACTTCAAGAAAAAAGTTTTGAACAACACCGCGACCTCTATTTATGTTTTGTGGACCTGGAAAAGGCCTTTGACCGTGTTTCTAGGACCGCCCTCTGGATTGTTCTAGAAAAATGTGGCTGTCCTGCAAAGTTCGTCAATTTAGTGCGCCAGTTCCACGAAGGCATGACAGCCCGTGTGCGTCACGAAAACAACTTTACAGACCGGTTCCCGGTCACTAGCGGTGTCAAGCAAGGCTGTGTAATGGCTCCGACCCTTTTCGCTATCTACTTCGCTGCAGTAATGAATGACGCTCTTAAAAGCTGTAATGGCAAGATTACCATAAATGTCCGCATGGACAAAAGCGTTTTCGACCTCGCACGTCTCAGAGCAAAACGCAAAATAGACTCTGTTTCAGTAATAGATGTTCTGTATGCCGACGATGTCTGCCTTATGGCTGACAGTTTGGACGACCTACAGAGTTTTTTGGACAAATTAGATGAGTCCTGTCGTAAATTCGGCTTAGTAATCAGTGCTTCTAAGACCCAGATTCTAAAACAACCTGCGAAAGGTAAATCTGCGGACGATGGTGTTATTTACCTACGAGGAAAACTACTGCCAGAAGTAGGTACCTTCCGGTACCTTGGAACTATTTTGCGCAGTGATAATCGTCTCGAGTCTGAGATCTCTGCGCGAGTCGCCAAAGCAGCTGCAGCTTTCGGTGGTCTTAACCGACGAGTTTGGAAATCACATGACCTGAAACTCCACACAAAACTCGGTGTCTACAGGGCCATAATCTTACCATTGTTGCTCTATGCCTCGGAGACCTGGTGTCTTTACAAGGGAGATATCAGACGCCTTGATACCTTCCACATGAAGTGTCTTCGGGCGATTCTTCGGGTGAGATGGCAGGATCGTGTGCCAAACTCGGAGGTTCTACGTCGAGCGAAGCTCGCTGGAATGGAGTGTATGCTAATGAAAGGCCAACTACGCTGGTGTGGACACCTTGTACGCATGGAGTCTTCCAGATTACCAAAAAAGGTATTTTACTCTGAGCTTAGCTCAGGTAAACGAAAGCCTGGAGGACAGTTTCTGCGTTACAGGGATGTCTTAAAACGCCACTTGACTGCAATTGGCATGTCTAGTGAGTCATGGGAGGAGCTTGCAATGCAGAGGTCGGAGTGGCGAACTGCTGGCAACACGGGCATAGAAAACTTTGAGCGTTCCCGTCTTGAAGACCTTGACGCCAAACGCCTGATCCGAAAAACTCGACCCAAGCCCTCCTACAACTATACTCGCAATTCAAGTGGGTCTCTTTACTGCGCTTCTTGCAATAGGACCTTCAAAACAAAATTTGGTTTTGCGAGTCATGCTCGCGCTCATGCAAGAGCCCAGGCGAAGACGAGCTAAGGGTGTCGCCGTCGACGGATACGTCTGGGAGGACATCATCATCATCATCAGTTTCTGCCCGCAATTTCACGCGCGTTGACTTTAGACAGGAACCTATAATTTTTCCGGGATAAAAAGTATCCTATGTATTAATCCAGGTAAAACCTATCTGTGTGTGTGTGTGTGTGTTCAATCGTTTTTGCGTGATTTAGTAACAGACAGCCAAACATCAAACTCAAAACTCAAATAATTTATTTTGTATAAGCCCTGCGGGGGCGCCTACAAATAGTCAATTTATATATTTTTTTAATTCTAATTTAACTAAAAATCTACCACCGGATCGGAACGCGGTCTCCACTGAGAAGATCCGGCGAAGAAAGTCAGTGGGCTTATCTTTTTTATTAATTTATCTTTCTCGTTTTTCCTTTCTATTTTTTATAATGTTGTGTGGATACAATGTTTAGGTTACAATGAAATAATTTACGATCTAGCTCCAGTGTGATGCCGTACGACCGAGATATGAGACTAATGAAGTTATTTGTAAAAAGTGTCTAAAGGATTTAAGATGGATCAGTCCCCACAAGCAGCACCCGTTCACGAGTATGTCTACTGGAACAGCCATCACTCCCTTCGACCATATTGGAGGGGAGTGACCCGCGCCAGACAGCCACCGCAAGCAAAGACATTATTAGTGAGCATGACCAAACCAGAACCCTAAAAACGGTGGTCGGATTGGGTCTACAAAGCAGCAATCTAAATATACAAGCTTTCACATTAATAATATTAGCAGGATAAGTGGTGTGAAGAATATGGCATACTAACAAAGTAACGTTACGGTAACGTCAATCTGTTTGTGCTTAGCCCTCAAGAATGTACCGTTTTCAATTTCTCTTATCATACGTTTCACCCGGGTTGGCGTTCGAAAAACCCTAATTACAACCAGTTCGATAGCTCTTTTAACTAACGTCAATATGTTTATGCTTACCCCTCTGATTGTTGAATATATCGTTTTCAATAATAAAATTTCCATCAATGTTCAGTTTACGTAACTGAACTTACATTTCACACGGGCCAGGCGTTCCAAAAATCAAATCACTACTAGTTCGATGGCCACTTCCACACCGCAATATCCGGATTGGCGGGAAAGGTGACCGGTGTGTCCGAGTATCCGGACCAACGTACCAAGGCTTCGCTACAACCGGCTTATGTCGAATGAGGTTCGAAAACTTATTTAACAGTTTTCAACACAACATTTTCTTTTTCTTTCTTTTCATGTTGTAAAATCTATTAAGTAAAATAAGGTAGCATATGCTATATTTGGGATATAAATCACGTGTAGCCAATAATATACAGATTAGCAACATAAGTGTCAGTTCAATATCACCCGCTTTGGGTATTACTGGCCCAAAGTGCTGAATTAATAAATTCGTGACGACGCAACGGCTTGGGCGAATTAAGAGTGTATGCGCACTCGATCAACTTCTTTGTGTAAACCCTTACAGTTATTCTGGTCTCGGTGTCTGTACGTACACGATACAAGAATAATTCCTATGTTATGTTTTTTTAACAAAATACCAAAAGAACAAAATTCTAAATTATCGACTTTATATCTTATATCGAATGTCGACGGTGAAATTTATGTACATAATATTGGAAACATTTTTTAAGTAGTTGGTTCACTAGACAAATATACTTGACAAGTAAAAATTTGACGGAAAAAAGTTATATGAATCGCAGTCGTTATACTGTTATAAGAGAGAAGTAGCAATAACCCTGAATACGTTCTATACGGGTTGTATAGTTGTGTTAACTTCCCAAATCCAAATTGGAAACAGTGAAAAGCTGTATCGAGTAACGCACTGCCTACACACAAATGATTGATTGGTTCCGTTCTGATCCGTTGGAAGTTCGACATGTTTGTAGGTCATTATTGTGCGTGAGAAGTTTTCTTGTTTTAGAAGTTGTGTATAGAGTTAGTAGTCCCATCCTAATTCTGAATGATACAGAACATTGATAAATGTATCAACACAAGGGACACTTATAGAACGGCCTAATTGAGTGTTCGTAACTTTTTTAAGATGTGCTTGAGTTCGTACCACTATTAAGCTGCAAAACTGCACCAAATCATTCAGCCCAGATAAGGTATATACTGTTCTTCTTAAGATAATTATATAGCGTTTACACCGTGAAATATTTTAAGTGCTTACAAATAGATAGCCAGTTCTATAAAAAAACTGGCGGTATTGTTTTAACTGGCAGTAGCCAAACACCACTCTTTAGTCATCAATAGGCATTTCTCATCTCGCTAAACAAGATAAATAAATAAGCATTAACTTCCCCAGTGCTGAGAATTCTCTCACAAATCGAAGTGAGAGAGAATAAGTGGAGACTATTGTTAGGTCACCTGCTGTTGGAATTTTCTAAGCCGCCCGTAAGGCTTCCAACTTGGCTTAACGAACACCCCTTTGAATAGTGTTTGTAACCAACAACTAGCCCATTAAAATGTGCCTTTCAAAGCCAAATGGAAATGCCACAATCGGCCACCTATCTGAAACTAATCGGTAACTGTTTAACCTAGGTGATCTCTAGAACACCGCGACCTCACAGCTTTATGAGCACCTCATACCAGGTAATTAGTTTTTCTATCTATCTATCTATATCATCACGCCAGATCCCTTGCGGGGTAGGCAGAGAGGATAGAGTTCCAAAAGGTTCTTTCCTTACGTACCTCTCTGGGTTCCTACAATCTCATAATTCGTCACATACACGCTCGCCGGTTACGGAGACTGTTGACTTGTCCTTCAGATAAGACTCGGTCTATTTGGTTGTGGTAAGATAATCTAGGTCTTCCCCGGTACCTACATCCTTCTACTTTTACATTGTATAGTTTTTCCTAACTATAACTCAAAAGATACCTCAAATGGAAGCTACAATCGTAAAATCAGTATTATGACAAAAAGAGCATTAAATTCCTATCAATTTTTCCATCAAGCCACATACCCATTAATGCGGTTGCATAAAACGTTTAATCCTATCAAAATGGACATATTTACCGGGTCAGGGTGGGCATATCCGGTTTATTGTGTCACAGTAACGCGACCCTGCCGGGTATCCGGTTTCGCAGACAATAGCAGTCTTCACATAAACAGGGTATGACGTAATGAGTCGTTATCTGGTGTTTTCTTGAGTAAACGATAAATCTTTTTTTATTACAAGCTTATGTTTAACTAGCAATGTACGTATGTCAGTCTGTCTGTCTGTTTTTCCGGTTCAAATCCTGTGATCCTTTTTTCAAACACTAGCCGATTAAGCTGAAATTTGGCATACGTATGTAAATTCGGTGACAATGCAATAATGTGATACCATGGAGCTGAAGTCCGATGGAATGTTGTGCGAGGCACAAGGGGGTTTCTGGTCTGGAAGAGGATGTTCGGATCAAGTCTTCTCACTCCGCAACATCGTAGAGAAGCATCTGGCAGTGGGCCGGAAGGTTTTCTGCGGTTGTGTAGATCTGGAGAAGGCATTTGACAGAGTTGTGCGAAAGAGACTTTGGGACATTTTGCCAGAGTATGGTATAGATGGCACTCTGTTGCGAGCCGTCCAGTCCACTTATGTGGGCTGCAAGGCATGCGTACGGGTGGGTGGTAACAGGTCACCCTCGTTTGACGTTGCAGGGTTGCGTGTTGTCCGCTAGACTGTTTATAATATATCTGGACAAAAGTCTTCAAAGACTGAAAGCGATGAATAAAGATGTACACATGGGTAACTTAGTGGTAAACCATCTACTTTATGCAGATGACGCGGTTTTAATAGCGCCAACAACCACTGATCTGCAAACACTAGTCACAGTTATGAAAGACGACTGCATGATCAATGGCTTACACTTGAATGTGAAGAAAACCAAGATTATGGTTTTTGAAAGGGAAGAAACCAGAACGAATGTAAGGATTGTGGTTGGTAACGATGTGCTGGAGCAAGTGAATGAGTTTGTATATCTTGGATGCGCCTTCAGTAAGGATGGGAAATACACCGCTGACATAGAGAGAAGAGTGAGTGCAGGAAACAGAGTGAATGGTGCGATGGGAAAGCTACTCGGGAGCCGGCACTTAAGCCATAAGGCGCAGCTGGCCATACATAACGGAGTTCTTGTCCCAACGCTGTTATATGGTAGCGAGAGCTGGGTATGTAAGAAGGAGAATGAAAGTAGAATAAATGCGGTAGAAATGCGAGCTCTGCGGAAGATGTGCGGAGTAAAGCTGACCGACCGCATTAGCAACGGCATAGTAAGACAGCGACAAGGTATGAAACATAGTATCGGTGTAAAGATGAGAAAGGGCATGCTCCGTTGGTTCGGGCATATAGAAAGAATGCCAGAGGAAAGAATGACAAAACAGATATACAATGTGAAAGTGGAAGGATGCAGGTACCGGGGAAGACCTAGACTATCTTACCACGACCAAATAAACCGAGTCTTATCTGATGGAAAAGTCAAGAGTCTCCGTAACCGGCGAGCGTGTATGAGACGAACTATGAGAGTCGAGGAAGCCAGAGAGGTATGTAAGGAAAGAACCTGTTGGAACTCTGTACTCTCTGCCTACCCCGCAAGGGATCTGGCCTGAGGTTATAGATAGATAGATGGAGCTGGTCTGATGATGGAGTCGGAAGGGGGCCATAGAAAGATGTGAACTATACAACGTAACTCCCTCGTGTTTAGGCTTGTTAGAGTGCTATTCATAAGTACTATACAACAAGATAGTGTTCAAGGATGGAAGATGAAGCCGAAAGATGGCCAATGGAACCACCCAACTACGCAATATGACCCCGCCGTGTTTAGGCTCGTTGGATTTGTCTTGACGAGTACTTTTGATACAGATGGAGTCCAGGGTCTGATGATGCAGCCGGAATGAAGGCACAGGAACGCCTCAACTAAGCATGATATCTTTGTTGTGGTTTTGCTATAAAAGCTTGGTCAGAAAAAAGTTATTTCTAAATTAAAATTCGTTTTTAGTTATTACGTTTGTATCGTTAAACACGGCCTATTCGCTATAAACAATGAACACGTAACGCGGCGCGTTACGATGACTAAATCATAAACACCATTACACCTATATTCCCCAAGCGGGGGTGGCAGAGGTGTACTGAGTACACCCACTTTTCGACGACGATGTTAGGCCCCATGTAATAGAGGGCGAGCCTATTGCCATATACCGGGCACAATTACAGACTCCAGACTCATACTGGAAAATTGTTCGTTAGAAAAACTACATTTGTCCGACCTAGGCTTTGAACCCAGGACTTTGTGATCGCTAAGCACATTATTCGCTACTGGATCAACGAGGCAGTCTAGATATAGGCATAATTATTTTGACTTTCGTATAAGTCTTGAATTACGGGCTGACAATACTTTTTATTTTCACACACAACACTTCTGACTTCTAGAATATAGGGTTTAATCAATCTAGTATATCCATCTAGTCCTAGGGGTGACGGTAAACTAGTTACGTACTACTAAAAGTCTTCAACCTTTCCAAGATAGTACTAAAAATATCTAGATAAGTATCAGGCGTATAGATCGTTTCTCAACACATTTGCAGGAGCCGGCGAGGCGTGTAATGTGAACCGACGGCGACCTGATCATGTCGTCCTCAATCTAAGGACACGTGGCTTCTATACAGTAGGATCGATCGTAGAAAAGAACACTTAACCTTCTAAATAAAACAGCTCCACATTCTAGTGGCGGAGGTATAATGAATACACCCACTTTTCGACGACGATGTTAGGTTCCATGTAATAGGGAGCGAAAAATTGAAATTCACATAAATGGTAAATGTATGTATATTTCATATTTGTAAATGCACCAAGAATAACTCGTTGGTCTAGTGTCAAGGCGCATCGCTTGGTGATCACGAGGTCCTGGGTTCAAATCCTAGGACGGACAATATAGTTTTTCTAACGAAAACTTCCCAGTATGAGTCCGGAGTCTAGATTTGTGCCCGGTATATGGCTATAGGCTCGCCCCCATTACATGGCACCTAACATCGTCGGCAAAAAGAGAGTGTACTCAGTACACCTCTGCCACCCCCGCTTGGAGAATATAGGTGTGACGGTGTTTAATTTTATTTATTTATTGATTTTTAGGCTGGTTATTTTGAGGTATCGATTTTCTTGGAAATACTACTATTGGTAAATATAGGTTGATTCTAAACTGAAATATTCCTTAGAACTGCAACTCATATCTCCTCTAACGACAAAAATCTAGCTACCTATAGCATCATATCAGATCCCCTGCTGGGTAGGCAGAGAGAACAGAGTCCCAACAGGTTCTTTCCTTAAAGACCTCTTTGTCCCCTTTCATAGTTCGTCTCATACACGCTCGCCGGTTACGGAGACTTTTGACTTGCCCTTCGGATAAGACATAACCTATTTGGTCACAGTAAGATAGTCTAGGTAAATAACTCGACGATAAATATAAATACCGTATCGTCGGATCCTTCTCAAACGTTCACATGCAAGCTCCTACTTTATAAGCAAATTGTTTGTTCAAAGACAATGTATCTAATTCCCGAGTTCCCTGACCTCAAAGTCCTCATGTCTGTCCCCTGTCCTCGGGACTCGTTGCCCTTAAGCTCTATTTAAACAGGTTCACGGATGGCTGGCTCTTAATGAATGGTGGAAAACAACCGCCCATTTGCAGTCACCGTGAACTTTGCACTTAGTTAGCTGCAGAAGAGAACAGATAACAGAGGCAACCTTTAGTGGTTAGAACTTGAGTAATAAGTTTTCTTTTAAAAAAAAGACAAAGACAAGATAAGCTTCTTCAAACTAAAAACGGCGCCCACTTGATGACGGTGGAATTAGTCGAAATGTTTATCTTTTCGTAGATAATAATATCTTATGTATCTTGAGCTTTTCTTCTTCAAATTATGGCTTTACACTATTTTTAAGTATATTTTGCCGATGTCCAGGGAGATGCAATAATCGTGTTTCTGAATTAATTTAACTCCCTGATGAAGTTATGACAACAATGATAATGAAATTGATGAAGTACCCGACCCTGGATAGTAAAGCGGTGGATACTTTACATACCAATTGCGACGGCCGTTTTGAGGAAAGTCGAAAAGGCACGTTTTATCACTTTGTTATAATTACCTTCACTCTTGCACATATAAGAACACATAATGGTGAAGATTCTACCAACATTACACATTATTATTTGAAATAACACAAGTATTGAAAATTAAAACAAATTTAAAACGTCACTCTTCGAGTTCCTGCCAAAACTCCGTTTCTCGAGTAGTTTAAACAGCATCGCAATGCACATGAAGGCATACTTTTGAAATAAAATTTAGCGCTCGAACGTGTCACGTTGTGGGAATTACCTGGTACAGAATGAGCTAGAGTAAAGTCTAACTTTTGCTACAAAAACAATAGCTGCGGGTCCTTATAATACATAGTACACGATAACTCAATGACTTTTTACTCGCGAGTATGAACTCTATTTACTAGGCAACAACTACAATATTCGAAACAGTTGTACAAAAAAAATGCATCATTTGTTTCTGAATCTCGATATTACATTCACCAGTCAATATACAAAGCCGTTAATCTTATGTAACAAACAAAATGCTTCATAGTTCATTTCAATCTGAAACTGAATCTCGATCATTAACTAAACTAGCCGTCTCACAGAACACAGAGCGCAACGAATACGCGACGCGAAGTTGGTCGGTGGGTTACCTGTGCTTGAATTTAGCTGATTTAAGTGTTCCAAATGAAACATATTGGGATTCGAATCTCTGCACTGTTTCAAATACAAATGATTGGATCTGAACAGTGAGATACGTTTGCCATGTCTACTCCCCTCCTCCTTCCATACAAGTTTATCCATAGCCAATGAGGGCCATTTAGGTCGATATGCATCGAGTTCATCGCGCCACCGCTTTTTAGTCCTACTACGACGACAATGTCCGTGTTCTGGGACCTACTCACTACTTATTTTAGCCCACCTGTCAGAGTTCATCCGAATGAACTTCTTCGATCGTGTGGTTATAAGTTCAAAGTGTAATATCAAATTGTCTGACAGCTAAGTAAGTTTCTTGAGCTGTATCTCAATGGAATAGCGATGTGATTTGGTTTACTTAATATAATACGTATATAAAATATCGTTGTTGTAAAGCCTCTAACACATAGGTGCAAGTTTTTGCGATATCTCAGCTTTCCAATTTCCACTTATGACAAGAATGAATACTTGTTTACAGTCTTTGTTTGTTGCATAAATACGTTAAGCCGATTTTTTTTTCATTTATGTAAACTGATGGTTGAATGAATGAAATGAACATCATTATTTTGACAAATATATATCTGACTTAGCATGAACAGATCGACGTTAGCGTAATGCTATCGAGACGGCATAAAAATGGACGTGTAAGCACGTTTTCTCGACAGTGTTACGACGGCGTCAAACTGTTCGTGCTAAGCCCTCTTTTTAAAGAATTGATTCAGTTATCATTGCCGTGTACACTCATAATGATATTGCCCTGGAGCTCGTTAATTTAATACAAAATGTACTTTCTAAAACCACATACCAAAATAATGTACTTATCGACCGCTATAACGCACCTGAGGCCTTATTCTTCTTTACTAACCTTTATACGTTGGAGTAAGGAAAATGGAGGAAGTTGTAAAATGAAATTGTTTATTATGAGCCAATATTAAGCAGGTTATGAATTACCCAATTATGTCTGAAGTTGAAATATGCTTTATGTATACATAGCATAACATCGTTTGTATATAATAATAACTGTTATCCGCGGTTGAACACGAATTCATTATGTAGTATGTTTCTAAATTATAATATATGTGTTGTTTTGATGTATAAGCTATATTACTGTAACGTTATAGTAACAAACATTCATACATCCATCCTCACAAACGTTCGCGTTTATAAGATTACAACATACAGTATTGAGCGCGCCAATGTGAACTCCACTTACTAAGTGAAATGTCGCCGTAATAATATAATAAATTTAATAAACTTAAAAATAAAGCGTTTTACATTATCCGTAAGAGTGACACAATATTCTACTAGTGACAATATTCTGATACCCTGCAAATGCGACAGTCAGTTTCGTTTTTTCATGAGCGCCTAGGGCTTTGAATTTTGCGTCCTGAAAACTTATTTTTAGAAGAACATATTATATTTAAAAGTCTGCAGGCCTGAGAGAGTGCACTCTTGAGGTTTGGATCTGTGGCGGCTGCCCATTTAGCCACAACCCTGTCAAAAACCTCAGGGGATTGGCCTAAAAGTAGATAAACAAAATTTATCTATTTTAGACGGTCAAATTCTTACATAGAAAATTCTATTATTTTAGGTTCATAAGACTTGTCTTTATTATCAGAATTCACAAGGTATTCTTGCTTATTTAGATCTGAGATTACGACGGCTGGCCTACATAACTTATAATGAAAAAGACTCTTAAGAATACCCATACTGCTTTTGAATACATAATCATAACCAGCAGTGAAAGACCTTTCGATGCAGAACTCCACATCCAACCTTCAGTTTGACGGAACACGTAACAAAGCTCTTTGTGAAATGGGCGGTGGCACTTACAAAACTTTGGGTCAAATTTACAAACTTTGTTTCCGTGACATGCGCTCCTCTCTAAAACGTGTTTGTTTGGAGATCTTCAAGTCTGGTTTTAGGAATCTTCCTAAACTGGTTGGTGTGAGGATGTTGCTTAAAATTGTCAGCAAGTCCTCACAATAAGAAGATACGTGATATTGGCGATAGTCGCCTCAGATTTTCAATTTGGCTGTTTTCGATTCAGTGAGCGCTTTCTTTCGGGGGAAATGTTCTTGCAATGGGTTTATTTTTGGATAGATATTTTATAGGGTTGTATTTATTCTCTGAGTTACTTTTAGAAATGTATTTTTAAACCATGTCCAATTTAAATATTGTTTATTTTTCTAGGTTAAAATAACACTTTCAAACTCACAACAACTACAGTTTATTATTATTTCTTATCTAATTTTCATTAAAAATGTAGTCAGGGTAGGAGCATACAGAGGTACGGTTCCGTAGTACAAAATGTAGGAACAAACCTCATGTGTCAGGCAATTAAAGGGTTATAGATTACTTATTCCGTTCGTTATAATTAAATCCAAATTTTTATATCTTGAACACTTATCTCCCGAGGGCTTAGTACGAACAGATGTACGTTATCATAATGTGTTCGTAAAATCGTACTGTGAAACGTGTATATTTAATTAGTAACTAGTTTCTGCCGTGACATTGCGCGCGTTGGCTTCAGACAGGAACCCATCATTTTTACGGGATAAAAAGTATTCTATATAATAATCCATGTAAAAAACTATCTGTGTGTGTTCAATCGTTTTTTGCGTGATTGAGTAACGAACAGCCAAACATCTAAGTCAAATTCAAATAATTCATTTTGTATAAGCCCTGCGGCGGCGCTTACAAATAGTCAATTTATTTATATTTTTAATCAAATTTAACTAAATATCTGCCACCGGATCGGGACGCGGTCTGCACTGAGAAGACCCGGCGAAGAAAGTCAGTGGGCTTGTCTTTTTTTATTAAATTCTCTTTCTCGTTTTTTCTTTCTATTTTTTATCATGTGTGGATTCAATGTTTAGGTTACAATTACGACCAAGATATGAGACTAATGAAGTTATTTGTAAAGAGTGTCTAAAGGATTTCAGATGGACCAGTCCCCACAAGCAGCACCCGTTCACGAGTATGTCTACTGGAACAGCCATCACTCCCCTCGACCATATTGGAGGGGAGTGACCCGCGTCAGACAGCCACCGCAAGCAATGACATTATAGTGAGCATGACCAAACCAGAACCCAAAAAACGGTGGTCAGATTGGGTCTACAAAGCAATCTAAATATATAAACTACCACATTAATAATATTAGCAGGATTAGTGGTGTGAAGAATATGGCATACCAACAAAGTAACGTTACAGTAACGTCAATCTGTTCGTGCTTAGCCCTCAAGAATATACCGTTTTCAATAATAAAACTCCCATCTCTCTCGAAAAACCCTAATTACAACCAGTTCGATAGCTATTTCAACTAACGTCAATATGTTTATGCTTACCCCTCTGATTGTTGAATATATCGTTTTCAATAATAAAATTTCCATCAATGTTCAGTTTACGTAACTAAACTTACATTTCACCCGGGCGAGGCGTTCCAAAAATCAAATCACTACTAGTTCGATGGCCACTTCCACACCGCAATATCCGGATTGGCGGGAAAGGTTATCGGTATGACCGAGTATCCGGACCAACGTACGAATGAGGTTCGAAAACTTATTTAACCGTTCATAATTTTCTTTATTCAATACATGTTGTAAAATCTATTAAGTAAAATAAGGTAGCATTTGCTATATTTGGGATATAAATCACGTGTAGCTAATAATATCCGGATTAGCTGAATAAGTGTTAGTTCAATGTCACCCGCTTTGGTTATTACTGGCCCATAATGCTGAATTAATAAACTCGTGACGACGCAACGGCTTGGGCTAATTACGAGTCGCACTCGATTAAGTAGTCACGGGTCCGGTCCCCGAACGTCACTATTCTTTGTGTAACCCCTAACAGTTATTCTGGTCTCGGTGTCTGTGTACGTACACGATACAAGAATAATTCCTGTGATATGTTTTTTTAACAAAAAACCAAACGAACTAAATTCTAAATGATCGACTTCAATTTGTCGGTCAAATTTATGTACATAATATTGGAATCATTTTTAAGTAGTTGGTTCACTAGACAAATAAACTTGACAAATAAAAATTTGACGGAAAAACGTTATAAGAATCGCAGTCGTTATACTGTCATAAGAGACAAGTAGCAATAACCCTGAATACGTTCTATACGGGTTGTATAGTTGTGTTAACTTCCCAAATCCAAATTGGAAACAGTGAATCGCTGTATTGCGTAACGCACTGCCTACACACAAATGATTGATTGGTTCCGTTCCGATCCGGTGGAAGTTCGACATGTTTGTAGGTCATTATTGTGCGTGAGAAGTTTTCTTGTTTTCGAAGTTGTGTATAGAGTTAGAAATCCCATCCTAATTCAGAATGGTACCGAACATTGATAAATGTATCAACACAAGGGACACTTATAGAACGGCCTAATTGAGTGTTCGTAATTTTTTCAAGATTTTCTTGAGTTCGAACCACTTTGAAGCTGCAAAACAGCACCAAATCATTCAGCCAAGATAAGGTATATACTGTTCTTCTCAAAATAATTATATAGCGCTTACACCGTGAAATATTTTAGGTGCTTACAAATAGACAGACAGTTCTATAAAAAAAACTGGCGGTATTGTTTTAACTGGCAGTAGCTATACTCCACACTTCTCATCTCGCTAAGCAAGATAAATAAATCAGCATTCTCCTATAAACTTCCTCAATGCTGAGAATTCTCTCACAAATCGAAGTGACAGAGAATAGGTGAATACTGGTGTGAGGTCACCTGCTATTGGATTTTTTTAAGCCGCCCGTAAGGCTTCCAACTTGACTTTGAATAGTGTCTGTAACCAACAATCAGCACATTAAAATGTGCCTTTACAAACCAAATGGAAATTCTACAATCGGCCACCTATCTGAAACTAATTGAACCTTGGTGATCTCTAGAACACCGCGACCTCACAGCATTATGAGCACCTCACACCAGGTTATTAGTTTTTCTATTTATCTATATCATCACGCCAGATCTCTTGCGGGGTAGGTAGAGAGGATAGAGTTCCAATAGGATCTTTCCTTACATACCTCTCTGGCTTCCTCGACTCTCATAGTTCGTCTCATACACGCTCGCCGGTTACGGAGACTCTTGACTTTTCCATCAGATAAGACTCGGTTTATTTGGTCGTGGTAAGATAGTCTAGGTCTTCCCCGGTACCTGCATCCTTCCACTTTCGCATTGTATTGTTTTTCCCAACTATAACTCAAAAGATACCTCAAATGGAAGCTACAATCGTAAAAGCAGTATTATGACAAAGCATTAAATTCCTATCACTTTTTTCCATCAAGCCACATACCCATTAATGCGGTTGCATAAAACCTTTAATCCTATCAAAATGGACATGTTTACCGGGTCAGGGTGGACATATCCGGTTTATTGTGTCACAGTAACGCGACCCTGCCGGGTATCCGGTTTCGCAGACAATAGCAGTCTTCAGATAAACAGGTCGGTACTAATGGGTATGACGTAATGAGTCGTTATCTGATGTTTTCTTGAGTAAAAGATAAATCTTTTTTATTAGAAGCTTTTATTTAACTAGCAATGTACGTATGTCTGTCTGTCTGTCTGTTTTTTCGGTTCCAATCTTGTGATCCTTTTTTTTAAACACTAGCCGATTAAGCCGAAATTTGGCATACGTATGTAAATTCGGTGACAATGCAATAATGTGATACCATGGAGCTGGTCTGATGATGGAGTCGGAAGGTGACCATAGGAACATGTGAACTATACAACGTACCTCACTCGTGTTTAGGCTTGCTAGATTGCTATTGATAAGTACTATACAACCAGATAGTGTTCAGGGACGGATGATGAAGCCGAAAGATGGCCAATGGAACCACCCGAATACGCAATACGAGGCATGCCTTTTAAGTTTTGTCGTTTAAAGAAAAAAACACAACTAGAACCTTATAGTACTTTTTATTGTTTTTCAAAGTATTCACCACGTAGCTTAATATACTTTTCCATTCGCTCAAACCGGTTATTATAACATTTATTCCACTCTAAAGTGGGGGTATTCAAAATGGCTGACTTGAAAGCGTCGACTGCTTCTTCACCGGACTGGAACCTTTGACCACGAAGACTTTTCTTAATTTTAGGAAATGTAAAGAAATCGTTAGGGCTTAGGTCAGGACTGTATGGAGGATGGTCGAGAATTTCTACTTTTTCCTACTTCAAATACTCAATCGTTTGACGAGCGCTGTGTGAGCTTGCGTTGTCGTGGTGCAGGATGATGCGTCGCTTTGAGTTAGATTTTCGAAGTTCGGCGATGACTTGTGGTAAACAAACTGTGGTATACCACTCTGCGTTAACCGTTCTACGATCTTCAAGTGCCATAGTCGCAACATGGCCGGTTTTCCAACGAACGTGGCCACCATCTTCTTTGAAGTGCTTCGAGAACGAACAACTTTAGTCGGCTATGGCTCGTTTTGAAAGACCCAGATTGTAGATTGTTGTTTGGAATCAGGATCGTAGGCATAGATCCAAGATTCGTCACCACTGATGATATCGTAGACGTGATTTGACTCTCCTCGGTTGAACCTTTGCAGAGTTTTCTTAAACCATCTGACTCGGGCCGCCTTGTGATCGTCGGAAAGCAGATGCGGTATCCAACGGTAAACTAGCTTTCTCACACCGGCGCTTCATGCAAGATATTCTGAATGGTTGTCCCTGAGATGCCTAATAGAGCCTCTATCTCTCGATACGTCACATGACGATCTTCGAGAATTAGTTGTCTCACAGCAATGGTGTTATCTTCAGTGAAAGCGGATTTTGGGCGTCCTTCGCGAGATTTGTCACTAACACTAGTATGTCCACGCTGGAATTCTAAATACCAGCGTTCGACAGTCCGCAGACATGGGGCTTTTCACTGAACACAGATGTTAGCTCTTCAAAACACTGAAGCCGTGTCAGGCCTCTTCTAAAGTTAAAGAAATTATTGTACGAACATTTTCCTTAGAAAGATTCATTTTCGTACGTAACCTGACAGATTCCAATCGACGCTGTGACTAAACAATAGCATTAATCCTAATACTTTAAACTGTTTTGAGATTCAAAATCTAAACACATTCGAATATAGAACAGTTCTAAATTCAAAATTGCCGGGATATATGGAAACGACAGAACTTAAAAGGCATGCCTAGTATAACGCCGCCGTGTTTAGGCTCGTTGGATTTGTCTTGACGAGTACTTTTGATACAGATGGAGTCCAGGGTCTGATGATGCAGCCGGAATGAAGCCACAGAAACGCCTCAACGAAGCATGATATCTTTGTTGTAGTTTTGCTATAAAAGCTTGGTCAGAAAAGGTATTTTTAAATTAAAATTACTTTTTAGTTTGTATCGTTACACAGGGCCTATTCGCTAAAACAATGAACACGTAACGCGGCGCGTTACGATGACTAAATCATAAACACCATTACGCCTATATTCCCTAAGCGGGGGTGGCAGAGGTGTACTTAGTACACCCACTTTTCGACGACGATGTTAGGCCCCAAGAAATAGAGGGCAAGCCTATTGCCATATACCGGGCACAATTACAGACTCCGAATCCATACTGGAGAATTTTTCGTTAGAAAAACTACATTTGTCCGACCAAGGCTTTGAACCCAGGACTTTGTGATCGCTAAGCACATTATTCGCTACTGGATCAACGAGGCAGTCTAGATATAGGCATAATTATTTTGACTTTCGTATAAGTCTTGAATTACGGGCCGACAATACTTTTTATTTTCACACACAACACTTCTGACTTCTAGAATATAGGGTTTAATCAATCTAGTATATCCATCTAGTCCTAGGGGTGACGGTAAACTAGTTACGTACTACTAAAAGTCTTCAATCTTTCCAAGATAGTACTAAAAATATCTAGATAAGTATCAGGCGTATAGAATCGTTTCTCAACACATTTGCAGGAGCCGGCGAGGCGTGTAATGTGAACCGACGGCGACCTGATCATGTCGTCCTCAATCTAAGGACACGTGGCTTCTACAGTAGGATCGATTGTAGAAAAGAACACTTAACCTTCTAAATAAAACAACTCCACATTCTAGAGGCAGAGGTGTAATGAATACACCCACTTTTCAACGACGATGTTAGGTCCCCTGTAATAGGGAGAGAGAAATTGAAATTTATATTCATGGTAAATGTATGTAAATTTCATATTTGTAAATGCACAAAGAATAACTCGTTAGTCTATTGGCAAAGCGCATCGCTTAGTGATCACGAGGTCCTGGGTTCAAATCCTAGGTCGGACAAATGAAGTTTTTCTAACGATTACTTCCCGTACTTAACTTCTGTATGAGTCCGGGGTCTGGAATTGTGCCCGGTATATGGCTATAGGCTCGCCCCCTATTACATGGGACCTAAAATCGTTGGCAAAAAGTGGAGGTACTCAGTACACTTCTGCCACCCCCGCTTGGGGAATATAGGCGTGACCAAGAATAATTCAAAGTATTAATAATTACTAAATTATTACAACTTTCAATTATTCTTAGTGGAAAAGTGGGTGTACTCAGTACACCTCTGCCACCCCGGCTTACTCCGGCTTACTCCCCGTATAGGCGTGACGGTGTGTTTCTAACATCCACAGCGAAACGAATATTTGTGAGTCACACAAATAAGGTTCTAAATTCGAATCGTAGGTCAGATAAAACGTTTCGGTTTTTGTTTTAAATTGCCGCCCTCTCACATTTGGGTGAGGTTGCTTTTCATCAGCCATACTGTACTTATTAAATAGTAACTCTATCTATCTATATCATCACGCCAGATCCCTTGCGGGACAGGCATACATACGTACATAGTAACTCAGCGTAAAGAATATGGGAATGGGATGGCCACATGAAAATTTTCACGTGGTTCAACCGCAGGCTGATACCCTAGATCGTTTCACCCGTGACGTCACAATTAAATCCGCCCGTGAATAATTACGTCATATTAAAAGGTCGGTGCGACGGAACGGATAATAATTAAAATATAACGTAGCAACCCTATTCAGTTACCGTTACCTATTGTAAAATAACACGATAGCGAATTGATATGTAAGTGCAATATAATTATTGCAAAATGTTTAAAAGCAAATCAATTGACTAGTGTGTATAAATTTATATTTTGTAAACGTGCTATTTGGTTATGTTATAATTGCGACCGTACACTTGAGTGTTGAAAACATTCAAAAGTTTTATTAAATACGGTGCTTAAATTTTGATGGATTAAGAGGCCATAATATTCTCGTTTTGACCTGTTAAACACGTAACACGTTGTGTTACGAAAACTTCGTGAAATGATAATTTAATAGACTCCGCTGGCATACAGCATATCATTACACGATCATTTTACGAAGTTATCGTACAGTAAATAATTTTATTGCACTTACCATAATAGAAGATATATATAATATAATATTAGCCCTGTTTAGAAACTGTCCCACCGTTGGGCACGGGCCTCCTCTCAAACTGAGAGGGTTTAGGCTATAGTCCACCACGCTGACCCAGTGAGGGTTGGCGAACTTCACACACCTACGTGAAACTCTTAGGCATACAGGTTTCCTCACGATGTTTTCCTTCACCGTTAAATCAAGGGATGGTTAATTTTTAATACGCACATGCTTTCAAAAAGACAAAGGTGTGCGAGTGGGTTTGAACCAGGGATCTCTGACTTTTCAGACTAACGGTTAAGTACCACTAGGCTATCACTGCTATAGCATAAAATAATATATAAAGTAAAAAGTCACATGTTTGTGAGTGGAGGAAAACAAGAGAGATTTGAAAGGAAAGGATCAGTTGAAACTCTATATTCTCTATTTATCACGCAAGGGATCTGAAGTAACATAGAGATATTTAGATACATTATTCAGACTGCAGTCACGAAAACTTACCAGCCTGGGCCCTTATTCGCTATGACAATTTAAACACGAAACAAGACGTGTTATCAAACATACGTGTTATTGGCGTGGAATGGAATTCTGTATGCCACTGTCAGATTTGAAAACATGACAAGGCTCGTCACACGCCATGTTTCGAACTGTCAAAATAACACGCTCCGCGCTTGCGTGTTATTGAAAACATGTTAAAAACTTGCTAAGGTAGTTCAATGTAAACAAACATTTTTAAATAGTTTTATTGCAATTTAAATAATATATTATGATCATCGCGTCGTCGTCGTAGTAATAAATTATTACTCATAACTAGTGACATTGGAAAATTGTGGTGGCTCATCTATTAAAGTGAACTTCTCAATTTCAACAATAGTGTACACATTTATCTTAAAAATATGGTGTTTTGTTTTAGTTTGTTGTCACAATGAACCGGACGAAAGCTTCTACAGCCCAATTAACATATTTACCCACCCACAGGTGGAATCTGGGTACATCAATTGTTCTCCTCAAGGAAGGTCATCGAGAAATGTGGAAAGACCTAACCTACCAATTAAATGCGTTAGGAGGCCCATTTAAAACTGTGATCATAAGAAACAGGTACGTATCTGCTAAAATAAATGTAACTTTTGTTATTTTATAAAGACAAATAATTTGTGGTGTGCCACATTATTGATTTTGTGGTGAATTAAATATTTGTATCATTGATTTAATTATAGGGCATAGGTGGATGATGTTGACCTTAAATAACATAATAGGCTATTTTTCATTATCAATTTTCATTACAAGTAGAATGTAGGGTTATTATAATGCATTTTCTATTAGTGAGTCTTAATTGTCCATCAAATAATGTGTTGCATATATTATGAAGCACTAATTTTGCATCTAAAAATCATATCTTTCATATGAAACTTCTTTTACAGAATTGCTGATGGTTGAGAAAATTAGAACACCCAAATTGACCCATTCTTGTAGAGAAAGATGTGCGGTGATGTCATCTGTGGTGGGAATTTTTATACTAATGAATGAAAGAAAAATGTTTTTATTTCAATTTGTTTTTCAATTATAGCTGCATAATTATGGTGTGGTAACCTTGGTAGCAAAGTGGAACCATTACTGTGTGGTATACCAAACTGTATAATTTTGAATGTTTGTTGTTCAAATCAAATAAAATAGCATTTATTGTGGTCATAGGTTACAAAGATGGTACGTGTTGTTGTTCTGATGAGGACTTACAAGTTTCCATTTAACAATACCAAATGACTTGCATGTGATTATTGATTTGTTATTCATAAATAAAACTTGTTGATTTACCAATTACTTTTGTTTCATTTATATACATACCTGCCCCGCAGGGGATCTGGCTTGATGATGTTTTTATTATTTTATTTTCTTTATTTATTCTTTAACTTAGATAGATACATAGATTATGTATCTATCTATGTATCTGTGTAGATAGATAGCTAGTAAAGATAAAGATACATAGTAAATAAACTAAATAAAAAAGTATACCTTTTAATTCACTGTATGTATATTTGCAAAACAAACTTTAAAATAAAAAATAAACACCGTCACGCCGGTATTCCCGGAGTGGGGGGCAGAAGGGCATAGGGGCAACTAGGTTCAGGGAGGACCGGCCTCGACTTGGGCTGTTGCTATGGGGGAAGGCATACATTAGGTGTCTCGCCGTGGTGTACATGAAAGAAACTTATCCGCTGGCCAGTGCAGAGATGCACTGGCTAGCGGACAAGGGATTCTTCCACGTCGCCGGCGAGGTCGGTGTCTAATCCTGTGTGTGATATCGGTATCTGATAGGAGGGAAGTAAGGGCATTGTAAGGGTTGCTGAAAATATGGCGCGGGCAGCAATAACGGCTGATAGGAGGCGAGTCAACTGCGTAGGCGGCAGCAGCTAAAAAGGGCTTTTATATAGGTGCGAATAGGTTCAAGGCTGAGATCGGAATGGTGCTAGGTTTATTCTGATTTTTCTTAAGTGGCCAATTTTATGAAAAAACATGGTGTGACAACTAAAGACCCTAAAGTGGTCGGTTCGGACGAAGAGCAAGGATTGGGGAATTAATGAATGAGTAAAATAAACTAATTTTGAACCAATTGTATTGCCTAAAGTTATCACACAATATTTTTATGTAAAATTGACCACTTAAAAAAAGCAGACTATATATATGTGTGGGACAAGTCTTTGTTTGTTTAGGTGTGGGTATAGGTTATTGTTTTTGACATTCGTACGTTCTAAAACTTGGATCTTTGTTTAATGTTAATTAAAGTTGCCTTTTTTATATCTGGCCCTACTTATTTACTTAGTTTTCAATAGACACATTCTTAAAACCATGTTATCAGCACATATAAATATATTTTTACCGAAATTGAATAAGTTGAAACGAATATTCGAAAAACCGATACTTTACCGAAATTAACAGATGTAAGATTATGAACGAATCCAGCGAAATCTCAAATTAAAAATAAACTTGCCGTCGACAACATTCCTTACGGCATACCGAATACCATTTTGTAATTCCACGCGAAGGCTCGTCAAGGAAGCGTGTTTACGTTTACTGCTTGTTATGACGTCACACGTTACTTGCGGGGAATCTCATGTGGCATAGCGAATAAAGGCCCTGATTCCGGAGTCTAGAATTGTGTCCGGTATATGGCAATAGGCTCGCGCCCTATTACATGGGACCTAACATCGTCGGCAAAAAGTGAGTGTACTCAGTACACCTCTGCCACCCCCGCTTGGGGAATATAGGCGTGACGGTGTTTATTTTTATTTATTTATAATTAAATTAATTTTTAGGATGGTTATTTTGAGGTATCGATTTTCTTGAAAATACCTATACTCAGAATCTATACTTAGAATCTACCTATACTCACCAATAGTAATTGGTGAGTATAGGTAGATTCTAAACTGAAATATTCCTTAGAACCGCAACTCATATCTCCACTAACGACAAAAATCTAGCTACCTATAACACCACGTCAGATCCCTTGCTGGGAAGGCAGAGAGTGCAGACCAACCTCTTTGTTCCTCCATTCTCATAGCTCGTCTCATACACGCTCGCCGGTTACGGAGACTCTTGATTTGCACTTCAGATAATACATAATCTATTTGGTCATAGTAAAAATATAGTCTAGGTAAATAAATCGACGATAAAAATAAATAACATATCGTCGGATCCTTCTCAAACGTTCACATGCAAGCACCTACTTTATAAGTAAATTGCTTGTTCAAAGACAATATATCTAATCCCCGAGTCCCCTGACCTCAATGTCCTCACGTCTGTCTCCTGTCCTCGGGACTCGTTGCCCTTAAACTCTATTTAAACAGGTTCACAGATGGCTGGCTCCTTATGAATAGTTGAAAACAACCGCCCATCTGCAGCCACTGTGAACTTTTCACTTCGTTAGCTGCAGAAGAGAACAGATACCTTTAGTGGTTCGATCTCGAGTAATAAGTTTTCTTTTTAAAAAAAGATAAAGACAAGAGAAGCTATTTCTATATTGAGTTCTTAGATTCACGCGAATATTACACATGAAATAAAACTATTTTACGGATTTTATCGCGGTTTATTTTTGATTTTTAGTTCCCGACGTTTCCCTCCCGTGACCATGGGTGCTGCAAAGCACTCGAAACGTCGGGAACTAAAAATCAAAAATAAACCGCGATAAAATCCGTAAAATAGTTTTATTTCAAGCTTTTTCTAACTAAATGGCACCCACTTGATGACAGTGGAATTAGCGGGAATGTTTATCTTTTCGTAGATAATAAAATCTTATGTAAAAATTATAAAAAATTCAAGAATTGTTTAAGCAGCTTTTTTATGTGTGAGTATGAATGATCTACGCTGTTGGCCGCGAGACCTTTACAGCTTCACTGGACAGGACAAGCGTGCAACTACTACTTTCGAGCCAGAAGTGGAAGGGGGAACTAGCTTAAGGGCGCTTCAAGGAGGAACGGCCTCGGCTTGGGCAGTCGCTATGGGTGAGGGCATATACTAGGTGTCTCGCCAAAGTGCTCGGCACCGGCCGGCGGGCAAGGGATTCTTTGACCTCGCCGGCGAGGTCGGTGTCTGATCCTGTGTGCGATATCTGTATCCGAAAGAAGGGATGTAAGTACATCGGGAGGGTCGGTGAGAACAGGTGTGTTTAAACAGCATCTCGATGCACATAAAGGCATACTTTAGAAATAAAATTTAGCGCTCGAACGTGTCACATAGTGGGAAATACCTGGCACAAAATAAGCTAGAGTAAAGTCTAACTTGTGCTACAAAAAAAAATAGTTGCGGTGACTTTTAATACGTATTACACAATCACTCAATGACTTTTCATTCACGAGTATGGACTCTATTTACTAGGCAACAAAATGTAACATGCTTACTCTCTTACCACTAGACACAATAGATTTATATAGATTAGAGGAAAATTTTGGAGCATTTGGAGCAGGAAAAGATATAATAGAACGAGACCAAAACATTTTCCATTACGTCGGAGGACCAGGAAGCAAATATGGGGTGGGATTTCTTGTAGACATACGCTGGAAAAATAACATTAAAGAATTTATACCTTATTCTGACAGAGTAGCAGTACTAAATTTCCAAGTTACGAAGTTACGGAAAAAATATACTCAGTATTGTTCAAATTATCAGCACATCATGACAATGAAGTAAAAGAATTTTATGATTTATTCAACAAAGCTTGCGATGACAACAGAGAAACTTGGACATTGGTAATAGGCGATGTTAACTCCAAAATTGGATGATAATGTTAATATTGTAGGACCACATGGATTAGGAATCAGAAACAGCTGAGGCGAGCGTCTCTTGCAGTTCACTTAGGGCCATGGATTAAGCACAACCAATAGTTATTTTTACAAAAAGTTACATCGTTGATGGACATGGTTGTCTCCAGATAGTGTAACTAAAAACGAGATTGATTACTGTCTTTCTTCAAACAAACAAACTGTAAGCAATTTAAAGGTCCTTATTGTTTCAAATTTAGTTCTGATCATAGACCATTGTGCTTAACAGTTAATTTTAATATGAAAATGAACAGATTAAACATGACAAAAACTTCAATAAAAATAATAAACAAAGCTACATTAATCATTAATGAAAATAAATTTAATATAGAATTACATAACAAATTTAGTTTAGTGGATATGAGCACAGAAAATGTGATAGTTCAATATAACCACATAAAAATGCAGTTAATTCAGCAAGCAAGCAAATAAAATGTATTAAAAATAGAGAAAAGAAAATGACCGATGTTACAAAAACCATGATCGAAAAAAGACCGCAACTAACCTACTACACTTCAGAGTATAAAGTTTTAGACAAGAAAGTAAAACGAAATATAAGAAGACATATCAGGAACTACAACAATAAATTAATTCAGAATACATTAGAAGGAAATAGGTCATTCAAAATAGCTAAGCGACGGATAGATATAGGCCAATCTCATATCACCACTTTAAAAGATACTACTGGGACCAAGCAATTCGATAAAGAGAAAATTCTTCAAATTGGTACTGACTTTTACAGAATTTTATTTTCTCACAGCTCACCTCATCGACAATCTACTAATCCCACTTCCCGATGAAGTTCATCACGTTCTCACGAACTTAAAATATAACAAAAGTCCTGGCGACGATGGTATAACAACTTAAGCCCTAAAAATTGGCAAGCGGTCCCTTTTACCACATCTCACTAAATTTTTTAATATAATTCTAAGTACCTACAGGTATGTTCCCGAAAAATTTTGTTACCCTTATATAATTTTGTTGCACAAAAAAGGAGATAGAACAGATATACAAAATTATCGCCCAATCAGCTTGATATCCCATGTTTATAAAGTTTTTATTAAAATATTAGAGAATAGAATAACACAAACACTCGAAAAACATCAGTCCCCTGAACAAGATGGTTTCTGATCAGGGAACTACCTACCACCTTCACTCTCTCAACATGATTATTGAAAAACACCAAGAGTACAATATTTCGCTGTATTGTCCTACGCGGAGGCGGCCTAAAAAAATGTATCCGATCCTTATGCGAGGATAAATCTTCTAAAAGACGTGCCTATACATGTTGCCAAACAAGATCACCATTCAAATAGGATTGTAACTTGTATCATACCTGGCCTATTAGGAAACCTGTTTTGCGATCCCTACATCCAAGTAACATCTACATACGCGACGTGACAAATATGGGCCATTTGTTCAAATATACGCGTTGGAGATACGAGGTGTTACAAGTTTAGCTCTATTTAGTCGGGTAGAAAGGACATAAATATTCTTAGCAGGAAATTGGATTAAATTCTATATAACACTTATATTAAATTATGTACGACGGAAGACTAGCTTAAGCCGCTTCTCCCACTAGATCAAGTAGTCGCAAATTCAATTTTCTTTATTTGTAAACATTGTCTCTGTGTGACAAATATTTGTTTCGGTCTGGGTATTCGTGCATGCACATTTTGTTTGTAAACGCACTCACGCCACTGGAATAATCCCTAGTGTGGAGCTACATTTTTCAAAAAATCTACGGACTGCAATAGCTTTAGGCAACTAAAAAAAATTATTACTTCGTAAATTTAAGTACGTGGTATTGTTCGTACGTAGAGGCGCTCGTAGCGCTATGCGACCTCTGTATTCTTACCGATCACCAAGGTTAAGCAGCGTTCGACTCGGTCGGCCTGAGATGGGTGACCGTTTGTGGCATTTATATATTTGAGCGTCTCCGTGCTTCGGAAGGCACGTTAAGCCGTTGGTCCCGGTTACCACTTAATGTGGTAGTCGTTAAGCCGAGTTGGAAGCCTTAAAGGCGGCTTGATAAGTTCCAACGGCAGGTGGCCACAAACCTGCCTTGACCAATCCGCACTGGGTCCGCGTGGTTGAGTAAGACCTAACCTCTCTCACCTCGATTTGTGAGAGAAGGCCTTTGCCCAGCAGTGGGCAGTATAGGCTGATATTATTATTATATATTGTTCGTACTTGAAAATTGAATTAAATTGCACATACCATAGCCTTACAACACCTCGGAAATGCAATTTTGGCCAATTTAATATATATATTTTTTGTATGCATTTAAAACATACCTGAATTACACACTAAAAGATATTAATTGAATAAGACGTATTTGTGTGTTTAGTCAATTAATACAATTTCTTGTGCAGTAGAAATAACTACATCAAAAGTGCCAACTGACTACGCAGTCCATAGAATGTAGGTATTTTTTTATATACATAGGTAGTTAGTATGTTACGTAGATAGCTTTTTTTTAGTATTTTATCCCCATAAGGGATCAGGCGTGATTATATAAATAGATAATACGAATACTAGCAGTTTTATCGCGCCTTTGCGGTCGACATCAACGCCACCTACCGGGTTTATGTTACTTATAGATAATGTAGCTTTTTTAACAGTGAAATAATCATTATAATCGGTTCAGTAGTTTTAAAGTTTATTGATTACTAGTTTCCGCCCGCGATGTCGTCCGCGTTCACTTTAGACAGAAACCTTACATTTTCCGGGATAAATAGTATCCTATGTGTTATTCCAGGAAATAAACTACGTGAGCGCCAAATTTTATGCAAATTCGATCAGACTTTTTGCGTGATTGAGTAACAAACATCCAAACATCTAAACATACAAACATTCCCATTTATAACATTATAGAAGGATAGGACAAGTAAACAAAGCTTTCTTGATTGAGCTTCTATATATCCGCAAATATTACTATAGGAAAGAACCTGTTGGATCTCTGTACTCTCTGCCTACCCCGCAAGGGATCTGGCGTGATGATAAAGTTAGATAGATAGAAATAAAACTATTTTGATATACTATATACTATAAGTTCCCGACGTTTCGAGTGCTTAAGTGCTTAAAATGAACCTCGATATAATTTAAAAAGACTTATTTCAGATTTTGCTTCTTTAAAATGTTAGTATAGACGAAATCAGAGATGGGCAAAATGTAATCAGATTAATGACTAACCAACCACGCTTAAGGAGTATAGGCGTGACGGTGTATTAATGATTAGCGATTACAATTACATTTTATGATCTTAAACGATTAGGATACACTTTTAACCTTGAACCAAGATTGAATATTATAAAATGCAATTGTAATCATTAATCTGATTTTATTTTACCCATATCTCTGTACGAAATAAATTGATCGCGGAATCTAAGAACTTATATTTTTGGTTATTTTATTTCAACACCAATTTATTTTTATGAATGATACTCTTTATTCGGCAAACAGTCCAGCTTACTAAGGTTTACCCTCGGTGTTTGTAGGGTTTGTTGGTACAACGCAAACAGTCCGATCGGCAGCAGGTAGCGCCCAGAAGGTAGACAAGGAAGGTATTAAAAATTATAAACTTGAAAGGGTCTCAATTGATTTATATTTATATAGGTATTATTGCTTTTCAGTTATAAATTATTTTGATATTTCATCGAAATGGGGTCTTTGACGTATTTTATATATATTTATTCTTTATTGTACACATATGTTATGTTAACAAAAAACAATTTTACGGAAAGTTTATGTACAAAGGCGAGCTTAACTCAATATTGAGTTTTCTTCCAGCAAACCTTAGAGCGATAGAGAGATGAAAATAGAGTAGAGGATAGCAAGTGTACCTACAGTAGAAATTAATAGAATATCCTAAACTAACAATATATATTATACAAAATATTACACTAACATATAAATCTAACTAAATAGTACTAAATATACATACATACATAAATATAATAAAATATAAATAAATATATGCAAATACATATATGTTAATATTATATACTGATAAATATAATTCATGACGACAGGAAATGTTCTTTAGTTCTCTTCTTGAACACGTCCAGTGAGATGCTACTGCGGATGGAATGCGGGAGTAAGTTCCACAAGTGCACCGCGTAGACAGTAAAAGAACCACTATAACGGCTAGAAGTGTGATTAGGATTACGGAGAAGAAGGGAAGTAGATGTGCGACAGGGCTTTCCCCTAGGGACTAGAAATTCAAAACGTTCCTTGAGATATGCTGGTGAATTGGGATTGTGGAGAACAGAAAAGAGAAGTGAAAGGACGTGAGTATCTCGACGACGCCGAATAGGCAACCACCTCAATTGCGCTCGAAATTCCGACACATGGTCATATTTTCGCAGTCCAAAAATAAAACGGATGCACAAATTTTGAAGTCGTTCGAGTTTATTGAGGAGCTCCTCCGTCGCGTCCAGAAAACACACATCAGCATAGTCCAGAAGGGGAAGCAGAAGAGATTGAGCAAGAGTTATTCTAGTCTGAAAGGGCAGGAACTTTTGGAGCCGTTTGAGAGACTGGATATATTCTTCTGCTTACTTCCGCAATATGAACATTCCACGAAAGATGGCAATCAATATAGATTCCTAGATTTTTGACACTTTTGGAATAAGCTATAGGAACGGAATCGTACAATACTGGTGGAAGCAAATCGTGATTCATAAGTTTATAGTAGTATCTGCCACCAATAATGAGCACTTGAGATTTTGTAGGATTGACTAACAGACCAAAAGTTTTAGCCCACTCGTTGATATTTTTTAGATCATTATTGATGGCTTCAATGGCCTCAGGGAGCTCGTCGATTTTAAAATGACGATAGAGTTGCAAATCGTCTGCATAGAGATGATACTGTGAAGATAAAATTGTAGTGATGGCGTTAATGAAAACCGAGAAGAGAAGAGGAGAAAGAACACCACCTTGGGGAACTCCAGCAGTCAGATTACACCACTCTGAGGAAGCCTCTTTGTAGCGGACCGACTGTGAACGACCCCGAAGATAAGAGTTAAACCATTCAGTTACAGAAGACGACACATTCAGGGATGATAAGATCCCTAGGAGGATGTCAAAATCAACTGAGTTGAAAGCACTGCTAAAGTCCAATAATACCAAAATGGTAAGGAGTTTATTCTCCATAGCCAAGCGGATGTCATCAGTGATTTTTAAAAGCGCCGATACAGTACTATGGCCAGGACGGAACCCAGACTGGTATGGACTTAGCAGGCAGTTAGAGGAGAGATAACAAACCAGTTGATCATGAACAACACTCTCAAGTACCTTGGACAGGATAGGTAAGATGGAAATTGGACGAAATTGGGATACAGCGTATTTTATCCGATTCTTCAGAACCCTAAACAGATATATGACATTTTGTATTATCAATCTGTCTCTATCTGTCCGCGCTCGGGGTTTGTCAGCGTTCTATGGAGCGTAGTATCCTTAATATTAAACTTACCGACCATGTTAGAAACACCACACTACGCTCCATAACGCAAATTGGCGACGCATGTCAAAAAGCCGCCACGCTCAAGTGGGACTGGGCCGGACATGTCTGCCGCATGGCGAGCTACCAATGGTCCAAAACAACTACTGACTGATCCCCACATAACAAGAAAAGGCAACGCGGTAGGCCCAGAAGGAGATGGTGGGATGAACTGAATGCATTTTTACAGAACTGGCCTGAGATGGCAAATGATAGGCGACAGTGGAAAAAGTAGAGGGATGCCTTTGCCCGGCAGTGAGACAATATTGGCTTTTAATATCAATAATAAAATCTTTCTATCTATCTACATCACCACACCAGATCCCTTGTGGGGTAGGTAGAGGGTACAGAGTTCCAACAGGTTCTTTTCTTACATACCTCTCTGACATTTTCCACTCTCATAGGTCGTCATATACACGCTCGCTCGTTACGGACACTCTTGACTTGCCCTTCAGATAAGACAAAGTCTATTTGGTCACGGTAAGATAGTCTAGGTCTTCTCCGGTACCTGCATCCTTCCACTTTCGCACTGTTTTTGTTTTGACATATTTGGTATTAAATAAACAAATATTCTAATTAAATGAAACCATTACGAAGTGAAAATAGTCTTGGGAATATTCCCAAAATGGTAGAGATGCACTTTGTTCCGGGCACAATTTCAGACTCCGGATTGCTACTGATGAATTTATTCAATAGAAAGACACACTTGATTTGAGTAAAGCTTCAAACCCAGGCCCTCGTAACCGCCACTTCCATTATGAGCTACTCCTAAAGACAAATTTATTTATTTTTAATATAAAACGGAGCCTCACGCTATGATTTATTCTTGTGTGGGGTGCGTTCATAAATATAAAAATTCACATACACGAATACCGAGACCGAAAAAAAAACTTGTAGGACACACAAAGATATGTCCCGTGCGGGAATCGAACCCGCGACCATTCGACCAAGTAGGCGGAGCGGCTTGAGCCCTTAATCACTACGCCAAATCGTCTGTCAAAATTACTTTCTATTAAAGCAACTAATCTATTTTATTCACACAAATGTGTTTTTTCATTTCTTTATGTTGTATTTGATCCTTCAAATAACGTTTATCTGATGAAAAATCTGCCCTAAGTAGTGCCTATAAAATAAAACTATTATCTGGATTTTATCGCGGTTTATTTTTGATTATTAAGTTAAGACTTTAAGTTAAGGTTTTGGATTTAATTTTAAAATTACCGGATCCTAAGATCCAAAACCAAGCATAAAAAAGGCTTCAAGACACCGTAAGCTCATTCTGCGTAGATCAGACCAACAAACATTATAATAATTAAGAAGTTTGAGGGTACCCTGAAACAACTATACCTTTTGGAAGTCTAACGCCTTAGTCCTTCCCGTGAAAATGGGTACTGCAAAGTAATCGAAACGTCGGGAACTTAAAAAACAATAATAAACCGCGATAAAATCCGAAAAATAGTTATTTCATGTGTCATATTCGCATAAATCTAAGAACTCAGTAAGTGCCTACCTATTTATCTATTGAGGTACAAGATTGACCTAGGTAAGGTCTGGGTACTGAATAATAGCTACTATACAATTAGTACAAATACGATAATTTATCATCATCTCAGCCTATAACCGTCCACTGCTAAACATAGGACTCCCCAATCGCTCTCCAGCGGTCCGATGCCACCTGCATCCAACAACTTCCTGCAATCATTACGTTAAAAAAATATATCATCATCTCAGCCCATACTTGTCCACTGTTGAACATAGGCCTCCCCAATCGCTTTCCAGCGTAACCGGTCCGATGCCACCTGCATCCAACGACTTCCTGCGATTTTCACAAGATCGTCGGTCCATCTGGCAGGCGGTCGTCCCACGCTGCGCTTGCCAATACGTGGTCGCCACTCTAGAATCTTTCTGCCCCAACGCCCGTCCGATCTACGCGCTATGTGGCCCGCCCATTGCCACTTCAGCTTGCTAATCTTAAGGGCTATGTCGGTAACCTTGGTTCTTCTACGAATCTCTTCATTCCTGATTCGATCGCGTAGAGAAACGCCGAGCATAGCTCTCTCCATAGCTCGCTGAGCAACTCTGAGCTTTTTTATGAGACCTATTGTAAGAGACCACGTCTCTGATCCATATATCATCACTGGTAACACACATTGACTGAAAACTTTAGTCTTAAGGCACTGAGGTATTTTGGATGAGAAGATATTGCGCAGTTTCCCGAACGCTGCCCAGCCGAGTTGGATTCGTCGATTGACCTCTCTCTCAAAGTTGGACCTTAGGTAGGACCGGACTACCTGTCCCAGGTAAATGTATTCGTCGACAACTTCAAGAGTAGAGTTCCCAACGGTGAGTGCGGTGGGTACGACATGGACGTTAGACATTATTTTGGTTTTGTCCATGTTCATTTTAAGACCCACTTCTTGAGATACTCTGTTGAGGTCACCGAGCATTCGTCCTAGATCTTCCAGCGACTCCACCACGACCACAATGTCGTCGGCAAATTGAAGGTGAGTGATGTATTCGCCATTGATGTTGATGCCAAGTCCTTGTCATTCCAAGAGCTTGAAGGCGTCCTCTAAGGTGGCCGTAAACAGTTTCGGAGAAATGACGTCTCCCTGTCTTACTCCTCTTTTTATGGGGATCGCCTTCGTGCACTGTCCCTGTACTCGGACTGACATGGTGGCGTTATTATACAAGCACTTCAACACTTCGATGTACCGATAGTCAATGCGGCATCGCTGGAGAGATCTAAGAACCGCCCAAGTCTCGATCGAATCGAAGGCTTTCTCATAGTCCACAAACGCCAAGCATAGTGGCCGATTATACTCCTCGGTCTTCTGTTTAATCTGCCGCAGCGTATGTATGTGGTCTATGGTACTAAAGCCTTTCCGGAAACCAGCTTGTTCGGGAGGCTGGAAGTCATCAAACCTGCGTTCGAGACGATTCGTAATGACTCTCGAAAACAACTTATAAACATGGCTCAGCAGTGTGATGGGCCTATAATTCTTCAGTAAAGTGTTATCACCTTTCTTGAAAAACAGCACCACCACACCCCTGTTCCATGCTTCCGGCGTTTTCTCTTCGAGCAAGACGGAATTATACAGCCTCTAAAGGACTTTAAGTACTGGCGTTCCGCCCGCTTTCAGAAGCTCTACGGTAATTCCGTCTTCGCCCGGCGCTTTGTTATTTTTGAGTTGTTTGAGAGCCATCCTAATCTCGTACAGGCTGATGTCCGGGATATCTTCAGTGTAGTGTCGGGTTAGCTTGGCTCTTGGGTCTTTTACCAAGTCAACAACTGGTTCAGCTACTGAGGTATACAACTGCCCATAGAACATCTCTATCTCCCTGAGCACCTCCGACCTATTCGACGTTACGTTTCCATCCTCCATCTTCAGCTTCGTCAACTGGCTTTGCCCAATAGACGCGTCTCTTGCGAACACTTTAGAGCCCTTGTTCTGTGCTATGGTCTCCTCAATACGCCTTGTATTGAAAGACCGTAAGTCTTGTCGCAAGGACTTCAATATCTGTCCATTGAGCTGCCTATAGGACTTAGCATCATCGGAGGTTTGGAGCGTTATGGATCGTCGCTCAGCCATGAGGTTTCGGGTGTAGTTGGATAGTTTTTGAGGTCTATTTTTACGGTGGGGCTTAAAATACTTGGACCCGACCGTATGGACAGTCTCTACCAGCCTGTTGTTGATTTCGTCCACTGATGCGCTGCTGTCTAGCAATTCGAAGCGGTTTGCCAATTCGAGTTGAAAGTTCTCGGGGTTTTGGATATGTGCATTACAAGGTCGGAGCGTAGACTTCATCAGACGCGATCTTTCCATTTTGACATTAATATCTAATGTGCCTCTGACCATTCGGTGATCACTGCCGGTTTTTACCCTGTGGATCACGGAGACATCATTAAATATTTGTCGCTTGGTGCTCATTATGAAGTCTATTTCGTTTTTGGTGGAACCATCAGGGCTCATCCAGGTCCATTTCCTATGAGGCGGCTTCTGGAAGAAAGAGTTCATCATAAAGAGTCCCTCCTTCTCCAGGAATTCGGCCAGCCTCTGACCCCTCGGGTTGCGCTGCCCATATCCAAATTGCCCCACTCTCAACTCATCATCGCCCCGTTTGCCCAGCCGCGCATTGAAGTCACCCATAACCACTGTAAAGTGTGTTTTGGAAGTATGTATGGCTCTACTAATGTCCTCATACATAACTTTGACATCATCATCTGAGTATGTCGAGGTCGATGCGTAGACCTGTATGACCTTCAGCGAATATCTTTTGGATATTCTGAGTATCAGGTACGCTACCCTGCTCGACACACTAGTGATGGACACAACGTTGTCTATGAGTGACTTGTGGACGATAAATCCGACACCACCTTGGGACTGCTGTTCGCCCTCCCGGTAGTAAAACAAGTTGCCGGATTTTAAGGTTATCGTGTCCTCGCCCTTTCTTCGGACCTCCGATAAACCAACAATATTCCACCGCAACTTGTTTATCTCTTCTTCCAGCTCAACAAGCTTCTCATCTGTCCTCAAAGTGCGTGCGTTGTATGTCACCAGGGCCAATTTTCGTTTTTGGTGGTAGCCGAATCTCTGCCGGAGATTCTTAGCACCCCTTGTCCTGTCGTTACCATGGCTGCTACCGTGGCCAGGACGATCAGGACTGCCGGGGACTAGGGGCCTGGTTTTCTTCTTTTCTTCTATAATAGTGATTGGGGGGATTTGCCATACTCGCGACGCTTGGCAGGCGGGTTGGCGAGCGCAGTTTTCGATCGCAGAAGTGTTAAGAGAACGCTGCTGCCCATTCCCTAGTTTTCCCTTAGTCGCCTTGTACGACACCCGATGGGATGAGATGGGTTGGTCCTATTCTAAGCCGGGAACCACGCGGCTAATTCTAAGCCGGGAACCACGCGGCTAAAAAATATATACTGGGTCTTTAAACTCAAATAATTTATTTTGCATAAGCCCTGCGGGGGTACTTACAAATTGTCAGTCTATCAGACTGTCTGCCTGTTCTATTAAGCTACGATCGGAACGCGGCCTCCACTAAGAACATCCGGCGAGAAACTCAGCGGGCTTATCGTTTTAATTCTCTTACTCTTTCTTTAGCTAGATGGACCGACGACCTCAAAAAGGTCGCTGGGACAGACCGGATGCGGAAGGCGGAGGACCGTGTGCAATGGCGCGTGTTAGGAGAGGCCTATGTCCAGCAGTGGACTGCGATAGGCTGATTGATTGATTGATTGACTCTTTTTTCGATGTATTTATCATATCGGGTGAGATTTTTTTTTAGATTACAATAAAATAGTTAAAAGCTAGCTCCAGTGTGATGCCTTACTATATGAGACTATAGTATTTTTCATGGAAGATGGGTACTGTGACAGTTGTAAGGGCAATAAGAGGCATGACCGATTTCTATACTTAGGGTTTTATGCCTTAATACCATTGAATTAAATATTAATTTCATTTGGCACTAAGAACGGTCACTATCCATCTTATGTGAAAAATATTATAATGATCTTATTCGTAAAGAGTAAGTGTATAAAGGATTCCGGATGAACCAGTCCCCAGACCAGCAGCATTCCAATAGAGTACAGAGAGACTATTGGAATACAGATTACCATTACACGATAATTTCACGAACATATCGTAACGCGTGGTTTTATCATCGCGAATAAAGGCACCTTTTTATTTTACAATATCCATTACTGAACAGGAAATTATCTCAAAACTAATTTAGCTGTGTAAGCATTGTACAAATTTTGTTCAAATATTATTCCGTGAGGCAAGAAAAAAGTCTCGAAAGCTTAACGTAGATTATGAGAGTTTGAATAAAAACGAAGATATTAATTAAAAAGTTGTTGAGACCGCGTTCTTGCGAACAAAGTATAATATTTATGTTGAAGATAATTTGATAGAGATATTTATAGAAAGAATGTCGGAAAAAACATCAACACCCCTATATTCCCCAAGCAGGAGTGGCAGAGGTGTACACCCACTTTTCACCACTGATATTAGATCCCATGTAATAGGGGGCAAATCAACACACTTGATCAAAAAGCAGTCAATGTTGCGAAAAAGAATGACAAAATAGATGTACATGCAAAAGTGTAAGGATGTAAGTGCCAGAGAAGACCTAGACTATCTATCATCTATCCATCTATATCATCACGCCATATACCTTGCAAGGTAGGCAGAGAGTACAGATTTTCAACAGGTTCTTCTCTTACAGACCTCTCTGGCTTCCTCCACTCTCATAGTTCGTCTCATACACGTTCGACGGTTACGGAGACTTTTGATTATATATCATCATGACCAAACAGTTTATGTCTTATCGGGAGGGTAAGTTAAGAGTTTTTCTTCGTAACCGGCGAGCATGTATGAGACGAGCTTTGAGAGTGGAGGAAGCCAGTGCGGCGGATGGCGGACGGCCCTACTGTGTGATTCGATTGGCAGCAGGGCGAGCGGTCAGACGTATCGCAGAGCAGCTAACATCACTGCATTCCATGTGACAATATTAATCTTAAATTATTGCGAGCATCTTCTGATATTTTGCTACCAAAGTCTGGATATCAAGGAAGATCAGTGTACCGGACACGAACCTAGAGTTATTTCAAGATTTCCTTTATGTTCGGACACCGTCCGGACGACTATGAAAACGAAGACCGTTACCAGCATCGAAACGGCCATCCCGAAAACATAAACCACGATAGATGTGTAGATTCTGTAACATCACGCCAGATCCCTTGCGGGGTAGGCAGAGAGTACAGAGTTCCAATAGTTTCTTTCCTTACATACCTCTCTGGCTTCCTCGACTCTCATAGTTCGTCTCATACACGCTCGCCGGTTACAGAGGCTCTTGACTTTTCCTTCAGATAAGACTCGGTTTACTTGGTCGTGGTAAGATAGTCTAGGTCCTCCCCGGTACCTGCATCCTTCCACTTTCACATTGTATATCGGTTTTGTAATTCTTTCCTCTGGCATTCTTACTATATGCCCGAACCAACGGAGCATGCTCTTTCTCATTTTTACACCGATGCTATCTTTCATACCTACTCGTTTTCTTACCACGCTGTTGCTAATGCGGTCGGTCAGCTTCACTCCGCACATCTTCCGCAGAGCTCGCATTTCTACCGCATTTATCCTACTTAAATTCTCCTTCTTACCTACCCAGCTCTCGCTACCATATAACAGCGTTGGGACAAGAACTCCGTTATGTATGACCAGCTGCGCCTTAAAGCTTAAGTGCCGTCTCCCAAGTAGCTTTCCGATCGGACCATTCACTCTGTTCCCTGCACTCACTCTTCTCTCTATGTCAGCGGTGTATTTCCCATCCTTATTGAAGGCGCAAGATATACAAACTCATTCACTTGTTCCAGCACATCGTTACCAACCACAATCCTAACATTCATTCTGGTTTCTTCCCTTTCAAAAACCATGTATTATAGAATATAACATACATACAAAAAAAAACGTACAGTCGAATTAACAACCTCCTCCTTTTTAGAAGTCGGTTAAAAAGTAGCGCATGATGAGGTTTGTGATTACAATATATACTGGATTAAAAAATATCTAATTCCGATGTTCTATCGATGATTCTTTGTTTCTTTAAGGGATCTAAAATTGTGCCTGATATAATGGCAAAACACTGATTAAATGGACTGACTGCCAAATTGGTCTAGTGGCGAACAATGTGCTTTGCGCCCTAGATTCAAATCCTAGGTCTGACAAATGTAGTGTTTCTATCAAAAAAATCCCAGTATCAGTCCTGAGTCCGGAATTGTGCCTAGTATATGGCATAACACATATTACATGGGACCTAACATCGTCGGCGAATAGTGGGTGAACACAGTATACCTCTGCCATGTCAGCCTGGTGAATTAACGCGTGACGTTTTTTATAATGGCAATAGCTCGCTCCCTATTGGGTACTAATATCGCGGACAAAATGTGGGTGTTCATAGTACACTTTTACTACCTCTACTTCGGATTTCTCAACGTAAGCAACAACGCTATACAAAAGCAGCGATAATAGCCTATAATAACACAGGCCAAAAAAAATATATTTTTTTTGTGCAGCTCTGTTTGTGCCTATGGTCCATAAAGTAGGTAATGTACAATATATTGTCATACGTTTTTTCTACTCATCAGCTCTAGTTTACCTTCTACTCTCATTTGATTTTTTCCCGGTCTTTTTCGTAAATAGTAATTATTACTATAACATCGATAAAGTTTATGTTACTATATCATTATGACTAGTACGTCCAGATGTTGTGTTAACAATCCTGATAAATTTTGTTATGTTTGTCGTGAATACATACTAAAAGATCAGCGTAAATCGATAACAGACACGGTGAATCGTCTGTATTTTGCTTACTTCAGTATTGAAATCCGACACCAAGATAAAGTGTGGGCACCTCATAGTGTATGTAAACTATGCGTTAAACATTTGCGACAATGGGAGAAAGGGACACGTAAGTCTTTGAAGTTTGGAGTGCCTATGATATGGCGAGAACAAAAAAATCATTATGACGACTGTTACTTTTGTATGACTAATTTATTTATTTATTTATTTATTTAAAGTAGCTACACCATCAACTTAACACTAAACATTTAAAATAAAATAAAAAATACAACAGGAATGAGACAAAGTGCTAAATCTCTACAGGTGTATACAACATTTTCAAGAAATAAATCTATAACTAATATAGTGGGCATCAACAAAAACAATCGCCGTTAATGGAAATACCCTAATATTTCTTCAGCACAAAGACCTACTCCGCATTCAGAAAATCTTCCAATACCAGCTTTTTACCAGGTAGTGCAGCAATCTCAGGAGGAAAAAGGTGAAATACCTATTTCTTCTCAAGTAGATGATGACTTTGAATACTGCGGAAACACATCAAATCCTAAGCTATTTTCGCAGAATGAGCTTAATGACCTCATCAGAGACTTTGATCTTTCTAAGGAACGTGCTAAGCTACGAGCGTCCAGATTAAAAGAAAAAAATTGCCTTTCTTCAGTTGTTCGAGTGTCTACATATCGCACGAGAGAACGACGCTTAATACAGTTTTTTTCATCTGATAAAAAATTTGTGTATTGCTGTAATGTTAGTGGTTTGCTGATTCATGGGTTTGACGATCTATCAGCCCAATGAATGGCGTCTCTTTATTGACAGTAAGTAGTAAATGAAGTCTCATAGCAGTTCTTCTACATAATGGAAATAAATATGCTCCCGTTCCAATAGCTCACTCAACATCTGTGAAAGAAGAATATGAGGTAATTTCAATTCTTTTACAGAAAATAAAATATTTTGAACATAACTGGGTGATCTGCGTCGACTTGAAGATGGTTAATTTTTTATTGGGTCAACAGAGTGGTTATACTAAATACCCATGCTTTATTTGTCTCTGGGACAGACGAGCCAAATCACACCATTGGACTATGAGAGATGCTCTTGTTGTCGGAGAAAGAAATGTTATAAATGAACCCTTAGTTTCAAGAGAAAAAATCATTCTTCCGCCATTGCATATAAAAATAGGGCTGATGAAACAGTTCGTTAAGGCTCTCGACAGAAACGGTCAATGTTTTCAGTTTATTTCACAGAAATTTCCTGGTTTAAGTACTGAAAAACTAAAAGCAGGTATCGTTGATGGACCTCAAATACGTCAGTTAATGAAAGACACCACTAATTTTGAGATTTCTATGAATGATCTGGAAAGGCTTGCGTGGAAATCTTTTGTAACAGTTGCACAAAATTTCCTCGGCAATCATAAGTTTGATAACTATGTGGAATTAGTAGAAGAAATGCTGGTTCGTTGACTGTAAGATGAGTATAAAATTACACAATAGTCATCTAGATCAATTTCAACACTATTTAGGAGATTTAAGCGAAGAACAAGGAGAATGTTTTCACCAAGACATAAAACCGATGGAGAATAGATACCAAGGAAGGTGGGACACCCATATGATGGCCGACTATTGCTGGGGAATCATGCGAGATTACCCACGTCAGTCTCATTCCAGCAAATCACTTAAAATGCAATTTCTTGATGTTTAATACCAATTAAATATTTTTCTTTTCTGAAAACTGTATTTTTATATCTCGGGAACTCGAGATGATTGAAAAAAACCGGTAACATTTTTGATATCACCATGTAAGACATACTTAAAATCAGGTCTAAAATTCCTGGCACCAAAATCGTTGTAGGCCTGTAATAATTATAGGCCTGGCGTACATTTTTATTGGCTTAAAAGTAATGGCAATGTCTCATTGACACCACGGAAAAAGTGTCCAAAATGTGATCCTCACAAAATTGTCGATCGAACTTTAAGCACTGATGATCTTTAAGACGAGTTCTCTATCAACTTGGCTGTTGCTAAAATGATTATATATTCTTTGGCCTACTTAACGAATAGCTACATAATTTACAGTTTGTTTCGTCAAGCCAGGCGTGTCTTAAAGTTTCATTACTAAGCACAGAACAGTCCAAATTATTAGACTCTCAATCGCCATATAATAAATCTTAATCAACAAAATCTTGTATTTTGCATAGACGGCACTAAAGGAGGCTTCCGTAACAACCACTGAAAGCGAGAAATTAAAATTACAGCATCAGTAAATTTTATTTCTCGATTTCAGTTTGGTGCATCAGACAATTTAAATTTCTTCGTTTCAATGACTATTACTTATATGTAGTAATTATTTTAAGAATATTATAAAACATCTTTAGAATATTAGATCAATATTAAACTTGATTTACGCATTTTAATAAACTTTGATAAATTACCACCTGTATAATGTTCGGGAACAGATGCCGTGGTGAAAACGAGATACGATTTTTGTAGGACATTTTAAGTAGAAAGAAAAAAGAAAACCATTTTATATATTGAGTTCTTAGATGCACGCGAATATTACACATGAAATAAAACTAGTTTTATTTCAAATTTATCTATCCATAAATAAAAGCGAACAAAGTGGAAGAAAACAAAAAAATTAAGAATAAAGAAGAACAAGGCAATTAGCGTGTGCCCGTTACAAAATGGCCTCCACTCACCATTACACTGGTTACACAACCAAAGCCCTCATTAGCTATGACCAATTAGAAACGTAACGCGGGGTGTTACGATAACTTTGTGAAATGATCATTTAATGGTTCTCCAGTGGCATTTATTAAATTTTAGGTCGGACAAAGTATATATTTTCGATATTTTATTTTATTTATTTAGGAACACCAACATGACATACAATAATAACAATAAAAAACTAGAATAAATGAAAACTTAAGCTAATTGTTGTCATACTGAGTTCTTAGATTTACGCGACTATTACACATGAAATAAAACTATTTTTCGGATTTTATCGCGGTTTATTTTTAAGTTCCCAACGTTTCGAGTCCTTTGCAGCACCCATGGTCAGGGGAAGAACTGAGGTGTTAGACGCCCGAAAGGCATAATTGTTCCGGGGTACCCTCAAACTTCTTAATAATTTTTGTTGGTCCGATCTACGCAGAATGAGCTCACGGTGTCTTGAGGTCTTGCAGTGTTATACTTGGTTTTGGATTTGATTATATTAATTACCGGATCCCAAGTCGATGGAAGCACCCAGCTATCTTCTCTATTCAAATTAGGATATTTTGTCATTTCAATAGCCTCGCGAACCATCCTTGGTAGAAATCAGTGTTCTTTCACGAGGATTTGTGGTCTATCAAATCTGATGTTAGTATGGGTGCGGTCAAGGACATGTTCACAGACTGTAAACTTCTTTAACAGCAAAACACCGTCGCTTAAACCAATATCAGTCTGGAGTGTGGCATTGTGGCTGAGATAATGGCAATAGACCATTTACATTGGACCTAATATCGTCAGTAAAAAGTGCCAAGCCCAAGCAGGGGAGGTAGAGGTGTACTATGTGCTGCTGCCACTCATGCTTGGGTAATATAGGCGTGACACTGTTTATGTTTTATAATTTAGTGTATTGTAAGTCTATTCATTAAGGCTGGTCTCTGATATAGAGACGCATCCAGCCTCGTCTACAGAAACATGTAAGGTAAGTGAACTGTACGCAAGTATGCGAGGATGAGAACTTGTAGGGAGTCCCCAGCCGGGGATTACGGCACGCGCATACTTAACGCAGCTTAATGTTAACTAGCGCTAATGACGTGAATAAGTGACGGGTAAAGATGTGAAGGAATTAGGTAGGCACTTCTCAGAATAAATATATATAATAACACATAATCACGCCAGATCCCTTGCGGGGTAGGCAGAGAGTACAGAGTAAACACTCTGCACCTCACGACTCGCCAGTTCGGGCCCGGCGTGATGGGTGGCGGCCCCCATCGCCGCTTCCACCTGTGTTCGTACCGACGGGGGCGGGCCGGTACGCGTCGCCTCGGGGGACGCCCTAGCCCGCACTGCGGTACCTCTTCGGTCCAAGATTGCAGCCATAATGACTGGCAGGGGTCGCGACGAGCACGCTCTTGGACAGCAAATAAATATATATATATATATCCGCATATACGGCCTTCTCTCACAAATCGAGGTCAGAGAGAGATTAGGTCACACTCTACTACGCAGACCCAGTTGGTTGAAGCAGGTTTGTGGCCACCTGCTCCTGGAACTTATCAAACCGCCTTTAAGGCTTCCAATTTGGTTTAACGGCTGACACATTTAGTGGTAACCGAGGTGTGCCCGGATAGAGACGCTCAAATACGAAAATACCACAGTCGCACAGCGCTATGAGCGCCTACTAATCTATAATACCTTCTTTTTCTTTTTTTTTTTCTATTTTTTTTAAATACGTAGTGTGGGGCACCACTAGGATTATTCCTGTGTCGTGGGTGCGTTTACAAACATGAAAATTCACATACGCAAATACCCAGACCGAAACAAATAATTGTGGATCACATGAATATAATAAATAAAATAAAATATTTGTCCCGTGCGGAAATCAAACCCGCGACTAATAAACACAGTGGGCGGAGCGGCTTAAGCTACTTAACTGGCTTACTGACTTAACTTACTGCGTTTTATTAAAGTGATTTCGAGTTTTACATTCATAAACTACTAATATATATTTTTGGTATTTGAAACATTTTGGGAACATATTGGTTTTTGCAACATAGTTTCGCATCTAGTCTCATCTTCAGACACATTAAAGGTATGTAAACTGTGCGCAAGTATACTAGGGTGAGAACTTGGAGGAAATCGCCAACCGGGGATTACGGCGCGCGCTTACTTAACGCTAACTTGCACTAGTGTCGCAACTTAAGTTACGTGTAATGATGCGACGGAATCAGGTTAAACACCTCTTAAAATAAGCATTTCTATTTTAGTCGCTACAAGAGTTGGACCAATGACCTAGGGAGGTCACCGCCACCGCATTAATTTTTTTTTTATAAACTTAGCCTACACTAGAATTTAGAATAATATAAGCCCTGTTAGGCAACTGTCCCACTGATGGGCACGGGCCTCCTCTCAAACTGAGAGGGCTCAGGCCATAGTCCAAGACGCTGGCCCAGTGCAGGTTGGCGAACTTCACACACCTTCGAGGAACTCTAAGGCCTGCAGGTTTCCGCACGATGTTTTCCTTCACCGTTAAAGCAAGTGATAGTTAATATTTAATACGCACATACTTTCGAAAAGACAGAGATGCGTGCCTGGGTCTGAACCCGATACCTCTTACTTTGCAGTCCAACGGTCTAACCACTAGGCTATCACCGCTTTAGTAAAACTATTTTCATCATATTTTGCGGGTCAAAAGAAACAAAGCTACAGATACTTTCATTTTTTTTGAAGCCTGGAACCCTTGAATATCTAGTAGAACTACATGATACAAAGTACTCACCGTTCCCAGCTGAGCCGCCTAGGTGTGTCGACAGCGCCATCTTCTGGGGCGCCACGCACCCCCTGCGTCAGTAGCCGGGCGAGCCTCGATCCCGCACTCGAGCTCCCCGTGCTAGATACTGAGCCACGAGGAGTTGGTACTCTGCAACAAAATCATTTTTTCATTAAAAAAATACACACCGTCACGCCTATATCCCCAAACGAGGGTAGCAGAGATGTACTGTGTATGGGTATACAACTTTTGGCCAACGATGTTAGGTCCCATGTTATAAGGGGCGAGCCTTTTGCCATATACCGGGCACAATTCTAGACTCCGGACTGACATTGAGTATTTTTAACCGACTTCTAAAAAGGAGGAGGTTCTTAATTCGACTGTATGTTTTTTTTGTACTCGTATGTATGATACGCGATCATTCCGCCAATTATGAATCGATTTTGTAAATTCTTTTTGCATTGGGTTCAGTATAGCTCCAAGGGGATCCCATTTTTTTTATACATGAACGCCATCGTTTATTGTGCTGTTGTTTAATGATGTTAATAAAACTTATTAGTTCACTTAGTTCATTTGTCCTACGATACAGGACGTCGTGATTGCAAACCACATTATTCGCCAATAGACCACCAAAGCAGTCAACGCAGGCAACGTGGACTGTCACAAAATATTATTCGATTTTAAAGATGGCGGACGGACATTATTTCATTTGAGACAGTGATGGGTAAAATGTAATCAGATTAATGATTAACCACCCACACTTGGGGAATATAAGTGTGATGGTGTATTAATGATTAACGATTACAATTACATTATGTAATCTGCAACGAGTACGATTACACTTTTAATCTTGAATCATGATTGAATATTACAAAATGATTGAAACTCTGATTTGAGACGGCATGGTTTAGTAATTGAAAACTTAAGCCGCTCCGACTTCTGGATCTAGTAGTCGCGGATTCGATTCCTGCATGGTACAAATCTTTATGAGACTCACAAATATTTGTTTTGATATAGGTATTTGTATATGCGAATTTTATGTCCTAGTGTTCATTTATTAAAAAAAAACGAGCATTGCTTTTACATGGAGAGGGCAGGCCTCCCACATTGACCCGGTAAAGGTCGCAGGTAAAAACTGGAAACTTACAGCACAACTCTGGTCTTCGTGACGATTTTTAGGAAGGTATTATTTATTTTTAGGAAGGCATTTAGATTTCTGAGGACTTGTTTTGGCAGATTGTTGTGTTAAAGTGCTTTCATGTATGCATGTAAAGTTCAAATTCCCTTACTATCACTGCCTAACATTAGGGTATTACGGGGTGTCAAAGAACACAGATGCTCCTAACATGATACGCTCGTTAAAGTAAAACACTAACTCTGAAAGATATTTCTCATTAAACTAAATTGGTTCAGTCTTAAAACAAATGACATAACATCCTTCCGTCAACAAATCACACGAAATTTTATTAACCCTCAAATCAGAGTGTCGGGAAACGTAAGTAAATACAAAAAACAATTAATTTTCGTTTTTGTCATCCGCTCGAAGGTTGGATGAGAATAAGCTGGGAAAGTCTATCGGATTCCGGACCCACATCACACGGATGTCATAAACACAGCTGCCGGAATATACCCGGTTTGATTGATCTTAGTTTTGGAAGTATAGACACATGCGATTACTGAGATAGTGGATAATGATGATATTGGACAAACACACATTTGTATAACATCAAAAAACAAATGAGTAGGTATGTTACATATTAACATGGAACGGGAAACTCCGACATGCGTTGCCCTAGATATTGCGCATTGCAACCACTGATGGCACGAGGCACCTTGTCAGCAACATTGGACACCGGACGTGCGGCCCCTGTGTCTTCGGACACTTTTGGTCCATCTATCGACCAGCTGTGACATGTTGTAATTTCTAATACTTTTGTAATAATTATAATAAAATAATATTAGCCCTGTTAAGAAACTGTCCCACTGTTGGGCACGGGCCTCCTCTCAAACTAAGAGGGTTAAGGCCATAGTCCACCACGCTGGCCCAGTGCGGTTTGGCGAACTTCACACCACTTCGAGAAACTCTTAGGCATGCAGGTTTCCTCACGGTGTCTTCCTTCACCGTTAAAGCAAGTGATAGTTAACTTTTTAATACGCACATGCTTTCGAAAAGACATAGGTGCCTGGGTTTGAACCCGAGACCCCTGACTTTGCAGTCCAACGGTCTAACCACTAGGCTATCACTGCTTGTTTTTGTAATAATTATTCGTAATAAATAGTTTCTATGAAATTTTGTATTTTTTTGGAACCTCCGGCTGTGGCCTTCTTATTTAGTATGTATACATACGAGATATATTTTGACGCCACGTACGTCGATATACTGGTACTGTCTCACCTCAGGGAGTCTGTGTCTGTTGGGGGGCTGCGGCGCAAATACGCTCCAATTAGTAATAGTCACGTTTTTTGCCGTTTGCCGTCAAGAAGCTGGGCCCATGGAGTGCCAGCACATAAGATTTTTTTTAAAGGTTAACACATGGGCCGGTCGCCTCTACAGGTGACAAGAGCGCTGGCTCATTTCTTGCCCAAACGATAAGTTTGGCCATTCAGCGAGGGAATGCAGCCAGCGTCATGTAAGTATTCCACGTGGACAAGATTTGTACAAGTGTTTTTTTTTGTCTTTTTATACATTAGGCATATTTTTATGTGAATTTGATCTAATATAACTGATAGCCTAGTGGTTAGACCGTTGGACTGCAAAGTCAGAGGTCTCGGGTTCAAACAAGGCACGCACCTCTGTCTTTCCGAAAACATGTGCGTATAAAAAATTTACTATCACTTGCTTTAACGGTGAAGGAAAACATCGTGAGGAAACCTGCATGCTTAAGAGTTTCTCGAAGGTGTGAGAAGTTCGCCAACCCGGACTGGGCCAGCGTGGTGGACTGTGGCCTAAACCCTCTCAGTTTAAGACGAGGCCCGTACCCAACGGTGAGACAGTTTCTTGACAGGGCTAATATTATTATTATATAATGTTTAGTTTTATTTAAGAATAAAATGAAATTATTGATTATTCTTCGTCACAGCGTAGCCTTGAAAGCGATGGCGTGGTCGACTTTTAAAGCATATCGACAGTCAGCTTGGTCCAGTTGTTAAGAGCTTAAGCCGCTTCGCTGCATAGGGTTTAGATTCCAACGCGACAAATCTGCGTGTGACTTACAAATATTTGTTTCGGTCTGGGTTTTTGTGCATGTGAATTCATGTTTGTAAACGCACCCACGACACAAGAATAGTTCCTAGCTACGTTTAAAACTATATATATCGTCCTGATTTTAAATATATTTTTTATTCTTCTCAGTGGTTAACGATGTTGTTGGCATAACATACATTATATAAGTAGAAAGGAAGTAGGTAAGTAAAGCTTGTTTTATAGTAAGTCCATATTTTTTTTACTAGTTGTTACCCGCGGTTACGCACACGTTATATTGTAATTTGACACAGGTAGGTTTTTCCGGAATAGCATACTTCCTGTATGTTATTCGAAAACCTAAGTTTCTTATATCCATACTAAGTTTCTTTAAACCGTTCAGCCGTGTTAGTATGTTAAAATAAAAACTATCCCTAACTTCCATTCATTCCATTCCAGAGATTAGCACGTACTAACAGACAAAATTATTGGTAAAATGGCTGATTAAACTCTTTTCTACCTACCCTGCCAAATATCGGCGTAATCTGGCATAATAATATTTAAATAAGGTATATTGCGAACTAAATATGTAACAAAGTTTTGTCAGTACATTTCGCGTCAGTCTTCTTGCAAGAATATACGGTTCATTATCATGATCAAAATCATGTTAAGATATCTTTAATAAATGAATATACAAAGTTTCGTGTCCAGACCATTCATAGTTACAGAGTTCTCTCCAGAAGAGACAATCCTGAATGCATCATCGGTTCATGCACGAAATCATTTGTTTGAATCAAATGTGTATATACAATTTCAGGTGAGCGCTTCAAACTACCGAAGAGTTTCTCGAAAAAAGACGGACCTAAGTCCAATAAGCAAAACCACAAATTTTAACGTAACATTGCAGCTCGAAACTAACAACAATTAATATAATAAAGTTTTTTGGTTATTCCCTTATTTATCCCGGATTGGATCTTATTTCCGGGATACAAAGTATTAATTATTTTAAGTTAGGGTTTAAGTTAAAATAAAAAAATTAAAAATGGTTTATTGTTATCTCATACATTGTAGATTTATGTAAAATTGAGGCAGCCCCAGTAAGTGATATGAATACTTGTGTTGGGGTTGTCTCGCACTTCCCTTATACATATACTTATGCAGACAATGTTAAAGCAGTAGCAACAGAATATAAAATTGACTTATAGAAATATAAAACAGAGGAAACATAAAAGTAAACAAAAATAAAATAAATAAATAGACGCTAACATGCAATTTTAGTTCTAGTGTAGTGTGTGTGTGTGTGTATGTGTGTATGTGTGTATGTGTGTGGGCATGTGTGTTTCTGCGTGTGTGTTTGTCTGTTTGTGAGGTGTTTCGCGCACTGGTAACTCTTCTCATTTATCTGATTCTAACAAAGATGTTTTCAACATCTTCGTATGTTAGCGTTTTCATCCACTCTATTACAGTTCTTTTGCACTCATATAACTTCATTGGGTAAATATTCAGTTTTTGATTTAGTTTGTTATATATAAATGCAGATTGCGTATTATACTAACGTCTGGCGAAGACAGTTTTTACATTTTCAGAATGGGCAACAGTATGTTTCCGCCTTCTAATCAGATATTCCATTAAGTTATTAAGTTATTACTATACCAATTGTTATTAAAATCCATCTGGTAGTATTGGCGTGATTGAAACACAAAGAGACAGACAGAAAGACAGACAGACAGACAATGATACAAAAAAAATATTTCGGCTTCTATATCGATAAGGAAATGTAACCCAATTTAAATTTTCAAAAATATTCAATGTACATATTCGGCTCAGTTAAAGTTTTATTATATGTATATAGATATCACCATCCAAACTCTTCTAAAATAGTGCCACTCTATTGTCAAAGATAACTGAAAGATAAAATGCTTTTTGCAATTTCAACAATAGGTTTAGGAGTTAAGTTCAAATGTTACGTGGGGCTGTTTAAATTTTTTACCTGCAATAAATTACTGAATGACTTCAATATTTACAATCAACAACACACCGTCACGCCTATATTCCCCAAGCGGGGTCGGCAGAGGTGTACTGAGTACACCCACGTTTCGCCCACGATGTTAGGTCCCATGTAATAGGGGGCGAGCCTATTGCCATATACCGGGCACAATTCCGGACTCCGGACTTGGAAGTTTTGTTAGAAAAACTACACTTGTCTGACTTAGGATTAGAACCCAGGACCTCGTAATAACAAAGCGATGCGCTTTGCAACTTGACCAACGAGGCAGTATTTACAATCAACCTTGCGAATATGGCAACAAAGACATGAATATTTATATATAAATGTAGATCCACCTCAACCACGTCCTTCCAGCGATACCTGGGACGACCAACTGGTCGGCGGCCGAATGGTCGGCCCAGATAAGCCTTCTTTACACTACGGTCTTCTCCCATTCTTTGAATATGGCCAAGCCATCGGAGTTTGTACGATTTGGTCTCTCCTGTGATATTAGGGCCAGCCATGGGATCTTCGATTTCGGCGTTATTGCGGATTCTCCAACTTCCACCTGAGTTTCAAACGGGGCCCAAGATTTACTGAACAATCTTTCTTTCCGCCACAAGTAGCTTGTTTTCCTCTTTTAGTGTTAGTATCCAAGCTTCACATACCATATTGGTCTTATAACGGTCTTGTAGAGTGACACGGAATCGCGCAGAAACGTGAGAAGTGGCAGAATCTCGTTCTGGAGGCCAAGACTCACTTTGGGTCGTTAAGCCAACGGAGTAAGTAAGTAAGTATATCTATCTATCTATCTATATCATCACGCCAGCTCCCTCGCGGGGTAGGCAGAGAGTACAGAGTTCCAACAGGTTCTTTCCTTACATACCTCTCTGGCTTCCTCCACTCTCATAGTTCGTCTCATACACACTCGCCGGTTACGGAGACTCTTGACTTGCCCTTCAGCTAAGACACGGTCTATTTGGTCATGGTAAGATAGTCTAGGTCTTCCCCGGCACCTACATCCTTCCACTTTCGCATTGTATATCTGTTTTGTCATTCTTTCTTCTGGCATCCTTTCTATATGCCCGAACCAACGGAGCATACCCTTTCTCATCTTTACACCGATACCAGTAAGTAAGTATATAAAAATGTATATGTTTGCAGCCAATACCGATGTTACGTTACGTAACGTCGCTAGAGACATAACTAAGTTTCCTAGACATATAACTTGCTAACAACTTTTCCTACACAGTCGCTCGGTCCTAGATTGCCCGAAAACTTGCCAAAGTAATTCCGTATTAACAAGCTAGGCAACAGTGTCGTGGAACTATCTAGAAAGACATTTTCCGAATACGTTTAACTACACAACCTTTCGATGTTTATAGGGTTGTCCATCTACCTACTACGTTACAAAAAGGTTTTTTTTAATGAATTACATAGCTCCACACTAGTATTTATTCCTGTGTCGGGGGTACGTTTACAAACATGAAATTTCTCATACACCCAGACCGAAACAAATAATTTTGGAACATACAAAGAATTGTCCTGTGCGGGAATCAAACCAGTGACTGTTCGACGCAATGGCCGGAGCGGCTTAAGTTCTTAACCACTGTGCCAAATCATCCGTTTTGGAAATACTTTTTTAATTGGAAATACTTTTTGAGTGATGTTATGCCGCGATCCGAGAATATGTACTAACGTGTGTTATAAAGTTACCATTGAGTATATACTCACTCACTAATATTTTAGTATTGTATCTATCGACCGGATTTAACAATTTGTGCATATTTTGTATTGTTTTATTATTGAGTAAGTAATGGTTTGCTTAGGCCATTTATAATTTTGATAATAAATACCGTTTTGTTAAGACGTGTCAACATAATGTTGTAAATGTAATCCATAGATATAGTGTTAATTTATATCTGAGCTGCAACCTTTTATCCCCGAATAAATAAAAATAAAAAATAAGAATATAAAAATTTATTGATCCTCATTAATTTTAAAATGAAACGAATCGAACTGATGACATTAAACAAAGTGCCATATTGCTGGGCATATTTTATACTGATATGTTATAAAATATTGAAAGTATGTAGGAAGAAAGAATGACAAAACAGATATACAATGCGAAAGTAGAACGGTACCGGGGAAGACCTAGAATATCTTACCATGACCAAATAGACCATGTCTTATCCGAAGGGTAAATCAAGAGTCTCCGTAAGGGTAAATCAACAACCTCTTGGAACTTTGTACTTGTGTGTGTGTGCGTGAGTGATGTACGCTGTTGGCCGCGAGGCCTTTACAGTTTCACCGGACTTAAGGGCGAGCGTGCAACCACTACGCTCGAGCCAGAAGGGCAAGGAGCGACATACTCGAGGGCGCCCTCGGTTGGGACAGTCGCTGAGGGGGGACGGGGTGCACTACTAAGTGCGCCGGTCAACCGCCGGCTATGGGAGGGGATCTACGACTACGTCGTCGTCGCCCGTATTCTGAGCGGAAAGAATGGATGACAAAGCATCGGGGGGATCGGAGAGAACATGTCGCGGCCTGCGGTGGCGGCAAGGGTCGGGGGGGGGGGGGAGACTTTGTACTCTCTGCCTACCCTGCAAGGAAAATGTTTGGCAACCCTATGTTAAGTCTAATAAAAAAACAACAAGCACGTAAGTCATGCGCAGATATTATTGGAACTTCTTTGCCCACGTATATTATAACCTGACATATGTATATAAATAATGGGGACGGGTTGGTGTAGATCGTTAGGATCACGCGAGCGGAGGCGTAAGGTATTTGCTAGTAAAATTATATACCTTGATGGAATTTTGACCTTCATTCATATACACGTACCACGAATGGCAAAATATGCAAAAAATTGGGCACGACTAAAACAGGACTTTGGATATGCATTCACTCGAGTATACAGGTCCAAAAAATGGTTTATTATCTTATGATTTATATCTAAGGGCTAGTTATCTTGTCATTGCCTTATAAAAATATATATAGAGAGAAATAAATATATGAATATTAAGTTTTCAGACCAAATAGATCGTGTCTTATCTGAAGGGCAAGTCAAGAGTCTCCTTAACCGGCGAGTGTGTATGAGACGAACTATGAGAGTGGATGAAGCGAAAGAGGTATGTAAGGAAAGAACCTGTTGGAACTCTGTACTTTCTGCCTACCTCGCGAGGGAGCTGGCGTGATAATATAGATAGATAGAGAAGTTTTCAGCATTAAATTGTTTTTTTTTTTTTTAAACGTGGACTACGTTACGTACGTACCACTGGCAACAATTCCTGTGTCGTGGGTGCATTTACAAACGTGAAATTCACATACATTTGTGGGTCACACAAAGAATCAAACCCGCGACTACTCAATCCAGTGGGCTAAGCGGGTTAAGCTCTTAACCACTCGACCAAGCTGTTTGCTGACACCATCGATATTCGCACTTTACGCATCACTAACAAAATGGCAGCCGAAAAACGGCACCGTTTAGATATACACACCAATCTATAACGACTTGTAGGCAGCAAGTGTAGAAATTAGTTTTAAATTATTACGGACCTTAAATCTTTTTACTATGATGTCCTCTATCCTTTGACTGATTAATCATGTGCCGTAGTACTGTTGAATTTTGTCTCGTTCAGCATCTCACTAGAGCTATAACCAATTATTTTGTACGCACTCTTTACACATTTTATAGTAACCCTTTCTGTTACTATTATGTATCTCGCTGAGATTCGCGGGCTTTACCCGGACCTTTGAAAGGCTTGCATGAGGACATGGGTCCAATACGTAGAGGCTCTTTGCGAGAAGTTAATATTATGTAAGCTACCTGCTGAGATCACTTGCTGAAAAACGAAGAAACATAACCAGCGAACTGACCCTGGCAGGTAAATGAGGGTTGATGGACAAAAACTGGACTATTTCAAAGGGGACGGACACCGGCCATGATTAGTGATACCTAATTACCCGTGGCCGGTGGTGACTCGCCGCTTTCTAGACGGGCCCTCAAATGGACAACTGAGGGCGACACCGGTGTGAGCGGCTCAGGGGTGTAGAGAGGTGTACTGCGCTTTCTCCGAAGTTACTCGCGGCGTTATGCCCTTTAACACTTCCACCCCTGAAGTACATCGACGTAGGACCGCATTATCTTCCTACGTCGATATAGCTTTCACGGCTCCTTTCTGGACGGCCAATTAAGGCTAGCCAGAGCCGAGAGTCCTGCGGGCAGCCTTCGGTTTCCACTCGACTGACGAAGACACGCCGAGTTGGGGGCCCTGACCGACTCCCTGAAGCACTCGGGTCCGTGGTGTCGTTACTCACCAACAGCTCGCCACAAGCTGCCCTGCGGGCCTATTCCTATTATTATTATACTTTTTTATTATATACCTTTACAAAGTCCCTATTTTGTAAATGAGAGAACTATGTAGACACTGACTGATACCATGAATCTAAGTACACTTATGTTTAATCTATACTTAAGCACATCTATTTAGTTCGTTCTGCACTGTTGTCCAATACCCCATGAATGCAGTGTGTATAAAAAGAATCGTAAAACTTTCATTTTTTAAAAGAGTAACCGTGGATTTTTTTGCCCTTCTTCTCCACAGGAATGACTTTCCGAACGGGTGGTAGAGTCTTAAGTAATCAATGATTTTCTAATTTTGACTACTCATCAGTAGCTTTTGGTCTACATGAATAAAAAGGTTTTGATTTATGGTGGCTTTAGCAAACTGCAGCATTTTAACATGTCCTCATGTTGGCTATGGTTGGATTGAACTCCCCCCTGCACCAACATCAGCAGGGAGGCCTTTGGGGTCGCGGACGCAAGGAGCGTGGGCCTTGAGCGTCCTTCACGAGCGACCCCGCGGAGGACGGCGGCGCGGTATGGCCCACGTTGCCGTGAGCACCGCGTCTGTTCGGGGGGGAGCGTGTCATCAAGTCTCTCCCCGATGGCGGGCTCTTCAGAGCGTGGCACAGGAGCGGCATCAGTGCGTTCCATACGGAGATCCCGGAGTCCCTCCAAAGTGCTGATGTCGGCCACCCTGGGGTTTTTAGTCGGTAGGAATCCGACACGCCCCGCGAGCTTCCCCCGAGATTCGCGGAAGTCCTATGAAGGATTATCGTCGAGAAAAAAAAATGGATGGATTGAACTTTTTTTTTTTTTTTTTTCTTCTTAAAAACGTAGCCCCACACTAGGATTTATTCCTGTGACGTGGGTGCGTTTACAAACATGAAAATTCACAAAGAAATACCCAGACCGGAACAAATAATTGTGGATCACACAAAGATTTGTCCCGTGCGGGAATCGAACCCGCGACTATTCGACACAGTGGGCGGAGCAGCTCAAGCTCTTAACCACTGCGCTAAATCGTCCGTCAAATTAATTCGAAACAACACCACACCTATACTAGTTGTCTTATTTTTCGGGCCTTTTTTGGACTCTCACCTGTAATCTAGTACTAATAATATATGGATGGCTGACGCCTTGACCCTTGACTGCCTCGTTGGTATAGTGGCGAATGGTGCGCTTTATAATCACGAGGTTCAAATCCTGGGTCGTCCAAAATTTTTAGTAGCACTCCGGAGTCTGGAATTGTGCTCGGTGTATGACAAAAGGCTCCTTATTACATGGGGCCTAACATCATCGGCGAAAAGTGGGTATACACAGTACATCTCTGCCACCCCTGCTTGGGGAATATAGACGTGACGATGTTTTTCATGGTTGACGCTTGGTTAGGTTGAAAATTTCGTTAAAGACATGGCACGACTATCTATAAAGGTTCACTGTACCTGATATACAAGGTGTAACATAATAAACGCAAGACCTCAGACACCCCAATTAGAGAACTGCTTCATAAATTCAAAACTAAAACCAAATTTCCAAATTTAAAGGTTTTTACCCCTTTTTTAAGCACTTTCATACCCCAATTAACAATGAAACTTGTACGTGTATGTGTGCATTTTGAGAAATACGGGTTAGGAATGCATTTGTAATCTCCTTATTGCTACGAATCAAGAATAATTTTAGTTTTTTATAGCGCACTGAAGGAGTAAAAGCATTTTATGCAAATACAAAAAAAAAATTAAGATCCATTAAAAAAAGTTGGAATCAATTCAGTTACCAATTTAGAACAAACTACTTTCAGGTCTTGCGTTTATTATGTTACGCCTTGTATACTAACCCTAACAGTAAATTTACGTACGTGTGTTACGAACGTAAGTGGGTGGTTGCTATATTAACTAATATTAACGCCGTTATATGCGGGATAATTACATTTTATTACCGCTTCTGTCATGATCTTTTATTAAAGCTAAACAAAATACAGCGAGCTCACTCTATAATAAAAAAACGGCGCATGAACTGAATCGGGTACAAAACGTTACACGCGTAAATAAGTAAGCGCAGATTTCTTAATACGACTATGCTCAGTAAACGCAATGGTATTAGAGAACATAATAAAGAAACAAGAAACTAAAAATAGATGAAAATTGTGTGTTTTTGCCGCGCGTGTATATAGTGACTTGCCAGCATATGCATGAATGTACTCTGTACCCGCCAGTGTGGTCAGACTGAGTGAAGCACATAATACTGTCTAAACATCTACCACATACTGAGGTATTCCTGACATCGACTAAGGTTCTCTATCTGCTGTTTAATTAGTACTAGTGGTCGCCCATTGGTCGAAATTCGACCTACTCTTTCATCGTTTGCTGGTTATGTTTGACATTCAGTAAGACTATAGAAATATAATATTAAAGACAAAGAATATTAATTTATTCTTAATTTGACCACAGATTTTAACAATAAACAAAATAGTATATATGCGTGTCAAATACATCTGTATGATGTTTTTTTTATTGATTTAATGTATCTTTTATGCATAATTTTAAAAAAATATTAGCATTCTGCACTTCTCTATATAAACTATAAGTATGGGAAATTTCATAGTCCTCCGTCCGCGCAATTTTCGTAAAAAGGGGTACAAAGTTTTTGCTTCACGTATTAATATGATGATTAATAAAAATATGGACTAAAACAAACGTAGAGTGTTTCAAATAATTTAGAACAAAAAAGCACTTCGTCTTTGACGTATTCCATAAATTCTGCGTCAAGACAAATCAGGAATATATTTATTGCGGTTACATCCATATACAGTTCCAGCTGTTCTAGTAAGCTGTGTCTTGATACAACTCCAATTATCTTATCCGCCATTATACGATGTTTATAATTAAAGGAAATAAGTTCATTTTCCCAAGTGCTACCGAGAATATAGTTAAAGGGAAGTAGAATATACGCCAATCCTGACAAATTTCCGAAAAGAAGTGATTAAAGAAGGTAATATTATTCGATCAATAGCCGATATCTTGACCCAGGTATTAGAATTATGTACAAGTTACCAAATTTTGAACGGAAAATATAAATGCAGGCTATACAATCGAAACCATTTTATTGAACACTATTTGTAGCCGATTTGTAAGACCCTTTTCAACCATACTTGGGTCGGGACAGAAAATAACCCGTTTTTATTCGAGAAGATAATAATACTTTTACAAGAGTTTTTAAATTGAGGCTTAAGTGTACCTAATAACAGCCTGATCGTTTCAATCTTATTATTGAATTCCACCGGGAAGGGTATTCAAAAAATGTTATTCGTGGAATATGAAAAGTTTGTCTTTAAACGAAAAGAGTAAAATTATACTTCAACCGAAACGTAGCCACGAGAAATAACATGCTCAAAATATAACCACGCGATTGCTTGTGTAGTAATATTATTAAACTCCTAATATATATCAGAGACTTCCGGAAAAAAACATTAATATTGGCCATTTGTTTCGGTCTGGGTATTTGTGTATGCGAATTTTCATGTTTGTAAACGCACCCACGATACAGGAATAAATCCTACGTTTATTTTTTTTTAAATGAAGTACTGAATCAAAACAAGTATCCTCCTGCCCTACCTAACATGATCTGCGAAAAATGGAGGTACGCAGTCCGTCTCTGCCTATTCCATTTGTAAAATATACGCGTACAAGCGTTTAATATGTACAGTCCCAAAAGGATCATTTGGCCTGCGGCCAAAATCGGAACTAACGCTGTCATCAAGTGAAATTTAGCCAAGTTCTTTTTTTAATTAGTAACCGTGCAAACGCACCTACTGAAATATCCGATTGGAAGTAAAAAAATATTAAGTGGTAACCCTCATTTCACACCAACGCCGCCCAGTCAATGACAAAAGGGCCAAAATATACTTGTCATACTGTATTTACACTATATTTATTTTGTTATAATACAGATTCTACTTGAAGTGTCTGTCACCTGTTACTTAACAAGCGGCAATATAAAAAAATACATATCTTCATCGCAAGTCAAAGTTTTTTTTTGTACGCAAAAAGTAACTTCTTATTCTGTAGACACGAGCCTTATGAATAAAAAAGTAATAAAGTTTAGTCGTAATAATGTTGGGTACGATCGCTTACTCGCTTTATACTTTAACAAGCGAACTTGATGGCTTCGTTTGAAGGTCAATTTTATTATTATGCGTAACAAAACCTTTTACATAATTATTACGTAAATACATCCTTATAAACACCGTCACGGCTATATTCCCAAAGTGAGGGTGCCAGAGGTGTACTGACTACACCCACTTTTCGCGGACGATGTAAGGTCCCATATAATAAGGGGGCGAGCCTATTGCCATACACCGGATACAACTCCCGACTCCGGACTTATACTGGGAATTTTTCGTTAGAAAAACTACATTTGTCCGACCTAGGATTTGAACCCAGGACCTCATGATCACAAAGCGATGCGCTTTGTCACTAGACCAACGAGGCAGTCATATACATCGTATAAATGCATTTAAAAAACTAGGCCTAAGCACTCTTATAATACTCAAGGCGACCTTATATTTTTTTACTACTTTAAACCGGGTTTTTGGAACCATATTAGGGCTCATAACAGAAAAGAATATATATATATATATATATATATATATATACATTCATTATATACATTGGTCTGGTGGCAAAGCGCATCGCTTTGTGATTACGCGGTCCTGAGTTCAAATCGGTCGGACAAATGTAGTTTTTCTAACGAAAAATTTCCAGTATGAGTCCGGAGTCTGGAATTGTGCCCGGTCTTACAATAGGCTCGCCCCCTATTACATGGGACTCAACATCATCGGCGAAACGTGGGTGTACTCAGTACACCTCTGCCACCCCCTCTGGGGAATATAGGCGTGACGATATATATATATTCATCCTTACTTTCGGAATTACGATTTTACTCTACTACAAATTGTTAAAGTGTGTGTAAAGATTTACGAAGTGTGATCTTAAAAGTTTTTGTGGATTTTTTATGGTTCTTGGCACTCATTGACATCTCAATTATTTTACCCAATGGCCAACAATTAATACCTTGGATTCTTTTTTCATGTTGGTCTTTTTGATATCGTTTTTTTATTAAAATATATATGTTCACAAATATATATGTAATAAGCAGCGATAGCCTAGTGGTTAGACCGTTGGACTGCAAAGTCAGAGGTCTCGGGTTGAAACCTAGGAACGCACCTCTATCTTTGCGAAAGCATGTGCGTATTAAAAATTAACTATCACCTGCTTTAACGGAGAAGGAAAACATCGTGAAGAAACCTGCATGGCTAAGAGTTTCTCGAAGGTGTGTAAAGTTCGCCAACCCACACTGGGCCAGCGTGGTGGACTATGGCCTAAACCCTCTCAGTTTGAGAGACGGCCCGTGCTCAACGGTGGGACAGTTTCTTAACAAGGCTAATATTACCATTATTATACACGTATATTAGTTCTATGCCTACCCTGCAAGGAATCTGGCGTCATGATATAGATAGATAAATATAGTACACTAGTTCGTTGGTGACAATTACTGCCATGTTATAGGTTCTGGGTGAAATAAATAAATAGTACATAAAGATTTTTAAAATAAGCTTATATGGCAGCAAGAGCTGGGTATGTAAGAAGGAGAATGAAAGTAGGATAAATATGTTGGAAATGCGAGTTCTGCGGAAGATGTGCGGAGTGAAGCTGACCGACCGTATTCGCAACAGCGTAGTAAGAAAGCAAATAGGTATGAAAGAGAGTATCGGTGTAAAGATGAGAAAGGGTATGCTCCGTTGGTTCGGGCATATAGAAAGAATGTCCGAAGAAAGAATGAAAAAACTGATATACAATGCGAAAGTGGAAGGATGTAGGTACCGGGGAAGACCTAGACTTTCTTACCATGACCAAATAGACCGGGTCTTATCTGAAGGACAAGTCAGGAGTCTCCGTAACCGGCGAGCGTGTATGAGACGAACTATGAGAGTAGAGGAAGCCAGAGAGGTATGTAAGGAAAGAGCCTGTTGGAACTCTGTACTCTCTGCCTACCCCGTAAGGGATCTGGCGTGACGATATAGATAGAGAGAGATTTTACGTAGCCAAGCAAATTCCGTAAAAACTGAATAATAAAGGTAATATTATTCAATTAATAGTCGATATCTTGACCCAGGTATTAAAATATGTAAAAGTTACCAAATTTCGAACGGAAAATATAAATGCGGGCTATACAATCGAAACCATTTTATTGAATACTAGTTATGGCCGATTTGTGAGACCCTTTTCCACCATACTTGGGTCGGGATAGAAAATAACTCAAGTTTTTATTCGAGAAGATAATAGTACTTGTATAAGAGTTTTTGAATATGAAAGAGTGGCTTAAGTGTACCTAATAATAGTCTGATCGTTTCAACCTTATTATTCAAAGGGTGAATGGGTTTTCAGAAAATGTTATTCGAGTAATACGAAAACTTCGTGTTTGAACGAAAGAGTAAAGTGTTACTTCGACAAAAATGTAGGTATAGAAATTAAAATTCTTAAAATTTAACTACGCGATTGCTTGTGTAGTAATATTATTAAACTCCTACTACAGTATTATAAGACTTTAGCAAGTGTCTTTATAGTTTAGAGGCTTCCGTAAAAAGCATTAATATTGGCCAATTATTTAGGGACTGAATCAACACAAGTTGACAGACGATTTAGCGCAGTGGTTAAGAGCTTAAGACGCTCCGCCCACTGTGTCTAATAGTCGCGGGTTCGATTCCCGTACGGGACAAATCTTTGTCTGATCCACAATTATTTGTTTCGGTCTGGGTATTTGTGTATGTGATACTTCATGTTTGTTAACGCACCCACGACACAGGAATAATTGCTAGTGTGGGTCTACGTTTTAAAAAAAAAAAGTTGAAGTCTGCTGTTCTACCTAATATGATCGGCGAAAAGTAGATGTACGCATTACATCTCTGCCTACCCCATTTGTAGAATATAGGCGTGAAAGTGTTTAATATGGACATTCCCACAAGGATCTTTCGACCCGCGGCCAAAATCGGAACTAACGCTGTCATCAAGTGTATGTCACATTATAAGAACCTAGTACCTATGTACCTAAGTTTTTTTTAATTAGTAACTGTGAAAATCCATCTGTTGAAATAACTCCTTCGAGGTAAAAAAAATATTAAGTGGTAACCCTCATTTCACACCAACGCCGCCCTGTCAATGTCATGGGCCGAAAGATCCTAGTCACATTGTATTTATTTTGTTATAATACAGATTCTACTTGAAGTGTCTATGAGCTGTCACTTAACAAGCGGCAGTATAAAAAAATACATATCTTCATCGCAAGTCAAAGTTTTTTTTTGTACGCATAAAGTAACTTTTTCTTCTGAAGACACGAGCCTTATGAATAAAAAAGTAATAAAGTTTAGTCGTAATAATGGCGGCTACGATCGCTTACTCGCTTTATACTTCAACAAGCGAACTTGATGGCTTCGTTTAAAGTTCTATTTTATTATTATGTGTAATAAAACCTTTAACATAATTATTCCGTAAATACATCCTTATAAACACCGTGACGGCTATATACCCCAAGCGAAGGTGACAGAGGTGTACTGAATACACCCACTTTTCCCCGACGATGATAGGCCCCATGTAATAAGGGGCGTTATTGCCATACACCGGGCACAATTCAGACTCCCGACTTATACTGGAAATTTTTCGTTACAAAAACCTCATTTATCCGAACTAGGATTTGAATGTACATATATATATGTACATTCATTATATACATTAGTCTGGTGGCAAAGCGCATCGCTTTGTGATCACGCGGTCCTGAGTTCAAATCGGTCGGTGTGTGTGTGAATGATGTACGCTGTTGGCCTCGAGGCCTCCACAGCTTCACCGGATTTAAACGGCGAGCGTGCAACCACTACGCTCCAGCCAGCCAGAAGGGCAAGAGGCGACATACTCGAGGGCGCCTTTTCGAGGCGCCCTCGGTTGGGGCAGTCGCTGTAGCGGGACGGGTGCACTGCTAAGCGCACCGGTCAACCGCCGGCTATGGGAGGGGATCTACTACTACGTCTACGTCGTCGTTGTCGTCGCCCGTATTCTGAGCGGAAAGAAGGGATGACAAAGCATCGGGGGGGTCGGTGAGAACATGTCGCGGCCGGCGGTGGTGGCAGGGGTCGGGAGGGAGATCGTAGTCGGCGGTGGCTACGATTAACGGATTCGCATGGGTAGATGCGTTCGCGAAGTGACGTGTTGACGCCTTTTTAATAAAGGCGCGAATAGGTTCGAGACCTAGATCGGAGTGGAAAATCGGTCGGACAAACGTAGTTTCTCTAACGAAAAATTTCCAGTATGAGTCCGGAGTCTGGCATTGTGCCCGGTATATGGCAATAGGCTCGCCCCCTATTACATGGGACCTAACATCGTCGGCGAAACGTGGGTGTACTCAGTACACGTCTGCCACCCCCTCTGGGGAATATAGGCGTGACGATATATATATATATATTCATCCTTACTTTCGGAATTACTATTTATTCTACTACAAATTGTGTGTAAAGATTTACGAAGTGTGATCTTAAAAGTTTTTGTGGATTTTTTATGGTTCTTGGCACTCATTGACATCTCAATTATTTTACCCAATGGCCAACAATCAATACCTTGGATTCTTTTTTCATGTTAATGTTTTTGATATCGTTTTTTTATTAAAATATATATGTTCACAAATATATATGTAATAAGCAGCGATAGCCTAGTGGTTAGACCGTTGGACTGCAAAGTCAGAGGTCTCGGGTTGAAACCTAGGCACGCACCTCTATCTTTGCGAAAGCATGTGCGTATTAAAAATTAACTATCACTTGCTTTAACGGAGAAGGAAAACATCGTGAAGAAAACTGCATGGCTAAGAGTTTCTCGAAGGTGTGTAAAGTTCGCCAACCCGCACTGGGCCAGCGTGATGGACTATGGCCTAAACCCTCTCAGCCCGACGGTAGCAAAGTTACTTAACAGAGCTAATATTATTATTATTATATATTTACACTAGTAGGTTGGTAACAATTACTGCCATATGGTAGACACTGGGTGAAATAAATAAATACTAAAAAAGATTTTTAAATCAAGCTTTTACGTAGCCAAGTAATGGTGAAATTTAAAAAGATCAATCAAAAAAAAACTCTGGGGGGCAGGTTGATGCTATTTTTACCGACTACAGCAAAGTATTTGCATCGCATTGATCATCAAATATTATTGCAAAAGCTGATTCCTGCAGGTATCCATGGTAACCTATCCAGATAGTTTACCTTATACATTGAAAATCGCTCTCAGGCAGTAGTCATTAACGGCTTTACTTCTGTCTGGAATAATGCCCCTTCCGGTGTCCCACAGGGATCTTTACTTGGACCTTTACTCTTCAATATATTCATAAATGACGTTAACCTCTGTATCAACAACTCAAACATTCTTCTTTATGCGGATGATATAAAGATATTCAAAAAAATTAGTAGCGCTAACGATTGTCGGCTCTTGCAAGAAGATTTAGACAGCTTTGAACGTTACTGCTATTTAAATAAATTGGACTTAAATATTAATAAGTGCTTATTCATATCATTTACCCGCAAAATTAAATTTATCCATAGTAAATATTTTTTACAAGGACAGGAGCTGCAAAAGGTGGATAGAATCCGGGACCTCGGCGTCATACATGATACTAAATTAACATATGAGAAACATATCGACCACGTAGCTAAACAAGCCTCCAAAGCATTGGGCTTTGTTATTAGATCTAGCTCACAATTTAATAACATAAAAGTGATCAAAATCCTCTATTGTTCTTTGGTGCGTAGCACCCTCGAGTATTGCTCTCAAGTATGGAACCCGCGATATAATATTTATGTAAACAGGTTTGGATGGATATATCCATATAACGCCGATTTATTAGATTCTTGCAGTTCAAATGCCAAAGTTTTGACTCTAATTATGAATTCTGTTGTCGTAAATACCACACACTGCAGTTGCACGAAAGACGAAAAATAGCTGATATAGTGACATTAGTAAAAATTGCACAGAATATGTGTGACTCGCCGCTCTTGTTGTCTAAAATCAATATTCAAGTTCCAAGTAGAATAATGAGGCGGCCGATATACTTGGATATTCCTAAAAGTTCTTCTAATTACAGACAGAATTCATTTTTTGTTAGGTCTGTTAATGAATTAAACAAACTGGTTGTCTTTCCTGAACTTGATTTGTTCAATTGTAAACCATATCCTTTAAAAAAATCTCTGACTGATTCTTGGTTTGGTTCTCTCGCTATTACGGTTTCTTGTCATAAGAAAACGATCAAATTTTTTATTTCATTGTAATATTTTTTTCTTAAGCTTTATAGCAATTCACATGCGGAAACATGTAAATGGTGTTTTGCTTTCTAATTCGTTATTTATTTTTCTATGTTAATATTACACTGTGTGTTTTCCTAAGATAATAAAATAAATAAATAAATTGTCCTTGTAACTGAACCAGTATGACAAATTTCAACTCCCTAGGATCTGAGGAGGTGGTTCTAATTCACCTTGCAAATTTGACCGAAATAAAATAACAACCTGTGCAATTAAATTAAAAGATTGTAAAAAAGTGTATAGTATATTACATTTTTTTTAAACGTGTGTACGTACTCTATGATTTATTCCTGTGTCGTGGGTTCATTTACAGACATGAAAATTTACATACACAAATACCCAGACCGAAACAAATAATTTTGGATCACATAAAGATTTGTCCCCGATCAAACCCGCGACTATTTAACACAGTGGGCGGAGCGGTTTAAGCCCTTAACCTCCTGTGCTAAATCGTCCATCAAAGTAACTTGTTTAGCTAATGGAACCTTGATTCATACTCAGTTTTTAAAAATAACTGCACCAATAACTTTTTTTTTAAATCTTAGCCCCACAATAGGATTAATTCCTGTGTCGTGGGTGCGTTTACAAACATGTTAACTCACATACACAAATCATCATCATCATCATCATCATCAGCCTGTGTCAGTCCACTGCTGGACGTAGGCCTCTCCCATGGCACGCCACTGAGCTCGATCTTCAGCTCTCCTTTTCCAATCCCTGCCCGCTGCCTTACGAATATCGTCGCCCCACCTAGCTACAGGGCGCCCTACACTACGTTTGCCGACACGCGGTCTCCACTCAAGAACCAGTCCGCCCCAACGGCCATCGGTTCTGCGGCATATGTGACCTGCCCACTGCCACTTCAGCTTGCTAATTCGCTGAGCTATGTCGGTAACCTTGGTTCTCTGACGAATAACTTCGTTCCGGATTCGATCCCTAAGAGAAACTCCGAGCATAGCTCTTTCCATAACTCGCTGAGCGACCTTGAACTGGTGGACAAGCCGCACAGTGAGTGGCCACGTTTCGGCTCCGTATGTCATTACAGGTAGGACGCACTGATTAAAAACTTTCGTTTTTAGGCATTGGGGTATGGGCGATAAGAAGACTCGACGGAGTTTTCCAAATGCTGCCCAGCCCAGCTGTATCCGTCCCTTAACTTCCTTGTCGAAGTTGTTTTTACCTAATTGGAGCAACTGCCCTAGGTATACGTACTCAGAAACAACTTCGAGGGAGGCTCCGTTTACGGCGATCGGTCCCAGGTCAACATGCTTGTTGATCATAACTTTAGTTTTATCTAAGTTCATCCGAACACCGATTCGCTGAGACGAATTAGCAAGGCTGTCCAGCATCTGTTGTAGGTCTTGCAACGTTTCAGCCATGATGACGATGTCGTCTGCAAATCGCAGGTTAGAGATGTATGCGCCATTTATATTGATGCCGCGACCTTTCCAGTCCAGCGTCTTGAACATATCCTCCAGTACATTGGTGAACAGTTTTGGTGATATGACATCACCTTGGCGCACTCCGCGGCGCAGGTGGATATGTTCAGTCCGCTGATTCTGTACTTGGAAGGTCATCGTTGCGGCTTCAAAAAGGCATCTCATCACCTCGATGTATCGCCAATCAACTTCGCATCAGAATCAGAATCAGAATATTTTTTATTCATGTAAACCATTACAGTATTTATGAATCGTCAGAAAAGTAACAAAGACTCTACCGCCACTTCGGAATGTCATTCCTGTGGAGAAGAAGGGGAAGAAACTACACTGTTACTCTACTCTACTACGGTCTTTTAAAATAAGAAATTACAAACTTTTTCATCTACATTCTGTTGTGGGGTATGGGAGAACAATGTAGGTTGGTCATCAGGTGAGTCTGAGTTAAAAAAAGCGAATAATACTATTTATGAGAATGGCTACATGGTTCCCTCATTTACAAAAAAAAAAGTACATATTAAGTTAAATTAATAGAAGGAAGAGAGGAAATGTTAACTAACAACAGTTGAATAGGTTGTTATGACTCAAGTGGAGCTGGAATAGCATCTATCCAAGCATTTTTATCTTTTAAATAATATTCTATTAAATAATAAGCTTGCTTACAAAGTGTTCGTTTTACACAAGCTTTGAACTTATTTTCACTAAGTTTAGTGACGTCAATGGGAATTTTGTTATAAAATCTAACACAGTGCCCCATGAAAGACGTTTGAATTTTTGACAGACGAAACTGCGGTTGGTCTAATTTATTTCTATGTCGTGTGTTATAACAATGCCTATCACCTAGCTGATTAAAAAGATCTAAATTTCTTCTAGTATACATAATGTTTTCATAAATATATTGACATGGGACCGTCATGATATTAGCTACTTTGAACAGTTCTCTTAAAGAGTCGCGACTACTCAAGTTATAGATGGCCCCAATAGCCCTTTTTTTCAAGATAAAAACAGACTCAATGTCCTCTGCCCTACCCCACAATAATATACCGTAAGACATGACACTATGAAAATAGCTAAAATAGACTATCCTCGCGGTGTCCACATCAGTTAGTTGTCTGATCTTCCTTACGGCATAGGCAGCGGAGCTAAGCCGTTTACCTAAATTCTCAATATGAGGACCCCATTGTAACTTGGAGTCAAGCGTAATCCCTAAAAAAGATGTATCATTGATGAACTCAAGTTTCTCATTGTTCAGAATAATATGATGTACAGTACTTTTTACATTTGGCAAAGAAAACCTTATACATTTAGTTTTCTTGTTATTGAGCACTAAATTGTTGGATGTAAACCAGTTATGTAGTTGAAGAATAGCGTCATTTACTTCGTCAAAGTTATTAACATGTCTACCTACTTTAAAAATCAAAGAGGTATCGTCAGCAAATAACACTATCTTCGCTCGATTTTTAATTACAAGCATCGTTGCAAGGAGTCCTGAACTGATCAGGTTTCGACAGTGTCAAAGGCCTTGTCATAGTCCACGAAGGCTAGACATTGGGGCAGATTATACTCTGCAGTCTTCTGTATAATCTGCCGCACTGTGTGGATGTGGTCTATGGTGCCGTAACCACTTCGAAACCCGGACCGAAACAAATAATCGTGGGTCACACAAAGACGAACCCGCGACTATTAGACACAGTGGGCGTAGCGGCTTAGGCTCTTTACCACTGCGCTAAATCGTCCATCAAAGTTACTTGTTTACCTAATGGAACCTATTAACGCTTTTTACCCTAAACGAAACCTACATCGAAGCCAAATATTAACTTTCTGTCACCTGGAGGTGAGTTAGATTTTTAATATGTCAGTGATAAAAATGACAGGTTATTCGCCGGGCCCTAAAATTGCAAGTATGAAGGTATAAAGTCTGTGTCTTTTTCTATTCCGAACATGACTTGACATACAGAAATGAGTCTATCTCAAAAAGAATATGAGGCAACTCCTGAGGTAATAATAAATTCACAAGCACATACAAATACATACCTAAATAAAAATGTAATAAGCGAACTCATTGCGTTTGAACCTTTTTCTTATATTCTCAAAATCTTAGCCCGAGGGAACGATAAACAACAAATTAATTCTATTTTTTATCAACATATCTATAACATCACGCCAGATCCCTTGCGGGGTAGCGAGAGAGTACAGAGTTCCAACAGGTTCTTTCCTCACATACCTCTCTGGCGTTCCTCCACTCTCATAGGTCGTCTCAGACACACTCGTTGGTTAGGGAGACTCTTGACTTGACCTTCAGATAAGAAACGGTCTATTTGGTGATGGTACGATAGTCTAGGTCTTCCCCAGTACCTACATCATTCCAGTTTCAAAAAGTTACCTACATATTTAGAGGAAGAAGGAATTCTATTCCATCAAAATCAAACTAAAATATTTATTTAAAATAAAACTAGTTTTTCAGATATCATCACGTTTTTTTTTTTATTCCAAGTACCCGAGCGTACAAGTACTCGAGCACATTTCGAGCGCTTTACAGTACCTATGAACCTTTCAAATTAGATATGATATTTGTCGACTAAGTTTGAAAGACCACAATAAGCTCGAAAGCGGGAATCGCTGATGCGGGTAATAAGTCTGCAAAGCTCAAATGGGAGTAGGCTGGGCATGTTTGTCGAATGCAACCTGAGAGATGGGCTAAAGTGACGCAATGGGTGCCTGCAGATGGGCATCGACGTCGGGGCAGGCCCAGGAAGCGATGGCGTGACAACTTGGTTGCTATTCGGAAGGATTGGCTGGAGATAGCTGAAAACAGATCGGTCTGAAAGTTTATAGGGGATACCTTTGCCCAAAAGTGACACAAGTCTGAAAGAATCAATATGTGGTGCAAGTTTTCTCCAAAAATGCTGTTGAAAAGAAGGTGATAGATACTTGGCCCTAATCCTAATCCAAAACGTGCTAGTTATCTCTATAACTACAAAAGATCGATTGTCGATTAAAAACGGCACCCTCAGTCCCATGTCAGTCCTATATTCACAGCAGCTGCTGGACGGCTGCTGTGTACACCCGGTTTTCGCCGACTAGGTTAGGGCCTAATGTAATAGGAGGCGAGGTTATTGCCATTACACCGGGCGTAATGCCAGACTCCGGTGGTTTATCCATAGAAAAATTAAAGTTTGTCTGACCATGGATTCGATCCCAGGACCTCGAGATCGCTACGCGCATTACCGCCACCAGATTTTAATAACAAAATAAACCTTCATTACCATTTTCATGCAGAAAAGGACATAAATGTTCGCAATGTTTGAGTGAATTGATACAACTGGGTTTTAATTAAAACTAGACTGCTGGCGTCCACGAATTCACTTAAGAGATAAAAACAGATTCCAACGTTATTACTGCGAGTTCTGTTTAAGTTAACTTTGTTATTGCAGAAGTAGTATGTTTATTTATAGCTTGTATTCCTTTGGTCTGATACTCCCTCGTTGGTCTAGTGGTACATCATCATCTCAGCGGATACTGTCCACTGCTAAACATATGCCTCCCCAATCGCTCTCTAGCGCAAATGGTACGATGCCACCTGCATCCAACGACTTCCTGCGATCTTCATAAGGTCTTCGGTTCGGCGGCCGTCACATGCTGCGCTTGCTAATACGTATCTCCACTCTAGAATCTTTCTGCTTCAACTGCTTTGCTGCCATTTTAGCTTACTAATCCTATGGGCTATGTCGGTGACGTTGGTTCTTCCTGATTCGATAGTGGTGCATAGTAAGAGTAATATGCTGAGGCAGTATCCTGTTAAAGCCCACACAACCTCTGGTGTTTGTAAATGTGTTTTGTTATTTTTAGTATTTCATTGTGCGTGCGTGCGTGCGTGCAAGCGCGTATGCGTGCGTGTGTGTGTGTGTGTGTGTGTGATTGAATAAATGTCTTTTCTTTCTTTCTTTCTTACGAAAATATTTTTTCTTTAAATCGTAGCTTGGACAAAATTTGGTTCTTCTATTGTGTTATTCTCAATAGCAGTACGGAATCTTGAATATGACCATTGAAACCTAACATTTACTAGTACCACATAGTACACCACTGCCATCTCCATCTAGGAAATATAAGCGTGCCACCAAGCCCACAAATTTATTTATAAGTTTACCTATGTGTCTTTAAAGAACAATACTCACATAAAACTTTATCACACACTAAGAAGATTCACAAACTCAAAGTTTGTCAAAGGCCAATGGAGCGCAGCATCTTGGGTATTAAACGTATATATCGAGTACAAAACTCGGTGCTGCGTTCCAAGATACGTATTGTAGATGTGGGCGTAAAAACCGCTATATCTAAATAGAATTGGGCTAGTCACCTAATCCGAATGAACGCCGACAGTTGGGCTAAAATAAGTACCGAATCGTCGTCGTGGTAGGCCTAAAATGCGGTGGTGCGATAACCAACTATAGGACTTTTTGGATGGAAGAAGAGACCTTCGCCCAACAGTGGGACACGATAGATTAGTTAAAAAAAGAATTAAAAATTCACATGAGAAATCTGCTTAGGCGGGCAATAAGGTTTTTTCAGAATGTTGTTAGCAAAATTAGTCCCCAGAAGACTTAGCACAAACAAATTAACATGAATATCATACTAATGTGTTTATAAGTTTAATTTTTACATTAAAAATATTACTATACAAGCTGTATCATAAATAACGCAAGACTTCAGCACACCGATTAGATCACTTGTTCACAAAAATCAATACGAAAAGCAAACTTTCAAATTTAAAATTTTAATTTTTTTTTTAAGCATTTTTATCCCCCAATTAACAATGAAAATTGTACGTGTATGTGTGCGTATTGAGAAATACGTTTAAGAAATGCATTTGAAATATCCGTATCGATTTGAATCAAGAGTAAATTTAATTTATTATAGCGCACTAAAGGAGTAACAGCATTTTTTGCAAATTAAAAAAAAAGTGCATGACTCGTTGGTCTGGTGGCAAAGCACATCGCTTTGTGATCACGAGATCCTGGGTTCAAATCCTAGGTCGGACCCCTATTAGACGTGGGACCTAACATTCACGGCAAAACGTGGGTGTACTCTACTCAGTACACCTCTGCCACCCCCGCTTGGGGAATATAGGCGTGACGGTGTTTATATTTTTATATTTATTAAAAAAAAAATTATATACATTATAAATTGTTGGAATTAATTCGTTTATATTTTACACCTTGTATTGACATAAACCTAACAACACGCCTTCTTGGCAACGTCACGCTATGATCAATCAGCGTCAATCAGTTCGTACAAAGCTTTCTGATTAACGAACTTATGGAACAAAAAAATCAAAATCAAAATATATCAGTCTAAAGACTCTTTCCCTCAATATCTATCAAGAGTCTTTTGAATCTGTCTCTATACCTATCCACCCCTCCAATGAAGAGCTGGCAAACTATTTGTCGCTACGTTACGCTTCAAAGCAGCCTCTACGCTCCACTTGAGCTATATAGAGTCTAGGTTAAAAGTGCACTGAGTTTTCTGCTTGACATTTTCCTCAGTTTACTAGAATATATTTTACTTTTCCATAATAAATTGTATAAAAAAGTAAATATAGAACGATTGGGAGAAACAGAATAAAGAAGCATGCTAAAAAATATAGTGAACTTTTTTTAATACAATACGTAGCACCATAATATTTTTCACTTAAAATGGGTACCATAACAGTACTTAGTGTCAAAGGAAATTAATCTTTAATTCAATGGTGTTAAGGCACAATCATAGTTAATAATAGAAACGGGTACATGCAACTTATTGCCATGGAATAAAGTATAATTTCCTTTGACACTTAGAATTGCACAGTACCTATCTTACATGAAAAATACTATAGGAATTATTCCTGTGTCGTGGGTTCGTTTACAAACATGACATTCATGTACACAAACACCCAGACCGAAACCAATATTTGTGGGTCATACAAAGATTTGTCCAGTACGAGAACCGAACCAGCGACTTCTTAATCCAGTGGGAGGAGCAACTCAAGCTCACTCACCACTAGATCAAGCCGTCCGTCTTGAAACTGTAGTACCTTAATGTAGTAAGTTATATTGGGCGTATAAATTGGCACAGCATATATATATATATATCAATTGTACAGACAATATAGGTACTTACACAAACAAAAGAATGTGTGCGTGTGTGGAAGGAAGGAGACACACGTTTATGTGATCATTCACACGATATAATATGCCAACAGCATACCCATGTATGCTGTTTGGCTTTTATATTATAATTAATTAAAAACATTTACGTGTGCCGAGGACCGTGTGTGAGACGAACTATGGAAGCGGAAGAAGTCAGAGAGGTTGGAACTCTGTACTCTGTACCATCCCCGCAAGGCATCTGACGTGATGATAGAGATAGATTTGTATAGATAGTGGATATTATAAGTTAATACCTCAAAAGGAAAGAGGAGTGGAAGGATGTAGATACCGGGTAAGACCTAGACTATCTTACCATGACCAATTATACCAAGTCTTATGTGAAGGAGAAGTCAAGAGTCTCCGTAACCGGCGAACGTATATGAGACGAACTATGAGAGTGGAGGAAGCCAGAGAGGTGTGTAAGGAAATAACCTGTTGGAACTCTCTACTCTCTGCCTACCCGCAAGGGATCTGGCGTAATGATATAGATAAACTTCAAAAGGATGATGCAGGAAAGTAATAAAATGATCCTTTATAAAATTAATCTAATTTGTGATATTTTCATATGAACTGTTTCGAATAGATTTATTGACTACTTAAAAAAAACACCTTTACACTTATTGTGCCTCCATCTTGGGGGCACAAAATGAAGACTGCTGGCATGTGTGTCATGAACGTCGTCTGTCTCGCACGGAACCCGCTATAAACCGCACTGCCAAGCACAATTTTATTGTCCATGTATTCGTTATCGCCGACTCAAGCCGTGCGTTGGATCGTAAATCTATAGACTTACAATCAGACAGCAATTCTAAAGATCTTTTTAAAAAGCTTATATGACATTTTTCGGGTAGTGATTGATACATTTTAGTTTTACAAATCAAGTTTTATTTAAGAGTACATTGATATATACTATAGATAATGTCGATACTATGGATATTCTGTATAGAAAGACAATATTATCACAGTTTATCTAACTGTCCATGATGCTATACCATCGATAGTATTGATAACTACTCATTGTATCGACAGTATGTCAGATTTAATACACCAATACTACTAATATTGTTGCTTTAAACCATTGATACGAAATAGTATCGATGCTATCGATAGATTATCTGCAATTAATAGTAGTCGGTGGCACTGTGGAGTACTATCGATATTAAAATAGTACTTCAAAGGTTGCTCCGTTGGTTCGGGCATATAGAAAGAATATTAGAAGAAAGAATGACAAAACAGATATAGAATACGAAAGTGGAAGCACGTAGGTACTGGGGACGACCTAGACTATCTAACCATGACCCAATAGACCGAGTCTTATCTGAAGGACAAGTCAAGTGTCTCCGTAACCGGCGAGCGTGTATGGGACGATCTATGAGAGTGGAGGAAGCCAGAGAGGTATGTAAGGATAGTACCTGTTAGATCTCTGTACTCTCTGCCTACTCCGCAAGGGATCTGGCGTGATGATATAGATAGATAGATACAATGGTCAGCTATCGATATTTTTGAACCTTCAAGTACAACTTAGTTCCAAGAGCAGGTGGCCACAATCCTGCCACCACCAATCCGTACTAGGTCTGTGTAATAAACCTAATATCTCTTACTCAATCTCTCTTACATCTTATTAGTGAGAGAAACAATGAGATTACTAAGAATACTGCAATCACGCGGCGCTACCAGCGCCTCCAATCGCATAAAATAAAACATAAATAAATCCACTTTTCTCAAAAATATTTACACAAATATTAGTTACATTTACAGTTAATGACTTCAAAAAGAAGTTCATCTATTTAGCACACTTTACTTTAAGATTCTCAGGAATGGCTAACGTGAACTTTCAGTTTTGTTGTATAAATAAACAGAAGCTAAATTGGGGGGGTTTCTAGGCCATTTTGAGATCTCAGCTCATTACGATGTGAAGTAGATCGCACGTCAGCGAAAACTTTTGAAGTTTATTAAGGAAAATACTTGAGGAGTTAACAAATAATATTTTATGTTTGAGGAGCGTGCCATATTAGGCATCACACTAAGTGACCAAGTCAGAAATGTGGAGATCCGTAGAAGAAGTAAAGACTCGACTAGTCGTTACGACGAGAGACTTCGAGTTATATGTTTAGACGACATTCCAATGTCTATGTCTACAAGATTCCTTGCTGTGTAGGCAGTGAGTACAGGTTTCTACGAGGAACTTTCCTTATGAATCTCTCTCGCTTCCTCTTCTTTTGTAGTTCGGCTCATAGACGCTCGCCGCTTGCAGAGACTTTTGAATTGCGCATTAGATAAGGCATTTCAACGACGCGTCTAAATTTGCCAAGTGGAGGTGGCAAAAGTCAGTGACACGTCGAGTGTGTGTTTGAATGTAATAGAGGGCGAGCTTTTGACATTATACCGGACAATACCAAACTCCAGATCGCTAGTGATCTTTTAAGAGAATCCCTAACAACGCTTTATCTGAGCTAGTATTGAAATCTAAGATCTTTTGATTGCCAACTGTATCATACGTGATTAGATAAATGAGGCAGTCAAAAATTTGCCAAAAATGGAATGATAAATATAGGATAAACAACAATTCATTAATTAAAAAATCACGGGTCTAAATCCTTTGAAGAGCAGCCAGAGAGTGCAGAGTTCTAAATAATATTTTTTTTTTTTTTTTTTTTTTTTTTAACGGAATTAAACGAGAACTCAACTTTTTCGATTTTTTTTCAAATTGTAACTGCTTATCTTTCACTTAACATGTGTGTTGAAAACGAAAGCTCTGCTGCAATTACTTTAGCAAGTGATAATGAAATCTTTTGATTACCCATTACGATACGTGAAATTTTATTTTAATGTACATTTTAGAACAATGAATTCATTAATTGAGAAACTGTATCAATATCGTGCAATTACGTAATGCCGACTGACATTGTACATAGACCCGAAATACGGAACCGGTCGGGACCGTACTTAAACGCTACTTACCAAGCAATATCCCAGTACTACTGTGTCATAATAACATGCAATTTTAATAATGAACTCCCAAAATAACTACAAGAATGTCATTGTCCTTGGCTGAACGAAATTTTCTGGAGCAAACACTTAAACCAGTTTCACAAACAAATTAGTGGGCTCAAGATTTAATTTTGTGAGTATAAATACACCAATTAGCTTCAGAATTGTATCAGTTCACTGAAGTACTCCACAGTCAGTTGATCGGTACATTTTTTAGATTATCGTAAAAATGTTGAAAGTATTATTTGTTGTTGCTTTTCTGGCGGTATGCCATGGCGCGGAGCATGCTACTTCATCTCAGAGCATTGCGATCCACCACGAGACACACCATGAGCATAAACACGAGCACCACGAGCATAAACCCGAGCACAAGCAAGAGCACAAGCAGGAACACAAGCAACAACTACACGTGAAAGTTGTTGAAGCAGTAAAGGTTCATGAGGAACACGCTCCAGTGAAAGCCGCTCTCATAAAGGCAGCACCCGTGGCCACGGAACATAAGAAAGAGTCGGACGGCCACCACGAGCCCGCCGTGTCTTCGCAGCACATCCACCGACACGACGAGCCCGCGCACCCGCCCAAGGACTGGGTGCAGGCCGGCCCCGGCAAGTACGAGTTCAAGTACCAGGTGAAGGACCCGCACACCGGCGACGACAAGTACCAGCACGAGGCGCGCGACGGGCACCACGTGAAGGGCGTGTACAGCCTGCACGAGGCGGATGGCTCCGTGCGGACCGTGCACTACGCCGCCGACAAGCATGCCGGCTTCTCAGCTGACGTTCAGCACACCACTAAGCATATTCACGAGCAAAAACACCATTAGTGACGACCACAGAGCTCCATGTTCAAGTTTAGTTGTAATTACTTATAATGTAAATAAATTGCGTTAACCTTTTATTTCTTAGTTTTGTTCAATAGATCAATGGATGGGACAGACTCGCCAATGGATGGCAATTCAGGCACACTGAATTGAATTATAAGGCAAGTTGGAAGCCTTCTGGCGACTTGATAAGTTCCAACAGAGGATGGCCGCAGACGTGTCTTCACCAATCCGCACTGGGTCAGCGGATGGAGTATATATAACCTCTCATCTCGATTTGTGAGAATAGGCCTTTGCCCAGCCGTGCAATATAGCCCATACTAGCAAATGCTTCGGCAAAATTGGATCGCACTCCGTACTTTTCTTTCGGTATAGCGTAGAGCTCTAAATACCTCATAATGAAAATTAAGATTAGTATCTACAAGCAATACGAATGGAATTGATAAATAAATGTCTAGGTAACTCAACTGGCATGAATTTATGAAAAGTAAACGTATTTCTGGATGCGTACAGTACGAATACCGTCGTTCTAGCAACCTTTAGGGGTGGCCTTTGGCCTACAGTGAATATCATTTGGCTGATATCACGATCAAATATTAAAATCATATTTAAAAAAAACGTAGCCCCACACTAGGAATTATTCCTGCATCGTGGGTGCGTTTACAAATATGAAATTTATATGCACAAACACCCAGAGCGAAACAAATATTTGTGAGTCACACAAAGAGTCCCGTGTGAGAATCGAACTCGCGACTACTTAATTCACTGGACCAAGCGATCTATTTTAAATGACTTAATAATAAAATAAATACTGTAGCTAGAGTACATCCGACACTCAGCCCTACTTTTTTGGTAAACAGTAGAACAGGAAATACTGAAAATTTGCCAAGATAAATAAAGCTGCTTCATTCTTGGTTTGATTATACTGCCTCCGGATTAGTCAACAACTGTCAACAAAGACGCTATTGAGGCTTTGTGTTTCAACTTCAATCAGAGCTTTGTCAACATCAGGGATTTTGATAATTGTACTACTCGACACGATGTGCTATAGCGTATGATTAAAACATCTTGAAGTTAAGGGGGAACCTAACCCTAACTCCCAAAACAGGCTTAACAAGATTGTTGATAAATGTACTGCGCATTTGTTATGAGAAATATGTATAAAATCGAAGATGAAGAGGTCGCAAATTTAACGTATGGAGTAAAATTTAATATTACGAATTCAATTTTCCAAAACAATACCTTCAAAAAACATTATCTTTAATATATATTGCAAATATCCTAACAAATTGTAGATTAGATATGTATAAAATATACACGAAAATAGCTTAAGATATGCTCTATTACTTATGTGGATGAATATTTTAATTAATTATATCTGAATTATTTTTATTATTGGGTCCTGCGGGGCACACTTTTCACTGTTGTCATCGGAAATTTTCAAACAAATCTTCTCAATGTCACTGACGTTAGTATATCCCTTAATAGTACTCTCTGTAATTTTATGATTGTAAAGACACTGTGTTTGTACGTATTTAAAATCTGCAATACTCAACAACGATATAATGTTATTGTTTGAAGCTGTTTATATGAAAGAAAGCAAAGAAAAGAAAGAGAAGATATTTTATTAGTCGGCTAAAAAGTATACCACAAAAAATTAAATTAAGGCGACATTACGAAAATAAAATGTACTTATAAAATTAGCCGTACTAATGGGGTACCACTCAGCGTAAAGCTGTGTTACAGCGTCACCACAACACAGCGCTGATTTTCAGTGGTACCCCAAGTGACGTGCGTACATGAAGCCTTGCTTCTCTGACGAGCCAGTCGCGCGGCAATTAGCGGGGGAAAAAAAAATATAATATATCAACTTTTATCAATGTTTTGGCAACATGAGGGGTTTTGCTAAATGTACTCTACAGGGTGCGCTATGACGTATGATTATAGCATCTGAAATAGGTGTACTCTCTGTAATTTTATACAATGTACGTTTTGTATGTAATTTTTGATTGGATTATGAATCCTCTAAAATAATACTTTGGGGACAGGAATACTTTGGGGTTGAAGAGTTTGGATGGATATTCTATTTGGCATAATACGCTGTCACATATGATTCAGCCCCTGATCTCTTTAATTTTATTATCAAAATATTGTGTTAGTTGTATGTGTGTGTTCTTGATTTAGTAACAAGAAATTTCCACGAAGTACGGAATAGGAGGAAATAGTTGGACGGGTTTATCGAATACACAGTGTACCTACACAAAAAATACTCGTTCGAAGCGTACAGCGCGGCGGCCATCTGGCGAAGCTAAAAAGTGATCACCGACATTGTTCAGTTCAAAAACGAAATATTTTTTTGTTTGTTGTGCTCAAACATGTTTTTTTGATAAAATATGGTTAATAAGTAGTCTTTATATATTTATTTAAACACAAAACAGATTACAATCATGAAATGATAAGAACTTATGATTATTGGTGCTGAATATAATTGTAATCCAAGAACTTGTGTTACGGAAAGCATTATGAATATGTACGAGATTAGTAACATACCAAAAATATTGCTATTACATATCATCTAAAACAATTAAAGTAAGGAGTAACAAAATTACTCCAGTTAATAACTGGGCGAGAGAAACGAATCAAGTTAAGCAACTCTGAGAATTTTGTGGATTTGTCGCTTCAATATTTGTACAACAAGCAATCCCAATTACATACAACCCCGAAGAAATCGAGAAAATAAAACGCTTTTGAAGTTTTAGTAGCATTGACGAGAAAGCTTGCTATTACGTTCATATATATTTAGTAAATATATAGTGTGAAAAGGATGGCATATCAACACTAACGTCAATCTGTTCGTGCTAAGCCCTCAGATTTGAGCCAGCATATCATCATCCACACTTACCCTGCAGTTATCAAATATTACAGATGTATTTTTTCTGAAATATTGACTGCCTCGTTGGTCTAGTGGCAAAGCGCATCGCTTAGTGATCACGAGGTCCTGGGTTTAAATCCTAGGTCGGACAAATGTAGCTTTAACGAAAACTTCCCAGTGTGAATACGGCATCTGGAATTGTGCCCGATATATGGCAATAGGCTCGCCTCCACATCGTCGGCGAACAGTGGGTGTACTCAGTACCCCTTTGCCACCCGTTGGGTAATATAGGCGTGAAGGTGTTAATTTTTTTATTTATTATAACATCACGCTTTTATTCCCCAAGCGGGTGCTGCAGTATTCAACTATATGTACCCACATTTTTCCCAGGTTGTTGGTTCCCAATATAATAGGGTCGGGCCACTGCCAGCGTACCGGGGGCAATTCTAGAGTCCGTATTGCTTTCAAGTTTTTTTTAGATAGATGTACCCCTAGGATTCGGACCCAGGATCTCGTAATCGCCAATCAATGGTTAAGAGCTTAAGCCGCTCTGCCCACTGAGTCGAATAGTCGCAAATTCGTCCGCACGGAACAAATCTTTGTATGACCCACAATATTTTTTTTGGTATTTGTGTATATAAAATTTCATCTTTGTAAACTCACCCACGACCCCGGAATAAATCCTAGTGCGGAGCTACGTTTTTTTCAAAGAAAAAAACAAGGCGTCACTAAAAGAGGCATTATTATTGGGTCACAAAGTGTTGAAACACGTTAAGTACCTACATAGGTGTTTTAATCGTATATAGAGGCACGGCTTATCTCATACATTAAAGTTTTACGCAATATGGATACACCTAGCAACATTGGATTTACCTGATGATCTGCAAGCGGAGTAAATTTTCCCTTAGGAATAAGGTGACACTTCACAAAACTTACATACGGCCCATCATGACGTACGCTTGTGAGGTGTTCGGGCACGCCGCCCGCTGTCACATCGATAGACTCCAAACGGTTCAATCCCGTTTCCTCCGCAAAGCCGTCGAAGCCACGTGGCACGGAATGCCGATCTCCATTCCGATCTCAGTCTCGAACCTTTTCGCGCCTTTATTAAAAAGGCGACAACCCCATATTTCGCGAACGCCTCTAATCATAGAAATCCGCTAATCGTAGCCGCCGCCGACTACGAACCTAACTCCCCTCCTATCAGCCGCTACTGCCGTCCGCAGCATGTTCTCACCGACCCTCCCGATGCCCTTACATCCCTTATTTCGGATACAGATACCGCACACAGGATCAGACACCGATCTCGCCGGCGAGGTCGAATAATCCTTTGCCCGCCGGCCGGTGCAGAGCACCACGGCGAGACACCTGCCCAAGCCGAGGCCGTTCCTCCTTGAGGTGCCCTTGAGCTAGTTGCCCCCTTGCCCTTCTGGCTCGAGCGTAGTGGGTGCAGGCTCGCCCTCTTTTCCGGTGAAGCTGTAAAAGCCCCGCGGCCAATAGCGTAGATCATTCACACACACACAAAAGCGACATTCGATTATGAATTTAAACTTAAAGTAATACAATACTGTGGTATGTGTATCATCTTAACGCGTAGGAGCTAAAATGAACGCGCAAACGTTAGCTAACCACATGAAGAATTTAATATCATGCATGGTAGGACAACTGAAATTTCTAAAATATAAAAAATTTAATGCATATCTCAGATGGCCCTAGAATGAAGATACTTTATGATGATAATCTCAAACTAGGGTTCGCAATAACCGTGCTAATATATTGTTAAGTAGGTACTTTGTTCACGGCAAGAATAGATTCTATTCAATTACGCTTCGTTTTGAATTTACATAATATTTACAGGATCCAAGATTTTCACCGCGCCATCTTTTCTATATAAATTAGGGTAAGTTTTTTTATAATTTCAATAACTTTGCCTCGTTTTTAGTAGCAAATTACAAGGATTGCGATGTATTAAATCTGATACTGAGAGGAATACTCCTAAAACATGTTTACGAACTGTAGACTTCTTTAAATGACGATAATTAAATGTATGGGTAACACTGCAAGACCTCGTAACCTGTTCACGTTTCGCGTGAATCAGATCAACAAAGTTAAGAAGTTTGAACATCATCATCATCATCATCTCAGCCTATACTTGTCCACTGCAGATCATAGGCCTTCCCAATCGCTTTCCAGCGTAACCGGTCCGATGCCACCTGCATCCAACGATTTCCTGCGATTTTCACAAGATCGTCGGTCCATCTGGCAGGCGGTCGTCCTACGCTGCGCTTGCCAATACGTGGTCTCCACTCTAGAATCTTTCTGCCCCAACGCCCGTCCGATCTTCGCGCTATGTGGCCAGCCCATTGCCACTTCAGCATGCTAATCCTGAGGGCTATGTCGGTGACCTACCAAAGGATAAAAACATATGGACGTCAAACACCTCAATATATACCTTCCAATTCATACATCAATCTCTTTTTCTCAATCGGTTTCCCTTAACTGAAGACAGTGTTTATCATGATCAAGTTTTTTACATTACTATCACCAATAGAAGACTTTTAGATGGGTGTTAATTAAACCCAAAATTAAGTGTAACACTATTAGATTGAGGTCTTCTTGGAGTACTACGATTGATTATTGTCATTCTTAAAAGTCTGCTATTGGTGATGGAGATGGTGATAAGAAAAACTTGATCATGATTGTCACGGCTTTCAGTTATGAGGAACTATTGACGGATGATTTAGCGCTGTGGTGAGAACTTAAGCCGCTCCGCCCACTGTGTCTAATAGTCGCGGGTTCGATTCCCGCACGGGACAAATCTTTGTGTGACCCACAATTATTTGTTCCGGTCTGGGTATTTGTGTACGTGAATTTTCATGTTTGTAAACGCACCCACGATACCGGAATCAATCCTAGTGTGGGGCAACGTTTAAAAAAAAGGAAAAAAAATCAAAAGAAGATGGATTGACGGTAGAATTGGGAGGTATAAATTGCGGTGTTCGCATTCATATGTTATTATTATACCGCAGTAATTTTAAACCTCTTAATTGAATTAGTGGATTCGATTTACCAATGGCCATTTATGCTAAAGAAGCAGCTGTATTTTTGGCGCAATTACATCATATATTGCTACAACTAACAACATGAAAGTTGCCGTCCTTCGCGCAGAGAAATGCTATTTTTCGACGCAAACGCAGATCTGATAAAACCAGTTTCAGAAACTACAATCGATATAAAAAAATTAGTATAAATACAACATAATTGTTAACTTAACATCAGTTTACTAAAGCAGTTCACAGTTACTTGAACAGTTTAATTTTAATTATTTAAGAATACTAGCATAATACAGATATTTAAAATGTTGAAAGCGTTAGTTGTTGTCGCTGTTCTAGGCGTGTGCTACGGCAAAGAGCACGCTTTTTCGTCGCAGAGCATTGTGCTGCATCCTGATACGCATCATGAGCACCACGAGCACCATGGTCACCACGAGCACAAACAAGAGCACGAGGTTGAGCAAAAGCGTGAACACAAAGTCGAGCAGAAACACGAGCACAAGCCTCAAATGCATGTGAAAGTGATTCCAGTAGTGGAAATAATCAACGAACACGTGCCAGTGAAAGCCGCTCCCATAAAGTTGACACCCGTGGCCGCGGAACATAAGAAGGAGTCGCACGGCCACAAGGAAGAGTTGCACGGCCACCACGAGCCCGCCGTGTCCTCGCAGCACATCCACCGGCACGACGAGCCCGCGCACCCGCCCAAGGACTGGGTGCAGGCTGGCCCCGGCAAGTTCGAATTCAAGTACCAGGTGAAGGACCCGCACACCGGTGACCATAAGTACCAGCACGAGGCGCGCGACGGACATCACGTGAAGGGCGTGTACAGCCTGCACGAGGCGGACGGCTCCGTGCGCACCGTGCACTACGCCGCCGACAAGCACGCTGGCTTCACCGCCGATGTGCAGCACTCCACCAAGCACATCGAGGAACATAAACACCACTAAAGAGAAGCGTAGAGCGTAGGATTTAGTTGTAATTACTTATGAATATATCAGTCTAATGTGATTTAAACAACCATTTATTTTTTAATTTGTTCACGCATAGCTTAAAAATAAAGGTCAGGGGATGAAATGGACGGGGAAGCCAATTCTGTCACACTAAATTGAATCACAATTTCAGCGAATTGTTTGGCAAAATGGATTCGCAATTGATGCTATTTTCAAGAATTTCTCTATAGCAAAGTGCTTTGTTATTTCAAATTTGAACATTGGTAAGCACTATCTATTTAATAACGGGACTAGCGGAACTGATATATTCCTTTTGCATGGAGTTGGAAAAGCAAGCAAAATATAATAAAAATCTTACAAAAAATTTACAATCTTTGGTATTCGATTTATATCATTAAACAGAAAAGGAAGTCCTGTCAGACTTCTTAAGTCTGATCGATCGATCGAAGATCGAGTAATTTATTTCGTTAAAAAAAACCGTTGGGCCCCGGATCCTGTAATTAGCCAGTAATGGATGCCGTCCTCCAGAATATTCAACCATGTAATATTAGACACCCTTGCTTGAATAGTAATTTCTTGATAATGAATGGACAAATTTTAGTAAATCTAATGATACACTTAGCTCCCAGCGGTTGTTATCTGGCAAAGCTGTAAAAGCCATCAATGAGTTGCTTACTTTCCAAAATACATCCCTCCGTGCTTTCGGAGGCACATTAAGCCGTTTTCCTGGCTATCATTCAATATAAAAGTCGTTAAGCTGAGTTCGACGCTTTATAGGTGGCATGAGATATTTTAACAGAAGGTGGCCACAAACTTGTCTCCACCAATCCGCACTGGGTTCGCAGTGAAAAAATAAATAAAAATAAACACCGTCACGCCTATATTCTTCAAGCGGGGGTGGCAGAGGTGTACTGAGTACACCCACGTTTCGCCGACGATGATAGGTCCCATGTAATAGGAGGCGAGCCTATTGCCATATACCGGGCACAATCCCAGACTCGGGGCACATATTGGGAATTTTTCATCAGAAAAACTACATTTGTCCGACCTAGGATTTGGACCCAGGACCTCGTGATCACAAAGCTATGCGCTCTGCCACTAGACCAACGAGGCAGTGGAGTAGGACATACCTTACTTACATCGATTTATGCCTTTATTAAGAAAGGCCTTTGCTTAGCAGTGGGATAAATAGTATGGACTTATTGAATACTTTTTTTTAAATCAAATAAAGCGCTACTTCTGCTTTAAAGAAAATAGTAAGTAAGTAAGTGACGTTTATTTGTGACATAGGAACATAGGTTACAGGTGAAATCCTACAATTATATAATTAGCAGTGCACTAGCAGTGTTTTGCTCTTTGGCGTACAAATTTTTATAAAAATTTTATTATACACATCAATTAATTAATTATAAAGATGCAGAATAAAAAAATATTAATATCGAACAATAGGTAAAGTTATAAAAACGGATAAAAATTATACAATATAAAAATATGTATTATATAATATATAAAAAAATGCTATACAATATTAATTATTACAGAAAGATAGTGATTAATCAAATAATAACATTTATCTATTAAAAAACGTTGCAATTTTCATTTAAATAGTGAAATATTCGTAGTTTATTATACAAGCTGTAACATAATAAACGCAAGACCTGAAAGTAGTCTGTTCTAAATTGGTAACTGAATCGATTCCAACAATTTTTAATGTATTTTACATTTTTTTTAAATTTGCAAAAAATGCTTTTAATCCTTCAGTGCGCTATTAAAAATTAAATTTTTTCTTGATTCATAGCAAGAATAAGATTCCAAACGCATTCCTAAAACGTATTTCTCAAAACGCACACATACACGTACAAGTTTCATTGTTAATTGGGTTATACCCCAAAGTGCTTTAAAATAGGGCAAAAATTTGAAAATTTGGTTTTCGTTTTAACTTTATGAAGCAATTCTCTAATCGGGGTGTCTGAGGTCTTGCGTTTATTATGTTACACCTTGTATATAATTTTACGCCATAAAGGAAAACGCTGATTCAACATACTATCATTAGAATTGATCTCTCCGTGATAACGTTAGTAATTTAATTCAAAAACTAACCTTAATAAAGAGTATCCAGTACTGAACTAAAGTAAATATTGAACAAAAGTTATTTAAGTTGCTGTAGCTAAGAACTTTACATCAGAAATTAATGGATACAGGACCTAGAAGGTATCCCTTGGAGGATATTCTTTTATTCATCACAGACTGAGGAGCTGGAAACTGAATAAGTTACATAACTCCACTCCGGAAATGGTTGGAAGTTTAAATGTACTCCTTTTGTAATATACCATTTATTTAAATAAAGTTATCGAAGTAATCATTCTTGTGCTGGCAATTTATACGTGTAAGGCTAATTACATAAGAACTTAAGACACCCTAATACAATGGGTATTGCAAATGACGTAAATATTCATACACTATTTATAATAATAATAATATCAGCCTATACTGCCCACTGCTGGGCAAAGGCCTTCTCACAAATCGAGGTGAGAGAGATTAGGTCATACTCCACCACGCGGACCCAGTGCGGATTGGTGGAGGCAGGTTTGTGGCCGCCTGCTGTTGGAACTTATCAAGCCGCCTTTATGGCTTCCAACTCGGCTTAACGACTACCACATTAAGTGGTAACCGGGACCAACGGCTTAACGTGCCTTCCGAAGCACGGAGACGCTCGAATATGAAAATGCCACAAACGGTCACCCATTTGAGGTCGACCGAGTCAAACGCTGCTTAACCTTCGTGATCGGTAAGAACACCGCGGTCGCACAGCGGTACGAGCGCCTCCGTGAACACTATTTAGGGTGTGTGATAATTGATTAAAATACGAGGGATGCCTTTTAAGTTTTGTCGTTTGAAGAAAAAACACAACTAGAACCTTATAGTACTTTTTATTGTTTTTCAAAGTATTGACCACGTAGCTTAATACACTTTTCCATTCGCTCAAACCAGTTATTATAACAAGCGTCGACTGCTTCTTCACCGGACAGGAACCTTTGACCACGAAGACTTTTCTTAATTTTAGGAAATGTAAAGGGATTGTTAGGGCTTAGGTCAGGACGGTATGGAGGATGGTCAAGAATTTCTACTTTTTCCTGCTTCAAATACTCAATCGTTTGACGAGCGCTGTGTGAGCTTGCGTTGTCGTGGTGCAGGATGATGCGTCGCTTTAAATTAGATTTTCGAAGTTCGGCGATGACTTGTGGTAAACAAACTATGGTATACCACTCTGCGTTAACCGTTCTACGATCTTCAAGTGCAATAGTCGCAACATGGCCGGTTTTTCCAACGAACATGGCCACCATCTTCTTTGAAGTGCTTCGAGAACGAACAACTTTAGTCGGCTTTGGCTCGTCTTGAAAGACCCAGATTGTAGATTGTTGTAGTAGATAAACTCTTTATTGTGCACCAATAATGTAACAAATAGCGATTGAACATAAACAACATCACAAGTAACACAAAGGGCGGCCTTATCGCTAATGAGCGATCTCTTTCAAGCAACCTTAAGATGGAGAATTTTCAAGTGATAGGAATGTACGGGGGTCCACTAAATTAGTATGACAGTAATAATTCAATGCGAAAATTAAAATTCCAATTTTAAAGTCTAGTCTAGCGTTTGTCTGCGATTTCATCCGCGTTGACTTTAGACAGGAACCTCACTTTTTTATGGGTAAAGGGGTGTCCTATGTGGTAATACAGGTAATATACTACCTGTGTGCTATATTTTATCTATATCCGTTTACCCGTTTTTGCGTGATTGAGTAACAAACATTCAAACTTTCACTTTAATAAATATATTAATATAATAATATAACCTCATTATAAATAGTCGAAATCAATTCAGTTGTCAGTTTGAAAGAAATTACCTTCGGGTCTCGCGTTAATTATATTGCATACATATCACTATACATATTTCTATATTTATTCATTAATTCATTTATTTATTATATTACATTTGACTGCAATTATGATAAACATATATAGTATTATATGTGTAAGTTTTAATAAATACTATTGCACTCAACTGTGTATGTACCATCGGGATATTTAAGAAATGTAATATAATAATGTAATAAAATAGGCTTGTAATTGGCCTTAATTTCAAAATGAAATAACTGTATTTGTAATTTTATAACGCTGCTGGCTTTTTAATAAAGAAAAATACAAATAAACATTTAATCACTAGTTTTAAGGACTGATATTCAACGTACCGACTCCCTTGTTGGTCTAGTGGCAAAGCGCATTGCGCATACCAATGTATCCAATGTAATAGGGGCGGTTTCTAAATTTTTGTTAAACAAATATGAAATGTCTACAGGTTTTTCTTAAATCCTCTATCTTGAAACACTAATAATCTAATGTCGTTGGTCTAGTGGCAAAACGCGTCGCTTTATGATCACGAGATCCTTGTTCCAAATCCTACGTCGGGCAAATGTAGTTTTTGTTTAAACGAACATTCCTAGTATGAGTTTGGAATTATGCCCGATATATATCAATAGGCTCGCCCCCTATTACATGGGATCTAACATTGTTGGAAAAAAGTAGGTGTAGTCAGTACACCCCTGCCACCCCCGCTTGGGGAAAATAGGCGTGGCGGTGATATTGAACGTCGCTACGAAAATCGTGCAAAGGTTAAAATTAAACAAAATTTAATTTTGGTTAAATACATACAACTGAGAGTCGAGTCGGAAGGACTGAAATGAATAGCAATTACTTTAGTTCTTGAGTTGTTTGAATTAACATTTATTTTAGAAATAGTTTGAATCTATTCATTTGAGATTCGGGACAAATTACTTTCAGGTCTTGCGTTGGTTACATTCTGGTATCATTCAATAAAAGTTACTTTCGGTTTTCTTCTGTGTTACGGTTTTACACCCGTGTTTTAGATCCAGGTATTTTAGATTGTACGATCTAAAATGCCTGGACTGATTGAAAAAAAACATTGCCGGTAAAGTAGTCGAAAACCAGAGACGAGTTTGTACGAATTTTTATTTTAATGCATTTGCGTTATTACAAAATCAAAATTAAAAGTTTTTTATTCATATACACACAAAGGCACTTACGAATAGTCAAAAAAACAAAATTATTGATTACTTAAGACTCTACCACCCGTTCGGCAAGTCTTTCCTGCGGAGAAGAAGGGCAAGAAACTCCACGGTTACTCCTTTTAAAAAGGAGATTTTTACAATTCTTTTTGTACACTTTGCATTCATAGATTATGCGAGAACAATGCAGAACGAGCTAAATAGATGTGCGTAAGTATAGATAAATCGTACGTGTACTTAGATCCATCGTATCGGCCAATGTCTATATAGTTCTCTATTTATATTTTAATAAAGAATATTCATTCTAAATGAATATAGATAGTCTTTCTGAATCAATAGCACCTAGTTTTAGACCAATTTATTAGCAGAAATATTAAGTATAGCAGTGAAATTAAACCTTTTTAGAAGAGTTTATTTTAAACCGTTTTAAGCCATTTATATTGCCACACACACATTTCAATTAAAATTAATAATAAAAAAGTACCCATAAGAATAAGAGTCGAAGTCGAAAATATATGCACAACACTGATTTTCAGCTGGTCCCTGACATTTGCACAACACATCTTAAAGCGTCCGGCTTAATTGAAAATGAAAGACAATCATTTTAAAGAGGAAAAAAAAACATCTTTTAAAATTGTGTTTGCGATTAAACTGTTCTCAAGGTCTTAACCTGGTTCTTAAATTAGAGATTAATTGTCATGGCTCCCATCTAAGGTAACATTGATTTCTTTCTTATATATATATTTCTTATATATTTTTTAACAGATGTTTGGGACATACTTTTGCGTAAGGGGGAGGTAAGTCGTTCTATATCTTGGCTGCAGAATATTTAAAACTCTCTCTCAAATGAGCCGTTCTATGCACTGATATAACTAGTTAATTTGCTTCCCTTCTCCGTGTGTTTCTCTGTTGAACATCTTTGACCCATTCCCACGTTTCTCATAGAGATATTTAGGCCTCTTCTTCTGGGCAATTTTGTGTACTAAACATGCGAGATGTACTTTTCTACGTGCATCCATCTTTGAGATATTGTTTTTATTTAAATATGGAGTAATTTGAGCACTTCTCGGTATATTATAACAAAACTGAGCACATTTTAATTTTAACTTGTCAAGGCCAAAAAGCTTTGGTACTAAAACTCTATTTGTATGTTATAAAGGGCAAGTTTTAATGCGTCTTGGAAGAACGCCAACATTCCTTCCATAAGGCTTACTCACTACTCACATGATTTGTGAACCCTCACACATGTTACGTAAAGTATTCGTTATGCTTCCCCTTTGAAAGGTTCAAAAGCAAGATTTTCTAGAAATACTTGCAGGCATTTTTCAAAAGGTTTATTAAGACATAAAATAAAACTATTTTTCGGATTTTATCGCAGTATATTTTTGATATTTAAGTTCCCGACGTTTCGAGTGCTTTGCAGCACCCATGGTCACGGGAAAGACTGAGGTGTTAGATGTCCAGTGCTATGCTGTATACCGGAAGGCCTCAAGACACCGTGAGCTCATTCTACGCAGATCGGACGAACAAAAATAATTAAGAAGTTTGAGGGTACCCCGGAACAACTATGCCTTTTGGACGTCTAATACCTCAGTCCTTCCCGTGGCCATGGGTGCTGCACAGCACTCGAAACGTAAGCAACTTAAAAATCAAAAATATACCGCGATAAAATCCAAAAAATAGTTTTATTTCATGTGTAATATTTGGGTAACTCTAAGAACTCGGTAGGTTTATTAAGAGCTTTTTTAATGTCACTTGTTAAATGAGTTTCAACTCGTATACTGATATGTATTTATCTGACTAACATTACAAACATAAATATATGTGATGATAGATGTGCGTTTGTTTTTCTTTCACGTACGATCTACTGAACCATTACGATTTATTGCCAAGTCGTAAAGTCTTACGAATTGCTACTCCATCGGCGAAGGCGACTTAGCCCATCGCCTTAGTACGTTTATGAAATTGCATATTTATAATAAGGTGGTCCAGATATGTGACAAACAAAACTATGCCTGAAACTAAACAGGCGATACAAAAATGGCTCAGTACATTAACCCATTAACCTATATTGAAACTGAAAAATTATTAAATATTGAAGATAAGTCTTTATGTATGTATGTGTGTGTGTGTATGTTCATGTGTGTGTATGTAGTAACAATGGGCGATTGTTACAAAAAAGCTATCGAATGAGTCAACAATTGTAGACCTCACAATTAGACAATCGACGAACGAATGAAAATCGACGGTGCGTTGCTAACGCGCAGGGTACAATCGATACGGGGGAACAATTCGATTTGTAACAATAATTTTTAGGTGATCAGTAATTTCATTCGATAAAGGGCTTAGGTTAATTAGAGATAAATATAAACAAATCTAACGCAGTTATTTTCACTAAATCTACTCTGCAAGAGATCGGGCGTGATTATAGATTATCACAAATTTAGGTAGAGTATTTGATGAATTATACCCATTTACTAATAGTAGTATATTTATTTACTAATAGTAAATATGGACTTTGGAATTAATTTTCTATAAGAAGAATTACTTATGTACATAAATAATTATATAAAAAAAATAAAAAAAAAACAAGTCCCGATTCACATCTATTGAACGATGCCAAAACAATCGACGGTGTGTGTGTGTGTGAATGATGTACGCTGTTGGCCGCGAGGCCTTTACAGCTTCACCGGATTTAAAGGCGAGCGTGCAACCACTACGCTCTAGCCAGCCAGAAGGGCAAGAGGCGACATACTCGAGGGCGCCTCGATGAGGCGCCCTCGGCTGGGACAGTCGCTGTAGGGGGACGGGTGCACTACTAAGTGCACCGGTCAACCGCCGGCTATGGGAGGGGATCTACTACTACGTCGTCGTCGTCGCCCGTATTCTGAGCGGAAAGAAGGGATGACAAAGCATCGGGGGGGTCGGTGAGAATGTCGAAATGTCGCGGCCGGCGGTGGCGGCAGGGGTCGGGGGGGAGATTGTAGTCGACTGTGTTCGATTCATCTGTCGATTGCATAGTCGTATTGCATATTGTATAGCACGAACTATGAGAGTCGAGGAAGCCAGAGAGGTATGTAAGGAAAGAACCTGTTGGAACTCTGTACTCTCTGCCTACCCCGCAAGGGATCTGGCGTGAGGTTATAGATAGATAGATAGAAATTTACATGGATATCAAAACAAATGTCACACGAAAGTTTTTCCCTTGCGGGGATCGAAACCTTGACTTTCGGGTTCACGAGAAACGACTTAAGTTCTAAACGCTCAGGAGCAACTTACGCTCTAACTAATAAACCAAGCTGCATTCTTGTGTTTTTAAATACACCAGCGTTTAACCGCGTCTGCGCACGCTTTTATTTTGTAAATATCTTTATTTATATAAATAGCCTATGTGTTATCTTGATGAAAAACAAATGAAAAAGAAATAATATTTATTGCTGCAGAACATGACATCGAACATTGCTTACAATATAGTGAAATAATTCTATTTAACAAAGGTAAAATTTGACACTGAACACACCACCACGCCTTGCAAGGGCTAATTTTACCCTAAAATCAATTATATCTATTTCCCCACTGGGCAAGCTTGTATCGAGGAAACCTGATTTCCAGTTATACCAGGCAATGAAGGCAGATAGAATCGATGCATGTATACATATATTTATCTACATCCACATACATTTACTGTACTGTATTCGCATACATAGTAACGATGGGCGAATATTACTAAAAACATTCGAATCATTCGATTGTTCCGTTTATTCGAATACAATCGAATGACAATCATAATTCTTCGATTGTTGGTCGATTGTTAGATTGTTGCTCAGCGTTTCGCAACTTCGCGCGCGCGTAACTTTAGTAACGACTATGCAATCGACAGATGAATCGAACACAGTCGATTTTTCGTCAATTTTACCTTTGTTAAATAGAATTATTTCACTATATTGTAAGCAATGTTCGATGTCATGTTCTGCAGCAATAAATATTATTTCTTTTTCATTTCTTTTTCATCAAGATAACACATAGGCTATTTATATAAATAAAGATATTTACAAAATAAAAGCGTGCGCAGACGCGGTTAAACGCTGGTGTATTTAAAAACACAAGAATGCAGCTTGGTTTATTAGTTAGAGCGTAAGTTGCTCCTGAGCGTTTAGAACTTAAGTCGTTTCTCGTGAACCCGAAAGTCAAGGTTTCGATCCCCGCAAGGGAAAAACTTTCGTGTGACATTTGTTTTGATATCCATGTAAATTTCTATCTATCTATCTATAACCTCACGCCAGATCCCTTGCGGGGTAGGCAGAGAGTACAGAGTTCCAACAGGTTCTTTCCTTACATACCTCTCTGGCTTCCTCGACTCTCATAGTTCGTCTCATACACGCTCGCCAGTTACGGAGACTCTTGACTTTTCCATCAGATAAGACTCGGTTTATTTGGTCGTGGTAAGATAGTCTAGATCTTCCCCGGTACCTGCATCCTTCCACTTTCACATTGTATATCTGTTTTGTCATTCTTTCCTCTGGCATTCCTTCTATATGGCCGAACCAACGGAGCATGCCCTTTCTCATCTTTACACCGATACTATATTTCATACCTACTCGCTGTCTTACTATGCTGTTGCTAATGCGGTCGGTCAGCTGTAAATGTAAATTTCATATTCGTTTAATGTTTCGAGCCGACGAGGCACGACGGGAGCGCGACGCTAGCGCGGTTGGGGAGTTGTAATGTACTGAAATGTACGGGACACTACACAGCGCAGCCCCGCTTGGCGCGACGGCAAACATCATGACCGAACGTAGCCGAGCGCTATCGTCGCGCTGCGGTCGCGGTGTGTCGGCTATATGAGCAAACCTTAACCCATTTACGGCACAATTTGATTTCTATATGAGGGAACATTTTCTTTAGATAAAAATAGTTGGTCTAATAGCGAATAATGTGCGTTGCGATCACGAGGTCCTCGAGCATCACCAGCTTCAAATCCTAGGTCGGACAGATGTAGATTTTTTAGCAAAAAATTCTCAGTATCAGTCTCGAGTCGCGGCTCGCCACCTATTGCATAAAACGTAGCATCGTCGGCGAAAAGTAGGTGTACAAATTACGCCTCTACTGCTTGTGGAATATAGGTGTGATGGTGTTGATTTATTTATTTTATCAAATAAAATACTATGCTCATTCTATCATACTGTAACAACAATAATATTGTATCAAACATTCCTATTCTATTAAAACGGCTATAAAAAAGACAGCGCGAAATCTTTAAAACATAAATCTCACGCCATTTTTAAAACTAAAATATTTTTCTTTTTCACAGGTGCGGCAAAAGTATCGCTCATTGTTGTTTTAAGTTTGTATTCCACAAAGAATATTCCACTCTTTATTTATTATTCATCCTAGAGCCACTTGAGAAACGTAAAAAGAAACATGATTTAGGTTTTTTTCATTTTGCTTTGCTTGTGGCTGAGGTAAGGTAGTCCATAAGGAAATTACGATAGAGCTCTTAGACTTGGATATTTTAAATTATGTTATAAGACGTTGGTAATAGAATGTTTTGATTTAAGGAATGGTAGTGTCTGTCAACTATATTATTACCTTGTTTTACAATGAACTTTAGTTTTTTTTGATGTATTGAATTAACCAAGTGGGTAAGAGCGACTTGAAATTAAGTTATACGAAATAGGTAAAAGCTGAGATGGGAAAATTGTAATCAGATTAATGATTAACCATCCCCGCTAGGAAAATATAGACTAAATTAGGCTAGGCTAAGTAGTAATGATTAAAAATTACAATTACATTTTGTAATCTTCAACGATAACGATTACACTTTTAATCAAGGATCATAGCTGAATATTACAAAATGCAATTGTACTCATTACTCTGATTACTATTTGCCCATCTCTGGGTAAAAGTATGTTTAATTTAAGGGGCCACCGCGATAAACACTTCTATGAGTGGCTTAGAGACCTAATAAGAAATATGATTTTTGACTCTGTATTTCATAATCTGGTAAAAGGAATACACGATTAAACGATTTTTTCTCGACAAGAATAAAATCTAAGTTCATCTCAATTGCTTTACATTTTCTGATTCTTTTAAGAACTAGAATTTACGTAAAAACATAGAGAATTATTGTATCAAAGTTCTTGTAAAGCAGATTTTATTCATAGTTTTCTTTTTTATAAAATGATCTCATGAGGCAGATCAAGAACCTGTTGGAGCTCTGTACTCTCTGCCTACCCCGATAGCCTATGCCTAGATAGATAGATCTCATGAGGCCCTTCTCATCGTTCTGATTTATTCACTCTTCCTTCTTCGTCCAATCTATCCTTCGTTGGAATGCATTGCCTCAGGAACTTAGGATAGTAACAACCGCCTCTCTTTAAAAAGAAACTACACGAGTATCTACTTTAAAATGTTGGCAGAATCCTCTCAAGGATTGTATGTATTTTATGTATAACATTATTATTAGTTTTATATATGGTATTATTATTATTTTATTTTATTTTTATTTTCTTCAAATTTTTAGCTTCATATTTTATTTTCGCAACTACCACACATGTTTGTTTCCACACCGCCCTAAGGTAGACTGGGTGAAAATACTTCAGGCATTAAGTCCGCCTATGTACATGAAGAATAAAATAAAAATAAATAAATATATTTTGTCTTTGCACATATGTGTTTATTCTCGAACGCGTGCTTAATATATACAAAGTGTAACAAAATTAACGCAAAACCAGAAAGTAGTTAGTTCTAAATCGGCAACTAAATCGATTCCAACTATTTTTAAATTATGTTGCAATATTTTTTTTATCTATCTATTTATATCTATATCATCACGCCAGATCCCTTGCGGGGTAGGCAGAGAGTACAGAGTTCCAACAGGTTCTTTCCTTACATACCTCTCTGGCTTCCTCCACTCTCATAGTTCGTCCCATACACGCTCGCCGGTAACGGAGACTCTTGAATTTTCCTTCAGATAAGACTCGGTTTATTTTGTCGTGGTAAGATAGTCTAGGTCTTCCCCGGTACCTGCATCCTTCCACTTTTACATTGTATATCTGTTTTGTCATTCTTTCATCTGGCATTCTTTCTCTATGCCCGAACCAACGGAGCATGCCCTTTCTCATCTTTACACCGATACTATCTTTCATACCTACTCGCTTTCTTACTACGCTGTTGCTAATGCGGTCGGTCAGCTTCACTCCGCACATCTTCCGCAGAGCTCGCATTTCTACCGCATTTATCCTACTTTCATTCTCCTTCTTACATACCCAGCTCTCGCTACCATATAACAGCGTTAGGACAAGAACTCCGTAATGCATGGTCAGCTGCGCCTTAAGTGCCGGATCCTAAGTAGCTTTCCGATCGCACCATTCACCCTGTTCCCGGCACTCACTCTTCTCTCTATGTTAGCAGTCTATTTCACATCCTTACTGAAGGCGCATCCAAGATATACAAACTCATTCACTTGCTCCAGCACATCGTTACCAACCACAATCCTTACATTCGTTCTGGTTTCTTCCCTTTCAATATATTTTTTTTTAAATTATTAAATATTGCTTTTATTGTTTCAGTTCGCTGTATTAAACAAAATTTAATTATTATTTAAAGCAATAGCTATTTTAAATGCATTTCTATTACACACACATTGATATAAACACAAAACTTAATTTATTAATTAAATTTCGTAGTCAATTTGGGTAACTTAGAGCTTGAAAAATGGTAGAAATCTCTTAAATATTGGAAGTCTGATTTTCGTATTGAATTCTATATTCGTTACATATGTTACACCTTAAATACGAAACTCAAATTCAATACGGAAAGCAAATTTTCAAATTTAAAGTTTTCACCCCTTTTTTAAGCACTTTTATACCCCAATTAACAATGAAACTTGCATGTGAATGTCGCACACATTATTGAAAAATATGTCTTAAAATGCATTTGAAATCACGTTATGTCTTCAAATCAAGAACAACTTTAGTTTGTTATACGAGGCATGCCTTTTAATTTTGTCGTTTGAAGAAAAAAACACAACTAGAACCTTATAGTACTTTTTATTGTTTTTCAAAGTATTCACCACGTAGCTTAATACACTTTTCCATTCGCTAAAACCAGTTATTATAACATTTATTCCACTCTAAAGTGGGGGTGTTCAAAATGGCTGACTTGAAAGCGTCGACTGCTTCTTCACCGGACTGGAACCTTAGACCACGAAGACTTTTCTTAATTTTAGGAAATGTAAAGAAATTGTTAGGGCTTAGGTCAGGAATGTATGGAGGATGGTCAAGAATTTCTACTTTTTCCTGCTTCAAATACTCAATCGTTTGACAAGCGCTGTGTGAGCTTGCGTTGTCGTGGTGCAGGATGATACGTCGCTTTGAGTTAGATTTTCGAAGTTCGGCGATGACTTGTGGTAAACAAACTGTGGTATACCACTCTGCGTTAACCGTTCTATGATCTTCAAGTGCAATAGTCGCAACATGGCCGGTTTCTCCAACGAACATGGCCACCATCTTCTTTGAAGTGCTTCGAGAACGAACGACTTTAGTCGGCATTGGCTCGTCTTGAAAGACCCGGATTGTAGATTGTTGTTTGGAATCAGGATCGTAGGCATATATCCAAGATTCGTCACCACTGATGATGTCGTAGACGTGATTTGACTCTCCTCGGTTGAACCTTTGCAGAGTTTTCTTACACCATCTGACGCGGGCCGCCTTGTGATCGTCGGAAAGCAGATGCGGTATCCAACGGCAAACTAGCTTTCTCACACCAAGCGCTTCATGCAAGATCTTTTGAATGGTTGTCCCTGAGATGCCTAATAGAGCCTCTATCTCTCTATACGTCACATGACGATCTTCGAGAAGTTCTAGTTGTCTCACAGCAATGATGTTGTCTTCAGTGAAGGCGGATTTTGGGCGTCCTTCGCGAGATTTGTCACTAACACTAGTATGTCCACGCTGGAATTCTAAATACCAACGTTCGAAAGTCCGTAGACATGGGGCTTCATCACTGAACACAGATGTTAGCTCTTCAAAACACTGAAGTCGTGTCAGGCCTCTTCTAAAGTTGTAGAAAATTATTGCACGAACATTTTCCTTAGAAAGATTCATTTTCGTACGTAACCTGACAGGTTCCAATCGACGCTGTGACTAAACAACATCATTAATCCTAATATTTTCAACTGTTTTGAGATTCAAAATTTAAACACATTCGAATATAGAACAGTTCCAAATTCAAAATTGCCGGGAAATATGGAAGCGACAGAACTTAAAAGGCATGCCTAGTAGCGCACTGAAGGAGTAACAGCATATTTTGTGAAAATACAAAAAAATGTAAGTGGAATTAAAAATTGTTAGAATCAATTCAGTTACCGACTTAGAACAAACTACTTACACCTTGTATATCTCTTATTATTCATTTGAAAAGGAATTGCATCACTGTCACTCTCCGGTCAATAAGTGGTCGATCGCCGTAGCCCCTGAAGAAATGGTAATGTATGGTTTTGTATATGAATTTAAGGCACCTTCGTGGATAAAGTCGTTAAGCCACAATGGTATGTTCTGCTTGATAAGTTCCAATAGCGGCCACAAATCCGCCTCGACCAATCCGGAATAATTTCGCATGGCCGTGTACGCCCATGTGTGTGTGAATGATCTACGCTGTTGGCGGGGCCTTTACAGCTTTACCGGACAAGAGGGCGAGCGTGCAACCACCAGAAGGGCAAGGGGGCAACTAGCTCAAGGGCGCCTCAAGTAGAGCGGCTTCGGCTTGGGTAGTCGCCATGGGGGAGCACGTATACTAAATATCTCGCCGTGGTGCTCAGCACCGGCCGGCGAGCAAGGAATGTTTCAACCTTTCCGGCGAGGTTGGTGTCTGATCCTGTGTGCGGTATCTGTATCCGACAGAAGGGATGCAAGGGCATCAGGAGGATTGGTTAGAACATGCCACGGATGGCGGTAGCCGCGGTAGTCCGCGGTGGCTACGAGTAACGGATTTCAATGATTGGACGCGTTCGCAAAATATCGAGTTGTCGCCATTTTAATAAAGGCGCGAATAGGTTCGAGACTGAGATCGGAATGGGCCGTGTACGCCCTTTGACTTCTATTTGTGAGAAAAGACCTATCCCTAGCAGTGGAACTGTATAGATTGATTTATTATTATTGTGTACTCTCTGCCTACCCCGCAAGGGATCTGGCGTGAGGTTATAGATAGATAGATAGATAGATTATTATTGTGGACAAATTTTGGTTTATCCTGAACCTCGAAATTCTTCAAAGGAAGTAAAATATACAATTACATAGATAGAATAAAATAAACATAGGTAAGTATTGAAAAACTTTATTACAATCATAAATAAATAATTACAACGGATCACCAACAACGAAAATGCTACAAGCTAGGAACTGTGTTGGTGTTGTTTAAAGAGGGCTTAGCACGAACTGATTGACTTTAGCGTAACGCTTACGAGGTGATATGCCCGTTTTATACTACACATTGACTACATAAAGATGAACGAGATAGCACGCTCGACAAGGTCACGTTAACGTTAATCTGGGGGCTATCATCATTTTCTTAACAATCTACTTTAATCTTAGTTTGCCGTAAATAAAGAGATAGAGCTACTAACTGCGTACATCCACCTTTCTTTCTCACAGTAAGGTAAGATCATAACAGCTTTGTTAAAAAAATATGACATGTGCTCCCCAAATAGCACAACTGCTGTTTAAGAGAGGAAGTAGTTGCCCTTTTACAGCTTTAAGCTGTATAAGAGAGTATAAGCTGCATAATGGTGTAAAGCGATACCATAATACAGCCCAAAGCCTTCATTCTTAAGCAGCAGTTATGTTACTTGGGCTGTTCTTGCTAAGCCCTCTGTTCTCAGGTTTAGGAATCTAGTGGTGGTGTTTATGTTCCTCCACGTGCTTGGTGGAGTGCTGCACGTCGGCGGAGAAGCCGGCGTGCTTGTCGGCGGCGTAGTGCACGGTGCGCACGGAGCCGTCTGCCTCGTGCAGACTGTACACGCCCTTCACATTGTGCCCGTCGCGCGCCTCGTGCTGGTACTTGTGGTCACCGGTGTGCGGGTCCTTCACCTGGTACTTGAACTCGAATTTACCGGGGCCAGCCTGCACCCAGTCCTTGGGCGGTTGCGCGGGCTCGTCGTATCGGTGGATGTGTTGCGAAGACACGGCGGGCTCGTGGTGGCCGTGCGACTCTTCCTTGTGACCGTGGGACTCCTTCTTGTGGTCGTGCGACTCCTCTTTGTGGACGTGCGACTCCTCCTTGTGGTCGTGCGACTCCTCCTTATGGCCGTGCGACTCCTCTTTATTTTCAGTGACCACCGGTGTCGTCTTTATTAGAGCGGCTTTCACTGGCGCATGTTCCTTGATGTATTCTACTACTGGTATCACTTTCAAATGCAGCTGAGACTTGTGCTCCTGCTTGTGTTCATCTTTTTGCTCTTGCTTATGTTCGACCTTATGCTCGACTTCGTGTTCGATTTTGTGCTCGACTTTATGTTCATGCTTGTGTTCAACCTTGTCGTCTTGTTTGTGCTCGTGCTTATGCTCGTTGTGCTCATGGTGATCATGATGCTCGTGGTGCTCCTGATGCTCCTGATGCGTATCAGGATGCAGCACGAAGCTCTGCGACGATGTGGCGTGCTCCTTGCCAAAACAGACGCCCAAAATGGCTACCACAACTAACACTTTAAACATTTTTAACCACAAAATTGTTCTCGTCAAGTGACTGTGAAGTACTTAAGTATACTGATACTAAGAAACAATCAATAACACTATTTATACTTTTTAACTTGATTATATCAATTTCTTAAAAAGGAACTACAAGTTAGTTACCTTGCGTATTTGGTCCAGAAAGTCGAATTTCATTGAGCGAAGGACAGTCACTTTCTTACTGGTACTTTTGGGAACTGAATTGTACTAAAGCAGGGATTGTAATTCGTGTGCCAAACCAGTTTTTGTATTTCGGTCGGTCAGTTAATTACGTATTTAATTGTGATTCAATTAAGATTCGTGAATGAAGGCTAATGTTTATTGTTTTGAATGTCTAAAGGAATTGAAAAATCATGACCGTCTTATGTCTTATGACGGCCGTTGGGTTAAAAGGTTCTTGAGTGCCGACCACGTACAGAAAGACTTGGCCTGCCGATAAAGATCGCGAGTAAAACTTAGATGCGTACAACAAAGGCAGTCATCGTAAAGATTTTTGGAGGTTTCGGGAAATTTACATCTTATTTAACAAACAAAAAAATAGAGAGGACTATAGAAAAAAACTGTACTCTCTGCATTTTGTTGATAAAATTTCAGTAACAGTCCGGAGTCTGGAATTTTACTTGGTAAATTATCTATCACTTGCTTTAACGGTGAAGGGAAATATCGTGAGGAAACCTGTATGCCTAACAGATTCTCGAATGTGTGCGAAGTTCGCCAATCCGCACTAGGCCAGCGTGGTGGACTATGGCCTGAACCCTCTCAGTTTGAGAGGAGGCCCGTGCCCAACAGTGGGACAGTTTCTTAACAGGGTTAATATTATTTTATCATTATTATATTGGCAATAGGCCTACATGTACTTTTAAATAAATTTTCTATACTATCACTCAGGATGAGAAGATCGCTAATAGATGAGATTTTTCTGTACAATATTTGTCGCAACAAATTTGATTGTAACAAGTTAGTAACCAAATATACATACGCATACCATATAGATCTCATTTAACACGAGAGACTCGTAAACGTTATCTATTTGGACCTACTCCATGTAAAAAGAAAGCGGGTGAGCGTGCGCCTTTGCATAGATTAATTAACCAATACAGCAGTAAGTTTATGAATGATATATTTGCGACCTCACCCGCCGCGTACAGAAAAAGTATAATCGATGAAACAGCGTAGGACACATTGTCATTGTTATATCCATGAATATATTACAATGGATTGAGCACTCTGCAAAAAAAACGAGATGACAAGGAAGAGTCCTACATCTCTTTCTAAGTAGGGTGACCAAACATTGGTACGATTATGGACTTGTTGAGATATAATTAACGTATAATTCTCGGGCATTTTAAATGAGTAGTAGTCATAGTTTTAGATTAAATTGCCCATTTTCTTGCTGACTGTAAATTTTTTTCAGAATCTGTAAATTCAGCTCCAAATATCGCAAAAATTAAGGATAAGGATTTAAGGAAGGATATCTGCAACGGTTGAGATAGCTGCCCTTACTTTCCCATATTAATCAATCCTGTATATAAAGACGAATTGAGAACCTTTTTCATTTTGAACTCGTTAATAAATGGTTAGAGCGTGTTTAAACCATATCATAAATAGGTATAGTCCGTATTAGTTCTACCTTATAGTCACTGTACTGCATTGTAATGGGTGCGAGCGTGACACCGGGCTCCAAGTTATTGCTCTCACTCATCATGGTTTCTCGTGTTGTTTAAATCATAGAAAATTCAAATGTTGTGTCTGTGAGTAAGAGTTTAATTTTCTTCAGCAATATTTTGACAGTACTCAATCCGATTAGGGTTATAAATTCACTTTATTCAATTCTCATTAAACACCTCAATCACAGAGGTATTGCTTGTCAAATTTTATCACTTTAGCCTACTTGACTTTAGTCTTTGCAATTAAGTAGTTTACACTATATTATTTTATTCAATACTGTGTAACTTGATAACGCAAGACTTCAGACACCTTCTAGATTTTATACCAAATGAAAAACAGTACAAATCAATTGACTATCGATTTGGAACAAACTATCATAAAGTCCTGCGTTGATTGCTGCACTTTGTACATTGCCCCTGATTTTTTCATATGTAATATGTGTACAACGGGTTTGGTCATATTTGTAGTACTATGCATGCATATAACACGGTGTACTTATTATGTGAACGTGGCTGTTTGTTGTACCTAAATAAAAAAAATAGGATCTAGGCCTATTGCATTGGAACAATATCTTTGGTGATGTATCTTTAAGTACTCCTCTGATACTCCCGCTTAGAAAATGTAGGCATGGCAGGTCATAGAGAGAATGATAGATTTAATCGATAGATTAAATTTAATTTCAGCGGCAGTTAAGAAGTAAGTACTTTGTCTGTGTAAATAAAAGATGTTACTAGAAGCTTATTAAAGCTCATTCTCAATCTTCACTGTTTACATTAACGCAAATATAACAAACTAGTTTCTGCCCGCGACTTTGTCCGCGTACACTTTAGACAAGAAAATTACATTTTTTAGAGATAAAAAGTATGTGTGTGTCCTATGTGTTAATTCAGGTAATAAACTATTTACGTGCCAAATTTCAACCAAATCTGATTAGCCGTTGTTGCGTGATTGATTAAACAAACATCCATTTTTCTTTATTTATTTAAAAAAACTTAGCTCCACCCTAGGATTTATTCCTGTGTCGTGGGTGCGTTTACAAGCATGAAAATTCACATACGTAAATACTCAGACCGAAACAAATAATTGTGGGACACACATAGATATGTCCCGTGCGGGAATCGAACCCGCAACTATTAGACACAGTGGGCGGAGCGGCTTAATTTCTTAACCGCTGTGGTAAACCGTCCGTCTCATCAGTGTATCTAAATTTACAAATTTTTCACGTATAATATTCTAATTATAAACTATAATTTTGGAGAACTTAAAAATGAACAGCGATAAAATCTGAAATATAAGTTTTTATTTATGTATGACTCGCCGTGTTTAATTTGGCATCCAGTAGATGATTTCCACTCAACTGAAACTAGTTTCACCCACTGAAGATGCCGCGCGATCAAAGCAGACAGGTTAGGGGATGACTCAGCCGGAGTGTAATGATTCAGTACCAGCAAACTACGCATATTTTATAATTAATTTAGTTTTTTCCCGCGACTTCGATCGTGTTGACTTTAGACAGGAAGCTAAAATTTTTCCGGAATAAAAAGTATTCTATGTGTAAATCCAGGTAATCAACTATCTGTTAGCCAATTTCATGAAACCCCGTTAACACTGAACATACAAACTTTCACTTTTATAATATTAGTAGCATAGGATTACTTTTTATTCCCTATTATTACAATTGTAATAATAGAGAATAAAAGGAAAGGCGTATTGGAATTCCAATACGCCTCGATATCTCGAGAGCCCTTCATACCAGGATACTATTTTAAATCGAATTATTAATCCCTAGATCCCAAAAGATACGTTAAAAAATCTAAAACCCACGAAGAGAGGCTCTTACATCTAAAAGATTCGAAATGTGAAAACTGAGAAAGTAAAGAAAAGGTTTTCTCTTAAAAAAAATAACTCAAACTCCAAGAGCTACAGTGCTAAAAAGTAAACGCTAATTTCTTAAAAAAAACAAGAGACTAATGAATGGTATTCTATTTAATACATTACAACTGTATTGTCTATATTTAGATTTTTTTTTATAAAAGATAAATTATTTTATGCTTACTCTTTTTAATTTTTAAGTTACTTATTGCTTTATGTATGTAGTTCTGGAGTTAGCGTGTGCTAGAATAATCAGTGTATGGGACCCCACGATACAGGCTTGCCTAGTGTGGGAATCATGCATAGATTTTCACTTGTAATTCCTACAACGTACAAATAATCCAACTTATATTACAAATGTAAAAGTTTGTATGTTTGGATGTTAGGATAAATCAATCACGTTAAAACGGATTTAGACGAAATTTGTAACACATATAGTTTGTTACTTGAATTAGTATATAGGATATTTTTTATACCGGAAAAATTTAAGGTTCCTGTCTAAAGTCAATGCGGACGAAGTACGGGCAGAAATTAGTATTATCATATTGTGATCTCACTATTAAGTTCGAACATTATTTGTATGTGCAAAAAGTATTTTTATTTTTAATTAGCGTTGTTGCTCCTTGGCATGTCGAGCAAACGATACTTAGGCCCTTATTAGCTATGACAAACCGCGAAGGGTTACGATAACTTCGCGAAATGATCGTGTATTAGTATTCTGTATACTGCTGGAGTACCACTATAGTATTTTGCATGTAAGGTGGGTACTGTGAGAGTTGTGTCAAAGAAAATTTACTTTATTCAATGGCAATAAGAAATGACCGGTTTCTTTACTTATTAACCGACTTCTACAAAAGGAGGAGGTTCTCAATTCGACTGTATGTTTTTTTTTGTATGTATGTTACGCGATCATTCCGCCAATTATGAATCGATTTTGAAAATCCTTTTTGCATTGGATTTAGTATAGCTCAGAAGAGTTCCCATTTTAATTTCATCGGTATTGGACCTTGAATTTGGAAGATACCAGGGAACTCCTAAACGACAAACAATACGAATGCGTAGATTGAGATATTATGGGTATTATGTCAATCCTATAGGTACCTTGGCATAGAACAAATTAGAATATTAACCGACTTCAAAAAAGGAGGAGGTCGACAATTCGTCTGTGTTTTTTATAACGTCTTTATTTATGAACTGATTATGATGATTCTTTTGCGTTGGGTTTAGTATAGTTATGTTTGACATTCAGTAAGACTATAGACAAGTAATATTAAAAACAAACAATATTAATCTATTTTCAATTTGAAGTGTATTGTGTCAAATACATAGTAGTGTGTGTAATGTGTTTTTTATTGATTTAGTGTATTTTGTATGCATAATTAAAAAAAATATTAGCGTTCTGCACTGCTTCTCGATATAAACTAAGTGTGGGAAATTTCATAATCCTCCTTCCGCGCAATTTTCGTAAAAAGGGGTACAAAGTTTTTGCTTCACGTATTAATATAATGATTAAAAAACGTCACTCCGCTTTGCTGGTCTCGTCATGAATAGAATAATGCCTGTAATGATCTTGAGGTCCTGGCTTCGAAATCTAAGGTCGGACAAAATGTAATTTTTCCATAGAAAAAAAAACAATATCATCCCGGAGTCTGGTATTGTGACCGGTATAATTGCAATAGACTTGCCCTGTTAAATAGGACCTAACATCGTCGGTGAAAAGTAGGTGTATACAATACACCCCGATTAGGGAATATGGGCATTTTTTTTAAATCAACAACTATACAGAGTGTTGATAATATAGGTTCGAGCGTAGTGGTTGCACGCTCACCCTCTTGTCCGGTGAAGCTGTAAAGGCCCCGCGGCCAAGGGCGTAGATCATTCACACACACACACACAAAAATTGATAATACGGGATTCTCCAACTAACCCAATAACTTAGCTGTTTCGTAGTAGTCTTGGGATATCTACAAAAAATAAAATATAAAATAAAGGTCATTCTGTACCAACCTCACAAAAAGCAAATGATAGGTATTCCTGCTCATATCACGATCTACGGTCCTACTCACTGAGCATTCTCTTCCTATCAATATACCCATTCCTGTAGACTAAATCGTCAACAAGACCGTCCCGTATAAATAATTCAGAACCCGCTCCCTGATGTATGGTGCAAGTTTAAGAATAATAGCGGTACAGAACCAAACCTTATTTAAAAGGGGCTAATAATTTCTTTTCTAAATTATTAAGTTCGTAGATTTACGCGAATATAACATATAAAATAAAACTATTTTTCGGATTTTATCACGGGGTATTTTTAATTTTTAAGTTCCCGACTTTCATCTTTCCATCACCAAATAGACCGAGTCTTATCTGAAGGACAAGTCAAGAGTCTCCGTAACCGGCGAGCTTGTATGAGACGAACTATGAGAGTGGAGGAAGCCGGAGAGGTATGTAAGGAAAGAACCTATTGAAACTCTGTACTCTCTGCCTACCCTGTCAAGGATCGGCGTGATGATAGAAATAAAAGTTCCCGAGGTTTTGAAGGACCTCCTACCCGCCTTCCCGTGACCATGAGTACTGCAAAGCTAGCTAGCCGTCCTAGGATTCGAATCCAGAACCTGCTAGCTGCATTATTTGTCACTAGTCCAACGAGGCAGTAGGTTGTAGGCACCTACTTTTAATTAATAGAACTGTATAACCACTTTTAAATAAAGTTCATTAATTTATATTACAATCATCTAAACGTTTTTATCGCACCTTAACGTTAAAAACAGGTTTATTATTTTGTGATGGGCCGTCCGACAGTTTGGTGGAAACATCAACAACAATCCAAACATTGTTTCCCAGCTGGTACAAACAACATTTACAAACTGTTAATCCGGGTCTTTGGAACGTGATTTTAAGGGTCACAATCAATTGAAGTAATTTTGGGTTCAATAGCATAATGTCCTATTTACAAAAAATGATTAGTATACGCAAATTATTCTTGTATGATATCCAATACGGATTGATGGAGACAGGTTTGAAGGTACCTGCTATTAGAATTTATTAAGCCTATAAGGCTTCTAACTTACCTAAACGATCGCATGAAATGATAACCAGAACCAACAGCTTAAGTACGCGATCAAACTGACGAGCTAACTGACGAGTTAACTGGTAAACATTAGCAAATGGATATGGCAAAATTCTGTTGGATTTGTATCTAAAACAGAGCAAAGATTTGAATCCAAATATGCCTTATTTGAAACATTTGAATCAGTTAAATTCGGGCACAGTCGGCCCGACAACCGAAAACGCGTCGCGTATACGCTAGTTCTTCGAGACGGTGAATTTAAAATCGAAATTAAGATTGATATGGAGCAGTTGCTTTCAATATTTGGTATAATGACTGGTAAATATAAGATCAACATTCCGATACAAATTAAAGTTTTGTTTTATTACAACTGTTTCGTATCTTGTAATTTAACCTGTTTCATATCATTGAATCGTTTTAGCAAAGATCGGCACAGGTATATCAACAAATGATGATCATATTAATTCTTGAGCTACTTATTAGAGGATAGCGAGCAGGAACATAGAAATCAATCTGTGTGCAAATAGATAATGGAACTGATAATAGAAAGGATAACTGAAATTTCAATAATTTACGACGTGAAGTAATACTGTCATTTTGCTCTAACCTCGTAAAATTACAGTTTAGCTCTTTTTAAACTAATAAATATATACTAGTTAATATTTTCAATTTGATGGCGCTTTAGAGTGCCTTCCGGAATACGATAAAAATTTATTTCAATAATATATCATAAGTTAGTGGTGACTATAAAACTAAACATCAGATCACATTCAGTCCCCAGTCTCCGGTAAACAACGACAAAAGTGAATCGATGGCCATGAATAATTTATCAGATTCAAATCTACAACACCGTGCCGATAACTTATGAATTCTGATGGTGATGTAATCGTGATCGTTAATGGTGGTGAAGTTATTAGGACACGATTAAATATTAATGAGCATATTTCTATTGGAGCAGAAAGGTTTTTGAATGACAAACATGTACGGGAAGACGTGAAGCGGACAGGCTTCTACAAGGTAGACCAAATACCTGATGAAGGTTGTGGGTAAAAACTGTATGCATACAGAATAAAGCCGATCATCATGGCAATCTCTGGGAAAGGCCCAGATCCTTTAGTAAATGTCTTTTGGCTGATGATGGTGGAAGTATAATTTCTTACGAAGAGGCACTTGAATCAAGTGAAAGTTATCGAAATAGCTTCGGCAGTTAGTAGTATAAGTAGTTTCTGCCACATTCGCCGAAGAACCGACAACCGCTGTGGTAAACGAGTTCTTGGTCTTTATTGGTTATAACCGAACGAGGCGCGTTAAGAGTGAAGTGAAATGATCGTGTAATGATATTTAGAATGCCACTGGAGTACCATTTAATGATCATTTCACGATGTTAGCCTAACGCGCTGCGTTACAAGTTTAATTGGCTATAAAAATTATGAAATGAAAAATGAAATGAAATGAAAAATATTAATACAAACGGACAAAGAATAAAATACAATAAAGTACTACCAAACAAAGAATAAAATACTATAAGGCCGAAAAGTGTTTGGCTTAGCATGTGCTGGAGGTGGACTGGGGTCTCCTCCAATGCTGATTATCAGCCAAACCCCTCTTCAATAAGGGCCCTTGAGTGGAGACCATACATTGGCAAACGTATTTTACTGACTGTCTGAGGACACCCTCAGGCTAGGTGGGGCGATGATCTCCGCAGGGTGACTGTTAGAAAATGAATGGGAGTAGCCGAAAATCATTTAGTTGGAGAAGCCTTTGTCTTGCAGTGGACTGCTATAAGCTGATGATGAGGAGAGGTGATTGTAGCGCTACGTAGCCCTGGTGTTTTAGGGATCATCAAGTTTGAGCCTGAGATGGGTGTCCGTTTGTAGAATATCCATGTTCGAACGTCTCCGAGCTTCGGAAGAAACGGTAAGCCTTTGGTTTCATTCACCATTTTATGTGGTAGTAGTTAAAATAGTTTGACGGATGATTTAGCGCAGTGGTTAAGAGCTTAAGTTGCTTCGCCTACTGTGTCTAATAGGTGCGGGTTCGATTCCCGCACGAGACCAATCTTTGTGTGATCCACAATTATTCGTTCCTGTCTGGGTATTTGTGTATGTGAATGTGTTTGTAAACGCATCCACAACACAGGAATAAATGCTAGTGTGGGGCTACGTTTTTAAAAGGAAAAATAAACGAAAAAAAAAACAACTTTTGGGGACCTTATTGGCGTTTTGATAAGTTCCAACATGAGGTGGTCACAAAACCTGCATCTACCACCAATCTACACTTGGCAGCACGGTTAGGTAGGATATATATATAGATAATTTCTCTCACCTCAATTTGTGAGAGAATACCTTACAGCATTAGCACTGAATGAACTGGTTTAATATTTACTCATTATTATTGAAACCCCTAGATTTAAACCCATTTATCCAAAACTTTAGAAATTATTAAAATAATGACTTAAGCATACATATAGTGATAGCCTAGTGGTTAGACCGTTGGACTGCAAAGTCAGAGATCTTGGCTTCAAACATAAGCACGCACCTCTGCTTTTCAAAAGCATGTTCGTATTAAAAATTAACTATCACTAGCTTTAACGGTGAAGGAAAACATCGTGAGGAAACCTGCATGCTTCAGAGTTTCTCGAAGGTGAATGAAGATCGCCAACCCGCACTGGGCCGGCGTGGTGGACTATGGCCTAAACCCTCTCAGTTTGAGAGGAGATACGTGACCAACAGTGGGATAGTTTCTTAACAAGGCTAATATTATTATTATTATAATTACTTCAGAAATTATTAAAACTGCCTCTACTGCGTTGGTCTGGTGGCGAATAATGTGCTTTGCGATCACAAGTTCCTGGGTTCAAATCCTAGGTCAGACAAATGTAATTTTTCCAACAAAACACTCATAGTATCAGTCGGGTGTCTGGAGTTGTGCGCGGTATATGGCAATAGGCTCGCACCCTATTACATGGGACCTAACATCATCGGCGAAAAGTGGGTATACACAGTACAGCTCTGCTATCCCCGCTTGGGGAATAGGCGTAACATTGTGTGTAAAAATATATTAAATTAGCCATACAAATTGAGTATGCTCTATTAAAACTTCCAACATTCTCAAATAGAAGCATTTGCAGTACAAATAGGCCGTATATTTAACGACCACGTTTAAGGCGACCTTCCAGCTATTTTACAGTGATCCAGAGTGTTTTATGTAAAATACTTAATATGTGTTCCATAACGTTTTATTTGGTCTGCTACCTTTCGACTGTGTCGGTGGACTAGCTAGTGGCAAAATGCCGCTGGTCACAGGGTCCTAGGTTCAAATCCTAGGTCAGACAAAGGGTAATTATCTTTTCTATCGAAATTAAACGTGGGGTCGAGAGACCCCACGTTCTTAAATAATTAATAAATATGGAATTATGATAATTTGTCAGAGTTGCAGTTATTCGTCAGAGAACCATGGTTACCGACATAGCTCAGCGAATGAGCAAGCTGAAGTGGCAGTGGGCGCATCACATATGCCGCAGAACCGATGGCCGTTGGGGCAGACTGGTTCTTGAGTAGAGACCGCGTGTTGGTAAACGTAGTGTAAGGAGCCCTGTAGCTAGGTGGGGTGAGAATTTTCGTAAGGCAGCGGGCAGGGATTGGAGGAGGAGAGCTGAAGATCGAGCTCAGTGGCGTGCCATGGAGGAGGCCTACGTCCAGCAGTGGACTGACACGGGCTAATGATGATGATGATAACTCCAAACCGTCAACACCACGCGGAACCATTGCAGATTCGTGGAGGCAGGTTTATAGCGACCTGCTGTTGTGACTTGAGAAGCAGTCTTTACGGCCTCTAAATTTACCAAACGACAACTACATTAAGTAGTAAACGAGACGAATGGCAAATTACGGAGATGCTTGAATATGAAACGCCACAAACGGTCACCCACCTAAAGCCGCTGGGGATAAACTCTGCTTAACCTTAGCGATCGATAAGAACACCTCGGTGGCAAAGCGTTACGAACGCCAAGAGTCCTTAAGAGCAAATATAATCTCGAGCAGTATATGGCTATGCCGCCCGCAGGTGCCTAACTGGATTGCTCCACGCAACTTAATCTTGTGGGCAGGTTTATACCTCCGGTAGTAGGTAATTAGTTCTCGCCGGTCCTATTTACCGAGATAGGAATATTATACCGAATTTATATTATGCATCATTCGTCTAGCGGGTATGAGAAACGACCACAAGCTCCTCGTTCAAAATACCCTATTTCTATCAAAAATATTCTTAGTCGTTGACTGTGTCTGGTATTGTTCCCGGCATAATGGTAATACGCTTACTCCTTACAAAATCGGCAATTAAGTTGATAGCGATATATGATGATGAATCGAGGGATTCATCATCATCATCAGCTTTGTATAACTGCAGACCCTTCTCCCTCTTGTGCCATTCTTCGCGGTCCTGTGCCAGTCTACCCCATGTTCTTCCTCCAACTCTCGATATATCATCTACCCATCGAGTCGTTGTTCTGCCCACTCGTCGTTTGCAAAACCTCGATTACAAATTGTCAATTTTGAACAAACTTACATCTTGTCAATTTTGTAGGTTTTTTGTTTATCCTAATCTACCACAGGTTCAGAAAGTGCCCTGCACTGAGGTTTGACTTTTACCACTTAATTCTATTTTCTCTTTTTTTCATTGTTAGGTTTTTTTCATATTGTGTGCAGTTACAATTTTAAGTACCAAAATAACTAACTCCACTAATCTAACTCCACTGCAGCTTCAACCATAAGGCTGAGATATGAGACTATGGGTGTGCGCAATACACCTTTGCCACCCCCACTTAAGGAATGAAGACGTGGCTGTGTTTATATTATGCCACTGCCACCACTTTTCGCATAAACTATAGAAGCTCCGTAACAGCGTCGACGGGGTTACATTGTTGGGTCGTATAAGTTCAATGTTATAAAGTTCACCTGCGTGGAGATAGGCAGGCCAAATAGACCGTGTCTTATCTGAAGGGCAAGTCAAGAGTACGTAACCAGCGAGCGTGTATCAGACGAACTATGAGAGTTGAGGCAGCCAAAGGAAAGAATCTGTTGGAACTCTGTTTTCTTTGTCTACCCCGCAAGAGATCTGGCGGGATGATATAGATAGATAAATATAAGTTCACCTGACGAGATCAATGGTTAACAATGTAAGGATAGCAACAATCAACTGATCTAGATAAATTTTGCTCTCCTGCTCCTGTACAGATCTTTCAGTTTCTACAGCCGGTAACGCAAGTACCTACAAAACGGAAAAATGTGGAGGAATGACAGAGTCACGTGTTCAGAATAATGTGATATGGATTAAAGCAAACGAATAAATACAAAATGCTTATAACTTAGCTAGGCCCACTGGTGTAAGCAGTACATCCCCGCATGAGTGATAGAGACGTAACGGTGTTTATTTTTTTAATAATTTATCTTTATATCTCATGCAATGATTATCCAAAAAGTTATAATGCGTGTTCTTCTCAAAATGTGGATGTTCCAATACTAATATTTATTTACGATCCATCAGCCGGGTCGCCATGTTTGAATATCTAAGCAAACCGAATGATGGATGGCACACACGCATTGATATTTTGTCGTAAAAATGTATTAGTTACGGATGAATCAGGGTTTCTGGGACATGATATTATTTAGATACAGCATTATAAACATTTAGCCTCGTTTCTTTAATTCTAGATTAGCTTTTGGCAGTGGTCTTGCTTACTTATATATAAAGGTGGTTTTTGATAATTTTGTGTATTATATATTTCCTTTTTATAGATAATAGTATACTTATATAACAAACTAAGTGCATATAAATAATATTAACAGATGACGGAAAAAAAATCGTTTGTTTAATACTCATTCTGTTGATTAACGCAGTATCTGCTGGTACTTTAATTCAGAAATTACGTGACAAAGATTACAAAATAATAAAAGTTATCATGCCTATATTCCATACCTAAGGGTGTAATATTACCCTAACATTTCGCCGACAATATTAGGTACCCATGATTACATTGGACATTAAACCGGTGTTTGGACAATAAACTTACCTTCTGTTAAGAGGGTAAGTTTAGTGTCCAAATTACGGGTACTATTTCATACTTAGCACTATTACTCAGCATGCGCTAGCACATGATCTGATTTAAGATTCGAACCCAGGATGACCATCAGGCGAAAAAAGAAAATTAACCAGTTGACATGGGTAACTACCTACCCCGTAAGGGATCTGGCGTGATGATATAGATCGATAGGTAGATAGACATGGGTAACTAAACGTAATACCTTGCGTTAACTCAGGCGCAGTTTACCACTCAGTAATAAAAAACTGCGCCATAGCGCAACAAAATAGAACGGGCCGAGTGAGCAGCGAAGCAAACATACCACATTTCAATGCATATTGTGGCACCTCAACACTTTTCGAATTTCCCGGTGCTACGCTGTGCGCCAACACATTTTTAAGAAGTGAGATAACACATCCGGCGCAGTGAACTGAGTTGGCGCAATTGCGCGGCGCAGTGCAGTGTTACACATGTTTCTTCTTCTTCTTATTCGCTTCACTCTTGACAGAGTGGTCGTGGTCACGATGTGGTTAAGTCATTGGAGGCTGATGTAGCTCGCCTTACGATATCTCTCCACTTAGTTCGATCATTTGAGATTCACATATACGAGATACACATGTTTACTAACCAGCAAAAGAAACCTATAATGTGAAACTTCTGTGCCCAAATATGTACTGCTCTTTTTTATCTCCTATACCAATTTACAAAATATCCAACGGGAATTTCCAGCATATCAATCGTGAAATCTTCTTTGAATAAGGTTGAAAATGTTTTTTAACAAAATCAGTTACCGCGCGGCCGCGTATTCTTACATAATGTGAGGAATTTCGCTACCTTTGAAATGGTGACTCTATATTGACTGGATATTTGCATAATGGCAGCATAAACCACTTTAAGTTGATCTCATGAATTTTGTTAGAGTGTGGTTGAGATTTGGAAGCCAAGAATGGTGTATGCTAAGTTCAGTCTTATTTTTCAGGTGCTGGAGCCTACACTTGTTGGTGAATGAGTTGATCATATACATACATTTTCTTATGATGTTGATGTCATTCGTTTAGCTTTGAGCCGTCTGGAACATGAAGGATTTTATGTGATGGCTCAGCTTATATAAAATGCGATTTGCATCAATCACAAGACGGAATCTTGTATACTCATCTATTAATTTTCGTTATCCATCTATATCTGTATCATCACGTTAGATCCCTTGCGGGGTAGGCAAAGAGTACATAGTTCCAACAGGTTCTTTCCTCACATACCTCTCTAGCTTCCTTCACTCTCATAGTTCGTCTCATACACGCTCGCCAGTTACGGAGACTCTTGACTTGTCCTTCAAATAAGACTCAGTCTATATGTTTTCATTATGATATGTTAAATGAATATTCTTTTTATTTAATGCACGCGACTCTTGACTTGTTTATCGGATAAGACTCGGACTAAAGAGAAAGATCGAAAGATCTCAATGTGTTGAGATTAACTGGGTCAAGTCTCAGGAAGTTAATATTTCAATTGGTGTTCCACAGGGCTCCATCTTAGGACCCTTTCTTTTTTTAGTATATATTAATGACCTGCCGAACTTTGTCCGTGATGTCTGTGACATTGTACTATTCGCAGATGATACCTCCTTGATCTTCAAAATTGACAGAGCTAAGCTTAATTTTGACGATGTGAATGGTGCTCTTTCACGGATATCAAATTGGTTCGAAATAAACAATCTATTGCTTAATTCACTCAAGACAAAGTGTATTAAATTTACTATGCCCAATGTAAAAGTTAATGCTACGAATATTCTTATTATTGGCACAAAGCTGGACCTCGTGAACTCCACTGTCTTTCTAGGCATTACCCTAGACTCCAAACTCCAATGGGGGGCCCATATCTCATCACTTGCGGGTAAACTTGGCTCCGCTGCTTATGCAGTGTGGAAAGTATGGCAACTTACGGATTTGGATACAGCACGTCTAGTTTATTTTAGTTACTTCCATAGCATTATGTCTTATGGTATCCTACTGTGGGGTAACGCTGCTGACGTGGAAAATGTATTCATACTGCAAAAAAGAGCTATCCGTGCCATTTATAATCTTGGGCTTCCCTCAGAGAACTTTTTAAAGAGATCAACATTCTCACGGTCGCTTCACAGTATATATACGACAACATAGTGTACATACGTAGGAATATCCATTTACTTAATAAAGTGAGTGACGTTCATAAATTAAACACTAGAAATAAACATAAACTGGTATTACCAATTGTTAGGCTTAAAAAAGTATTTACTTCCTTCGTGGGAGTCGGTATTCGCTGCTTCAATAAGATACCAAAGCCCATGTTAGAGTTGCCACTTGACAGATTTAAAAAGTATATTAAATCTTCACTAATGAGTAAAGGATATTATACACTAAATGATTTTTTAAATGATAAAAATGCCTTTACACAAATTAACTGAAATCTAGAAGATTATAATGTTAAGTGCAGCGTGTCCTGCCTAGCGAGCGTTCATTGATTTTAAATATTATTCTCGAACGATGTCGACAGGGTCGTGGATTGGTCATGCTCACTAAAATGTCTTTGCTAGTGGCGGCTCTGTGGAGCGGGTCATTCTTTTCCCTCTAAAATGGTTGAGGAGAGTGATGGCTGCCTCTCAGGTCATACTCGTGAACGGGTGCTGCTGGTGGGGACTGGTCCGTCCCCTGCCCTTTGTCTGACTGAACGTGTACCATAATGCTGTTGAATTTTGTCTCGTTCGGCATCACACTGGAGCTATGACCAGTTGTTTTGTACGCGCTCTTTACATATTTTATAGTAACACTTTCTCTTACTATTATTATTATGCTTTTTATTATATACCTCTACAACATCTCTATTTTGTAAATGAGAGGACTATGTAGACACTGACCAATAGCATGAATCTAAGTACACTTATGATTAATCTATACTTAAGCACATCTATTTAGCTCGTTCAGCATTGTTCTCCCATACTCCATAAATGCAATGTATACAAAAAGAATTGTAAAACTCATTTTTAAAAAAAGAGTAACCGTGGAGTTTCTTGCCTTTCTTCTCCACAGGAATGACTTTCCGTAATTAATAATTTTCTCTTTTTGACTATTCATAAGTGCCTTTTGGTCTACATGAATAAAAAACTTTTGATTTTGATTTTGATTTTGACTATTTGATCATGTTAATATAGTCTTTGAGAGTCGAGGAGACGACACATGGTATTAGTCATGCGATTCGATAATCGTGACTTAATTTATCCAGTGGCAACATACGAGACGGGGATATCTTTATCACCTATCATCCATCTAAATTTTGGCCGCGCTTTCCATTGTTTACCATCATAGAAACTTCCCAACCGGAATATAAATGCCTTGTTTTGCAAGCAACGTAAACCGAGTGTACAATGACGAATGCGATCGCACGATTTCATGAGGACGCTTCAATTCCATTGACAATAGGCCCAAATTATGTTCCTAAACACACAGGGAAGCGTGAATTTGAATTAATTACCTTCTGTATTCACTTCTCATCAAAATACCGGGGGATTAAGACGAAGATTTTGATGCTTGCGAGTTATATGCCATTCTTGTCATACTATAATTTATTAAATAAACATGAACGTGATAGCACGCTTACGCTAAGCCCTCAGTTGTGGGAATTGAACTCGGTATTCGTGGCATTAGGACCCTGTCTATGAATAGTCTATTATTGATGAATAGCACAACATAGGGGTTTACCTCAAATTCCTTAGTGGATTGGTATCGATTGGAGCGTTAGGTCAATTTTCTGTACAGGAAAGCTTTGAGGCCGATCATATCACTGTTAGGGTTGTTAATATTTTCAATTTTGATGCTAAGAGATGTTGAAAATCTCATTTTTCTTTTAGTTACATGGTTTAGGTACTCTTAGCAGTTCTCAAAGACACATATTTAAAAATTGAGGGATACCTTTAAAAACATAAATTTATTTTTTTAAGTCGTTGCCACATGGAATAGCCGTTTTCACGTATTATTACCAGGCAATTCTTTTTCATCTCAAACTTGATGCCAATGTTTCAACGATAATCCTTAGTTTCTACAGAAACCGTACCCAACTATAGTGCATTTTCAAACGTCAAGAATTAGACTCCTTTATATTCTGCCCCACATAAGGTGGGCCAATGACCTGATGAAGGTTACGGCTAGAAGCTGGATGGATACAGCACAAAACTGATAGTCATAGAGATTTTTGAGGGGGACCTTATAGGTTTCGCCACATAGCCGACGCGGCGCGACGGAAGCGCAAAGGTGGCGCGACATGGGGAGTTATAATGTACTGAAATGTACGGGAGACGCCACACAGCGCAGTCACGCTCGGCGCGACGGCAAACATCATGACTCGCCGCTGTTGCGCTCGACGCGCTTACAAACGGAGCATGGCGGGAGCAAGACGCCAATATGCGTGTGAGCGGGAGGCTAATGTTGAGCCTGCAGTGTGATGTGCGCGCCGTGCTGCCGACCGCCGGCCCAGAGTCAGCCGAACGCCTCAGTCGCGCTCCATCGGATATTTAACCAAACCACTGCAGAACATAGAACGTCGACGAATAGAAAGACCTCTGTCCCGTGGACGTATTTCAGGTGATGCAGATGACAGGTGTCTAACGACCAACAGAAATCATTTTATTCGGATAAATAAGTGGTTTATAATTAAGACTGATTGAAGTTTTAATAAGTAAGTATGTCTATGAAAGTGGAGGAAGCCAGAGATTTCTCTAAGAAAACAACTATGTTGGAACTCTGTACCCTCTGCCTACCCCGCAAGGTAGAATAAAAGAAGACAGAATAAAGTTATATTATTTCAAAAGCGTTTTATACCAAAAGGACTCCGCCAGGTCAACCGCAGAATACCCTACGTTGACCGATGGCGACCCGGCTTAGCGAGTGTAAGCAGTGTTGATATATCAAATTTGTTACGTAAACTGCTCATTTGGACGTTTTGGTTTTAATAAATAAAACAAATATGGGTCTCTGGAATTGGGTTTGACAATAATAAGGCTAGGAGGTTGGGCAAGGCGTGTTGTCGATAAATAGATCTGAGCGATTATCGCCCAGACCTCGGGTATTCCCGATCTAAGTCTATGTTTTTGCAAAGGAGGGAAGCGGCGTTTTATTTTTTCCTGTTCGTCTTCTTTTCTTTTCTTTCTAATTAAATTTTGTGGCGAGTTTAAAACAATTAAAGCGCTTTCCGGGATAGCCTAACACTCACACCTTAGTGTCATCTAAGGAAATTATTGTGGATCCTAGCTTACAGAGATGAGTTACAGGCTAAGGATAGTCCTGGTCTGACCCGGCCTAGACTAGTCTAGAAATTTGAACATGGTGGTCCAAGAATAACTTGATCGACTAACTGGATCTGGTGACGGGGAAATTCGGTATGAGAATTATTAATATATTGGAAATTATTTGATGTTTTTTTATTTCTTATATATAATTTCGTAATTTTTATTCTTTTATATTATAATTTTTGTGACTTTTTGAGCTAAGAATATATAGATAGGTAATTATTATTATCTTTTTTAAGGATCACGGATTTTTCCGGTTCGTTGAATTTGCGCGGGTACGTCGGTCCTAGAGAGATTTTTGTAATTATTAATTACTATTATTTTCGTAAAGTCTGGACGACCAGAGTGTTCGATATATACCTAAAGCAATCAGGAATAAAGATGATAAAATACATATAAATCTTAATGAAGTCGTACAACAAATTTTCTGGTACATATTCAATTTCATACGTATCCTAAAATTTGTACAAAAAAAATCTTACATTTTCCCATTTGATATTTTCATTCTTTATGAAAGAAACTCTCTTGAATACACCTGTTCCATATTCCACCTGTCTGGCTGAGCTAGTTTCTAAGTCAGTAAACATAAGACAAAGGATTGGAGGGAATCCAAGATTAGGTAAGTAAGACGGATTGCGAAGCACATTTTATTATTATAGCAAAAAGTACAAAAGGCTCTTATGATAACATTGCCAAAATAAAACGTTGTTTTGTGTTTAATGTAATGAATATAATAAAATACTAATGTATTGTATTGAATAACTTCTTTATAATGTTCTTGCTGGTGGGAATTGGTCGGTTCTATATTTTTTGACTGATTAAAGGAGCAAGTATTTTCTTCGCGCTTATTATTTTATGGTAAACAGTTTTTGATGTGTAACATCTTTCCTCTCGGTTGCTGGATATTTTTTGTGGGAGTGATTTTGGAAAAGGGACAGAAATGTGTTAAGGGAAGGAAATGTGTTACAGGAAACCGGGAGGGGGGGAAGCGCACGCAATGTGATTTGACCAATGAGCGCGCGCGGTGGAACCAGCGAAACGCGCGATATTTGATTTGACCAATGAGCGCGCGCTATTTGATTTGACCAATGAGCGCGCGCTATTTGATTTGACCAATGAGTCATCTCAATTTCATAGTAGGATAACATGTCAGATGTTACACATCTTATGCGACTACTGTAAGGCTCGCTCGTTTTTTTTTCTTATTATTATTGTTACAATTTTTTATTATATACCTTAAAAGAGCCTTTATTTTGTAAATGAGAGGACTGTTTCGACACCGATTGATACCGTGAGTGTAAGTACATCTATACTTAAGCCCATATACTTAACTCGTTCTAAATTGTTCTCCTATACCCCATAAAAGCAATGTATACAAAAAGAATTGTAAAACTCTCATTTTTAAAAGAGTTACTGTGAAGTCTCTAGCCCTTCTTCTTTACAGGAATGAACATTCTGAACCGGTGGTAGAATCTTATATAAATAGTAACTTTTTCTTTCGTGACTGTTCATAAGTACTTCTTGGTCTACATAAATAAAAAAAACTTTTAATTTTTTGGTTCGAAACCTTAAATGCAATAAACATGGTAATCTTTTAAGATTACTCTTGTTCTTGTTTGACAGTACACGTTTTGTAAGTGAAATTACGTAGTTATTGTACATTAATAGATCTTAAAAACATGCTTATAATAATAATATTAGCCCTGTTAAGAAACTGTCCCACCGTTGGGCACGGGCCTCCTCTCACACTGGGAGGGTTCAGGCCACCGTCCACCAGGCTGGCCCAGTGCGAGTTGGCGAACTTTACACACCTTCGAGAAACTTTTAGGCATGCAGGTTTCCTCACGATGCTTTCCTTCACCGTTTAAGCAAGTGATCATTAATTTTTAATACGCACATGCTTTTCAAAAGACAGAGGTGCCTGGGTTTGTACCCGAGACCTCCGACTTTGCAGTCCAACGGTCCAACCACTAGGCTATCACTGCTCTATTGCTTGCTTATCTACAGATTTATCTACAGATTGTTTGCTTATCTACAGATTTACCTAGAGATTTATTAATTTGTTATAGTGTTTCAAGTAAGTTTGAAAGAAGCTTACTTAAGCTGGAAACCTGAAATTTAACATAATGGTAACGCGTGTATAGATAGTCCTTTTTAAAGTTTTCTTGGCCCTTAAGCCGTAATTCGAGAAATACCTAAATTTCTTTTTTATGTAGTAAGATACATTTGTTTCAAAAAGATCGGTCTTTAAAGTCCTTTAAATTTCATATGCTACTTGAGAAATGTTTAGTCGAAGGAGTTACGAGGAAGATATAGCGATGCGTTCCATTTGGAGATTCTTGATCCCTCTTAAAAATACACGACGACGCTTAGTCCAGTGGCTAAAAGCTTAAGCTGCTGCTTGGGTTCATGTCTGTAACGCTGCACGAGTATATCGCGTAAATTTCATGACTGCAGCTGAAAATAAATGTTTTACTCTTCGAACAAATGCTGCACTGAGTTGTGGGCCTTTTGTGCCTCTGTGAAATACGTGTAATTGTTTTTTTTTTGTATTTTCAAGTACAAGTTTACAAAAAGTATATTGACTGTCCATTTGTTACAAATAAACCATCTATCCATTGGATTGGGTAGTCGCGGGTTTAATCCCCGGACGGAACAAATTTTGGTGCGAGCTACTAATTTGTGACGATGGGTTAATACACAAACGTGTATCTAAATTTCATGTTTGTAAACGCACCGCCGATACAGGAACAATTTCTAATATGAAGCTACGTTTCTTTTAAGTTTTTAAAAGAAATCAAAGCGACCACGATGCAGTTTCGTTTTGTGGTAGAAAAAAGCACTTACCTAAGAGCAATCCCGTCAGCCCTATCTTCACTAGCAATGCTGCTCCTGGGAGAGTTGCCGAGCCTGCTGCTCGCGGATTTCCGCCGGAGCTCATGTGGATCCGGATCATCCTTATTCGTGAACGAGATTCGCGGCGCATGCGCACGGAGCCCACACACTTTGTGGCTCGACACGCCGCGGCAGAGGAGCTGGCTTTGCGTTATATCTGAAACAATGAATCATTATTAAAACTATCAAATTACTCTTTAAATCTTGAATTTTTATAATTTTAAAAACCCCTTGACTAAAATTAAATAATAGCTAAACAAAATGATGAATCGAGTCACCTTTCGAATAAAAAAAAATTAATCAAAATCGGTTCATCCGTTTAGAAGATACGTCGAGGCAGGCAGACCGATAGACACGTTAAACTTATAACACCTCTCCTCCTTTTTGCGTTGGGGGTCAATAAATGTGTTTCTATCCTTAACCAGTCATGGGTACGCTGACGTTTAGAATTTGACGTTCCTAGAAATGTGGTGAGATCAAGAAAATTTATAACTAAGAAAGAATCGATATTAAAAAAATAATTTAAGAATAAAAAGAGAACAGAACAAAATAATCTCATTTTTTATTTACGAATCAAGCCAGTCAGAAAAAACGTCTGACAAATTGCTTGAATGGTCGCTTCCGTGTATTATTATTAAAAAATCTATAAAACTGTCTGTTTCAATATATCAAGATAGCGCATCCGCGTTTTTTTATTAATTTCTAGACGATGAGAATATTAAATATTTCAGTCGGATACATAGATATTCATAAAAAAACCGGCAATCGATTGAAACATTTGAAAAAAATAACATAACGATTATAACAATTTCATTGTGTCAGTCCCTAAAATGCAATATGATTCATATAATTGAGTAATAAAGTTTTATTAAGTTTTTTTTTTAATACTAACGCAAATTTATGAACAGTATATGATTTAAATAAAAACTGAAGTAGATTTTTTTATGTATTTTTGTATTTCTGCAAATTTTTTGGATTCCATATTTTTAATATTCTTAAATACAATATGCGTCAAATGGAACATGATCAAACGTCACCCTACCCATGTCTCGTGAAAAAAGACTATTATGACAGTTATAGTCTCTGCTGCAAATATAATGTACAGTATGATAATGTACAGATCTGGATTTTAGCTATCCCGCGCGGGACAAACCTTTGCGTGGCTCACAAATGTCTGTTATAGTCCGGGTGTTAATGTATTTAAAAAGAGAATATAATTACTTCAACACAGAAATAATAAAAAATCTAAAGAAAAAATTACAGAGCTAAATATTTTTAAACAAAAAGAAAACGGATTTTATAAACAAAAATATGATAATATTTTATTTTAATAGCTTTAGAAGTCTGAAACTCTATAAAAACTTTTGATAATAACCGTAGTTTCGATTTACACGTTCATTGCCTCCTATTACCCTCCCAATTTACTACACCACTAGCTTAAGTGTACTTTCAGAAAATAAATTAGGTGGGTATATTCATATTTGGAATATTCATAATGGAGTCCGGGGCCCATTAGAAACTACTAAATGAACGTTTATTCAATACACAATGGATCCTCGTAAGTTACACATGTCCCATATGGTAACAGTTTTAATAGGTATGGTAACATTCATGAAGGTTTTATTATCTTGTGCGGGAACATACATCGAAATAAATTTAACGGACGAATTAATTCGGTACTTAAGCCGCTCCCATCTTGGATCAAGTGGGTTCGTGGGTTCGATCCCAGAATGGATTTTTTTTTTTTATTAGATATAAACGTATGTAGCACAATAAAGCGAGAAGGTATGAAATAGAGTATCGGTGTAAAGATGAGAAAGAGTATGCTCCGTTGGTTTGGGCATATAGAAAGAATGTCAGAAGAAAGCATTCTTTCTTCTGACATCTACATATACGCATTTTATATCTGTCTTATCATTATAAGACAGATATAAAATGCGAAAGTGGAAGGATGTAGGTACCGGGGAAGACCTAGACTATCTTACCATGACCAAATAGACCGAGTCTTATCTGAAAGACAAGTCAAGAGTCTCCGTAACCCGCGAGCTTGTATGAGACGAACAATGAGAGTGCAGGAAGCCAGAGAGGTATGTAGGGAAAGAACCTGTTGGAACTGTACTGTACTCTCTGCCTACCCGCAAGGGCTCTGGCGTGATGATATAGACAATGCCAGATTCCAGATAGATACTGGATTTTTCTCTATCAAAACATTACACTTTGTCCGGCCTTAGAATTCAATTCTATGGTGCGTACTCACGGACTATATCGCACTTGCTGGTCTGCTGTTTGTGCGCCACCACGTGTACAGGGAAGAGCTGAGTGCGGCCACGGATAGCGGGATCGAGCTAGCCTCTCACTTGACGGGACAACTATGAACCATTGACACGAAAAAAATAAGCTCATGATTCTGTGTACCTTATTTACCACGATACAAAGAAGGCTGTCATGAATCAGTCCTTGAACACCCTTTTCTTTATTTAAACGACAGATATCATTACCACAAATCAGAATCGTTATTTTTTCTAGTCTAGGTGAAGGTGACCCTTCCCTAGAGAATGTCGGGTCGCGAGTTATAACCCAATATTTCGGTGCTCCCCACAAACATTTGTCAAATGCTTAGACAAAACTTCGGATAGAGGAATTCCTTTATTGCGTTCTTTATCGATATTGGGTACTGTTGGAGATACCAATCATATTTGCAGTTATTATTACTCGGATTTGTTTTGTGTTATCTTATAGTACTGTTTAGTACTATAAGATAACAAACATAAGTAGCTAAAACTTGTCTATCTATCTCTTTCTATATCATCACGCCAGATCCCTTGCGGGTACAGTCCCAATAGGTTTTTTCCTTACATACCTCTCTGGCTTCCTTCCTCCACTCTTATAGTTCATCTCATATACGGTCGCCAGTTACAGAGACTCTTGACTTGCCCTTCAAATAAGACTCGGTCTATTTAGACATGATACGATAGTCTAGGTCTTCTAGGTCTTCCCTAGTACTTACATCCACTTTAGCATTGTATATCAGAAGGCTTAGCACGAAAAGATTGACGTCGGGGTGACGCTAACGATTTCTTATGCCATCCTTGTCACATTACAAATTTACTATATGAAAATGAACGAGACAGCACGCTTACTTGGTAGCATTACGCTAACGTCAATCTTTTCGTGTTAAGCCCTCTGTATTGTCATTTCTTTCTTCCGACATTGTTTCTATATGCCTTTCCGTTGTTCAAATCGCTTGTATACTTTTGTTTTGCATCAAAATATATATTATTCTTGGTCTGAATAATATTTAAACATGTTACTAATATTTGTTTTTGACAATGTTCGCCAAAGTTTGTAAAGAAAATATTAGTACCGGTATAAACAATTGAGATTGTTTAGCGTCTTACGTTGACTGTACCTTTTGTAAAGAGACAAAAAGGATTTGAAAGGGAAAGGGAGGAAATAAAATGATTTTTGTATACATTGCATTCATGAGGTATGGAATAACAGTGCAGAACGAGCTAAATAGATGTGCTTAAGTGTAGATTAAATATAGGTATACTTAGATTCATGGTATCAGTCACTGTCTACATAGCCCTCTCATTTACAAAATAGAGACTTTGTAAATGTACATGAAAAAGTATCATAATAAGAAAAAAATGGGTTACTATAAAATATGTAAAGGGTGCATACAAATAATTGACTATAGCTCCAGTGTGATGCAGAACGAGGCATAATTCAAGAGTACTAAGGTACATCTCTAATCTGTCAAAGGATAGAGGACGGACCAATCCCCACCAGCAGGACCCGTTCACGAGTATGACTTAAGAGGTGTGATTAGTTATTCAAAAGCTATATTATAAAAGCTTTTTTATACACTAGCTTTATTCGTACAAATACTTAACTTCTTTAAGCACGAAAAAGTTTCGCGTACCCGTATCTTTTTATTAAGGGAATATTTAGATACCAAGTAATAAAATCCTAATTCAATTTAGTCAAAAGTCACTTTCTTCGATCAGTTTACTTTCAAGAGGGTTTAAGAAAAGATTTAGGTATTAAACTTACTTGAACGTAAAGGACGCTTTGATAAACTAACTTAACTAATAAAGTGAGTACACGAGGGTACTCTACCTCGTGTACTTGGTCTTGTTTTTTTTTCAATAACAAAGTTAATTACCTATCTGACTTATACAGAATAAGTTCTGAGATAGATTTACCGTACACATTAGGTTTTAAGTTGTCTATCTATCTATCTATAACCTCACGCCAGATCCCTTGCGGGGTAGGCAGAGAGTACAGAGTTCCAACAGGTTCTTTCCTTACATACCTCTCTGGCTTCCTCAACTCTCATAGTTCGTCTCATTAAGTTGTCGAGATACAAATTATTCTTAATATCATGGTAAATATTGTAATCATAACTTGGGAGCAAAAACCAGCTCCGAGTATTCTTTACTAGGTCCGCGTAGCAGAGTATGACCTAGGCCTGTATTCAAGAGAATTTTTCAGTAACTCTAATAGAAAATGAAAAAAAATACTGAAATTATATTTTAAACAAATAGTACGGTAAAATTATTGAACGGAGAATGCGCGTGAAGTCCGATGGAATGTTGTGCGAGGCACAAGGGGGTTTCAGGTCTGGAAGAGGATGTTCGGATCAAGTCTTCTCACTCCGCAACATCGTAGAGAAGCATCTGGCAGTAGGCCGGAAGGTTTTCTGCGGTTTTGTAGATCTGGAGAAGGCATTTGACAGAGTTGTGCGAAAGAGACTTTGGGACATTTTGCCAGAGTATGGTATAGATGGCACTCTGTTGCGAGCCGTCCAGTCCACTTATGTGGACTGCAAGGCATGCGTACGGGTGGGTGGTAACAGGTCACCCTGGTTTGACGTTAAAATCGGCGTCAAGCAGGGTTGCGTGTTGTCCGCTAGACTGTTTATAATATATCTGGACAAAAGTCTTCAAAGACTGAAAGCGATGAATGAAGGTGTACAAATGGGTGACTTAGTGGTAAACCATCTACTTTATGCAGATGACGCGGTTTTAATAGCGCCAACAGCCACTGATCTGCAAACACTAGTCACAGTTATGAAAAACGACTGCATGATCAATGGCTTACACTTGAATGTGAAGAAAACCAAGATTATGGTTTTTGAAAGGGAAGAAACCAGAACGAATGTAAGGATTGTGGTTGGTAACGATGTGCTGGAGCAAGTGAATGAGTTTGTATATCTTGGATGCGCCTTCAGTAAGGATGGGAAATACACCGCTGACATAGAGAGAAGAGTGAGTGCAGGGAACAGAGTGAATGGTGCGATGGGAAAGCTACTCGGGAGCCGGCACTTAAGCCATAAGGCGCAGCTGGCCATACATAACGGAGTTCTTGTCCCAACGCTGTTATATGGTAGCGAGAGCTGGGTATGTAAGAAGGAGAATGAAAGTAGGATAAATGCGGTAGAAATGCGAGCTCTGCGGAAGATGTGCGGAGTGAAGCTGACCGACCGCATTAGCAACAGCATAGTAAGACAGCGAGTAGGTATGAAAGATAGTATCGGTGTAAAGATGAGAAAGGGCATGCTCCGTTGGTTCGGGCATATAGAAAGAATGCCAGAGGAAAGAATGACAAAACAGATATACAATGTGAAAGTGGAAGGATGCAGGTACCGGGGAAGACCTAGGCTATCTTACCACGACCAAATAAACCGAGTCTTATCTGATGGAAAAGTCAAGAGTCTCCGTAACCGGCGAGCGTGTATGAGACGAACTATGAGAGTCGAGGAAGCCAGAGAGGTATGTAAGGAAAGAACCTGTTGGAACTCTGTACTCTCTGCCTACCCCGCAAGGGATCTGGCGTGAGGTTATAGATAGATAGATAGACAAATAGTCAGTTGACTAGTACAATGTTCTATCGATTGTGGGAAAAGAAGCCCTTGCCATTTGGCTAAGCCATTATTCTCTCTCATGTTGATTCGTGAGAAGCATCCTATGCCTAGCACATAAAATGGACAGACATAAACAATAATGTGTTCATCATTTATATGTATATTGCCATGATAAATTGAAATTTATTTCTGTGTTTAAGAATTTTATTTCGTATGACACGCAGAATGAGATTAACATGTTTTTTGCTTATTTCTACCCAAATATAATTCTAAAGATAGTAGTAAAATTAGATGAGTTAAAAAGTATAATCTGTTGCACATTTTTCAAAACACAAGTAAGATCCACCATCTGATACTTTTAAACTGCTCTTTAAAAAAAAAAATTAGTGTTGGACAGCACTAGGAACAATGTCCAGTATCGTGGGATCGTTCACAAACACAAAATTCACATACACAAATACTCAGGCCGAAACAAACATTTGTAGGTTACACAAAGATTTGTCCCCTGCGGGAATCGATCCCGCGACTATTCGATCCAGTGGGCTGAGTGGGTTACTCTCTAGACCAAGCCGTCAGCCATACTAACACGGTGTATTATAATAATATTAGCCCTGTTAATAAACTGACCCACTGTTGGGCACGGGCCTCCTCTCAAACTGAGAGGTTTTAGGCCATAGTCCGCCACGCTGGCCCAGTGCAAGTTGGCGAACTTCACACACTGAGAAACTCATAGGCACGCAGGTTTCCTCACGATGTTTTCCTTCACCTTTAAAGCAAGTCATAGTTATTTTTTTTAATACGCACATGATTTCGAAAAGACAGAGGTGCGTGGGTTTGAACCTGAGACCTCTGACTTTGCAGACCATGTAGTATAAATACTGCTATAGTCCTTTTTTCGCCAATTCCAAAATGCTAAAAAAATATTGATGTCAAGATTTATCTTATTCGCTTTACCAATTATGCAGTATTATTTCAACATAAAGAAAGGCTGTCACACGTACCCGCACGTGATTTATGCGTGTTGTGGTGCAATTTGTCAGGTCGTGACGTAATTTGTCACGATACAACGATCTACTTTTGTCGTGACACAATAGGGTTCCGATTTACGAGAGAATATCTGGGGAAATTGTGAAATAATTTTGAACCTCCTTCATTATTTGGTGTTTCAAATTTATTGTGTAAATGATTATACCTACGTACGTATAAGTGATTTATTTTACTAAATGTAATATTGCATTTATTCTCTAATTGTATTATCATTAAACACCGTCACGCCAATATCCCCGCGGGGGTGGCAGAGGTGTACTGAGTACACCCACTTTTCGCCTACGATGTTAGGTCCTATGTAATAGGGGGCGAGCCTATTGTTATATACCGGGCACAATTCCAGACTCCGGGCTGTAACGGAAATTTTTCGTTAGATAAACTACATTTATCCAACCTAGGATTTTGAATCCAGGAACTCGTGATGGAGTAAGGATGGGAAATACACCGCTGACATAGAGATAAGAGTGAGTGCAGGAAACAGAGTGAATGGTGCGATGGGAAAGCTACTTGGGAGCCGGCACTTAAGCCATAAGGCCATACATAACGGAGTTCTTGTTCCAACGTCGTTATATGGTAGCGAGAGCTGGGTATGTAAAAAGGAGAATGAAAGTAGGATAAATGCGGTAGAAATGCGAGCATAGTAAGGAAGCGAGTGGGTATGAAAGATGGTATCTTATAGTGTAAAGATGAGAAAGAGCATGCTCCGTTGGTTCGGGCATATAGAAAGAATGCCAGAGGAAAGAATGACAAAACAGATATACAATGTGAAAGTTGAAGGATACAGGTACCGGGGAAGACCTAGACTATCTTACCACGACCAAATAAACCGAGTCTTATCTGAAGGAAAAGTCAAGAGTCTCCGTAACCGGCGAGCGTGTATGAGACGAACTATGAGAGTCGATGAAGCCAGAGAGGTATGTAAGGAAAGAACCTGTTGAAACTCTGTACTCTCTGCCTACCCCGCAAGGGATCTGGCGTGATGTTATAGATAGATAGATAGAACTCGTGATCAAGACGCGATGCGCTTTGCCACTGGACCAATAAGGCATTCCAGACTTATATTGAAATTACTAAAACTACTTTGGGAGTACACCAAAACCCAAATTCTTTATACATATTTATATATACTCATTTGCTCAATTCCCTGTAAGGCGGGTTGAGCAGTAATGAAAAAGTTTCTTTGCAAAGACGAAAATATAAAGAAAAGGGTTGGCCTTAAAGTAATCCTTTGAGAAAAGTTCTTTGCAAGTATAGCTAGTATAGCCTCCATATTTGTAATAGAGAGCAGTGATAGCCTAGTGGTGAGACCGTTGGACTACAAAGTCAGAGGTTTCGGGTTCAAACCCAAGCACGCACCTCTTGTCTTTTCGAAAGTATGTGCATATTAAAAATTAACTATCACCTGCTATAATTATGAAGGAAAACATCGTAAGGAAACATGCATGCCTAAGAGTTTTTCGAATGTGTGTGAAGTTCGCCAACCCGCACTGGGCCAGCGTGGTGGCTATGGCCTAAACCCTCTCGGTTTGAAAGGAGGCCCGTGCCGAACGATGAGTCCGTCTCTTAACAGGGCTAATATTATTTATTATTATATTTCTGATAATACACTTAAGTTAGCTCCTTATGATTCCCGACCCTGAAGAGTAGTCTAACTACCTCTTATTTAGAAATAAAACTATTTTTTCGGATTTTATTGCGATTCCCGACGTTTCGAGTGCTTTGCAGCACCCATGGTCACGGGAACGTCCGGAACTTAAAAATCAAAATAAACCGCGAAAAATCCGAAAAAAAAAATAGTTTTATTTCATGTGCAAAATTCGCGTAAATCTAAGAACTCAGTACCTTTTATTTTGTTTGTACACATGTTATCGGAAATCGGACAATCAACAAATACTTGGTTAATACAATGACTGCCTCGTAGGTTTAATGGCAAAGCGATCACGAGAACTTGGGTTCAAATCCTAGATCGGACAGATGTAAGTTTTTTAATGAAACCTTCCCAGTTTGAGTTCGGAATCTAGAATTATGCCCGGTATATGGCAATATGCTGGTCCCCTATTACACTGGACCTAACATTGACGACAAACAGTCAATGTGAACATATATATCAATGCTATGACCAAAGAAATCTTAATAATCACGAGTTCTATGCTATGATCAGATGCAGGGTGTTACTATAAATTCCTGAAATGATCATGTAATGGTATTCTGTAATACCCTGAAGTATCATTAAACGATCATTTCACGAAGTTACGTGACGTAGCGGATACGTTTTAAATTAGGCATAGCGAAGAAGGGCCCAGTGGACGAACCGAGAGAGCTTTATAAGGAAAGGTAAAAACTTTTTGGAAGTCTGTAATCTCTGCCTATCTATATGTCCGTAATCTATGTCTATATGTTTATAGATAGACAATCTTTACGTTATCGTGCAAATAATATCGCTGGAGCTATTACAAACAGTACCTACTGGCGATTTGTCGGTGATAAAATGGGTATACGTTTTTATGTCAACTTTATTTTGGATTCATCTTACGGCCGGTTTCAATATTCAACTCAAGGATAGATTTGCTTACTGTCAGTAGAATTTTGACAGATTTTCTATACAAAATATGTCAAAATTCTAACCGTAGTAGGCAAATTTATCCGTAAGTTCAATATTGAAAGCGGCCGTTAGTGTGTGTAAGGATAACTATCTATCTATTTCAGCCGAAAGACGTATATTGCAGGAACGAGGCCTCCCCTAAAGACCACCACAACGACCGGCGTTGTGCTGTACGCATCCAACTTCTACCCGCGACCCTCTCTAGGTTATCGGTCCATCTTGTAGGGAGGTTGCCCACTCCACGTCTTCCGATACGTGGTCGCCACTCGAGAACCTTTCCGCCCTAACGGCCGTCATTTCTACGAGCGATAAGGATAACAGCTATAGAAAAAGATATACACTAAAATTAAAGAATTCTCTTGAGATGTACTGACCTAAACAAAACTATTCATTTTCAAATTGGTCGTTAGTCTAGTGGGGAGTAATATGTTTTGTGATCCGAGGTTGACGAGGTCCTGGGCTCAATCCTTAGTCCAAAAAATGTAATTTTGTTATTTAAATATTGGTATATGGCAATAGGCTCTCCCCCTATTTCATGGGACCTAACATCGTCGGCGAAAAGTGGGTGTACTCAGTATACCTCTGCCACCCCCGCTAGGGAAATATAGGCGTGACGGTAAAAAAATTAAGTATTTTTCTCGTATATTTGTTCACACAAATTGCAATACCAATTGAGACTCAACCACAGAAATCGCTTATTAAAATGATTTGTGTGGTCTCCTCAAGCCTTCCGAATTAAACTAAATATCACATTCAAGATAACTAAGTTCGTGTGTGTTCAAGAAGTTAACCGCCTTAGGACGGGAGTTCGTACTGTATTCATCAAGTGTTGATTTGATTTCCATGTTGACATTTCAAAAGGTCAACGTTTTCGTTACTTAGCACTTTGATGTAGTATGAGATATAGTAGAATATTTAATACTTTTCTTTTCACTGTTGCTGGAAAAATTTAACGAATCAATCTATCTATATCATCACCCCAGATTCATTGCGGGATAGGCATAGAGTAAAGAGTTCCAACAGGTTCTTTCCTTACATACCTCTCTGGCTTTCTCCACTCTCATAGTTCATCTAATACACTCTTGCTGGTTACGGAAACTCTTGACTTGTCCTTCAGATAAGACTCGGTCTATTTGGTTCTGGTAAGTTAGTTTAGGTCTTCCCGGTACCTACATCCATCCACTTTCGCATTGTATATCTGTTTTGTCATTCTTTCTTCTGACATTCTATCTATATGCCCGAACCAACGGAGCATACCCTTTCTCATCTTTACACCGATACTATCTTTCATACCTACTCGCTTTCTTACTACGCTGTTCCGTTAAACAATCAACTCATTTGTTATGATGATTTATTGAATTTCTGCCTTCTTTTTGGGGATTGTTGTTCTGATATCATTCTTCTATAGATACGGTATTACACACAAACAAAATCACAATAAATGTAATATAAAACGTTGTCTATTTTATTATATTGATACCGCCACTCAATGCGTTGTGTAGAACCTGCTTATAACTATTTTCACTGTCTTTTCTAGAGAAGTCTGTGAATCATTGTTTGATTTGATCTGATATGTTATATATTTAAGCTCTTTAATGTCCTTAATAAATCAGGCAAAACGCTGTTGGACCTCTGTACTCACTGCTTACTCCGTTAGAGATGAATTAGTAAAGTGAGAATCAGAATTTTTTTTATTCATCATGTATGTACCATTACAGTATTTATGAATCGTCAGAAATGTTACAAAAACTCTACCACCACTTCGGTATGTCATTCCCGTGGAGAAGTAGGGAAAGAAACGCCACGGTTACTCTTTTAAAATAGTATTTTTACATTTTCTTTTTTCGTCTACATATTGTTGTGGGATATGGGAGAACAATGTAGGCTAGTCTATTAGGTGGGTCTAAGTTAATTTTAACAAATTATACTATTCATGTGAATGGCTACATGGTTCCTTCATTTACAGAAAAATAAATGAGCAAAAAAAGATAAATTTAACTAAATTAATAGAAGGATGAGAGGGAATATTAAATAATAATAGCTGAATAAGTTATCTATATTCAATCAAGTGGAGCTGTAACAGTACTTATCCAAGTAATTTTGTCTTTTAAATAATCATCTAGTGTATAATAAGCTCGCTTACTAAGCTTACGTTTAATACAAGCTTTGAATTGATTCTCACTAAGTTTAGTGAGGTCAAGAGGAATTTTATTAAAAAACACATTACCCCATGAAAGAAGTGTGAATTTTTGGCAGACGAAATTGCGGTTGGTCTAATTTATTTCGCGTATTATGGCAATGCTTATCGCCTAGCTGATTGTTTAGCCAGCCAGCTAGGCGATAGGCATTGCATAGATCTATATTTTTACTTGTGTACACTATGTTTTCATAAATATACTGAAACGGGACCATCATAATATTGGCTTCTTTAAACAATTCTCTCAGAGAGTCGCGACTACCTAAGTTATAGATAGCTCTAGCAGCCCTTTTTTGTTAAATATTAAGCAAAAAAGTTATTAAAAAAACACAGACGAATTATGAACCTCTTCCTTTTTTGAAATCGGTTAATATTCTGCTTAGTTATATAGTAGGTTACCTATAGGATTGATATAACACTAATAATATCTCAATCTACACATTTGTGGTGTTTGTCGTTGAGGAGTTCCCTGGTGTATCTTCTAAGTCCAAGGTTCAATACCAATGAAATTAAAATAGAGCTAATTCAGATTTATACCGAATCCAATGCAAAAAGAATCATCAAAATCGGTTCAAAAGCAAAGAAGTTATAAAAAGAAATAGACGAATTATAAACCTCCTCCTTTTTTGATGTCGGCTAACATACTGCTTAGTTTTATTGTAGGGTACCTATAGGATTGACGTAATACCCATAATATCGCAATTTACACATTCCTATTGTTCGTCGTTAAGGAGTTCCCTGGTATATCTTCTAAGTCCAAGATCTAATGCCACTGAAATTAAAATTGGACGACCTTGGAGCTATACTGAATCCAATGCAAAAATAATCATCAAAATCGGTCCACAATTGACGGAAATATCGCTGAAATACATAAAAATAAAGAAAAAAAGAATCATACATACAACCGAACATAGAACGTCCCCCTTTTTGAAGTCAGTTAAAAATAGACTCAATGTCAGCTGCCCTACCCCACAATAATATACCGTAAGACATGGCACTATGAAAGTAACTGAAATAGACCTTTCGCGCTGTGTCCACATCAGTAAGTTGTCTGATCTTTCTTACGGCATAGGCAGCGGCACTGAGCCGTTTACTTGAAGTCTTAATATGAGAGCCCCATTGCAACTCAAGACTCTCCTTAACCGGCGAGCGTGTATGAGACGAATTATGAGAGTGAAGGAAGCCAGAGAGTTATGTAAGGAGAGAACATGTTGGAACTCTGTACTCTGTGCCTACCCCGCAAGGGATCTGGCGTGATGATACAGATAGATTTATATAAATAAAGGTTCTGTTCTCATAATAATATCTTCTTTGAACAAATCGCTTACAGAAATTTATTCTATCGCACGCTAAACGTTCGTGGTGAAATAGCTAATATCAAAAAATTTTTACTAGTATAATATTTAAGATTATCCTTTCTCCTTAGACCAATTTAACAACTCACTCCACGAACCCTTTAAAGTAAATTATAAAACATCAAAAGCCTATGAAATTTAATGCCATTACTTATCAAAGAAAGTCTATTGAAGATCGCGGTGGCGTGCAAAGTCATAATATTGGGTCCCCAAATAGCTTCACGGGTCTAGTTAAAAATGCAGAGAGCGGACCATTGATACGCTCTTTAAAAGGCTAGAGCTGCCCACCGCATGGATTATGTACTATGGACTAAAGAAGCTACTTCAACCAAAATAAAAATAGCGCGTAAAAGTCTACGGAGTTAGGGGAATGTTTGTGTTTTTATATATGTCGTATCCTATTATTTAAAGATGACAATTAATGGAATGTCAAGCAGTTATTTTCATGAGTGTGTTTAGTTGTGAAGCGATTTCAGATGACGGCTATCAAATGAAGATTGACCGATGACAGATAGTCGATGTAAGATGGCGGACTGCGTTGCGTTATCATTCGATTGGCAACGGGGCGCGCGGTCGGACGTATCGCGGAGCAGCTAACCTCACTACATTCCATGTGACAGTATTAATCTCCAACTATTGTGCGCATCCTGGGATGTCAAGGAAGATCAGTGTACCGGACTAGACCCTAGAGTTATTTCACGATTTCCTTTATGTTCGGCCATCATGCAGATGACTAAATACTATAATCCATCCGAAAACCCAATCGCCGACACATATAATGTTATGACTTCAATACACCCCGATGTCTCGTAAAGCCCTTATCGGGGAATGTCAATTTTAAAATGCATTACACACACTTAGGCCCCCTAGTGATCTTTCTAGAAAGATCTAGAATCCGCGCTTAACTGCTGAAACGTCTAGAAGGTTCCACCCCTTTAATTATCGCCGGCGCGCGGTCGCGGTATACAAGTTACTATTTGTTCTCACACTAGTAATAGGTATGTAATAATAATACCACTTTGTAGGCCGCGCCGGCTATTGTTCGCTATACTTCTATCGATGTACTTAGAGAGTTTGCGTCCGTTCTGAAACTTTCATACGAGTATAACAGGAACACAGAGCGCGGGGACGGGACAGTCTCTTCTCGGAAGCGATAGTGATCAAATCGGAGAACAAACGATCTATGTGGAATACACCGGCGACTTTAGCAACGATATACGGATACTACGAGTGACTCAGCGACTTAGAAGCAGTATTTGGGTACTAACGAGAGTAGTACTAGGGTGTGATTAGTTCGCGTGTGTACATTCGACGTACTGTTTTGTGTGTACAGCGCCTTAATAAAGTGCTTCGCACGTTATTTGGCATTTAATTACCCCGAAACGTAACAATAATTAAATCTTTTGTTTCTCGAGATCTGTTAACATTGTCTCAGGGCACATGAACGCTTATTTTTGAAGTAAAACTTATTACTTGAACGTGTCCTGTTGCGGAAAGCACCTGTCCTGAAGTGAGCTGGAATGTGCACTCTAGGCTTGTGACAAAAGAATCGATTATTTTTTTAGAATAAATCGATTACTAATAATCGATTTTTTTTGTATATTAAACGATTTATTCTCCAGTTAAACGGTTATTTTCAATAGCAGATAACATTCTACGCAAATCCAGAAACTTTTCAACTGATACACGTTTGTCTAAATTAATCTATTACCGTCTTGATAATTTATTTATAATGGCGAAGAGAAATTCTATTTACTTCCTAATTTATTTCTATAAGAAACAAAAAAAAAACAATTTTTTCTTTATAGTCGATTATTTTTTAATATTAAATTTTTCATTAAATATTTAATCGATTTTCATTAAATCGACTTTTAGGCAATAAAAAAATCGATTATTCAAAAAACGATATTTGTTCCTTCTTGTCACATCCTTAGTGCACTCAAATTTTTACTACAAAAAAATTGTTGAAGAAGACATCTTTATCTTCGCTCAATTTGTTCTCCAATCATCTCAATTGTGATGACACACGAGAATTACTGCGAAGATCCAAAAAATGCTAGCGTGGCCCATCCAGTAATATTGCACTATAGACTAACGGCCGGTTCCAATATTCGACTCAAGGATAGATTTGCTTACTGTCAGTAGAATTTTGACAGATTTTCTATACAAAATATGTCAAAATTCTATCCGTAGTAGGCAAATCTATCCTTGAGTGTCCTTTAGTCTATAGTGCAATATTACTAAATCGCCCACGGTAGCATTTTTTGGATCTTCGCAGTAATTCGAGTGTGTCATCAGAATTGAGATAATTTGATATTGGAGAACGAGTTGAGAGAATTTTACAATAGACTATGTACTCTTTAGAACTTATGATTTTACTGTCAATTCTTTTTTTGATTGGTATTGGCAGTCACTTCAAATAAAATATTGTTTTGTCATAAGTAAATCAATCGTGATTATTTTATTTTGAATTATAAAGCAGCATATCTTAAAAAAAACTAGTGATCAGACCGTTGGACTGCAAAGTCAGAGGTCTCGGGTTCAAACCCGGGCTCAAACCTCTGTCTTTTCGAAAACATTTCACTTGCTTTAACGGTGAAGGACAACATCGTGAGGAAACCTGCATGCCTAAGAGTTCCTCGAAGGTGTGTGAAGTTCGACAACCCGCACTCTCAGTTTGAGAGGAGGCCCGTGTCCAACAGTGGGACAGTTTCTTAACAGGGCTAATATTATTATTATTATAGCACTTCTTACTATTTTTCTTAATTAAAAATTATAAAAAAATGAGAAATTTATAATTATACTATACAGCATTACTTATAAAAAACTAGTGACCTCACAGGACTATATTACTAACATCATAAATAATAACTTTTGTTCCAAGATTTATTAATTTAAGCAATAAATATCAGCAGTCTCATAGAAAAAAAAATATTGACACAACAAAATGTACGGAGCCTAATTTTTTTTGCTAATATTTAAAATTAGTACAACAAAAGTAGTTGTTTCTATTGTTAGCAATATAGTCCCACGAGGTTATTACTACAAATCCTTACCCCCTTATGTAAATTAAAGTCACCTGCTACATCCGTTCTATGTATAGTATAATTTAAAACAATTTGGAACAAAAAATTATAACGATATTTCTGATAATAAAATTGCAAAACTTGTACCTCTTGAGAGCTCCCATAGGCCATGCCAGGCTGTATAAAAATCATGTATGATGGAATGAATTGTTCCTCTTTAAATAATAGTTGGCTTTTGATACTTAGTACTTAGTGCTCGCCTGTTCGCCTTTCGCTACTTTCTACTAAATGTACAGACAATGGTATTTTACCAAAGTTAAAAAAAAAAATTAGCTCAACCGGAGTCAGCCCTAAACCCTAACCTCCACTAGGTTAGGTTAGTCGTGTCTTGTTATTATGTGTCGCTCCATTGATCCGAACTGCATTGTTCACGTCACTATGTCCTACGGTCACTTGGTCACTTCGAGAATAAACTCTTTTTTTAGAAAGCTAACAATTGCTATACCTATCAACAACTTCAAAACTGTAGTCGAGGGTATAACATTTCAGATTATCTCGACGATAAAGTACATTGGGTTTGAGTATCTCTTCGAGAAACAAATACCAAAAAAAAAGTATGTATTGTAACGTAAAATTTTGTTACAGTTTTAGTTTATTAGTAATATACAAGGTGTAACATAATAAACGCAATACCTGAAAGTAGTTTGGTCTAAACAGGTAACTGAATTGATTCCAACAATTTTTAATGTGTATTACATTTTTTTTATCTGCAAAAAATGCTTTTACTCCTTCAGTGCGCTATTAAAAATTAAATTTATTCTTGATTCATAGCACGAAGAAGATTCCAAATGCATTCCTAAAATGTATTTCTCAAAACGCACACATACACGTACAAGTTTCATTGTTAATTGGGGTATAAAAGTGCTTTAAAAAAGGATAAAAACATTTAAATTTAAAAATTTGGTTTTCGTTTTGCATTTATGAATCATTTGTCTAATCGGGGTGTCTGAGGTCTTGCGTTTATTATGTTACACCTTGTATAGTAAAATAGTTTTCAAAAAGAAATAGTATTCAACGTCACTACACCGTTGAGTTTCTTTCTGTGTCATCTCGCTAGATGCAAAAATTTAACAATTTGATCTATGTGTATAAAACAGTTAACTAAATTTTAATTAATTTATATGATATATCCCTAGAGGGGTAGGCATAGAGTACACAGTTCCAACTGGTTCTTTCCTTACATACTTCTCTGGCTCTCTGACTCTCATAATTCGTATCATACATGGTCCCTGGTTGCAGAGCCTCTTGGCTTACCCTTAGAATAAATATAATTACTAAATTCAAGGTTTATATGCATTAAGTCACTTAAAATAACGTTAATATTTAGTTAATTCCTTAAGTCCTTAAGACACTTAAATCGGCGCTAAGTGCTTTTGTCCTGTACAAATAAATAATGATGGTGTTTTCGAAACACTAATAACATCCAAAGTGCTCTACCATTTTAAAAATCTAATAAACAACTAATAAAAGCACCTATTTGTCAACATCATTAACTAAGTTACTCATACAGCCTAAAGGCTTAGCTCAAAAAGATTGATGTTACCGTGACGCTAGCGAGTAATCTTGCTTGTCCCAATCATGTTTATTTAGTAAAGGACATAGACGAAAATGGCCCCAGAACCAACAATCATGTGACCTATACCATATTATTCATCTAGCGGTAGCGGTGAAAGGTAGATTTATCTTCGTTCTCATGGTCGTCCGCATGGTGGCCGAACATAAAGGAAATCCTGAAATAACACTGGGGTCTCGTCCGGCGATTAAGTCAGATGGAATGCAGTGAGGTTAGCTGATCTGCGATACGTCCGAGCGCTTGCCCCGTTGCTAATAGACTAACAACGCAGCGCCATCCGCCATCTAACGTCGACTATCTGTCATCGGTGATTCGTCATCTGACAGTACTGTCAAAAAATTGCCAAAGAAAATTAAACTCTTACTCACAGACACAACATTATATTTGCCATGATTTAAACAACTCGAGAAACCATGATGAGTGAGAGCAATAAGCAGAAGTCTGGTGTCACGCTCGCACCCATTACGATGCAGTACGGTGACCATCTTTTCTTATCTTGTTGGCTTATCGGACCGCCGAAAACCTCAGGCGCACGTCGACCCGATGGGATCTTTTGTGCTGTCCTTGCCCAGATGCTCTTACGTACCTGAAGAACCAAATACTCCCTCGACCACGCTGTAGATTCCAGCAGGGGGGGAAGAGCCGAAGTTCCTCTGAGTTTGGATAGGCCACTCCTAGTAGCTTCATTCGCCGCGCCGTCAGTGCGTCGCAGTGGCAGAGGACGTGCTTCATGGTTTCAGTCTCTGTACCACAGTTCCTACATACCACGTCGCTGCAGAGGCTCATCGTGTGTAGATGTTCTCTTGTGCCGTAGTGGCCTGTATATGCTCCAATTAGTTGCCTTAGTTGTAGTCTACTGCGTTTTAGTAGTCTCTTGCTGTCGCTGTCGCACCATTTGTTTTCCACTCATTCTTGTGTTTTACTTGGGCATATTTGAAGAGCGCACCTCTGTAGGCACCATCTGGTATGCCTATGAACGGTTCTGGACCAACAAGTTTCTGCATTGCTCCCTTTCTGGCCAAGTTATCCGAACGCTCATTGCCATCAACCCCCGTGTGCCCAGGGACCCAGACTAATCTGACAGTGTTGCGCGCTCCACATCTATCAAGAAGGTATGCACACTCCACAGCCAGTGCCGAGTTTAGCTCATAGGAGCTGACGGCTTTGAGAGCAGCCTGACTATCACTCCAAATGTCGATTCTCTTGCCTGTAATTCGTTTGTCCAATATCTCTTTTGCACAAATAATAATCGCATAGGTCTCTGCTTGGAATATCGACGCAAATCTGCCCATGCTTTGACTTAGATTGTATCCTTCTGTATATACACCGGCTCCCGTTCCAGACATGGTTTTGGATCCATCAGTGTACCATATAATTTGTTCCTTACCTTGCTTATTTAGACCACTTTTCCATTGTTCCCTGGTAGGAATGTCGGTGCTAGTCCTTTTGTTGAATATGTGGTCAAGATCTTGTCGCTTTTCATGTGCCTTATGTCGTCTAGTTCCTTGTCTAGCGCTAGCCTGGTGTGTTCAAGGTTAGACGCTGTTATGCTCCACAGTCCAGTTTTCTCTAGCCTATAGAGTACCTTCCTCGCTTCAGTCTCAATGACAATATGTATTGGAGTGAGATTGAGTAACCACTCCATAGCTGCCGTCCGTGTTGTTTAGAAGGCACCTGTGATGGCCAGGCAGGCTGTCTTCTGTAGTTTCGTAAGAGCGTCCCTACAGGTTTGTGTTTTGGTTCTGGGCCACCACACGATGCATCCATACGTTAATATCGGTTTTACCATGATTTTGTATATCCAATGCATTATTTTGGGCTGTAGGCCCCATGTTTTTCCATATGTTGACCTACACATATTCAGTACCCTCATTGTCTTAGTTATGGTTTGCTCAAATGTGCATGCCACCGTAGATGCTTATCTAGTATAACTCCCAGATATTTAACTTCCGTGGCCCATTTGATTTTATTACCGTACATATGAAGGTCATGTAGGCCTGTTAGTACCTTTTTCCTTGTGAATAGGATCACATTAGTCTTCTTCGGGTTAACCGAGAGGCTATTTGGCGTGCACCAATTCGTTACTTTATCTAGAGCTTCCTGCATCAGTGTCGATACTGTGTTTGGAAACTTCCCATTGATTGCTATCACTATATCGTCGTACTCCGTAGAACGGACCTTTGTTAATTATGTTCAAAAGAGTATTCACTACCAGACTCCACAGAGTCGGTGATAAGACACCTCCTTGCGGACATCCTTTAGTCGTTTTGATGGAAAGGCTTTCTCCTAATATAGTAATTGCCTATAGACATATTTTATGCCCTTAATAATTGCTTGAATGTGTTTAGTTGTAAAGCGATTACAGATGCCACCTGTCGGATGAAGATTGACAGATGACAGATAGTCGATGTAAGATGGCGGACTGCGTTGCGTTAATATTCGATTGGCAACGAGACGCGCGGTTGGACGTATCGCGAAGCAGCTAACCTCACTGCATTCCATGTGACAATATAATCTCCAACTCTTGTGCGCATCCTGGGATGTCAAGGAAGATCAGTGTACCCGACTAGACCCTAGTGTTATTTCAAGATTTCCTTTATGTTCACATTTCACCGTTACCAGCACTGAAACGCACATCCGAAAACCCAATCGCCGACTTATGTAATGTTACGACTTCAATACACCCCGATATCTCGTAAAGCCCTTATCGGGGAATGTCAATTTTAAAATGCATTATACACACTTAGGTCCCCTAGTGATCTGTCTAGAAAGATCAAGAATCCGCGCTTAACTGCTGACACGTCTAGAAGGTTCCACCTCTTTAATTATAGCCGGTGCGCGGTCACGGTATACAAGTACCTATTTGTTCACACACAAATACGTATGTAATAATAACACCGCTTTGTGGGCCGCGCCGGGTATTGTTCGCTATACTTCTATCGATGTACTTAGAGGGTTCGCGTCCGTTCTGGAACTTTCATACGAGTATAAAAGGAACACAGAGCGCAGGGACGGGACAGTCTCTTCTCGGAAGCGATAGTGATCAAATCGGAGAAGAAGCGATCTAAGTGGAATACACCGGCGACTTTAGCAACGATATACGTATACTACGAGTAACTCAGCGACTTAGGAACAGTATTTGGGTACTAACGAGACTACTCTCGTTAGTACCCAAATGTGCTAGTGTGTGATTAGTTCGCGTGTGTACTTGCATTCGACGTACTGTTTTGTGTGTACATCGCCTTAATAAAGTGTTTCGCACGTTATTCGGCATTTAATTACCCCGAAACGTAACAATAATTAAATCTTTTGTTTCTCGAGATCTTTTAACATTGTCTCAGGGCACATGAAGGCTTATTTTTGAAATAAAACTTATTACTCGAACGTGTCCTGATGTGGAAAGCACCTGTCATGAAGTGAGCTGGAGTGTGCACTCTAGGCTTGTGACAAATGAATCGATTATGTTTTTAGAATAAATCGATTACTAATGATTGTTTTTTTTGTATATTAATCGATTTATTCTCCAGTTGAACGGTTATTTTCAATATCAGATAACATTCTACGCAAATCCAGAAACTTTTCAACTGGTACATTTAGTCTTACCGTCTTGATAATTTATTTATGATGGCCAAGAGAAATTCTATTTACTTCCTAATTTATTTCTACAATAAACAAAAAAGACGACTATTTCTTCATAGTCAATTATTTTAAAAAATTAAATCGATTTTCATTAAATCGACTTTTAGGCAATGTAAAAAAATCGACTGTGCAAAATTCGATTTTTGTTCCTTCTTGTCACATCCTTAGTGCACTCTAATTTTTGCTACAAAAACTTAGTTGATAAGTCATCTTTATGGCCGGTTTCATTATTCAACTCAAGGATGGATTTGCTTACTGTCAGTATAATTTTGACAGATTTTCTGTACAAAATATGTCAAATTCTATCCTTCGTAGGCAAATCTATCCTTGAGTTGAATATTGAAACCGGCCGTTAGTCTATAGTGAAATATTACCGAATGGGCCACGCTAGCATTTTTTGGATCTTCGCAGTAATTCGAGTGTGTCATCGAATTGAGATAATTCGATATTGGAGAACGAATTGAGAAAATTTTACGATAGACTATGTACTCTTTAGAACTTATGATTTTTCTGTCAATTCTTTTTTTGATTGGTATTGACAGTCACTTCAAATAAAGTATTGTTTTGTCAAAGGTAAATCAATTGTGATTATTTTATTTTGAATTATAAAGCAGCATTGAGCAGCATATCATAAAAAAACTTGTCTATTTTTTTAGCACATCTTAAGCAGTGATAGTCTAGTGGTCAGACCGTTGGACTGCAAAGTCAGAGGTCTCGGATTCAAACCCGGGCTCACACCTCTGTCTTTTCGAAAGTATTTCACTTGCTTTAACGGTGAAAGACAACATCGTGAGGAAACCTGCATGCCTAAGAGTTCCTCGAAGGTGTGTGAAGTTCGCCAACCCGCACTCTCAGTTTGGGAGGAGGCCCGTGCCCAACAGTGGGACAGTTTCTTAACAGGGCTAATATTATTATTATTATCTTACTATTTTTCTTACTTTAAAAGTTATAAAAAAAATGAGAAATTTATAATTATACTATACAGGATTACTTATAAAAAAATAGTAACCTCACAGGACTATATTACTAACATCATAAATAATAACTTTTGTTCCAAGATTTATTAATTTAAGCAATAAATATCAGCAGTCTCATAGAAAAAAAATATTGACACAACAAAATGAACGGAGGCTGATTTTTTTTCGCTAATATTTAAAATTATTACAACAAAAGTAGTTGTTTCTATTGTTAGCAATATAGTCCCTCGAGGTTATTACTAAAAATCCTTACCCCCTTATGTAAATTAAAGTCACCTGCTACGTCCTATTTGGAACAAAAAAATGTAACGATATTTCTGATAATGAAATTGCTAAACTTGTACATCTTGAGAGCTCCCATAGGCCATGCCAGGCTGTATAAAAATCATGTATGGTGGAATGAAGTGCTCCTCTTTAATAAAAATCTTTTATAAAAAAAGGTAAACCGACTTCAAAAAGCAAAAAAATAAATATTTGAAGTCGGTGCTGGTTGGTGCAGTCGGTTACTTGGCACCGACTTCAAATATTTATTTTTTTGCTTTTTGAAGTCGGTTTACCTTTTTTTATAAAAGATTTTTATTTTACAATTTTAAGTGACCAGTGAATTATTCTATAGTAGGGTACCTATAGGATTGACGTAACACCCATAATATCTCAATTTACACATGCCTATTGTTTGTCGTTAAGGAGTTCCCTGGTGTATCTTCTAAGTCCAAGGTCCAATGTCAATAAAATTAATATGGGACCACCTTGGAGATATACTAAACCCAATGCAAAAAAAAAATCAAAATCGGTCCACAATTGACGGAAATATCGCTGAACATACATAAAAAAAAAAAAAAAAAAAAAAAAAAAAAAAGCATACATACAACCGAACATAGAACCTCCTCCTTTTTGAAGTCGGTTAAAGAAAAGTTGGCCTTTCATACTTAGTACTTAGTGCTCGCCTGTTCGCCTTTGAAGTGAGTCGCTAGTTTCTACTAAATGTACAGACAATGGTATTTTATCGAAGTAAAAAAAAATATAAAATCAGCTTAACCGGAGTCAGCCCTAAGCCCTAACCTCCACTAGGTTAGGTTAGTCGTGTCTCGTTATAATGTGTCGCTCCATTGGTCCGAACTGCACTGTTTACGTCACTATGTCCTACGGTCACTTGGTCACTTCGAGAATAAACTCTTTGTTTAGACAGCTAACGATTGCTATACCTATCAACAACTTCAAAACTGTAGTCGAGGGTATAACATTTCAGATTATCTCAACGATATAGTACATTGGGTTTGAGTATCTCTTCGACAATCAATATCCAAAAAATTTTGTGAAGTAAAATTTTGTTACAGTTTTAGTTTATTAGTAATATATAGTAAAATAGTTTTCAAAAAGAATATTCAGCGTCACTAGACCGTTGAGTTTCTTCCTGTGTCATCCCGCTAGATATAAAAATGTAACAATTTGATATTTGTAATGGCTTATCTACGTGCATAAAACAGTTGACTAAATTTTAATTAATTAATATGATATATCTCTTGAGGGATAGGCAGAGAGTACACAGTTCTTGGCTTGCCCTTAGAATAAATATAATTACTAAATTCAAGGTTTATATGCATTAAGTCACTTAAAATAACGTTAATATTTAGTTAATTCCTTAAGTCCTTAATACACTTAAATCGGCGCTAAGTGCTTTTTGTCCTTTACAAATAAATGATGGTGTATTCGAAACACTAATAACATCCAAAGTGCTTTAGCATTTTAAAAATCTAATAAACAACGAATAAAAGCACCTATTCGTCAACATCATTAACTAAGTTACTCATACATCCTAAAGGCTTAGCTCGAAAAGATAGGCTGAATACGTACATGCTTTCGAAAAGACCGAGGTGTGTGCCTGGCTTTGAACCCGAGACCTCTGACTTTGCAGTCCATGTAGTATAAATACTGCTATAGTCCTATTTTCGCCAATTCCAAAATGCTAAAAAAATATTGATGTCAAGATTTATCTTATTCGCTTTACCAATTATCCAGTATTATTTCAACATAAAGAAAGGCTGTCACACGTACCCGCACGTGATTTATGCGTGTTGTGGTGCAATTTGTCAGGTCGTGACGTAACTACACGAACAGGAACCAACTACTACGAACATAAGCGTCCCAGTTTTGATTTGTGAAAATATACGGTTCTACGTGTCCGATAGGCATTATTTACTATTTATGCACACGCGTGAATAACGTAATTAATCCTCGCGCCAGTGTTATGTCTAAGGGCACGTCAATGAAACACGACAGCTCAACGCAGACTGTTTATTTAAATATACCCCCAGTATATACACAACACTATCTATATCATCACGCGAGATTCATTGCAGGATAGACAGAGAGTAAAGAGTTCCAACAGGTTCTTTCCTTACATACCTCTCTGGCTTTCTCCACTCTCATAGTTCATTTAATACACTCTTGCTGGTTACGGAAACTCTTGACTTGTTCTTCAGATAAGACTCGGTCTATTTGGTCATGGTAAGATAGTTTAGGTCGGCGGATCGCGATTTGCGCGGCTATAGCCGCTGCACGTCATTTCCGCTATGAGTTCCGAAAAACTCATAGCCAACAAAGTGTTGGCGTTTTTACAGCACGTCATCGACACCATGGATGAAGTTAGCATCGAGCAGATATGCAAGTCTAACTTCGAACAAGAAGAGATCTACAATGCTAAGGTGTTGTTGTACGAATCGCTTGGTAAGAGCGATCAGATGCCGTCTCGCAGGAGGGACGAAAAGGGCGAGAGAAGTCTCCGAGACATAATCAGATTGCTGAAGGCAACCGATCCCGACGGCGTGCCCGCTTTTGTGGCGAAGCAGCTGCATAGGCCCCGTCACATTCGACCACGTCTATGTCACCAGGCTGCTGAAGGATATACCCAACCTAAAGTCCAGCCTGGCCGAGGTGCAATTCAGGTTAGAGACTTCAGAAACTACCATCCGCGAACTACGAGAAGAGGTGGCGTCATTGCGTGGCGCCAGCCCGGAAAGTAGGTGGCACGAGGCCTGTAATATGAACGTTCGTCGCGGGGCGCAAAATGCATCCGTCGGCAGTTTCGAGTCAGCCGATGCCTCGCCAGCTGTTGCTACGGCCCTGCGCGATACACCGCGCCCCGCTGCCTGCAGCACACCGCGCCCCGCCGTTCGCAGTACACCGCGTCCCGCTACCTGCTCCACGGCCCCGCCGGTGACGTCAACCGTAAACACGGCTTCTCCTCGTCGTGATTACGCCGCCGCTATCGCCCGCGCACCGGAGAGGACAACTGGGAAGGCACGTAAGGTGCCTCGGACCACCACGAAGGGTCAAGTTGATGAGGAAGGCTTCATCAAGGTGGAAAAGAAGAAGAAGAAGCCTCCTCGAAGAAACCGGTGTAGGTTATATCATATTACAATGTAATATGATAACAATATTAATTAATAGTGTAATAATTACATATTTGAATAAATATAACACAAAAGAATATACTATTTTTCTTTTTGGTGGCGCTAGCTGTCACGTTAACATAGACTCCGTACTAAATAAATCACTAAAATTATTTATGTCCAGTTTCTTTAGTAGAAAAGTTCTCGACAGTGAACAGAAGGTCCAATAACTAGGTGTTAGTGTTTGCAAGTGATTTCCGTGCGAGTCAGCGAAGTTGCAATACAGATTGATTACAGAGGGCAAACGTGCTACAAATTACGTCTAAGTGACTGTTTGCAAGTGTTCGGAACTATTTTGAGTGACCTTAACCCATATCAACAGACTATTAACTGAACCAAATACGTGCCGTACTATAAAGTGTTGAATCAGTGGTGAATTGATTAATTTGGTCCGTTTTTTATTCAAATTAGGATCTCAGACTCGAACCCATAAGTGTTGAAAAACTAGCGACATCTCGTTTTTTCTAGTATAAGTCTTTGAAAGTCAATAAAACAGTTCCTTGAGGTGTTAGTCAAAGCATAGTTAAATTTGAACTGGTTAAGTAGTCGTAAAGTTAGCTCATTTGGCAAGACTTTGCGGTGGTCGTACTGAGAGCACGAGTTCGTATCTCGCCGGCCTGCAGTCATTTTTCGTGGTTTGTACTTTGTACCAAAATTTATAATTGCAATGACGAAGTGCGGTGCCTGCGGAAAGTTTCTATCGGCGGCAGGTGCCGCTACCTGTACCATCTGTCCGGGTACGTTCCATAGAGCATGTGTGGCAATTCCTGATGCGGCACCGATCTCGAGGGATTGGACTTGCCCGGAATGCAAAAAGAAACTGAGAAAAGGTGATAACAGCAGTACTCCTGTAAAAGGGGTCTGTGGCTACGCTGGACGTGATGAAGTTGGCCTGTCCAGTTCTGTGAATGTGTCCGAGCCAGTCCTTCAGTCACACGATTGCCACGCGGCCGACGCCGCGGAGATCCGTGAAATGCGCCGCGAGTTTGCGTCATACATGACTGAGATCCGAGACTTCCAAAGGGAACTTAACGACTTCCGTGCGTCCATAGCGTCAATCCGCGAGCGCCTAGATGGCTTTGACAGTAGACTAGACGCTGTTGAGCTAAAGCAATCCGCGATGTCGGCCACCCCGGAGGTAGCGGAGCTGGAACGTACTGTAACCCAACTGCGGTCAGAGATTAACGAGAGGGATCAGGACGCGCTGCTGTCAGATCTTGATATAGGCCATCTGCCAGAAGTCAAGGGCGAAAACGTACTACATACGTTCGCTATCTTGGCGGTGAAACTCGGAGTACCAGTAGAAGAACGCGACATTGTGTTCGCTGAACGTGTCGGTGCGGTGGCTGACCGTTCCGATGCCGCTAATAGCGGTGGAATGGAGGCGCGCCCGCGCCGCGTCGTGGTTCGACTGGCGCGCCGACACTTGCGTGACGAGGTGCTGCATGCCGCACGCGTTCGTCGCACTATTACCAGCGCCGACGTGGTTGCGCACTCCCCCCCGCGTAGGATTTATATCAACGAGCGGCTAACCCGCTCCAATCGCCAACTGTTCCACCAAGTACGTGAAGAGTGCCGGAAACTACATTGGCGGTACGCATGGACAAGAAGAGGGCGGATATTCGTGAGGCAAACTGATGGGAAACAAGCGCACAATATACGTACCGCTGCCGACCTTATGCGGGTTTTTAAGATTGATGTTGTTTGATAGTCTATCATACAATAATCATTGTTTTATTTGTACCTTTATGTTCTTTACATCTTTTTATTGTAATTTTATTTACTGTCACTGCTATATTGTTATGGAACAGTTGTTTGGGAGGTGCATGGGGTTTCACTCTCGGTTAACTAATGGGAAAGAATTAGTTACTGAAATGGCCGGTATTACGAATGGCATTTTCTTTACTTTACACATCTTTTTCCTTAGCGCTATTATTGATAAAAAATTTGAATCTGTTATTTTTCAACACATCAACTTTTATTATAAGTTTTTTATTAGGCTCTTACACCTGCAAATAGCATATAAAACTTCTTATGCCTTGCTCATATTATGTTGTGGCTGTTACGACTACCTACTGGAGGTTATTACTGGCAAGTTATAATGGTTAACAAAAAAATTAAAGTAGGTTTGTTCAATGCAGGTTCCCTAAGCACAAACCATGACAATTTTATAGCTAGCGTATTACGCCACGACTTGGATATATTGGCGATAAACGAAACTTGGCTTAGGGCTGGCGAGGAAGGTCGAGCGCCTGTGGTGCCCGGGTACACAATGAGGCATATACCGCGCCCGGTGGGGGTCCGCTCACGCGGCGGAGGCGTCGGGTTTTATATTAAGCGAGGTCTGCACGCGCGCACTTGGCCCCACCCGATCGAACCGCGGCACAGCGCTGTAGAACAAATGTGGATTTTACTTACTTTAAATGGTAAAAAACCTGAAATCTACTGTAAATCAAGCTATTTTTAATGAAAAAGTTGCTTATTTCCGATTCAATATTAATAATAAAATACGAGACCCCAAATTATTATGGAAAAACCTCAAATCGACCCTTTTGCCAAAAAAACATAATGAACTCCCTAATCATTTTAGTGAACCTAACGTTATAAATAATCACTTCTTGGATATCCCTGGCATGTCGACAGTGAGTCCTTCTCTTCTTACCTATTTTGAGCAACACAAGAATAGCAGTTCAGTATTTAAATTAGAGCTGATTAGCTTAGAGAAGATGTTCCAAATTATTAAAAACTTAAAATCAAATGCCGAGGGTTGCGACCACATTACTCGAGACATGCTGACCATGACGTTTCCAAACACATTAGGTGTGCTTAGATCTATTATAAACCGATCTATATCCACCTCTACATATCCAGATATTTGGAAATTAGCTATCGTCTGTCCACTGCCAAATGTTCAAACCCCGCCGCTCTTAAAGATCTTCGGCCAATCAGCATTCTACCTTGTATGTCAAAGATTTTAGAAAAAGTGGTTTGTGAACAGTTAACGGAGTTCTTGGAAAAGAATCATATATTACCCGAAGTTCAGTCGGGGTTTCGAAAGCACCGAAGCATAGTGACTGCACTGCTGGATGTCTCTGACAATATACTCTGCGCACAAGATAATGGCATGTGTACTCTCTCAGTTTTACTCCACTTTTCTCGCGCGTTCGACTCTATAAATACTACTCTGCTTATTTCGAAATTGAGTTTCTATGGTTTCGACCATCGTACCTTGCTCTGGTTCAACAGCTACCTAACGGGCCGACAGCAGTATGTTAAGCTTACCCGTAATGATGGTTCAATTGTAACGTCTGAAAAAGTGGCTGTTAATAGAGGCGTCCCGCAGGGATCCATATTAGGCCCGATTCTATTCATTTTGTACACGGCAGACTTAATAACGCATATCAAGTATTGTAAATTTCACATCTACGCAGATGATATACAGATCTACATTTCTTGTAAGCCGTGTGAAGTCAATGATGCTATAGATAAGCTAAATGCTGATCTGTCCAGTATAGCCCAGTGGTCAAAAAATAACTGTCTACTACTAAACCCTGACAAAACCAAGTATATGATATTTGGCAGTCCGTATCAACAACAGCTAGCAGTATCCTCATCAACAGTTCGCATCTCGCTCCTGGAAAAAACTATTGAGCAAGTATGCACGCAACCTGGGCTTGCACATGGATAGTAATTTGAGGTTCGAAAGTCATATTGCTGAGTAGGCTTAAAGTGCTGTATAAAATGAGACCATATTTATCGGAAAAGCTACGTATTCAGCTTGTAGAAGCTCTTGTACTATCCAAATTAAATTTTACTGACACAGTTTATGGTCCTAGGCTTTTAACTAGAACCCAAAAGTTGATCCAACGAGTCCAGAATTCGTGCGCACGTTTCTGTTTTGACATACCGCGAAGAGGCCACGTCACTCCGTTCTTAAATGAGCACTTCATTTTAAAAATGATGCACAGGCGTAAACTTCATTTAGCATGTCTTCTTTATGGTGTATTGAAGTTTAAAACCCCTACTTATCTTTATGATAAAATAACGCATTTGTCAGCTCGGAGACAGTGTTCGGCGCAGCTATCGACACAACGGCACTACACAGCCGCCTTCAGGGGTAGTTTTCGCTACGCTGCGTCCAAATGTTGGAACAACATCCCCCCTCCCATCAGGAACCTGTCAAATAGTAAAGGTTTTAAAACAAATCTAAGAGAATTCCTGTACGAATGCCAGAAAAAGCAAGGACATCTCAAGCACGACAGCAGTATCATATAATAACTTTTACTGACGTAATAATAACTGTGAACTGATCTAATTTATTTTACCTTATCTCGTTTGCCATCCTTTATATGTTGCCGATTGTTCGTCCTCTAACCTTCTTCTCTAACTCATTGGGGAGAGTGGAATGTCAGTCACCCTCTTACATCACTACCTATACCACCAAAGTTCTTATTGTCTTTTAATATGTTACTTTTCTATGTTTATTATTATTACTTTGTTTGTGATTGCCAGTGTAAGCAGAGCATCTTCAATTCAATCATCCTTTTGTGTTGTAATAATTTCGCTTTTTTATTATCTGTATTATCTTTTTTTTTTTGGCTTTCTGTCAAATTCAGTATTGTGTCATATTTTTGTCTGTTTTACTTGTTTTTGTTTTTTAATTTATTTTGATTTTTGTATATTATAATAATTCTAGGAGTGTATTTAGCGTGACAGCCCGTGGTCACTCCAAGGGCCTTACCAGAATACCAGCGCTGGTTGCTTCAACCAGCATAACGCTGAGGCGGGGCCATATGTGGTACTCATACCTAAATATACATGCTTGATGGCAGTATGATTTATTTATAATTATGTAACTCATTATATTAAGTTAATTGCCATCGTCATTTTTTTTTTTTTTGTTTTTCTTGTATGTACCACATTAAACGTTTTTCTTTCTTTCTTTTCTTTCTTTCTTTTTATTTTTACAACTTCGAATGGGGAGTTTTCTAAATGAAATAAGTGAGAATTGATTGGTTCCTTGTGCTGTGAGTAGATGACAAAAAAGTAAAAAGACATCCACTCACAGCACAATCAATTATTTAATTAACCAATCAATTCGCACTTTTTTTTCGAAAATTATTAATTCGTGGTTGGAACTCAGCCGCAACGCAAATTTCCATAGTTAAATCTAATCTTCACATTTTTTGTCGAGTTTTAGGAATATGGTAGAAACGGAGCTGCAGGGGGTCCACCGTAACCAGCTAAATTTTGAAAGTGGTCTATTAGAAAAAAAATCTGTGAACCTCTGATGTAAACCATTACAGTATTTATGAATCGTCAGAAAAGTAACAAAGACTCTACCACCACTTCGAAATGTCTTTCCTGTGGAAAAGTAGGGCAAGAAACTCCACGGCTACTCTTTCAAAATAGTATTTATATGTTTTCTTTTTCCGTCTACATATTGTTGTGGGATATGGGAGAACAATGTAGGCTGGTCTATCAGGTGGGACTAAGTTAATTTAAACAAATTATACTATTCATGGGAATGGATATATCGCCTAGCTGATTGTTTAATCAGCTAGGCGATAGGCATTGCATAGATCTATATTTTTTCTTGTGTACATTGTCTTTTCATAAATATACTGACACGGGACCGTCATAATATTGGCTTCTTTAAACAATTCTCTCAGAGAGTGGCGACTACCTAAGTTATAGATAGCACTTGCAGCCCTTTTTTGTAAAATAAAAATAGTCTCAATGTCAGCTGCCCTACCCTACAATAATATACCGAGAGACATGACACTATGAAAGTAACTGAAAATGACCATCCAAGTTGTCTGATCTTTCTTACGGCATAGGCAGCGGCACTGAGCCGTTTACCTAAAGTCTTAATATGAGAGCCCCATTGTAACTTAGAGTCAAGCGTAATCCCTAAGAAAGATGTGTCATTGATAAACTCAAGTTTCTCATTGTTCAATATAATATCACATGCAGTTCTTTTTAAATTTGGCAAAGAAAACCTTATACATTCAGTTTTTTTGTTATTAAGCACTAAGTTATTGGTTGTGAACCAATTATGTACTTGAAGGATAGCGTCATTGAGAGACTTATAATGATGGCTAGTATAATAATTATTAAGTAGATTTATATATGTAGGCTCCGGGGAAGACCTACACTATATAACCATGACCAAATAGACCGAGTCTTATCTGAAGGACAAGTCAAGAGTCTCCGTAACCGGCGAGCGTGTATGAGACGAACTATGAGAGTGGAGGAAGCCAGAGAGGTATGTAAGGAGAGAACATGTTGGAACTCTGTTCTCTCTACCTACCCTGCAAGGGATCTGGCGTGATGATATAGATATATTTATATAAATAAAGGTTCTGTGTTCATAATAATATCTTCTTCTATCGAACAAATCGCTTACTGAAAGTTATTCTATCGCACGCTAAACGTTCGTGGTGAAATAGCTAAAATCGAAAAATTTATTACAAGTATAATATTTAAGATTATCCTTTCTCCTCAGACCACTTTAACAACCCTCTCTAAGAATCCTTCAAAGTAAATTATAAAACATCAAAATCCGATGAAATTTAATGGCATTACTTATCAAAGAAATTCTATTGAAGATCGTTGTGGCGTGGGAAGTCATTATATTGGGTCCCCAAATAGCTTCACGGGTCTAGTTAAAAATGCAGAGAGCGGACCATTGATACGCCCTTTAAAAGGCTAGGGCTGCCCACGGCATGGATTTATTTTGTACTACGGACTAAAGAAGCTACTTCAACCAAAATAAAAATAGCGCGTAAAAGTCTACGGAGTTAGGGGAATGTTTGTGTTTTATATATGTCGTATCCTATTATTTGAAGATGACAATTAAGGGAATGTCAAGTAGCTATTTTCATTTTACTAACCCTTTTATTATTGCCTATAGACATATTTTATGCCTTTAATAATTGCGTGTGTGTGAGTGATGTACGCTGTTGGCCGCGAGGCCTTTACAGCTTTACCGGACTTAAGGGCGAGCGTGCAACCACTACGCTCCAGCCAGAAGGGCAAGGGGCGACATACTTGAGGGTGCCTTGAAGAGGCGCCCTCGGTTGGGTTAGTCGCTGTAGGGGGGCGGGGTGCACTATTAAGTGCACCGGTCAACCGCCGGCTATGGGAGGGGATCTACGACTACGTCATCGTCGCCCGTATTCTGAGCCGCCCGTAAGCATCGGGGGGATCGGAGAGAACATGTCGCGGCCGGCGGTGGCGGCAGGGGGGGGGGATCGTAGTCGGCGGCGGCTACGATTAACGGATTTGCATGGGTAGATGCGTTCGCGAAGTGTCGTGTTGTCGCCTTTTTAATATAGGCGCGAATAGGTTCGAAACCTAGGTCGGAGTGGAGATCGACATTCCGTACGAACCAGGGGGCTCCTACGGCTTTACGGAGGAAGCGGTTTTGAACCACTTGGAGTTTATCGATGTGATAGGGGGCCGAATACCCGAACACAACACACGCATAAGTCATGATGGGTCGAACGCAAGTTTTGTAAAGCGTCACCTTATTTTTAAGGGACATTTTACTCCGCTTGCAGATTAACGAATGGAGACGACCGAGCACAAAGGATGCTTGGTGAAGGACCCGCTTGATGTGCGGGCCGAAGGACATGGTACTGTTTAGGGTGACCCCTAGATATTTGACCTCTTTGACCCAGGGAATGGGTCGGTCGAACATGGTCACTTGGCCGAGATAACTTCTAGGGTGGCGCAGGGAGCGGCACGGGGTGGCACCTCTGGAGAAGAACACCGCAGCGCTCTTGTCCGGGTTCACCTCCATACGCCACTTCCTGAACCAATTCCCTAGGAAATTGGCGGTTGCCTGAAGGTTTCTGGTAATAAAACCCTTATTCCTATGCAAGACGTAGAGAGCGGTATCATCCGCAAATAGGGCTAGATGCGCCTTACTCGAACGAGGAATGTCGTTCGTGTAAAGGCTAAACAGGAGGGGCGAGAGAGCTGAGCCCTGCGGGACTCCAGCTCGGGTGGAGTGGGGAGTGGAGCGCGTCATTTCGACGCGATATCGGAAAGCGCGATTTGACAAGAAGTCTCGTATGATGAGCACGAGTCTGTCCGGCATACCCATTTGGTAGAGCTTGTAGATCAAGCCGTTGTGCCAGACTTTGTCAAATGCCTTCGCGACCTCGAAGAAGAGGGCGCCCGTGTAGACGGGTTTGGGTCTGTTAAGACCAGAGAGGATGTGCTCCGTGATGCGGTGCACTTGGTGGACGCAGGAGTGTTTGGCTCGAAAGCCGAACTGCTCGTCGATAAGGATAACCCTGGACACTACAAAGTCTTTGAGCCGTGCCAGAAGTAGGCGCTCGTAGACCTTAGCCAGGGAGTTGAGAAGACTGATAGGGCGGTAGCTCGCGGGGAGATTACGAGGTTTGCCGGGCTTGGGAATGCCTATGACGTCTGCTTCCTTCCACTTAGCGGGGAAGGTGCAGTTCGTCATGGCGGCGTTCAATATGGCCACTAAGAGGCAGAAGAGTTGGGCGGGCAGGCATTTCAGAACGTGATTCGAAATGCCGTCAGAGCCGAGGGCTTTTTTGGTTTTGAGACCTATAATGAGATCTTCGAGCTCCGTTTGGGTGATAGGAGGTAAGGAATCGGCGGGGGGGAGGGATGCCCTGCGCTCGACTTCCCTGTCGACCGCGTCGACGTGGGACTGCTCGACGGACTGAGAGCTGGGGGTGCACTGGCTCTCGAGGGAGTCGGCGAGAAGCTCGGCCTTTTCGTCGTCGTCGAAGGCTGGGGGTGCGCCTGAAGGGCGGGACAGCGGGGGCACGCCAGTCGTGGAGTCGGTTTTGAGGCTACGCGCCAGCTGCCAGTAGGCCAAGTGCGATGGCGCGATGCCCTCTAGGAAGTCACCCCACCGTTCCTCCCGGACCTTCGCGACACGACGCTTTACCTCACGTTGTAAAGCGCACATCCGGGTCCGATTGGCTTCGGTGGGGTAAGAGTCGTGCGCTCGGATTGAGGCATTCTTGGAGCGAATGAGATCCCTAACATCGTCAGGCAGTCGAAAGCGGTTGAGATTGAGATCTTTCGCCTCGACTTGCATAGACGATCGACTGACAGCCGATCGGTTGTGGTATATTGCTTGAGTGTGTTTAGTTGTGAAGCGATTGCAGATGACAGCTGTCAGATGAAGATTGACAGATGACAGATAGTCTATGTAAGATGGCAGACGGCGTTGCGTTGTCATTCAATTGGCAACGGAGCGTGTGGTTGGACGTATCGCGAAGCAGCTAACCCCACTGTATTCCATGTGACAATATTAATCTTCAACTATTGTGCGAATCTTGGGATATCAAGGAAAATTAGTGTACCAGACAAGACCCTAGTGTTATTTAAGGATTTCCTTTATGATCGGCCATCATGCAGATGACTATGAAAACGAAGATAATTTTTCCGTTACCAGCATTGAAACAAACATCACGAAACCCCAATCACTGACACTTAACCTGACACTTAACCAGCATTTCTCTAAGTCGTCAGTTTTGGATAATACTATTAAAGGTAACACGCTTCATCTACTTAATGCACAGATAGCCCCTGATTATTCTTCATTTTTATTCACAACGGTTTCTGAACATGATGTTAAAAATAGTATTCTTTCCATTACTTCAAATGCCGTCGGAAATGACAGTATTAGTCGTAATATGATCATACCTATTCTTGACTCCTTATGCCCCATTATCACTCATATCCTTAATTCTTCCATCACGACTGGTGTCTTTCCTAATTGCTGGAAGGACGCTCAAGTGACTCCCTTACCAAAAAAGGCTAACCCTGGATCCTCTTCAGACTACCGTCCAATCTCTATTCTCCCTTTCCTATCTAAAGTTCTTGAACGACTCATTCAGAATCAGTTTAGTCGGTTCTTGAATGCTCATAATATCCTTGACCCATATCAATCTGGTTTTCGCCCTGGTCATAGTACGACTACTGCATTAGTAAACATCTCTGACGACATTCGGCTTGGTATGGAAAATCAGCAGCTAACTGTTCTTACTCTTCTTGATTTCAGTAATGCGTTTAACACAGTCGATCATGATATCTTGCTTGCCACGCTGCGTTCCCTTAATGTTTCTCCTTTGGCGATCGACTGGTTCCGTAGCTATCTGTCTGGGCGTCGGCAACGTATTCGCATAGACGATACTTTTTCCTCTTGGTGTGAAGTTTCCGCCGGCGTACCGCAAGGGGGTGTGCTATCTCCGCTGCTTTTTGCAGTCTTTATCAACTCAATTACCAATGAGTTAACGTCATCGTATCATCTTTATGCTGACGACTTACAAATATACTCGCAGGCTGCTTTTGATCATCTGTCGACTGCTATCCAAACTATAAATTGCGACCTAAATTCTATTAATTCTTGGAGTAAGTCACATGGCCTAGCAGTTAATCCGATCAAAACTCAAGTTATTGTGATAGGCAGCCCTTGGTATATGTCTCGAATTAACTTTGATCAACTTCCTGCGATTACGTTCGACGGGGTCCTTATTCCATACTGCGACAAGGTGAAAAATCTTGGTGTTATCTTTGACAACACTTTGTCGTGGAGACCGCAGGTTGCTGAGGTTAGCAGGAAGATTTTCGCTTCAGGAGCCTCACTTAGACGCCTACGTAATTTCTTGCCTGTCAATACTAAAATTGCGCTTGCACAATCCCTTCTGTTGCCTATTCTTGACTACGCTGATTCTTGCTACCTTGACCTGACAGTGGAGCTTCTTAATAAACTCGAAAGACTTCAGAATTATTGCATTCGTTTTATATTCGGCTTACGTAAATATGACCACGTATCCGAATTCCGTTCTCAACTTGAGTGGCTCCCTGTCCATCGCCGTAGGAATATGCATGTACTATCACTACTCTATTCTATCTTATTTAACCCGTGCACTCCAATGTATCTTAAGGAACGTTTTTCCTTTCTCGCCACTGCTCAGTCGCGTGAACTTCGTTCCTCTTCGACACTTCGCCTAACTATCCCTACCCATTCTTCTAACTTCTTTACTAATTCCTTCACTGTCCAAAGTATTCGTCTTTGGAACTCCTTACCTGATTCTATAAGGCGTGCTAAGTCCCGGGAAATATTTAAGCGGGATCTTAAAGCACATTTCCTGCAGACCTAACACCTTTAGCAAGTTCTCTTTTAATTTTAGTTTTTTACATTTGCTCGTATCTCTTTCGTTTCTCCTTTCCTTTATATTTATTTATTTCGTCATTCAGTTGCGTAATGTATAATAGGTTCTTTTTGTTTCATTTTACTTCTTTTTTATTTTTATGTTATTATATTCATTGTTGCACCTTACCCATTTCCATTTTATTTTTAACATCTCTGTCCTCTACCTAAAGGTTGCCTGGAAGAAATCGCTTTAAGCGATAAGGCCGCCTTACTGTACCAACATAACTATGTTCGATCTTGTTCCCTGTCATAATATTTTATGTGCAATAAAGTGTATTATTATTATTATTAATAATAAAATCTTTTGTTCCTCGAGTTCTTTAAACGCTGTCTCAGTCCACATAAGTGGCGTATTTTTGAAATAAAACTTAATAATACTCGAATCACCTTCGATTTGCCGACGACATTGTGGTCGTGGCGGAGTCGCTGGAAGATCTAGGACGAATGCTCGGTGACCTCAACAGAGTATCTCAACAAGTGGGTCTTAAAATGAACATGGACAAAACGAAAATAATGTGTAACGTCCATGTCGTACCCACCGCACTCACCGTTGGGAACTCTACTCTTGAAGTTGTTGACGAATACATTTACCTGGGACAGGTAGTCCGGTTAGGTAGGTCCAACTTTGAGAGAGAGGTAAATCGACGAATCCAACTCGACTGGGCAGCGTTCGGGAAACTGCGCAACATCTTCTCATCCAAAATACCTCAGTGCCTTAAGACTAAAGTTTTTAGTCAGTGTGTGTTACCAGTGATGATATATGGATCAGAGACGTGGTCTCTTACTATAGGTCTCATAAAAAAGCTCAGAGTTGCTCAGCGAGCTATGGAGAGAGCTATGCTCGGCGTTTCTCTACGCGATCGAATCAGGAATGACGAGATTCGTAGAAGAACCAAGGTCACCGACATAGCCGTTAAGATTAGCAAGCTGAAGTGGCAATGGGCGGGCCACATAGCGCGTAGATCGGACGGGCGTTGGGGCAGAAAGATTCTAGAGTGGAGACCACGTATTGGCAAGCGCAGTGTGGGACGACCGCCTGCCAGATGGACCGACGATCTTGTGAAAATCGCAGGAAGTCGTTGGATGCAGGTGGCATCGGACCGGTTACGCTGGAAAGCGATTGGGGAGGCCTATGTTCAGCAGTGGACAAGTATAGGCTGAGATGATGATGATGATGAATACTCGAATGTGTCCTGTTGCGGAAAGAACCTGGCACGAAGTGAGCTGGAGTGCACACTCTAGGCTTGTGAAAAAAGAATCGATTATTTTTTAGAATAAATCGATCACCAATATTTTTATTTTTGTATATTAATCGATAATGTGATGTGTTTTTTTTTTGTGAGGGTAGTCTATAGTGAACACTGCTGAAGGCTTACTTCTTCATGGCCATTCCGAACAGAAGGATGAACAACCAACATCCCTTGCTATTGCTGTACGAACAGAGAAAATGAAGCTGAGAGATGTCACCTCTGCAGATATTATAGCTTGCCATCGCCTTGGTGCCAATACGAATAAGCGTCGTCCACTTCTACTACGCTTTCGGAGCCTAACTCTGCGCAGAGAGGTGTGGCACAATAAAACTGTGCCAAAGGGTTCTGGCTTAATATTCTCGGAGTTCCTTACAAAACCCAGACATGACACTTTCTTGGACGCTCGTAAACACTTTGGTTTGAAGCAGTGCTGGACCTCCGAGGGTAAAATTATCATCCTGCTGCCGGATAAGTCACGACGGAAAATAGAGTCTGCGGCCGAATTCCGAAAGCTTGCTGTGCAGTTTCCAATGGCTTCCATAAAGGATACTCAACAAGAAGGGGCCTCTACTTCCAAGACCAAGCCAGTTGTTGATAAAAGGCCACGCAATAGAGCCAAGTAACCCACCCACACTTGCCGTAGTATTGTTGTTTTCTTTTATTTATTTCATTTTTTTTCTTTGACGGTCACTTTGCATTTGTTTTTTTCAACTCTTTAATTTACCTCAATCCAATCCAATCCAATTTATAATCTATGGCTCCATCGTTAGCCGATGATTCTGCCATAGTCAAGTTTGCCAAGATTAAAAAAAAAAGTGACGAACAATCGGTTTAAGTATGTATGAGCGGTAAACTTAACGAAAAAACACCAGAACATCAAATTAACTTGGGCAATAAAGAAAACTTGGTAAAGTAGGTACGATTTTTGTTTTTACTCAAATGTCAATGATATGTGTGACGTTCAAGCGCTCGTTCTGAAAAATAATTTATTATAAATCTGGATACGAGTCCTTTGATTCATTTTGACGTGAACTGGCGAGTGCATGGAGGACTTAGTATAGATAGACTTTATTTAAATATTTTTAAATTATTATTATTCTTTTACATATATAAATATAGAAGTATCGTATAATATATGATAGCTTAGTATCCTGTTCTTCTTCTTGTACATCTGATGTGAGTTATGCGAGTGCGTTCAGTGACGATTCTGTTCATTTACGTGACCAACTTATATCTGCTTTCTCTAGCTTTGAAAAGTTTTTTAATACAGTTCATATAAATGCTCAAAGCGTCCCTGCACATTATTATGATTTATTATCTTCTTTCGATTCTGATCTCATTCACACTGTCCTCGTCTCTGAAACTTTTCTAAAACCCGTTCTTCCTTCCACTCAATACTCTTTGCCCGGCTATAAATTAGTGCGCAATGACCGAACAGGCAAGGGGTGTGGGGGGGGGGAGGTATTTATCTTCGTGGAGATATCGATTATAAAGTCATCGACCAGTCTCCGAATAACTACTCTAATTTCGCTGAGCACTTATTCATTGAAATCACTTTTAATCATATAAAATTTCTTTTAGGTGTATATTATACTCCAGTCACATTGATTATTTCTCTTCATTTGAAACTAAATTAGAATATTTTTCTCCTATATATGACCATGTAATTATTCTTGGAGACTTTAACACTTGTTTGCTCAAGGATAATGTACGCAGCCGTAAACTCCGAACTCTTGTCTCTTGTGTCAACATGCATATCCTTCAGCTCAATGCTACCCCATGCCCCCCATTGCACTCCCTCTCTTCTAGATTTAATTCTTGTCTCCGACCCCCAAAAAGTAGCCGCGCATGGGCAACTTGCCGCCGCTTTCTCCTATCATGATCTCATATTCCTTTCTTATAAAATTCGCGCACCGAAACGCAAATCCAAATTTCTTTTCCTTCGCAGCTTTAAGAACATTAATATGGAACGTTTGAGGGAAGACATGAGTAGTATTGACTGGTCTACTATATATAGCTTCAGTGACATAGACAAAAAAGTATCTGCTTTTAACAAGATTGTCCTAGATGTATACGACAAACACGCTCCTCTGAAAAGGGTTAAAGTAAAGCATCTACCTGCACCATGGTTATTGGATTACATTAAAAGAGAGATGTCAAAAAGAGACAAAGTCAAGAGACGCTATAAAAAAAGCCTACTGATGAGACCTGGTCTCTATACAAAAAACTGCGGAATCGTTGCAATCGCCTGTGTAGAGATGCTAAGAGACGCCATATTCATAACTCAATCCATAACTTCAATACGGCACAAGTATGGCAATTTCTCAAATCTCTAGGTATTGGGAAAACGTCTAGCGATAATACACCCAATAATATAGATCTTAATACCATCAATTTTCACTTTTCCAAGTCACCAGTCACCCTGGATGACAGCACAAAATCTTCTACTCTCAACAGTTTATCTATTCTACCGTTGCCTAGATGTACTTCGTTCTCTTTTCAGCAGGTTACAGAGGGGGAAGTTAAGAAATTAATCCTTTCGATTTCTACGAAAGCGGTAGGTAATGATGGTCTTGAAATCCAAATGCTTCGTCCCATCCTAGACGATCTTATTCCTGTCATACACCACATCATCAACTATTCTCTGCATTCTTGCACTTTTCCCTCAGCCTGGAAGAAGGCCCATGTCATATCGCTACCCAAATTATCTAATCCATCTTCAGTTTCCCAATTCCGTCCCATTTCCATACTCCCGATTCTGTCAAAGGTCCTTGAGAGTGTTGTTCAGAAACAACTGTCTCACTATCTCTCTATTAATGACCTGCTAAGTCCCTACCAATCAGGATTTCGCCCTGGCCATAGCACTGTAACGACACTCGTTAAAATAACTCCTTACTTTATTGGTGCTACTAGACTTTAGCAGTGCCTTTTAATTCAGTTGATTTTGACATCCTCTTAGGAATTTTGACCCCCCTAAATGTTTCTCCTTCTGTAACTGTTTGGTTCAACTCATATCTTCGCGGTCGCTCGCAGTCGGTTCGATCCAATGAGGCTTCCTCTGAGTGGTGCAATCTGGGGATCAATCTGCGGGAGTCCCGCAAGGTGGCGTACTCTTTCCTTTGCTTTTTTTAGTTTTTATTAACGCAATTCCTAAAGTTATATCTTCACACTATCATCTCTATGCAGACGACTTGCAACTTTATCATCATTTTAAAGTTGATAATTTTAATGCTGCTATTGTTGCCATCAATAATGATCTTCAGAACATCAATAACTGAGCAAAAAGCTTTGGCCTACTGGTTAATCCGGCTAAATCACAAGCTCGCATTATTGGTGGCAGATATTTTACCAATCTTTTAGATTACCAGTCTCTTCCGCAAATTGTGTACGATGACCGTATACCGATACCTTTTTCAGATAGTGCAAAAAACTTGGGCGTCTACATTGACTGTAATCTGTCCTGGAATGTTCACGTTGCGGAAGTAAGCAAGAAGGTTTATTACTCATTTCAGTCTCTCAAACGGCTCCAAAACTTCCTGCCGCTTCAAACCAAAATAACTCTTGCCCAATCACTTCACTTGACGCAACTGAGGAACTCCTTAATAAACTGGAACGTCTGCAGAATCTGTGCATTCGCTTCATTTTTGGCCTTCGGAAATTTGACCACGTGACAGAATTCCGAAGGCAGTTGAAGTGGCTGCCTATACGGCTGCATCGGGATAGTCATATTCTCTGTTTGCTTTACTCTGTTCTTCATAATCCTAATTCCCCAGTATATCTTCGTGAACGCTTTGAGTATTTAGTCCCCAGGGGAAAACTTTGTCGCTCTGTCTCTTCTCTTCTTCTTAGTGCACCTCGTCATAGCTCAAGTCGATATGATGGTTCATTTACTGTGCCTGCTGTGCGCCTATGGAATTCCCTCCCACACTCTTTACGTGATAGCCCTACTTTACAGATGTTCAAGAAAGAATTAGAGAACATTTCCTATCTATGTAAGATATTTGTATGTATGTATGTATTCATGTAGTCTATTTTCTCATTTGTAGATATATATATATATATATATATATATATATATATATATATATATATATCTCTAGTTTATACGTTTTCTATCTATAAATATCTTTTATTTCCTTGCTTTTGTACCCTTACACTTATTCCTATCCTCATTTTGATCATTTGTTTCTCTTTCACTCAAAGGTTTGCTGGTGGAAAACTCGACTTTGAGTTAAGCTCACCTTGTACATTAATTTACCTTGTAACAATTTGTGTATGTGTACAATAAAGAATTAATTAAAGATGTATTCTCCAGCTGCTCCGGCTGAGAGGTTATTTTCGATAGCAGATAACTTCGTACGTAAATCCAGAAATTGTTCAATTGGTACACGTTTGTCTAAACTTATTCTTTTACCGTCTTGATAATTTGTTTATGAGGGCAAAGAGAAATCCTATCTAATTACTTATTTAATAATTTATTATACAGGAATAAAAAAAACGGATTTTTCTTCATAATCAATTATTATTTAAATTAAATAAATTTTCAAAGATCGACTTATAGGCAATGTAAAAAAATCTATTATTGAAAAATCGATTTTGATCCCTCTTCTCAGATCCTTAGTGCTCTCTAAATTTTGCTACAAAAAATGAGTTGATATGTCTTCTTTAGTCCATACTGCAATATTACTGAATAGCCCACGCTAGCATTTTTTTGATCTTCGCAGAAATTCGGTTGTGTCATCCGAATTCAGATAATTCAATATTGGAAACGAACTGAATGATTTAACGTAGACAGTGTACTCTTTAAAACTTATCATTTTGCTGTCAAATCTTTTTTGATTGGTATTGACAGTTACGGCAATCGCAATATTGTTTTGTTATATGTAAATCAATTGTGATTATTTTATTTTGAATTATAAAGCAGCATTGAGTGTGATATCATATAAAAACTTGTCTATTTTTTGACAAGTTAGCACATCCCATTATTTTCAAATTAAAAATAATATAAACAAAATTAGAGGAATCTATAATTACAATTTAATATACTAATCGTTTATAAGTAATCCTTACTTAAAAGATTTGTAACCTCACATTGCTATATTACTAACATCAGAAACAATTACTTTTGTTCCAATATTTATAAATTTTAGCAAAAAAAAAACAGCAGCCTCATGGAAAAAAAAATATTGATACTCAACAAAATGTATGATTGAATCGAGGAACTGCTGATTTTCTTTCGCTGAAATTAAAAATGATTAGAACAAACATTGTTATTTTTAATATTGGCAATATAGTCCCACTAGTAGATTACTACAAATAAATACCCATGTATATAAATTAAAGTCACATGCTACGTCTTTTTAACCGACTTCTAAAAAGGAGGAGGTTCTCAATTCGACCGTATGTTTTTTTTGTATTATTTATTTTATTCATCGCCAATTATAAATTTATTTTGATGATTCTTTTTGCATTGGGTTCAGTATAGCTCCGAGGTGGTTCCATTTTCATTTCATCGGTATTGGACCTTGGACTTGGGAGATACACCAGGGAACTCCTTAACGACAAACAATACGAATGCGTAGATTGAGATATTATGGGTATTACGTCAATCCTATAGATACCCTGCTATAGAACTAATCAGAATATTAACCGACTTCAAAAAAGGAGGAGGTCGACAATTCGTCTGTGTTTTTTTATAACGTCTTTATATATGAACTGATTTTAATGACTCTTTTTCCGTTGGGTTTAGTATAGTTTCGAGATGGTCCCATTTTAATGAAATTGTTATTGAACTTTGGACTTTGAAGATACACTAGGGGAATCCTTAACGGCGAACAGCACGAATGTATAGATTCCGTTATTATGGTTATTATATCAATCATGTAGGTACCGTGCAGTACAACTCAGCAAAATAATATAAGATAGGTATATAAAGATTAGTAAATATGACACTTGTCACTTAAAATTGTAAAATAACAATCTTTTAAAAAAACCGACTTCAAAAAACAAAAAATAAATATTTGAAGTCGGTGCCAAGTAACCGACTGCACTAACCGGTACCGACTTCAAATATTTATCTCTTGCTTTTTGAGGTTGGTTTTTTTTAAAGATATCTATGTATATTATTTAAAACTATTTCGTACAAAATAAATATGACGATATTCCTGATAATGAAATTGCATAACATGTACCTCTTGAGAGCTGCCCTAGGCCATGGCATGCGCTGTATAAAAATCAAGTGTGGATTTAATTGTTCCTCTTTAAAAAAAAGTTAGCCGTTGATGATGACTTAGTATTTAGTGCTCACCTGTGCGCCTTCGAGGTGGGTCTGTAGTTTCTACTAAATAAACACACAACAGTAGTTAATCGAAGTAAAAAATAATATACCATCAGCTTAACCTGAGTCAGCCCTAAGCCCTTAAATCTACGAGGTTAGGTTAGTCGTGTCTCGTTATAATGTGTCGCTCCATTGATCCGAACTGCATTGTTCAGGTCACTATGTTCTACAGTCACTATGTGCTACGGTCACGCGGTCACCTGAAGAATAAACTCTTTTTTTAGAGAGCTAACGATGGCTATACCTATCAATAACTTTAAAAATACTATCAAAACTAAAGTCAAGGGTTTTAAATTAAAGATTATCTCGACGCTAAAATACATTTGGTTTTAGTATCTCTTCGACCAGCAATTTCTAAAAAAAACGAGCGAGCCTTACTGTAGTCGCATATGATGACATGATAACATCTGACATGGTATCCTACTATGAAATTGGGATGAAATATATATGAAGCCTATTTATTCGTCATATTCTATCTATAACTATCTATAACCTCACGCCAGATTCCTTGCGGGGTAGGCAGAGAGTACAGAGTTCCAACAGGTTCTTTCCTTACATACCTCTCTGGCTTCCTCGACTCTCATAGTTCGTCTCATACACGCTCGCCGGTTACGGAGACTCTTGACTTTTCCATCAGATAAGACTCGGTTTATTTGGTCGTGGTAAGATAGTCTAGGTCTTCCCCGGTACCTGCATCCTTCCACTTTCACATTGTATATCTGTTTTGTCATTCTTTCCTCTGGCATTCTTTCTATATGCCCGAACCAACGGAGCATGCCCTTTCTCATCTTTACACCGATACTATCATTCATACCTACTCGCTGTCTTACTATGCTGTTGCTAATGCGGTCGGTCAGCTTCACTCCGCACATCTTCCGCAGAGCTCGCATTTCTACCGCATTTATCTTACTTTCATTCTCCTTCTTACATACCCAGCTCTCGCTACCATATAACAGCGTTGGGACAAGAACTCCGTTATGTATGGCCAGCTGCGCCTTATGGCTTAAGTGCCGGCTCCCGAGTAGCTTTCCCATCGCACCATTCACTCTGTTCCCTGCACTCACTCTTCTCTCTATGTCAGCGGTGTATTTCCCATCCTTACTGAAGGCGCATCCAAGATATACAAACTCATTCACTTGCTCCAGCACATCGTTACCAACCACAATCCTTACATTCGTTCTGGTTTCTTCCCTTTCAAAAACCATAGTCTTGGTTTTCTTCACATTCAAGTGTAAGCCATTGATCATGCAGTCGTCTTTCATAACTGTGACTAGTGTTTGCAGATCAGTGGCTGTTGACGCTATTAAAACCGCGTCATCTGCATAAAGTAGATGGTTTACCACTAAGTCACCCATTTGTACACCTTCATTCATCGCTTTCAGTCTTTGAAGACTTTTGTCCAGATATATTATAAACAGTCTAGCGGACAACACGCAACCCTGCTTGACGCCGATTTTAACGTCAAACCAGGGTGACCTGTTACCACCCACCCGTACGCATGCCTTGCAGTCCACATAAGTGGACTGGACGACTCGCAACAGAGTGCCATCTATACCATACTCTGGCAAAATGTCCCAAAGTCTCTTTCGCACAACTCTGTCAAATGCCTTCTCCAGATCTACAAAACCGCAGAAAACCTTCCGCCCCACTGCCAGATGCTTCTCTACGGTGTTGCGGAGTGAGAAGACTTGATCCGAACATCCTCTTCCAGACCTGGATATACCTATTCGTCATATTGTTGGTCGAATATATTCTAAGTATGGTAATATATGTAATTCTATATATTAAGGCGCGCGCTTGCTCGCGCAAGTTTAATTTTAGTCGTTGTAAATACGCAATAGTGACTTAAATCTTGAAAAAAATTAATAGGGTATGATTGGAAATCATTTTTTATCGAATTATAATACTTAATGCAATTTATTTATCAAAAATTGTAATCAAGGAAACATTTTAATAACTATATAATATGAAAAAGATCCGCTCTAAAATATTTTTTTGAATAACTCCATATTAATTACTCGTATTTTTTTTAAAATGAAGAACTTTTTCGTAATGATGAACTTAATAGTAAAGATAATTATTAATATAGTTTACACATATAATTATAGCCTCAGACTTTATACACAACACTGTATAACTGTAGATGAGTGCACAGCTGATGAGTTCTCCTTCTCTATTTCCCTTTCTCTTTCTCGTCACACACGCTTGCATACACTATGTTGGCCGACAGTATGTCGTGGTACCAACATCACGCAAAATGGGTTGGCACCATTTACAGCCATCTCTCCGCCACCGCGCGCGCTCATAGGTCAAATTAAATAGCGCGCGCTTCCCCGGTTACCGTTTACACATTTCCGTCCCCTTTCCAAAATCACTCCCACAAAAAATATCCAGCTACCGAGAGGAAAGATGTTACACATCAAAAACAATATTGAAAAATAAAATTTTGTTACAGTTTTAGTTTATTAGTCATATATAGAAAAATACATACAATGCGAAAGTGGAAGGATGTAGGTACCGGGGAAGACCTAGACTATCTTACCATGACCAAATAGACCGTGTCTTATCTGAAGGGCAAGTCAAGAGTCTCCATAACCGGCGAGTGTGTATGAGACGAACTATGAGAGTGGAGGAAGCCAGAAAGGTATGTAAGGAAAGAACCTGTTGGAACTCTGTACTCTCTGCCTACCCTGCGAGGGAGCTGACGTGATGATATAGATAGATAGATAGATATAGAAAAATAGTTTTCAAAAAGAATATTCAACGTCACTAGACCGTTGAGTGTCTCGCTGTGTCATCTCGCTAGATGCAAAAATGTAACAATTTGATATTTTTAATAATGTGTATCTACGTGTATAAAACAGTAAACTAAATTTTAATTAATTTCTATTTATATGATATATCCCTTAAAACGAAATGGTAACTCTCTACTTATCTATATTATCCCGCAGATCCCTTGCAGGGTAGTCAGAGAGTACAGAGTTGCAACCGGTTCTTTTCTTACAGACTTTTCTGGCTCTCTGACTCTCATAGCTTGTATTATACACGCTCCCTGGTTACAGAAACTCTTGGCTTGCCCTTAGAACAAATAGAGTTACTAAATTCAATGCTTATATTGCATTAAGTCACTTAAAATAACGGTAATATATAATTAATTCCTTTGGTCCCTAATACATTTAAATCAGCGCTAAGTGCTTTTTGTCCTTTACAAATAAATAATGATGAAGGTGTTTCCGAAACACTAATAACATACAAAGTGCTCTACCACTTTACAAATATAATAAATAACTAATAAAAGCACGTATTCGTCAACAACATTAACTAAGTTATATACAAGGTGTAACATAATAAACGCAAGACCTCAGACACCCCGATTAGAGAATTGCTTCATATATTCAAAGCGAAAACCAAATTTCCAAAATTAAAGGTTTATACCCCTTTATTAAGCACTTTGATACCCCAATTAACAATGAAACTTGCATGTGATGTGTGCATTTTGAGAAATACGGGTTAGGAATGCATTCGTAATCTCCTTATTGCTATGAATCAATAATAAAATTAGTTTTTTATAGCGCACTGAAGGAGAAAAAGCATTTTAAAAAAAACTTAAGATGCTTTACAAATAGTTGGAATTAATTTAGTTACCGATTTAGAACAAACTATTTTCAGGTCTGGCGTTTATTATGCTACAGCTTGTATAAGGTATATATGTATGTATATAATGTTGTATTATACCTATGTATAATGTGGTAATATGTTGACAGTATGTTTTATTTAGGTTTATAGTGTACGCCACCATAACTGCCCTATTCCTTATGTTTCTTCTTCCAATACATTGGTTGTCTGGAAGAAATTGCTTTTAGCAATAAGACCGCCAATTGTACCTAGCTGTTGTTAATTTTATTTAATTTTTATTTTTTTTGTTTGTAATTAATTGTAAATATCACTGGTGTACAATAAAGAGTACTATATCTATCTAAGTTACTCATACATCCTAAAGGCTTAGCTCGAAAAGATTGATGTTACCGTGACGCTTGCGAGTAATCTTGCTTGTCACGTGCATGTTTATTTAGTAAAGGACGTAAGTCGAAAATGGCCTCTGAACTAACAATCATGTGACCTATACCATCATTATTCATCTATATAACCGCGTCGGTGTTCTGTATGGCCGTTTTAATGCCGGTAGCGGTGAAAGGTAGATTTATCTTCGTTTTCATCGTCGTCCGCATGGTGGCCGAGCATAAAGGAAATCTTGAAATAACACTGGGGTCCGCCGGCGATTAAGTCACATGGAATTCAGTGAGGTTAGGTGCTCCGCGATACGTCCGAGCGCTTGCCCAGTTGCCTAACAACGCAGCGCCGTCCGCCATCTAACATCGTCTATTTGTAATCGGTGATTCGTCATCTCATAGATGTCATCTGTCATCGCTTCATAACTAAACACACCCGAGCAAACATAGATTATGTCTATGACAAGATTACAAGGTTACTAAAATGAAAATAACTTATCGCCATTCCATTAACTGATTTTCAAATAATAGGATACGACATATATTATTCTATACGTATCTAACGGACAATTATTTGAAAATCAGTTAATGGAATGGCGATAAGTTATTTTCATTTTAGTAACCTTGTAATCTTGTCATAGACATAATCTATGTTTGCTCGGGTGTGTTTAGTTATGAAGCGATGACAGATGACATCTATGAGATGACGAATCACCGATTACAAATAGACGATGTTAGATGGCGGACGGCGCTGCGTTGTTAGGCAACTGGGCAAGCGCTCGGACGTATCGCGGAGCACCTAACCTCACTGAATTCCATGTGACTTAATCGCCGGCGGACCCCAGTGTTATTTCAAGATTTCCTTTATGCTCGGCCACCATGCGGACGACGATGAAAACGAAGATAAATCTACCTTTCACCGCTACCGGCATTAAAACGGCCATACAGAAAACCGACGCGGTTATATAGATGAATAATGATGGTATAGGTCACATGATTGTTGGTTCAGAGGCCATTTTCGACTTATGTCCTTTACTAAATAAACATGCACGTGACAAGAAAGATTACTCGCAAGCGTCACGGTAACATCAATCTTTTCGAGCTAAGCCTTTAGGATGTATGAGTAACTTAGATAGATATAGTACTCTTTATTGTACACCAGTGATATTTACAATTAATTACAAACAAAAAAAAAAAAAAAAATTAAATAAAATTAACAATAGCTAGGTACAATTGGCGGTCTTATTGCTAAAAGCAATTTTTTCCAGACAACCAATGTATTGGAAGAAGAAACATAAGGAATAGAGCAGTTATGGTGGCGTACACTATAAACCTAAATAAAACATACTGTCAACATATTACCACATTATACATAGTTATAATACAACATTATATACATACATATATACCTTATACAAGCTGTAACATAATAAACGCCAGACCTGAAAGTAGTTTGTTCTAAATCGGTAACTAAATTAATTCCAACTATTTGTAAAGCATCTTAAGTTTTTTTTTTAATTTGCAAAAAATGCTTTTTCTCCTTCAGTGCGCTATAAAAAACTAATTTTATTATTGATTCATAGCAATATGGATTACGAATGCATTCCTAACCCGTATTTCTCAAAATGCACACATCACATACAAGTTTCATTGTTAATTGGGGTATCAAAGTGCTTAATAAAGGGGTATAAACCTTTAATTTTGGAAATTTGGTTTTCGCTTTGAATTTATGAAGCAATTCTCTAATCGGGGTGTCTGAGGTCTTGCGTTTATTATGTTACACCTTGTATATAACTTAGTTAATGTTGTTGACGAATAGGTGCTTTTATTAGTTATTTATTATATTTGTAAAGTTACCACTTTAATGTGGTGCTCTACCGAGCACTTTGGATGTTATTAGTGTTTCGGAGACACCTTCATCATTATTTATTTCTAAAGGACTTAAAGCACTTAGCGCTGATTTAAATGTATTAGGGACCAAAGGAATTAATTAAATATTAACGTTATTTTAAGTGACTTAATGCATATAAGCATTGAATTTAGTAACTCTATTTGTTCTAAGGGCAAGCCAAGAGTTTCTGTAACCAGGGAGCGTGTATAATACAAGCTATGAGAGTCAGAGAGCCAGAAAAGTCTGTAAGGAAAGAACCGGTTGCAACTCTGTACTCTCTGACTACCCTGCAAGGGATCTGCGGGATAATATAGATAAGTAGAGAGTTACCATTTCGTTTTAAGGGATATATCATATAAATAGAAATTAATTAAAATTTAGTTTACTGTTTTATACGCGTAGATTTATTAAAAATATGAAATTGTTACATTTTTGCATCTAGCGAGATGACACAGCGAGACACTCAACGGTCTAGTGACGTTCAATATTCTTTTTGAAAACTATTTTTCTATATCTATCTATCTATCTATATCATCACGTCAGCTCCCTCGCAGGGTAGGCAGAGAGTACAGAGTTCCAACAGGTTCTTTCCTTACATACCTTTCTGGCTTCCTCCACTCTCATAGTTCGTCTCATACACACTCGCCGGTTATGGAGACTCTTGACTTGCCCTTCAGATAAGACACGGTCTATTTGGTCATGGTAAGATAGTCTAGGTCTTCCCCGGTACCTACATCCTTCCACTTTCGCATTGTATGTATTTTTCTATATATGACTAATAAACTAAAACTGTAACAAAATTGTATTTATCAATATTGTTTTTGATGTGTAACATCTTTCCTCTCGGTAGCTGGATATTTTTTGTGGGAGTGATTTTGGAAAGGGGACGGAAATGTGTAAACGGTAACCGGGGAAGCGCGCGCTATTTGATTTGACCTATGAGCGCGCGCGTGGTGGCGGAGAGATGGCTGTAAATGGTGCCAACCCATTTTGCGTGATGTTGGTACCACGACATACTGTCGGCCAACATAGTGTATGCAAGCGTGTGTGACGAGAAAGAGAAAGGGAAATAGAGAAGGAGAACTCATCAGCTGTGCACTCATCTACAGTTATACAGTGTTGTGTATAAAGTCTGAGGCTATAATTATATGTGTAAACTATATTAATAATTATCTTTACTATTAAGTTCATCATTACGAAAAAGTTCTTCATTTTAAAAAAAATACGAGTAATTAATATGGAGTTATTCGAAAAAATATTTTAGAGCGGATCTTTTTCATATTATATAGTTATTAAAATGTTTCCTTGATTACAATTTTTGATAAATAAATTGTATTAAGTATTAGAATTCGATAAAAAATGATTTCCAATCATACCCTATTAATTTTTTTCAAGATTTAAGTTACTATTGCGTATTTACAACGACTAAAATTAAACTTGCGCGAGCAAGCGCGCGCCTTAATATATAGAATTACATATATTACCATACTTAGAATATATTCGACCAACAATATGACGAATAGGTATATTCAGGTCTGGAAGAGGATGTTCGGATCAAGTCTTCTCACTCCGCAACACCGTAGAGAAGCATCTGGCAGTGGGGCGGAAGGTTTTCTGCGGTTTTGTAGATCTGGAGAAGGCATTTGACAGAGTTGTGCGAAAGAGACTTTGGGACATTTTGCCAGAGTATGGTATAGATGGCACTCTGTTGCGAGCCGTCCAGTCCACTTATGTGGACTACGGCTTACGGGTGGGTGGTAACAGGTCACCCTGGTTTGACTTTAAAATCGGCGTCAAGCAGGGTTGCGTGTTGTCCGCTAGACTGTTTATATCTGGACAAAAGTCTTTAAAGACTGAAAGCGATGAATGAAGGTGTACAAATGGGTGACTTAGTGGTAAACCATCTACTTTATGCAGATGACGCGGTTTTAATAGCGCCAACAGCCACTGATCTGCAAACACTAGTCACAGTTATGAAAGACGACTGCATGATCAATGGCTTACACTTGAATGTGAAGAAAACCAAGATTATGGTTTTTGAAAGGGAAGAAACCGGAACGAATGTAAGGATTGTGGTTGGTAACGATGTGCTGGAGCAAGTGAATGAGTTTGTATATCTTGGATGCGCCTTCAGTAAGGATGGGAAATACACCGCTGACATAGAGAGAAGAGTGAGTGCAGGGAACAGAGTGAATGGTGCGATGGGAAAGCTACTCGGGAGCCGGCACTTAAGCCATAAGGCGCAGCTGGCCATACATAACGGAGTTCTTGTCCCAACGCTGTTATATGGTAGCGAGAGCTGGGTATGTAAGAAGGAGAATGAAAGTAAGATAAATGCGGTAGAAATGCGAGCTCTGCGGAAGATGTGCGGAGTTAGAAAAACTTCTTTTATCCGACCTAGGATTTGAAGCCAGGACCTTGTGATCAAAAAGCGATGCTCTTTGCCACTAGACCAACGAGACAGAGTAATAACTCTGCGACCTAATCGTCAAGGATATGTACACAGTACACCTCTGCCACCCCTGCTAATCGTGACGGTGTTTATTAGCTTATGTTATGTTCAGCGCGGCGAAGAGTCATATACGAAGTACTCATAAATATAAACCTAAGGCTCAATCACGTAAAAAGAGGTCGTGATAAGTTTACCGTTCGTTTTAAGTTTTACGTTTTAAGCTTTATGCGCGCACGTCACTTGGGGTACCACTAAAAATCAGCGCTGTGTTGTGGTGCACGCTGCAATACAGCTTGATGCTGAGTGGTACCACATTAGTGCGGCTACATATTATGTACATGTAACTTGTTTTTCACGTAACACGTACCATGTTTGAAGTGTACTTACTGTTAGCCTATCTTAACTTCTTATTTGGCATTTTGTAGGGTTGATCTTCATCAAACGCACTTCGACCCAATGGGATCTTTTGTACTGCCCTTAGCCCTAGAGCTCTTACGTATCTGGTGCCCTAAATACTCCCTGTAATAGGCTGTGTATTCCGCCAGGGGGGAAGAGCCGGTATTCTCCTGGTGATGGATAGGCCACCCCAGCAAGTTCATTCGCCGCGCCGCCAAAGCATCTCATTTGCAAAGAATGTGCTTCATGGTTTCTATGCCACTGTTAGCCTAACCAATAAATGTTTTCTTTCTTTCTTCCTTAAATCAGGGCCTGAGTCACTTTCGCATTGTTATATTCTTTGTTATAGTCAGAACATAGTAGGGTATACATTCTGTGTTAACATTTCAAATTTAAGAGCATACAGTTGCCGGGCCCACAATACCCTCAAGCTTACATTCCCCACAACCAAGGCATGGCCGAGACACCGTGAGCTCATTCTGCGTAGATCGGACTAACAAAAATAATTACGAAGTTTGAGGGTACCCCGGAACAACTATGCCTTTTGGACCTCTAATACCTCAGTCCGTCTCGTGACCATGGGTGCTGCAAAGCACTTAAAATCCGTACAATAATTTTATTTCATGTGTAATATTCGCGTAAATCTAAGAACTCAGCATGTGAAACATAGCCAGATTAAGGTAATATAGAATTATTAAATATCCCGTGTATTATGTATTCCGTTAATTCCGCAAGAACACAGAACAACAGCGTGTATAAAGTGCCTTCATAAGCCGCCGAGCAAATGTGGCTCTGTGTGGTGCGTTTACAAATGTCCATACAATTTCTATATTACAAATGTACCATGATTTTGCCCGTGCGACTGCTCTTCTAGAAACAGTATCAAAATTTGTAGCTGAGCTCAACACATATGAATCACATGAGCACTAACCGTAAGCGAAAAGGCTGAAGTTCCACATTAACGAAGTACTTCCTTTTCGTTTTCTTGATGCACGGCTGTAGGTAAACGATGGGGTGTGCGAGAAATTGCGCCAATAGAGCGAAAATTTCCCCTTTGTACGAAAAGCGGTAGAACCTTGGATTATAAGGAACTTTCCTTTTTAAGTTATTTTCGGAAATATGTAAGTACAAAATTATTTTTATTTTTTACAAAGGTAAATTTCGCATAATCAGAGAACCGAGAGGTTTAACGACATTGACATACGAATATGAATAAATGCGTGCCGGTTTTTAATGATATTACAGCAAAGGTTACTGTAGTTGCTTGCAAAACTTTTGATGCAGTAATAACTAAAGTAAGTAGTAGTTCCTATGCATCACAATAAACTGCTTTCTATCTATATCATCACGGCGGATCCCTTGCGTGGTAGGTAGAGGGTACAGAGTTTCAACAGGTTCTTTCCTTACATACCTCTATGGTGTCCTCCTCTCTCATAGTTCTTCTCATTTAAACTGCTTTGATTTGACTAATACTACATTTCACATATTTAAACAATAGAGCAACTTAGTTCTAGCGGTCTAAAGAACAATCACGCACACAGACGAGTGCTCTACGCTACGTTTGCTCGAGTTTCCAGTGGGATCTCTGTCACCTGGCGAGAACCCGCGTTAGCGCGCGTCTGTGTGAATGATTCTTATTTGGACTTTTTCACGAGAGATGGGTACGGTGACGTTTGATAATTTTCCATTTCACGCATATTGTATTTAAGAATATTGAAAATATAAAATCCAAAAAACAAAACAGGAATATAAAAATACATTAAAAATCTACTTTAGTTTTCATTCAAATCAAATACTGTTTATAAATTTGCGTAATTATTTAAAAATCTTAATACTTAATAAAACTCTATTACTCAAGTATAGTGGAACACTATACTTGAGTAATATAAGCGTGGTTCCCAGCTTAGAATAGGACCAACACATCTCATCCCATCGGGTGTCGTACAAGGCGACTAAGGGAAAACTAGGAAATGGGCAGCAGCGTTCCCTTAACACTTCTACGACCAAAAACTGCGCTCGCCAACCCGCCTGCCAAGCGTGGCGAGAATGGCAAACCCCCCAAATCAATATTATGGAAGAACAGAGAAAAACCAGGCCTCTAGTCCCCGGCGGTCCTGTTCGTCCTGGCCACGGTAGCAGCCATGGTAACGACAGGACAAGGGGTCCTAATAATCTCTGGCAGAGATTCGGCTACCACCAACAACTAAAATTGGCCCTGGTGACATACAACGCACGCACGTTGAGGACAGATGAGAAGCTTGTTGAGCTGGAAGAAGAGATAAATAAGTTGCGGTGGAATATTGTTGGTTTATCGGAAGTCCGAAGAAAGGGCGAGGACACGATAACCTTAAAATCCGGTAACTTGTTTTACTACCGGGAGGGTGAACAGCAGTCCCAAGGTGGTGTCGGATTTATCGTCCACAAGTCACTCATAGACAACGTTGTGTCCATCACTAATACCTGATACTCAGAATATCCAGAAGATATTCGCTGAACAGGTCTACGCATCGACCTCGGCATACTCAGATGATGACGTCGAAGTTATGTATGAGGACATTAGTAGAGCCATACATACTTCCAAAGCACACTTTATATTGGTTATGGGTGACTTCAATGCGCGGCTGGGCAAACGGGGCGATGATGAGTTGAGAGTGGGGTAATTTGGATATGGGCAGCGCAACCCCAGGGGTCAGAGGTTGCCCGATTTTCTGGAGAAGGAGGGACTCTTTATGATGAACTTTTTCTTCCAGAAGCCGCTTCATAGGAAATGGACCTGGATGAGCCCTGATGGTTCCACAAAAAATGAGATAGACTTCATCATGAGCACCAAGCGACAAATAATTAATGATGTCTCCGTGATTCACAGGGTAAAAACCGTTAGTGATCACCGAATGGTCAGAGGCACATTAGATATTAATGTCAAAATGGAAAGATCGCGTCTGATGAAGTCTACGCTCCGACCTTCTTATGCTCATATCCAAACCGCCGAGAACTTTCAACTCGAATTGGCAAATCGCTTTGAATTGCTAGACAGCAGCGCATCAGTGGACGAAATCAACAACAGGCTGGTAGAGACTGTCCATACCGTCGGGTCCAAGTATTTTAAGCCCCACCGTAAACATAGACCTCAAAAACTATCCAACTACACCCGAAACCTCATGGCTGAGCGACGTTCCATGACGCTCCAAACCTCCTAAGATGCTAAGTCCAGCTCAATGGACCGATATTGAAGTTCTTGCGTCACAATTTACGGTCCTTCAATACAAAGCGTATTGAGGAGACCATAGCACATAACAAGGGCTCCAAAGTGTTCGCAAGAGATGCGTCCATTGGGCAAAGCCAGTTGACGAAGCTGAAGATGGAGGACGGAAACGTAACGTCGAATAGGTTAGAGGTGCTCAGGGAGATAGAGAGGTTCTATGGGCAGCTGTATACCTCAGTTGCTGAACCTGTTGTTGACTTGGTAAAAGACCCAAGAGCCAAGCTAACCCGACACTACACTGAAGATATCCCGGACATCAGCCTGTACGAGATTAGGATGGCTCTCAAGCAACTCAAAAATAACAAAGCGCCAGGCGAAGACGGAATTACCGCAGAGCTTCTGAAAGCGGGCGGAACGCCGGTACTTAAAGTCCTTCAGAGGCTGTTTAATTCCGTCTTGCTTGAACATAAAACGCCGGAAGCATGGAACAGGGGTGTGGTGGTACTATTTTTCAAGAAAGGTGATAACACTTTACTGAAAAATTATAGGCCCATGACACTTCTGAGCCATGTTTATAAGTTGTTTTCGAGAGTCATCACGAATCGTCTCAAACATTGGTTTGATGACTTCCAGCCTCCCGAACAAGCCGGTTTCCGGAAAGGCTTTAGTACCATAGACCACATACATACGCTGCGGCAGATTATACAGAAGACCGAGTAATAAAATCGGCCACTATGCTTGGCGTTTGTGGACTATGAAAAAGCCTTGGATTCGATCGAGACTTGGGCGGTTCTTAGATCTCTCCAGCGATGCCACATTGACTATCGGTACATTGAAGTGTTGAAGTGCTTGTATAATAACGCCACCATGTCAGTCCGAGTACAGGGGCAGTGCACGAAGGCGATCCCCATAAAAAGAGGAGTAAGACAGGGGGACGTAATTTCTCCGAAACTGTTTACGGCCACCTTAGAGGACGCCTTCAAGCTCTTGGAATGGCAAGGACTTGGCATCAACATCAATGGCGAATACATCACTCACCTTTGATTTGCCGACGACATTGTGGTCGTGGCGGAGTCGCTGGAAGCTCTAGGACGAATGCTCGGTGACCTCAACAGAGTATCTCAACAAGTGGGTCTTAAAATGAACATGGGTAAAACGAAAATAATGTCTAACGTCCATGTCGTACCCACCGCACTCATTTTTGACCCGATTATGTCGACGAATAAATTTACCTGGGACAGGTAGTCCGGTTAGGTAGGTCCAACTTTGAGAGAGAGGTCAATCGACGAATCCAACTCGGCTGGACAGCATTTGGGAAACTGCGCAACATCTTCTCATCCAAAATACCTCAGTGCCTAAAGACTAAAGTTTTTAGTCAATGTGTGTTACCAGTGATGATATATGGATCAGAGACGTGGAGACCTATTGAGACCTATTGTAAGATACCAATCTTACAATAGGTCTCATAAAAAAGCTCAGAGTTGCTCAGCGAGCAATGGAGAGAGCTATGCTCGGCGTTTCTCTACGCGATCGAATCAGGAATGAGGAGATTCGTAGAAGAACCAAGCTCACCGACATAGTCCTTAAGATTAGCAAGCTGAAGTGGCAATGGGCGGGCCACATAGCGCGTAGATCGGACGTGCGTTGTGGCAGAAAGATTCTAGAGTGGAGACCCCGTATTAGCAAGCGCAGCGTGGGGCGACCGCCTGCCAGATGGGCCGACGATCTTGTGAAAATCGCAGAAAGTCGTTGGATGCAGGTGGCATCGGACCGGTTACGCTGGAAAGCGATTGGGGAGGCCTATTTTCAGCAGTGGACAAGTATAGGCTGAGATGATGATGATGATGATGACTCAAGTATGTCAATTGTAACGGTTTGCGTTTTAAGGACTGACACAATAAAATCGTTATAATTAATATTTTGTTTTTTAAAATGTACAAAATGGATTGCCAAATTTTTGGCGAATGTATTATTCTATGTATTTGACTGAAATATTTAGTATTCTCATGGTCAAAAAATTAATAAATTAACGTGGATGTGCTATCTTGACCTACTAAAACGTTTTATAGAACGAGTTTTATAGATTTTTTTGAATGATAATAACGTGCGACGAATCAAGCCATTTGTTAGACGATTTTTCTGACCAATGGTTTGATTCTAAAATAAATAATGAGATTATTTTATTTTGTTCTCTGTTTGTTCCTAAATTATATTTATTAATATCGATTCATTCTTCGTTATAAATTTTTCTCGATACGATATTCTATTTCATACTCACCACATTTCTAGCAACTTCAAATTCTAAACGTCAGCGTACCCATGACTGGCGAAAAGGACTATAATAATAAAATTTTCTACTGTTTACATATTAATATACCGCGCTAAATTAGAAGACATCTTGCGCCAACCCCAGATAATGGAAAAGGTAAAGGAATTGATGATAAGGGTGTAACACGTAAATGGGTACTTTCTTATTTGGTCCCTATTAATAATTCATAAAGGGACCCGAGGCAGGTATTCTGTGGGAATACCGGGAGTATTAAACACTTTGGATGTCTGCCGCGAAAGGGGAGCGAATAATTTTCCCTTTTTATATTGCGTCAAGGTTTCCTTGTGACCGCGCTATTTGACAGCTTATTCAGACTGATCAGATAAAATTGTATCCACTTGTTGGGTCTTTTTCTTTTAGTGTCTAATGGTTCATATTTGTTCAGACAAATAAGTGACTCTTAATCAGAATTTGATAGACGGCTTGTTACAGTGGTTAAGAGATTAAGTCGTCCGCCTACTGGATTGAGTAGTTGCAGGTTCGATATCCGGACGGCACAAATATTTTTGTGCGCCACAAATTTATTTTTTCAGTTTGGATTTTGGTATATGTGAATTTCATAATCTTAAAATTTTAAATAATATACTAGCAGTGACACACAAATAAATTAAGGTGCTAACACTGATCAATAATGTTCATGGCTGACTTAGTGGTCCTCTCCTGAGATGCTTTCGCCTAGTAGGCTCAAAAATCTTCGTTTATCCTCCATAACCACCACACGGACTGCAATTGTGTTAGATATAATATAGAATAATTTTGTCTGTTTATATTGTTAATACCTGAATGTGTTATGTTGTACAATACATTTAGTGGTGAGAAATAAACTATTTTATTTAAGTTTATTATTCATGTTGTGTTTATTATTAATATATCCATGGCACAGGTATAATTATAATGTATTGTTGGTGTGGGGCTATGTTTTATTTTAAGAAATCGTGCTATACGTAACCGAGCTCAGCTCTTCCTTTATACAGGTGGTGGGGCACAAGGGGCAGACCAGCAGGTGCGACATAGCTTTTGAGATCACAACACAATCGCAGGCTGCTAAATTTGGATCTTTGAACTCCGTGTGTAGAAATTTTGTCTGCGTCTACCTTCCTGAGTGCAGAGTTAATTTAAAGATTTACTAAAGATATTTCTCGCCTTTTTCTTTCTTACCAGCTTAAATACTCCAGATAATACTGAAAATTTTCCATAGAAAAATCCTATCTAAATACAGTTCGGGCCTAGCCCATTCCAATCTTGGTCTCGAACCTATTCGCGCCTTTATTATAAAGGCGACATATATTTGGCGAACGCGTACAATCATAGAAATCCGCTAATCGTAGCCGCTGCCGATTACAAACCTAACCCCCTACCTATCAGCCGCTACCGCCGTCCGCGGCTTTAACTCACCGACCTACCCGATGCCCCTACATCCCTTCTTTCGGATACAGATACCGCACACAGGATCAGACACCGACCTCGCCGGCGAGGTCGAAGAATCCTTTGCATGCCGGCCGGTGCAGAGCATTACGGCAAGACACCTATGCCTTCCCCCAAAGCGACTGCCCAAGCCGAGGCCGTTCCTCCTTGAGGCGCCCCTGTGGTCTTTGTCCCCATGCCCTTCTGGCTAGAGCGTAATGGTTGCACGCTCGCCCTCTTGTCCGGTGATGCTGTAAAGACCCCGCGGCCAACAGCGTAGATCGTTCACACACATACACTTAGCATTAGCCTAGCAACAGAACCCAAAACCTCATAATCTCTAACGGCCCTAAGCCAAGACAGTATAATAACATAAAACCCATTGTTTATAACATGTAATAAATTCAGCATACCTTTAGCTAAAGTTTTGCGGCTAAATTGATTACGTGTAACTTTCCGTTACGGGTTCATCGCAACTTTTGTAATACGGTAACCATTTCGTTAGTCAGAATATTACAGTAAAGTTTTTGTTGGTAATTAATTTAGGGGTGTTAGGAGGCCCCAGGCCATCGCCCTAAATGATTTTGGAGGTAGAAATAATATAGGGAAAAGTTGTTAACGTTGGAGGGTAGTAAGCTGTGCAACCGCGGTGTTCTTACCGATTACCAAGGTTAAGCAGCGTTTGACTCGGTCGGCCCGAGATGGGTGACCGTTTGTGGCATTTTCATATTCGAGCGTCTCCGTGATTCGAAAGGCACGCTAAGCCATTGGTCCCGGCTACCACATAATGTAGTAGTCGTTAAGCCGAGTTGGAACCCTTAAAGGCGGCTTGATAAGTTCCAACAAACCCGCCTCCATCAATCCGCACTGGGTCCGCGTGGTGGAGTATGACCTAATCTCTCTCACCTCGATTTGTGAGAGAAGGCCTTTGTCCAGCAGTGGGCAGTATAGGCTGATATTATAAGCTTTATTTGCTAAGTCGGCCACCCACTAAAAATTTAAAGAAAAATAGAAGAGACTATCTCGATTATTTACGTAAACCTTATATGCTACTAACATTATAAATATGAAAGATTGTTTGTTTGGATGTTTAGATTTTTATTACTCAATCACGCAAAAACAGCCTATCGGATTGGGATGAAACCTTACTTTTACTTTTACTTTACCTGGTTCAACATAGGATACTTTTTATCCTGGACAAATGTAAGGTTTCTGTCTTAAGTCAACTTGGAAGAAGTCGCGGGCAGAAACTATGTATCTCTATCTATATCTATCGTTCAAACCCACGCACCTCTGTCTTTTCGAAAGCATGTGCGTATTAAATATTATTATTACACGCTTTAACGGTGAAGGAAAACATCGTGAGGAAACCTGCATGCTTAAGAGTTTCTCGAAGGTGTGTGAAGTTCGCCAACACGTTCTGTACAACCCTGTCAGTTTGAGTGGAGGCCTGTGCCCAAGGGTGAGACAATATCTTAACAGGGCTAATATTATATAAACATATAAGCATGGTACACAGTATCCGGAGTACATAAAGGTTCTCGTGGCGACCAGATAGAAAATGTGGAGTATACAGGCTCCACACAAGGTGGACCGATGACTTACGGGAGGTTACAATATTTAACTCAAGAATAGATTTGCTTCATCATCTCAGCCCATACTTGTCCACTGTTGAACATAGGCCTCCCCAATCGCTTTCCAGCGTAACCGGTCCGATGCCACCTGCATCCAACGACTTCCTGCGATTTTCACAAGATCGTCGGTCCATCTGGCAGGCGGTCTTCCCACGCTGCGCTTGCCAATACGTGGTCGCCACTCTAGAATCTTTCTGCCCCAACGCCCGTCCGATCTACGCGCTATGTGGCCCGCCCATTGCCACTTCAGCTTGCTAATCTTAAGGGCTATGTCGGTAACCTTGGTTCTTCTACGAATCTCCTCATTCCTGATTCGATCGCGTAGAGAAACGCCGAGCATAGCTCTCTCCATAGCTCGCTGAGCAACTCTGAGCTTTTTTATGAGACCTATTGTAAGAGACCACGTCTCTGATCCATATATCATCACTGGTAACACACATTGACTGAATTTGCTTAATTTGCTTACTACGGATAGAATTTTGACATATTTTATATGGAGAATCTGTCAAAACTACTAATCATCACTAAAATTCGCGGTTAATATGTATACAGCACAACTGGTCGTGTGGGAGAAGGGCTTTGTTCTGCACTGAACGTCTTCCGGCCGATGATAACACAGTTGACTGCCTCGTTGGTCTATTGGCAAAGCTAATCGCTTTGTGATCACGAGGTCTTGGCTTCAAATTCTAGGTCGATAAAATGTAATTTTACAGTTTAAATTCTCAGTATGACTCCAGAGTCTGTAATTATGTCCTCTATTGCATGGAACCTGGCATCGTCCGGGAAAGGTGGGTGTACTTAGTAAACCTCTGCTACCGCTAGGGGATATAGGCGTGACGGTTGTGTTTGTGATACAGTATCTTTACTATTCTATAGAATAGGAATATAAAAATTTGTAAAAATATGACGGTTCTATGCATTTTGGGTACGCAGATTCCAAAAAATATCCCTATTGATGCCGTCAAATAATCTTCTTTCAAATACAGATGACCGCACAAAGGATCAGACACTGGCTTTGCTGGCGGTGAATTTGAAGAATCCCTTGCCTGCCAGTCGGTGCTGAGCACCAAACAGCGAGACACCTAGTTTATACTCTCTCCCATAACCACTGCCAAGTTGAGAACATTTCTTCTTGAGGCGCCCTTAAGCTAATTCCCTGCTTTGCCTTCATGGATGGAGCGTTCTGTAATACGGGCCTAAGGGCTTAGCATGAACAGATTGTTGTGTTGTGTCTTGTGTATTTAACGGGATGTTGGATGTAAAGAAACTATTGATACACCGACGGAGGCAGCATTTGAACTGTTCTTGTTTGAATAAAATATGTGTTCCTCTTCATACCTGTACTTCTTAAACGGGGTGGCAAAGATGTATCGTGTACTACCATATTTTACCGGCGTTGTAGGTTCCAATGTCCGAGGATAATTCTAGATTCTGGACTATTACTCAGACATATTCGACAAACCTCAATAACACTCCTATGTCTAACATTGACTGACTGAGACAACGCCTATCTTAAACCAGTAGGTCTCATGTAAAGAATTTGACCACTAAGAAAAACATTGGAAATGATTCCCTTGTCGTCAAAAATCGCAGGTGGAAAATTCCACAGGGCACACGGCTACTACTTTATACATGGTGTAACATAATAAACACAAGACCTGAAAGTAGTCTGTTCTAAATCGGTAACTGAATTGATTCCAACAATTATTAATGTATCTTACATTTTTTTACTCCTTCAGTGCGTTATAAAAATCTCAATTTATTCTTGATTCATAGCAATAAGGAGATTTCAAATGCATTCCTAAAACATATTTCTCAAAACGTACACATACACATACAAGTTTCGTTGTTAATTGGGGTATAAAAGTGCTTAAAAAGGGTAAAATCTTTAAATTTGGAAATTTGGTTTTCGTATTGAATTTATGAAGCAGTACTCTAATTGGGGTGTCGGTTACGTTTATTATGTTACACCTTGTATAGTATCAAAATATAAATACACTTTTGAATAAAAATACATAATTTAGTATCTATCACAGCCTCCTGACCTCGCTTCCTTCAAAGTCGCAAAAGTTCTCCAAAGTTGGTAAAGAGTACTTTTATTTGTATTACAATACGAAAAGTTTCCTATTCCATTAAACATAAAATCGATTAAAAGCTTTTCAAAAATATAGCTAATTAATGGCCATTTACATTCATTATCTCTTCAAATTAATTATTTACATGATTTTAAGATGGTCTTTGTGATGGTAAAGAGAAAAAATAGGTATCTGTTCAGTTTGCGTCTGTCTATAATTTATCATATCTTTTTCTGGGGACTTTGCTTGCGCGTGTGCCCGTGCATGTGTGTGTGCGTGTGTGCGCGTGTGTGTGTGTGTATGTGTTAGTGCGTGTATGCGCATATTAAATTGATGGTAGATATAATGGTCAAATTTTCTCAAATTATTTTAACTAAAAAAACGTGGCTTTGCATGGATAGTACATATTGCGACGGTTTAGCGCAGTGATTAAGAGCTTAAACCGCTCCGCCCACTGTATCTAATAGTCGCGGGTTCGATTCCCGCACGGGAAAAATCTTTGTGTGATCCACAATTATTTGTTCCGGTCTGGGTATTTGTGTATGTGAATTTTCATGTTTGTAAACGCACCCACGACACAGGAATAAATCCTAGTGTGAGGCTACGTTTTTAAAACAAAAAAAAAAGAAATAAGAATAATAGTTTGCTGTAAGGCGTTGATTAACGACTATAGATAATAGAAAATGATAAGAAAAATCATATTTACGATTTTTTTTAATTTATAAGCCCATCTATATTACACATATTTTATAAGGTCGGTAGGCATATAACTTTCTTAAAAGGTTTCTTACTAGAATTAGTTTATTCAATACCTGTTTCTGTACAATAAAAGAATTGGTCCAAAGGCCTTTGCCGTTCTTTAACTAATAAACCTCCTTTTAGTCGGATTACAAACATGTCTCTTTACTAAGACTACGTAACGTTAAAAAAATACAGTCCATTTTATTAGTGTTTGTTTTAGTAAGAGATTCGTTTTAGTAATACATTTGAAGAATATTTTGTAGATAGGCAAAGTAAATGGTTGGTTTAGTAGTCGTAAGTGCAGGCCGGTTCGCATACTGCATCGTGTAATTACGGCTGGGATCTTTGCGAGGGACAAAATGTTTGTGTAACCCGCCAAAATTTTTCCGGTATGAATGTTGTTTATGAAATTTGTGCTTGTGAACGCACCGGAATAATTTTTAGTGTTGGGCAACGGATTCGAGAGCGTGTTTTTTACATACATAAACATACATACGTAAGTAGTGATAGCCTAGTGGTGAGACCGTTGGACTGCAAAGTCAGAGGTCTCGGGTTCAAACCCAGGCACGCACCTCTGTCTTTTCGAAAGCATGTGCGTATTTAAAATTAATTATCACTTGCTTTAACGGTGAAGGAAAACATCGTGAGGAAACCTGCATGCCTAAGAGTTTCTCGAAGGTGTGTGAAGTTCGCTAACCCGCACTGGGCCAGCGTGGTGGACTATGGCCTAAACCCTCTCAGTTTGTGAGGAGGCCCGTGCCCAGCAGTGGGACAGTTTCTTAACAGGGCTAATATTATAAACATACATACATAAACAAAAAAACACTAATGCGCCTATATTTCCCAAGCAGGAATGGTAGAAGTGTAGGGAGCAGGGGGGTCTTCGGGGTGGCGGACGCAAGGGGCGGGGGCCTTGAGTGTCCTTCACGAGCGACCCCGAAAAGGACGGCGGCTTGGTGTGGCCCACGTCGCCGTGAGCACCGTGTCGGTGCTTGGGGGGTCATTAAGTCTCCCCTTGATGGCGGGCTCTTCAGAGCGCAGCATAAGAGGGGCACCGGTGCGTTCCATACGGTAATCCCGGAGCCCCTCCAAAGTGCTGATGTCGGCCACCCTAGGAGTTTTAAGTCGGTAGGAATCCGACATGCCCCGCGAGCTTCCTCCGAGGCTCGCGGAAGTCCTATGCAGGATTTTCCCCAGGAAAAAAAGTGAAGTGTGTACACTTGATTTTCGCAGACGACATCAGATCTCGATTTATTGAAAACGGCACGATTTCAGACTTCGGACTGCTCCACAACTCTTTGTCCGGCCTTAGATTCGAAATGTTATTTTCTAAAGCACTACACAAACTCAAACTGTAATATTCAAGCATAGTATAGCTGTATTCAGGCAGGTATACCAGGTGGAAACCGGGAAGACCTAGACTATCCCACTACGACCAAATAGACCAAGTCTTATCTGAAGGACAAGTCAAGAGTCTCCGTAACCAGCAAGCGTGTATGGGACGAACTATGAGAGTGGAGGAAGCCAGAGAGGTATGTAAGTAAAGAACCTGTTGGAACTCTGTACTCTCTGCCCACCCTGCAAGGGATTTAGTGTGATGATATAGTATACCCTTTCCAGATGATAACCTCGTAAAGTCAAGTTGAAGGTTCCTTCCCCAGACAAGAAACGTTACTCGTATAGATTTTACGACGTCCAATCAGGAGTCCCGAAAACATAACAGCATCCTATTGTGCCTAAAGAGGCATTAATTAATATTTCCCTCTTAACCTCCAAGAATTATTGTACTTATTTTTATTCCTTTTAAAAAGACGTACCCACACATTAGGAATTATTTAAGTGCCGTGGGTGCTGTTCGCTTAAAAAAATCTTTATTTGTCGAATAATAATTGTTAGTAACGCTCGTACCGCTGTGCGACCGCGGTATTCTTACCGATCACCAAGGTTAAGCAGCGTTCGACTCGGTCGGCCTGAGAGAGGTGACCGTTTGTGGCATTTTCACATTCGAGCGTCTCCGTGCTTCGGAAGGCACGTAAAGCCGTTAGTCCCGGTTACCACTTAATGTGGTAGTCGTTAAGCCGAGTTGGAAACCTTATAAAGGCGGCTTGATAAGTTCCAACTGCAGGCGGCCACAAACCTCCCTCCACCAATCCGCACTGGGTCCGCGTGGTGGAGAATGACCTAATCTCTCTCACCTCGATTTGTGAGAGAAGGCCTTGGCCCAGCAGTGGGCAGTATAGGCTGGTATTATTATAACGGTCCTGTTGTTAGTGCATGTAAAAATTATGTTTGTAAACGCAGCGGCGACACAGGAGTCATTCATAGTATGGAGCTATCTATTTATCTATCTATATCATCACGCCAGTTCCCTTGCGGGGGCAGAGAGTACAAAGTTTCAACAGGATCTTTCCTTACAGACCTCTGGATTCCGCCGCTTGATTGTACGTTTTTTAAAAAATATATATTAATACAGGAAGCAGATAATTTTCAATTCCGTGTAAGTTAACGCCGTTGACAGACGGCTTGGTTCAGTAGTAAAGAGTTTAAGCCGCTCCGCCTACTGGATTGAGTAGTCGTTGGTCACGGGTCACGGGACAAATCTTTGTGTGACCCACAAATATTTGTTTCGGTCTGGGTATTTGTGTATATGAATTTTCATGTTAGTAAACGCACCGACGACACAGGAATATATCCTAGTGTGAGGCTACGTAAAAAAACAGACAGCAAGCTTTCTCGACAACAGTACTATAGTAGCAATGGTTTGTGCTTAGATGATTTCTTGCGTTAGGTATATCTATACACGGTGTACTAGGACGTCTTATTTGTGAATACCATTTTTATCAAAGAGATTTCGTATTCAGCCAAAGAATATAAAGACCTTAAAACATTGAAACAAATTGTAACAACTATAAATATTTTATGGCCCACCGTTTATACGGAAACCTTTGCGCCTTTTATTGAAATCGGCTTACCATAAAAAAATGATAGCCGACGGTTTTATTTATCGGGAAACAAAATATCCCAATGTAAATTCTTGGGTAAGACAAGGAAACCACACTTCGTAGACAAAACGCCTGGATGATTAATTCATGCAAGAGCTAATAAATGATGACTTTACACTGAAACTGAAGTGAAAACTTATGAACTTATGCTTACGAGCTATAAAACAGTCACGAGCAATAATGTGTACCTAAGTACGAAAACATACTGTATATACCGATACATTTGATGGATGGATTTGTAACAATTTTAGTTGGTAAAAAGAAATGGTATCTTTTATCTATCTATATCATCCCACCAAATCTCTTGAGAGGTAGGCAGAGAGTACAGAGTTCAAACAGGTTCTTTCCTTACATACCTCTCTGGCTTCCTCCACTCTCATAGTTCGTCTCATACACGCTCGCCGGTTACGGAGACTCTTGACTTGCCCTTCAGATAAAACACGATCTGTTTGGTCAAGGTAAGATATTCTAAGGAATGGTCAAACTAATAAACCACATTTAACAATACTTGCCCGCTAAATTTCTCACCGGATCTTCTCTGTGAACGCTGCGTTCCGCTGCGGTCATTGTGTAGTTACCTATATCGATGGATGCGGTGGTAGATATATAACATGTAAAAATTTTGACGTTTATGTTTTTAGCCTATACAAAGAAATGATTTTTGATGTTTACTTAGTTTTTTTTTATCATCTACTGAGAAGAAACAAACAAAACACCTTTAATATATCGTTATCAAAATCCTTTTAATCTCGAACATTAATTGCGTGTGTGTACACGATACACTTTTTAACAAATCCTGGTCACTCGATTCCTACGTCTGCTCCGTTCGAGCGCTTGAATCGAACTAACTTAAAAATGGCCGGCCTCATCAATTTATACTCGTAGTTGAGTCAAATCAGATAACATTTAAAATTAGCGAATACGTTAAATCAACAAACAAATTAAGTACTATTTATTTTCTGTAACAATTCAAAGTCAGATAAAATGCTCCTAAAATCCAAAATAAAGTAACCGGAAATCGTGACACTACAAAGTTAAATTTATTTTGCTTCGGATTCCTATCATCATCCAAAAGACATGCACAATAAAAGTCTTCCCAAAGATAACCACAACGATCGGCGCTGTTCTCTTCCTTACTGATTTCTAGCCATTGGTATAATATACATAGTGTAATTTTAGTCGTCCTGAAGCGAAAGCCCAGGGGATGTATCCAATGCTTAATGTTCACTGGTAATATTGTGCGGTGAAGCTGTAAAGACCCCGCGATCAAGAGCGTAGATACACACATACACACACACTGGTAATAAAAAATGAACACTTCAAGAAGTAACATCTACCTGACTGACCTATCCAAATATCATAGTTAAAGCTAAAATCCGGTACACCGAAGGTATCTACTGATCAGCTGACGAGCCGCGCCGCCCCTCAATGTCATTTTGCGCTTGATATAGGTAAAAAGTTATTTCTATAACGCTAAGTGCATTATTAGTATTGTTATTGAGATTTTTTTATTGTTTTTTAGTATCAGTAAACAATATGCATTGGATACCTGGGCTTTCGTGCCGACGGCCGACGACTAAAATTACACTGTGTATACTTATACTAACACGGAATCACGAACTATACCCACTACGCTCTTGTGTGCATATATGCATGCACTCGTGCATGTAATCTTAGCTGCATGATTTGCGTCCAACCGCGTCGTTAAAGGCCGCTAATAAACATCGCAATCGCGGCTCGTTAATGTCGCTTATATTCGTGTATATGTACGTTTAATGAACCCAAGTGACGTTAATTGGGTCCAGCTTTACATATACTGTGCGGTTAAAAGATATTAAATTTAATCCAATCTTTGGTATATGCCGTGACCCACGTTTTTATAAGGAAAATAGATAACGTCTACCTTTAAATCCATATTAATATAATAAATTCAAGACTAACTCTGTCTGTTGGTCTGTTACGTTTTCACTCCCACACAGCTGAACAGATTTTGATCAAATTCGGCAAGAACATAGATTTTAACCAGGGAAATGATTTAGGCTACCTCTTGTCTCAAAAAAATAAGGGTGTGAAAAACACGCCTAAGAATAACACAAATGAAGTTCCGGTACACCTAGTATCTCCATACTAATATTATAAATTCAAAAGTGACTCTGTCTGTCTGTTTTTCTGTTACCATTTCACGCCCACACCGCTGAAAAAATTTCACCAAATTCACCAAGAACATAGATTTCATCCAGGGGAAAGACATCTACTACCTTTTGTCTCAAAAAAATTATAAAAGCTACTAGCTGTACCGGTGAATTTGTTAGTGTTATTCTCAGGCGTGTATGTTACGCTCTAATTTTTTTTCAGGTTAAAGGTAGCCTATGTCTTTCCCCTGGATAAAAGTTTTGTCCTTGCCCAATTTGAATAAAATCTGTTCAGTGGTTTGGGCGTGAAAAAATAACAGACAAACAGGCAGGCATGTTACTTTTGAATTTATAATATTTGTATGGAAAGTATGGATTAACCTATAAAGTATGGTCAGTACAATTAGTTATTCTTTTCGTTAAATTCTGGACATTATTAGTTCTCTTAGTTTTTCGAATCGCTTGCTCACTTTTGCACTTGCAAAAAATAAAATATACAAGATGTAACATAAATGACGGACAATTTAGCGCAGTGGTTAAGAGCTTAAGCCGCTCCGCCCACTGTATCTAATAGTCGCGGGTTCGATTCCCGCACGGGACAAATCATTGTGTGATCTACAATTATTTGTTTCCGTCTGGGTATTTGTGTATGTGAATTTTCATGTTTGTAAACGCACCCACGACAGGAATAAATCCTAGTGTGGGGCTAAGTTATATAATAAAAAAAAAGAAATGCCTAAAGTTAATTTCTTCTAATCGGCAACTAAATCGATTCCAACTATATTTAAAGTATGTTACATTATTTTTTAAATTATCAAAAATGGTTGTTACTCGTTCGGTCTGCTGTATTAAACAAACTTTAATGATTATTCAAAACGGCCATTTTAAATAAATTTCTAACACATATACCTCAATATGCTTAAAATAAAAATTATAGCCGATTTGTAAAATTGAGATTGGTTAGCGACTTATGTCGCTGGTTAAACAGTCATTAGAGAAACCTGATTACAGGTGACAGAGCTTGCATAAATAATTTGAATCGCAATGAATTTAATGAATTTAAAACAAAACCACATTACCTAAATGATGATGATTGAAAGAAGAAAGAAAGAAAGAAAAACTTTTATTCAGTGACACAAAATACACATCAAATAATATAAAATAAAAATTAAATGTGGCACTGAAATGGTAGATACTCAGCATAATGCCGGGGCAACTGAAGTGCCACGACGCTGGTCTTCCGTGTATACCCATTTAAGTTGAGAGCGTAACTGCGCGCAATTACAATACAAAGAAAAATATACAAACGGTTTATCAGAGTAAATGTAGATGTAATTGTTGAATGCTAATGTGGAACATAAAATATATACGAATAATTAATAAGATCACCAGTAAACAATAATAAAAAAACAAAATAGAGTTAAGTCGATTGAATGAATTTATCACCACCATCCATCAGCCTGTAAATATCCACTACTGAGTGTAGGCCTCATATGAACCTATGGGCATAGCGATATTATATAGGTTAATTCTATCTCTATCTATCTATATCATCACCCCAGATCCCTTGCGGGGTAGGGTAGGCCGAAAGGACAGAGTTTCATAGCTCTCTCGCTTCCTCAACTCTCTCAGTTCGTCTCATACACGCTCGCCGGTTACGGACTCTTGACTTGCCCTTCAGATAACACACGATCAATTTGGTCATGGTCATGGTCGCTCGTAGAACTGACGGCCGTTGGGGCAGAAAGGTTCTCGAATGGCGACCACGTACCGGAAGACGTGGAGTGGGTAGGCCCCCTACAAGATGGACCGATGACCTGGTGAAGGTCGCGGGTAGAAGTTGGATGCGTACAGCACAAAGCCGGTCGTTGTGGCGGACTAGAAACACTATTGGTGTTTCTAGTCCTTCCAAAATATTTTTAGATAAAACCTTCGCAGTCAAAGCTGTTCGTCTATGGAATGCATTGCCTGTATATATATATATATATATTTTTTTTTTCTTGTTCTTTCAGGTTAAGGTTACAATAAAGAGTATTCGATTCTATTCTATTCTAATGGCTTAACCTGCCTTCCAAAGCACAGACACGCTCGAATATGAAAAGCCACAAACCACCCATCTCAGGTAAACCGAGCCGAACGGTGCTTAACCTTGGTAATCGCTAAGAACACCACAGTCACACAGTGCTATGATCGCCTTTATATATGCTCGTTCTAAACTAGAAAACCTTTAAGCCGCGGGCGAGGGCGAGACATACAGGGCGTATGATAACCGTGTATGGCGTATGAACATGCAATGTTAAAGCGTGATCGTAATCTTAGCGATGAGAGAACTAATTACGTAATTTATCTAGGTGAGGATATAGTAATTATCATGCCAGATCACTTGCAAGGTAAGCAGAGGGAATACAGAGTTCCAACAATAGTTCAAAGGGTCTGGCGCGATGGTATAGTTCAGGGATTCCCAAACTATTTTGGGCAAGAGACCCCTTTTCTAAAATGAACAAATACCTCAGACCCCAATAGCCAAATAACTTTAAAAATCTTATCTCTAGTTTTTTCCTATTGATACAAAATACTTACTAATTAAAAAAACTTTGCGGTTGGCTAAGTGAGTAAACTTGACATCATTTTCTCATCAAAATTTAACAAATTAATACACATATTATTCCGTAAATATCAAGTGTAATTAATAATTTAATACTTAAGTATTCATACAAACACATTTTTCATACAAACTACGTAAAAATAGGTAATGGTAATTTTTGTAAAATAAAAACATCGCAAAGTAAAGGCAAAAAACAAGAAAATCAGGGTGATGGATGAACCTGGTGACTTTCTACCAATGTAACTCAATCCGATTCAATATTGGTGAGCTGCAGCCTTAAATCTCCGCGTTCGTTGATTTTCAAACGGTGTCTTTGTTTTGTCAAGTGTTTGTAACACACTGAAGCCTTTTTCGACTAGATGTGATGATGGAAAAGCGATAAGGTATTTTTTAGCAATATTCCACAATGCAGAATACTGTGTTTCAATGTTGCGTTGCAACCAGAACTTCTGATAGCCTTGGTTGAACTTTTGCTTAAGCTCCTCGTCTGTGCTGATGGTAATCAACTCTTCTTGCATAATCACATGAGCCACAGGGTCGGCTTTTAGACCTCTTCGACCCCCAAAATCAGTTTTCGTTTATGTCGACCCCTGAGTAACCGATATTGACCCCAATAGATAGAATATAATAATAAATCAGGCTTTACTGTCCCCCTGCTGGGCAAAAGCCTTCTCTCAAAAATCGAAATGAGAGAGATCCGGTCACACACTCCACCACGCGGATCTAGTGCAGATTGGTAGAGGTATATTAATGGCCACTTACTGTTGGAACTTATCAAGCCGCTTTTAATCCGTTTAACTTTGTTAAACGACTAACACTTAAGGTTATAACCGGGACCAATAAAGTAACGTACTTTCCGAGGCATGGAGACAATAGAGTATAAAAATGCCACAAAAGGTCATCCATCTCAGATTAACCACATCGAACAGTATTTAACCTGAGTGATCGCAAAGAATACTGCAGTCTTACAGCGCTACGAGCGCCTCTGCGTATGCAAATACTAAACTGAAATTTTATTATCCGAGATCTAGGGCCAGAGACACGGCGTATAATAACCATGAACGTGTAATGTTAGAGGGTGATCATAATCTAGGGGGTGAGAGAACTAATGACGTAGTTTACCCAGGTGAGGATGGTTTAAGATTAGTTTCCTTAATGCAAGCTGAACTTATAATGGATCGAAAGAAATGATTTAATCCAGCAACAAATACTACTAATCACGGTAGTAGTAGAGGCAAAGTCTGGTGCCAAATCGACGCGGAGCATGTTTGGAAAGAATGTTGTTGGAAGCAAGACAAGACTCTTTCGGTGGTGATATATGTGGGTGTGCACTGGTATCACATCGAAAGATTTACCGAACGGATCGATACCCAGAACTACTAGAACCAGTTGGCGGAATAGCTTAACCTAGCTCTTAGCCATTGAACTAGGTAATCCGCCAATCTAGTAGATCTAGTAAGCGGAGCGGCTTAAACTGTCGTCAAGCTTGGTGTTGTTGAAAACAGGACAAGACTCTTTAGAACGGCGGTATCTATCGATGCCATAAATGTCTTTTCCATCGCAAGTCGTGACGATATTTATATTTTTCCAAAGATGCTCGCAGTTAGAGGGATTTAGCGCTTAACGCACGAATAATCGTGTAGAGCCAGCATTTGGTGTCCCAACAATCTCCCACCGTTTCTTTGAAAGTATAGTCATAATATAACTGCCCATCTTGTTTATATGTTTCTCTATCATAATATGAATTCAATGCCACCAACAATAAAACTAGATGTTCCCTCTCCAAACTCTTCAAATTGAATCACTTGTTTCCGATTACTTTGGCCAAGTTTCCCCTCTAGCCTTTCGCTCTAATGTTAGTTGGATGGATTATTACAAACTACTATGAAATTCCGTCTTTATTGTCCAATAATATTGTCAGATGTTACAATATTGGTGGTAATAAACTATTCAGTTATATCTTGCCTGGTTTATTGTTTAATGTAAAGCTGTATTAATTAGTCGCATGCGGTAGCAGAATCGTTATTATATTTGAGAGGATAACATTTTATTAAGTGACGTTTAGTTCTATTTAACTAAGGATCAAAAAAAAACACCTTCACGCCTATATTCCCCAGAGGGGGTGGCAGAGGTGTACTGAGTACACCCACGTTAAGCCGACGATGTTAGGTCCCATGTAATAGAGAGCGAGCCTATTGCCATATACCGGGCACAATTCCAGACTCCGGACTCATGCTCATGGGAATTTTTCGTTAGAAAACCTACATTTGTCCGACCTAGGATTTGAACCCAGGACCTCGTGATCACAAAGCGATGTGCTTTGCCACCAGACCAACGAGGGAGTCAAGTCAAGATCAAGTCAAGTTTAAGATTTATTTATTTAATTTACTTTATTTACAATCGTTTTATGTCCTAAATTTTATAACGTACAATACAAGTATATATCTAGATCGTACTCTAGAACTATGTATCCATGACAGCTTTTGATGTGCGATTAACAGATCAAATGTTAGAGAGCGCTGCTATCTTATAATATAAAATAATAATATTTGTCCTGTTAAGAAACTGTCCCACCGTAAGGCGCGGGCCTCCTCTCAAATTGCGAGGATTTAGGCCATAGTCCACCAAGCTGACCCAGTGCGGGTTGGCGAACTTCACATACCTTCGAGAAACTCTCAGGCATGCAGCTTTGCTCACGATGTTTATCTTTACCGTTTAAGCAAGAGATCATTATTTTTTTTAATACGTACATGCTTTTGTAAAGACAGAGGTGCGTGCCTGGGTTTGAACCCGAGACCTCTGACTTTGCAGTCCAACGGTCTAATCACTAGACTATCAGTGCTGATCTTCTTTGGCGGCTTATAAAATGTTTTAATTGAAGCACGCTTCAAGATGTAGCCAATCTTGTCTGTGACTCCTCTTATGTAAGGTAGTACAGCAGGGTGACACTCGACTGTGGCTGGTTTCACTCGGTCACAGTGAAACCAGCCACAGTCGAGCGAATTAAAGAACACATAGCTGACCTAAAACACCGTCGCTCAAAGAAGTCTGCAGTCTGTGAACATGTCCTTGACCGCACCCGCCATAACATCAGATTTGATAGACCACAAATACTCGTGAAAGAACACCGATTCCTACCAAGGATGGTTCGCGAGGCTATTGAAATTAAAAAACATCCTAATTTCAATAGAGAAGATGGCTGGGTGCTTCCATCGTCTTGGGATCCAGTAATTAATATAATAAAATCTAAAACCAAGCATAACACTGCGAGATCTCAAGACACCGTGAGCTCATTCTGCGTAGATCGGACCAACAAAAACAAAAATAATTAAGAAGTTTGAGGGTACCCTGGAACAACTATGCCTTTTGGACGTCTAACACCTCAGTCCTTCCCGTGACCATGGGTGCTGCAAAGCACTTGAAACGTCCGGAACTTAAAAATCAAAATAAACCGCGATAAAATCCGAAAAAATAGTTTTATTTCAATATTTTATTACTTCAAAATCGCTTATATTAAAATCATATTAAAATCTAAATCCGTGTACGAGTATTTATTATTGTATTTAAATAATAATTTTGTAATTAGTAGATCTGAAAGTTTGATTCATCCACCTTAAAATAATGATGGTCCAATTTAGCTTGTCACATATCTATCTATCTATATCATCACGCCAAATCCCTTGCAGGGTAGGTTCAGGGTAGTCAGTACAGAGTTTCAACGGGTTCTTTCCTTACTTACCTCTCTGGCTTTCTTCTCTCTCATAGTTCGTCTCAAACACGCTCGCCGGTTAAAGAGACTCTTGACTTACCCTTAAGATAAGACACGATTTCACACAATGTCATATATCTCAAAAACTTCTAGAAAATATTTAGCGGTAATGAGTCGGCAATGGCCTCCCCCTAAATTGCATTTTGAGCTTCGTTATTACAGAATCAGTTTCAGTAAGCTGTCATGCTTATTTCCTCCAACCGTTGAAAAATCTTGTTTTCCATTTTTAATTTCACAATAAATGTCAAATATCTAATTCCACGACGACGGCTTGGCACAATGGTTAAGTGCTTAAGTCGCTCCGCACACTGAATCGAGCAGTCGCGTGTTCGATTCTCGGACGGGACAAACCTTTGTGTGACCCACAAATCTTTGTTTCGGTCTGGGTGTTTGTGTATGTGAATTTCATGTTTGTAAACGCACCCACGATATAGGAATAATTCCTAGTGTGGGGCTACGTTCATTTAATAAAAATTTATAAATAAATAAAATAATTCAATATTACAACTATTCTTTGAAAAAATCATAAAAGGATATTGTTCTGCACCCATACATGATTTGCCCCAGAACCAACAGCAATGAAAAAATACTTGTATAATTTCAAATTACCCATAAACTCTCTTAAGGCATTTATTATTGAACAGACAAGCGGAGGAATCGCGATATTGCACAAAAATTATTAGATTTTAAGGTTATAATTCAGTACATATGAGGTTATATTGTGTGTTGACATTCAGTAAAGATGTCGGCGACTACGATATAAGTACTTACAATACATTGATATATTCGTTTTAGATTGCTAATTGTCCGTTAGATACAAATATTTGCCATTATTTTAATAAAATAGATAAATAAAGATGGCATGGGTCAAGTGTTTGTTGGTTCTGAGGCAATTTTTGGCAATGTCTTTTTATAGGATTAGTTTTCGACAATGTCGTTTTAAAGGATTATGTAGGGCAGTCCTTATCTTCTAGATTCTACCAAGACCAACCGAGAGTATAAATAAACTCGCTTACTATGAGACCACCTCTGTATGACAAAAACCTCCTCAAACATCGCCACAACACCAGGCTTCGTGCAGTATAACTGTGTTGTGCAACTAAAGAAGTGGAAAAAAACACTCTAATAAATTTGATCCAGACCCGCTCAGCCGTTTCTGCGGGATTCGGTAACACAAATCCAATTTTATTCTTTCCTACTCCTCCCGTTTTCTTTTCTTTCCTATTATTTTTTTTGCGGGTTCCAAGACAATTAAAGTGCTCCCCGGGATACCCCAAGGTTTCAACTTTAGTGTCATCTAAAGAGACCATTGTGGATCTTGAATTAGAAGAATTACAGTGGTGTGAATGTGTGGTGGGCTTAGTCCAAATAAAAACATACATCCAAGCTTTCGACTCTATTATATTAAGAGAAATGTGTTGTGGTGTTGCAGTCCGTGCAGTGATATTTTAATTTTTATAGGCTCATTTAAATACCAAAATGGTGCGTATTACTGAGATATTAAAGATTTGTTTACGTTACTTTGGAGGCTGCTTTGTGTGATTTGAGGTATGTAATGTCCTTTTTTATCCGATATTGGTACGATGACTTCAAGACGTGACGTAGACACTAGTTTCATTTTTGATTTTAGAATCAAGTTAACTCAATTTTTTTATACTTTATATGATTCAAAATAACTATGTTATTCTCAAAGCCGCATTCCGCAGCATAAAATTTATCTAAACTCTAGAGAATTTTAAAATTAAGTTCCTACAATTCTTCTGAAATATAAATATATAATTACGTTTGGTTTCAGAATAAAATGAAGTTTAATAGCAATTTCGTATGCCTATGATGACAACGAAGTAATTTTGATGTGACTACAAATCATTGGCTTACTACTAGGTGTATGGTTTTATTTTGGCCTAGTATTGCCAAGGCCCAACTTGCTGTGACCGTATCACAGCAAGTTTGGAGGAATGGCAGCCAACATTACCAGAAATTGGTTACAACTACAGACAGATAAAGCTTAGTGGTCACAATGTAGCATTGATTGAAAATTTATACTTGTTTGTTGTTTAAAATTGAATCCCAAAGTTGAATTGGTATCCGCTAGTCTACAGAGGCTAACAAGAACTTTCTGAAATCGATTTACCTTTTTTTATTAATTATTTATTTTACACTTTTAAGTGTAAAGTGAATATTTTATACGTGTATTATATTATTGCACTTAGTTCTACAGTGAGGTACCTATAGGCTTGATATAATACTCATAATAACTCAATTAACACATTCGTGCTGTTTGCCGTCAAGGAGTCCCCTGGTGTATCTTGATTGTCCAAGGGCCAATATCGATCAAATCAAAATGGAACGACCTCGGAGCAATACTGAACTCAATGCAAATAGAATCATCAAACAGGTTAATAAGCAAAGAGTTATAAAAGTTATAAAAAAAACACAGTCAAATTATGAACCAAAACGTTATGAACATAATACCCATAATATCTTAATCTACCCATTCGTATTGTTTGTCGTTAAAGAGTTGCCTGGTGTATCTTCAAAGGCCAAGGTTCAATACCAATAAAATTAAAGTGGGACCAACTTAGAGCTATACCGAAGCAAAAAAAAAACATAAAAATCGGTTCATAAGCGAAGTAGTTATAAAAAAACCGGACGAATTAAAAACCTCCTCCTTTTTTGAAGTCAGTTAACATTCTGCTTAGTTTTGTTGTAGGATGCCTATAAGATTGATCCATATTCATGATATCTCTATTCGCTCTATTTATCGTTAAGGAGTTCCCTGGTGTATCTTCAAAGTCCAGGGTCCAATACCAATGAAATGAAAATGGGACCACCTTAGAACTATACCAAATCCAATAAAAAAGAATCATCAAATCGATCTCCAATTTACGGAAATATCGGAGAACATACATAAAAAAAAACAAACAGACGAACATAGAAGCTCCTCTTTTTTAATGTCGGCTAAAAAGGATTCGTTATGGTGCAATACCAATGCGGGTAGCATAGCAAGTTTGCAATAATGGCAGCCAACATTACCGGAAACTTGTTACGACTAGAGGCAGATAAAACTCCCTGGTCGCAAAGCAGCGTTCATTGAAAGTTTATCGTTGTTTGTTGCTTAAAGTTTAATGGGTATCCGCTTGCCTACATATGCCTTAACACCAACATACTGACATTTCCTAACAAAGCGTGCTATCCCTTGTGTATTACTAAATTTGTATTGCGCAACGGATGGCATATCAACTCGATATCGTTACGCTAACCTCAATCTGTTTATGCTAAGCCCTCTTCGTGATTTCAACGTTTCAACGTGATTCAGTAAGATACATTCTTTTGACCCTATTACCTATATTAAGAGGATTTGTTGTGATATAACAGGACGAATGCGGGCGGCACGCGGACGATGTCCCAGCAAGTTTGGAGTAATGGCAGCCAACATTACCGGAAACTTGTTACGATTAGAGGCAGATAAAACTTCGTAGTAGCAACGCAGCGTTCATTGAAAGTTTATCGTTGTTTGTTGGTAAAGTTGAATGAGTATCCGCTAGAGTATCGACTGAAGATTTTACAATGAAAATATAACAAACACCGCCACGCCTATTTTTGCTAGTGGAGATGTACTATGTATTTCATTATATTTCTTAAATAATGTCTGCCTCGTTGGTCTATTGGCATCGCTTTGTGATCACGAGGTCCTGGGTTTAAATCTTAGGTTCCAACCTAGGATTTGAACCCAGGACGTCGTGTCGTGCATAAACATCCAATTCACATACTCAAATACCCAGACTAATACAAACATATGCAGGTCTCACAAAGATTTGTCCCGTGCGGGAATCGGACCTGCGACTGCTCGATCCAGTGACCGGAGCGTCCGAACTGACGTCATAAATATATTATCATTATACCGGGTAAAATTGCAAACCCCGGCCTCTCAGAATGTTTCTTAATATTCATGCCCCATCTGAGTCATAAAGCGTTAATTAACACGTTAACCAAGACATTGCACCAATGTAGCCAATATTAGGTATTAGTTGATGTGTTTTATTCGACGTTTTATTGTTTAACGCCTTATTTAAGGGGTTAACATTAACGCAGGAGCATTAGAAAAACCCCAATAAATGAGACAGACCTAGGATTTAAATCCAGGGATCGCCAGCCTCACCATACGCCACTAGAAACACAACCAAACACCACCTAATCAGGTAATTGCAGCAAAAGCATTAGATTTGTCTATTGCAATTCGGATTGCCTCGTTGGTCTAGTGGCTTATAATGCGCTTGGCGATCATGAGGGCCTGGGTTCTAATCCCCAAATCCTAGGTCGGACTAATGTAGTTTTTCTATCTAAAAATTCCCAGTATCAGTCCGGAGTCTAGAATTGTGCCCGTTATATGGGAAAAGGTCCCTATTACATTGACCTAGCATCGGCGGCGAAAAGTAGGTGTACACAGTACACCCTATGCCAGCCCCATTTGGGGAATATAGGCGTGACGGTGTTTATTGCCATTCGGTAATAGCTAGCACATAAAATGGAGTATCTTCCTATCTATATCATCAATAGTAAATGAAATTGGGGGAGCGGGGCATGTTGCGTAATCCCTCGCACCTATTATGTGTTAAGCACAGTATTATACAGTTATAATTTTAACACTGCGAAATACCTGTTTTGGTTTGACTCAATGCTCGCACGTCACTTGGGGCCCTTATTGAAAATCAGCGCTGTAGCTCGGTTACAAACGTGTTACAGCTTTTAGCTGAATGGGGAGCCCATTTTGATGACGACATGTGCCTATATTTATTTAGTTTAGAATTTAATACTCTTTATTGTTGTTGCTTTGTTTTTGGACTATGTGGTTAATCAAAATAAAAAAGTTTTCTTTCTTCTTTCAAATGTGTATATCTTTCGTTAGAAATCCTAAAATAAATCACGCCAGATCCCTTACGGGGTAGGCATAAACTACAGGATTTCAACCAGAGATGGCCAAAATGTAATCAGATTAATGATTGACCCCCGCTTGGGGAATATAAGCGTCGCGGTGAATTAATGATAAACGATTACAATTACTTTTTGTAATCTTCATCGATTACGATTATTTTTAATCTTAAATCTCGATTAAATATTATAAAATGCAATTGTGATCATTAATCTGATTACATTTCGCCCATCTCTGATTTCAACAGGTCCTTTCCTTACAACCTCACTTGCTGCCTCCACTCCCATAATTCGTCTCATACTCAGGCTCACAGTTTACTTAGACCCTCGACGTATCCTTCAGATAAGACATTGTAACAACTGTTGACGATCCTATTAAATAAATAAGACACGGTCACGCTAAAATGAAGTATCCTTTCCTAAATATATTACCTTCATTTTACGAAATATGTGTTTATGTACTGGTCACTTATTCGCTATGATCAAACACAACGGGCTATAAGAACTTCGTGAAATGCTCGTGTTATTTCATTCCGTATGCCACTGGAGTAACGTTAGATATATGCGGCCCTCGGCCGTATAATGTCGGCAACTAGTGAAAACCTTATGGCTGAAACCGGAATATTCCACTTATGGCTAGGTTTGCTTACTGGCAATATAATTTTGACAGAGTCTGACACCGTCACGCCTATATTCCCCAAGCGGGGGCCGCAGAGGTGTACTGAGTACACCCACGTTTCGCCGACGATGCTAGGTCCCATGTAATAGGCGGCGAACTTATTGCCATATACCGGGCACAATTCCAGACTCCGGACTCGTACTGGGAAGTTTTCGCTATAAAAAACTGCACTTGTCCGACCTCGGATTTGAACCCAGGACCTCGTGATCACAAAGCGATGCGCTTTGCCACTAGACCAACGTAATTCTTCTCCGTAATTAATAATCAAATAAATAAACTAGTAAATTTGAATTACGTTTTTTATAACCACCTAAATTTATTTATGTTGTGGCCCGCGGCACCATATCTAAAACGTCTTTGTGGCCCTTGTAAAGAAGAGATTGAGTATGGCTGGCATTAAAATATAATTTCACGAAGATATCGAAACGCGGTACGTTACGTGTTTCATTAGTCATAGTGAATACGGTCTAAGTCGTAAATAATCGCATGGCACTGTGATAATCATTCTGGAACGTGGCCAGAGTTGCATTCGTTAATGTGCTAGTATTTCAGTTAGGGCCTTGACAGTATGTGATATTTCTACAAGATTCATATTTCTGTTGCCCATGACAAACTATATTATTACTAGCTGCTCCCGGTGGTTATTTTGTTTCATCCCCTGCAGGAATTGTGGTACAAGAACTGAAACCATGAAGCACGTCCTCTGCAATTGCGACGCACTGGTGGTGCGGCGAATGAAACTACTGGGAGTGGCCTATCCAACTCCAGAGGAATTTCAGCTCTTCCCCCCTGCTGGAATCTACAATCTGGTATAGGGAGTATTTGGATCTCCAGGTAAGAGCATCAAGGCAAAGGACAGCACAAAAGATCCCATCGGATCGAAGTGCGCTTGAGGTCTTCTCAGTCCGGAATAGCCAACAACAAGATAAGATAAGATCCTCTTAAAGGATCCCTCTCTCTCTATATATATCATCACGCCAGATCCCTTGCGGGGTAGTTTCAACAGGTTCTTACCTTACATACCTCTCTGGTTTCCTCCACTCTCATAGTTCGTCACATACACGATCGCCGGTTACGGAGACCCTTGACTTGTCCTTCAGATAAGACTCGGTCTATTTGGTGATGGTAAGACAGTCTAGGTATTACTCAGTACCTATATCCTTCCACTTTCGTATTGTATGATGGGAGGGATGATTTTTCAAAAACGTTTAAACACGTTTTACTGAAAGTCTTTGTATGAATTGTGTATACCTAACTTGAATAATAATAAATACAAACTTTTATCCCCTACTACGAAAAAAACACATAAGGAAAGGGTGTGAACCCTTTCCTTACGTGTTTTTTTTTTCTAAATAAAAAGTAGTCCATGTCCTTCTCCTGGCTAAAATGTATCTATGTCAAATTTAATCCAAAGCTGTTCTGCGGTTTAGGCGTTAAAACGTAACAGTCAGACAGAGTTACTTTCAAATTAATAATATTAAGTACGGTTCACATCAATAGTTCGTTGAACATTGTGGTGTGTGTGTGTGTGTGTGAACAAAACAGGTGTGTGTGTGTGTGTTAATGATCTACGCTGTTGGCCGGGGGGCCTTTACAGCTTCACCGGATAAAAGGGGCGAGCGAGCAATCACCACGCTCAAGCCAGAAGGGCAAGGGGGCAATTAACTCAAGGGTGCTCAAGGAGGAACTGCCTCGGGTTGGGCGGTCGCTATGAGGGAGGGCATATACTAGGTGTCTCCCCGTGGTACTCTGCACCGGCCGGCGGGCAAGGGATTCTTCGACCTCGCCGGCGAGGTCGGTGTCTGATCCTGTGTGCGATATATGTATCCGAAAGAAGGGATGTAAGATTTTAAACAGGTATGGGTAGGTTAAACAGGGGCGTCTGGTGGATCGTGGAGACTAATATTAGTAATGTACATTTTTTTTTTAATAATAAAAGTAGCCCTGTTAAGAAACTGTCCCACCGTTGGGCACGGGCCTCCTCTCGAACTGAGTGGGTTTAATTTTCTTTTAATTAATATAATTCCAGTGTAAATGTCTTCGTATTTTGCTGGGTTAATTGAATAGTGACACAACTAACAAAGCAAGAACAGGACAAATCAAACTTTTTGGCTTTGAATTTAGCTTAGGCTTTCTATTTCAGCTTACCAACCTGTTTGAGTTGGGTGTCTATTAGATTTTTTCTTTTCTTTTTTATATAGTAGTCGTGGGTACGTTAACAAACATGAAAATTGAGTTTTTGGCGGGAAGTCGAAGAGTGATGTTGTCAATTTGTTTTAATTTCCAAAACTTGTGTTACTTCAACTAATAATGTGTAATATTAACCATTATGTGTTCTTATATGTGCATTAGTGAAGTTAATTGTAACAAAGTGATGAAACGTGCCTTTTCGACTTCCCTCAAAACGGCTGTTGCAATTGGTATGTAAAGTATCCACCACTTTACTATCCAGGGTGGGGGTACTTCATTAATTTCATTATCGTTTTATCATCGTTGTCATCAAATTCATCGGGCAGTCGATTTAATTTAAACAAACACGATTATATATCTCACTGGACACTGGCAAAATACACTTATAATTAGTGTGAAGCCATAACTTGAAGAAAAAGAAGAAGAAGAAACATGAAAATTGACATACAAAATACCGAGACCGAATTAAATAATTTTGAATGAAACATCGAACCCGCGACTTTTTAACGCTGAGGGCGGAGTGGTTTGAGCGGAGCGGTTTAACCACTGCGCTTAATAGTCCGTCACAAATTGTCACAATAGCCAGCGAATTATTCTCCTCGTAAACTGGTTGAACGGTTTTGCTAAGTTTTGTTCTTGAGAGGTCACCTTTGTGGATTTAGCTGTAGTTTTGCCCGATAAGGGGCGCTGTTGTCGACCGTGTGGGAAGGGCGAGAACTTACTAGTTACATACAAACGTTATTATTACAAAGTGCTTTCATATAACTTGACATAATGCCACGTGCTAAATTGATCAAAATGTATAATACCAGTGAAGTCTATTAAAGTGATATCAAGTCAAAGTCAAAAATCATTATTTGTATAGACCATATATAATAGTACTCATAAACGTCAAAATGATTACATTTTTTACATCTACCACCGGATCGGAACGTGGCCTCCACTGAGAAGATACGGCAAGAAACTCAGCGGGCTAGTCTTTTAATTTAATTTGTTTGGCCTTTCTGATAACCATTTTTTTTTAAATACATCATTGATTAATGTTGCTGATTGAGAAGCTGCTCAAACCCAATCTGTTTTATCGTCAAGATAATCCGAATTTTATAATACCCTTTTTTATACAGTCTCGTTTGAATTGCCTTTTTAAACTTATTGATAGGCATGTTTCGGATATCTATGGGTAATTTGTTGTAGAAGCGTATACATTGGCCCATTAAAGAATTACTTATTATGTAGAGACGAGTAGAATTTACAATAAGATCATCTTCGTTCCGTGTATTTACATGATGAGTGTTGCTAAATTTTTCAAAGTTACTAATATATTTTTTAACATATAAAAGATGTATAAACTTAAGTGCATCTGTCCCATCACTATAATACTTCGGTAGAATTCAATTGGGTTATGTAATGTCTGACAGCAACTCAAAAGTGTGGTTCAACCATTTTTAAAGACAGCCATACATTTGTCTGCACTATAATTTGCATATCACTTTTCATCAACTTCGTAAAGGAGGTTCTATGTTCGTCTGTATGTATGCTTTTCATGTATGTTTACCGATATTTCCGTCAATCCTGGACCGATTTTGGTGATTCTTTTTGCATTAGCTTTAGTATAGTTCCAAGGTGGTCCCATTTTAATTTCATCGGTATTGGACCTTGGACTTTGAAGATACACCTGGGAACTCCTTAAGGACAAATAATACGAATCTGTAGATTGAGTTATTATAAGTATTGTGTTAGTCTTATAGGGACCCTACCATAGAACTAATCAGCATATTAACCAACTTCGAAAAAGGAGGAGGTTTACAATTTGCCTGTATTTTTTTTTGTAACGTCTTTATTCATGAAGTAATTTTGATGATTCTTTTTGCGTTGGGTTTTGTATAGTTTTGGGGTGGTCCCATTTTAAAGAAATCGGTATTGAACCTTGGACTTCGAAGATACACCAGGGGACTCCTTAACGGCCAACAGCACGATTGTATAGATTCCGTTATTATGGGTATTATATCAATCCTCCTTATTGTAAAACTACAAATAATACAGGTATACAAATATTTATAATCAACTCACTCGTCACTTAAAATTGTAAAATAACTAACTATAAAAAAAGGAATACCGACTTCATAAAGTCACTGGTTCCATAATTTTACCTAATGCAAGAGACTGACACGTAACATCCATTAAATAATTCTAAGAAACATATCGCAAAAGAATTCATGTATTTTCATGCAGAAACCTTCAGCAAAATTACCTCTGTATTTACTTTATAGGCAATAAGTTTACGGCGAAAAAGAAGGCTTTGAATAGTCCAAACACGTACAGATATATATTTAGACATTCAACATACTAGTCTAGACGATTACTGAGCTTAAAATAATAAAATTACGGCTACTTTAAGTATCGTTGAGCAATTGTGCGTAAACTACGTGGGCGCTTGGCAATACACGACACATTATTAATATTTAAACATCCAGTGAAAATGATACGAAAAACTAAAGTTTCAAGCTCACAAAGAGACAGAAATATGTATAATTTGTTTGACATTCTGAAAGGTTAATCTCTAACCGTGTCTGAGGGTTTAGCACGAAAAGATTGACGTTAACGTGACGAGAAATCGAGTAAGCAAGCTGTCACGCTCGTGTTTATTTAGTAAATTTGTAGGGTGACAAGAATGGCATATTAACTCACTAGCGTCGAGGTAACGTTAAAAATTTTCGTACTAAGCTCTCTGAGGGGGTTAACGTGACAGTGACGAGCTGATATGCCATCTTTATCATACAACAAATTAAATAAATTCAGATGAAAGTGACAGCACGCTTTCGCGATAGTGTTATGCTAATGTTAATATTTGCATTCTAAGTTCTTTGAGGGCTTAGTACGAACCGATCGTGTAACCCTATCGAGAAAGCGTGCCGTCACGTTCCTGTTAATTTAGTAAAATTGTGAGTTAAAAGTGTGATAATTTTAATTTAAAAACATCATTTTAAGAAGCTTTAGTAGCGAAATCAGAACGGAGATAACTGCTTATTTATTAGATCGTCTCAAACTTTTTGGTATGTGTGTTGCGTGACAGTCGGCCGCGGAGAAGGGATAAAATGGAAGGCGCTCGCCAGAGCAGCCAAGGCCAATATGTTTCACTTTTACCGTGGTTTCATAAAACCACACAAGGATTTTTTATTTATTCTTTATTGTACTAAATAACATTGATTAGTTGGAGCATTTAGACAAAAGATGTACACAGGCAAAATTAACTCAATTTGAGTTATCTCCTAGTTAACCTTTGAGTAAAGATAAACTATTAATGGGGAAGCATGCGTGCGAGTGTGCTCAGTTGAGAAGTTCCTATGACCTACTTTCAGCTCCATATATGTACGCTAAATTTCAGTTCGTTCGGATACCCGCAAGTGCTTGAAAAATGGATCACAATATTTAAACCGGGAAGACAGATAGACTGACATACGAACAGTGCAAGGTGAATAAAATCTTTTAAAAAGGATGTGATATCAACTCAATAGCGTGACACTAACATCAACCTGTTCGTGCTAAGCTCTCTGTTGCCATATCTCTGGTGCACACTTTACAATACATTATTTCCAATATTTCTAATTGGATGATTCACTTTATGTTTTAATATGCAACTCATCTCACATTGTAAATGTTGGAAATTCTAGGACTAGAGGAGGTGACAGAGAAACCTCTCTGCCTATTCCGCGAAGGTCCGGCCGTGAATGCTAAAGGAAAAAAGACATGACATGGAATAGATCTTTTTACCCCGATAGTTTACGTAAAATAGATAACCTGGAGGCTCACTGAGGAGAAATATCTGCCAAAATAATATGCTCTGGGAATGATATTTCTGGAAGTCACACTGAGATTAAATTCAAGTTAAAAATATAAACATAATTATCTCTTTCTCTTTTTTCTAGTTTACATATATCTGCACTTCAATAATGCATCTCGAATTAATTCCAAATTTATATAGTTTCATTCCAGAAGGTAAAAGCAGCCATATTCCAAAATACCCAAGCATTTCAAAGCTTACTATTGGGCTTTGGGAATGCTAAGCTTTCCAGATTGGCCATGCCGACCCGTAATAAAGTTCCATATTGGCTAAAGGTCAGGACTCCACTCAGATTCAGTATATTCATTGGATGAAAGTAGACCCGTTTCCAACACAAGTTTTTAGACTACGCCTTGATACGATAAGCCGTGGCAATTGATATCTATAGAGTAGACAAGGGAGGTCTACCCAATTGTTGGATATTACTAATCCAAAAAATTGAATAAACAACGTCATGCCGATATTCTTAAAGCAAAGAAGGCAGAAATGTACTAAGTACACCCACATTTTGCCGATGATGTTAAGTCCCAATGCAATATGAAGCGAGCTTATTTCACTTAATTTTAAAATAATTTATATTTTAAAAGCCTTTTTATAAACAAGCTTTTATAGCAAAAACAACGAAAAGATCTTGTTTAGTTGAGGAGTTCCTATTGCTTCCTTTTTGCTCCATCATCATAACTTGGACACCAAACGGGTCTAAAGTTCTTGTCAAGGCAAATCTAACGAGCCCAAACACGGTGAGGTTATATTGAGCAGTCGGGAGGTTCCATTAACCACCTTTCGGCTTCATCACCAGTCCCTGAATGCTATCTGATCTGTACCAATCGTCAATACCAATCTAACAAGCCTAAACACGAGGAGGTTACGTTGTATAGTTTACATGTTCCTATGGTCACTTTCCGACTCCATTATCAGACAAGCTCCATGGTACCACATTATTTAATTCTCATGTCAAATTTATACAAGTATGCACAATTTTAGCTCAATCGGATAACCACAAGTGCTTGAATAATGGATTACAAGATTTGAACCGGAAAGACAGACAGACAGACATACGAAGAGTGCAAGTTAATTTAAAGCTTGCAAAAACTCTTCCATCATTAGCATTATTCCAATGTTGCGAGTGCGTATCATCATCTACTTGTCTACTCCAAACGCTTTCCAGCGTAACCGGTTCTTTAACACCTGCATCCAACGACTTCCTACGATCTTCATAAGATCGTCGGTCCATCTAGTAGACGGTCGTCCCACGCAGCGCTTGCCAATACGTAGTCTCCACTCTAGAATACTTCTGACCCAACGCCCGGCCGATCTTCGTGGTATGTGGCCTTCAGCTTACTAATCCTATGGGGTATGTCGGTGACCTTGGTTCTTCTACGAATCTCCTTATTCCTGATTCGATCACATTGAGAAACGCCTAGCGTAGTCGTTTTCATAGCTCGCTGAAAAACTCTGTGCTTTTTTGTAATACGTGAGTGCGTATAAAAACAGGAAATTCTTATACATAAACACTCAGCCGTAAATAATATTTTCGGGTGACACAAAAAAAAACCCATGAGAAAATTGAACCCACAACAACTCAATCCAATGGGCGGAGCAGCTTAAGTCCGCCATATACAGGTACACCCATATTCCCTGACAATGTAAAATTCCAATGTAATTAAAGGGGGCTACCATACTGCTATAATAATATTAGCCCTGTTAAAAAACTGTCCCACCGTTGGGGACGGGCCTCCTCTCAAACTGAAAGGGTTTAAGCCATAGTCCACCACGCTGGCCCAGTGCAGGATGGCGAACTTCACACACCTTCAAGAAACGCTAGGCATGCAGGTTTCCTCGCGATGTTTTCCTTCACTGTTAAAGTAAGTGATAATTAATTTTTAATACGCACATGCTTCCGAAAAGACAGAATTGCGTGCCTGGGTTTGAACCTGAGAGCTCTAATTTTGCAGTCCAACGTTCTAACCACTAGGCTATCAATGCTCCCCACAAGGTTATCACTGCTCCATACTGCTATAATACTGAATATAATTCCGAATTTCGTTACCGAGATATTTTCGATAGAAGAACAACAAAAATAAAGAAAGAGATGGAAATGAGATTGGTACCTATATCAAAATGTTTGATATTACTAATCCAGAATGAAAAAAAAAACATATTACTTTAAATAATTTTGAAAAATTTGCTTTAAAACTCACAATTACTAGACACCGTCTAATAGAAAAGTTTATGGCCAAATCCACCTGGATTCTTTTTTGCTATAACCAAACACGGTATGTTACGATAACAAAAAAATATTTTTTCAAATAATATGTAGCCCTAACTAGGAATTATGCCCGTTTCGTAGGTGCGTTTATGAAATTCACATAACCAAACATCCAGACCGTAACAAACATTTATATATTACGTAAAGATTTGTCCCATACGGGGATCGAACCCGTGACTATTAGACACAGTGAGTGGAGCGGCTTAACCTTTTAACCACTAGACCAAGTCGTCCCAACGCTGTTATATGGCAGCAAGAGCTGGTTATGTAAGAAGGAGAATGAAAGTAGGATAAATGCGAGCTCTGCAGAAGATGTGCGGAGTGAAGCTGACCGACCGTATTTGCAACAGCGTAGTAAGAAAGCGAGTAGGTATGAAAATTAGGTGTAAAGATGAGAAAGGGTATGCTCCGTTGGTTCGGACATATAGAAAGAATGTCAGAAGAAAGAATGACAAAACAGATATACAATGCGAAAGTGGAAGGATGTAGGTACCGGAGAAGACCTAAACTATCTTACCATGACCAAATAGACCGATTCTTATCTGAAGGACAAGTCAAGAGTCTCCTTAACCGGCGAGCGTGTATGAGACGAACTATGAGAGTGGAAGAAGCCAGAGAGGTATGTAAAGAAAGAACCTCTTGGAACTCTGTACTTTCTGCCTACCCCGCAAGGGATCTAGCGTAATGATATAGACCAAGCCGTCCGTCAGAAATAATTGTGTAGTCTGTATGCCACTGAAGTACCAAGAACCTATCATTTCGCAGCATCATCGTAACACGCCGCGGTACGTTTTTAATTGGACATAGCGAGGGCCGGGTTCCAGATATAAATAACCACGCCCAAGATTTCTTTAAGAAGGGACTTGACAAGTTCAGCTGTTTGAAATTATGTTAAGTGCCACAGAGACGCTGCAGATTCACGGAGAAATGGAAATAGAAATTTCCTGAATTAAATAAATTATTATTAAAGAAGGCTTTCGTTATATTAGGTATATGTTATGGAAATGTCGTTTTAAATATTACCAAGTTCAGACTCAAAATACTGTGAAAATTTGACAAAGAACTGAAATAAATTACACGTGACAGCACAATTACATGCTAATGTCAGTTTTCATGATAATTCCTCTGCTAATGTAACTTGCTTTTATTGCACAATAATTTGATTGTATACAGGTTACGGGTTATCTTTCTAATTGTAACAAACCAACATTCTATTTATCTCTCTCTATCTATCTATATCATCACGCCAGATCCCTTACGGGGTAGGCAGAGAGTACAGAGTTCCAACAGGCTCTTTCCTTATATACCTCTCTGGCTTCCTCTACTCTCATAGTTCGTCTCATACACGCTCGCCGGTTACGGAGACTCCTGACTTGTCCTTCAGATAAGACCCGGTCTATTTGGTCATGGTAAGATAGTCTAGGTCTTCCCCGGTACCTACATCCTTCCACTTTCGCATTGTATATCAGTTTTGTCATTCTTTCTTCGGACATTCTTTCTATATGCCCGAACCAACGGAGCATACCTTTTCTCATCTTTACACCGATACTCTCTTTCATACCTATTTGCTTTCTTACTACGCTGTTGCGCATTATATTTAAATTACGTATAAGATGGGAAAATATAATGAACTAGTTTCTGCCCGCGACTTCTTCCGCGTTGACTTTAGACAGGAACCTTAGGGTGTTCCGGGATAAAAAGTATTATATATATTAATCCAGATAATAAACTAACTGTGTGCCAAATTTCATTCAAATTCATTAAGACGTTTTTGCGTGATTAAGTAACGAACATCCGAATATGTTATCTTTCACAATTTTCACTATTTAAAATATTAGTAGATTTCGCCTAGACATAACCGTGTTTCAAAGATTAGATTACAAACTTGATTCTCCCTTTAAATTCATAATCTCTATTACTACGATAGCATACTAGCAATGATAGCCTAGTGGTTATATCGTTGATTTGCAAAATATCGGGTTTAACAGATGTACAATGTGAAAGTGGAAGGATGCAGGTACCGGGGAAGACCTAGACTATCTTACCACGACCAAATAAACCGAGTCTTATCTGATGGAAAAGTCAAGAGTCTCCGTAACCGGCGAGCGTGTATGAGACGAACTATGAGAGTCGAGGAAGCCAGAGAGGTATGTAAGGAAAGAACCTGTTGGAACTCTGTACTCTCTGCCTACCCCGCAAGGGATCTGGCGTGAGATTATAGATAGATAGATAGATCGGGTTTAAACCCGTACCTTTGTCTTTTCGAAAGCATGTGCATAAAATTATCTATCACTTGCTTTAACGGTGAAGGAAAACATCGTGAGGAAACCTGCATGCCTAAGAGCCAGCGTGGTGGACTATGGCCTAGAACCCTCTCAGTCTGAGAAAAGGCACGTGCCCAACGGTGGGACAGTTTCTTAACAGAGCTAATATTATTATTACAACGATTTCGTATTTGGGTAAAATTTTACTTCACAGATACGTTATAACATTAATTCCGCTCCCCATAAAGTAACCAGACAACGCTTTAGCTGACAGAGATTTATTATATCACCGTAGGGCGACTCACCCCTGGCAAAACGGCGACTTTTACAGGAAATTGAATAAAATATTTTCCCTAGCACCTTGAAATCATTTGCCGAATCAACTTTTTTAAAAACAAAGTGCTTAAAATTGTATAAAGGTGAGATTTTTTTTATTACTTTCTCTGAGAATGATCGTTTTATAACGCCTGAAGTTTTAAGATGGTCTTTCTGTACCTTTTTTTGTTACCCTTCATTTCACGACACCGTACTCCTAAGGGTTTTATTTTATGTTAGACTAGCTGTTACCCGCGACTTCGTGCGCATGGAATTTTTAACAATTATTTTTATCTAAAATAAAAGCTATCTGCCAGTGAAAGTCCCGTCAAAATTAGTCCAGTCATTTCGGAGATAAGCCGAAACAGACAGACCGACATAATTTTATAAATTGTTTCTTGTTATAAGTACCGTATATACTTTCATATGCATTTAGTAAAAAGCTGCTATTTTGATATTACAAACAGACACTTCAATTTAATTTATTTGTATAGAATGAATGTATGTGTGCGTACGCTTAACAATTATAAATGTCAACTTAAGTCTTCCTTTTGATTCGGAAATAGCATCGCTATGAATATAGCGATGCCACTATGTTGTTATAAAAAAACGACAATTTTATTAGCTAGCGGCGCTCGTAGCACTGTGCGACCACGGTGTTCTTACCGATTACCAAGGTTAAGCAGCGTTCGAATCGGTTAGCCCGAGATGGGTGACCGTTTGTGGCATTTTCATATTCGAGCGTCTTCGTGCTTCGGAAGGCACGTTAAGCCGTTGGTCCCGGCTATCACTTACTATGGTAGTCGTTAAGCCGAGTTGGAAGCCTTAAAGGCGGCTTGATAAATTCCAACAGCAGGTGGCCATAAACCTGCCTCCACCAATCCGCACTGGGTCCGCGTGGTGGAGTATGACCTAATCTCTCTCACCTCGATTTGTAAGAGAAGGCCTTTGTACAGTAGTGGGCAGTATAGGCTGATATTATTATTATTTATTATATTTACTAGACACTTATTTAATTATTGCTCTATAATTATCACGATTAAACTAAACTGGTAACACGGCACCTTTGTCGCTCAAACGCGAGACTTGCTGTAGGTCTTGGTTGAATTCAGACCCTTTTGGTAGGTAGGATTCACTGATGAGCCCACCGACAGGCCGAAACCAGGTGCGTAGTTGGACAGCGATCAGACTAATTACCAAATTACAATTTATTGTTGAAAACCCGTGGTTTGTGAAGGAATATATTGCTGATTGTGATTAACTACAATTCAGCAATTTAACTGTGGAAGTTGGGGTTGTAACACTGCAAAAACTAAAGTGTTTGGACAGGTTCAATAAACACAATTTGTTTAGGCTTGTTACTCAATCCCGCCACATCAAGAACCTAGGCCATTCCCCGACATATTGGATCAAAACTCAGTCTTTAACTTCGTCTTTCTTCGTTCTTTGGAGATAAATGTGAATCCTGGTGAATAGGATATAAGTATAATTTAAGTAATGGGAATATATATAATCATCACGCGAGATCTATGGCGTTTATTTTCAACAGCTTCATTCCTTATAGGCTTCTTTGTCTGGATTATAAGACAAGCTGAATACCAACACAAAAAGAAAAACATCCATAACTTTATGTACAAAACAAAAGGATTTAACCGACAGTTACACGAGGTTAATAGCAAGGAAACAAACCTCACAGACCTGCGTTTATGAAAGAGATTTTCCCAGACATATATTGAAAGAAAATCTTATAACATTTGCCCCACTAGCCATTCAATATCGGAATTCAATTGGGGCAATTGATTTCCAAAACGATTTTTATCGCGATGCTGAAGACAAATCGCCTTCCCCTTTATTTGTTGGATAAAGTTTACGCGGTATAAATCACCTCATAAATACATTATAGATAGTGCTACTAGTTGTTGTCCAGTTTGTGTTGTCAGTGATAACCTCGTTTATGGGCTTTAGACCAAGGTTTAAGATGAAAAGGGCGATAGAGAACGTTATACTCGAAGTTTCCCTGTAAAATCTAATCAGAAACGAGGAGATCCGCAGGTAGACTAAAGTCACCGAGAAAGCGTTCAGAATTCCCAAACTTAATAGTGACCGGGATGCATAGCTCTTAGAACTGATCGATCAGTCATTGGGGCAGAAAAGATCATGAGTAGCGACCACATACCGGCAGCCCCGACAAGATGGACTGATGACGTCGTGAAGGTCTCGAGTAATTGCGGGGTGTACAAAGGTGTCGTCGTAGCGATCGTTGAGTGATACCTGTGTATGTCCTGCAGTGACAGTATTTCTTGTTTAATTTACGCGCTTTGATCGCGTGGTCCGACTTCTTAGTCCAACCGATTGGACCTCGTAAGCTTTTTTCCTATTGGCCCGTTTGAGCGGACCACGTGACTTATTTTTCTTATTCTATTTTCTTTTTATTTTTACTTTTGAAGTCTTCAAAGACTGAAAGCGATGAATGAAGGTGTACAAATGGGTGACTTAGTGGTAAACCATCTACTTTATGCAGATGACGCGGTTTTAATAGCGCCAACAGCCACTGATCTGCAAACACTAGTCACAGTTATGAAAGACGACTGCATGATCAATGGCTTACATTTGAATGTGAAGAAAACCAAGATTATGGTTTTTGAGAGGGAAGAAACCAGAACGAATGTAAGGATTGTGGTTGGTAACGATGTGCTGGAGCAAGTGAATGAGTTTGTATATCTTGGATGCGCCTTCAGTAAGGATGGGAAATACACCGCTGACATAGAGAGAAGAGTGAGTGCAGGGAACAGAGTGAATGGTGCGATGGGAAAGCTACTCGGGAGCCGGCACTTAAGCCATAAGGCGCAGCTGGCCATACATAACGGAGTTCTTGTCCCAACGCTGTTATATGGTAGCGAGAGCTGGGTATGTAAGAAGGAGAATGAAAGTAGGATAAATGCTGTAGAAATGCGAGCTCTGCGGAAGATGTGCGGAGTGAAGCTGACCGACCGCATTAGCAACAGCGTAGTAAGACAGCGAGTAGGTATGAAAGATAGTATCGGTGTAAAGATGAGAAAGGGCATGCTCCGTTGGCTCGGGCATATAAAAAGAATGCCAGAGGAAAGAATGACAAAACAGATATACAATGTGAAAGTGGAAGGATGCAGGTACCGGGGAAGACCTAGACTATCTTACGACGACCAAATAAACCGAGTCTTATCTGATGGAAAAGTCAAGAGTCTCCGTAACCGGCGAGCGTGTATGAGACGCACTATGAGAGTCGAGGAAGCCAGAGAGGTATGTAAGGAAAGAACCTGTTGGAACTCTGTACTCTCTGCCTACCCCGCAAGGGATCTGGCGTGAGGTTATAGATAGATAGATAGATAGATTTTTAGTTTTTCCTTTAATTTTTATTTTTTTCTTTTAAAGTCGAAGCCCCACACTAGTATTTATTCCTGTATGGTGGGTGCGTTTACAAACATGAAAATTCAAATGCACAAATACCCAGACCGAAACAAATAATTGTGGGTCACACAAAGATTTGTCCCGTGCAGGAATCGAACCCGCTATTTGACACAGTGGGCGAAGCGGCTTAAGCTCTTAACCACTGCGCTAAATCGTCCGTCAAATATTTGTCTGATTAAAGCTCAATAACCACGTAGTCTTACTGCTTAGTTCAACTGTTAGGACCAAAGTACGGTCCATTAAAACTCGGACCAATAAGAAAAAGTCCACGTGATCCGGTTGGTCAGACTAAGCAGTCGAACCAAAAGGTCACAAGGAATTTGTATTTTGTTGTAGTTTCCTGACTGTTTTTTGTATAGGTCATAGAAAATACTGTATTTCGAGGTTATATTATGATTTTTACCACATAAAATTTATAGTACATGAATACTTGGATATTACAGGCCCATGATCGATTTGTGTGGAGACGTAAAAGGGAGGCCTTGCCCAGCAGTAGGTTACAGGCTATTAAAAAAATGTATATATGTTTTCATTACAAAATTTCTGATCACATGAACATAATTATATATCATGATACACTTATATTGCCGCGAAACGATGAGAAATATGTCAATGTTTCAAAAACGAAACGAAAATGGCCGATGCGGACCACTGACCTGCATGGCCCATATTTTTGTTTATAGAAAATTATTTTTAATAGTATAATCCTACAAGGATCTTTTGCGTCCATACATGACATAGACAGGAGAGCGTTAGTACGAAATTAGGGTTAACATTTCGTAAAATTTTACTTTATTTCAACAGGACCCACCGCACGGTTACTAATTCAAAAAAGAGCTTGTGTAAATTTCATAGCAAACGACAACTCTGCGACTGTCATTATAGTGACATTTCACATAACGACAGCGTTATTTCCGACTGCCGCGTTGGTCTGTTGGCAAAGCGCATCGCTTTGCGATCACGAGGTCCTGGGTTCAAATCCTAGGTCGGACAAATGTAGTTTTTCTAACGAAAAATTCCCAGTATGAGTCCGGCGTCTGGAATTGTGCCCGGTATATGGCAATAGGCTCACTCCCTATTACATGGGACCTAACAATGTCGGCGAAACGTGGGTGTACTCAGTACACCTCTGCCAGCCCCTCTGGGGAATATAGGCGTGACGGTGTTAGTAGCGATTTAAGCCGCGTGCCAAAAGAACCTTGTAGGTCTGACCTGTAGTTATGATGAAGTAACCAACAAATTAACACCAGCCCGTTACTTACATACACCCACGTTATCACTTAACACGTCGCGCCCGAGATATTTTTGCGCACGCATGTGCATACGACATTCAAGGGGTTAAAGACGGCCCAATGAAAATGAAATCAATTGTCAAAAAAAGTGAGCGGGTTTCGATTATTCGGATGATTCGGAATAACGGCGTTTTCACATATTTTGTATTGAAAATCTGTCAAATTTCTACTGACAGTAAGCAAATCTATCCTTGAGAAGAATATCGAAACCGGCCATAAGCAGTCAAACCACGCGGGCACACCGAATTTGTCTTATGTTTTGGTATAAAAGACCCTGACCAAAAAACGATACCATCGTCATTCAATATAGATATAATATCGCCGGTAGAATATCGCGGCATGCCAGTATTAATGATGTCATCCGTCGTGCCTTTGCCACCGCCAATGTGCCGGCCGTTTTGGAACCAAACGGCCTTATGCGGGACGATGGTAAGAGACCCGATGGAATGACAATTATCCCTGGAAGATGGGACGGCCTCTGGTATGGGACGTGACATGTGTCGATACTTTAACGCCGTCCTATCTTCCAGAGCAGATCATCTTCAGCTCAGCTTCATCTTCATCAGATCAGCTTCCACAGTCATTAAAGCTGGTAGCGCCGCGGATTTTGCCGAGTGCCGCAAACGGCGCAAATACAGCAACCTGGATAAAGGATGCTTATTTGAGCCGTTTGGTGTGGAGACTTTGGGTCCATGGGGTTCAAGTGCCCATCACATCTTTGGGGAACTGTCTAAAAGACTGGTCGACACTACACGTGACCAGAGGACTGGCACGTGTCTCGCGCAAATGATGAGCATTGCTATCCAGCGCGGGAACGCTGCCAGCCTTCTGGGCTCCCTGCCGAACGCCAGCGATTTGGCACAGTGGTAAATAGTCTATTATATTTTTCTACTTTTTTTTTATTAATTTAAAATATGTGATAGTTTAATTTTGTACGTTAAATGCATTTGTAGAAATTCTTAATCACATTAATTTAAACTTACATTGTATAAGACAAGTAGCACAATTATAAATGTAAATTAAAACGACTTGAAAGTCCGAAGTTTAATATAAATATTTCACTTTATTTCGATTCCAGTTCTATATTCTACGAGTTACGGAACTACTAATGCTACAAAATGAATGTCACTAGAACATTTTATCGACCATTTCCGGTCGTAAATAATTTAACTAATATCCAAATTGTACTGTATTAGCGGATGGAAACTTCCTGTTTGAAAATATTTGGATAATATTTTAGTGTGTTTATGATCAGCTCATGCTGATTAATATAAGAGGCTATGAAAATGTTCGGCTAAAAGCTCTGCCCGTGATTTAGAGTAATAACTGGCACGCTTATGTTCCCTTAGTGAGGGTGGCAGAGATGTACTGTGTACTCTCAATTTTTGCGTCGTAAGGTCTCTATGTATGTAAAAGAGATGAGCCTATGTCACGATTTCCGGTTACAAATAATTTATTTGAATTTTAAGAGTATTTTATCTAACTTTGAATTGTTAAAGAAAATAAATAGTACTTTATTTGATTTGTTGCTTAACGTTAACCCTGATTTTAAACTGTTTCAGATTTAACTCAAATACGAATATAATTTGATGAGACCGGACATTTTGAAGTTAGTTGGATTCGAGCGCTCGAACGGAGCAGACGTGTCGAGGATTTATTAAAAAGTGTATCGTGTACCCACACGGAATTAATGTTCGAAAATAAAGGTATTTTGATAACAATATATTACAAGTGTTTTATTGGTGGCTTCATACCTATTGGCATAATACGGAGCTCATTTATTAAGAGCATAAGTGCATCGAGTAATCGTGTCATGGTACTTTATACACCTCACCCATTACTCATAAATATTTCCTTTCTCAATACAAATCATAATTATATTAATACGTGAAACAAAAACTTTGTACCCCGTTTTACGAAAATTGCGCGGACGGAGGAGTATGAAACTTCCCACACTTTTAGTTTATATAGAGAAGAAGTGTGTGAAGAATCAATAAAAAAAACATTACACACACTACCATGTATTTGACACAATACATTTTTCACACTTCAAATTGAGAATAGATTAATATTTTTGGTCAAACATAACCGGCAAAGAGAGATGAAAGAGTTTTTACAAAAACATCGTTTACAGAGAAGTTTTGTATCATTAATTAAATTATCGAAATATGTATGTCAAGTTCAATGGACAGCATTTTCTGTATCCAATGGTTCTTTTTTTCAATAAAAAAAAATTAAAAAAAGTTATTCCTCAATCATTTTTTTTTTTATTTAAATTTCATATAATTTGTTTGAAAAAAATAGGCAAATTGACAGTGTAAGCCTTGGCGAAATGTGTGATTATAGAAGTATAGTCTTTGACAATTTATACAATTACAATTATTAATGTTCAAACTTATAATTTAAATTAATTATGGTCGAATTTCGACCAATGGGCGACCACTAGTACAAATAAACTTATCACTAGTTAAGACAACTATTTTCGGCACTTATTTCCTTAATTATTTGCAAGCCTAATATTACAATGGATTTGTATATTGCTTAGTTATTGACTGCCTCGTTGGTCTAGTGGCAAAGCACATCGCTTTGCGATCACGAGGTCCTGGGTTCACATCCTAGGTCGGACAAATGTGGTTTTCTCTAACGAAAAATTCCCAGTACGAGTCCGGAGTCTGGAATTGTGCCCGGTATATGGCAATAGGCTCGCCCCCCATTACATGGGACCTAACATCGTCAGCGAAACGTGGGTGTACTCAGTACACCTCCGCCACCCCGCCTTACGATTCTCACTCGCTCAACGCAACAATTAAATAAAGTTATACCACATGCCTTTGTTCCCCTCCAGCACATGCTGAGCCAATTGCGTTTCGGCACAGCTCACACCGTGGTAAATGTTGCAATTAGCAGCTTATTGTAGCTTATTTTTTCTATCTCCGAATTTATTTTGTAACTATTAAAATATTTTCTGATATTCAAATGTGCGCTGTGTTGAATAAATATTTTTACTGCTACTGATAATTTTTCCACAAACGAACCTATATAATTATACATTTTATTCAACCTAAGATTAGAAGTCAGGGTCGGAGATATTTAACCATAAAGAGCTATCATGTCTGAACTACCATGAAAAGCTATCTATTCGACAAAATGACGAGTACATTCGTCATATCTCAAAATATAGTATAGTTACCAGTTGGACACATGCCGCTCGAAAGAGCATGACGAGCATGCATGGCGAGCATTGAGTTGACATGGGGCATCACATTGAAATAATAATAATAATAATATCAGCCTATACTGCCCACTGGTGAGAGAGATTAGGTCGTACTCCACCACGCGGACCAAGTGCGGATTGGTGGAGGCAGGTTTGTGGCCACCTGCTGTTGGAACTTATCAAGCCGCCTTTAAGGCTTCCAACTCGGCTTAACGACTACCACATTAAGTGGTAACACATTGAAAGGTTGAGTCAAAATAAAATTGCGAGTTCGTGCAAAGACGAACAAGCTTCCTACGGTTAACATATAAATTATCTTTCATCATCAGCCGAAAGACGTCCACTGCAGGACAAAGGCCTCCCCCAAAGATCGCCACAACGACCGGCTTTGTGCTGTACGCATCCAGCTTCTACCTGCGACCTTCACCAGGTCATCCCTCCACCTTGTGGGGGGCCTGCCCACTCCATGTCTTCCGGTACGAGGGCGCCATTCGAGAACCTTTCTGCTCCAACGGCCTTCAGTTCTACGAACGATATGCCCCGCCCACTGCCACTTAAGTTTGGAAATTCTGAGAGCTATATCGGTGACTTTGGTTTTCCTGCGGATCTCCTCATTTCTGATTCGATCTCGCAGAGAAACTCCGAGCATAGCTCTTTCCATTGCCCTACGGGTGACTTTGAGCCTTCTTATGAGGTCCATCGTGAGTGACCATGTCTCGGTGCCGTAAGTCATTACTGGCAACACACACTGGTCAAAGACTTTTATCTTGAGACACTGCGGTATTTGGGACGAGAAGATATAACGTAGCTTAATTAATTATCTTTCGTTTTTTTTAACAAATGAACTAACAAACTTAAGTAGCAAATGTGCAAATATTCCCAACTCGAGGGCTACAACATTTAATTAAAAGCGCATGAAACCGTCAATTCGATTCAGTAATCACCCGTCCATCTTGGCCCTTATTCGCTACGACCAAACGCGGGACGATACGAGATATTCGTGAAATTATCGTGTTATGTTATATACCACTGGAGTAACTTAAAAAAAGTCGGTAATGCACTAGAAATTATTAACGTGTCGTGGGTGCCTTTACAAATATGAATATCACATACACAAACAACCAAACGAATGTCTGTGAGTCACACCAAGATTTTCTTCATTCCGATCTCGGTCCCGAACCTATTCGCGCCTTTATTAAAAAGGCGACAATCCGATATTTCGCAAACGCGTCCGATCATTGAAATCCGCTAATCGTAGCCGCCGCCGACTACGAACCTAACTCACCTCCTACAAGCCGCTACCGCCGTCCGCGGCATGTTCTTACTGACCCTCCCGATGCCTTTACATTCCTTCTTTCAGATACAGATACCGCACACTGGATCAGACACCGACCTCGCCAGCGAGGTCGAAGAATCCCTTGCCCGCCGGCCGACGCAGAGCACCACGGCGAGACACCTAGAATACGCCCTCCCCCATAGCGACTGCCCGAGCCGAGGCCGTTCCTCCTTGATGCGCCCTTGAGCTAGTTGCCCTCTTGCCCTTCTGGCTCGAGCGTAGTGGTTGCACGGTCGCCCTCTTGTCCAGTGAAGCTGTAAAGGCCCCGCGGTCAACAGTGTAGATCATTCCCACACACACACACATAAACACAAAGATTTGTCCAATACGAACTTGTCACTACTGATTCCAGTGGGTAGAGTGGCTTAAGCACTTAACCACTGGACCCAACCATCTATCAAATGTCATTAAACGATCAAACCACAAAGATATCGTAACGCGTCGTGTTATGTGTTCAATCGGTCATAGCTAATAGGGCCCTTAATCTAAGTTTTACAAGCTGAGCCCATTCAAGTTGAATGATAGCCTTTTTAATAGGGGTGATCGCGTGTAGAGGAAATGCAGCGGCAGACGGACAAAGAATTACTTTTAGACACGCGATCTGTAATGGAAATTTCAAGTAACGTTAAATAAGTAGGAAGTACTTTAGCTTATGTTTACGTCGTGGTCCTAACACAATGAGTTTGTTCATTAAAATATTTTTGTAACACTACTTAAAAATATCTGGCCGCGTGGTTATTATCTGTTGCAAATAGTACACAAGCCGTCTGCTAGTTAGCGCGTTGACCGCGCGCTGACGGAACGCCAGAGTCAATTTTTTCAAAGATTTCAATAAGGTAGATGGACAGCGAATGGAGGACGATGCGAAGCGGAGGTCTTGATGCTGGAATGGGTTTTGATCTAGCGGGTCGTCAACGCGCTATTTGTCACAAAAATATCCACGCTGACATATCTTTTAAAATGGTCTTGCATACTAAAATTTTTTGAAGGATTGTAAAATGGATTGCATTATTTCTTTCTTTTCTTAAAAGGTAGGATGCAGGTACCTATCGGGAAAGATTTACATTATCTGACCATGAACAAATAGACCTTGTCTTATGTAAAGAGCAAATCTAAATTCTTCTGTGAGCATTTACGAGACGAACTATGAGAGTGGTGGAAGCCAGGGAGCCTAGTAAGGAAAGACCCTGTTGGAACTCTATACTCTCTGCCTAATCCGCAAGGCATATGGGCGTGATGATATAGGTAGAGAGATAAAGTCCTGTCTGTCCGTATGTGTCTTTCCTAATACTTCCGACTTCGAACTATTATAAATCTCTTCGATCTTTATAGGTCAGTTTATGAGGCTCTTAGTGGATATCGTATCAAGTTGTTTTTCATTGTCCGTTTTATGTTCTCCTTAAATGACTTGGAAGTAGCGGGTTAGGGATATTATGTGGCAAGGTGTACATCAATCTTAATCATATTTTTACACAAATCGCAGGAACTGTACAAAAATATAATTTTTGAAGAGTAGGATAGAATTTCAAATATCTACATTATTTGATTAAGTTATGTAAGTTTGGGTCCATTTCTTTCTTTAAGTGTAAGTATAACATATAATTATTTGTATAAACGGATATACAATGCGACAGTGGAAGGATATAGATACCGGGGAGGACCTAGACTATCCTACTATGACCAAGATCAAGAGTCTCCGTAACCGTTGAAACCTTGACGCTCATATTTCAAAAGCAAATATATTAAAACTAGGCAGTAGTCAAGCAAGTAAAGTGTTGCAACTTAGATTGTGACACCGATATCTCAAAGGAGTCATTTAGCTCACGGACGGACGATTTAGCGCAGTGGTTAAGAGCTTCGAGAGAGTTCGATTCCCGCACGGGACAAATCTTTGTGTGACCCGCAATTATTTGTTTCGGTCTGGGTATTTATGTATGTAATTTTTCATGTTTGTAAATGTACCTATGACACAGGAATCAAACCTAGTGTGGGGCAACGTTTAAAAAATTTGGCGAAAATATGGACCCCGGGTCCGACATTTTTCTTTGTACTTTAAACGCACGCTTGCACTGCTTGTAACAAATGACTAAGTAACGAGGTGAATAATATTAAAAATGTACTGTATGAATATAACAATAGCAATGTTTATTGTATGGTATATTTTACGACTTAAAATTGAAAGTCAATTTTAATCTTGGCTTCATGTTTTAACATTTAAATTAATACTTAAAAATTAAACAGTCATCTGTGAAGTCAGCTTACTGCTTAAATAAGTAAATCACAGTTCAAACTACTTAATGACTGAGCAAAATTGTAACCTTTTCTGTAACTTTTATTTTTAACTGTATACTGAATTTGATATTAATAAAATCAAGTCGAACACATGCAATTTTGTTTTATGCTTCTCTTAACGGATACCGTTATAAGTTAGTAAATGTCATTCTATTTATTTAAACTGGTTTCTGGTAATGCGCAAACTAAACTCACCATTACTCCTCTGCGGGTCGATTTGCGCATGTAGTATGGAGAAGCCGGGCGCTATGATGGCAGGTAGCGTGCGCGAGCGCAGCAGCGGCGGGGGCATACGCCGCCCGCCCCCGCCCAGAGCCTCCGCCGCCGCCGCCGCGGCCGCTGCCGCACTGTCACAAATAAAAACATCAAAATCAATCTCTCAATCAATATCATCACGCCAGTCTCCATAACCGGCGAACGTGTATGAGACGAACTATAACAGTTGAGAAAGCCACAGAGGTCTGTAAGGAAAGAACCTGATGGAACTCTGTACACTCTGCCAACTATACCGCCCCCATAGCCACTGCCCAAGCCGAGGCCGTTCCTCATTGTGGCGTCCTTAAGCTAGTTGCCCCCTTGCCCTTCGGGCTTAAGCGTATTAGTGGCACGGTCGCCCTCTTCTCTGGTGACGCTGTAAAGGCCCCGCGGCCAACAGCGTAGATCATTCACACACACACACACACACAAAAAGGCCATACACAAGTTTTGTGGATGGATTATGCGTCACTAGACCAACGAGGCAGCGAAAATCAAGAATGTATTTGGTATGATGATATTGGCAGAATACACGGCTAATTTTCACGTTTTGTAGCTTGTTGTGGCAAGTTCACTTAATTATTTGATCAATTTATAAACGAAAAACAATTGGCAAAAAATAAAAAGTTATAGAACAAAAGTTGTTTAGACTGACGTATAAATGCTTCAACTTTCAGCATGATATCCTTTTTCCGAATCAACCTTTATTTTATCGATCTTTATTATCACGCCAGATCCCTTGCCGGGTAGGCATAGAGTACATATTTTCAACAGTTACTTTCCTTACACACCTCTCTGGCATCCACCGCTCTCATAGTTTATCTCATACACGCTCGCCGATTGCGGAGACCCTTAACTTGCCCTTCAGATGAGACAGTCTATTTGGTCATGGTAAGATAGTCTAGGTCGATCGTCCTCTATTATCGAGTTAAAAGCAAAAAAAGTAATCAGACAATATAAAACTTTTATAATCTTAAACCAAAATGCTAAGCCCTTTAAAAGATTTAACTTTATTTGTGAAAGATTTAATGAAGCCTTTAGGCAAGAACTTATAAAACTATTATAAATTGTCAAAGTCATGCTTAAAATGTGATTTCGGCAAATTGTATGCCAGATTGTGAGTAATTTTTTTGTAAAATTAATGTGGGTGTCCAAAGATAGTCGTTTATTACGGTAATAATATCCTTCATTTGTTGGACTTACTTTTTAAATTAATACTGCGTGTTTTTACGTGTGAGTTCACAGACATATTGTGTACATAAGTATGGGAGTGTGTACACGTATAAGGTGCTACGCTATATTATTTTTGTGGAAACTCACTGACAGTACGAATCTGGAGTGTTTGTGTGGTGCTACCCAAACGATGTATCACCTTGTATCGTGTCCTGCGTGCCCTAACTCCTGCACGCAGGAAGATTTGATGTCTGCTTCCGAAAATGCAGTTAGTGTGGCCGCTTTCTGGGCCGCATCTATATTATTTGTATCACGTTTGCCGTCGAAACGTTAAGAAGAAGATTGTAGTACACTACGTAGTTCTCAGTGCACTACGTGGCATCGCTTTAAATAAGCACAAAAATGAGGCACTCGTAGCGCTGTGCGACCGCGGTGTTCTTACCTATAACCAAGGTTAAGCAGCGTTCGACTCGGTCAGACTGAGATGGGTGACCGTTTGTGGCATTTTCATATTCGAGCGTCTCCGTGCTTCGCAAGGCACGTTAAGCGGTTGGTCCTGGCTACCACATAATGTGGTAGTCGTTAAGCCGAGTTGGAAGCCTCAAAGGGGGCTTGATAAGTTTCAACAGCAGGTGGCCACAAACCTTCCTCCATCAATCCGCACTGTTTCCGCGTGGTGGAGTATGATCTAATCCCTCTCACCTCGATTTGTGGAGAAGGCCTTTGTCCTGCAGTGGGCAGTATAGGCTGATATTATATTATTTATTTATTTCGATAGGTACAGTAACAGACATGCAGACAAGTGTATAATAAATGGTTTGAATTCCATGCAATATATAATATCTGCTGCCCTAACTGACTGTACACAATTTATATATACTATATAAACAAAAACATGCTACTTAAAAGGTATAGGAATACAAAATAAAATAATGCAAACTAATATAAAAATAGGAACCTTCTACAAATATTAAACGACATCAATTTACTAACTTACACAATATGAAGAGAAAAACAAAATAACAAAGAACATATGGTAATATTTACATCTAGTGTTTTATGAAGAAGATGGCTGAAGTGTTTCAGTAATTTTTAGTTTAAAACTGTATACTTGTATTGAAAAATGTCGCAGTCAATAGCGATGTTGTTACAATATCGAAACATTCGATGAAGGGGATTATTTTGCGAAAAGTTATTATTGGAGGGTGGTATACTGAGTAAATTCAGGCTACTACACTGAGAATGGGTCGGAATTATCAACTGTATTTTGTCAGTCAAAGCTATGCACGAGTTACCATTCGCAATTTTATTTAACAAACATAAATCTATGACCATACGTCGATGTTGGAGGCTATTTAGATTGAACCTGTTTAATCTATCGCCATATTCCTGCAATTGCCTTCTCAGTCCGAATTTGGTACAAATCATTCGTAAAAAGCGCGATTGAGCATATTTGATACGGTCAATGTGTATGTTATATACCGGTGACGAGATAGTTGAGCAGTATTCCAGATTGCTATGAACAAGTGATGTAAAAAGTGTAATCAAGGATTCAGGTTTCTTAAACGGCTTCGCAGTACGTATAATAAAGCCAAACATTTTATGCGATTTTTTAATTATGTGATCATAGTGCCAGCGAAATGACATCGAGCTATCAAATAGGACACCTAAATCGCAAATAACGTTCACTATAGAAAGAATTGTACCAATTTTGTAATTAAATGTAATGATATTTTTATTCTTAGTGAAAGTTATAACTTGACATTTACTAGCATTTAAGGTCATGTGGTTTCGAGTACACCATTGCATAACTCGATGGACATCATCCTGAAGTATTTCGCAATCACTCCGTGAATATATCCTTCTGTAAATCTTAATGTCATCCGCGTAAGCTAGACACTCGCTTTGAATAATACCTAAGAGATCGTTTATGAGTAATAGAAATAATAAAGGACCTGAGTTAGATCCCTGTGTACACGCGACGATGGCGAGAATGGTATTTATTCATATCCTAACATAACTTTGTAAACGCACGCTATGCGTATGCTGCACGTTTTGTCTGTGAATAACTGGAACGCACCCGCTAACTTTGAACCGGGCGATGACACCTCACGGGATTATAGTTCTCATGGGCTGCACTTAGTCCTGCAAATTGGATGCACTCACGTGGGTTGTCACTATGATTTTCACTTATTTGTTTTTTTAACTGTCCTTATATTTATATTCCACACACACAATTAACTTTGTTGCAGCCTACAAGATAATTGTTCACTGGAAAACCCTGAGGTACAAACTTGGTACAATTTTTGAGCCCTATGTATATGTAAAAATATGGATATGTGCATCTTAATGTAATATAATAATAACCCTGTTAAGAAACTGTGCCATCGTTGGGCACGGGCCTCCTCCCCAACTTAGAGGGTTTAGGCCATAGTCCATCGCGCTGGCCCAGTGCGGGTTGGTGAACTTCACACACCTTCAAGAAACTCTTAGGCATACAGGTCTCCTCACGATGTTTTCCTTTACCGTTAAAGGAAGTGATAGTTATTTTTTAACACGCACACACGCACATGCTTTCGATAAGTAAGAGTGCATGCCTGGGTTTGAACCAGAGACCTTTGACTTTGCAGTCCAATAGTCTAACCACTGAACTATTACTGCATTTAAACGGATCTGGATGTAAACGCCATTTTAAATCAAAACCTGAGACACATTCCTATAATAAAGACATTCAACATCTCTCATCGTATTATCCCTACCATTTCATTTTTCAGTTTCACAAATCTTAAGAATACCCGAGTTAAAACCCAGCAAAGCTTCTGACACGGAATGAGCACCATTTAACCGCAGCTAAACAAATGAGGTGTTTATTTCGAAGCCAAGTACGTAACGTTTGCGAGATAAAGCTAGGGCATTACCGAGAAATAGTCTTTTCATAAATAATGATGAAGCTGGAACGGTTACGGCATCCTTCTCTAGATGCTTCATAATATGTATAATGCGTGCGAGTTATAGGATGCAAGCGATGGATACATAATCAACTAAAAGATACGAGGCATGCCTGGCGTTTCCATATTTCCCGGCAATTTTGAATTTGGAACTGTTCTATATTCGAATGTGTTTAAATGTTGAATCTTGTCAAAACAGTTGAAAGTATTAGGATTAATGCTATTGTTTCGTCACAGCGTCGATTGGAATCTGTCAGGTTACGTACGAAAATGAATCTTTCTAAGGAAAATGTTCGTGCAATAATTTTCAACAACTTTAGAAGAGGCCTGACACGGCTTCAGTGTTTTGAAGAGCTAACATCTGTATTCAGTGATGAAGCCCCATGTCTGCAGACTGTCGAACGCTGGTATTTAGAATTCCCGCGTGGACATACTAGTGTTAGTGACAAATCTCGCGAAGGACGCCCAAAATCCGCCTTCACTGAAGATAACATCATTGCTGTGAGTGACAACTAATTCTCGAAGATCGTCATGTGACGTATCGAGAGATAGAGGCTCTATTAGGCATCTCAGGGACAACCATTCGGAAGATCTTGCATGAAGCGCTTGGTGTGAGAAAGCTAGTTTGCCGTTGGATACCACATCTGCTTTCCGACGATCACAAGGCGGCCCGCGTCAGATGGTGTTAAAAAACTCTGCAAAGGTTCAACCGAGGAGAGTCAAATCACGTCTACAACATCATCAGTGGTGACGAATCTTGGATCTATGCCTACGATCCTGATTCCAAACAACAAACTAAAGTTGTTCAACAGCCAAAGCCGACTAAAGTTGTTCGTTCTCGAAGCACTTCAAAGAAGATGGTGGCCACGTTCGTTGGAAAAACCGGCCATGTTGCGACTATTGCACTTGAAAATAGTAGAACGGGCAACGCAGAGTGGTATACCACTGTTTGTTTACCACAAGTCATCGCCGAACTTCGAAAATCTAACTCAAAGCGACGCATCATCCTGCGCCACGACAACGCAAGCTCACACAGCGCTCGTCAAACGATTGAGTATTTGAAGCAGGAAAAAGTAGAAATTCTTGACCATCCTCCATACAGTCCTGACCTAAGCCCAAACGATTTCTTTACATTTCCTAAAATTAAGAAAAGTCTTCGTGGTCAAAGGTTCCAGTCCGGTGAAGAAGCAGTCGACGCTTTCAAGTCAGCCATTTTGAACACCCCCACTTTAGAGTGGAATAAATGTTATAATAACTGGTTTGAGCGAATAGAAAAGTGTATTAAGCTACGTGGTGAATACTTTGAAAAACAATAAAAAGTACTATAAGGTTCTAGTTGTGTTTTTTTCTTTAAACGACAAAACTTAAAAGGCATGCCTCGTAATGCGTGTAAAGCTATTAGCTTGTCATATTTTCTGTCGAAATTAAAAGGGGAAGGGACGCTGAAGTGGGAGTGGGCTGGCCACGTGGCACGCATGGACTCATAGAGGTGGGCAAACGCCGACACCAACTGGATACCCAGCGGTGGTCGCAGATGACGAGGTAGACCTAGGAAAAAGTGGCGCGACGATTTGGACACCTTTGCGGGTACTTTGTGGTCCGAAACGGCAATAGATCCACAGTTGTGGAGATATAAAGGGGAGGCCTTTGCTCAGGAATGGGTCGGTAAAACAGACTAATTAATTAAAAATTAGTAAGATCTTAGCTGGAAAATGATTTTATGATATGGGGCCCAAATGAAACAAAATATGTTTGTATGCTTGAACGAATACAAAATAAATTTACCAGATATTTATACTTAAGCCTATATGGGGTCTATCCTTTTTATCCCTTAATATAACCTTACCTTAATATCCCTTATAACCTTGTTTGTATTAGGCATGGTTGGATTCAATAAGTTTGAAACAAGAAGAAACTTAGGCCTTGCTGCTTATATTTTTAAATTATTAAGAGGAAAGATATCTAACTCGCGGGTGCTGAGGGAAATCAATATCTATGTCCCGAACAAATACATATAGCATAGACGAAGACCGCACTTGTTTAAGGTGCCGGCCGGCAAGACCCATTTGCAGGGGAAACCTTTAATGACCCGCGCCTAACGGGCACTTAATGAAGATGCTAAGAAAATTGATTTAATCTCTTGCTTTTTGAAATAATTCCAAAGAATTCCATTGTATACCATATTATACTGGATGAAATCTAATAACCACACTGCGGCATTGGATGTTTCTGTTATGATAGTGCTGATGTTGTTAAAATCAATAAATAAATAAAAATTAAAACAACTATTAAAATAATAATATCAGCCTATACTGCCCACTGCTGGGCAAAGGCTTTCTCTCACAAATCGAAGTGAGAGAGAGATTAGGTCATACTCCACCACGCGGACCCAGTGCGGATTGGTGGAGGCAGGTTTGTGGCCACCTGCTGTTGGAACTTATCAAGCCGCCTTTAAGGCTTCCAACTCGGCTTAACGACTACCACATTAAGTGGTAACCGGGACCAACAGCTTAACGTGCCTTCCGAAGCACGGAGACGCTCGAATATGAAAATGCCACAAACGGTTACCTATCTCAGGCCGACCGAGTCGAACGCTGTTTAACCTTGGTAATCGGTAAGAACACCGCGGTCACACAGCGCTACGAGCGCCTCAAACAACTATTAGCCCTAACTAAATATGCGCAGAAGCGTAGTGAACAACATTCAACATTCTCAATTTTCCAAACGGATAATAAGTACTCGTTACTTTACAAACGTTAGTGAACATTGCGAAAACCAAATATTAGCTACATGATGTTCATATGATCGAAAATAGAAGTCTATAAAAGATATGAAAAATTTAAATCACTGACAGTATCATTTAGAAAAGGCCAACTAAAATGCCCAACCAAGAAAATAGGAAATGTTTCTTTGGGGAGAAAATTCTCAATTTTTTAGAGAAAAAAGGGTTATAGAAGCATCGGTATATCATAACAAGACACATACTCCCGTTCAAAAGTTCACGTGAATAGTTATAGTTGTGAAATAAACATAAATTAGGGCATACAGTACCTTACTTGAATCTTAAAGTTGTTTTTGTTAAGCAATGGGCAAAAAGCAATAAAATTTTACGACCGAAGCTCATCGTTAGAACACATAATGAGTGGAGTCATTATTAACACTATATTAACATAATATTTTTTTTATTGCATTTTTTTTAAACAGTGTTGTAAACACAATATAGGTACTTTTATGGTATGGTACTTTTTTATTAAGGAAACGTAGCCCCACACTAGACTAGATGGATTCCTTACAAACATGAAAATTCACATACACAAATACCCAGACCGCAAGAAATAATTGTGGAGATTTACCCCGTACGGGAATCGAACCCGCGACTATTAGACGCAGTGGGCGGAGCAGCTTAAGCTCTTAACTACTGCGCGAAAAACGTGGTACAGCCATTTTTTTTAACCCATTAAAACTTTTCGCCGTCGCAAAAGTGATTCTAACAAACCCCAGTAAACCCGCTAGGTTTTTATTATTTGTCCCTTCTCGTTTGTGCTACAATAGTCTTCCATTGTTCTCTTTGGATCTCATTTTGTAGGAAAACTAAACTTACACAAATCGAAACACTTCAAAATGTGTGTAACAGTGTTGCGGATTGCATTCGATGTTATAAATGAACTAAATAATTGAAAAAAACCTCATTTAAACGCGAATAAAGAAAACAGAATAGAATATCATAAATCTGAACTAATACTTACTGAAAATAAGACACGCCATCCTTTTTAACCAACTTCTAAAAAGGAGGAGTTTCTCAATTCGACTATGTTTTTTTTTATATGTATGTTACGCAATCATTCCGCCAATTATGAATCGACCTTGAAAATTCTTTTTGAATTGGGTTCAGCATAGCTCCCAGGTGGTTCCATTTTTATTTTATCGGTATTGACCTTAGATTTAGAAGATACACCAGGGAACTCCTTTACGACAAACAATACGAATGCGTAGATTGAGATATTATGCGGATTACGTCAATCCTATAGGTACCCTGCCATAGAACTAATCAGAATATTAACCGACTTCAAAAAAGGAGGAGGTCGACAATTCGTCTGTGTTTTTTAATAACGTAAAGACGTTATTTATGAAGTGATTTTAATGATTCTTTTTGCGTCGGGTTTAGTATAGTTTCGAGGTGGTCCCATTTTAATGAAATCGGTATTGAACTTTGAAGATGGGGACAAAGGACAAGAACACCAGGGGACTCCTTAACGGCGAACAGCGCGAATGTATAGATTCCGTTATTATGGTTATTATATCAATCCTGTAGGTACCTTGTAGTACAACTCAGCAAAATAATATAATATAGGTACATAAATATTAGTAAATAATTTACTTGTCACTTAAAAAAAAAAACCTTTTAAAAAAAAAACCGACTTCTAAAAGCAAGACATAAATATTTGAAGTCGGTACCGGTTGGTGCAGTCGGTTACTTGGCACCGACTTCAAATATTTATTTCTTGCTTTTTGAAGTCGGTTTTTTTTAAAAAAAGTTTTTTTTGTTACTTTATTCGTATAATTTTTTAAGTTTTTATATTGCACAGCTCGGCATGTTGGTCGTGCGGTAAACAAGCGACTAAAAGCGGAACAAGGCTAGTTTTTTAGTACCGCCTACTTTTATCTCCCTTCAAGTGGTGCCATTTTTCGAGTGGCGTGTGTGTATCTATATATATTTGATGGATGTATAGAAGCAATCCTTTGTCTAAGCTTTTGGATCGATCAAGAAATCTTGCACTTCGCGTTGGTAAATTTTATAATTGTCTCTACACATTATTTGATTATATATGTTATATTTTATTTAAAAGCATACTGAAGGAGGTAAAGGAGGAATCTCATGGATGTCTGCACTATATTTTAGTGTCATGCTTTGAAATAAAGTTTAAATTGCTGTAACTAAATGAATTCGCGCTTTAGTCGTCAGCAGGAAGCACGGTCGAAAGGCCGTATGACAAAGAGAATAAAGTTAACTTTTAATTGATTAAATTAGTGTTTTACCGCTACTCTGTCAGTCCGCGCAGCATGCTGACCCTAATCCTTATTTGGACAATCGCTTTATAAGCATTTTTCAAATGCCTTATACAAGGTGTAACATAATAAACGCAAGACCTGAAAGTAGTTTGTGCCAAATCGGCAACTGAATCGTTACCAAGTATTTCTAATGTTTGCTACATTTTTTTCAATATAGAAAAAAATGCTGTTACTCATTCAGGCAGTCAGTTTTGTATTGAAATCGTAAAGTAATAATCTAATTGGGGTGTCTAAGGTCTTAGGTTATATATGTTACACCTTGAATACAAATGTACCGTTTCCCGTTTGTATCATTCCAGCGCTTTACGAACGCGCGTTGCAAAACCGCTTGAGGATGAGGGGTTGATGATACATTAAATTCCAAGTACGATTTCTCAAAGTCAGATCATAAATTAATGAATCTCATAAAATCGTTCTCAGCACTGCAAAATGAAGAATATTCACAAAAACGCTGACAATGAAAAGGGAAAAGGTGATAAATTAATATTTAAACTGTCAACACTTGACAAGGGAATCATTAGTGTTAAAAATTCTGATTTATGGATCTAACAGCGTTTTCTATCCTCTACTCGTTTGGGTATTCTAATTAATCTATCAATATCATCACGCCAGTTCCTTAGGTTAGGCAGAGAGTACAGATTTCCAACAGGTTCTTACATACCTCTCTGACTTCCATTCTAATAAATGACTATGATTTTTACTTGTAGTCCTACCAATCTATCGCCAGCTTCTAATTTTAGTATTATGTCGTTGCAACGTCTGTGTAGTGCTACAAGGATATTTTAATTCGTAGATGACATTGGGTGCCAGCAGTGTTGGGCACTAATTGTTTAATTGTTCAATTGTAGGATCAAACAATTGAAATTTCAATCGCAGAAAACATCAATTGCAATTGACGATTGAAAAATTAATTGTTAATTGTAGGTTTTCACAATTAACAATTGATCAATGGTAATTGTAAAACGTTGCAATTACCATTGATCAATTGTTAATCGTTTTTTGCATGTTTACGATTAAACAATTAACAATTAAACACACGACAGAATATATTTTAAACACATCCAAGATGGCGGACGTGACTTTTGAAGTAAAATGGGTCACTTTTGGGGTTTCGGGAATAATGATTGCGAATATGCCGTGAATTTTTGGATCTAAGATGTCGGACGCGACTTTTGAAGTTAAATCAATATGGGTGTCACATTTGCGATATTAGGGCATGCTGATTACGAATATGACGTTAATTTCTGGATCTAAGATGGCGGACGTGACTTTTGTAACAAAATCAATATGCGTGTCACTTTTATGGTTTTGAGGGATGTTAATAACGAAAATAATGTTAATTTTAAAATCCAAGATGGCGGCTGCGACTTTTTATGAAAATCAATATGGGTATGGACTTTGGGGTTTTAGGGGATGCTGATAACAAATGTAAAGTTAATTTTAAAATCCAAGATGGCGGACGCGACTTTTTATGTAAATCAATATGGGTATCGATTTCGGGGTTTTAGGGGATGCTGATTACGAATATGGCGTTAGTTTCTGGATCCAAGATGGCGGACGCGACTTTTTATGAAAATCTATATGGGTATCGATTTCAGGGTTTAGGTTATGCTGATAACAAATATACCGATAATTTTAAAATCCGAGATGGCGGACGCGACTTTTTATGAAAATCGATATGGATATCGCTTTCGGGGTTTTAGGGGATGTTGATTAAGAATATGGCGTTAGTTTCTGGATTCAGGATGGCGGACGCGACTTTTGAAATAAAATCAATATGGGTGTCACTTTTAGGGTGTTTATGGGATGCTGAGTAGAAATATAACGTTATTTAAAAATCCAAGACAGCGGACGTGATTCTTGATGTAAAATCAATATAGGTGTCACTTTTGAGGTTTTAGGGGATGCTGATAACGAATATGGCGTTAACATTTGAAACCGAGATGGCGGACGCGACTTTTGGAGTTAAATCGATATGGGTTTCATTTTTGGGGTTTATAGTTTATCATATTTTGTGCAAATTTTTCTTGTGTATGTGGCTGGACCTCTTCAACTTTTCTTAAGCCCCTTGTCGGTAATTTTTTTTGGAATTTTTGCACCTTTTTTATTATTTTTCTTTGTTTTTATGTATCTTTTATATTCATTTACACAATGTTATCCATGTTTCCGTTTGAGGTGACTCAGAAAATTGGACGTACAGTTGTCGAATCCTCTGATTTTAGTAGTGAAAGGCGAGCATTTAGTACACAGAACTGTGATTATATGTGCAAGTGCAAGACGCGGGGTGAAGATATTGACGTGATTGAGCTCGGCCCTGAAGACTGCCCATCTCGATCTAACTGTTCATTGATGTCCGTATTCGACGTGTTATCTGATATATAACTATATTCCTTTTCATCCATAATGACTATAATATCCAAAAAGGGTGGAAATATTCGTTGAAATATGCGAATATACTTAATAGAAAATTCGTAAGTTTAAATACCTACTACTATAAGTACACACACAAAAGTACTCTGAAGTGAGATCGTGTTGAAATGTAGGCGATACTTTGCGCTCCGAAAAAAGTTATGACAAAATGTAGGCGGGGTATGTGGTGTGCCCTACCACACTGTACTATAACACAGTAAAACATCTTAGTACTTACGGTCCGAATCAAACTCACGCACACAGACGCGCGCTCTACTCGCCTTCTCGATAGTTTTCCGCATGTAATAAGCCGCGGTGGCATGCACGTCCGAGACGGACGCTTTTTTTACAACTAACATTAGAACGTTCTGTGAAGAAATAACCTGTTCGAACTCTTTACTCTCTGCCTACCCCACAAGGGATCTGGCGTGACAATATAGATAGATAGAAAATTAATACAAATTTAAATATTTTGGCTTTTTGTGCTATTAGGCCTTAATATTTAGAATAAAATAACCACTTTAAACTTATAAGTTACTACATCGCTATTTGCTTATTGCTATCAAAATCGATACATGAGGGCTTGTATGGTTTCTCAATATGTATCTATTATTAGAATTAAAATAATGGCCACTCCAATCGCCAAACTGATATTTAGTAACTCATGTGGTTTTTAACATATATCGGTTTTAACTTATATACAATTTCCGAGTAATCTATCATAAAAACTCTCAATACGAATGAGATACGAGAATACTTATATATAATGAGAATACTTATTCGTAAAAGGAGAAAACGTGTTTCTAGAAACAATTTGCAATAAAGGTAAATAATATATTCTTCAGCATAAAAATTAAAATTATAAACGTTTTCATTATGCTGTTATTGCACAATGTCTATGTTAAATTGCACTCATATCGCTTATAACCACTGCAGTAGATTAGTTTTAATAAATGACAAAAAGTAAATCCAATAAAAGGTGCTAAACTTAACAGCGTTCTGACGGGAGTGTAATTATGCCACTAAAACCGCTTAGATGAGTTACTGGATAGATAGATACTGTGGCACTACCGACCGACTTTACCTACCTACGCACGTGCACTTTGTCGGCTCGTGTCGGTGCCGAAAGGCGACGAGTATCTAGGGTTGCCACCCATAGTTTATTCTAAAGTACGTATTGTACGTTATTTAGGGTAAGTATACTTCATACTTTATGAGAACTGTAAAGTACGCGAAAATTGATTTTTTAAGATTCATTTTACATAAATCATTAAAAAGAAAATAATTGATCGCATTAAAAGCAAAGTGGATGATACTGAGTTCTTAGATTTACACGAATATTACACATGAAATAAAACTATTTTTTCTAATTCTATCGCGGTTTATAACGGTTATTTAACGTCGGGAACTTAAAAATCAAAAATAAACCGCGATAAAATCCGAAAAAATTGTTTTATTTAAAGTGGATGATGTCTGGTGTTAGAATCCGAATATATGGTAAGCTAGATTTAAGAAAAAAACATTGTTACATGTACAACTTCGCTAACTTAAAGAAAATAGTAAATACTATAAGCACTTTTAAATTCTTTCTCCAATCTATTTAAATTATCATAGACTGTTAACATGCTGTGAAGGTGTTTAGCAATGATAATAGTGATTGAAAAGTTCTAAAAGTAATAAAACATATGTTTTTAAACAAAATAGTAAAGTGAAATAAATAATATTTCATTTAGATACAATGTAATTTTTTGCCTTCCTTTAAAAACCAATGTACTTTATTTGCTCAAATAATAGGTGGCAACCCTACTACTGACGCGCGCGCTCTTGTCGGTTCGTGACGATGCCGAAAGGCGACGATTGCGCGCGCGTTTCTTTAAAGTTTAGGTACTTATTTATAAACAAACATATTGATAGCACGGGGGGTTGGCAGAGGGGTGCAGTGTATTGAACGAATGTCGAATGCTTTTATATGAAACTGGAACTTGTAAAATATTCAATTCTTATAGGGACAAAATAGAAATAGTTAATTTTTTAAAAACTTTTATTTTACTTTCACTGTTCGTATGTCTGTCTGTCTTTCCGGATCAACTCTTCTGATCCTTTTTTCAAGCACTTACGGTATCCGAATCAGCTGAAATTGGCATACGTATGTAAGTTCGGTAACAATACAATAATATGGTACCATGGGTTTGGTCTGATGATGAAGTTGGAAGGTGGCCATAGAAACATGTGAACTTGACAAAACCCCTCGTGTTTAGGCTGGTTGGATTGATACTGACAAGTACAAGTAAATTGATATTGGTGTTAAATTAATATGGATATCATTTTTGGGGTTTTGGGGGTGCTGATAACGAATATAGTGTTCGTTCGTGTTTAGTTTGTTCGTAATCAACCCATATTTATAATCAGCATACTCTTAAACCCCAAAAACGATGCTCATATTGAATATTCATAAGAAGTCGCGACCGCCATCTTTGAACCAAAAATTAACGCCATTTTAGTTATCACCATCCCCTAAAATCTCATAGATGATTGTGTCTTGTTTTGTCTTGAGTCTTTTTAGAAGGCAAGCTTTCACTCAAGCATCGTACTTCCGATTCAAGCCTTACAACACCAGACAGAAGTGTACATTGTACAATCCCACATTGCGCCAACGTTAAGTGTGCTTTTAATACCTACATTGCGCCGACGGTTTTTTGATGATTAATTGTTAATTGTTTAATCGTAAATGTGCATAAAACGATTAACAATTGATCAATTGTAATTGCAATGTTTTGCAATTACAATTGATCAATTGTTAATTGCAAAACATTGCAATTACAATTAATCAATTGTTAATTGCATAACACTGCAATTACAATTGATCAATTGTTAATTGTCAATTGTTTAATCAATTGATTTTTGCCCAACACTGGGTGCCAGGATGCCAGGGTGTTGGTGTGAAATTAGGGTAATCCTTTAGTAAAATTTTCCTACTTCCAGAGAAATTTTCGACACGGTTCCGCACGATTACGAATTAAAAAAAGAACTTGGGTAAATTCTATAGGAAATGGCAACTCTAGGACTGTCATCAAGTAATATTCACTTGATGACAGCGTTAGTTCCGATTTTAACGGCGGGCCAAAAGACAACTATGACTGTATTTGACACAGAACAAGGGAAGTCTTTAATAACGTAGGTATTTATAAATATGACATTACTGTGACAAAACATTATAATGTGCTTACATATTATTGCTCGTTATTGTACGAGTTGTTGTAGTAGCAAATAATTCGCTTTGCAATCACGAAGTCCTCAATTCCAATCCTAGGTCAAACAAATGTAGTTTTCCTCTCCTAGTATCAGTCCAAAGTCTGGAAATATGCCCGGTGTATGGCTTCAACATAACATCTTCGGCTAAAAATCTGCCACCCCCGCTTGTGGTATTTTATACACTTGTGGTATTAAATAGTATTATCATCATCATCTCAGCCTATACTTGTTCACTGCTGAACATAGGCCTCCCCAATCGCTTTCCAGCGTAACCGGTCTGATGCCACCTGCATCCATTGACTTCCTACGATTTTCACAAGATCGTCGGTCCATCTGGCAGGTCGTCCTACGCTGCGCTTACCAATTCGTGGTCTCCATTCTAGAATCTTTCTTCCCCAACACCCGTCCGACAAAGGTAACAAATATTGCTGTTGGTTTATTCGACCTATATCGACGTTCAAATTCGTTAATAGACTTCTTTAAGAGCTTTCATGAAAATAGCTCCTAAAAATATAGTTGTAAAACTATACACTAATCGAAGCAAAAACTCGGACAGTTTTTGTTAATATTTCAAGGGTAACAAATATACAAAATAGGACGTTCTAGTAAGGATAGAACTATTAAGGGTAAAAAGTTAGAGTGCTACCGAAGCTAAAGGAATTTGAATGGCTTGTTCTCCAACAAGTTACTCTTATACATATTTTTTCATGATTCATATGTTAGTCAGATTTTTTGCAACAGCGAATATGGGTCTTACTGGCTTATCCATCGTCAGTCAGTTTTCATATAGAGAAGCATTATTTTGTGCAGTAGTAGTTCTTACTTCTGCACATTGGTTCTTCTTCGGATTGGTTTAAATTATTCAGGCATTGCATTGGTTCATATTTTAAAAATTTATTATCACGCCAGATCCTTTGTGGGGTAGGCAGAGAGAACAGAGTTCCAGCAGATTCTTTCTAAGTCAACAGGCACATACATGCTCGTCGATTCCGGAGATTTGACTTGCCCTTCAAATAAGACACGGTCTCTGTTAAAAAAATACCTAAAATAGTTATTTAGCGGAATAGCAGTATGATCAGATACTCTCTTTATATCTCTCTCTCTCACTGTCTATTATTGCCTTTTTAGTTATATACACAGAAAACCCTAATATGGCTCTGAAAAATTAATGTTTTTAAGCCTCACTTAGACTGGCCACCATTGGACATCTATCTATCTATTTATATCATCACGCCAGGACCCTTGCGGGTTAGGCAGAGAGTACAGAGTTCCAACAGGTTCTTACCTTACAGAAGGTTCTTTCCTTTACAGACCTCTCTGACTTCCTCCACTCTCATAGTTCGTCTCATATACGCACGCCGGTCGATATCATAACTTTTATTCATTAAGAAGTTACAAAACATTTAATATTTCACAAATACTAGTGCATAAATTTAAAGGTATAAATAAAATCACAAATTCCAAGGCAATTTATTAATTTTAAACGTATTACAAAATTGCATTATTGCTAGTAGCATTACTAGTTACTGTGGTGTTTGCAACGGTACTATTAATAGGTAACACTGCTGCTTCATTATCAGGTAATATTATACTATTTGTACCAATGTTTAGACCAACGTTTGTAGCTTCAGTTGTATCAGTAACATTACTAATAATGTCAGTATTATTGCTTCCGCCACTTCTTCTAGTATCATAGACTTTTTCGATTTTCTTATCTTTGTCAACTGTTGTGGAATTCTTTGATCTGTTGCAAAGGCTGAGGTATTGCCGATCTTTAATCAAAATTCTAACATTAGGTGTCAATAGCTTACGATTATTTCTTCATTCTAATACAAGTATCTCTATGTATCATTCCAAGAATTATTTTTAAGCAAAGTATTTGACTCAAATCAATAATTACTCATCTTGTAAAGGCACATCTACTATAATTTCCAAATTAGAAGTCTAATATTTGCCCTTAAGAGATTGCAATTTGAGGACGCTAAAGACTTCCAAACTTTATTATATTACTACTTAAAATACTACACAAAGCAAAGAATCTTTTCTAGATTTAACTACAAATTTTATTCTACAATAAATTAATGTCCCAAAATCTCTATAAATGCTTATCTGAAATATATTATTCTTTTACTTTGTAACACCTACAATTTCAACAATATCTACTGTTTTCTGACATTATAATACTTACATACCCACAAAATTATTCAGCTATTAATATTGCTTTAATACAAAGTATTTCGAGCCCCGTGTATGAATTCAATACTATATCACAGTAATCTTCGTTTTACATCTACATTGAAAGAAAGGCCTGCTGGATAATGTTTTATTGTAACTTTTTTATCCTACAATATTTTATATTTAGTAGATAATGAATTTGTTGGGTCATGAATCGAATTCAATACTGATGTATTTAGTAATGTGCTCGTAACAGCCCATACTTATATACTTCTCTCCTCGAAGTAAAATGGGTATAATGGTCGTAATACTAATCAAGGAGTATAAATAAAAAAAAAAAATATTGTACTATAGCTATCGGCATAGTTACATGACCTAGATCGTTTCCAAGAAAACCAGCTATAACAAACAGATGCACGAATGATCTTATAAAGTCTCCTAATCCTAAAATAATTCATCATCATCATAAATCAGCCTACCTTTTCATTGCCAGCTTCTCTTCTATCATGCTAATAGTATAAATGATAAGATCACGTAATTGAAAAAGATCCTTACCAATGAACAAATTGCTTAGTCCAGGTATATTTATTGCACTGTCTCCAACGCCCAATTCCAAATGAGCTCTCCCAATATTAGATATTCCATTCGCGTCCAGATTCAAGGTGCCTTTACCTACGACATTAGTTAAACGCGTACTATTCGGGATTTGTTTAATAAATATTCAAATTTGGATGCTGAGACTAAGACTTGTCTTCGTCTAAGTTGACTTGAATGTATTATTTTATATTTATACCTATTACATCACTAATATAAGAGATAGAAATCGTTGATAAAGAATATTTGTGACATACGTAAGTATCATCAACAATCAAATTGTACATCTCGTAAACACTAACTTTGACATTACCTACCGCATTTTTTTCTCACAGTTTAAATTTTTGTCTAAATCTTTACCAGAATTTCCATATCTAAGTTGTATATCAGCGTCACCGACTGCACTGATTCCGTTTATTTTCAGTCTGACGTCAACATTCTTAGGTAAAGTATCGCATTTGATACTCTCAGATAGATTATGAACTTCCGAGTGTTCTGCTTTCTTCTTCTTTTTATCTCGCACTTCTTTAAGTTTATTTTCTAACTGAAAAATAAGTAGTTTTTAAACGTATGCTTATGTGTATACCGATAGATTTAAGTAGTAGGTTAGAATAGTCGCTTTTGAAATTGATTCGATGAAGAAAAGTATGATAATATATAAGAAGTGGGTAAAGTAAAGTGATAATATATGTTGATAAAGAGAAGAAAAGTTTTTCGTTATTAAGTTAAAACACTACATGGATCTACAGTAAAACATATCTTGCACCTTCAACCATAAGAATTAAGTAATTATTTAAAACAAATTATCTATATACTTCATCACGTCAGATCCCTTGCGGGATAAGCAGAGAGTACAGAATTCCAATTCCAATACGAATGTTCAAAAACCAATAAGTAAATGACAATATTGTCATTTACAAGGTCAGAATCTAGGACAAAGATATTGATCCTATGAATATTAGACCAAAATCTTACGTAGAAACAATACGAAACAAACCGCAAGTCATTATTTAGAATTCTGATAAAGCACAAATGAGATTGCAAATAATAGACATTAAGACAATAGTAATATTGAACCATTAACTAAACGACACACTATAACGCCTACAACCACTATGCCATAATGGTGGCTCCCAGACAAGATAGTCAGATATAATTAAATAGTCTAGGTTGAGAATAAACTACTGAATGTATATTTTCTTTCGATAAATTGATACCGTTGTCTAAGCAAATAAAGTAAAATCTTTGCATCGTTGGTGAAATATTTCCAAGTTAAACATTCTTCAAATATCAACTGTATTTATGAAGGACGAATAACTGATTATACATTTGTATATGACGAATGTTTTGAAATAGTTAGAAAGTTATTTTTCAATTTAATGGTCATTGAAATTGTGATTTATGAGCTGAAAGTATGTTATTATATTATAATAGGTAAAGATTTGATTTTGACTACCTCGTTGGTCTAATGGCAAAGCGCATCGCTTTGTGATCACGAGGTCCTGGGTTCAAATCCTAGGTCGGACAAATGTAGTTTTTCTAACGAAATATGCGTCCGGAGTCCGTAATTGTGCCCGGTAATGGCAATAGGTTCGCCCCTTATTACATAGGGCCTAACATCGTCTGCGAAAAGTGGGTGTACTTAGTACATCTCTACTGCCCTTGCTTGGGGAATATAGGCATAGCGGTGTTCATATGTTGCTAATTTGCAGATTTGAAAAATTAAGAAACGATAAATTCATCTAAAGGAAATTACATAGCGATCTACAAGAGCGTCTAAAGGATTCCATATGTACCCACAAGCAGCGGGTGCTGAGTGTGTGCGTCACGAGTGCTTCATGAGTATGACTGCTGGAACAGCCATCACTCCCCTCGTCCATATTGGAGCAAAAGAAGTGACCCGCGCCAGACAGCCACCGCAAGCAAACACATTATAGTAAGCATGTCCAAACCAGAACCCCAAAGACGGTAGCCAGATGGTGTCTACAAAGCAGCAATACCCCAAGCTCGTCAGGCAGAACCCGCTACGCTTTAACATTGCCATAATTGTCACTTTTATATAACAGGGCCCAGATTCAACTTATTTCAAAAAAAAATTATAATACTGCCACAACAGTTTTACTAGAAATACTGCGATTGTACGTCCCTAGCATTTATGCTGTTTTTGAACATTTTTCTGATAAAAAAAACGTAGCAACTAGTGTATATTATATAGCCATAACGTTTGACCTCATACACATAATAACTAGAAAGAATAGGGGATATATGTTTGGCGACTCTGAGTGAATTCTCAAGAAAATGTCTTTCACATAAACACTGGTTTTTGTAGACCAAGTTAATGTTGAAATATACTTATTCTTTTTTATAACTGACCTAATAGGTCCTTGAAAAGCTCTAGGCCTTTATCTGCTATGACCAATAAACGTAACAAGGTGAATTCATGAAATGATCGTTTAATGACGTTTGATCATGTTTGATAGATGGCTTGGTCAATTGGTTAAGAGCTAAAGGTTCAAGGTTTACCCACTGGAATAAGTAGTCGCAAGTTCGATCCCCATATGAGACAAATCTTTGTGTGCGTACAGAATGCATACTCCAGTGACAGATTTAGAGCATTGGTTAAGAGCTTGTGCCGCTCCGTCCATTGTATGTGATAGTCGCGGGTTCGATTCTCGCACGAGACAAATCTTTGTGTGTTCTACAATTATGTTTTCTGGTCTGGGTATTTGTGTATGTAGATTTTCATGTTATATACGTATTTTATCAAAAAAAAACGAAACAAAACAGTGACATATAGAATATCAATACACAATCTTATAGCATATCCATATAAATTGCATATCTGATAGCAAAAATACCACAAGACGAGTGAAAGAAATATAGGTGCATAGCTACATATCGTCAAGCCTGGATTCCCCAAGCTTAGGTGGTAGAGGTGCATACAATGTTATACTAAGACGTTTCCCTGTGGATTTAGCCCTCAATATAAATGCGACGTCTATGCGAGTCTATGCGACGTGGTCTGTTACAATAAGACTCATTAAAAATCTCAGAATTGGTCAGCGAGCTATGCTCCGAGTTTCTCTACGTGATCGAATCAGGAATAAGGAGATTCGTAGAAGAACAAAGATCACCGACATAGCCCATAAGGTTAGTAGGCTGAAGTAAGTGGTAATGGGCGGGTAACATAGCGCCAAGATCGAACCGGCGTTGGGGCAGAGAGATTCTAGAGTGGAGACCATGTAGTGGGGACCATGCAAGCGCCGCGTGGGACGGCTGCTTACCAGATGAACCGACGATCTTGTGAGGATCGCGGCAAGTCGTTGGATGCAGTTGGCATCAGACCGGCCGCGCTGGAGAGCAATTGGGGTCAGCAATGGATAAGTATAAATAGTTAAATATACACCGTCACGCCTATATTCCCCAAGCGGGGGGGCAGAAGTGTACTGAGTACACCCACTTTTCATCGACGACGTTAGGTCCCATGTAATAGGGAGCGAGCTTATTGCCATATACCGGGCACAAGTCCAGACTCCGAACTCTACTGGGAAGTTTTCGTTAGAAAAACCTCATTTGTCCGACCTAGGATTTGAACCCAGGACCTCGTGATCACCAACCGATGCGCTTTGCCACTAGATCAACGAGCCAGTCAAATATATATCTTCCTATATGATCACGCCAGATCCCTGGTAGAGTAGGATAGCTAAATATCGAACTATTATACTTAGCTTTGCAGTAAAAACTAGATTAACGAAGAAAAACTACACGTGACTAGAAGTAGTCAGTGACATAATTGACTTAACATCCTCGGTTTTCGTAATAGCTTACACACTTTTGAATTTTAAATGAAATCCACTTTTACCAACTCTCTTACAAATTTCCACCAACGCTTCTAAAAAAAAAGTACTAGTGGTCGCCCATTGGTCGATTTCGACCATAATTAATTTAAATTATAAGTTTGAACATTATTAAGGTTCTATTGTCAAAGACTATACTCCTTTAATCACAGATTTCGCCAAGGGTACACTGATAATTTGCCTATTATTTTCAAACAAATTATATGAATTTTAAATTTTAAAAAATTTATTAAAATACAGAATACCTTTTTTATGTAAGAAAAGAACCTGTTGGAACTCTGTACTCTTTACCTGCCTCGCAAGGGATCTGGCGTGATGATATAGATAGATAGATAAATAGAATACCTTTTTTTATTATTTTTTATTGTAACAAAAAACCATGCGATGAAGAAAATGCTGTCCATTGAACTTGACATACATATTTCGATACTTTAATTAACGATACAAAACTTCTTTGTAAGCGATGTTTTTTGTAAAAACTCTTTCATCGTTTGCTGGTTATGTTTGACATTCAGTAAGACTATGGACAAATAATTTGAAGTGTATTGTGTCAAATACATGGTAGTGTGTGTAATGTTTTTTTCATGGATTTAATGTATGTTTTATGCATAATTTAAAAAAAATATTAGCATTCTGCACTCCTTCTCCATATAAACTATAAGTGTGGGAAATTTCATACTTCTCCGTCCGCGCAATTTTCGTAAAAAGGTGTACAAAGTTTTTGCTTCACGTATTAATATATAGATAGACAAAAAGCTATTTTTCGATGGAAATTTTTCTAGTTCTAGTCTATTGGCATTGTGTCTGGCATTGTGCTCGGTCTAACAATGAGGTCGCCCCCTAATACATGGGACCTAGTATCGTCGGCAAAATTTGGTATACACAGTACATCTCTGCCACCCTGGCTTAGTCAATATAGGCGTGACAGTGTATATTTTTATTCATAATTTTTATGACTTCAACGGTAACGTCAGCAAGATAAATACGTATAGATTTTATAGCCCATCCAGACACTGCGATGTTGCTTCGCAAGTATATGCGACGATACACATTATTAAGAGGGTTTACGATGCACTGCAGAAACTTTCAACGTCTCATTGTCTGTCAATTGTTGTGCTGATAATAAAACACACTCTGTATTTTATTATCAAATAAAAACACGCCTTTTATCTATATGAATAAAATACACTGTCAAAAAACGGGTGTAATAAATTTGAAGTAAATGTTGGTTGGGATTTTCTATCGAAAATTATCAGTAGCAGTCCGGGGCCTGAAATATATATGGGCGTGATATATATAGCTACTCGGAACTGTGTACACAGAGGCCAAACAAGTTGGGCAAAATGTAACTGTAAAAAATTTAATTGCAGTTGACGTACGATTTAGCGCAGTGGTTGAGCTTAAGGCGCTCCGCCAATTGGGTCGAAGAGTCGCGGGTTCGATTCCCGCACGGGAGGAATATTTGTGTGACCCACAATTATTTGTTTCGGTGTGGGTATTTGGGTATGTGAATTATTATGTTTGTAAACGCACCCATGACACAGGAAGTAATCCTATTGTTAGGCTACGTTTTTTTTTTAAATAAAAGAAATCAGATTATTTCTGAACTCCCGACGTGTCTCTACAGCACCCATGGTCACGTGAGGGACTGCGTTTAATGTCCAAAAGTCATTGTTATTTAAAGAGCCTTTGGCTTTGAATTTAATTGCAACTGAAAATTTAATTTAATTATCCTACAATTAAGAAATTGATTGAAAAATGCCCATCACTGCATAGTCGATGAAAAGTGGCTACACAGTACCTACACTTCTGCTGCCCCCACTTGGCGAATATATGCTTAACGTTATTTTTTTATTGTATTGATTGTCTTATCGATCGCTATCTATATATCGCTGGACAAAAGAAACAGCGACACAACTGAAGAACAAGAAAAATCAAGCTTTACATGTCTGAAAATAGAGTGCTCATTTAAATAATCATATTTTTGTGCAATGCCATTATTACTTCGGCGATATATTGCATCCAAAGTTTAACGTCGCACCGTCGCGTTTATATTTTTGAGTTATGCCACTGTACTTCGACAATATGTTGCATCAAAAGTTTCACATTGCACCGATTCGTCACGACTATATTGAAATGCAGCAATATTATTAAGATACGGTATTGTTTTGAGGAAATTCTACGCTTAAAGATCAAATATTTAAAGCCCAAAATTGTATTAGAGCCACTTGCAAACTGCGACAAACCGACAGCTGTAAGCCTTACTTGATAAATTCTAAATATTACCAATACCAGAATCAGAATATTATTTAAACGTGTAAACCATTATAGTATTTATAAATCGTCAGAAAAGTTACAGACTCTTCGACCACTTCGAAATGTCATTCTCGTGGACAAGAAGAGCATGAAACTACACATTTACACTTTTAAATTTAAAAAAAGCAATTTTTTTTTCATCTTAATTTTGTTTGGGACCCACCGGAGGAACAACATAAAGTTGGTCCTCCGGTGGGTCGAAGTTAAATAAAGCAAATTATACTGTTTATGAGAATGGTAACATGATTCCCTCATTTACAAAAAAGGTAACAAAAAAACATGTCATTATGTTAAATTAATAGAAGGAGGAGATGGATAGTCAACTAATAACAGTTGAACAAATTGTCATTATTCAAGTGGAGCTGGAATAGCATCTACCCAAGCATTTTTATTTTTACTCATGAATTGATGAAAGCTTGCTTACAAAGCAAGTCGTATCTTGCCTGAATATGTATAAAAACTATGAAAATAAACACCATAATAAGAAGATTTTACTACCACAGCATAAAACCCACTATCTAGTGACAGTAAATTTTGCATAGCTGCTCGAATTTATAATAATTTACCTAAAAAAATACTAGAAATAAATTGTTATATATACTTTAAATGTGTACACTTGTAATATCATCAAAAGTATTAAAAGCGCCGCGATGTCGGTCGCGCTTACATACCATATCCAGTAGAACATCTTTCTGCTCTAAAAACGCTTCATCAACGATTTCCGTCCGTCTCTTTGTGTCTACAGACTTTCCATTGCTCGCGGAATTATTATTGGCGGCTCCGCTGCCTCCGAACACCGCCAACGTCTAAGGGTATCATAAAACGTTACACAAATGAGATCGTTTATCATTTGGGGAGTTAAGTAGACGTGTTCTACATTTGAAGATCTTTTCGTAGGGCGCCGTCAGACTGGCTAAATATTAACTGGTGAATAGTGTATTAATAAACTATTAGTACATGGCAGTCATAGTTATTGCTAAGCCCATTTGCAAAATAGTATAAATACTGAGTTCTTAGATTTACGCGAATATTACACATGAAATAAAACTATTTTTCGGATTTTATCGCGGTTTATTTTTATATTTAAGTTTCCGAGGTTTCGAGTGCTTTTCAGCACCCATGTTCACGGAAGGGACTGAGGTGTTAGACGTCTAAAAGGCATAGTTGTTCCAGGGTACCTCACACTTCTAAATTATTTTTATTGGTCCGATCTACGCAAAATGAGCTCAAAAATAAACTGCGATAAAATCCGAACAATAGTTGTATTTCAAATAGTATAAATCTTTGTTTTTAAAAGTAGCCCCTCACTTAGAATCCTGTTTCGTGTCCAATTTCTTAATGCACATTAAAAAATATGAAATACACAGACACAAACTCCTAGACCGAAACCAATATTCATGGTTCACAGAAAGGTTTTTCCCGTGCCGGAAACGAACCCGCGACTACTCGGTCCCGTGTCCGTCATACCGTACTAGATAAATTAGCTGGGCTGGAATTTTAATATTTAAACAACTAGTGCTCTAGCTGGTTGGTAGTTGGTTAACATTATAAAGTACCAATTGAATGCGGACGGACGATTTAGCACAATGGTTAAGAGCTTAAGCCGCTCCGCTCAGTGTCTAAGAGTCGCGGGTTCGATTCCCGCACGGGACAAATCTTTGTGTAATCCACAATTATTTGTTCCGGTCTGGGTATTTGTGTATGTGAATTTTCATGTTTGTAAACGCACCCACAATACATAAATCCTAGTGGGGTCAAGTTTAAAAAAAAAAAAACAAAAAAAACAAAAAAAAATTGTGTGCGGACGGACGATTTAGCGCAGTGGTTAAGAGCTTAAGCCGCTCCGCTTACTGTGTCTAATAGTCGCGGGTTCGATTCCCGCACGGGACAAATCTTTGTGTGACCCATAATTATTTGTTTCGGTCTTAGTATTTGTGTTACAGAATTTTCAAGCTTGTTCCCACGACACTGTAATAAATCCTAGAATTACTATATTATTATTATCTTGCCGTTTTTCTCTAATGTCTTTAATCAAATCGAAGTATGGGTCTTATTAAACTATTAAATAGCTTCTAGTTAAAAGTCTATTTGACCGCGCCTTATAATTTAAATACCTCAAAACCAGAACTAATTCAATCAAGAGTGGAATCGATACACTACTTTTCAATATAAATTAATTTTGACCAAAATTTGGTCCACAAGATTTTGGTTGATCACGTATCTTGTAGGAAATTTACATCCAGCTATGTCTAAATCTTAGGAACTAAGAAATCTATTACCAATATCGACATTTGACGCTACCCAGATAGTCGTGATTCATCGCGCGTAAATCGTGATGGGTATCTGGTATTGTATCACGTGTTCCATTGACATTTACTATGTGCTAAAATTTACTATGAAGCTGGTGAATTTATAGTGGCTATTCTTTTCTGACCATGAAAAAGAGATGTATCTTGTTCAATTTGTGGAATCGAGGTAAAATTGATTTGGTATGGACCAATAATGCCAACAAGAAGTTGGCAAAATGTCAAAGTCACAAAATGAAAAGCTCAAGAAATGATAGAATCACAAAATTACAAGTTTGCAACATGATAAGGTTAAAATGACGTTAAAAAAGACAACTGAAACTAACCAAAGTTTCAAAGCTGTATTTCGTCCATTTTATGTAATAGACACTACTGGGAAAAATAATAGTTAGAACGCACATGGAAGGACTAACGAGAAGAGGAAAATCTTCAAGAAAGAGACCACGAGTACCAGTGTAGACGTCATAGTTCGCCAGACCAGATGTCCAATGATGTCACCCACTAACGCCCAACTTTCTTGTAATGAGGTTTATAAATCTGAATAATCAATACAAGACCATAGACAACCGCCATTTTGATCTGGGGTGACCAACAAAACAGAGCTATAATGAGAATGAGTTAAACATTAAACGTTGGATTGCACGCTTACGTACCAGCGCCGTGAATGCCAAATGCCTGATTGCCATTCGTACGTTTTACTGTTGTACGTGGAACGAACCAATAAGCTTAGCAGGATAGTGTTACCAGGTATTTCGAAAGTTTTCCTTGACGGCGAACGATATTATAATTAAATGACATAATAAATATATTTTAAAGTTTTATGCATCAATTAATATTAAAAATAGCAGATAAAATTGGAAATTTTAATATTCTCAAAAGAAAGGTATCTTACTTAGAGAAGTGTATAAAGTCTAGTTAACATTAATACAAAAAAAAAATATTCTTGGACTCCTCTGCATTAATTTTTATGGAATATGTTTCTTTTCCAGGAGAAATGTATTAGGTAAAACTGATTTAAGAATGTTCACTTTTTCTTTAATATAAAATTATCTCTGGAATAGGGAATTTAGTCACACTAGCAACACTGTCCGCAGCGAGTTTTACGATCAATTTCAGAAATCGACGTTTATAAATAAATACAATATAAACGCATTTTATTGCTTGCATACGCCGATGCCGAAATGCATTTGGCCCGATATAGGAATTAATAAAACGACACTTCGATGTGCCCATAAACGCTGCGCAGAGCTTTCCATGACGCAACAAATTAAATTATAAAATGTTTATTTAATAAACATCGGAACAATTAATACTTATGCTAAAAAATATTTAGTATCGTCGTTTTTAAAATCAGACCAACGAATAAATACACATTTTTATATTAGTTAAACGTTAAAACCATGGTTGGTTATAATTTTATTTGTTAATGCCCGTATACGGTAGATATTGTAATAGGAAAAGGAATTAACAACCTAAATAATATTTACGTATTATCTATACATACGAGTATAATAAAACTGTAGGCAAGCCAAATCTGTACATTGAATATTTTTTGAAAATTTTAATTGGGGTAAAGTTCCTTATCGATATAGAGGCCGAAGCAGTCTGTCTGTCAGTCTCATTGTGTTTCCATCACGCAAAAACTACCGAACGAATTTCAATGAAATTTGGTGTGGTAATAACTTATACCCTAACTTAAACTACTTTTTATCCCGGAAAAATGAAAGGTCAGCATTCCGGGACTATCGCAGGATAAACCATAAAACTTTATTATTATTGTTATTAGTCACAAACTGCAATGTGTGTTAAAATGTGTGATTTTTTCTACACACGAATTCCTCCACGAACCGATAATGGACTCGGGTTCGTCTCCTCACAAAGAAACTCTTTAGTGGTTAATAGCACGCGCCGAAAATTGTTCATACTCGTTTGATTTAGATACTCAGATATGATTTCTTGCATTAACCAATGATGCAGCCAAAATTGTCTCTTCGGGAGTGAACTCTTTAACGACGAATGACACAAACACGAAGCTTATTCATAATCAAATAATGCACGTTTCTTGCGGAATTTTATTTCTCCATACTATCACGGCAGAACGGATTTTTAAGATACTTAGTATGGAGATGTCTTAGGTCAATACAGGATCTGTGCCGTCCCAGAAAGGCCGGTCTACCTATTTCAAATTAAAAACAAACGCGTGCGGAGCCGCGGGTAACACCTAGTTAAACAATAAGTCCTCCGTAATACAATTACATATAAACATACACTGCCTTAAAATTTAAGTAGTTGGTGATTTAGTCTTATAACCTTTAAGATTACTACGGGTTAACTGTCGTCTAATAAACTTAAAATTCAACTATATAAAATAGAAATCAAGAAGCTAAGCTCAAAAGCCATCTACATTCTTCTTTCTCATTCATGCTGATTTAAGTAAAACCCTAATTATGCTCGTATTGTTTTTAATTTACTCTGGTTATTATACCTACCTATGTATATTTAATCTAGATTATTGAGTCAAAAATCATCAGAATAGAAAACGAAAAATTTACGAGAATGACATTTAGAATGAAAATTCACATGATTAAAACAAGGCGCTATCTAATCAGCTTAGAATTGCTAAAAACTCTAAACGTAATCATTATATTTTGTACAAAACAAATATTGACGTCATACATTCTATCTAAGTGTAAACATTATCGTGTCTGAACCCTTCCAAATATCAAATAGCCAAGTTTCATGATGTGGCAAGATGTACCAAATCACTATCCATCCGAAAATTTGTTCACAATTGGTATTTCTCAATCGTTACGATAAAATGGAAAAGCAATAAAATCCAAATGGAAATTGCGAAACAAACCGAATTTGATTCTAGGCTGAATTTCAATCAAATCGTTATTGGAACCGAGGACGGTAAGCATACTCTAACTTGAATATTTCTTTAGATACTTGTACAAAGTTATTCTTTGCTTTAGGTTAGTATATCTTTACTATTGGGGGTCTGATAAAAACGATTGGTTAAAAAATTACGCCTATATTCCCCAATCGGAGCAGCAAAAATGTGCTTGTGTTCTCTCACATTTCACAGTCTATATTAGGTTCCAATTCCAATTTCCCAATTCTTCCCCTATTACGAACCTATTGCCTTATCACCGTCATCACTTCTTGCTCGTTATAAGCACTACTGGCATAAGGCTCCTCCGTCTTACACATTCCTAATCTCGAACCAATCTTGACCAGGTCTTACCTGTACACTTAAATATAGGCATGCATTGTCCTTAAACCCCGGGTATTATATATACAATTCTAGACTAGAGACTACTATTTAGAATATTTCAAAAGAAAAAAAAACTTCATCAGAGCAGATCTATGTTGTATCGCTAGCCGCATTATGCGCAATAAATCGATGAAACAGTAAACGAGGCAATTTTTAAACATAACTTCTATATTAAACACTAGCATGAAAAGTCTTCGCAACTATTTTTTTTTCCAGACAATGCTGCTGCAAACGCTATCTTTAGCCCTGGCATATCTAGCCTCAACCGACTCCAGAGAGATAGGCAGGCCCGCGCCTACTATCTCGAACTCCCTGGTGAACCTCGGAAAAATGGAAATCTCATTTTATCTCAACGGCCGCGGTAAGGTTTAAATGAAATACGTTTTGGTCCCAAAGGGCGAGGAGATACAACTTCATACTTCAATAAATCACGTTAATATTTGGAGCATCGCCTATGACTTCGTATGGACGTGTTTATCTTTAGTCTCAAACAGCGATGCTTTTTGTCAAAGGGAAAATAGGATTTATTGTGATTTATGTTCACGCTAGCAAAAAAAAAAATAAACGAATTTCTAATCCAAGTCAGTTTAGTACGGGCCCGATAGAGAATTATAACAACACGTGGTTAAACTTAAGAAAAATACGGAGAATGGGACTCGTCGAACTTTTAAGTAAACTTTATTTTATAAGTAAAGGAAATAACAAGACTTATATTCAGAATGTAAACCTCAATAACAATACTCCAACTCTAGAAAGCTTCACGAATACAATGGTTAGACTTATTATGAGTCAAATAAAGCTATTTATTAGAGCTCTTAGTTCTGACTCTAAACGAATACAGCTGAATTAGGGAATATAAAATATTTTCAGATCTCATCTACTCATATATAAATCAGCCTTCACTACCCCATTATTGGTCAAAGACCTTTTCTCTTAAATCGAAGTGCATTTCTCTTGCACAAATAAGCCGATCAGCAGTGGGGATGAACAGCTTAACGTGCCATTCGAAGCACGGAGACGGTCAAAACTATAAATGCCTTAAACGGTACATTAGACTGACCGAGCCGATTGCTACTTAAATTTGATCCCGCAGCGCTACGAACATCACAGATATAGTTTTTTATAATAACTTTAAACTATATTTTTAGATCCACCAAAATCTGAGCTTTCTCCACAATCAGCCTCACCATTCTTCATACCAAAATCCGAACCAAATTTTGACGAACCGTGCCCTTGCTCCAGTCTCCGAAACATAAAAGACTCCATTTTTGGCGGCCCAGCAGGGATCCTTAATAAACTTCTTATGAATAACGATCTGTTTTCATCAAATAAAGAACCAGTCACTTCGACGCTGTGCTGCGAATCCCATGAGCATATTGAAGAGGGAACTATGATATTTGAATTCCCACCTAACCAGAAAGGTGGGAAACCAGGATTGTCGAAACCTAGCTCTATGCCATTTATGCCTTTCATATTCGACAACTTTGCGCTTAAAAACCCCATGCTACCTCCATTAAAAACGAAAGCGATAGAAATCTTCTTATTCCCAAAGAAGAAAGAAGGTGGCATTGATTTTAATAAACTCCATTCGAAGAAAAAAGAACTTAACGTAAAAGATGGAATCAAAATAGTTGGTGATAAAGATGTAAAAAAGAGTTTTATATCTGTTCCAACTCCACCTCCACCGGTGAATAAATATACAACTCAACAAGAGAATAATGAAAAGGGTCATGAGAAAGTAAAAGAAGATGTTAATAAGAATATTGAAACTTCCTATAAGCTAAATGCAGTGTAAATGAAATAAAATATATTGTTGCTGGAGTGATAAGTGTTTCAATTTATGAAGCTATCCTTTTTGTTGAAGAAGGAACAAAAACAATTTTCCTTGCAAAAAAGTAATTATTTTAAGCCGATACAAATCTGTGCGAATGACAAATGTAATTATTGCTTTAAAAGGTCGTACGCACGATAGGTATATAAATCGTGTTATAATATCGACTAAATTCCTGGTCTTTCTATTCAACTTCAGGCGAAAGACGTCTACTGCAGGACAAAGACCACCTCCAAAGACCACCACAGGTCTAACAACTAATTTAATATTCCTGTCACAGAAAACAGTAAGGCAATTAATGAAACCCAGACCAGGTTTCATTTAAATCATTTTAAAACCACAATTGCAAAATCAGCAGTCGCTACTTTCGTGTCACGTAAATACAAAGAGATAATCCGCTTACCTCCATATTTTAACTACTACAACATTTATTATGCAAGGCATCCATCGCTACATTTCTTTTCCTCATCAGTGATAAGGCGTATGCAAAACAAGCAACGGATGTCGACTACTCCGGTATGTCCGCGGTAGACTCGTTTAATTTACGTAGGCGTACGTACGGACCCAGTAAACAGTGTACGTGACTTCAATACCAACTACTCACATTTTATTCTCCTTTACACTCAGCTCACTCGCACAGAAGTGTTTAAGGAAGTGAAACGAGCAAAGTGATAAATACGAACTAAAAATGTTAAAACACCTACCCTTAGTCATTTATAAATCCACTGCCCTGCTTCCTGCCATTATTTAAACCTTCGCGCTGGCCAATTCTGTGTAGGTACTCTTTTCAGTTAACTACCGAACTGAATATAAAGCAGTTGAAAATGTAACCCCTTTATATAACCAGAGAAAAATATCTGTAGCTGATGAGAGCTACCCTCCTTGATTGGGGTCAGGCGTAAAATGTCCGTTTTTTTCAGCCTGTGATTATTCTTGGTTTATATTACAAGGTTTTTATTCATAAGAACGTTGTATATTAAATAGGGCGGTTTCATAAAACCTGGTGTTTGTGAGACTACCGCTAAATTATGGGTATATTCAGTGAGATGATGTTGTAGGCATTTAAGGTAATGAATATATTATTCTGTTGTATTAATGTTTTTAAAGACTAAAACTGCGACCAAAAAATGGATAACCTTGTAGGCAAGGAAACTTAACAAAAACTTCCGACATTCTAAATATTCTCACGCAGTCTTCTCATGTGACTGCCTAAGCACCAGCAAAGTAAAAGTATTCTCGCGCAGTCTTCTCATGTGACTGCCTAAGCGCAAGCGCAACTCTTGAACTTTTCTCGTGTAAAATATTATATAAGTAGGGAAAATTTACCCTATAAAGGATACCCTCAAGTTTTGGAAGAGTTCGTGGGTGATAATAGGCTCCTACTGATTAAAATCTACGGAGACCGCAATCTTCGAAGAAACTTTGGAATCTCCTTTAAGAACGCAGCGATGCCCCTCATATGTGGGGCTCGACAGTGCATGCCCTGGAAGAGGGAGAGCTAGATCTTACTTCTTCCCCTGTGAAATACTTCAGCTAAAAAACCCCGTTAATTGCCCCTGTAATGCCAGGTTCACAATTTTAGTGCTCAATTTTGCCAAGCCAGCAACATTTCTCAGTTCGACAAAAGTGTTCCGTATGTAAACCAAAGAGCAAAATGTTGTTTCACGGAGTCATCTTAGCGATCAATTTAAAATAAAGTGTATATTCTACAATAAATCTTTAGCTAACCAACTCTTGAAAGTCAAAAGTTATGACTTGTGATCTTTACATCCTTCCTTTGTTTAATCTTGCTTATAAATCTCCAGGCATTAATTTTAGTATTAAAATACAAATCTCGACTTGTGCCTTAGTAATAAAATTCCTAAGTTCAACAAATCAAAATTAAGCGTGAATTATACTTGTATTTAACAAATTCACTTTGAGTTTTCAGTTTGCTTTTTATTTATTTATTTATTTTTTCACATATAACATTTTCAATCATACTCTTGCGAACAAGAGCGCATAAGAATCATGTTTATTAATATAATGTATATAAAATTAATCAATAGTGTCCAATATACATATTTCATTGAACTTATGCTCAGTTATGGGCCTCGGATAAGCCTTCTCTCATAAATTGAGGCGAAAACTGGCTTTACCAGTGCATAGCTATGCAGCTGCATAACTTGTTAAAACCACTTGGTTTATATACGTATATATGCAGCATAGGCGATTTGATCACATTTCTGAAGCTGTTTATTGCAACTTAACTCTTACCAACCCAATAATTCGTTATTTATTTCAGAAGCAAGATACAGCGGCAGTAGTTTCACCCCGCACACATTCAAACGACAAAATGCTCTGCAGAATGAAAACAGTCGTTAAAACTTTGGTACCAAAGGAGACGCTAAAACGCAATACAGATGCAAAATCACTATTATAGAATTTTTCACATGGGATGGGTAGTGACAGTTCTAATTGCCAAGCGAAATTATACTTATTCAATGGCAATAAGAGGCATGACCCGTTTCTATACTTATGGTTTTATGCCTTAACCTCATTGAATTAAATTTTAATTTCGTTAAAGCAATTAGAACTGTCACTACCCATCCTATGTGAAAAATACTATTGTCACTACTAAAAGGATCGTGCATGTATTATATACAATAACAAGATGCTACAATATATATACGTGCTACTTACTGTTTATCTTTCCGCTGTTGCCTCTTCTTCTTGAACGCTCGTTTTACTCTCAGGAGCAAGAAAGCAGCTCGGTCTATAGTGAGCACCGACGGCCGCTTGGCGGCGCTCGGTTCGTCCATCCCCTCCTCTTCGGACGGCTCATCGCACAACCTCAGGCCTAGCCATCGCTGTTTTGTGGCAGTCCTCGTTTTGCCGTCGCCGGGGAGACACGCGCAATAGGCGTCCGGACGCCTATAACATTATTATTTTAAAGATTTTTCTCGATCAAGTTGATTCGGAATAAAACACGTATTGTTACACTAATTTCACTGAACTGAAGCACTGATTTGGTGAATTACATTTCTCGGTACACGATAGTTGCGGAACATCTGAAACAATAAAAAATGTACTTATTTAAAAGTGATTGATTGTTGTTGCTGATGGGTATAAAAGACATTGGAACAAAGACTGACGATTCGTAACGAGGCGAAAAGTGGCATTGTATTTTATTTATGTATCCTATCTATGTACGTCAAAAAATCTATCAAAACTGTCATATCATCATAGCAAAATAGTAATCAAACATACCACTTTTGTAATCATTACACAAAACTACTTTATACCGACTATAGCTAATCAAAATGACTAAAAGCTGTCGATTAAAAGTCTAAAACTGATACTTTTTAGAAATAATTGATTACCCTTAATACAATTAAACAACTAATTTCAAACTTAAATGTGAATCAAAGAAAACAATCACCGCAAAATTATTGAAACCACAGAATAATTATTTACAAAGTTAAATCACTGTTTATGAACGTAGAATATAAACTTATGAATATTTTAACTTGTAAATTGTCTTTGTGAGATGTTTTAGTATTTAATTTAAAGTTAAGGCTGGAGATAGAATATCGATTTCTAAACTTTAGTTTAAACACATTTTTCAGGTCAGAACAAGACTATTGAATACGTTATTTCAAACGTTTCACTAATTCCAAGCTTGAGTCTTGATATCTAATTTGAAACACAACGAAGATTAAATATAAGTCGCTCACAGAGAATATTATATGCTCTAAGGTATCTCAGCCCTATAGTATGTATATGCACCAGATATAAAGAGGTAAATTGTTATAATTTAGTCTAGCAGTTATTAGAGACTTATTCAAACAACAGAAATTTTGTTAGGTCACTGTTCTTAACAACTATAACACGATCGAAGAGAGAAGAGAGTTCAATGCTTAAGTTATTATGATAAAAGACCAATACTGCCTCTAATAACAGCTCTCCCAAGAACGTGAAGCAAGTGTGAATACTTGAACAATTAGGCTGCAGAAAGTCTTGATCTTTTCCAAACACTGGTATCACACTAAGGACTTTAAAATCATGTTACAATCAAATCCATTTGACAATCCATTTTGCAATGCCATTGGAGCCAAGTTTACCATGAGTCTACGATCAGTCAACCATTACAAACAAGCGTTCTCTATATTATTATTTAGGACGGAAATTTAATTCAGAATTTCAACATGCTTACATACATCTATTCCCAACCTTACAATACAGTAGTATAATAACGGCCTGGTATAGACTGACAGGCAATAAATGCTAATTCTCCGACATGTTTAGGTAAACATCTCTAATATACACTAAACACGAGTGATGAACAAACAGCTTAGGGAAAAATAATAAACACGTATTGTTCTACGATCCTCGTTATGAAAATTAATAATAGATCTAGACCTAAAATGGTAATAAATACAGAGCTATATAGCCTTAATACTCTTCGAAATTACTATATTAAACTATAAATTATTAGGTTTCTATAATAAAATTACTATTTCTGACTTTAATAGTTTTCAATTTTAATTTGCTGCAGGGCAGTCAGAATTTCTCGCGCGGGACATAATTTTGTAGGCCCGTGATTAAAGTCTTATACGCAAGTCAAAATAGTCTTGTATATCTTAAGCTCAAAGACGTCCACTGCAGGACAAAGACCGCCACCACGACCGGCTTTGAGCTGTTTTTCTATAACTCAATACAATACTATACTTGACTCGAGTTTTCGGCACGCCATGGTAGCACGTAAGATAAAACGGTTATCTCAGCGCGACTTAATACGTGACATAATATGTCTTGCCCAACTGTTCTTTAAACCAAAAACAATTTTCGAAGCGAAAACTTGTTGAGGCGCGTTGGGCATTTTTGAGATGGGAAAAAACAATGGAACTCGCGACACTGTTACTGTGTATATAAGTATGTACATATATTGTGTATGTACGTACATAGATACACATGCAAGTTGTTCAAGTTTTCACTTCTGTCGGCACTCCCCGAGTGCCACTGTTGTTTTTTTACTATAAAAACTGTACTTGAGTACCTCGTCGCCTGTGGCCGTGTCGTGGCCTGGCTTATGTGTACCTCGAACAAAATATTATTGAAAGTTTTTCCTCTGCAAATATTCTCAATAAGTCTGTTTCCTGAGCCCCGATTATATTGGGGCCTACCATCGTTGGCAAAATATGATCACCCCGCTTAGAGAATATTTTTTGGTGTACACAGAACACATGTACGTGTGCCTCAAGAAAATATAAAGCCCAATTTTAAATTCAATCTCAAACATATGGAGACCTGCATGAAAAAAAACGGATCCAAATAAACGTCTACAATCTATCTATACCATCACCAGATCCCTTGCGGGGTATGCAGAGGATCTTTTCTTGCAGGTTGGCTTCCTCTGGCTTACTTCACTTACATAGTTTGTCGCAGGTCTTCACTCTGCACACTTGACTTTCAGGTTTTAATTTAACTCCAGTGTCACATTAGCTCTAATATCACATTTTGTAGTCTAAAGTAGAGGTGGGCGATTATGAATGATTCACATAATCGAGACATACTAATTACTAATATTGATAATCGATCATGAAATTAGTAATTTACTAATTTTTATAATAGAATGACGTTACTAATTAGTATTACTAATTTTAGTTCAGTCATAATCCCGTCAAAATAAATCATTCATTGAGTCAATCGTTAGTTATCCGTTGAGTACGAGTACCACAGTCGTTTTTTGTTTGTTGTGGTTTACTTTGTCTTTTATTTATATTGAACCAAAACCTATGATTAAATATCTTATAGGATACCTTTTAAGCGCAAGTTCATAAACAGTAATATTTTTTTAAATGTCTAATTATACACGTAAAATATACTTTTACAACTCTATTACTCAGGAACGTACGCCGCTGGCACAGCAGGTACATACAGTGAGCCCGCGCCAAGTGCCATCGCATCATTCGCATCGGCCATGGCGCCGCGCGTGGCGGGTAATCGAACTTAGCTATTGACCACTAATTCATGACTAATGGTTATAATCGAGATAGCTCGAGAAATTTTCATAATCGAATGATTCCATTAGTATATCTCATAATCGCCCACCACTAGTTTAAAGCTGCAATAAGAAAGAATAAATAATTAACCTATGCTGGTGCTCATCAAGTGCACTGCGAAGTGCCTTTGTTGAGCGCCTGTCTTTGTTCAGCTGCCTTTGTGACTGTCTATATACAGAGTTAAACAAAAATTAGAAAAAAGCAGCTGAAAAACGGCCAGGTCCAGTGATTAAGAGCTTAAACCGTTTCACCTACTGGATCGAGAAATCGCGGGTTCGATTCCTGCACGAAACAAATCTTTGTATGACCCAAAAATATTTCTTTATTCAAGGCATACCAACAGCATTCACATGAAGTTTTATCTTCAGCACGAATAATATAAATAATTCCAGTATATATACCACTTACAGGTATACACAACACTGTATTGAAAGTAAAAAAAAACTTTATGACAAAAATAAAAAACTTAGAAACACAGTAATGAATTATGATTCTGCCATTGCAAAGGCTATTGATTTTCTGAAAGGACTGTAGGCATCATTGTGGACGTCAATGTTAGGCATAGACTTGTGGAGTTCATAGAATTCTTTATACATTCTCGCGAGAGGTGAATTTTAACCTAAGTTTGTCCAACAGAACGGAATATGGAATGCTTTGGAAATAGGGTATCTAGGAGATTTGGGTGGTACGGTATAGAAGATGCGCTAAACCAGATCATTACACATAATAATCCCATTGGCAATTTTGTAAATGAACGATGAGCTGTGTAAACGATGGCGTTCACGTAACGACATCATTTTGAAAAACTAAAGTCGCTGGTTGTCAAAATCAAAATCATAACCGAAAGTGTTTTATTCATGTAGACCCAGAGGCACTTATGAATAGTCAAAATTAGAAAATTATTGATTACTTATGACTCGACCACCCGTTCGGAAAGTCATTCCTGTGGAGAAGAAGGGCAAGAAACTCCACGGTTACTCTTTTTAAAAGTTGAGAGTTTTACAATTATTTTTGTATGCATTGCATTTATGGGGTATGGGAGAACAGTGCAGAACCAGCTAAATAAATGTGCTTAAGTATAGATTAAACATAAGTATACTTAGATTCATTGTATCAGTCAGTGTCTACGTACTCCTCTCATTTACAAAATAGGAACTTTGTAAAGGTATATAATAAAAAGTTTAATAATAATAGTAAGAGGAGGACTGGACTGGGAAGGTCATGGCATAAACATAAATGGCAGTCATATCTCACACTTGAGATTTGCAGACGACATCGTCATTATGGCCGAAACGTTGCAGGATTTACAACAGATGCTGACCAGCCTAGCTGATTCTTCCAAACAAATAGGTCTCCGCATGAACTTGGACAAGACCGAGGTAATGTTTAACCGACATGTAGTACCGGAACCTGTTGCAATACATGGCGCTATTCTCGAGGTTGTTCAAGAATATGTTTACCTAGGGCAAACTCTGCAGTTGGGGAAAAACAACTTCGAGAAAGAGGTCAACAGAAGAATACGGCTGGGCTAGGCGGCATTTGGGAAATTACGTCGAGTATTTACATCGCCCATTCCACAAAGCCTAAAGACAAAAGTCTTTAATCAGTGCGTCCTGCCCGTTATGGCATATGGAGCCGAGACGTGGACACTCACGGTTGGAATGGTTCATAAATTTAAAGTCACTCAGCGAGCTATGGAAAGGGCTATGCTCGGAGTTTCTCTGAAGGATAGAATCCGGAACGAAGTCATTCGACAGAAAACCAAAGTTATCGACATAGCCCACCGGATTAGTAAGCTGAAGTGGCAATGGGCCAGTCACATAAGCCGAACAACCGATAACCTCTGGGAAAAACGAGTTCTTGAGTGAAGACCGCGGACTGGCAAACGTAATGTAGGACGCCCTCAGGCTAGGTGGAGCGATGACCTTCGTAGGGCGGCTGGCAGAAACTGGATGCGAGTAGCCGAGGATCGTACCCAGTGGCGTGCACTTGGAGAGGCCTATGTCCAGCAGTGGACTGCTATAGGCTGATGATGATGATGATGAATAGTAAGAGAAAGGGTTACTATAAAATATGTAAAGAGAGCGTACAAAATAATTAGTTATAGCTCCAGTGTGAAGCCGGACGAGACAAAATTCAACAGTACTACGGTACATGTTTAATCAGTCAAAGGATAGAGAACGGACCAGTCCCCACCAGCAGCACCCGTTCACTCTCCTCGACCAGAATAGAGGGTGGGAGTGACCCGCTCCACAAGGCTGTAAGGGCGTCTGTGGCTTATGTCTTGAGTGATAAAAGCAAGATATTTTACTCTTTGCGAATGTTGCGCCTAAAATGGATTTCATGCTACACTGGCATATTCAAGCAGACAACGAACCAGAGCATTGTATAGAATTAATTTCGTTTGTATTTTATCTATTTTGGCTGGGTATTTGTGCGTGTGAAGATCATCGCACCCACGATATAGGAAAAAGTCTTAGTGTGGATTACGTTAAAAAAAATGCACAGAATTTATTAAGATGTATTGCGGTCACACCATTACAACGATTAATATTTTTATGGCGTCAATATTTAGGGGTGGAAATAAGCTTAAAGTATAGACTATAGCATACTCTGACGATATAAGGTATACCTATTATAAAGTCGTATTAATAAATATCTGAGGTGTGTACACTAAACATATTCGGCTGTGTACACATTATTTCAAAATGGTCTTAAACTGTTTTGGATTCTTTGCAATATCTAATTTCATAAAAACAATTTGTATTTTAAAAACACTGTTTTGTTGGAATCTGTTTAAGCGGAGCCCCATACGATGTAAGCAACAGGGTTTCTTATAGATATATGAACATAGAAATATAATATTACATTAAGTAAGTGCCATCATTAAGACCAACGTTCGTTATGTACCAAAATACGGATTTTTATTTATTGAATAAAAATACCAAAGAAAACCGTAGGTTTCCTAGAATAACTAATGGATAGTATTTTATTGGATAGCAATTTCACACTTTAACCGGTCTAAGGTTGGAGCGTAGGATGTCGTGATCGGATTTTATTTACATAATATAGGTTACAGTAATATATGTTAGTGTATATGAACGTTATACATTTCGCAGGTCGGCCGCAAAATGGATTTTTCGTGTCGGGAATATACCTACTTCGGTTAATAAAATGCGTTTTTCGTGTATTAATGTTCGTTATAAGTTATGCGCTCGTAGCGCTGTGCGACCGCGGTGTTCTTACCGATTACCAAGGTTAAGCAGCGTTCGACTCGGTTGGTCCGAGATGGGTGACCGTTTGTGGCATTTTCATATTCAAGCGTCTCCGTGTCTGAATGCACGTTAAGCCGTTGGTCCCGTCTACCACTTAATGTGGTAGTCGTTAAGCCGAGTTGGAAGCCGGCTTGATAAGTTCCAACAGCAGGTGGCCACAAACCTGCCTCCACCAATCCGCACTGGGTCCGCGTGGTGGAGTATGACCTAATCTCTCTCACCTCGATTAGTGAGAGAAGGCCTTTGCCCAGCAGTGGGCAATATAGGCTGATATTATTATTATAGGTTATGTTGCTCATATGATGTATTTTCTTTTAAAACTAAAGAAGATTTTGGAAAAAAATTTGTGTAACTGTGTTTTTTAATTTATTCAAAAATATAAAGTCACGAACGATTTGTACACCGCACCCTGTGTCACTAGACAAACAAAGATATTCTCCAAACCAAATAAAATTTATAGATTATAAATTTTGTTCAGTAGTGATAGCCGAGTGGTTAGACCGTTGGGCTGCAAAGTCAGGGGTCTCGGGTTCAAACCCAGGGACGCACCTCTGCCTTTTTGAAGGCATGTGCGTATTAATTAAATTAACTATCATTTGATTTAGGCGAAGGAAAACACCGTGTGAAAACCTGCATGCCTAAGAGTTTTCTTGAAAGTGTGTGAAGTTCGCCAACCCGCACTGGGCCAGCGTGGGAACGTTTATATATAAAAAAAATAAAAAAATAAAAACCCACCGTTGGGAACGGGCCTCCTCTCAAATTGAGAGGCGGCCCGTTCCCAACGGTGGGTTTTTTTTTTTGCTTTTTTTTTTGCGTTTACAAACATGAAAATTCACATACCCAGACCGGAACAAATAATTGTGGATCACACAAAGATTTGTCCCGTGCGGGAATCGAACCCGCGACTATTAGACACAGTGAGTGGAGCGGCTTAACCACTGCGCTAAATCGTCCGTCGTTTTTATTTTGTATATAATTCAATATGGTTTACTGGTCCACCTGTAGAACTTGATTAAATTCGTTGAGCAAGTGTGTCAACCCTCTCGAGTTAATTACACCGTGTCGACTGATCTGTTCGCATATTTCCCTGCATGTTAAAATTTTTATTTTTTTTTAAGTCATTGGTAGCCTAGTGGTTATACCGTTGGACTGTAAATCTAGAGATTTTGGGTTCAAACCCAAGCACACACCTTTGTCTTTTCGAAAGCAAGCTTTAACGGTTAAGGAAAACATCATGAGGAAACCTGCATGCCTAAGAGTGTCCCGAAGGTGTGTGAAGTTCGGCAACCCGCACTGGGCCAGCGTGGTGGACTATGGCCTAAACCCTCTCAGTTCGAGAGGAGGCCCGTACCCAATGGTGGGACAGTTACTTAACAGGGCTAATATTATTATTAAGAAAATTTTACTAGAAGGGTCACCCTTATTTTCCATCTACGGCTTTCTGACAATGCCTTCCATGTGCCAAAAAATCCTTGTCGAACTATATACAAAATTAGGAATAATAATACTTTATTACAAAAAATCTATTAATTATTAAATATTACGTTCTACAGCGGTCCCGGCACTAAGCACAGCTTGTATCGCGGGATACCAAGAAATACATTTGTCAAATTGAACTTAATGACATTTCTGTCAATATTAATTCTCGTTTGAGTATTTAGTTCGGTCGCAGGCAGATATTACACTGCTATTTGATAGTTGCCATTAATTGCTTCTAGCGCGTCGGCTTTGACGTCAAACGCACCGGAAGCGCCGATAATAGCTTTTAGCACTATGACAAATATGCATAGCATGCTATTTGATAATTTATCAAGATAATTATCAATAATTTAAAAAGGTATTTTTATAAACAAACTTTGATAGGAGAAACACAACAAAAATGTTTTGTTACCTGAGGAGTTCCTATGACTTCCTTCTGGCTCCATCATCAGACCTTGTAATCCATCTGGGTCTAAAGGTTTCATCAAAACAAATCCTATAAGCCCAAACACGGCGGGGTTATATTAAGTTGTTTGTTGGTTCCATTAGCCACCTTTTGGCTTCATTATCAGACCATGTGGTTGAATAGTGCTTGGCATTGTCAATCCAACAAGCCTAATCACGAGGGGATTACGTTATATAGTTCACATGTTTCTTTGGTCACCTTGACTCTATCAACAGACCAGCTCCATTGTACCAGATTATTGCATTGTCACCGACTTTACATAATAATTATAACATTAACATAAATGTTAGCTCTGTTAAAATATTGTCCCACTGTTGGGTACGGGCTTCATCGCAAACTGAGAAGGTTTTAGGTCATAGTTCACCACGCTGGCCCAGTGCGGGTTAGCAAACTTCACACACCTTCGAGAAACTCTCAGGCGTGCAGGTTTCCTCACGATGTATTTCCTTCACCGTTAAAGCAAGTGATAGTTAATTTATGTTCGGATCAAGTCTTCTCACTCCGCAACATCGTAGTAGTATATATATATATATATATATATATATATATATATATATATATATCTATATCTATATATTCTCTACATATATTATTATATTATTCGCCAAGCGGTGGTGGTAGAGGTGTACTGTGTACACCCATTCATATACTGTCGACGATGTTAGGTCCCAATTCGATAGAGGACCAGCCGAGGGCTAATATTATTATTTTATAAATTATGTCCAAGTGACGTTTGACATAAGTGAAATTAGAGTGATATTTTTCGGTAATTTCAACTGAACTTCAAATTGAATCGTAGTTTAAATTTTTTACATCTAATATAGAAACATGTAAAGACATGATTATACAAAATCATTTCTTCCTTCTTTATAACATAATTTTCTCTTTTTGTCAAATCATTTATGATATTAGGTTCTTTAGCCACTCGAAATATTTAGCTGTATGTTTATTATTTATTTTAGAATTTAATCAGCATGTGTGCACTTCAAACTCCGATAACAAGATTTCTAAACTTTTCCATCAATGTTCTAATTAAAAATCGAGTACTATCAAGCTTTATGTACGTTTTAAGCTCGAAACTTCTACACGAACAAGAACATCTAATCCCAGATTTCCAACTAACTATCAATGTCAGCTGTCACGAAAAGTTAAAGTAGATTTCGCCTTCGGAAACTTTAAAACTTTGCTGAAAATGTCCGGCTACTACGCTTCAAAAACGCTATTTTTCTCAATGTCTTGGAGACTAAGGTTATATTGAACTAAGTGCATCTTTCTGAATATATATGGAGATGTAATAAGATGACCTAGACTATCTTACCATGACCAAATAGACCGGGTCTTATCTGAAGGACAAGTCAGGAGTCTCCGTAACCGGCGAGCGTGTATGAGACAAACTATGAGAGTAGAGGAAGCCAGAGAGGTATGTAAGGAAAGAGCCTGTTGGAACTCTGTACTGTCTGCCTACCCCGTAAGGGATCTGGCGTGATGATATAGATAGATAGATAATAAGATGAAAGAATCAAACAAACTCTAAAAATTTGATTAAGTTGAGAATAGGACAAAATCACTATTATGAGACCTTTACGGGGAAGTCGAAAAACTTAAAATTTTCACTTTTGTCCATCTAACGCGTGCTTGTACTTTAGATATTAAAAAGGTAAATAATGCACATTTTTTAATATCGAAGAGTTCTAACATATAAAAAGACATTTATACATATAGGTAAGTACAAGAGAAAATATTTAGTTCTTTGGGTCTCCTGTAAAGTTTGTCATGTCTAATTAATTTAAGCCGTATTGTCTGTTGTTAGTCACACAGTTTTGCACTATCCCCGACGATATACTGAGCACAATCGAGTATTTTTAGATTAAAAAGCTACAATTGTCCCACTTAAGTTTTAACCCAGGATCCCGTGATCACAACGCACTATTTATCACTAGATCAACGGGGCAGTCCTCCAACTAAATCCACGAAGATTTAGCTACTATATTTTCAAAATAATTTCTTTAAATTAATTTTTAAGACTGCCTGATCTAATGTGTCACTGTACACGGTACGACTGGCGGACAAATCTTAAGTTAGGCCAAGATTAGTTTTTCTAAGGATTTTCAGTAGCCCCAAGTCTGAAACTGTGCCCAGCATAAACCAACCCTAATTATTTAGCGTCGCTAAAATGTATTGTATTTAATTAGACGAGAACGTGAGAACAATACATTATTACAATTATCTTAGGGCGTCACACGCCGCCTCAAGCTTAATTTCTGTTTTATCAAGACATTTTAAATAACATTATTACATACAAAAAATCAATAGATATACACCGTCTAGTCTATACTTTCCAAGGACTGTGTATTGCACCTGTTTCGGGTTTTTCTCTGTTCAGTTCCAATGTAATAATGGGATGGCAAATATTGCTATTATACCGGGCACAGTTAGTGTTATAAAAATGAGCGCTGAAGTCGAGCGTTTAGCGCTGAGTCGACGCTCACGAGCGTTGAAACACGTAGAAGACGCGAGCGTTTTAAGCGCTGACTTGAGCGTTTTTACAACACTAGGCACAGTTCCAGACTCGGGATGACTATTGAGAAATTTTTGATAGAATAACTCCAATAATACCTTATTTAACATACCTCCACCAAGGACCTCCTGATCGTCAGCCACGCGATATGCCACTATATCAGCAAGACAGTCCTCATTTAGGTTTCCTCACTTTCTACAGGGATTTTGTAATCCCGGAGGAACGCCTCACGCCCCTATTGTCTGTACAATAGGGGCGTGGGCCCCACGCTTCGAATTGACAGAGTCATCACGTGGGGGACGGCAGTGTAAGTGGCTTCATAAGCAACGCGAGAAGCTATGATTTTTTCCCTTAGGATATGCTTGAACCGCATCGAGCGAGGCATAAGAGAGGGGGGCCGGTGCGTTCTAATTGGACAACCCAAAGGCCCTCTGCTCCTTCCGAAGCTTTATTCGTGTCATATTAATAGATTTTGGTTGTGTAAGCACAAAATAAACTATTTTTCATTCTCACCTGTCGGCCGTTACGAATGATTTTTTAGATCCGCGGTAAAAGTTCCATACTCCCCACAGAATTGAACTGGATTCGGAATTCCTGGAAGATTTTTCCCTCGCAAATCCCTCGGAAAAACAAAACTTTCCTCATCTTTCATTACGACAACAGTACACCTTTAGAGCTAAGTTTTACCCCCAAAAGGCAATAAAACAGCCCGTAATAAAGGCAAGAACGTTGGCACCATAATTGAGAGAGGTATCTCGCTTATGAACCATATAAATTTAAGTGGCCCTTCGGTTCTTTGTTGTTATGTGTATGAGAATGCCTTCGGAATTAGGCGGGTATCAACAATTTTTATGATAATTGGAATTTTCGGCGTTGTTTACCGTTGACGAATCAGTTAACGCATCATATTTATTATTAATAAGGGTATATACTCGTAGCGTTTTAACAACAGATAGCCTCAAAACTGCCTCTACCAATCTGCACTAGATCCGCGTGGTAGATATGGCCCATTTTCTCTCCCCTCGGACTTGGAGAGAAAACCCTTGCCCAGTAGTTTGACAGTATAAGCGAATATATAAGGATACACATATAAATAAACTTCCAAATTATAATGCTTAATGATAAATTCGGTACTTTAGAATTGACAACATAATACGATTCTGATTGTATAAACTGTCGAATTTGCTTCATTGAAATATGATATATTTTAAGTCCCCCCGCCGCGTCTCTGTTTGTCTTAACGCGATAAACTCAATAACTACAGAACGGATTTTCATACTGTTCACAAATAGACGGAGTAATTCAAGAGGAAGAAATATGTGTATAATTTAGCCGTGCGGAGCCGGGGCGGGTCGATGGTAACAGATAATTTACTTAATAAAAAAATATTTACAACAAAAATGTACTCGTCAGCTCGATCGCAAACATACAAACAACTCCAGGTTTTGGTGATAACGAGCCAAGTGAATTAATTAACTATTTTTTAAACTAATTAATTAATGGGAGGCTTATGTCCAGCTGTGGACGTCCCTCGGCTGAAGAAAAAAGAAACGATTCTTTAATCGATTGTAACAAAATTGGCAATATCATTCCATTTCTCGCCAAAACTCTGCTAGTGGTTTAATTTGTATAGACTAGAAAAGAAATGACGTAAACCTTAATATGGTTCCCTAACATTGTTATAGAGATGAGCATACCTCTGAAACAAAGGTATTCGAACCATACTCCAAATCAGTATTTCATCATCATCATCATCTCAGCCTATACTTGTCCACTGCTGAACATAGGCCTCCCCAATCGCTTTCCAGCGTAACCGGTCCGATGCCACCTGCATCCAACGACTTCCTGCGATTTTCACAAGATCGTCGGTCCATCTGGCAGGTGGTCGTCCCACGCTGCGCTTGCCAATACGTGGTCTCCACTCTAGAATCTTTCTGCCCCAACGCCCGTCCGATCTTCGCGCTATGTGGCCCGCCCATTGCCACTTCAGCTTGCTAATTTTAAGGGCTATGTCGGTGACCTTGGTTCTTCTACGAATCTCCTCATTCCTGATTCGATCACGTAGAGAAGCGCCGAGCATAGCTCTCTCCATAGCTCGCTGAGCAACTCTGAGCTGTTTTATGAGACCTATAGTAAGAGACCACGTCTCTGATCCATATATCATCACTGGTAACACACATTGACTAAAAACTTTAGTCTTTAGGCACTGAGGTATTTTGGATGAGAAGATGTTGCGCAGTTTCCCGAACGCTGCCCAGCCGAGTTGGATTCGTCGATTGACCTCTCTCTCAAAGTTGGACCTACCTAACCGGACTACCTGTCCCAGGTAAATGTATTCGTCGACAACTTCAAGAGTAGAGTTCCCAACGGTGAGTGCAGTGGGTACGACATGGACGTTACACATTATTTTCGTTTTGTCCATGTTCATTTTAAGACCCACTTGTTGAGATAACCTGTTGAGGTCGCCGAGCATTCGTCCTAGATCTTCCAGCGACTCCGCCATGACCACATTGTCGTCGGCAAATCGAAGGTGAGTGATGTATTCGCCATTGATATTGATGCCAAGTCCTCGCCATTCCAAGAGCTTGAAGGCGTCCTCTATGGTGGTCGTAAACAGTTTCGGAGAAATGACGTCTCCCTGTCTTACTCCTCTTTTTATGGAGATCGCCTTCGTGCACTGCCCTTGTACTCGGACTGACATGGTGGCGTTATTATACAAGCACTTCAACACTTCGATGTACCGATAGTCAATGCGGCATCGCTGGAGAGATCTAAGAACCGCCCAAGTCTCGATCGAATCGAAGGCTTTCTCATAGTCCACAAACGCCAAGCATAGTGGCCGATTATACTCCTCGGTCTTCTGTATAATCTGCCGCAGCGTAAAAGCTAAAGCCTTTCCGGAAACCGGCTTGTTCGGGAGGCTGGAAATCATCAAGCCTGCGTTCGAGACGATTCGTGATGACTCTCGAAAACAACTTGTAAACATGGCTCAGCAGTGTGATGGGCCTATAGTTCTTTAATAAAGTGTTATCACCTTTCTTGAAAAAGAGTACCACCACACCCCTGTTCCATGCTTCCGGCGTTTTTCCTTCGAGCAAGACGGAATTAAACAGCCTCTGAAGGACTTTCAGTACCGGCGATCCGCCCGCTTTCAGAAGCTCTGCGGTAATTCCGTCTTCACCCGGCGCTTTGTTGTTTTTAAGTTGTTTGAGAGCCATCCTAATCTCGTACAGGCTGATGTCCGGGATATCTTCAGTGTAGTGTCGGGTTAGCTTGGCTCTTGGGTCTTTTACCAAGTCAACAACAGGTTCAGCTACTGAGGTATACAACTGCCCATAGAACCTCTCTATCTCCCTGAGCACCTCCGACCTATTCGACGTTACGTTTCCGTCCTCCGTCTTCAGCTTCATCAACTGGCTTTGCCCAATAGACGCGTCTCTTGCGAACACTTTGGAGCCCTTGTTCTGCTCTATGGTCTCCTCAATACGTCTTGTATTGAAGGACCGTAAATCGTGTCGCAAGGACTTCAATATCTGTCCATTGAGCTGCCTATAGGACTTAGCATCATCGGAGGTTTGGAGTGTCATGGTACGTCGCCCAGGCATAAGGTTTCGGGTGTAGTCAGATAGCTTTTGAGGCTTATTTTTACGGTGGGGCTTAAAATGCTTAGACCCGACCGTATGGACAGTCTCTACCAACCTATTGTTGATTTCGTCAATCAGTATTTATTATTTATTTATTTATTTACGATCACAACATAATGCACAATATAAAAATCATCGCTCCACAAAACTGTGCAACCAGTTTGACTGTGGGGTCAGTTGAATCTACAATCTTAATATAACGGTAAAACTAACTTAACACAAACTTAGGTAATGTTTTTTCAGATTCCTTTTAAATTTTTTATATTTCTATCGCCCCTTATGGCCGCCGGCAGACTATTCAAAATGTATGGGATGCGTTTTTATAGCGCCCTGTCACCGAAGTAGTTAGTCACCCTTGGAACATTGTATCTGCCGTCGGTCACCAAGCACGTACTGTACACATTGCTAACTGGGGTTAAAAACTCTCGACAGTCACGACTGTTTACAATCAAAAGAAATTTGACATGTCATAAGTCACAAAGGCGACCTTAACCAAATTGTAGTAGTTACATTGTACAGGTGTACACAAACAAATCTGATACGAATACAAGACGCTTGACACACAGTTAGTGCGACAAGGATCTTTTGGCCCACGGATGACATTAACAGGTGGGCGTTGGTGAAATTAGGTTTAACTTTAGTAAAACTTTTCTATTTAGAAGGAGATATTTCAACTCCCGCTCGGTTACTAATTAAAAACTTGGGTAAATTTCAAAGCAAACAGCAAGTCTGCGACTGTCATAAAGTAACATTTCACTTGATTGCGAAGCGTTAGTTCTAATTTTGGCCGCGGACTAAAAGATCCTGTATGACTATAGTTCGCTAGAGGCAATCATAGGGCTGCGTGACTGCGGTGTTTTATCCCCTCCTATCAGCGGCTGCCGCCGTCCGCGGCATGATCTCACCGACCCTCCCGATGCCTTTACATCCCTTCTTTCGGATACAGATATCGCACACAGGATCAAGCAACGACCTCGCCGGCGAGGTCAAAGAATCCCTTGCCCGCCGGCCTACTAGGCCGGTATACGGCCTCCCCCATAGCAACTGCCCAAGCCGAGGCCGTTCCTCCTTGAGGCGCCCTTAAGCTAGTTGCCCTCTTGCCTTTCTGGCTCCAGCGTAGTGGTTGCACGCTTGCCCTCTTGTCCGGTGAAGCTGTAAAGGCCCCACAGCCAACAGCATAGATCATTCACACACAAAATGCAGTGTTTCTAGCGATAACCAAGGTTAAGCAGAGTTCGGTTCAGTCTGTGATGGATGACCGTTTGTGGTATTACCATATTCGAGCGTCTCCGTGCTTCACGACACATTAAGCTGTTGGTGCTGGCTATAATTTCCGTATAGGTGGTTGTATATATTCCAACAACAAACCTCTCCACCAATCCACACTTGGTCCGCGTAGAGTTCCTATGTCCTATTCTTTCTCATTTCGATTTTGGGGACAAAACCTTTGTCTATACTCTTTTTAACGAGCTATGGGTACGGTGACGTTTGGGATTAGACGTTTCTAGAAATCTGGTGAAGATGAAATTGAATGAAATAGAATCGATTGAATATCGCACCAAGATAAATTATAACGAACAATGAATCGATTTTATTAATAATAATTTAGGAACAAAAAAGAAACGAAATATAATAATTTCATTATTTATTTACTAATCAAGCGATTAGTTAAAAAATCGTCTGACAAATTAGGTAATTCGAACCTCACGTGAATTATTATTTAAAAATCAATAAAACTGCCTATTTTAATACGTCAAGATGGCGCATAACTAAGTAATTATAGTTTTATAAAGATTTAACTTTGTAAACATTCACGCAAGGATTGTGGTTGGTAACGATGTGCTGGAGCAAGTGAATGAGTTTGTATATCTTGGATGCGCCTTCAGTAAGGATGGGAAATACACCGCTGACATAGAGAGAAGAGTGAGTGCAGGGAACAGAGTGAATGGTGCGATGGGAAAGCTACTCGGGAGCCGGCACTTAAGCCATAAGGCGCAGCTGGCCATACATAACGGAGTTCTTGTCCCAACGCTGTTATATGGTAGCGAGAGCTGGGTATGTAAGAAGGAGAATGAAAGTAGGATAAATGCGGTAGAAATGCGAGCTCTGCGGAAGATCTGCGGAGTGAAGCTGACCGACCGCATTAGCAACAGCATAGTAAGACAGCGAGTAGGTATGAAAGATAGTATCGGTGTAAAGATGAGAAAGGGCATGCTCCGTTGGTTCGGGCATATAGAAAGAATGCCAGAGGAAAGAATGACAAAACAGATATACAATGTGAAAGTGGAAGGATGCAGGTACCGGGGAAGACCTAGACTATCTTACCACGACCAAATAAACCGAGTCTTATCTGATGGAAAAGTCAAGAGTCTCCGTAACCGGCGAGCGTGTATGAGACGAACTATGAGAGTCGAGGAAGCCAGAGAGGTTTGTAAGGAAAGAACCTGTTGGAACTCTGTACTCTCTGCCTACCCCGCAAGGGATCTGGCGTGAGGTTATAGATAGATAGATAGATAACTTTGTAAACAGTTTATGATTTAAATGCAAATAAAAATAGATTTTTGGTTTATCTTAAATTTTAGTTGATTTTCTGGGTTCCCTATTGCAAATATTTCGGAATGAAATATGCGTAAAATAGAATTTGTGCAAAAGTCACCGTGGCCATAGTTCGTGAAAAAGACTATAGCACTGCGACAGTATAGGCTGAAAGACCTTTATAAGAAGCACGGAATTTCGACTTTAATTGACGTTAGCGAGTAATCATGCTGTCACGTACAAGTTTATTTAGTAAAGCATGTCTCAAAATCCCTCGTATTTCCTCACGTAACCAACAATTTAACTTTAACATGAGTTTCATCTGTACTAACTATGCTAAATATAAATTTTTTATACGTAGTCTTGATCTATACAATACCGGACTATCAGACTATGATATTTTCTCAGAGAATCTTGTTCATTTAAACATAAAGCATTATCTAAGTTGTGATACAAAGCAAAATATAAATATAAATTAATAAATAATATTAGTCCTGTTAAGAAACTGTCCCACTGTTGGGCACGGGCCTCCTCTCAAACTGAGAGGGTTTAGGCCATAGTCCACTACGCTGGTCCAGTGCGGGTTGGCGAACTTAACACACCTTCAGTGTGTGACAGTAAAATTTTTTTTATGTAAATGTATAGTGTCTGATAAGTATATATAGTATCTGAAAGTGTGCAGCGAGTAAACTTGTTTTATAATTAATTAATATATTGGCACATGTTACTTTTCATTAATGCATGATACTATAGGTTTGTTTAATTTCATTTAATTAAGTTGTTACATTTGTATAACGAAATAAAATACATAATAAATAATCAAATAAAATAATAAAATAAATTTGAAGTGTGACAAGAATGGCATATTAACTGCTAGTGTCACGCTAACAGCAAAATTTTCGTGCTAAGCCTTTAGTTTACTTTTGGCTGTTTAATATTGTCGATCGCAATGCAAGGCTGTAAGCTCCTTGGATTAGTGACCAATTTTAAAATTAGAAAACTTTAAACATATATATTTAATATCCTTATAAACATGGTGGCTCTGCATACATCTCAAAAATTGCCGTTGAGTTATGTGACTGATTGCCTACACGATTTAAGAAACTTATAATTCTTAGCAAATTCATGTGTTACATATCAATTTTTCATTATGAAGCTTGTATTCTATTACTAGTTTCTGCTCGCGACTTCGGCTGTTGACTTTATACGGAAACCTTACATATTTCCAGAATGAAACCCCTATATGTTAATCCAGGTATTTATTATCCGTTCAGCGGTTTTTACGTGTTTGACAAACATGTAAACATACAAACTTTCATATTCATAATATTTAGCGCAACGGACGATTTAGCGCAGTGGTTAAGAGCTCGGGTAGTATTGGTGAAAAGATGAGAGAGGGTATGCTCCGCTCGTTCGGACATATAGAAAGAATGTCAGAAGAAAGAATGACAAAACAGATGTACAATGCGAAAGTGGAAGGATGGAGGTACCGGGGAAGACCTAGACTATCGTACCACGACCAAATAGACCGAGTCTTATCTGAAGGACAAGTCAAGAGTGTCCGTAACCGGCGAGCGTGTATGAGACGAACTATGAGTGGAGGAAACCAGAGAGGTATGTTAGGAAAGAACCTGTTGGAACTCTGTACTCTCTGCCTACCCCGCTAGGGAGCTGGCGTGATGATATAGATAGATAGGTTAAGAGCTTAAGCCGCTTCGAGCACTGTGTCTAATAGGTGCGGGTTCGATTCCCGCACGGGGACAAATCTTTGCGCGATCCACAATTACTTGTTCCGGTCTAGGTATTTGTGTATGGAATTGTCATCTTTTTAAACGCACCCACGACACATGAATTAATCATAGTATGAGGCTAAGTTTTATAAAAAAAATACTACTATTTTTTTTATAGTAGAATAAGTGGAGTTCTCTTACTAAACAGGAAACATAAAGGCGCGCTCAGTCACTCATTATCATAGGTAAGTAAAATTTAAATAGGTTGATGGATTTTTAGTATGAGTATGTGGGCCGATGGGTTTTATGGATGGTTCAAGTGAGTATGTGAACAGCCCACCCAACACGGAACTGTTCAATGCTCTATGAAGGAAGTGGTGGCAAGAGCATAATTCATTCGATATAAATGTAACGTTTGCCTAACCAGACCTCAGTGCGGTGGGCCATGCCGTATTTAAGCCTTCATCGCTGCGTCAGATTTGTTAGGCTGATTGAGATATTAGGGGCATGTTTAATTCAAGCGCACACACCGCCTTCGCATGCGGTTTTCACCAGACGCTATCGGTATCAATATTCAGGAAATAAACCCTCACAAATTGACATGGATGGAAAGCAGAACGAATATATCGTTTGTTAAAGCTATTGTATTGGCCTGCACAAAGAAAAGAATGACTTTGACTTTGATTTTATATTAATAGATTGACCACAATGTTTTATCTATCTATCTATATCATCACGTCAGATCTCTTGCGGGGCAGGCAGAGAGTACAGAGTTCCAACAGGTTCTTTCCTTACATATCTCTCTGGCTTCCTCCACTCTCATAGTTCGCCTCATATACGCTTGCCGGTTACGGAGACTCTTGACTTTTCCTTCAGATAAGACTCGGTTTATTTGGTCGTGGTAAGATAGTCTAGGTCTTCCCCGGTACCTGCATCCTTCCACTTTCACATTGTATATCTGTTTTGTCATTCTTTCATCTGGCATGTTTGTTGTATTTCTTCTTGTTACCACAATGTTGTATTTCTTTTATTCTTTGTAAAAAACGTAGCACGTAGTACAACCATGAAATTTACATACACAAACACCCAGACCGAAACTATTTGTGGGCCACACAATGGTTCGTCCCTTCCGGGGTTCGAACCCGCGACTGAAGTAAAGTCTTCGTGGACGGAGTTTCGGCGGGAAGTCGACGAGTGATGTTGTCAATTTGTTTTAATTTCCAAAACTTGTGTTATTTCGAATAATAATGTGTAATGTTGGTGGAATATTAACCATTATGTGTTCTTATATGTGCACGAGTGAAGGTAATTGTAACAAAGTGATAAAACGTGCCTTTTCTACTTCCCTCAAAACGGCCGTTGGAATTGGTATGTAAAGTATCCACCGCTTTACTGTCCAAGGTGGGGTACTTCATTAATTTCATTATCATCGTTGTCATCAAATTCATCGGGGAGTCGAATTCATTTAAACAAACACGATTATATATCTCACTGGACACTGGCAAAATACACTTATAATTAGTGTGAAGCCATTACTTGAAGAAGAAGAAGAAGAAAGTCCTTGTGATCGCTAACTGTACTATCCAATACAAAACCAACGAGGCGGACTATTGTTTTAACTATCATTTTTTTTTCTTTTTTCTTTTTTTTTTTCTTTTTTTAAAAACGTTGCCCCACACTAGGATTAATTCCTGTGTCGTGGGTGCGCTTACAAACATGAAAATTTACATACACAAATACCCAGACCGGAACAAATAATTGTGGATCACACAAAGATTTTTCCCGTGCGGGAATCGAACCCGCGACTATTAGACACAGTGGGCGGGGCGGGCTAAGCCCTTAACCACTGCGCTAAATCGTCCGTCGAATTAAAACTGCATTTTGCGCAGCGCTCCAGCCTCACCATAATCAAAGTTTAACAACAGGCAACATAATCACGACTTATTCAGTATTAACAAAGGCTTTTAATCTAAACTTTGAAATGTAATTGCAGCTTTTGCTAGTTAGTTTCAAAAATATATGTATTTTTGCCTCGTTGGTCTAGTGGCAAAGCGCATCGTTTTGTGGGGTGGGTTCAAATCCTAGGTCGGACAAGTGAAGTTATTCTAACGAAAACTTCCCAGTACGAGTCCGGAGTCTGGCATTGTGCCCGGTATATGGCAATAGGTTCGCCACCTATTACATGGGACCTGACATCGTCGAAATGTGGGTGTACTCAGTACACCTCTGCCACCCCCGCTTGGGGGATATAAGCGTGACGGTGTTTATTTATTTATTTTATTTACTAGCAAAAGCTGCAGCTAAGCAATTTGCATATATACAGTGTAAAATATAGAAATGAAAGTAATTTGTTCCATATCAGCAACTGAAACGTTTCCAAGTATTTTAATGTGTTACATTTTTTTTTATTAGGAAAAATAGCTCTAAACTTCGTCTGTAAGGAAAGAATCTGTTGGAACTCTATATTCTCTGCCTATTCCGCAAGGGACCCGACGTGATAATTGAGATAGACAGAAAGATAGAAAAATAGCTAGTACTGTTTCAGCCTTCATTATTAAACAAAATTTAATCATAATTTACAATACACAATGTGCTTACAAAAGTACAGGTCATGGTTTATTTGTATACCACAGTGCCTAAAAAAGTGTCGACACTTGACAGAGAGGTCGTCGTCACGATGAGGTTGAGTCGCTGGGGACTGATGTAGCTCGCCTTACGTTATCACGCCTTCTAGTTATAAAAAAATGGTAGATAACTTTTTTAAATTGAAAGTTTAATTTTCGTATTGAATTCGTAAACCTATAATCTGATTCGAGTGTCCGAGGTCTGGCGTCATATATGTTATACCTTCATGTGTGTATAATTCTTACTTATGTTTTTGAACGGGAAGAGACCAAAACGAATGCAAGGATTGTGGTTGACTTAAGACGCTCCGCCCACTGTGTTTAATAGCCGTGGGTTCGATTTCCGCACGGGACAAATCTTTGAGTGATCTACAATTATTTGTTTCGGTCTGGGTATTTGTGTATATGATTATTCATGTTTGTAAACGCACCCACGATACAAGAATAAATCATAGAGTGGGGATACGTTTTAAAAAAAAAATGAGGATTGTTTGTAGATCTTAGATGCGCCTACAGTAAGAATGGGAAATACACCGCTTACATAGAAAGAAGAGTGAGTACAGGGAACAGAGTAAAGGGTGCGATGGGAAAGCTACTTGGGAGCCGGCACTTAAGCCATAAGGCGCAGCTGGCCATACATGACGGAGTTCTTGTCCCAACGCTGGTATATGGTAGCGAGAGCTAGGTATGTAAGAAGGAGAATGAAAGTAGGATAAATGCGGTGGAAAAGCGAGCTCTGCGGTAAATGTGCGGAATGAAGCCCAACCCAAATGAATGACCAACCGTATTCGGCTTAGTAAGAAAGCGAGTAGGTATGAAAGATAGTATCGATCTTAAGATGAGAAAGGGTATGCTCCGTTGGTTCGGGCATATAGAAAGAATGACAAAACAGATATACAATGCGAAAATGGAAGGATGTAGGTACCAAGGAAGACCTATACTACCTTACCACGACCAAATAGACCGAGTCTTATCTGAAGAAGAAGTCAAGAGTGTCCGTAACCGGCGAGCGTGTATGAGACGAACTATGAGAGTGGAGGAAGCCAAAGAGGTATGTACGGAAAGAACCTGTTGGAACTCTGTACTCACTGCCTACCCCGCAAGGGATCTGGCGTGATGATATAGATAGAGATAGAGGTATGTATGTAACTATGTCTTGTTGGTTAATCACAAGTCGGACAAGGGAATCAGGGATTATCTATTGAAAACTTCTAATAATCAGTCGAGATTCTCATATTATTGTTAGTAAAATGGCAGTAAGTTCGGCTCTTACACTGTGCTCTAACATCGTCAGCGAAATGAGGGGGTACACACTACGCCTCTGCCACCCCCGCGTGGTGAATATATACGTGGTGGTATTTATTTATTTAATCATCATGCGATATTTTACATTTCTCATTTTCAGTTACTTTAAAATAATGTGCTCAAATTTAATGCATTCGTTTAATGAAATGAATACAAAGTCTGAATTTATGCAAATTCCATTTAGTAATTACTTAAGTTTATTTCTATGCATAAAACAAAATTATAGAAAGCGTGATTCTGAGCTTGCAGAGGTCATTGTGGCCTGTACATTCGCGGTGTAATTAAAACTTTGCTAATGAACTTCGCGAGTTCAAACGTAAAATTTTGTTTTAGGGTGGATGCCCACTGAAGCTCTTATTTGTAATGTATCGCTTGCGAATGTTAATGTACGGGGAAAATTTCAAAACAAAAAACCATTTTTTGTAATGTTACATGACCGTGAATGTTTGCAGCTAAGTTCGGAAATGCTCATTGCGCGTGAGTATTTACTTTTGACATTCATTTGTCTTATTTTATTTACTCTTCTTTAAAGTACCAGCGTCATTTGCTCGATAAATTATTTCACAAACGCAATCATTATGCGCATTTTTAGCTCGTCAATGCAGCTGGCTGTGAAAAATAAATACATTTTTTAAAAAGCCCCACACTAGGAGATATTCCTGTGTGTTCGGTGCACATATGTAATTAACACACGTACACCCACACCGAAAAAACCTACTCCCAAAACTATATTTGAATACGATCAACTTGTGCTCAGCTCTGAACAATTCTGTTGAGTATTAACCTTTAGACACCGAACAATTACTGTAAAGTTAAAAGGGTCGTTTAAAAACGACGCAGATTTCATGTTTAACGGTGTGCTGGGTGTTTAACTGTGTTTAGGAAAATAATTTAAAGGGTCGTCATTGGTGTAAACGACCGGAATAATTTGGCGTTCAAGGCCGCACATTATTACAGCAGTGTTAGTATCATCAGTGGAATGTTTGCCTTGTAACCACAGAGCTTACAGTTCAAATTCTAGTTCGCACCTCCAGATTTTCGAAACTAAAAGATTGTCTTCGTTTTTTGTATAGCTTCAGTAAATGAAGTTATCATGTGAAACCTCCTCCATGAGCGAGAGAGTCTTATAAGTTTTTTAAAGCCATGTAACACACACGCGCTCATTATGAATGAAAATGGATACTGAAATGTGCCTGAAAGTTGTAAATGGATTATTATTTATTCGACTTACACTGACTAAAGTTAAAATCATTTATAAAAGCACAACATCAGTGAAGCCTATTTAAAGGTGAACATAGCTTACATTTCATGAATTTAACTTTCGTAAAAATAATATTAACTCCATTACGCCCACATTCCCTTACTGACACCAAACGAAAGGGAGCAAAAATAATATACAACATATGTCCCCCAGTTTTATCATAATAAGTTCCCACACACCCGCACGCGCACACGCACACGCACACGCACACGCACACGCACACGCACACGCACACGCACACGCACACGCACACGCACACGCACACGCACACGCACACGCACACGCACACGCACACGCACACGCACACGCACACGCACACGCACACGCACACGCACACGCACACGCACACGCACACGCACACGCACACGCACACGCACACGCACACGCACACGCACACGCACACGCACACGCACACGCACACGCACACGCACACGCACACGCACACGCACACGCACACGCACACGCACACGCACACGCACACGCACAAGCACACGCACACGCACAAGCACACGCACACGCACACGCACACGCACACACGCACACGCACACACACACACACACACACACACACACACACACACACACACACAAATGCGATGTCAATAATTTGATTTCATGTCTTTTTTTATTATATTATCTATGTATTTAGTCTTTTTAACTTTTATGGCCATACTTTTTTTGAATTGCCTAGTTTTACTTTAGTATTTTAGTTATGTATCTCCTAATAGATATTCGCGATACAAGCTTGCGAGCTACGTGCAGAGATCGCTAGTAATAAAATGATGCACATGTTTGCAAATTAACTTAGTAAGAATCATGTTTCAAGGAATAAATGATTTCTGATTCTGATTCTGAAGAAACAATTACAATACGTACAAACATTTCTGGTAATAAATTATTATTATTATTATTAATAAGGTGCGAACCTATTACTACCACACTAAACAATTCCAAACCTCGAATTGCTACTGATTTTTTTGTTGTTTGATTGCTGTATAAAATTTACCCACGCCATATTTATCAGATTTTGCTCTTTCTATAGCATTGCCAATCCTGGCCTAATGTAGCAACAGACTTAAAGGTACACGTATAAGTCTGTAAATATTATTATATGTAACGTTACATCATCGACGGATTCCATGTTTATCTGATTTCTATCTCCGAATCGCATCGCAAATCGCGGTCGAATGTATCCTTAGCCTAAAAAATATGTCATTGTGCCTTGTCCAAATTTTTGCCAAATTTTCGCGTATAATGTAGTCCTTTCATATTTATCTAGTTTTGCTCTCCTAACCGAGTATCACATCGCGGCCTTATGTACCTAGCATACATCTATCAGAAGATACAAGTATATATCTTTGTGAAGCATTTTATGGATAATATAGCTACATCATCTCCAGATTCCATATTTATCTGATCTCTCTTACATCGCGGCCTAATGTAGCCTCAGCTTAAAAGATATAACTTTTTGTGAAGCAAATTTTGTGTAATGCATACTTTTGGCATATTATGTAGCGATATCACGTCTATCTTGATTCGTATCGTAAATTGCGGCCTAATGCAGCCTTAGCCTAAAATATAAACATACGATATAACAATAGCGGTGCGTGACTACGACAATGGAACTCCGATAGACCTCTTACTACAATAGATACTTTAGTCCTGCACCGAGTGTGCTACACGCCCCATTAGGTGAGCAAGGGGAAGGAATCCATCATCTTAGCACGAAAACTTTGACGTTAGCGTGACGCAAGCGAGGTGATATGCTATCCTTGTTACACGAAAAAAATACTACCGAGAAAACAATAAAATAAACACCGTCGCAGCTATGTTTCCTAAGGGGGGACACAATGATGTACTGTGTATACATGGTTGAGGAGAATGATGGCTGCTTTTCAAGTCATACTCGTAAATGGGTGCTGCTAGTGAAGAATGGTCCGTTCTCTACCCTTTGACTGATTAAACGTGTAGTTCTGTTGACTTATGGCTCATTCGGCATTACACTGGAGCTATATAGTATACATAATAATATAATATTAGCCCTGCTAAGAAACTGTCCCACCGTTAGGCACGAGCCTCCTCTCAAACTGAGAGGTTTTAGGCCATAGTCCACCACGCTAGCCCAGTGCGGCTTGGCGAACTTCACAGACCTTCGAGAAACTCTTAGGCGTGCAGGTTTCCTCACGATATTTTCCTTCACCGTTAAAGCAAGTGATAGTTAATTTTTAATACGCACATGCTAGCGAAAAGACAGTAGTGCGAGCCTAGGTTTGAACCCGAGACCTCTGCCTGTGCAGTCTAACGGTCTAACCACTAGGCTATATACTTGGTTATTTTGTTAGCACTCTTTATATATTTTATAGTAAGCAGTTTTATTTTTCTTATTATTATTGCTACAACTTTTTTATTATATACCTTTACAAGTGTTTATTTTGTAAATGAGAGGACTGTGTAGACACTGACTGATACCATGAGTGTAAGTACATTTAATCTATACTTAAGCCCATCTACTTAACGTTCTGCATTGTTCTCCCATACACCATGGTCGCAATGTATACATAAAGAATAGTAAAACTCTCATTTTAAAAGAGTAACCGTGGATTTTCTTGCCCTTCTTCTCCACAGGAATGTTATTCTGAAAGGGTGGTAGTGTCTTAAGTATTCACTAACTTTTACTTTCTTGACTATTCATAAGAACTTTTGACTTTGACACCCACATTTCGCCGAAGATGTCAGAACTCAATGTAGTAGGGTGCGAGTCTATTGGCATTACGCCCGGTACATATCAAGACCAGCCATTTCGGCTTCTGGATCTAGTAGCGGGTTCGATCCTCGGGACAAATCTTTGTGTGACCCGCAAAATTTTTTTGCCGTCTGGGTGTTTGTGTCAATTTCATGTTTGTACCCACCCACGATACAGGAATAATTCCTAGTGTGCACCTCGATTCAAAAATCAATTATCTATCTATATCATCAAGCCCTTGCGGGGTAGGCAGAGAGTACAGAGTTCCAACAGGTTCTTTCCTTACATACCTCTCTGGCTTCCTCGACTCTCATAGTTCGTCTCATACACGCTCGCCGGTTACGGAGACTCTTGACTTTTCCATCAGATAAGACTCGGTTTATATGGTCGTGGTAAGATAGTCTAGGTCGTCCCCGGTACCTGCATCCTTCCACTTTCACATTGTATATCTGTTTTGTCATTCTTTCCTCTGGCATTCTTTCTATATGCCCGAACCAACGGAGCATGCCCTTTCTCATCTTTACACCGATACTATATTTCATACCTACTCGCTGTCATACTATGCTGTTGCTAATGCGGTCGGTCAGCTTCACTCCGCACATCTTCCGCAGAGCTCGCATTTCTACCGCATTTATCCTACTTTCATTCTCCTTCTTACATACCCAGCTCTCGCTACCATATAACAGCGTTGGGACAAGAACTCCGTTATGTATGGCCAGCTGCGCCTTATGGCTTAAGTGCCGGCTCCCGAGTAGCTTTCCCATCGCACCATTCACTCTGTTTCCTGCACTCACTCTTCTCTCTATGTCAGCGGTGTATTTCCCATCCTTACTGGAGGCGCATCCAAGATATACAAACTCATTCACTTGCTCCAGCACATCGTTACCAACCACAATCCTTACATTCGTTCTGGTTTCTTCCCTTTCAAAAACCATAATCTTGGTTTTCTTCACATTCAAGTGTAAGCCATTGATCATGCAGTCGTCTTTCATAACTGTGACTAGTGTTTGCAGATCAGTGGCTGTTGGCGCTATTAAAACCGCGTCATCTGCATAAAGTAGATGGTTTACCACTAAGTCACCCATTTGTACACCTTCATTCATCGCTTTCCGTCTTTGAAGACTTTTGTCCAGATATATTATAAACAGCCTAGCGGACAACACGCAACCCTGCTTGACGCCGATTTTAACGTCAAACCAGGGTGACCTGTTACCACCCGTACGCATGCCTTGCAGTCCACATAAGTGTGCCATCTATACCATACTCTGGCAAAATGTCCCAAAGTCTCTTTCGCACAACTCTGTCAAATGCCTTCTCCAGATCTACAAAACCGCAGAAAACCTTCCGCCCCACTGCCAGATGCTTCTCTACGATGTTGCGGAGTGAGAAGACTTGAACCGAACATAAATTAACTATCACTTGCTTTAACGGTGAAGGAAATACATCGTGATGAAACCTGCACGCCTGAGAGTTTCTCGAAGGTGTGTGAAGTTTGCTAACCCGCACTGGGCCAGCGTGGTGAACTATGCCCTAAAACCTTCTCAGTTTGCGATGAAGCCCGTACCCAACAGTGGGACAATTTTTTAACAGAGCTAACATTTATGTTAATGTTATAATTATTATGTAAAGTCGGTGACAATGCAATAATCTGGTACAATGGAGCTGGTCTGTTGATAGAGACAAGGTGACCAAAGAAACATGTGAAATATATAACGTAATTCCCTCGTGATTAGGCATGTTGGATTGACAATGCCAAGCACTATTCAACCACATGGTCTGATAATGAAGCTAGGTGGCTAATGGAACCAACAAACAACTTAATATAACCCCGCCGTGTTTGGGCTTATAGGATTTGTTTTTACGAAACCTTTAGACCCAGATGGATTACAAGGTCTGATGATGGAGCCAGAAGGAAGTCATAGGAACTCCTCAGGTAACAAAACATTTTTGTTGTGTTTCTCCTATCAAAGTTTGTTTATAAAAATGCCTTTTTAAATTATTGATAATTATCTTGATAAGTTATCAAATAGCATGCTATGCATATTTGTCATAGTGCTAAAAGCTATTATCGGCGCTTCCGGTGCGTTTGACGTCAAAGCCGACGCGCTAGAAGCAATTAATGGCAACTATCAAATAGCAGTGTAATATCTGCCTGCGACCGAACTAAATACTCAAACGAGAATTAATATTGACAGAAATGTCATTAAGTTCAATTTGACAAATGTATTTCTTGATATCCCGCGATACAAGCTGTGCTTAGTGCCGGGACCGCTGTAGAACGTAATATTTAATAATTAATAGATTTTTTGTAATAAAGTATTATTATTCCTAATTTTGTATATAGTTTGACAAGGATTTTTTGGCACGTGGAAGGCATTGTCAGAAAGCCGTAGATGGAAAATAAGGGTGACCCTTCTAGTAAAATTTTGTTAATAATAATATTAGCCCTGTTAAGTAACTGTCCCACCATTGGGTACGGGCCTCCTCTCGAACTGAGAGGGTTTAGGCCATAGTCCACCACGCTGGCCCAGTGCGGATTGGCGAACTTCACACACCTTCGGGACACTCTTAGGCATGCAGGTTTCCTCACGATGTTTCCTTAACCGTTAAAGCTTGCTTTCGAAAAGACAAAAGTGTGTGCTTGGGTTTGAACCCGAGATCTCTAGATTTACAGTCCAACGGTATAACCACTAGGCTACCAATGATTTAAAAAAAACGATGACGATCGACGGACGATTTAGCGCAGTGGTTAAGGGCTTAGCTCGCCCCGCCCATTGTGTCTTATAGTCGCGGGTTCGATTCCCGCACGGGACAAATCTTTGTGTGATCCACAATTATTTGTTCTGGTCTGGGTATTTGTGTATGTGAATTTTCATGTTTGTAAACGCACCCATAATACAGGAATAAATCCTAGTGTGGGGCTAGGATTAAAAAAAAAGTGTCGGTAAAAACATTCCTACTAATTAAAAAAAGAACTTGGGTAAATTTCAAACTAGCTATACCAAAACCAAATGTACACCTCACCACACACACACATATACTCTACTTACACACATAACCCAACGTTTGTACTTCTTTGATAATGTAAAATGGCAAATAGACCGCCCTTACTGAGGGAAGAGGTGCATTTCGAGATACAGGTTCTCACCTAGTTCGAATGCAGGTATATATATATTGTAAAACAAAAATATTATGTGCTCGTGTAAATTATGTAAACTTGTGTATTTCACAGTAAACGGCAATCCAGCGAACTATAATAAAGTGACATTTCACTTGATGACAGCATTAGTTCCGATTCGGCCACGTGCCAAAAGGTCCATGTTGCACCATAGCAGTGTAATATCTGCCGGCCATACTGCGACCGAACCAGTACTCAAACGAGGATTAATATTGAGAGGAATTTCATTGGGTTCAGTTTTGTATAGCAGCGTGTTCCCAACATAATATATAAGGGCTTAGCACGAAAAGATTGGCTTTAGCGTGACGCTAGCAAGTTGATATATTATCAGACTACAAATTTACCAACACTAACGTCAATCTTTAATGCTTAGTCCTTGGGTCACGTGTACGTCGTCGCTTGTCACGAGGAAGCGACGAGGAAGTTCCTACGATATGTGATCGTAAACCGATAGACCCAAAGTCTCCACATCAAAGGGCTCAAATTAACATTATTCTAATAACGTGATTTATGATTGAAATAATTGTGAACTGTTACTATATAGTATACAATTCTCTCAGTAATAATCCTATGACCAAATAGACCGTGTCTTATCTGAAGGGCAAGTCAAGAGTCTCCGTAACCCGCGAACGTGTTTGAGAGGAACTATGAGAGTGGAGGGAGCCAGAGAGTTCTGTAAGGAAAGAACCTATTGGAACTCTGTACTCTCTGCCTACCCTGGAAAGGAACTGGAGTGATGATATAGAAAGATAGATAGATAAATCCTATGACTAGAATACTGTCCCATACTATCCCATAACTAGGAAAAGACCTTGCTCTCAAATCGAAATTAAAGAGTATAGATCGTAGTCCATCATGCAAATCCAATACGTAGGCAAACTTTTTTTCTTTGTAAAAACAAAGTGTGGAGCTCCCACACTGGTAATTATTTCTGTATTGTAGGTGCATTTAGGAACATGAATTTAACATACACACACACCCAGACTGAAACAAACATTTGTTGGTCTTAATCACTGGACCAATCCGTCCGTCATTTTGTTGCCAGCTAGTATTGATACTTATCAAATCGCATATAAAGCATGCAACTTGGATAAGCGACTACCACTATAAGCGGTAACCGGGGCTACCGGCCTAAAGTGCCGCCCGAAGCACGGAGACTCAAAAATGGATTTGCCATAACCCGAACACTTTGATCTTAAGCTCTTTAATATGAAAAAAGTAAGAGTCGTTACTAGTCGAAAGATTGTTTTAAAAAAACGAAAAGCACAAAAATGGTTACTGAGCGATTCACTAATAAAGAAATCTAAGCAAATATACAAGGTTAGCATTATTCAACTCCAAAGTGTCCTAGTTAAATTGCTGAACAATACCATCATATTTCGCATGGTCAAATTATTTAAAACAAATTATTTCGCACGGATAAACCTCAAAGCAGTAACTTTAGCGTATTATCTCCTTATTTGTTGACTGCGTCGTTGGCTAGCGATTAATATTGCGCGTAGCATTCACGAGATCTTGGGTTCGATTGCTAAGTTGGCCAAAGTGTGGTTTTTAGATAGAAAATTCTCAATCAAGTAATTTATTATCAGATCTGTAATCAAGTAATTTATTCTCATTTCTATATCTCATATAATAGCAAATCAAGAATCTCTGTAACCGACGAACGTGTACGCGGAGAGTGGAGAAAGCCTGAGAGACCTGTGAGGTAAGAACCTGTTGGAACTCTTTACTCTCTGCCTATTCCTTTTTTCCGGGGGTTTATCCTGCATAGGACTTCCGCGAGCCTCTTGGGAAGCTCGCGGGGCGTATCGGATTCCTACCGACTAAAAACTTCAGGGTGGCCGACATCAGCACTTTGGAGGGGCTCCGGGATCTCCGTATGGAACGCACCGGTGCCCCTCTTGTGCCGCGCTCTGACGAGCCCGCCATCGGAGGGAGACTTGATGACACGCTCCCCCCCGTTCCGACGCGGTGCTCACGGCGACGTGGGCCACACGACCCCGCCGTCCTTCTCCGGGTTTCTCGTGAAGGACGATCAGGGCCCCCGCCCCTTACGTCCGCGACCCCGAAGGCCCCCCTGCTGATGTTGTTGCATGTTCCCGCCAGATATTACGGCGGGAGACGCAAGCCCGTATTCTTAAGCCCCGGGCTATTGGGCTAAATGTGTCAATCCTAGCTGAACTTAATATCCGAACTCGACTGTCCACTACTTATCTACGCAGGGTACCGGAATGTCGAGTCTCATTGCTAGGAAACACAGTGACAACCAGGAAAAACGATGATGATCCCTGGTAAAATCAAAAACAAGTGAGCACGAGGATGGAGCCCAACACGCTGGACGGATCAGATTCGAACAGCTCTTGATACAACGGTTCGAGATGCTTTGCACTTGACTGCATATAGGAATAGAGGGCGACACATTATCCATAGAAAACTGTTTCGAAGAAATTCCCGACGACCTTAGTCGAATTGACCGTCGAATCAGGAATGAGGGAACCGATGCAAGAAGGGGAATATAGACGGATAGAAATTCTCCGTATCACTTCGGAGCCTGACATTAGGACACTTATTACATTGGGACGTAACAGCGTTGGTGTAGGTGACACACATGATTATTGTTTGTCAGATTTAATGTTGTGTACTTATTTGTATATGTCAATAAATAGGTATGCTGTACGTAGAGACGTGTGACGAGAGTGTTTGGTGGTGCAGGCGCAAAGGGGTAGGTGAGAGTGTTGAGGGGGCATATAATTGACAAGTGCCGCCCGCTCTCGGAAGTCAGTCGCAATGCATCGCTGCGCCTACACACACATCGCGACTACTGCATATTATTATCCTTGTTCTTCGTATGTATTGATACGGATTGATACCGGATTTTTTTGGGATTCGAATTAGAACTCAGGACCCTGTGATCCACACAATCGCCACTAAACTAAAGAGGCACTCAGATTGCATTGCAAACATAAAATTAATCTAACACCGTCACGCCTATATTTCCTAAGCGGGGGTGGCAGAGATGTACATCCACTTTTCGCCGACAATGTTAGACAACCATCTCTACGACAATCTCTACCAGCAAACCTTTGAGTGATGGAGAAACAAATCATCAAAATGAGGAAAGTTATAAGTGTACAACACAAAATATATTAGAAGTATAAACTTCAGATATATATCCATAAATATACTACATACTATACAATACCATAAAATAATATACTACATAAATATATACATACATACAAACATCTTACATAGTTAGGAAATGTTCTTTACTCTTCTCTTGAAAATCCGTAGAGTAGGGCTATCACGTAAAGAGTGAAGGGAGAGAGTTCCATAGACGCACAGCACGTAATCTATATATTTTAGTAAATAGGTATACACGTGTATTTCAAATAAAGCAAGATCAGACACCCCAATTAGATGATTACTTTACAAGTTTAACATGAAAAGTTATCTTACAAGAATTAATTACTATTTTCTTAAGAACTATGATATCCAAGTTAATAACGAAAAAAGTTTAAAAGCGCAATTGAAATCGCCGTATTGCTTTAAAGTATTTTTTTAATATGTGACAGCAATTTTTAGTTAATTAAAATACTTATTTAAATAAGAAATGTTAATTAAAAATATCGAATCAAGGCCCTTATTCGCCGTGATAAATTAAACACGTAACGTAGCGTATTATTATAATTCCTTGAAATGATCGTATCGCGGTGCGTTACGTTAACTTCTGCAGTGTCTCCAATGGCATACCGAATACTCGAACACTTCACGAATTTATCGTAACATTGGTGCTAATAAGAAATAAATTACTTTCCATCCTACATTCTTCTTAGCGTTTCGACGGCAAACATGCTATAGTTGTATGGAATCAGCCCAGAATGCGGCCACATTGACTGCATTGTCGGAGGCAGCCATCAAATCCTGCTATATACACGTGTTAGGGGATGCGAGCACGATATAAGGTGGGACATCGTTTGGGTTACGCCGCACAAACACCCTTAATTGGTACCGTCTATGAATCCCCACCTGAAAATCTTTTCCTTGCACCGGCCGACCTGGGTCCGAAGTCTATTTAAAGATTGCCAGACCGGCAAGGGTAATAAATAAATAATAAATCCTACGTTTATTACGCTACATGTTATACTGTGATGATTTTAAATTCTGAACGTTACCACGCCATATCATTTTAAACACAGACTGAAAATTAAAAAAACAAATTAAAAGATTGGCATATTTTTAATAGTCTGACTTAGGCCTGTATTACAGAACGACAATCAATTTTAAAACTAACATTTTTATCTGAATCTCGATCTTACATTTACCAGTCAGTATACAAAGGCACTAATCTTACAGAAGAAATAAAATGCTTCATAGTTCATTCCAATCTGAAACTGAATCTCGATCATTCACTAAACGTGCCGTCTCACAGAACGAACGAATACGCGACGTGATGTCAGTCGGTGGGCCGTCTTTGCTTGAATTTAGGTGATTCAAATATTCCAAATAAGACATATTGGGATTCGAATCTTTGCACTGTTTCAGATACAAATGAAAGAATCTTAACAGTGAGACACTTTTGCTATGTCTACTCTGTCTTACATAATATATTACAGCGCGAACGATAATGACGTGATTTGTTGCAATCAAATAAGTGATGTCTCGCAGTATTAAATTATGTCATCATCATCATCGTCATCTCAACCTATACTTGTCCACTGCTGAAGATAGGACTCCCAAATCGCACTCCAGCGCAACCGGTCCGATGCCAACTGCATGCAACGACTTCCTGCGATCTTCAGAAGATCGTCGATCCGTCTGACTGACGGCCGTCCCACGCTGCGCTTGCACTTGGAGAGGCCTATCTCCGGCTGTGGACTGCTGTAGGCTGCTGGCATCCCGCTAGCTCCCTCGTGGGCTCAACAAAGAGTTCCACCAAGTTATTTCCTTACAGATATCTCTGGTTTTCTCCACTCTCATAGGATATCATAGTTTGTAAGTTACGTACCTACCTCCTAAAAAGGCCCTAATTTCACTTAGCTAAAAATAATAACTTTCAAGGGTCCGTTAATTCAAGAATGAGCCAACAAACCAACACGTTTAAAAGTTCACTGACTTAACCAGCTAGCTTAACTCCCTAGAAAAAACAAACGTCGCAATCCTCCTAATTCAATTACTCGCATATATCTGAAGAAAATTGCGTCCAAGAGATAATACTCTTAAGGGAAATGGCCGCTCCTTAATCCTGAGGAGCTGTGACTCCGATTTATTGCAAACTATAAATTAGTATAAACCCGTTATTTCTTCACCTAGACCAACGTAATGAGCGAAATTGAACGGTTTCTTGTGAAAAAAATGTGTGCTGAAAAGTTTTTATTATTTAATGAGGAATAGTGACGGACGGGCCGAAGATGTAGCTCGCTGAATCAGTAATAGCCTATTTACTCTCAAATAGGCTGAGAACACAAGAGTTATGCCGAGTTCAGAATCGGTATGATCGAGCTAGACTTCCTCATCAGCAGCTCCGAGTAATATACGGGTACCCAACTGGATTGTTTAGAGGCATAATCGAGAGAAATGTTTACGGACTCGAACAGCTTCCACCTCCTGGTTGATCGAACTGAGTGAGGTTAATATGCAATCATGTGAGGCGTTCATAGTGTTGCATGACCATGTTGTTTTTCAGAGATCTGCTTGGCGAGATGGAAGTCGTTTGTCATTTCCAGTTACGAACGTTCTAGTGCTTCAGTAAGTTCGTCAATGTGGACCGAGTTACTATTTTATATGAAATAAAACTATTTTTTCGGATTTTATCGCGGTTTATTTTTTGTTTTTTAAATTCCCGACGTTTCGAGTGCTTTGCAGCACCCATGGTCACGGGAAGGACTGAGGTGTTAGACGTCCAAAAGGCATAGTTGTTCCGGGGTACCCTCAAACTTCTTAATTATTTTTGTTTTTGTTGGTCCGATCTACGCAGAATGAGCTCACGGTGTCTTGAGGTCTTGCAGTGTTATGCTTGGTTTTAGATTTAATTATATTAATTACTGGATCCCAAGACGATGGAAGCACCCAGCCATCTTCTCTATTGAAATTAGGATGTTTTTTAATTTCAATAGCCTCGCGAACCATCCTTGGTAGGAGTCGGTGTTCTTTCACGAGGATTTGTGGTCTATCAAATCTGATGTTATGGCGGGTGCGGTCAAGGACATGTTCACAGACTGCAGACTTCTTTGAGCGACGGTGTTTTAGGTCAGCTATGTGTTCTTTAACCCGAGTTTTTACTGGTCTTTTTGTTTGTCCTATGTAAGAGAGACCACATTCACAATCAAGCTTGTATACTCCTGCATCTTGAAGAGGGATGTGACACTTGACAGATGGTAAAAACTGACTGATCTTCTTTGGCGGCTTATAAAATGTTTTAATTGAAGCACGCTTCAAGATGTAGCCAATCTTGTCTGTGACTCCTCTTATGTAAGGTAGTACAGCAGGGAGACGCTCGACTGTGGCTGGTTTCACTCGGTCACTGTGACGTTGGCGTGGGACTCGAAGCTTATTGTCGTGCAGGACTTGCTTGACATGTTGAAGCTCGGCAGCCAGATGTTTCTTGTCACAGATCCCTTGTGCTCTCTGAAACAAAGATTTACCCACAGTAGCTAACTGTGATGGATGGTGGTGAGATTCACCGTTTAAGTACCTATCAGTATGGGTCTTTTTTCTATAAACCGTATGGCTTAAGGTGTTGTTGGGGTTACGGATTACTGAAACATCTAGGAAAGCTAGGGAATTGTTTGCCTCCAACTCCATTGTAAACTGAATTTTAGGGTTAATGGAGTTAAGATGATTAAGGAATACATTAATTTTGTCAGATGGTAATATTGTGAAAGTATCATCTACGTACCGCTTGTAGAAACTTGGCTTTACAGGTGAGGTACGAAGGGCTGTCTCCTCAAATTCTTCCATGAATATATCGGCAACAATGGGAGATACAGGGGAGCCCATCGCCACACCATCTACTTGCTTGTAGAACTGCTCCTTCCACAGTAGGTAGCCAGATGTAAGGCAGTGTCTCAATAGTTCTGAGTATTCCGCTGGCATGTTGTTCTCCGCTAGTTTCCTTTCTACAATTTCGACACAGTCTTGTACAGGTAAGCATGTGAATAGTGACTGGATATCGAAACTGACCATAGTTTCATTGTCAGTGAGATGTAGATTTTTGATCTCACTAACAAAATGGTATGAATCCTTAACATGTGCTCTTGTGTGTCCTCTGAGTGGCCAGAGCACTTTCGCTACGTGCTGAGCCAATCTGTAGGTTAGTGTGTCGATTTGGCTAACAATTGGACGTAGGGGAGCATTCGGTTTATGAATTTTTGGGAGCCCATACAACTGTGGTGGTTTTGCGCACGAAGGTATTAGTGATTTGACGTCCAGATTCAATGTTTCGGAGTGTTTCTTTATTAAATCATTAGATTGTTTTAATATACTGGTGGTTGGGTCTGTCTTGACCTTTTTGTATGTGTTTGCATCCGATAAAAGTTCTTGTATTTTGTCATTGTAATCTGACGTATCCATTATGACCGTAGCATTACCTTTATCCGAAAAAATAGTTTTATTTCATGTGTAATATTCGCGTAAATCTAAGAACTCAGTACTATTTTATACCCTAGAATTTAATTTTTCCTACTCCTTCTGTTTATCTTTCTAATTAAATGTGTTGCAGGTTCCAAGACAATTAAAGTGCTTCCCGGAACACCCCAGGGTTCAAACCTTGGTGTCGTCTAAGGAGACCATTGTGGATCCTGGCTTACAGAAGTTACAATGGTGAGAATTTGTGGCGGGCTTTGTCATTAAGCTGAGTTGGAAGCCTTATAGGCCATTCAGTTCCAAGAGCAAGAGGTCATAAAGCTTGATTATCCCCAGCGAAGGATCGCTGGGGATAATCTTGAGAACGTGGGTAAACTTGACTTTCAATTGTTATTAAATTAATACAGAACCCAAACTCCATTCGTCTGCGCTGACCCTTAGAATCCAGAGAACTTAGCACGAACAGATTGATGTTATTGTGACGCTATCGAATTGATATGCCACGTTTGTCATACCACAAATTTACTAAATAAATATGACGTGATATCACACCGTTTCGACAATCTTCTGTTAACCGTGAATGGTTTGGTTTAGCCCTCTGATCAATGAAGTAGATTTACAAAACACACACCGTCACGCCTATATTCCCCAAGTGGGGTGGCAGAGGTGTACTGAGTACACCCACGTTTCGCCTACGGTGTTAGGTCCCATTTAATAGGGGGCGAGCCTATTGCCATATACCAGGCACAATTCCAGACTCCTACTGGGAATTTTTCGTTAGAAAAACTACATTTGTCCGACCTAGGATTTGATCCCAGGACCTCGTGATCACAAAGCGCTGTGATTTGCCACCAGACCAACGAGGCAGTTATGAAGTAGATTTGTTTCTATTTACTTCCTTAGGCCTCTATTTATATCTAGATCTGTATAAATATAGAAGCTAGGTAAAGCTACCTTAAGCAAAGCCACGGAACAGTTAGTCTGTACAAGGCGCCGGTTAATCCGGGTCGAGTCCCGGCTGATTTATAGACCACTATAAATTCACTAAACCCAGTATTTCTGTGCCATCTGACGCTTTGCTATAAAAAAATAATTGTTTTGTGCTAGAAATGTTAAAACTTATTTACATGAGAGAAAGCTTTCTGGGTCAATTCTGCCTGTCAAGACAAGGCTTGAGTAATTCAATGCTTAATAAATTATAGCTACAGGAATACAACCACTCTTGCATGTATAGAAAACCCTAAGTCGATACTAATATCGGCTTATGGTAAATTATAAAATCACAAATCTTTATGAATGTATGATCAGCAATGAAATTATTGTTTTAAACAAGTCGAAAATGCCCTCACAGAAACGAAATTCACATATGTACATACATTAACACCTCAGCTGAAAAAAACATTTGTGGCGAACATTTAAATTGTGTTTTACAAAGCAAATGAGCACTCAAACTTTTCAGAAGTCACTAACCTAATACATTGAAATTTAAGCTCAGAACCGCGTAATAACGCGGTCATATGTCACTTAACCAAAAGGGCAATCTTATTATTTTTACCCCAAAAAATGTTAAACAAACCAATTTTCAATGAACCTAAATAAAACAATTTCAGCGAGATATTGTCGTCATTGAATTTACCATCAGTATACATCAACATGAGTTTTCAAATCTCAAGCGAGAAATAGATATACCAAATCTTTAAACCATTTTAACAACTAATAAAATGTGGAATGCCAAAATGGAAGGACGTAGGTGCCAGGGAAGACCTAGACTATCTTACCATGAGCAAATAGAACGTGTCTTATCTGAAAGGCAAGTCAAGAGTGTCCGTAACTGGCGAGCGTGTATGAGACGAACTAGGTCTGTAAGGAAAAAACCTGTTGGAACTCTGTACTCTCTGCCTAGTCTGTGCCTAGTGGCAATACGACACTTCGCGAACGCATCTACCCATGCGAATCTGTTAATCGTAGCCGCCGCCGACTACCATCCTCCCCCCGACCCCTGCCGCCACCGCCGGCCGCGACATGTTCTCTCCGATCCCCCCGATGCTTTTTCATCCATTCTTTCCGCACAGAATACGGGCGACGACGACGTAGTCGTAGATCCCTTCCCATAGCCGGCGGTTGACCGGTGCACTTAGTAGTGCACCCCGTCTCCCCACAGCGACTGTCCCAACCGAGGGCGCATCTTCAAGGCGCCGTCGAGTATGTCGCCCCTTGCCCTTCTGGCTCGAGCGTAGTGGTTGCACGCACGCCCTTAAGTCCGGTGATGCTGTAAAGGCCTCGCGGCCAACAGCGTACATCACTTACACATACACACACGCCTACTCCGCAAGGGAACTGGCGTGATGTTATAGATAGATAGAATTTCAAATTAATCTACTAACATTTGTATTTGGCAACAAAAATCATTGTTACATAACTGTGCTGGGTTTTTAACCGACTTCAAAAAGGAGGAGGTTCTATGTTCAGTTATATGTATGCTTTTTTTTATGTATGTTCAGCGTTATTTCCGTCAATTGTGGACCGATTTAGATATTTTTTTTGCATTGGGTTCAGTATATCTCCAAGATGGTCCCATATAAATTTTATTGACATTGGACCTTGGACTTAGAAGATACACCAGGGAACTCCTTAACGACAAACAATAGGCATGTGTAAATTGAGATATTATGGGTATTACGTCAAGCCTATAGGTACCCTACTATAGAATAATTCACTGGTCACTTAAAATTGTAAAATAAAATTCTTTTATAAAAAAAGGTAAACCGACTTCAAAAAGCAAAAAAATAAACATTTGAAGTCGGTGCCAAGTAACCGACTGCACCAACCAGCACCGACATCAAATTTTTATTTTTTTGCTTTTTGAAGTCGGTTTACCCTTTTTTATAAAAGAATTTTATTATTTAATACTCAACAATGTCAGTCTGTTTGGAATGGGACCGCTTGTGGCATTTTATGACCGTCGATCGCGTTTCTCTTTCGGAAGACATGCTGAGCCGTTGAGCCCTGGTTACCACTTAATGTGATAGTCGTTGTTGCAGCGCTACAATAAAAATGGGAATTACAAAAATATTTGTCTTTTATTACGGGAATACAGTTGAGAAGAAAAAAAGGTGTCAGGTGTCACAGGTGTCAAATTGTGTTGCGCTTATTTGATAATTATAATAAAATAGAAGATCAAGTGCTCTTCAGTGAAAGGCTTTGAATTAGTAAGAAGCCTACGCCATACATCTGTGCGTATGTGCGCACCCTCTCAATTGGTCCCTGTGCAGTAAAATTGTATCAGCTGATTTACTTCATTTAAACTATCAGCTGAATTGTATCTGACATGAAAGTTTTTCATGCATGCGCCATGGCAACGGCGCCTCACGCAGGCGCAGTGTTCCGGGTTGTATGCCGATTCTGCCCGAAGTGTCCCCGAAGTCCTGTCAATTACTTAATTTGTCAAGAATTTTCTTAATATTCTGTGTTTTTTGTATGTTTTTAACAGTTTGTATATATATTAGTAATTTTTTAGTATTAGCTTTAAGTTTATTGTTGTTTCTTTTTCTATCGCATAGTGTTCGGATGCTGACAATTGCGTCGCAACCGGAGCTTTTACCATGTCGGCAGTGTAGTGATGGAAGACTTTTTAAAGGCACAAGAGGACTCAAAATTCATACTGCCCGCTGCCATATTCGATCCATTACATCCTCGCTTCCAGCTGGCCAAGGTGTGCCACCAATCCCCACTAGTTCCGCCACTTCGTTTACTTCAGCAACCCAGCCTACATTTCCTTTCGAAATCTTAATATCTCGTCTATACAGAAGCACACCGATAGTGAAACGTATTCCTAGAGGAGCAAGAGTGTCGTTAGCAAGATCTCTCTCTTTTACCATAGAAAAGTGTTTTGACAATAGTGAAAAATCCTGGCGAGATCTTTTTACTTTCGCGTTTAGTCACCTCCATGCCGACAAATCAATTAATACTACCCTTACTCATCAATTAAAACAGCACTGTTTCACCCATTCCGACCCTGTACTACCTCCATTAGTTAATTGCCCCAGGATATATAATTTTAAACATAAAATTGAATCAAAAGTACAGGAGGGAGATCTCAGGAACGCTGCTCGCCTCTTATTTTCAAACGACACTCTTGCTCCCAATAATGACCTAACGCTAGATTCTCTCCGCGAGAAGCATCCCTCAGCCAACTCAGTCTCTCAGCTGCCAAATCCACCCCAAATTAGCATTAAAAAATTGCAGATTAATGAAAAAGACGTTCTTGAGGCAATTATGTCGTTCCCGAGCGGCTCTTCCGGCGGCATCGACGGAATAACCCCTCAACATCTAAAAGACCTGGTTAGTGCATCCGCTAGAGACGCCGGCGGAGCACTTTTAAGCTCCTTAACAAAATTATGTAATTTTATGCTCGCCGGCCATGTTAATCGATCATTTCTTCCCTACCTCTACGGTGCGAGACTATGTGCCTTCAACAAGAAGGATGGTGGCATCCGCCCTATAGCAATAGGCGCCCCGATCCGGCGGTTAACCTCCAAAATAGTTTGTAGACACATAGCCTCGACCCTTAAATCCAAATTTCAGCCAATTCAATTAGGATTTGGCAGCAAAGGGGGCTGTGAGGCAGCAGTTCATGCAACCAGAACCTTCGTCTTATCAAATGAGATGGAGGTTCTTCTCAAGGTTGACGTGAGGAATGCTTTTAATTCATTAGATAGGGCTGCCTTGCTGAACGAAGTAGCTTCTCAACTTCCCGAAATTTATCCTTATATTTGGCAGTGCTATAGTGATTCTTCTAAACTGATTTTTGGTGAAAACAGTATAGATTCAGCAGTCGGCGTTCAGCAAGGAGACCCTCTCGGCCCTGCTCTTTTCAGTCTAGGTATACATCGACACATCTCATCCTTAAAATCAAAATTGAATGTATGGTACCTAGACGATGGCACTTTAGGTGGCAAAGCCAATACAGCTTTTAGTGATTTCATCAAAATTAACAGCACCTTTAAGAATCTAGGCTTGGAATTAAATCTGTCTAAATGTGAATTTTTTGTCTCAGAGAGTCTTCCTTTAAATGAAAAGCAGTTTATTACCGAAAAGTTTCAAAAGTTTGCTCCAGGCGTAAAAATTCTCAGTAGAAATTCGCTTTGCCTTCTTGGTGCCCCTCTATTTGACGACGGAGTCAAACCTTTCTTGGAATCTAAGATTAAACAATTTCAGGATAATTCTTTCAGATTGGGAGTTCTAAATCGCCATATTGCATATACTATATTAAAATACTGTCTTTTCGTTCCAAAACTAACATACGCCACTCGCGCAAGCCCAATCTGGAAATTCTCGGCCCTTATCGACCAAATGGATACCGCCCTCAAAGATAACCTTGAGAAAATTCTAAATTTATCCTTAAATGAAGCATCCTGGACCCAAGCAACGTTACCTATTAGACATGGTGGTATCGGCGTGCGAAAAATTGCTAGTATTGCTCTACCGGCTTTCCTAGCCTCCGTTTATAGTGTCCAGGAACTGTGTTCAAAAATACTTTCCAACACAGAATTAGTAGCCGGCGCCGCGGAGGCTTTGGAGGCCTGGAAAAGGATTTGCCCCAATGACAATATTCCAAAGGAAGTTAACGTGCAAAAACTTTGGGATATGCCGTTGGTGCAAATAGCGAAGGACTATTTGGCCGAAATTATCGTCAGTGACCGCGACCGTGCTCGTTTACTAGCGTTGGGTCAAAAGGAATCGGGTCATTGGCTTCATTCAATCCCTGCATCCAACCTTGGCACACTGCTGGATAGTGAAAGTTTCCGGATCGCGATAGGTATTCGCTTAGGGGCACCGATTTGTGAAGAACACAGGTGTCCGTGTGGAGCGGAGGTGGATCGATCCGGACTCCATGGGCTCTCTTGCCGCAAAAGTGCCGGCAGGTTTTCTCGCCACGGCTCGCTCAATGACATAATCAAAAGGACTCTTGCTACCATCAACGTTCCTTCGGTGTTAGAACCGGCGGGGATTTTCCGTGATGATGGCAAGAGACCCGATGGAATGTCCTTGATCCCTTGGGAACGGGGGCGGGCCCTTGTATGGGACGCCACGTGCGTCGATACATTGGCTCCGTCCCATCTCAGGGAATCAATATCTAGGGCGGGAGTTGCGGCTGAGAAGGCGGACCTGGGCAAACGGCGCAAATATGCTGCTATTAGCAACAATTATATATTTGTGCCGTTTGCCGTAGAAACATTGGGCCCATGGAGTTCGGCTTCAAAACAATTTATCAATAAAATAACACCTACGCTGATCACCTCCTCGGGTGACAAGAGGGCTGGCTCGTTCCTTGCTCAAAAGATTGGTCTGTCTATTCAGCGAGGAAACGCAGCCAGCATTCTTGCCACCATTCCACGCGGATGCGGTCTTTTTGATTAAGGTCTTTTTTATTTTTTTTCTTTGTTTTATTTTATATTTTAGTTTAAAGTGAGTGTTTTTATTATAAGTTATAATGTAAATAATAAAGTTATAATAATATTTAAAAAAAAAAAAAAAAAATTATATGTTTTTGCAATAGTTGCGATAGTCGGTCTCGTACTGAGGTCCAAGTAATGGCTAACGACCACTGCGTGCGCGCGTCGCATCTCTCACCCCTCTCACGACATTAACAGTCGTTAATACCACACTACCTCCGCTTATTCGCACTGGGTCTGCGTGGTTAAGTATGAGTCTCTCATCTCGATTTTTAAGAGACGGCTTAAGCCATTAATATCAATTTTCAAATCTCAAGCGAGCAATATCCGAAGTCTTCAAAACGTTGTACAGCAAATATAAAATAATATGTCTGTGAGTTGTACTAACTCATAGAATATCTTATTAATTACTAACAAACAATGTCTGGAATAGTTTACATAACGGTTAAAACAATTACGGCTCTACAGCTTTTGTTTGTTATTATTTATTGTTTAGATTGTGCTGAGGTAATCAAACTAATTAATGAATAGAATAAACACTGAGAATTGATTGCACCTGTTTTTACTGAAGCAGATGGTACGAGATTAGTATTTAATATGTACTCAATAATTAATAAGGATTCATATTTTTTTACATAGTGAAGAGGGGGTACATGGACATTGTCTGGCAAAGTAATCATAATAATATTTATTTGTTTCTTCACAAAGGTTATCAGGTCTTAAAAGTTAGTACATACAGCATGCTCAAACTGAACTCCTTTGTGAGAGGCTGGTGCCTGCACTAGGTAAACCTGTGTTACAGGTAACCAGGCTCTCATCCCGTAAACAAGTACTGCATTAATAAGTAGAAAGGTGAAGAAATTAAAATGAACATTCTCTTAATAAGAGTAAACTAATCATAGAGTTAGATCGATAATTAAATTATAAATCGATAATTAAGTGACTGTGTGTATGTGTGTGTGTGTGTGTGTGTGTGTGTGTGTGTGTTTGGGTGGGTGGGTCTATGTGGGCGTGTGTGTGTGTGTGTGTGGGTGGGCGTATTTGTGCACACATGTGCAAGAAAGAAGAACGGTAAGCGCGATTCTGGAGAGATTGTGTACTATGTGTATATTAATTATAAATACAGTCATAAGTAGGAATAGTAATCAAAAAGTAATGCGGACTGTATATGATTAAAGTAAATGTAAGAAGAAGAGATTTAATCTATCTATCCATATCATCACGCCAGATCCCTTGCGGGGTAGGCAGAGAGTACAGAGTTCCAACAGGCTCTTACCTTACATACCTCTCTGGCTTCCTCCACTCTCATAGTTGGTCTCATACACGCTCGCCGATTACGGAGACTTTTGACTTTTCCTTCAGATAAGACTGTTTATTTGGTCGTGGTAAGATAGTCTTGGTCTTCCCCGGTACCTGGATCCTTCCACTTTCACATTGTATATCTGTTTTGTCATTCTTTCCTCTGGCATTCTTTCTATAGGCCCGAACCAACGGAGCATGATGCATGAGATTTAATTAACTCAATAAATTACACTGAGACGAACTATGAGAGTGGAGGAAGCCAGAGAGGTATGTAAGGGAAGAACCTGTAGGAACTCTGTACTCTCTGCCTACCCCGCAAGGGATCTGGCGTGATGATATAAAATAGAATTAATTATATTAACGGACGATTTAGTGCAATGGTTAAGAGTTAAAGCCGCTCCGCCCACTGGGTCGAATAGTCGCGGGTTCGATTCACGCACGGGACAAATCTTTGTGTAGCCCACAATTATTTGTTTCGGTCTGGGATTTTTTTATTTGAATCTTTATGTTTGTAAACGCATCCATTTCAGACCTTTGATTGCTACTAAGAATATTTTGATAGGATAACCCCAATAAATTTTTTTTTAGAAAAATTATGAGGAAAACTAATCAGCAGTAAGACAACACACAAAAAAATTATTGCATGAAAATATTTATAATAACAGGTCCTTGCAGCCAGGTTACACATCAATCTAAAACGGCCTATCAATAAGTGTTTTCAAAATTTTGTCTCTGCTGTTGGCCGTTGAGGAGTTTCGTCATGAGCCAATCCTGGATGTAGAATCAGGTCATACTTACTAAAAAAATGCACTGTCACCGGACTATGAACAAACACGTTGAAGTATCTTGTCGAAAATTGCCCCAGAACCAACAAACATTTGACCCATGCCATCATTATTTATCTATTTTATTAAAATAATGGCAAATATCTGTATCTAACGGACAATTTGCTATCTAAAACGAATATTTCAAAGTATTGTAAGTACTTACATCTAAGTCGCCGCCATCTTTATTAAATGTCAACACACACAATATAACCTCATACGTAATAATGGCTACTGAATTATAACCTCAAAATCTAATGCTTTTTGTGAAATATTACGATTCCCCCGCCTGCCCGTTTAATAATACATGCCTTAAAATAATTTATGGGTAATTTGAAGTGGTACAAGTATTTTTTCATTGCTGTTGGTTCTGGGGCAAATCATGTATGGGCGCAGAACAATGTCCTTTCAGTACGAGAAAGTTCCTTCTTAGAGTAAGAGAAAGTAGTTCTTATTTACCTAAACAAACTAACAAACATTGCAAGATAGATTAAAACTTGTACAAAAAAAAATTGTACCCTCGTGATTGCCAGCCGCACCATACCCTACTATACCAATAAAGAAATTAGCTAACAACTTTAGTAACAACGTTTAGGCTGTGGTCATAAATTCGTTATAAAACGATATAGTCTCGTCTCACGGTTCGCTGCCATATATTTGCTCAATGCCCTAAGCAATATTTACTCAAATTTCTATTTCACGAATAAAAAGTATGCAAAGTTAATAATACAAATATTATTCTCTCGCGCAAATAAAAACGTTAGAAGCGACTCGGGGTGAAAATTATTCAGCTGTGAGACGCAAATAAAGCGACCTTCATTACGTTTTTCGGACACAATATTTCAGTAAAACGTGTCGGAATAGAATTTCACGTGAAAAATAAATTGTCTCTGAAATGATACCTTATTAAAATCCATCACGAGAACCAAGATCTGACACATCAATATTGCTAAGCTGACAAAAATATATCCTATCTACCTATCCATCTATATCATCACGCTACTTACTTTGCGGGGCAGGCAGAGAATACATCCTAAGTACGGATTTCTTACTTTCTTCCCTCTAATATGGGTAAGGAATGGACAGCTCTATTGAAAAACCAACGGTGCAGCATAGTCATATAGTTTCGACGGACGATTTAGCGCAGTGGTTAAGAGCTTGAGCCGCTCCGCCCATTGTGTCTAATAGTTGCGGGTTCGATTCCCGCACGGGACAAATCTTTGTGTGATCTACAATTGTTTGTTCCGGTCTGGGTATTTGTGTACGTGAATTTTCATGTGTGTAAACGCACCCACGACACAGGAATAGAATGGGACTAAGTTTAAAAAAAAAATAATAATAATAATACTTCTGTTTATACTCAGTGTACTATGTTGTGCTTGTCAATGTATGTGTTTAAAAGAACAAAGCACCAGAGAAAAGCACTACGTTTGGAGATTGCAGAGTCAGCCTACGGTATCGAAGAGTACCACCGCATGATGAATGATCTTGATCGTTTTTATAATTATTGCGCATTGAATAAATTAGACCTTAATATATCAAAGTGTTGTGTTTGTACATTTACTCGTAAACCAAACCCAATTAAGTATAATTACAAGCTTTCTAATTGCCCAATCAATAGAGTTAGTGTCATCAAAGACCTTGGTGTTACATTTGACGCGAAACTTCTATTTGATACTCATATTAATGACATTATAAATAAAGCGTCCAAGGCACTAGGTTTTATTTTTAGGTTATCCCATGACTTCAAAAACATCAAAACACTTAAAATTCTATACTGTACCTTTGTCCGTAGTCACCTTGAATATGCTTCTCAAATTTGGAATCCTATTTACGACGTCTACAATGATCGCCTAGAAGGTATACAAAAGAAATTTCTAAGACATTTACAGTATCGCTCCCGTATAATTTTGCCTAATTACATTTCTCGATGTAAAAAATTCCATTTTTTACCGCTACATGACCGAAGAAAAATCGCCGATCTCTCGTTCTTACTGAAGATAATGAATGGTTCGATAGATGTGCCAGAACTAGTGGGCTCAGTTGGGTTACGAGTGCCGTCTGCAAGTTTACGGAGAACACCCCTCTTAGATATTCCTTATTCCAGAAGCAATTATAGGCAAAATTCGTACTTAATACGAGCATGTCGTACTTTCAATTCAATGTGTCGGGTAGTAGACTTAGATTTATTCGTGACAAATGTTAATACTTTAAAAAAAAATGTATGTTCCTACTTTTTCGACTAACTGGTTTATATATAGCTTTATTAGTGTATAACTCTGTTACAACTTTTACTATATGTGAAAACTTTTAATTGGCCTTACTCTGTATAATCACTTTATTTATCATTTATACTAGCTGTAAGTTTTCCAAACATTATAAAAATAAAATAAAAATTATGTTCTAAAAGTTTACTTTTCCTTACAGAGGGTTGATAATCCCATCTACAACGGACAAACTCAAATAATTTCCTCCCCGACCCCTGCCGCCACCACCGGCCGCGACATGTTTTCTCCGATCCCCCCGATGCTTTGTCATCCATTCTTTCCGCTCAGAATACGGGCGACGACGACGTAGTCGTAGATCCCCTCCCATAGCCGGCGGTTGACCGGTGCACTTAGTAGTGCACCCTGTCCCCCCACAGCGACTGTCCCAACCGAGGGCGAGAGGCGCCCCTCGAGTATGTCGCCCCTTGCCCTTCTGACTCGAGCGTAGTGGTTGCACGCTCGCCCTTAAGTCCGGTGAAGCTGTAAAGGCCTCGCGGCCAACAGCGTACATCATTCACACACACACTCAAATAATTTATTTTGCATAAACCAAACGGCATACTTTCAAATTGTAAAACTAAATTTCCCTTTATCTAATTTAACTACTAATCTACCACCGGATCGGAACGCGGCCTCAACTGACAAGATCAGGCGAAGAACCTCAGCTTTTTTTATTTAATTCTCTTTTGTTGTTTTTTAAAAAACGTAGCCCCACACTAGGATTTATTCCTATGTCGTGAGTGCGTTTACAAACATGAAAATTCACAAACACAAATACCCAGACCGGAACAAATTATTGTGGATAACACAAAGATTTGTCCCGTGCGGGAATCGAACCCGCGACTATTAGACACAGTGGGCGGAGCAGCTCAAGCTCTTAACCACTGCGCTAAATCGTCCGTCAGTCGTTTTTTCTATTCTATTTTTTGTTTCAATCATTTTGTGTATAATGTTTAAGTTACAATTAAAAAGTTGACAATCTAGCTCAAATGTGATGCCGTACGGCAGAGATATGAGACTAATTATGTTATTTCTAAGAAATAAGTGTCTAAGGGATTCCAGATGGAGCAGTCCCCATAAGCAGCAACGTTGACGAGTATGACTGCTGGAACAGCCGCCAGAAAAGTATCGTCAATATTTGGACCCAAAATATTTAGGTTACGGTCATAAACATTATGTAACTCAGTAGAAAAAAGTTATTTTCATACAAAGAAGTCACTTCTTTTAAGTCTTTCTTTTTCTCACCTTGTGACTGAACTTTAGTTCAGTCACAAGGTGAGTGCGACCTTAACCTGAAACTCACCCACACATAGTTTACAAATTAGCTACATCATAAAATATTCTCTTGACCTTTTTCTTATCTTATCTATCTACTCTGATTAAAAAAACACTTTAACATTCTTGTATAACCACTAAAAGCTTCGAAATTAATATTTGCCGGAAATAATATAGAAGGAATTCGTATGTAGTATTCAATCAGCATTTCTTTATATACATCTTTATACACATACGCAGATATGTATCATCAGATCAATCGTGTGGCTCCAAACTAAGCAATGCTTGTGTTATCGCTAACTGAATGTAATAGTGTCACAATTCAAAATTATGGTTAATAAAATGAGAATTCTAATTTCAAAGCTATAAAACTTGATTTCCACTACCTTTGTGGTTGTAATTGTGTTCCTTTTCTATTCGGCCAGCAACATATGCATACCATACAATTCATCATCACCCGAAATATGAGGAGGGATCAAAAAGTAGTGAGAATGAGATAGAATATAATGACTATTGATAACTTAATAATTTATTTTTTTACCTAATTTCCGAGTCTCTCTACACACCGAGTCTAGCGCCTTTCCAAGGCTTCAATCCCTTTCACAAAAAAGTTATGTCTTAGTCCTGCAAAAAGCTCTCCACGGCATCCATCACCTCGTTATCGTCTTCGTACCTGTTTCCCCTTAAGTATTTTTTCAATTTGGGGAACAGATAAAAATCCATAGGCGCCAGATCTGGTGAATAAGGGGGCGGTCAACCAATTCGAAGCCAGCTTGCTGAATGGCAGCCATCGCAACTGCCGACCTGTGCGCGGGTGCGTTGTCGTGATGAAACAGCACGCTCCTTCGAAGTTTCCCTCTCCTTTTCTCTTTGATGGCATTCCTCAACTTGGGAATTAAAGCTGCATAATATTGGCCTGTAATAGTGGTTCCACGCTCGAGGTTATCAATCAACAATATTCCTTCTGAGTCCCAAAATATTGAGGCCATAACCTTGCCAGCCGATTCCACGACACAAAACTTCTTTGGGGTCGGTGATGATGGCCGTTTCCATTGCGAAGATTGCTGTTTTATCTCGGGATCAAAATGATGGACCCATGTTTCGTCCATTGTTACGAAACGAGACAAAAAGTTTTCAGAATCTTCTTGAAACTTGTCCAACAATATCTTCGAAATGTCAAGACGATTTTGTTTCTGACTGTCGGTTAACATTCTCGGCACCCATCTTGCGGAGACTTTTCTCATATTCAAAGATTGTTTCAATATGGATTGAATACTTCCATATGAAATGCCCGTTTCTTGAATTAAGTATCGGATGGTAACTCTTCGATCGCTCATTACAATTTTCTCGACTTTCGCAACATTTTCTTGGGTGACTGACGTCGATCGACGGCCGCAACGATGTTCGTCTTCTGTGCTCGTTCTCCCTACTCGAAATTGAGAAGCCCACCTTGCGACAGTGGAATACGGTGGAGCAGACTCTCCTAATGTTGCCTCCAAATCGCAATGAATCTCTTGCGTCGTTAACTTTTTTAAACAGAGGTATTTAATAACGGCTCGCACTTCGGTTTTGTCCATTTTCGAGAACACGTTTCGACACGAAGCAAACAAATGACTACATTCAGAATAAACAAAAGAGAATCGAAGATTTTTTTTTATTAATATTACAAATATGTATCTGAGCTATGCCTGCCAGTATTTTTTTTTACCAAGGAGTATGTCATTCTCACTACTTTTTGATCCCTCCTAGTACGTCCATAGCCTTGAAATTTGGCAACAGCCTCACAAAATATATACAATTACAAGCTTTGTGCTGCACGAATCCAACTTTTATCGGTGGCTAGTTCATCAGTCCATAATATGGCCTGCCCACTCCACATCTCAACATTCAATAAAATTGGTTGTCGCAAATTCCAGTAAGGCTTCGTTTATGAAAAGGCAGTGCGTTGAGCGACGCGTGACGAAAACTATTTAAATATGTGTTAACATGATTATGAAGGCATTCATGCAGACGCGTTGACACGCGTGTTTGCTTGACACCAATGCTTGGCACTTCGAAACACGCAGAGCGTCTCCATCACGAAATAGATACGGAATACGGAAAGTTATGAAAACACCATTTCGTGCTATTAAATATACAAACTCGATGAACCAGAGTTTCTCAAGAAATAAAAACTACTTTTCGGATTTTATCGCGGTTTAATTTTGATTCTAAGTTTCTAACATTTCAAGCAACAAGCCGTGTTAAAAAATTGTGTTATTCATGTGCGTAGGGATTAATTTTTAATAATCACATATTATCCACCATATAAATGATTACCTGACTGAATAAAAGAATGAGACAACTGAAACTTTCATTTATAAAACTATCATTTCTAATAAACCTGTTGGAACTCTGTACTCTCCGCCTAACCCGCAAGGGAACTGGCGTAATGATTAGATAGATAATTTCTAATTTGCTTATTTTGTCTGTCTATATCTATATCATCACACCAGATCCCTTGCGGGGTAGGCAAAGAGTACAGAGTTCCAACAGGTAGCGGCTAACCTCTCTGGCTTCCTCCATTCTTGTACTTATGGTGTATTTTATGAAAACCACCAGATACAATATCTGGTGATTGAAAATTCAGCCCTAAACTTCATGTCGCCGGAGCACTTTGCGACGTGCTAACTTAATAAGCGCTGAAACGAACCAATAACTAACAGTCCATTTTTTATAAAGCGTTTACAGCGCTTCAAAAACGCACACTGAAAAAATGCTTACGCGAATTCAGGCTAATCCTAAGAAATGAGAAACACTCAAAAGTGTTTCTGATTTCATTTATTCATAAGAAATAACAATTTTAGAAAGGTGCTACACAAACAGTCATATCGTACCATTCAACTGTATATTAGGTAAATAAAATTATATAATTTTCCGCTTCCATCCCCCCTGTAGAAAGAAGTGCAATCCACTTGCAATTGAAGCGGAATATGGTTGACAGGGCAGTGTTCGAGACACCACCCCATTGGAAAAAAAACACGCTTTTTATGAAGCCAGCTTAGAGTTAATGAAGCATAAATATTATCTCGCCAACTGCAATAGGGCTTGTAGTTATTGGAATAAAACGAATGGAAAGCAGATTTATAGGAAGCTGTTAACATTAATCTTGAAAGTAATAATCTATCGGTTTAAGTAGTTTTATACAGCCTTTTGTGAAGCAGCATTTGCCTAAGTTAGTTTACAGTGGTAAACTAACCGAACCGAACTAAACGAACCCGATAGTTTGAAATTATTTGGAATTAGATAGTGATCGAGGCGCTCGTAGCGCTGTGCGACCGCGGTGTTCTTACCGATCACCAAGGTTAAGCAGCGTTTGACTCGGTCGGCCTGAGAAGGGTGAACGTTTGTGGCATTTTCATATTCGAGCATCTCCATTCTTCGGAAGGCACGTTAAGCCGTTGGTCCCGGTTACCACTTAATGTGGTAGTCGTTAAGCCGAGTTGGAAGCCTTAAAGGCGGCTTGATAAATTCCAACAGCAGGTGGCCACAAACCTGCCTCCACCAATCCGCACTGGGTCCGCGTGGTGGAGTATGACCTAATCTCTCTCACCTCGATTTGTGAGAGAAGCCTTTGCCTAGCAGTGGGCAGTATAGGCTGATATTATTGTCATTATAGATAGTGATCGAATACCAAATTATTTCAATCTACCGTGGTCTTGTCACATTTTTCTCAATTTTTAATTCATTGCCGAGCCTTATATAAATCTTTGATAAATTACCATCCATGTACATAACATTATTGGAAGCGAAAAAAAATAACGTAATACACATTCTTCCCATAACATTGATATATCCCCTATATAACGCATGTTATGTGGCATAGAGGATAACTAACGGCCACCCATCAAGTTCTTTCTATGGTCGACTTTGAGATAATATGGACTTATTAAAAAGCCAAGGGTAATCTTCTGTTATATTTGCTAATAATACAAGTACTAAGCAGAAGAATGTTAAAAGGTAAATGATCGATGGGAAAATTATGTTTGTGTCGTATTATAACGTTGTCTAGCAACCCGGTTGTCACGTTCATCTTTATTTAGAATATCTGTAGGGTGAAACAGATGAAAGATCAACTCATAGCGTGTATGCTATCGTCAATCTGTTCTTGCTAAGCCTTCAGTAGGCTAAGTACAAACCATACAAACGTTAAAGTAATGTTGTCGAAAAACTTCCAATCACGTTCTAAGTAAATTCGTAGTGCGGAAAAGATGGCACACCAACTCGATCGTGTTACGCTAACGTCAATCTGATCGTGTTGACCACTTTACACCATTGAAGATGTCAAATATGTCGTCACTATTGTCGAAATTGGCGTCATTGCTGGATTGGTTGTGATAGGCAGAACTACAGCTGTCCATATGATAATATTCTGACAGTGCCTGCCTCGTAGGATACGTAGCTCAAATACCTTGAGCTACGTATCCTGATATCATATCATGATTACCAGCCGTACATACGTACGGCTGGTAATCATGAGTTCCGGAATTCGAGTTCTAAGGTAAAATAATAATTTTATTGGGATCTAACATTGTTAGCGAAATGTGGGCATATACAGTGCACTCCTGCCACGGCCACTAGCCAAATATAGACGTGCTGGTATTTTGTTTTGTAAAATATTAAATGCTACTTTTCTCCTAAAAACATTCCATATTATTTATTCCAGTCAACCTTATATAATAATTGCCCCTGTACAAAAATCACAAAAGATCCCTTTTCTTTGTCTGGACAAAGGGTTACTTGCGTAAACGAAAAAAAGAAGTTAAACACAAAGAGTGGAATTGGAAATCGTGTGGTCATCGAAATTCCGATCCATCGGAAACAATATCGGCTATCTTGGGTCTAAGTGGCCTCAAGGCCTCTCGAAGGGTTGTGAGGCGATTTCTAACCCGCTTAAAATATTGCATTCGTGACCTACTTAATACCTCCTAAGAACATCAACACAGTTGTGCAAAAATCAGTCTTATTTACGTAAGTTATATTAAATATTTATATATTATTAGCCCCATTAAGAAACTGTCCCATCGTTGGGCACGGGCCTCCTCTCAAACTGAGAGGGTTTTAGGCCATAGTCCACCACGCTGGCCCAGTGCGGGTTGGCGAACTTCACATACCTTCGAGAAACTCTTAGGCATGCAGGTTTCCTCTCAATGTTTTCCTTCACTGTTAAAGCAAGTGATAGCTAATTTATAACACGCACATGCCTTCGTAAAGACAGAGGTACGTGCCTGGGTTTGAACCCGAGAGACCTCTGACTTTGCAGTCCAACGGTCTAACCACTAGGCTATCACTTCTTCTTTAAGTTAAAAAAATCCTAAGCGGGAGGTGCAGAAGTGTACTATGTACTTTATACATCTATGCCACAGCCTATGCCGTATGTGTGCCGTATGTTGACATGTAAAACTTTGCGGTTTTTCGCGTCATTCCATTTATTCCATCAAAATATTATTACGAAGGATACCAAATTAACTTTAATTATTTTTAAAATGTTTCAATTCCAATAATAATCTTTAACTTCTTGCAAACATTAATTTATTTACTTAATTTAATATAGTCATATTTGCAACTGATGCATTCAATTTCCAGCAAAAGATTTCGCGCTATTTTCATGTTTTTTTTCTTCTGGAAACGTTATAAAATCCGTTTCGCTCCCCTCCGTCCACAGAATAAATAGAGAAATGGAAAATATGAAAGGAACAATCGCCGCAACAGACAATATGTTAATGAGGCTGTGCAAAGAATTTTAATGTTGTATAATTTGTATCACGTTATATTAAGACGATTTTATAGTCTTCTAGAAATTTCATCATCATTTCCCACACACAATGCCTACTAATCCTTAGTTAATAGGTTGCAAAATTGGTGATGCTGGGATCTGGCGTGGTGATATAGATAGATAGAAGACTGGTGATACTTTTTATAGTTTTTGTGTATTAAGTGTCTTGTTTATTTGTTTGGAAAAATATATTGTACAGTCACACCAAAGAGAATATAATCACTACGTTACTCACACAAGGAACTTTTTAATACTAGGGAAAAATAAAATTGTTATACTAGCAACACTGACAAAATGGACGCGTCTTTTACTATGACAGTTACAGACGGAAGAATTAATTCGATATTATGCGTTGAATGCGTTAGATACGTATAAAATGTGATCCTATCATGTTTCTTTTTGAGCTCAACAGCATTTTTATAGGCGGGAATGACACAAGACGGCATTTCACGCGACGGTCACAGAGTTACTACCCGTAGTCACTCTGTGACCGTCGCGTGAACGTGTTGTGGAACAATTGGATGGGCGCCCACGGCTTCTAGATTATATTTATTCTAAGGGCTTATATTACATTTCAAATCTCAAGCGAGCAATAAAATAATATATCTGTGCGTTGTACCAACTAGTAAAATTTCAAATTAATCACTAACAAAACATGTCTGGATTAGTTTACATAAAGGTTAAAAAATAAAAAATTACGACTGCAACTTTTGTTTGTTACTATTTATTGTTTAGATTGTGCTGTGGTAATCAAACTAATTAATGAACGGAATAAACACTGAGATTTGATTGCACCTGTTTTTACTGAAGCAGATGGGACGAGGTTTGTATGAATATTAATACTCAATAATTAATTAGGTTCCATATTTTTTTACATGGGTATAGAGATATTAGTACATATACACTTTCTGGCGAAGTACATGTTAATTAATTATAATAACGGACGATTTGGCGCCGTGGAATTGTCGCGGGTTCGATTTACACAAGGGACAAATCTTTGTGTAACCCACGATTATTTGTTCCGGTCTGGGTATTTGTGTATGTGAACTTTCATGTTTGTAAACGCACCCATGACACAGAAATAAATCCTAGTGTGGGGCTACGTTTTTGATTTAAAAACAAAACAACTGCATATTTTCAAACCTTTGACTGCTACTAAGAATATTTCGATAGGATAACCCCAATAACATTTTTTCCGAGAGTTATGAAGAAAACTAACCAGCAGTGAAACAATAGCAGGTTCATGCAGCCAGCCAATAGTTTAAAACGACGATATCAAAATGTGTATTCAAAATTTCGTGTCTTTGCTGTTGTCCGTTGAGAAGTTCCTTCGTCTGAAGCCAATCCTGGAAGTAGAATCAGGTCATACCTACTAAAATAAAAAAATGCATTGTCACCGGACTTTGAACACCGTCACGCCTATATTTCCCAAGTGGGAGTGGCAAAGGTGTACTGAGCACACCCACTTTTCGCCGACGATGTTAGGTCCCATGTAATAAAGGGCGAGCCTACTGACATATACCGGGCACAATTCCAGACTCCGGACTCATACTGGGAAGTTTTTTATTTTCTTTGGAAAAACTTCATTTGTCAGACCTAGGATTTGAACCCAGGACCTCGTGATCACCAAGCGATGCGCTTTGCCACTAGACCAACGAGGCAGTCATTGAACAAACACGTCAAATTTCGACTTCGTAGAGTAAGAGAAGGTGGTTTTTATTTACCCAAACAAACTAACATTGCAAGTTAAATCAAGCTTGTAAAAAAAAAGATTCGAACCCTCGTGATTGCCAGCCGCACTATACCCTACCACACTAATAAAGAAATTAGCTAACAACTGTTTAGGCTGTGGACATAAATCTAATAAACGGACGATTTAGCGCAGTGGTTAAGAGCTTAAGCCGCTCTGCCCACTGCGTCTAATAGTCGCGGGTTCGAGTCCCGCACGGGACAAATCTTTGTGTGATCCACAATTATTTGTTTCGGTCTGGGTATTTGTGTATGTGAATTTTCATGTTTGTAAACGCACCCACGACACAGGAATAAATCCTAGTGTGGGGCTACGTTTTTTTTAAAAAAAGAAAAAGAAAAAAAAGAAAGAAAATAAACTAATATTATAAAGAGGAAAGATTTGTATTTTTGTATGTTTCTAACAAATAAACTCAAAAACTACTGGTCCGATTTTAAAAATTCTTTCATCATTAAAATTCTACATTATACCTGAGTATCATAGACTATGTTTATTACTAGAAAAAATTAGGGATCCCTACTAAAACTTCAATAATGCCCACCCGTGCGAAGCCGCGGCGGGCCGCTAGTTCGTTAACGTCATAGTCTCGTCTCACGGTCGCCGTCATATTTTTACTCAATTCCCTAAGCAATATTAACTCTAATTTCTATTTCACTAATAAAAAGTATACCAAGTTAATATTCCAAACATTATGTTCTCATGCAAATAAAAACGTTGGAAGCGACTCAGGGTGAAAATTATTTAGCTAAGCGACGCAAATAAAGCGACCTTCATTAGGTTTTTTGGACACAATATTTCAGTAAAACGGGTTGAAATAGAATTTCACGTGTAAAATTAATTGTCTCTGAAATAACACCCTATTAAAATGCAACACGAGAACCTTTATCTGAAACATTAATATCGTTAGACTGACAAAAACATTATCGTATCTATCTATCTACAAGGTGTAACATAATAAACGCAAGACCTCAGACACCCCGACTAGAGAATTGCTTCATAAATTCAAAACGAAAACCAAATTTTCAAATTTAAAGGTTTTTACCCTTGTTTAAAGCACATTTATACCCCAATTAACAATGAAACTTGTACGTGTATGTGTGCGTTTTGAGAAATACGTTTTAGGAGTGCATTTTGAATCTTCTTCTTGCTATGAATCAAGAATAAAGTTATTTTTTTATGGCGCACTGAAGGAGTGAGCGCATTTTTTGCAAATTTAAAAAATAATTAATATACATTTAAAATTATTGGAATCAATTCAGTAACCGATTTAGAACAAACTACTTTCAGGTCTTGCGTTTATTATGTTACATCTTGTATATCATCACGCCAGATCCCTTGCGGGGCAGACAGAAAGTACATCCTAAGTACGAATATATCTCTTACTTTCTTCCCTCTAACATGGGTGAGGAATGGACAACTCTACTGAAAGACCAACGCTGCAGCATAGTACTGCTGTGTGTATTCAATGTACTGTGCTTTACATGTTAATGCATGTGGTCAATAGAACGAAGCACCAGAGAAAAGCACCACGTTTGGAGATTCCAGAGTCACCCTATGGTATCAAAGAATGCAAGAGAATTCAAATGTGCTAAAACTAATTTTTTTCTTACAGAGGGTTGAAATCTAGTGAAGATTTTTCCCAAGAACAATTCTTCTTGTCTTATCTCTTAGTCAAAGTCAAAAATTATTTATTTGCATAGACCAATACAAAAGATCTTACAAACGTCGAAATTATTACATTTTTTACATCTACTTTAGGAGTAGAACGCGGCCTCCACTGGGAAGATCCGGCGAGAATCTGAGTGGGCTAGTAGATATATAGTATAGTGTGTATATATATATATCATCACGCCAGCTCCCTCGCGGGGTAGGCTGAGAGTACAGAGTTCCAACAGGTTCTTTCCCTACATACCTCTCTGGCTTCCTCCACTCTCATAGTTCGTCTCATACACACTCGCCGGTTACAGAGACTCTTGACTTGCCCTTCAGCTAAGACACGGTCTATTTGGTCATGGTAAGATAGTCTAGGTCTTCCCCGGCACCTACATCCTTCCACTTTCGCATGGCGCTGACATTCATGGGCGCTGTTAAGAACTCAAAACATCGGGAACGTAAAACTCAAAATAAATCGCGATAAAATCCCAAAAAATATATTGAATTTATTTAATTTCTGAACATTATTGAACTCATTTCAGTTTAATAATGTTCGATGATCGAATGAGATACTAAAAAGCGTGTAAAGTAATAAAATCTTCATTGAATCCATCGAATAATAACTTTATTTCGAATATAATGATATCATTTTAAAATAGCACGAACTCATATAATAAATTAAGTGTCGATTTAGTTTCGTAGAATAGCAATTCCATAATGACGTGTTAATTGTAAAAAAAAATATTAATAGAGAATATGTTTTTATTTGAAAAATGATAAATTATGCTCGCAACACAAAAGAGTTCGTTTGCGAGGGTTAGCATGAAATTGCCGAGTAGGCGATTACAGTGAAATAGTGGTGAGATAGTCTACGTCTTTGTAAAGTAACAAAGCCACATTATGAGGATGAGTGGAAAATAATAAAGACCGTTTTAGTTGAATTTACAAGTTAATAACTAACTAACACTGCAATTAGACTACTTTTATGAGCTTTTAATTAACTTGCAGCGTTCATATGCTGTCTGTCATTCCGGTTCAAATCTTGTGATCCAATTATAAGCACTTGCGGATCTACGATTGAGCTGAAATTTGGTATATGGACGTAAGTTCGTTTGTCCTATGGAGCTGGTTTGATGATAGAGTCGAAAAGTGACCATAGGAATATGTGAACTATACAACGCAACCCCCTCGTGTTTATGCTTGTTAAATGGTGTTCAGGGTCTAATGATGAAGCCGAAAGGCGGCCAATGGAACCATCCAAATACCCCATAGCCCTGTCGTATTTGGGCTGGTTGGGTTTGTCTTGAAGAGGACTTTCTAGACCCGGATGGTGTTTAAGATCTCATGATGGAGCCGGAAGGAGGCCATAGGAAATTCTCAACTAAGCATCTATACTATCTTCGTTGTGTTTTTGCTTTAAAAGCTTGTTTTTAAGAAGGTGCGAGCGTAAGGAGAACGTATGAAGACAGAGTCCGGGACAAGCTTTTGACAGCTGGTTCTTCGGACTCAAACATAGATGAATGCTGGAATTGTCTGAAAGAGAGTTTGGTAGAATCAGCGAAAGAAGTATGTGGCTGCTCAAAGAAGCATAGCACAGCAAAAGGGGATGCATGGTGGGACACAGAGTTAAAAAGCTCTGTAGAAAGTAAGAAGAAAGCGTGGCAGTACTATGTCTCTTCTTTGAATCTAAATGACAGTATGACGGAGATGAAGAAAGAAATATACCGGCAATGCAAGAATGCCACCAAAACCTTAGTGAAAGAAAAGCGTGAAAGAGCTAGTGTGATTGAGGAGGAGAGGCTGACGAAGAACTTCGAGAATAACACCAAACTCTTTTGGAGCAAGGTGAGAAAGGCTCGAGGTGATTCGTCAGGCTCCAGAATGGAAAAGATAAAATCTAAGGATGGTGACATTCTTGCAGACACACAAGCTGTGCTAAACCGGTGGAGTGAATACTTTGGAGAAATGTATGAGAATGCCCCGGATGCTGGTGCCACAGACGAGCTCACAGGCGAGTTTGCGGCACCAGCATCCACAGAGGACATCACTATGGAAGAAGTTGAATGGGCGATAGGAAGTATGAAAAATGGTAAAGCTGCGGGAATAGACATGATATCTGCCGAGATGATTAAATATGCTGGAACTTGCATCCGGGACGCTTTTTGGGTCCTCGCAAATATTTGCTGGAAGACCGGTAGAGTCCCCACAGATTGGCGCCGCGCAGTCATAGACCCTTGTATAAAGGCAAGGGCTCACAATATGACTGCGCCAATTACAGGGCCATCAGTTTGATCAGCTTGGCAGCTAAGGTGTATGGTAAAATTATTGAACGGAGAATGCGCGAGAAGTCCGATGGAGTGTTGTGTGAGGCACAGGGAGGTTTCAGGTCTGGAAGAGGATGTTCGGATCAAGTTTTCTCCCTCCGCAACATCGTAGAAAAGCATCTGGCAGTAGGCCGGAAGGTTTTCTGCGGTTTTGTGGACCTGGAGAAGGCGTTTGATAGAGTCGTGCGAAAGAGACTTTGGGACATTTTGCCAGAGTATGGTATAAACGGCACCCTGTTGCGAGCCGTCCAGTCCACCTACGTGGGCAGTAAGGCATGCGTACGGGTGGGTGGTAACATGTCACCTTGGTTTGACGTTAAAATCGGCGTCAAGCAGGGTTGCGTGTTGTCCGCTAGACTGTTTATAGTGTATCTGGATAAAAGTCTTCAAAGACTGTATGCAATGACTAAAGGGGTAAAAATGGGTGATCTAGTGATAAACCACCTATTGTATGCAGATGACGCGGTTTTGATAGCGCCAACAGCCACTGATCTGCAAACACTAGTCACAGTTATGAGAGACGACTGCATGAACAATGGCTTACATTTGAATGTGAAGAAAACCAAAATTATGGTTTTTGAACGGTAAGAAACCAGAACGAATGCAAGGATTGTGGTTGGTAACGATGTGCTGGAGCAAGTGAATGAGTTTGTATATCTTGGATGCGCCTTCAGTAAGGATGGGAAATACACCGCTGATATAGAGAGAAGAGTGAATGCAGGTAATAGAGTGAATGGTGCGATGGGAAGGCTACTTGGGAGCCGGCACTTAAGCCAAAAGGCGCAGCTGGCCATGCATAACGGAGTGCTTGTCCCAACGCTGTTATATGGCAGTGAGAGTTGGGTATGTAAGAAGGAGAACGAAAGCAGGATAAATGCGGTCGAAATGCAATCTCTGCTTCCTATACTCTCATAGATCATCTCATACACGCTCGCCGGTTACGGAGACTCCTGACTGAAAGTGAAAGTAGGATAAATGCGGTGGAGATGCGAGCTCTGCGGAAGATCTGCGGAGTGAAGCTGACCGACCGTATTTGCAACAGCGTAGTAAGAAAGCAAATAGGTATGAAAGAGAGTATCGGTATAGAGATGAGAAAGGGTATGCTCCGTTGGTTCGGGAAAGAATGTCCGAAGAAAAAGTGACAAAAATATTTATCAAAGCTTAAAATATCTTAAAATACTGTCTATCGTAGTAAATCTGAAAAATATTGTTTTATTTCAGGTATACCTAGTGATAGCCTGGTTACCGTTGGACTGCAAAGTCAGAGGTCTCGGAATCAAACGCAGGCACGCACCTCTGTCTTTTCCACCATGTAAATACAACCATTGGAAACATGTGCGTATTAAAAATGAATTATCACTTGCTTTAATGGTGAAGGAAAACATCGTGAGGAAGCCTGCATGCCTAAGAATTTCTTAAAGGTTTGTGAAATTCCCCAACCCGCACTGGGCCAGCGTCATGGACTATGGCCTAATATAAGCCCTCTGAGTTTCAGAGGAGGCCCGTGCCCAACTGTGGCACAGTTTCTTAACAGGGCTAATGTTATTATTATTATTTATATTTCATTCACCACACACATTGTAAGACTTAGGATTTGAAATTAAGACCTTGTCATGAACAGCTCATTGGGCCACTTTACCGATGATTAAACAGGCGTGAATAGTGACGATTGAAATCCCATCATAATATTACAAAGAAATATGGTAAACCATTTGTAACAAATTTCTTTAAGATTATATTTTTCTTTGTAATTATTACATTCTGCCTCAACCACAGAATACATTCATTTCAGAGATTTTAATATCGCTGGACCTACATCAACGGTGACATTTTATATCTAAGATTAAAAAACCTAATTAGATACCGAAATAACCTCGGATCCTTTGTTCATTATTTTAGGGTTCCACAACTTTTACCATAATAGTACGATTATCAGTTTTATTGTTTTAGAAAAACATATATTGAACACTATAGAGCCCCAAATGGATAGCGCAAATTTAAAAATAATTTTGAAATTCGGTAAGAACGAAGCGAGAGAGATATTTGAACTTCAAACTTACACATTTCTGATTAATGTTAATGATATCACTCGACAAACTTTATTTCGCGCTTGTTTTCGAAAAGAATATATAATGAACGAGAATGATGCTATATAAAATATAAACCCAATATATTTATATTAAAATCATTATATTAAAAGACAAACAAAACATAGCTTAAACTGGTGGTTGACGGACGATTTAGCGCAGTGGTTAAGAGCTTGAGCTGCACCGCCCACTGTGTCGAATAGTCGCGGGTTCGATTCCCGCACGGGACAAATCTTTGTGTGATCCACAATTATTTGTTCCGGTCTGGGTATTTGTTTGTGAATTTTCATGTTTGTAAACGCACCCACGACACAGGAATAAATCCTAGTGTGGGGCTACGTTTTTAAAAAAAAAAAAAAAAAAAAATAGCTTAAACTGGTGGTTCTAAAAACATAAAAGCCTAGCTACTAGCGAGCCTTACTGTAGTCGCATATAATGAGTAACATCTGACATGTTATCCCGATATGAAATTAAGATGACTCATTGGTCAAATCAAATAGCGCGCACTCATTGGTCAAATAAAATAGCGCGCGTTTCCCCCGTTCCACCGCGCGCGCTCTTTGGTTAAATCAAACAGCGCGCGCGTCCCCGGTTCCACCACGCGCGCTCATTGGTCAAATCAAATAGCGCGCGCTTCCCTGATTCACCGCGCGCACTCATTGGTCAAATCAAATAGCGCGCGTTTCCCTGGTTTCACCGCGCGCGCTCATTGGTCAAATCAAACAGCGCGCGCTTCCCCGGTTTCCTGTAACACATTTCCGTCCCTTTTCCAAAATCACTCCCACAAAAAATATCCAGCAACCGAGTAGAAAGTAGTGTGTAGCATACACATCAAAAACTGCACGGAAGTTCTTTATACAAGGTGTAACATCATCAACGCAAGACCTGAAAGTAGTTTGTTCTAAATCGGCAACTGAATCGATTTCAACTAATTTAAAGCGAGTTGTTTTTTTTTTAATTTTCATAAAAAGCTGTTACTTGTTCTGTTCTCTGTATTAAACAATATTTAATAATTATTCAAAGCATTGCGGCTATTTTAAATGAATTTCTGTTACACACCATAATATGCAGACAAATTTAATTAATTATAAATTTTTATGGTTAATATGAGTATTAAAGAGCTTATAAAATGGCAGAATACTCCTTAAAATTGGAAGTTTGAGTTTCGTATTGAATTCGTGAAGCAATAATCTAATTGGGGTGTCTGAGGTCTTGCGTTATATATGTTACACCTTTTATATACCGTAGATAACCACTAAGAAAAGATTTTCGAAGAATGAATGTGTCTTTATAGAGAGAAGACTGAATGCAGGAGGTAGAGTAATGGTGCGATGGGAAAGCTACTTGGGAGCCGGTACTTAAATAAAAAAGCGCAGCTGGCCATGCATAACGGAGTGCTTATCCCAACGATGTTAAATGACAACGAGAGTTGGATATATAAGAAGGAGAATGAAAGCAGGATAAATGCGGTCGAAATGCGAGCTCTGCGGAAGATGTGCAGAGTGAAGCTAATCGACCGTATTCGCAACAGCGTAGTAAGAAAGCGTGTAAGTATGAAAAATAGTATCGGTGTAAAGATGAGAAAGGGTATGCTCTATTGTTTCGGGCATATAAAAAGAATGTCGGAAGAAAGAATAACGAAACAGGTCAAGGATGTAGGTACCGGGGTAGACCTAGACTATCTTATCATGACCAAATATACCATGTAACTGAAGGGCAAGTCAAGCGTTTTCGTAACCGGCGAACGAGACGAACGGCGCGACGAACTATGAGACTGGAAGAACCCAGAGAGGTCTGTAAGGAAAGCACCTGTTGGAACTTTGTACTCTCTGCCTTCTCTACAAGGGAACTGGCGTGATGATATAGGATGTGTCTTAAAAGAAGGAATAAATAAGGGGGTTAAAAATTATTGATAGGAAATTTCATCGGACACATGGCTATTGGCATTGTAATGCTACGGAACATATTGCGTAAATTTGATTTACGCTTAACCATCCATCTTTTTGATCTTTAAATCATTACAGCAAATTGTGGATCAAAGTAAAAATGAACAGAAATTAGTCTACTAATGGATGTGGTGATTTTGGAAAAGGGACGGAAATGTGTTAAAGGAAACAATGAGTCATCTCAATTTCATAGTAGGATAACATGTAAGATGTTACACATCATATGCGACTACTGTAAGGCTCGCTAGTTTTTTTTATGTTTTTAGAACCACCAATTTAAGCTATGTTTTGTCTGTTTGTCAGTTAATATAATGGTTTTAATATAAATATATTGGGTTTATATTTTATACAGCATCATTCTCGTTCATTCTATTGTCTTTACGAAAACAAGCGCGAAATAAAGTTTGTCCAGGGATATCATCAACATTAATTAGAAATGTGTGGCTTTGAAGTTCAAATATCTCCCTCGCTTCGTTCTTGCCGAATTTCAAAATGATCTTTCAATTTGCGCTATCAATTTAGAGCTCTATAGTGTTTACTATATGTTTTTCTAACACAACAAAACTGCCTGATAATCGTGCTATTATGGTAAAGGTAGTGGAACCCTAAAATAATGAACAAAGGATTCGAGGTTATTTCGGTATCTAATTAGGTATTTTAATCCTAGATATAAAATGTCACTTTTGATGTAGATCCAGCAATATTGAAATGTATGAAATGAATTTATTCTGTGGTTAAAGTTAAATGTAATTATTATAGAAAAAAATAAGATCTTAAAGGAATTAGTTACAAAAGTTGTACCACGATATTATGATGATTAATTTATCTATCTATATCATCACGCCAGATCCCTTGCGGAAGAGGCAGAGAGTACGGAGTTCCAACAGGTTCTTTTCTTACACACTCCGCACATCTTCCGCAGGGCTCGCATTTCCACCGCATTTATCCTACTTTCATTCTCCTTATATATAACAGCGTTGAGACAAGCACTCCGTTATGTATGGCCAGCTGCGCCTTTTGGCTTAAGTGCCGGCTCCCAAGTAGCTTTTCCATCGCACTATTCACTCTGTTCCCTGCACTCACTCTTACCTCTATATCAGTGGTGTATTTTCATCGTTACTGAATGCGCATCCAAGATATACAAACAGCCCATTGTTACGAACCACAATCTTTGATTGACGATGATTAAAATCGATACTATTCACGCCCGCTGAATCATAGGTCAAGTGGCCCAACGTGCTGTTGATCACAAAATCTGAAGTTCTTTAGTCTTACATTGTGTGTGGTATACCTGAAATAAAACAATATTTTTCTGATTTACGACGACAGACGGTATTTTTAATCTTGATATATTTTAAGCTCATGCAGCACAGATCAGACATTTGATGAACAGTAGTTTTACCACTTTAGGTAACCCGAAATAACAATGACTTAAGAATGTCAAACAACTCAATCCTTCTGTAATCATGAAGGCTTCCGAACACTTGACAAATGGGCAACTTAAAATTAACGACACACCAAGGTAAAAGCAGAATAATTTTAATTTACAAATACCTTATTAAAAACAAGCTTTTAAAGCAAAAACACAACGAAGATATGTTGCTTACTTCAGAAGTTCCTATGTCCTTCTTCCGGCTCCATCATCAGACCTTAGACACCATACAGGTCTTAGAAAGTCCTCTTCAAGAAAAACCCAACGAGACCCAATACGACAGGTAACCCGGGGTTTGGATGCTTCGATTGGCCGCCTTTGGGCTTCATCATCAGACCCTGAACACCATTTGGTTGTATAGCACTTGTCAATACCAATCTAACAAGCATAAACACGAGGGGGTTACGTCGTATAGTTTACATATTCCCATGGTCACTTTTCGACTCCATCATCAATCCAGCTTTATAGGACGAACCTACTTACGTACATATACCAAATTTCAGCTCAATCGTTGACCCGCAAGTGCTTGAAAATGGATCACAAGATTTAAACCGGAATGACAGACAGCATATGAACATTGCAAGTTAAATGAAAACTTATGAAAATAGTCTAATTGCAGTGTTAGTTTAAGTTATTAACTTGTAAATTCAACTAAAACGGTCTTTACTATTCTCCACACATCCTCATAATGTGCCTTTGTTACTTTACAAAGACGTAGACTATCTCACCACTATTTCACTGTAATCGCCTACTCGGCAATTTCACGGTAACCCTTACAAACGAACTCTTTTGTGTTGCGAGCATAATTTATCATATTTCAAATAAAAACATATTCTCTATTAATTTTTTTTTTTTTACTAATAATACGTCATTATGTAATTGCTATTCAACGAAACTAAATCGACACCTAATTTATTTTATGAGTTCGTTTAACGTGCAATTTTTAAATGTTATTATTATATTCGCAACAAAATTATTATTCGATGGATTCAATGAAGATTTTAGTACTTTACAAGCTTTTTAGTATCTCTTTCGATCATCGAGCGTTATTAAACTGAAATGAGTTCAGTAATGTTCAGAAATCAAATGAATTTGTAGCGTGTCAACATTTATTATAATACATATAAATACACACATACATATATATATTATACTTATGTTAAACTAACTACATACTATATTTACAAAATAATATTTATAATTATTATGTTGATATCGATATCGTCGAAATTATCGACTCAACCACATCACTAGTCTGATCCAGCACATAACCCTTATGTACGGCTCGCGGACTGCGCCCGCGCACCACGGGCATTTGAATGTCACGGCCAGTCAGGACCTTGCTACGACGCGAAGCGCTTGTCTTTATTTTCTACGCTAACGTACACGCGGCTAGATTATATTTGCTTATTTACATGTTTCATCTTTCATCTTCGCTTTGACTTTCACGCTATTGTAATACAAACTGTTTGCTGTTATCCTTGAACACTTATGTGCTGTGCTTTTCTTTTGTGCTTGTGCTTCTATCCTACTGTGCCTTCTGACTTTTATGTCTTAGAATTATTGGAACAATATAATCCAAAACTGTAATTGTGTTACTTATTTCACTAACTCCAAAAAGAAGATCCTAACTTTGGTACCTAAATAACCTAAAATTAAATATATTTTTTGGGATTTTATCGCGGTTTGTTTTTAGTTTTACGTTCCCGATGTTTTGAGTTCTTAACAGCGCCCATGGTCACGGGGAGGGTGAGGTGTTTGACGTCGGTATGTTATTGTTATTAATCGATTAAAACACCGTCACGCCTATATTCCCCAAGCGGGGGTGGCAGAGGTATACTGAGTACACCCACGTTTAGGGGGCGAGCCTATTGTCATATACCAGGCACTGGGAAGTTTTCGTTAGAAAAACTACACTTATCCGATCTAGGATTTGAACCCAGGACCTCGTGATAACAAAGCAATGCGCTTTGCCACTATCAATCGATTAAACGATCTAAAAAAAGCGTGAATAAAAAATTTACACTACATAAAAAGCGAATCCTTTTTAAGTGTCGGGGTTGTTTATTAAATTTATATGATACATTTTTCATACGGAAAGTTGCGTAAATGAAAATTACTGTTGTATGAATAGTTCAATTGTTTCACTTACAGTCAAGTCAGTCATAGGTCAATCATATATATTATAATTGATGAATAACTTTTATCTTTTAGTTTAAAAATTAGTCATTAGTTATATAGTGCCATCCCACAGTACTCCTTTATTCCGCGTAACACCTACAGAAACCAGTTTTCAAACAAAATACGCTTTAAATAACCTTTCTTTGTATCTGTGGTGTTTTAATACTACACGTATCTTAGAAGTAATCTCCTTTTCTTTCTTTCTAATTTGATTTGATGCTGTAAAAAAATAATTAAAACTCTCTTTTTGTATAAGGATAATAATGGCTTAGGAATATGTAGCGGGCTAAGGCCCATAAATAAACAAAATACTGTAATAAAACAGATTCATGCATTCGAGAGCTCCAATAAGACAGACAGATAAAGGCGTCAATCTTATAACACCTCTCTTTTTATGGCTCAAAGCCAAATTTAACAGGTTTAAGTTTCAAGAGTCTCCGTAACCGGCGAGCGTGTATGAGACGAACTACGAGAGTGGAGGAAGAACCAAACGAGCTCGAAGTACTGCTCCTTTTGTAGACTTTTTCTGACTGCACTCTGGGATCTGGGATTAATCATGCTCACTAAAAAGTCTATGCTTGCAGTAGCTATTTGGTGCGGGTCACTTCCTTCCCTCTAATATGGTCGAGCGAGGTGATGGCTGCTCAAGTAGTCGTACTCATGAACAGGTGCTGCTTGTGGAGACTGGTCCACCTAGAATCTTCTAGCTTTTTATTATAATATATATTTCAAATAGTCTTATATCTCAGTCGTAAGGCATCACACTGGAGCTGGATTGCATTTATGCTTTTGTATAATATAAACGGACGGACGATTTAGCGCAGTGGTTAAGAACTTGATCCTCTCCGCCCACTGTGTCTAATAGTCGCGGGTTCGATTCCCGCACGGGACAAATCTTTGTGTGATCCACAATTATTTGTTCCGGTCTGGGTATTTGTGTATGTGAAATTTCATGTTTGTAAACGCACCCACGATACAGGAATAAATCTTAGTGTGGGGCTACGTTTTTTAAAAAGAGAAAAAAAAGAGAAAAACATGAATGTGTATATACAAAAAATGAATGGAGACTTAGACAAAAAAAACAAGCCCGCTGAGTTTCTCGCCGGATCTTCTTAGTGGAGGCCGCGTTCCGATCCGGTAGTAGATTAGTAAGTTAAAAAATGTAAATATAATGTAAACACGCCCGCAGGGTTTATGCAAAACAAACGATTTGAATTTGAAGCCAGAGAGGTATGTAAGGAAAGAACCTGTTAGAACTCTATACTCTCTGCCTATCTTGCAAGAGATATTGCGTGATAATATAGATAGATAGATAAAGTATCTACACGACTATCACATTCCGATTTCACTAGATACAAAACTAAAGATGTATAAGGTACAAGGGTCGCTGCCCCAGGCCACGCCGTACCGAGCAATTTGCGCTAAGTTATCGCCTCCGCCCACGGTAATAGCCACTCGTACGCTACGCCGCACATCTGTCGCTATTTGAGCTAGTGTGATGCGGAATATCGTCCATTCTAGTTCAGTTCTGAGACCGAAGTACGAATAATTGGCATACCATCGCTCTGGCGCTAAAAGTTTAGCGAATAAAGATGGACGAGACAACATGGTTTCGGGATAAAATAGTAGGTAACATATCTACGTGTTTTTGTGCTTGGATATCTATCAAAATATAGGCCAAATAAGGCAAGTTATATAAACATAGGCACGCTGGCATCGCTTCGATACGTTTGTGTTTGTAGCTATCACTAAATTTAAGCAACGTTCAACCCTGTCAATCTGAGATGGAAAACCGTTTAGGAATATTTCACTTCAAGCATCTTAGTGCTTTGAAAGATATGATAAGCTGTTGGTTTCAGTGTGACAGTAGTTAAGCCAGGTTGGAAGCCTAACAGACGTCATAAGTTCTCATGTTCCGACAGAAACAAAGCTGCCTCCAACCAATGCCCACTAGAATTGTCCCACCCTTTATCCTGGTCCTTTAGAATGTAATGTACTGCTAACGCCGTCACGCCTATATTCCCCAAGCGGGAGTGGCAGAGGTGTATTGAGTACACCCACTTTGTGCCGACTATGTTAGGTCCCATGTAATAGGGGGCGAGCCTATTGTCATATATCGGGCACAATTCCTAACTCCGGACTCATACTGGAAAGTTTTCACTTCATTTGTCCAACCAAGGATTTGAACCGCTTTGCCACTAGACCAACGAGGCAATCAAACGTGTTAATTTTTATTTAAATTTAACGTGGTGATTTTAGTTAAGAAGCTGCTCAAGGTGGCAGACTCCAATTGACACTAGTCTTAACTTACTTTGTCAAATAGTTGCATCCCTCCACAGCGCACGGGAATATTGATTTGGGATTTGTGCTTTTTAAATAAAGAAGTTATTTAAGCGCATACGGGAACAATAAAAAAATGTGTGTACAAGGCATGCCTTTTAAATTCTGTCGTTTCCATATTCTATATTCGAATGTGTTTAAATAATGAATCTCAAAACAGTTGAAAGTATTAGGATTAATGCTATTGTTTAGTCACTGCGTCGATTGGAATCTGTCAGGTTACGTACGAAAATGAATCTTTCTAAGGAAAATGTTCGTGCAATAATTTTCTACAACTTTAGAAGAGGCCTGACACGGCTTCAGTGTTTTGAAGAGCTAACATCTGTGTTCAGTGATGAAGCCCCATGTCTGCGGACTGTCGAACGCTGGTATTTAGAAGTCCAGCGTGGACATACTAGTGTTAGTGACGAATCTCGCGAAGGACGCCCAAAATCCGCCTTCACTGAAGATAACATCATTGCTGTGAGACAACTAATTCTCGAAGATCGTCATGTGACGTATCGAGAGATAGAGGCTCTATTAGGCATCTCAGGGACAACCATTCAGAAGATCTTGCATGAAGCGCTTGGTGTGAGAAAGCTAGTTTGCCGTTGGATACCGCATCTGCTTTCCGACGATCACAAGGCGGCCCGCGTCAGATGGTATCAGAAAACTCTGCAAAGGTTCAACCGAAGAGAGTCAAATCACGTCTACGACATCACCAGTGGTGACGAATCTTGCATCTATGCCTACGATCCTGATTCCAATCAACAATCTACAATCTGGGTCTTTCAAGACGAGCCAAAGCCGACTAAAGTTGTTCGTTCTCCAAGCACTTCAAGGAAGATGGTGGCCACGTTCGTTGGAAAAAACCGGCCATGTTGCGACTGTTGAACTTGAAGATCGTAGAACGGTTAACGCAGAGTGGTATATCACAGTTTGTTTACCACAAGTCATCGCCGAACTTCGAAAATCTAACTCAAAGCGACGCATCATCCCGCACCACGACAATGCAAGCTCACACAGCGCTCGTCGAACGATTGAGTATTTGAAGCAGGAAAAAGTAGAAATTCTTGACCATCCTCCATACAGTCCTGACCTAAGCCCTAACGATTTCTTTACATTTCCTAAAATTAAGAAAAGTCTTCGTGGTCAAAGGTTCCAGTCAAAGGTTCCAGTCCGGTGAAGAAGCAGTCGACGCTTTCAAGTCAGCCATTTTGAACACCCCCACTTTAGAGGGGGTTACGTCGTATAGTTTACATATTCCCATGGTCACTTTTCGACTCCATCATCAATCCAGCTTTATAGGACGAACCTACTTACGTACATATACCAAATTTCAGCTCAATCGTTGACCCGCAAGTGCTTGAAAATGGATCACAAGATTTAAACCGGAATGACAGACAGCATATGAACATTGCAAGTTAAATGAAAACTTATGAAAATAGTCTAATTGCAGTGTTAGTTTAAGTTATTAACTTGTAAATTCAACTAAAACGGTCTTTACTATTCTCCACACATCCTCATAATGTGCCTTTGTTACTTTACAAAGACGTAGACTATCTCACCACTATTTCACTGTAATCGCCTACTCGGCAATTTCACGGTAACCCTTACAAACGAACTCTTTTGTGTTGCGAGCATAATTTATCATATTTCAAATAAAAACATATTCTCTATTAATTTTTTTTTTTTTACTAATAATACGTCATTATGTAATTGCTATTCAACGAAACTAAATCGACACCTAATTTATTTTATGAGTTCGTTTAACGTGCAATTTTTAAATGTTATTATTATATTCGCAACAAAATTATTATTCGATGGATTCAATGAAGATTTTAGTACTTTACAAGCTTTTTAGTATCTCTTTCGATCATCGAGCGTTATTAAACTGAAATGAGTTCAGTAATGTTCAGAAATCAAATGAATTTGTAGCGTGTCAACATTTATTATAATACATATAAATACACACATACATATATATATTATACTTATGTTAAACTAACTACATACTATATTTACAAAATAATATTTATAATTATTATGTTGATATCGATATCGTCGAAATTATCGACTCAACCACATCACTAGTCTGATCCAGCACATAACCCTTATGTACGGCTCGCGGACTGCGCCCGCGCACCACGGGCATTTGAATGTCACGGCCAGTCAGGACCTTGCTACGACGCGAAGCGCTTGTCTTTATTTTCTACGCTAACGTACACGCGGCTAGATTATATTTGCTTATTTACATGTTTCATCTTTCATCTTCGCTTTGACTTTCACGCTATTGTAATACAAACTGTTTGCTGTTATCCTTGAACACTTATGTGCTGTGCTTTTCTTTTGTGCTTGTGCTTCTATCCTACTGTGCCTTCTGACTTTTATGTCTTAGAATTATTGGAACAATATAATCCAAAACTGTAATTGTGTTACTTATTTCACTAACTCCAAAAAGAAGATCCTAACTTTGGTACCTAAATAACCTAAAATTAAATATATTTTTTGGGATTTTATCGCGGTTTGTTTTTAGTTTTACGTTCCCGATGTTTTGAGTTCTTAACAGCGCCCATGGTCACGGGGAGGGTGAGGTGTTTGACGTCGGTATGTTATTGTTATTAATCGATTAAAACACCGTCACGCCTATATTCCCCAAGCGGGGGTGGCAGAGGTATACTGAGTACACCCACGTTTAGGGGGCGAGCCTATTGTCATATACCAGGCACTGGGAAGTTTTCGTTAGAAAAACTACACTTATCCGATCTAGGATTTGAACCCAGGACCTCGTGATAACAAAGCAATGCGCTTTGCCACTATCAATCGATTAAACGATCTAAAAAAAGCGTGAATAAAAAATTTACACTACATAAAAAGCGAATCCTTTTTAAGTGTCGGGGTTGTTTATTAAATTTATATGATACATTTTTCATACGGAAAGTTGCGTAAATGAAAATTACTGTTGTATGAATAGTTCAATTGTTTCACTTACAGTCAAGTCAGTCATAGGTCAATCATATATATTATAATTGATGAATAACTTTTATCTTTTAGTTTAAAAATTAGTCATTAGTTATATAGTGCCATCCCACAGTACTCCTTTATTCCGCGTAACACCTACAGAAACCAGTTTTCAAACAAAATACGCTTTAAATAACCTTTCTTTGTATCTGTGGTGTTTTAATACTACACGTATCTTAGAAGTAATCTCCTTTTCTTTCTTTCTAATTTGATTTGATGCTGTAAAAAAATAATTAAAACTCTCTTTTTGTATAAGGATAATAATGGCTTAGGAATATGTAGCGGGCTAAGGCCCATAAATAAACAAAATACTGTAATAAAACAGATTCATGCATTCGAGAGCTCCAATAAGACAGACAGATAAAGGCGTCAATCTTATAACACCTCTCTTTTTATGGCTCAAAGCCAAATTTAACAGGTTTAAGTTTCAAGAGTCTCCGTAACCGGCGAGCGTGTATGAGACGAACTACGAGAGTGGAGGAAGAACCAAACGAGCTCGAAGTACTGCTCCTTTTGTAGACTTTTTCTGACTGCACTCTGGGATCTGGGATTAATCATGCTCACTAAAAAGTCTATGCTTGCAGTAGCTATTTGGTGCGGGTCACTTCCTTCCCTCTAATATGGTCGAGCGAGGTGATGGCTGCTCAAGTAGTCGTACTCATGAACAGGTGCTGCTTGTGGAGACTGGTCCACCTAGAATCTTCTAGCTTTTTATTATAATATATATTTCAAATAGTCTTATATCTCAGTCGTAAGGCATCACACTGGAGCTGGATTGCATTTATGCTTTTGTATAATATAAACGGACGGACGATTTAGCGCAGTGGTTAAGAACTTGATCCTCTCCGCCCACTGTGTCTAATAGTCGCGGGTTCGATTCCCGCACGGGACAAATCTTTGTGTGATCCACAATTATTTGTTCCGGTCTGGGTATTTGTGTATGTGAAATTTCATGTTTGTAAACGCACCCACGATACAGGAATAAATCTTAGTGTGGGGCTACGTTTTTTAAAAAGAGAAAAAAAAGAGAAAAACATGAATGTGTATATACAAAAAATGAATGGAGACTTAGACAAAAAAAACAAGCCCGCTGAGTTTCTCGCCGGATCTTCTTAGTGGAGGCCGCGTTCCGATCCGGTAGTAGATTAGTAAGTTAAAAAATGTAAATATAATGTAAACACGCCCGCAGGGTTTATGCAAAACAAACGATTTGAATTTGAAGCCAGAGAGGTATGTAAGGAAAGAACCTGTTAGAACTCTATACTCTCTGCCTATCTTGCAAGAGATATTGCGTGATAATATAGATAGATAGATAAAGTATCTACACGACTATCACATTCCGATTTCACTAGATACAAAACTAAAGATGTATAAGGTACAAGGGTCGCTGCCCCAGGCCACGCCGTACCGAGCAATTTGCGCTAAGTTATCGCCTCCGCCCACGGTAATAGCCACTCGTACGCTACGCCGCACATCTGTCGCTATTTGAGCTAGTGTGATGCGGAATATCGTCCATTCTAGTTCAGTTCTGAGACCGAAGTACGAATAATTGGCATACCATCGCTCTGGCGCTAAAAGTTTAGCGAATAAAGATGGACGAGACAACATGGTTTCGGGATAAAATAGTAGGTAACATATCTACGTGTTTTTGTGCTTGGATATCTATCAAAATATAGGCCAAATAAGGCAAGTTATATAAACATAGGCACGCTGGCATCGCTTCGATACGTTTGTGTTTGTAGCTATCACTAAATTTAAGCAACGTTCAACCCTGTCAATCTGAGATGGAAAACCGTTTAGGAATATTTCACTTCAAGCATCTTAGTGCTTTGAAAGATATGATAAGCTGTTGGTTTCAGTGTGACAGTAGTTAAGCCAGGTTGGAAGCCTAACAGACGTCATAAGTTCTCATGTTCCGACAGAAACAAAGCTGCCTCCAACCAATGCCCACTAGAATTGTCCCACCCTTTATCCTGGTCCTTTAGAATGTAATGTACTGCTAACGCCGTCACGCCTATATTCCCCAAGCGGGAGTGGCAGAGGTGTATTGAGTACACCCACTTTGTGCCGACTATGTTAGGTCCCATGTAATAGGGGGCGAGCCTATTGTCATATATCGGGCACAATTCCTAACTCCGGACTCATACTGGAAAGTTTTCACTTCATTTGTCCAACCAAGGATTTGAACCGCTTTGCCACTAGACCAACGAGGCAATCAAACGTGTTAATTTTTATTTAAATTTAACGTGGTGATTTTAGTTAAGAAGCTGCTCAAGGTGGCAGACTCCAATTGACACTAGTCTTAACTTACTTTGTCAAATAGTTGCATCCCTCCACAGCGCACGGGAATATTGATTTGGGATTTGTGCTTTTTAAATAAAGAAGTTATTTAAGCGCATACGGGAACAATAAAAAAATGTGTGTACAAGGCATGCCTTTTAAATTCTGTCGTTTCCATATTCTATATTCGAATGTGTTTAAATAATGAATCTCAAAACAGTTGAAAGTATTAGGATTAATGCTATTGTTTAGTCACTGCGTCGATTGGAATCTGTCAGGTTACGTACGAAAATGAATCTTTCTAAGGAAAATGTTCGTGCAATAATTTTCTACAACTTTAGAAGAGGCCTGACACGGCTTCAGTGTTTTGAAGAGCTAACATCTGTGTTCAGTGATGAAGCCCCATGTCTGCGGACTGTCGAACGCTGGTATTTAGAAGTCCAGCGTGGACATACTAGTGTTAGTGACGAATCTCGCGAAGGACGCCCAAAATCCGCCTTCACTGAAGATAACATCATTGCTGTGAGACAACTAATTCTCGAAGATCGTCATGTGACGTATCGAGAGATAGAGGCTCTATTAGGCATCTCAGGGACAACCATTCAGAAGATCTTGCATGAAGCGCTTGGTGTGAGAAAGCTAGTTTGCCGTTGGATACCGCATCTGCTTTCCGACGATCACAAGGCGGCCCGCGTCAGATGGTATCAGAAAACTCTGCAAAGGTTCAACCGAAGAGAGTCAAATCACGTCTACGACATCACCAGTGGTGACGAATCTTGCATCTATGCCTACGATCCTGATTCCAATCAACAATCTACAATCTGGGTCTTTCAAGACGAGCCAAAGCCGACTAAAGTTGTTCGTTCTCCAAGCACTTCAAGGAAGATGGTGGCCACGTTCGTTGGAAAAAACCGGCCATGTTGCGACTGTTGAACTTGAAGATCGTAGAACGGTTAACGCAGAGTGGTATATCACAGTTTGTTTACCACAAGTCATCGCCGAACTTCGAAAATCTAACTCAAAGCGACGCATCATCCCGCACCACGACAATGCAAGCTCACACAGCGCTCGTCGAACGATTGAGTATTTGAAGCAGGAAAAAGTAGAAATTCTTGACCATCCTCCATACAGTCCTGACCTAAGCCCTAACGATTTCTTTACATTTCCTAAAATTAAGAAAAGTCTTCGTGGTCAAAGGTTCCAGTCAAAGGTTCCAGTCCGGTGAAGAAGCAGTCGACGCTTTCAAGTCAGCCATTTTGAACACCCCCACTTTAGAGTGGAATAAATGATATAATAACTGGTTTGAGCGAATGGAAAAGTGTATTAAGCTATGTGGTGAATACTTTAAAAAACAATAAAAAGTACTATAAGGTCCTAGTTGTGTTTTTTCTTCAAACGACAAAACTTAAAAGGCATGCCTCGTATGTCCGTGTTAATATCCAGAACGGTGGAACCGATTTTAAGTAGACTATAACTGGAAAATGGAGGATTTTTCAGAGACTGCTTAAGACTACGTAATAGCTCGGGAAATGCAAAATTCCTGGGGTTTTTATTTCTCCATATTAAAACGGCTGAATTTAAAAGATTCTCAATATGGAGGTGTCACTTAAGTCTTGGAATAATGCTATCCCAAAAAGTCCTACCTACCTATGTCAAATTACAAAATAAACGCGTGCGAAGCCACAACTAGTTCTCGTATATAACTAAAAAACTGTGCCATAGTGAAATGTGTAAGAGCCGCATTTTCTGAAAATATGACTTTATTTTTATATTATTATTTTATCTCATATGCAATGCGGAAGTGGAAGGATGTAGGTACCGGGGAAGACCTAGGCTATCTTACCATGACCAAATAGACCGTATCTTAACTGAACGACAAGTCAAGCGTCTCCGCAACCGGCGAGCGTGTATGAGACAAACTATGAGGAAACCAGAGATATTTTTAAGAAAAGAACCTGTTGAAACTCTGTACTCCCTGCCTATCCCGCAAGGGAACTGACGTGATGATATAGATAGATAGATTTTATTTAATGCAATAAACGATCCAGATTCTATATCACTTTAAAGTTATACCATATCTTTTGATCCTTCTACATCATCACGTCAATTCCCTTGCCGGGTAGGCAGAGAGTACCGAGTCTGACATATATATATATATATATATATATATATATATATATATATATATATATATATATATATATATATATATATATATATATATATATATATATATATATATATATATATAAAGTAGAGAGGACAGTAACAAGTGTACAATGGAATAAAACTATACATAAACACAATACATTACATACACATAAAAATCAACAAAATAATATAAATTAACATACCTATTTATGCATTTATAATATATATATCAATAATTATATACACCGCCACGCCTATATTCCCCAAGCGGGAGTGGCAGATGTGTACTGAGTACACTCACGTTTCGCCGACGATGTTAGGCCCCATGTAATAGGGGGCGAGCCTATAGCCATATACTGGGCACGATTCTAGACTCCGGACTCATACTGGGAAGTTTTTCGTCAGAAAAACTTCATTTGTCCGACCTAGAATTTGAAACCAGGACCTCGTGATCACTAAGCGATGCGCTTATATATACATACATATATCAATAATTATAAATACATACATATTTAAATCATGCATATCATGATGTAAGGAAATGCTCTTTAATTTTCCTCTTGAATACGTCCAGTGAGACGCTATCGCATATAGAGTATGGAAGTGAATTCAACAGCTGCACTGCGCGAACAGTAAAGGACCATTATATAGGCTAGAAGTGTGACGGGGAGTACGGAGAAGAAGAGAAGAAGATGTGCGGTAGGGCTTACCCCTGGGGACTAAATATTCAAAGCGTTCCCTTAAATAAGATGGTGAATTAGGATTGTGAAGAAGAGAATAGAGGAGTACCTCGACGACGTTAAATAGGCAACCTCTTTAACTGCGCCCGAAATTCAGACTCATGATCGTACTTTCGGAGCCCGAAAATGAAGCGGCTGCCCGAATTCTGAAGTCGTTCGCAGCTCCAAGTCTGTTGCGTCCAAGACATAGACATCAGCATAGAAGGGGAAGGAGAAGAGATTGAGCAAGATTTATTTTAGTATGAAAGGGCAGGAACTTCTAGAGTCGCTTGAGAGACTGGAAGGAGCTATTGCTCCTTCCAGTCTCCGAGTCAGTTCCAGGATTTATTAATCCTTCTGCTTACTTCTGCAATGTGAACATTCCACGAAAGATGGCAGTCGATATAGACACCTGGATTTTGAAAACTTGTGGAATAGGAAGGATATAGGCTATAGGAACTGAGTCGTAGAGTACCGATGAAAGAGCATTTGGATCTAAGAGATTGAAGTAGTATCTGCCACCAATAATGAGAGCTTGTGACTTTGTGGGATTTACTAGCAAGCCAAAAGATTTAGCCCACTCGTTAATTTATTATCATGGTCGTCCAGTGGCGTATAGACCACCATTATATTTTCATTTCACTAAATTATCGTAACGCGTTGCGTTTGGTTATAGCGAATAAAGGCCCTGTATCCTACTAATACTATAAATAAGAAAGTTTGTATGTTTAGATGTTTCGATGTCACACAAAGCTTTGTCCCGTGCGGGAATCCAACCCGCGACGAGCTCTAAACCACTGCAAATACCCAGACCGGAACAAATAATTGTGGATCACACAAAGATTTGTCCCGTGCGGAAATCGAACCCGCGATGAGCTCTTAACCACTGCAAATACCCAGACCGGAACAAGTAATTGTGGATCACACAAAGATTTGTCCCGTGCGGGAATCCAACCCGAGACGAGCTCTTAACCACTGCAAATACCCAGACCGGAACAAATAATTGTGGATCACACAAAGATTTGTCCCGTGCGGGAATCCAACCCGCAACGAGCTCTTAACTACTGCAAATACCCAGACCGGAACAAATAATTGTGGATCACACAAAGATTTGTCCCGTGCGGGAATCCAACCCGCGACGAGCTCTTTACCACTGCAAATACCAAGACCGGAACAAATAATTGTGGATCACACAAATATTTGTCCCGTGCGGGAATCCAACCCGTGACGAGCTCTTAACCACTGCAAATACCCAGACCGGAACAAATAATTGTGGATCACACAAAGATTTGTCCCGTGCGGGAATCCAACCCGCGACGAGCTCTTAACCACTGCAAATACCCAGACCGGAACAAGTAATTGTGGATCACACAAAGATTTGTCCCATGCGGGAATCCAACCCACGACGAGCTCTTAACCACTGCAAATACCCAGACCGGAACAAATAATTGTGGATCACACAAAGATTTGTCCCGTGCGGGAATCGAACCCGCGACGAGCTCTTAACCACTGCAAATACCCAGACCGGAACAAATAATTGTGGATCACACAAAGATTTGTCCCGTGCGGGAATCCAACCCGAGACGAGCTATTAACCACTGCAAATGCCCAGACCGGAACAAATAATTGTGGATCACACAAAGATTTGTCCCGTGCGGGAATCCAACCCGAGACGAGCTCTTAACCACTGCAAATACCCAGACCGGAACAAATAATTGTGGATCACACAAAGATTTGTCCCGTGCGGGAATCCAACCCACGACGAGCTCTTAACCACTGCAAATACCCAGACCGGAACAAATAATTGTGGATCACACAAAGATTTGTCCCGTGCGGGAATCCAACCCGAGACGAGCTCTTAACCACTGCAAATACCCAGACCGGAACAAATAATTGTGGATCACACAAAGATTTGTCCCGTGCGGGAATCCAACCCGTGACGAGCTCTTAACCACTGCAAATACCCAGACCGGAACAAATAATTGTGGATCACACAAAGATTTGTCCCGTGCGGGAATCCAACCCGCGACGAGCTCTTAACCACTGGAAATTAACACATAGGACCTATCCCGGTATTAAAAATGTTAGGTTCCTGTCTAGTTACAGAACAAGGCAGAAACTAGTAACTTTTAAAAGGTCACAACAAATTGTACATAGACATACGTAATCATTATATTAATACGTGAAGCAGAATCAGAATCAGAATATTTTTATTCATGTAAACCATTACAGTATTTATAAATCGTCAGAAAAGTAACAAAGACTCTACCGCCACTTCGGAATGTCATTCCTGTGGAGAAGAAGGGCAAGTACTCCACGGTTACTCTTTTAAAATTAAAAATTACACACTTTTTCATCTATATTCTGTTGTGGGGTATGGGAGAACAATGTAGGTTGGTCATCAGGTGAGTCTAAGTTAAAAGATCGAATAATACTATTTATGAGAATGGCTACATGGTTCCCTCATTTACAAAAAAAGTACACATTGTGTTAAATTAATAGAAGGAAGAGAGGGAATGTTAACTAACAACAGTTGAATAGGTTGTCATGACTCAAGTGGAGCTGGAATAGCGTCTATCCAAGCATTTCTTTCATTTAAATAATCTTCTATTGAATAATAAGCTTGCTTACAAAGTGTTCGTTTTACAAGCTTTGAACTTATTTTCACTAAGATTAGTGACGTCAATTGGAATTTTGTTATAAAAGCAAAATCTTTGTACCCCTTTTTACGAAAATTGCGCGGACGGAGGAGTATGAGATTTCCCACATTTATAGTTTATATAGACAAGGAGTGCAGAATACTAATATTTTTTTTAATTATGCATAAAAACAAATTAAATCAATAAAGAAAACTTTACACACATTACCATGTATTTGACACACACCCGCACGCACACACATGTACGCTTTTGTTTTTTTTTTATGTTTATGGCATCACGACGACGCGTATTTTGCCAATGTCAAGTATTACGAATATTCATTTCAAAATTAATTCAACTCCCTGATGAAATTGATGACAAGGATGATTATGAAATTGATGAAGTGCCACACCCTGGATAGTAAAGCGATGGATACTTTACATACCAATTGCGACGGCCGTTTTGAGGGAAATCGAAAAAGCACGTTTTATCACTTTGTTACAATTACCTTCACTTGTGCACATATAAGAATACATAATGGTTAATATTCCACCAACATTACACATCATAATTCAAAATAACACAAGTTTTAGAAATTAAAACAAATTGACGACATCACTGTTCGATTTCCCGCCAAAAAAGTCCACGCTTTTGTTTATTGTTAAAGTCTGTGGTCAAATTGAGAATAGATTAATATTGTGTGTTTTTAATATTATTTGTCTATAGTCTTTATAGTCTTACTGAATGTGAAACATAACCAGCAAACAATGAAAGAGTAGGTCGAATATCGACCAATGGGAGACCACTAGTTACTTTTAATATCCCAAAGAATAACCAACTCACGACCAAATTACGCCTTCAACGTATTAATTTAATTACGTTCGCGTGCCTTTCAGAATACGCAGACCGTATTCATTTCGTAATCAGTTAATTACAAAGCAAAAAATATTATATTAATCCAATTTGCAAGTGAAAATATATGTGGAGAGATAACATTCGTGCTCAATCACGAAACTCTTTAAAAATTAATTACTTTGAATAAATACTTACTGTGAAAGCCAAATTGCAAGCTTTTTTTAACTAGATAAATACTACTATAATAGACAGGTACAATAAAACAATTGTCTGTCCGTGTTAATATCCAGAAAGGCCGAACCGATTTTAAATACACTATCACTGGAAAATGGAGGATTTTTCTGACATTGTTTCAAACTACTTTTTAGCTCGGGAAATGCAAGATTCCTGGGGGATAGTTATTTTTATTTCTCCATAATTATTCTCCATAATTAATGCTATCCTAAAAAGTCCTATCTACCTATGTAAAATTACATAATAAACGCGTATGAAGCCGCGGGTAACAGCTAGTATCAATATATTTTTACACGCTTTTTTTTAGCTTGCTACGTTTATTAGTTTGTTAGCTAAGATCAAATCCGACATATTGGTTCAGTTCCAATGACAATGCATTTTTATAGTATACATGATCTGATTCTACACCTACGAATGGCCCCAGACGAAGGAATTCATCAACTGACAACAGCATTGACACCACATTATGTATACACATTAAAAATTACTAGTGGTCGCGCATTGGTCGAAATTCGACCATAATTAATTTAAATTATAAATTTGAACATTATTAAGGGTCTATTGTCAAAGACTATACTTCTATAATCACAGAGTTTGCCAAGACTACACTGTTAAATTGCCTATTTTTTATAAACAAATTATAAATAATTTAAAAAAATTCAAAAATATGATTAAAATAAAGAATACCTTTTTTTATTGAAACAAAAAACCATGCGATAAAGAAAATGCTGTCCATTGAACTTGACATACATATTTCGATAATTAATTTATTGATACAAAACTTCTCTGTAAACGATGTTTTTTTTGTAAAAACTCTTTCATCGTTTGCTGGTTATGTTTGACATTCAGTAAAACTATAGACAACTAATATTAAAAACAAACAAGCCGAGTCGGAAGCCCTATAAGCGGCTTAATACTCGTAAGTTCCAACAGCAGGTGGCAACAAAGCTGCTTCCACCAATCCGCACTGGGTCCGCGTGGTGGAGTATGACTTAATCTCTCTCACCTCTATTTGTGATAGAAGACTTTTGCCCAGCAAAGAGATAATATTGGTATTGATATAATCCTCGAGCTCTTCGATATTTTATAGTTCCTAACTTTTACGATCATTTTATATTTAATTAAAAACCGTATCCAATTAAAAATGTCACTATATAACCTAATTAATCACAAGATGAGCCATTACCCCAGTTAATTACTTTCCCGGTCCAAGTGACGGAAGAAATAAACCCCTTTTCTGATTACGACGTTATTTCTTTGAACAAATTAATATTGTACGCGTAATGCCACTTAATGTTTTAAGTCCACACATTTTCGGGTTAAGTTTGCTTTTAAGGGAATTTAGACTTTATTATAGCTAAGTTAGATTTTACTTTTAGTATTCATATGTATAGATAATTAATATTGTTGATGAATGCTAATGTCGTGACAAATTTTATGAATAATTAAATATCTTACACGCCTGTTATTGAGCGGAAGAATAACCTTACTCAAAATTGGCGTACATCGGACTATAAAATTAGTATACTTATCAAAAACTCTTTTAAATATATAATTTCAAAATCACAATTGTCTATGCCTCCGAGGGTAATAAATTAACAAATATTTTTTGTGAATTACTTGATTCATTTGCATTATATTCATATTCGTATGACTTTTCATAAATTTAGGGGATAGTCTATGCTTAACGCTTAATTTCTGAAAGGTAGGAGAGAATGGAGCCCACAACTGGGACATGGTGAGTAACGATGTCACGATTAACTCGCGCATAACGAGTGGAATGGCCATTATTGACGGGCTCGTGGGAGGAAAAAGGGGAGACCTTTAAGGAGCCCCAGCAGTGGGCACATTATCATCTTTATCCAAAAAATGATGTTCATTGCAGGACATAGGCGTCCTCGAAAGACTGACCAATATAAAGCTGTTCGTCGTAACATTCTTTCGTCCGCGAGTTATTGCTGTCTAGCGCGGGTCACTCCTTTCCCTCCAATATGGTCGAGGGGAGTGATAGCTGCTCCAGTAGTCATACTCGTGAACACCCGTTCACGAGTATGACTACTGGAGCAGCACCCGCTGCTTGTGGGAACTGGCCCATCTGGAATCCTTTAGGCACTCTTTATAAATAACATCATTTTTCCTATATCTCGGTCGTACGGCATCACACTGAAGCTAGAATATAAACTATTTAATTGTAACCCAAAACATTGTATGCAGGAAAAAAGAATCAGGATAGTTTTTATTCATATAAACCATTACAGTATTTATGAATCGTCAGAAAAGTAAAAAATACTCTAATGACACTTCGGAATGTCATTCCTGCGGAGAAGAAGGGCAAGAACTCCACGGTTACTTTTTAAAATAAAAAATTACAATTTTTTTCATCTACATTTTGCTGTGGGATATGGGAGAACAATGTAGGTTGGTCATGAGGTAAGTCTAAGTTAAAAACAAATTATACTATTTATGAGAATGGATACATGGTTCGATCATTTACAAAAAAAATACACAAAAAAATGTTATTATGTTAAATTAATAGAAGTGAGGAAATGTTAAGTAATAACAGTTAAATCGGTTGTCATGACTCAAGTGGAGCTGAAATAGCATCTATCCAAGCATTTTTATCTTTTAAATAATCTTCTATTGAATAATAATCTTGTTTACAAAGTGTTCGTTTTACACAAGAGAGAAACAAACACGTTTCGTTTTTCGTTTTTTTTATCTAATCATAGAGGTATATAAGTAAAGAGAAATATAATTCAATAAAAAGGCAAGTGAGTTTCTTCACTGGATCTTCTCAGTGAAGGCCGCGTTCCGTAATTCCATTCCGGTAATAGATTAGTAGTTAAATTAGATTTAAAAGAAAAAATGTGAATTGACTGTTTGTAAGCGCCCCCGCAGGACTTATACAAAATAAATTATTTGAGTTTGCATCATCATGGGTCCAACTTATAGGGGCCGGTCCACTACTATACTCCCGGTACGTGATCGCCACTTGAGAACCTTTCTACCGGTCAGTTCTAAGGTCAATTTGTCCCTCTTACAGACACTTTCAAAATAATAAAGATTTCACGGGCGTAGATTGAACCCGCAGCTAGTCGATCCAGCGGCCAGAGCGGCTTAAATTCTTAACCACTGATGGACTCGTATTAAACAGAATTATCAGACTTGGTAGCTGTCCATTAATTGTTTTGTTTTCTCTAACATGATGCTTACAACTGCTACTACAATTTTCTTATCACTTATAAACCTTATCTACATCGTTCAGTCAACAGGTTTAGGCTAATCTGTTATTAGTGTATCGCAGGATTATCGAGATATCGGCCCGATAAAACCTTTTGCAATATTGTTTACGTTGTACCTCAGAATGCTGAACCTAAAAATCCCCATTGTTTGATCATTGCATAGAAATGCACTTTCCCAAAGTTCGTGGTTCTTAATCATCCCGTGCCGTAAGTAGCACATGATCAGATTGTTCGTGCCAAACGGAAGCAAAATTGCTTCTGTTTTTAACCGTAGATGTCGGTGGAAAAGGAGGAGGTTCTCAATTCGACTGTATGTTTCTTTTTGTATGTATATATGTTACGCGATCATTCCGCCAATTATGAATAGCTTTTGATGATTCTTTTTGCATTGGGTTCAATATAGCTCCAAGGTGGTCCCATTTTAATTTTATCAGTATTGGACTTTGGACTTGGAAGATACACCAGGGAACTCCTTAACGTCGAACAATACGAATGCGTAGATTGAGATATTATTACGTCAATCCTATCCCTATAGGCCTATATCCCTATAGTTCTATGGTAGGGTCCCTACCCTGCCATAGAACTAATCAGAATATTAACCGACTTTAAAAAAGGAGGAGGTCGACTTTTCGTCTGTGTTTTTATATAACGTCTTTATTTATGTACTGATTTTGATGATTCTTTTTGCGTTGGGTTTAGTATAGTTTCGAGGTGGTCCCATTTTAATGAAATCGGATTTGAACTTTGGACTTTGAACAACAGCACGAATGTATAGATTCCGTTATTAAGGTTATTATATCAATCCTGTAGGTACCTTGCTGTACAACTCAGCAAAATAATATAATATAGGTATATAAATATTAGTAAATAATTCACTTGTCACTTAAAATTGTAAAATAAACATCTTTAGTTAAGAAGTTGCGCTAAGATCATTTGCTGAAAATGAAAAAACATAAACAGCTAACTGACCCCAGCAGGTGCAAGGACTATTGTAAATTATAAAAAGAAAAGAAGGCCTATGTGAATGAGATTTGATAAGCAATGGATTTTTTTATTATTATAGCTAAAATTGTTGTTTTCTAAAACATATTCCTTAATACGCACACATTTATGTACATGTTTCCTTAATTTAGATATCAAAGTTTTTAAGAATCTATCTTTTAGGTACATTCAAAGTACACCCCACGACTCACCAGTTCATCAGACGAGCTTTTTAGAATGGGTATTTTGAACCCTGATAATTTGGTGCTCCTACTGAATTCGTAATGCAATAATCGTATCCCTCCGTCTCATAAGGGCGACCGTTTGTAGTATATTTTCAATCATCTTCATATTAAAAAACGAAAACCCTTGAAAATATAATTGCCTAATTTGGAGAAGGTTCCGTCTGCCACTGAAACTGGTAGTCCTCAATTTAGACGCTTAATAGGCATCATTATAAATTCCAACTGCATATAGCTACACACCTGTCTCCACCAATCCTCACTATATCCTCGTGAAATATAGCCTAATCTCTCTCTTCTCTATTTTTGAAAGAGGCCCTTTGCAGAGTCTAATTTATATACGGATGGATCAGTGGCTTACTTAATATTTGCATTCATTTTTCCAACCCTTACAACGGAAGGGGGGGGGGGGGGAGGGGCTTGAAAATATAAATGCCAAATTGAACTTCTGCCACTGAAACTGGTAGTCCTAATTGTCTTGTAGGCAGTATAATAAATTGCAACAGCAGATAGCCATCTGCTGTGAGGCAGGTGGGTAGTATATCCGCGTGGGGGAATATAGGCTAATCTCTCTCCTCTCTATTTTGGATAGAAGCCCTTTGCCCAGCAATTGAATTATACAGGCTAATTTGTATACGGATGGATAAGTGGCTTACTTAATATTTGCATTCATTTTTGCAACCTTTACAACGGAAGGGGGGAGTACAACAAAATGTCGTTCCATTTTGCATTGCAAAACAGTTCGGTATACTACGGATAAACCTGCGCCGCTATTAAATATTTATCGCCGACCCGGTCAACTTGGAGAATGCTAATTTTAGGGTTAATATACCACAGTTGAGATTTATGACTAAATAGATTTTGCACGCGACTCCACTTGGGTGAACCACAGAGTTTTTAAAATTACTTACTCTGACTTTAACACCGTCCACCCTAAGCGGGGGTGGCGGAGGCGTACTATGTACACCCATTTTTCGCCGACAATGTTAAGTTCTGATGTATAGAGGGCGTATTGGCATCATACTGGGCATGGTTCCAGACTCCGGACTAATACTGGAAATTTTTCTGCCGAAAAATTACAAACTCAAATAATTTATTTTGTAGAAGCCCTGCGGGGGCGCTTACAAAAAGTCAATGTACATTTTTTATAATTTAACTACAAATCCACCACTGGATCGGAACGCGGCCTCCACCGAGAAGATCCGGCGAAGAAACTCAGCGGGCTTGTCTTTTTTTCATTAAATTCTCTTTCTCTTTTTTCCTTTCTATTTTTTTAAATAATTTTGTGTGGATACAATGTTTAGGTTCCAACTAAATAGTTTACGATCTAGCTCCAGTGTGTGTACTTCAGTGTGATCTAGCTCCATGTTATTTATAAAGAGAGTCTAACAGATTCTAAATGGACCAGTTCCCACAAGCAGCACCCGTTCACGAGTATGACTACTGGAACAGCCATCACTCCCCTCGACCATATCGGAGGGGAGGGAGTGACCCGCGCCAGATAGCCACCGCAAGCAAAGACATTATAGTGAGCATGACCAAACCAGAACCCCAAAGACGGTACCAATCTGGTACACATTGTCCGTCCTAGGATTTGAACTCAAAACCTAGTGATCGCTACGCCCATTATTCGCCACTAGACTAACGAGGCACGCTTACAACTACTCAAAATCACTTAGATCCGGAAAACAGCTAGACGGTTCCTTATGGATTTCTTTTTCTATTATTACTATTAATATACTTTTCATTATATACCTTTACAGTCTCTATTTTGTAAATGAGAAGAATAGCCCTATGCAGACACTGGCTGATACCATGAAACGAAGTACACTTATGTTTAATCTATACTTAAGCATATCTATTTAGCTCGTGCTGCACTATTCTTCCATACCCCATGAATGCAAAGTATACAAAAAAAAAATTGTAAAACTCATTTTTAAAAAGAGTAACCGTTGAGTTTCTTGCCCTTCTTTTTCACAGAAATGTCTTTCCGAACGGGTGGTAGAGACTTAAGTAATCAATAATTTTCTCTTTTAGAATATTCACAATTGCTTTTTGGTCTACATGAATAAAAAACTTTTGATTTCGATTTATTTTATCCTGGCTCGTTGGTCTGTTCACTATATCCTGGACTTTGGTTTAACTAGACTGTAGTATTTCACAGTATAGATAATAACGAAGTTCTAGGTTCAAAAGGTTTTATTTTGTCCAACACAAAATAAAGTTTTTCTAGCGAATAATTCTGTCACAGTCTAGAGTCTAGAATGTAGTAGTCGCCTTGATCTCTATTACATTGGAATCTGACATCGTTAACGATATGTAAGTGTAAATAGTACACCTCTGCCCCCGCTTCGTAAGTATAGGGATGACGTATTAAGTAATAAATACATATTTATATTTAGCCTGAAAGAAATCGCTTTAAGCGATAAGGCCGCCTTACTGTACCAATAGCTATGTCCAATACTTTTCTTTCTTTCTGTAATTTTGATGTGTGTTTGTTTTTGTTGTGCAATAAAGTATATTGTTGATGTGTAACATCTTTCCGCTCGATTGCTGGATATTTTTGTGGGAGTGATCTTGGAAAAGGGACGGAAATGTGTTACAGGGACGGAAATGTGTTACAGGAAACCGGGGAAGCGCGCGCTATTGGATTTGACCAATGAGCGCACGTGGTGGAACCGGGGAAGCGCGCGCTATTTGATTTGACGAATGAGTCATCTCAATTTCATATTAGGATAACATGTCAGATGTTACTCATCATATGCGACTACTGTAAGGCTCGCAAATTTTTTGTATTGTATTATTACGTCTTCAGTATAAGAGTAATCTTACTTTTTCTTATTTGTGGCTTTGACTCTTTCTTCCAGAAGAAAGAGACAAAGCCACAAATGTCTATACCCACAAGTATTTCTTTCGGCAAAGGTATATTACAAAAGTATTTTTTAAATTATTGTGACTGCCTCGTTGGACTAGTGGCAAAGCGCATCGCTTTGTGAGCACAAGATCCTGGGTTGAAATCATAGGTCGGACAAATGAAGTTTTTCTAACAAATACTTAACAGTATGAGTCCGGAGTCTAGAATTGTGTCCGATATATGGCAAGAGGCTTGCCCCCTATTACACAGGACCTAACATCGTCGGCGAAAAGTGGGTGTACTAAGTACCTCTCTGCCACCCCTGCTTGGGGAATTTACGCCTATATAACGGTGTTAAATATATTTATTTAGCCTCCCGGTGTTATCGCATTCGAGGTCTTTGTTACCTTCAGATACTGTTCCTGTAACACCCCGTATTAAATTGTCTGCTTATAATAATATGTAAAAGGAAATTATAATTAAAAAGGTTTATGAATTTGAAACGATTAAGCTCAAAAGAGTTTGTAATTTAAATAATATAATAATAATAATAATTTATTTACTTTCTCATCACAAAGGTTTATCTCTTCACAAATGTTCATATTAGTTTAATATTAAATATACTTAATTAGTAAAAAGGTTCCTTCGTGAGAGACTGGTGTCCGTACTAGGACAAATCTGTGTTACGGATCACCAGGCTCCCACCCTCTGACTCAAGATATATTATATCACAGGTATTTCTTTATATCGTGTGAATGTACGGCATAAAGATTTGTGTATCCAAGTGTATATTGGTGACAGGTGTGCTTGCGATTAATCACATTAACGCGCTTATACTTAAATTAGTTGTTTCGTATAAAATATAAATAATAATAATGCTCAATGTAAAAGCGAGAGCTGGGTATGTAAGAAGGAGAATGAAAGTAGGATAAATGCGGTAGAAATGCGAGCTCTGCGGAAGATGTGCGGAGTGAAGCTGACCGACCGCATTAGCAACAGCATAGTAAGACAGCGAGTAGGTATGAAAGATAGTATCGGTGTAAAGATGAGAAAGGGCATGCTCCGTTGGTTCGGGCATATAGAAAGAATGCCAGAGGAAAGAATGACAAAACAGATATACAATGTGAAAGTGGAAGGATGCAGGTACCGGGGAAGACCTAGACTATCTTACCACGACCAAATAAACCGAGTCTTATCTGATGGAAAAGTCAAGAGTCTCCGTAACCGGCGAGCGTGTATGAGACAAACTATGAGAGTCGAGGAAGCCAGGGAGGTATGTAAGGAAAGAACCTGTTGGAACTCTGTACTCTCTGCCTACCCCGCAAGGGATCTGGCGTGAGGTTATAGATAGATAGATAGATAGACTCAATGTAAAATCTTACTAAATATAATGGGGAGACTATAAAAGTTACTAGAATAAATTTTCAATTTTTAAATAATGAATATAATGTGAATAGGTTCGCTTATATTGGTGGGATTAAAAGGTTTTCGGTCTCTATGTAATTTAAGTTTAGGAGCCAAGAAAAAGTCAGCCGCTTACAGTGAGTTTTGGAAAAGAAATAAATATTAAGTATTTTGTTGGTCATCATCATCATCATCTCAGCCTATACTTGTCCACTGCTGAACATAGGCCTCCCCAATCGCTTTCCAGCGTAACCGGTCCGATGCCACCTGCATCCAACGACTTCCTGCGATTTTCACAAGATCGTCGGTCCATCTGGCAGGTGGTCGTCCCACGCTGCGCTTGCCAATACGTGGTCTCCACTCTAGAATCTTTCTGCCCCAACGCCCGTCCGATCTTCGCGCTATGTGGCCCGCCCATTGCCACTTCAGCTTGCTAATCTTAACGGCTATGTCGGTGACCTTGGTTCTTCTACGAATCTCTTCATTCCTGATTCGATCACGTAGAGAAACGCCGAGCATAGCTCTCTCCATAGCTCGCTGAGCAACTCTGAGCTTTTTTATGAGACCTATTGTAAGAGACCACGTCTCTGATCCATATATCATCACTGGTAACACACATTGACTAAAAACTTTAGTCTTTAGGCACTGAGGTATTTTGGATGAGAAGATGTTGCGCAGTTTCCCGAACGCTGCCCAGCCGAGTTGGATTCGCCGATTGACCTCTCTCTCAAAGTTGGACCTACCTAACCGGACTACCTGTCCCAGGTAAATGTATTCGTCGACAACTTCAAGAGTAGAGTTCCCAACGGTGAGTGCGGTGGGTACGACATGGACGTTACACATTATTTTCGTTTTGTCCATGTTCATTTTAAGACCCACTTGTTGAGATACTCTGTTGAGGTCGCCGAGCATTCGTCCTAGATCTTCCAGCGACTCCGCCATGACCACAATGTCGTCGGCAGATGAGTGAGTGATGTATTCGCCATTGATGTTGATGCCAAGTCCTCGCCATTCCAAGAGCTTGAAGGCGTCCTCTATGGTGGTCGTAAACAGTTTCGGAGAAATGACGTCTCCCTGTCTTACTCCTCTTTTTATGGAGATCGCCTTCGTGCACTGCCCTTGTACTCGGACTGACATGGTGGCGTTATTATACAAGCACTTCAACACTTCGATGTACCGATAGTCAATGCGGCATCGCTGGAGAGATCTAAGAACCGCCCAAGTCTCGATCGAATCGAAGGCTTTCTCATAGTCCACAAACGCCAAGCATAGTGGCCGATTATACTCCTCGGTTGTTGGTGTTATTATATAAATATGGTCCGAGGAATCCAATGTGTCTGTGCGAGAAGGCTGTACGAAATTTTTTGACTTGACACACTCTATGTTTCAGACGTTTGTTGGCGATGGCCGTGGGGTTGTATGAGAGATTAGAGTGGATACGCAAGATTGTGTTTTGAATGTAAAGTTGACGGACAGAAAGAACATGGCACTGATTATACAGATCTTTAGAGTAGGGTGTAAGAACGGCAAGCGAAAGGCTACTTTTAGTACGGCCCTTTGAGCTCGTTCTATCTTGAGCATTGAAGTTTTTGCTGTCCCACCCCATATTGTTATGCAGTACGTCAGCAGTGATTGACAAAAAGCAAAATATACCTTTTTTATTATATTTTGGTCCGCAATATAGCGTAGGTTTTTAAAGATAAACATTAGTTTTCTAATTCTAGAAGAAAGTTGATCTATGTGAGAGTTAAAATTTAAATTGTTATCGATGATAAATAAACCATTCGGGTACATTTTTTTTTGATTTGAGATTTAAATCTGAATTTCGGTTCCTCTTTACCTTTTACATTTGGAGGTAAATCTACCATTAGGGTAAATCTGGACGTCGGCTTATTCTAGTAGATAGTTAGGATGTTGGCCAAAGTGAGTAGTAGGGAGCTCCGCTAAGCGGTTAAGTGCAAAAGCCGCTTCGTCAACTGGATCAAGTTTTCACGGGTTCGATCCCCACAGGGGACAAATCTTTGTATACAAACATAAGTAAGCGGTTAAGAGTTTAAGCCGCTCCGTCCACTGGATAAAGTAGTCGCAGATTTGATGCCCGTACGTGTGAAATCTTCGTGTGACCCACAAATATACGTTTCGGTCTGGGTGTTTGTGTATTTGAATTTCATGTTTGTTAACGCACCTATGATACTGAAATAATTCCTAAAGGGCTATGTTCTTTTTGTAAATAGAAATAGTCGTGAGTTCGATCCCCCATAGGAAAAATCTTTTTATGTGACTCATGAATATTTATTATATTGGTTAGTTCGGGCATATAGAAAGAATTTCAGAAGATAGAATGACAAAACAGAGGGTTTAGACAAGTTGCAAGCGTTTTTTTTCTATACTCTTGTCGCAATCGATAGCGCATTGTTTTGACCACGTGACTTTTCGATGCAAAATGTCATTCCCATACATTTTTCCGCTTACTATTAGCGTTAACGACTGTAGATTGTCAACTTGGCTATAGGCGCAGATATACAATGCGAAAGTGGAAGGGTGTAGGTACTGGGGAAGACCTAGACTATCTTACCATGACCAAATAGACCGAGTCTTATCTGAAGGGCAAGTCAAGAGTTTCCGTAACCGGCGAGCATGTATTAGACGAACTATGAGAATGGAGGAAGCCAGAGAGGTCTGCAAGGAAAGAACTTGTTGTAACACTGTATGTACTCTCTGCCTACCCCGCGAGGGAGCTGGCGTGATGATATAGATAGGTAGATAAATATTCGTTTTGGTTCGGGTGTTTATGCATGTGAATTTCATTATTGTAAACGAACAACGACATATAAATAATTCTAATGTAGAGTCCCTTAAAACATCCACATAATTTCACAGAAACAAATATTTCTTTTTAGTATGATGCACTCCACCACTATTTAGGGCATATAGGCGTGACAGATTAAGAAAAACGTAACTTTTTATAAGAAAGCATGGGCTCGGTCACTCATACTCCACAAATATATAACGTATAAAAAAAACCGCTAGAAATGATAATGAAATTGTTTTATGTGTGTGTGTGTGTGTGTGAATGATCTACGCTGTTGGCCGCGGGGCCTTTACAGCTTCACCGTACAAGAGGGCGAGCGTGCAACCACTACGCTCGAGCCAGAAGGGCAAGGGGCAACTAGCTCAAGGGCGCCTCAAAGAGGAACGGCCTCGGCTTTGGCATTCGCTATGGGGGAGGGCGTATACTAGGTGTCTCGCCGTGGTGCTCTGCACCGGCCGGCGGGCGAGGGATTCTTCGACCTCGCCGGCGAGGTGGGTGTCTGATCCTGTGTGCGGTATTTGTATCCGAAAGAAGGTATGTAAGGGCATCGGGAGGGTCGGTGAGAACATGCCGCGGACGGCGGTAGCGGCTGATAGGAGGGGATTATTTTATGTCAACATATCCACACTTACAATACTCATTTTGGTCATTTGGTACAATAATCTCTTTGCTGAAGCATTAAGCTTGAAATAATAATCTATCTTATACATCATTGCGCCGAATTTCTAGTGGGGTACGTAATGAACTAGATATAATAATAATATACAATATATGCAATATGATAAAACTAATTATATACGGACTTGACTGACTTGACTTGACTTGACTGCCTCGTTGATCTAGTGGCAAAGTGCATGGCTTTGTGATCACGAGGTCCTGGGTTCAAATCCTAGGTCGAACAAGCGTAGTTTTTCTAACGAAAACTTCCCAGTACGAATCCGGAGTATGGAATTGTGCCCGGTATATGGCAATAGGCTCGCCCCTATTACATGGGACCTAACATCGTCGGCGAAACGTGGGTGTACTCAGTACACCTCTGCCACACCCGCTTGGGGAATATTGGCGTAACGGTATTAGATGCGGACTTATATGGATCAAAGTATATGTATGTATGATATAATAATAATAACCCTGTTAAGAAATTGTCCCACTGTTGGGCACGGGCCTTCTCTCAAACTCTACTCTAGGCCATAGTCCACCACGCTAGCCCAGTGCGGGTTGGCGAACTTCACACACTTTCGACAAACTCTTAGGCATGCAGGTTTCTTCACGATGTTCACCATCCAAAGCAAGTGATAGTTAATATTTAATACGCACATGCTTTCGAAAAGACAGAAGTGCGTGCCTGGGTTTGAACCCCAGACCTCTGACTTTGCAGTCCAACGGTCTAACCACGGCTATCACTGCTTTTGTATGTATGATGCTAGCAATAAATAGATACCTAGGTATCTATCTTCAGCCGAAAGATGTCCACTGCAGGACAGAGGCCTCCCCTTAAGACCGCACCCTTAAGACAAGTTATATATAATTAAAAACTTAATATAATTATAGTTATTCATGGCCACAAAACGATAATTTATCCTTCTTTATCCTACGCTTTACTTACATGTAAAATTTACACTGTTCCCATGGTTATATTACAAATGGATTGAGCACTCTGCGAAAAAAAAAACGGGATGACAAGGATACTCACTGAGAGCCCTACGTCTCTTTCTAAGTAGGGTGACCAAACATTAGTACGATTATGGACTTGTTGTCATATAATTAACGTATAATTCTCGGGCACTGTTTATTGCCGTAATTCTTTCTTTCTACGTATATGCCACATCTTAAATGAGTAGTAGTCAAAGTTTTTGATTAACTTGCCCATTTTCTTGCTGACTGTAATTTTTTTTCAGTATCTGTAAATTCAGCTCCAAATATCGCAAAAATTAAGAATAGTCACCTAGGGCCGTTTTTTTTTTTGTATTTACAACGGTTGAGATAGCTACCCTTACTGTCCCATCTTAATCCATCCTGTATATAAAGACAAATTGAGAACTTTGTTCGTTTTGAACTTGGCAATAAATGGTTAACAGCGTATTTAAAACATACCATAAATAGGTATAATCCGTATTAGTTCTACCTTATGGTCACCGTACTGCATCGTTATGGGTGCGAGCGTGACACCGGGCTCCCGGTTATTGCTCTCACTCATCATGGTTGCTCGAGTTGTTTAAATCATAGAAAATTCAATGTTGTGTTTGTGAGTAAGAGTTTAATTTACTTTAGCGACATTTTGACAGTACTCAATCCGTTTAGGGTTATAAATTCATGACTGTGGCAATAATTTTAAGAAGCTAATAAGCTGAATGTCATTGTCTTACACCTTTTACAGACCAATTTACTAGTGATTGCTTTCTGTCAATCTTTCACTCTACTGGTCATTTGTTCTTAGTTTATTCAGGAAATTGGCTGTACTACATGTCAACCACTATGTTACATTTACTTTTTGTGATTCTGTTGGTTTTCTTACTAAATAAACTCCCCTTTCTCTCTTGGAATAAATCTCTAGATACGTCTTCAAATAGGTCTAGAGGCGCTGGTAGCGTTATACGACCACGGTGTTCTTAGCGATGACCTAAGTAATGCAATGTTCACTCAGCTCGGTCGGTCTGTGTTGGGTAACCGTTTGTAGCATTTTTATATTCAAGCGTATCTCTACTTTGGCAACACGCTAAGCCGTTGGTTCCAAGTAACACTTAAAGTGGTAGGCATTAAGCCAAGTAGGAAGCCTTATAGGCGGCTTCATAAATTCCAACAGCAGATGGCTATAAACCTACCTCCGCACTGAGTCCACGGTCATGCTCACTATAATGTCTTTGCTTGCGGTGGCTGTCTGGCGCGGGTCACTCCCTTCCTTCCAATATGGTTGAGGGGAGTGCTGGCCGTTCCAGCAGTCATACTCGTGAACGGGTGCTGCTGGTGGGGACTGGTCCATCAGGAATCATTTAGACGCTCTTTACAGATAATATCATTAGATTCATATCTCGATCGTAAGGCAACACACTGGAGCTAGGTCATAAACTATTTAATTGTAACCTAAACATTGTATCCCCACAATATGATTAAAAAAAGGAAAGAAACAGAGAAAGACAAGTTAATAAAAAAGATAAGCCCGCTAAGTTTCTTCGCCGGCTCTTCTCAGTGGAGGCCTCTTTTCGATCCGGTGGTAGATTAGTAATTAAATTAAATTTAAAAAAATGTAAATTGACTATTTGTAAGCGCCCCCGCAGGGCTGATACAAAATAAATTATTTGAGTTTGATTTTTTGAGTTCCGCTTGGTAGAGTATGACCTAATCTCTCTTACTTCGATTCGTGAAAGAAGGCCTTTGCTCAGCAGTGTGGCAGTATAGACTAATTTATTACAACGCCCCTATCTCTGTTATAAAGAAATGAACGCACACCGATTATGAACAACGCACATCCCATAACGCTGAGTTAAAGCCAGATAACGACGCACCCTTTGTAAACATTATAAAATGATTCTTTTGTTCCTACTCACTGCCTATTACTCGTACATCTCTTAACAATTGTTTGTTTATACAACGAAATATATTTCATGTGTGTTGTGCGTATATCAAATTCATGTGTACAAAAATCCTTACATAAAGTAAAATCAAAGGGCAAGTGAGCTGGTGAATTTATAAAATTATAATAAATTAACAAAAAAAATAGTCGTAGTGCTACTTCTCTCCTTCTACGTACTCCTCTTCATTCTTCTAGACGTATATGATAAGTCTTTTACTGTGTGGTGTATATCTTTGGAACTAACTCACTTCCACACGCCCTACGTGCAGCTTCTCCTCTCTGGATGTTTTTAAGAGTCAAGGAACATTTTCTATCTGTTTGCTGATTGATACATACACTTAACTTTTAATACTATTTATGTATGCTAATGTAGGTTTATTATATGTATTATTCTTTTTTTTGAATGTGTGATTGTATAACTGCCCTCTTATTTACCGTCTCATCTCTCAACACTCAAAGGTTCGCTGGAAGAAAAACTCATATTTTGAGTTAAGCTCGCCTTCGTATATAACTTTTGAAAATCACAATAACCGCTGTACTGTATACAATGAAGAATAAATAAAATAACGTGACGTCTCTTTCTCCAGTCGATCAATGTTATTAAAGGGTTTCTATCGGAAATCTCTGTAGAATTCCGCAATTTAGAATTGTGAAGAAAACAATGTATAAGCAGTGCAGAATGATAGCAATAGACTGAAACCTAAATAGATTTGAATACAGTATATGAGTGTACAAAGTACACCTCTGCCACTCTACTTAGGGAATACAGGCGTGACGGTAATGTTTTTATATTAGGACTTAAAAAAAATTCTACGTTTTAAGTATAATAGTTGTTATATTCAAACTTTATTAAAAACGGTACTCGTTTTAAAATGTTATCTTCTTCATACATCGTATTTAAGATAATCTTATCGATATTTTTATATACATTACTTCTACAAATAAACAGTAGATCCTTCAAGAATCTTCTGTAAATTGGTCGTATTTTTAAGAGTTAACCGTTGTTATAGCCTTAAATTGTCTTTTCAAACTCCCATTAAGATAAGGTTTCGTTAATTTTCCATCTTACATACTAACTGACGTCACTTCGGGTGCACATTACCGGGCAGGCATTGTCCTGTCTGCACGCCTGTCCATAACAATAAAGTCTCGACTCCATTAGCCAGACATGAAAGGTCAATCTGTCTGGATTTCCTATAGAAATAGCCTTTTCTGTACGTCGCCCATGGCTACCGAGTTTGTTTGTCTCGACAGTGTGGTTTCTATGTGATTATATTGATTTTATTTAATGGTATCTCTACGTATTTATTCACTTGTTTCACTTTTCGCCGACGATGTTAGGTCCCATGTAATAGGGGGTGAGCCTATAGCCATATACCGGGCACAATTCCAGACTCCGGACTCCGAAAAACTTTATTTGTCCGACATAGCATTTGAACCCAGGACCTCGTGATCACCAAGCATGCGCTTTGCCACTAGACGGGGCAGAAGTTATTTATGTATTTGTCAATACGTATTCTGTTGACTGACTTTACCGCACAAGAGAGTGGACACGCAATAACTACGCACGGTGAGGTAAAGAGTGGTAAAGCCTAGCGGTAACCTGTAATGGATTGCAGCTGGTATTTAGGCTGGATCAACCAGGGCATCTGACAGATTTTTTTTTCTCTTCGCCTTTACCGCAATGCCTGAAGACGAAAGTCTACAACCAATGCGTTCTACCAGTCATAACAAACGGAGCCGGGACGTGGACACTTACAGTAGGGCTAGTCCATAGACTCAAAGTCGCACAGCGAGCTATGGAGCAGGCTATGCTCGGAGTCTCTTTGAGAGATAATCTCTGAAATGAGGTTATCCGAAAAAGAACAAAAGTAGTTGACATAGCTCGCAGAGTGAGGTCGCTAAATAGTCCACTCATTATAGTAATTTTACCTCGGAATTTGAGATACCCAGCTGTAAGTCTGTAAATACTTGTATATTGACACCCTAAAAGTTGTCTCAAAACCTACATATGGTAGGGTGTAGGCAACTATTAAATTTCAAGGTCACAAAAATCGGCTTTTTGCGCTTTTCTTGTAAGTATCTCATTTCCTATGGGTTTTTTGCTATTTGTATTTATTATCAATATTGTAGAATACAAAATTCTCTACAAATTTTGTTTAAAAATTTTTTTTATAGGTGAACCGTTTTTGAGATAGAGGGCGGAGAGCGCGCGGTCACAGGATCACTTCAGGTCAACCGGTGCCTCCGGTCGAAAACGCAGCATATATAGTTGATGAACTATCGATAAATCAATGATTATAAATATTTGTAAATTTTTATTAACTATTTTATCATTTTCTTCATGCATTAAATCTATATCTATTCAATAATACTGATAACCGTTTCCTAAAATTAAAAAATACGCTGCGTTTTCGACCGGAGGCACCGGTTGACCTGAAGTGATCCTGTGACCGCGCGCTCTCCGCCCTCTATCTCGAAAACGGTTCACCGTATAAAAAAAATGTCTAGACAAAATTTGTAGAGAATTTTGTATTCTACAATATTAATAATAAATACAAATAGCAAAAACCCATAGGAAATGAGATATTTACAAAAAAAGCGCAAAAAAACGATTTTTGTGACCTTTGACCTTGAAATTTAATAGTTGCGTACACCCTACCATATGTAGGCTTTGAGACAACTTTTAGGGTGTCAATATACAAGTATTTACAGACTAACAGCTGGGTATCTCGAATACCGAGATTCTTACCTAATTTAAGCTTAAATGACTGGACTAAAAGTGGCAGTGGGCTGGCCATGTCTGTCGAAGAACCGATGGCCGATGGAGCAGACGAGTTTTAGAGTGGAGACCGCGACTCGCTAAACGTAAGGTAGGGCGCCCCCCAGCTAGGTGGACCGACGACCTTAAGAAGGTCGCAGGGTGGGACTGGATGCGGAAGGCGGAGGACCGTGTATTGTGGTGCGAATTGGGAGAGGCCTATGTCCAGCAGTGGACTGCAATAGGCTGATTTGATTGAACCAGGGCAAGTACCGCCTTGTTACAGATAAACGATGTGAGGCAGTGAATTGCTAAGTACGTTTCACTGGTGGAACACCCCTCCCTCTCCTCTGGGAAGTACACTAAAAGGTCAGCATCGCTTTAGTGACTGATTTCGATGATGTACATAAGAGGTGGTAATTGTTTACCATCAGACAACCTGCAATCTCGTTTGCCTTCTCTTTCATAGAATAAAAATAAAAGTAAGACCACTCTAGAAAGGCCTCAGTTTGGGTAATCATGTTGGAGAGACTGGGTGAATCGCTAAGTGTTTTGCACCGGCGAAAAAGCAATATATTATTTTACCCCGACGGGGAGGTCGATTTTTGATCCTGTGTGCTGTATTTACATGCAGTAGTGAGGACATCGGTAATGTTCCGTGCGAGGAGAATGACCGTGATGGAATCGGGGTAAGCAGGAACCTCGGAAGACAGTTATATTTTTACTATGGAAGAAACATAGTCGGCGTCAACTTAGATGGTGGTGGCTACTATGAATGGGTTAAAGTGACCCGAGACGTTAGCGCAAAACCAATCCAACCCTTTTTAACGTCTCTTAAAGTATAATTTAAGAGTCTCCGTGGTTCGAAAAACACGGTAAGCCGGTGGTCGCGTTCACCACTTTATGTGATTGATAAGCCGAGTTGAACCATATTAGGTGACCAGAAATCTGTCTCCACCTATCTGCACTGGTTGCAGTATGACCTAAACTCTTAATTTTTAATAAATATATGCTACCAACTGCCCTCTATTTTTTGTTGTATTTCTTTCGACTTGATAGTCTGAAAGAAATTGCTATTAGCAATAAGACCGCCAATTGTACCTTATGTTATGTTACAATAACTACTTTGTAATGCATTTGGTGTATAATGAAGATTATTCTATCTCTGTTCTGTCAGAGAAGGCCTTCACCCAGCAGTGAAACAAGACAAGCTGATTTATATTATTATATAACCCAATACCTTCGCGTCAACCCTGCCAGTGGCATGCCAAATCCAATAAAGTAATAACCATAGCGTAAATATTGAATTCTCGGGGGCAGGCGACGCGACAGCTCCGGCATTACGAGTGCTAATATCCTGGGAATCATCCGAATTTTCTTCCCGGGAACATACTCAAATTGTGTATGTTTTTGCGAGTTATAAGATTATTGTATTTTCTTGGCAAGGGTTACGGGTTAAAAAGAGTATTGAATAACGCGGAAGATAAAAAAAAACGATAGTAGGTATTCGCCAAGCTGAGGTAGAACAGTTGTACTATGTAGATTCATCCAAATATTACAAAAAAGAGGCTATTGCCATTTGGACAAACACTGGACTCTCTTTTTACAAGCTAGGATTCGAACCCAGGACCTCGTGATCGCCACCCGCACTGTGTCCTACTGAGCCAACGACACAGTCAGAAAAAAGGTGAATAAATATAGATACAGAGACTCAACAATCAATATGATAAAGCTCTGAGAGCTTAACACGAAAAGATTGACGTTAGCGTGACGCTAGCGAGAAAGCGTTCTATCACGTTCATGTTTATTAAATCAATTGTAGTATGACAAGGATGGTATACCAAGTCTTTAGCGTCACGCTAACATCAATGTTTTCCTGCCAATCCCTCTGATTATACATTTATTAAGGAAACAAATCCAAAATTAAGGAAATGAAAAATAGAGATTTTTTTGGATCTCTGCTTTTAGATAAACCCGATTGGCCGCGGTGTTCTTTGTGAGCACCAACGTTAAGCCGTGCTCGACTCAGTCAGTCTTAGGTCAGTGACGGTATGTAGCATTTTCATACTCGAAGTGTCAGTGCTTCGAAATGTAGCCGTTGGTCCTGGTTACCAATTAATGTGGTAGTCGTTAGGCCAAGTTGAAAGCTTTATTGGGAGTTTAATAATGTTCAACAGCAGGTGGGCCCAAGCAAGCCTCCACCAATCCGCACTGGGTCCACGTGGTGGACTATAACCTATTCCCTCTAAGGCTTTAGGCAAAGCCTCAGAGGGAATAGGTTATAGTCCCGCTGTGCCCGTGCCCAACCATATAAATTGTACAGAGTTCTTAGATTTACGCGAATATTACACATGAAATAAAACTATTTTTTCGGATTTTATCGCGGTTTATTTTGATTTTTAAGTTCCCGACGTTTCGAGTGCTTTGCAGCACCCATGGTCACGGAAAGGACTGAGGTGGTAGACGTCCAAAAGGCATAGTTGTTCCGCACCAACAAAAATAATTAAGAAGTTTGAGGGTACCCCTCAAACTTCTTAATTATTTTTGTTGGTCCGATCTACGCAGAATGAGCTCACGGTGTCTTGAGGTCTTGCAGTGTTATGCTTGGTTTTGGATTTGATTATATTAATTACTGGATTCCAGGTCGATGGAAGCACCCAGCCATCTTCTCTATTGAAATTAGGATGTTTTTTAATTTCAATAGCCTCGCGAACCATCCTTGGTAGGAATCGGTGTTCTTTCACGAGGATTTGTGGTCTATCAAATCTGATGTTATGGCGGGCGCGGTCAAGGACATGTTCACAGACTGCAGACTTCTTTGAGCGACGTCACGTCAGGAACTTAAAAATCAAAATAAACCGCGATAAAATCCGAAAAAATAGTTTTATTTCACATATAAATTGTGTTAAACCTACTCTTTGTTCACAATAAACAAATGAGTTACAATTTATAATAACAAGAATACTATATATCACAATTAATACAAATTATTCCTAATTTATGTTATTTTAGCCAAATTAGATCCTGTCTGGTCGTATTCGCGAAGGACACAACGGGCGTACGAGGGCAATTAAAGTTGAATAGACTACAGAAATGCTATAACGGCGGCATTTTTTTATTTAATTGATAAAAAAATTGCCAAATTTTCTAAGATAAAAAAAAAGTTTTTCGTAAACATTATTTCTATCATAAAATAAATGTAATTCAACTATTTTATGGTACGATATATTCAATTTATAGACTTAATTTGCGAACGTAATGACTAAGTTTAATGAGTCATACAGTTAATATCCAATGATTTTACAAAAACAATGCAAAAAATTATTTATTAATTTTCTCTCTGGCGTTTAAATATTTTACAACCATTTTTGTCCGGAATTATACAATGTAGTTGTTGAGTTCCTGTAATTGGTTTCGTTTTCAAAAATCTGTCATTTAAATCATTTAATGCTGTATCATAATCTTCTTCTGGAGAAAACTTGACTATGATATTTGGCAAGTTATCCGGATCAGAAGCCCATTCAAACAGTCCTATAGGTGTTGTTATTTGTTTATCAACTGCGAGTTGGAGACTTGCTCTTGCTGCAAGCCGTTTGAGGATGCCACCAATCCCATCACACGGACCTTTGCCATGGGCAGTCGCGAAAAAGTGCCATTTGGCAGGAATAACAAAATCATCTTCATGATAATATAAATTTACAACATTTTTGAACTGTTGAGGAGCGCCATCAGAAAAATAATAGATCATATTACAGCGTTCAGGAAGACTTTTTACATAATCAGTTATTAATTTGATGAAAACATGAACTGCTACGGCATCGTGATTATTACAGTCTGAAATAATTACTAAACTTTTGTGTTCAAGTTTGTCATTTACTTTATAGTAAATAACTACCGGAAAAACTGTGGCCTGGTTATTATTCCAGTGAAAACCAGATGCTGCATTTTGTACTACGAACGCATAATTCTCTGCAAAATAACAAATGATGACAAATTCATTTGGTTTGAGTGTTTCTTTCAATATTTTCAAAAACTTGGCTTGTTCTTTAGCAATGAATGAGTGAGGTAAAAGAACTTTTAATTCACTACAAAAGTTTTCAACAAATTCTTCTGTAGACTTTATAAAAGTTTCTAAACTGCTTCTCGGTTTTAATATCCAATACTTATACGTAATATTCTCGATCTCCTGATTCTCGAAATATGTCAATAAGATTTTACTCAACTCATCTACCCCTGGACAGTTTTTACATCCATCCAAATAACATTGCACCGATGGAGTCTCACATATTATCATGTCCAAGCAATCGCTATAATGTTTTATGGGCTTTTCTGTATTTCTCGTGAAAATTTCTCGCATGAAAATTTGCACCTAAAATAAAGGTAATTTAGTAAACTGAAAATCCACGCACTTACAATTATTAATTAATTTGATAATTACCAAACATCATCAACTTAAAGTTTTGATGGATCGTACATACACATATGGTATGTGTTCCACTTGCTCCTGCTAACACACAATGTTTCGGTCGTAAAGAAGCAAATTTAGAAAATCCAATATTCTCTGCAGGGTTTACTTCACGATAACATTGGTATAGTTCTTTTAAGTTAGACAGGATAAGCCTTTTTTGGACGTGTACTCGATTACCATCATTATTTCGAACTGAAACAAAGTCTTTCATACCGGGCATCAAAGCACTGTATTCATCATCGTTTTTTTGCTACCCTTGACAAATGTCTTGATGTATTCATAGTTTCACAAATACTCTATTTTTCAGGTAAAAGTGTTAAAATTTGTATTTTTAACGACTTTTCCGTTTCTTTATCGTTGAATTTGTCTTGCAGCACTTAATTAAAAAGCGAAAATTTTCACCATCGTCATCGATCGATCCTTCATCGGTAGAAGAGAGCAAAATTTTTTTCAAACACTCACATATCTGATTTATTTTGTTACTCAAAAATTGATAATCATTCAATTTTTTGGATGGAATCGGGGGTTGATTCAACAGTTGTAATGCATGGTTTATGACGGGTAATTGAGTTGCGGCGCTAACTTGGGATGCCGAGCTTGATTGTGAATCTTTGGGTTCGCTATTAAACGACATGGAATCTTAAAAAAGCAATTAAACATGTAGCTGCTAAAAATGTTTTTAAGTAACGTATAAATAATTCAAAAAACTTACGGAATGATAAGGATAACGGGAGATCCGTGACAGCTGTGTTACTATTACTATCAGTTTGATTATTGTTCTCATTGCTGTCACTAAAATTATTTTCCTGGTCACTTGCATCAACATTAGGATCATCAATAGGATTTGTTTGTTCCTTCACTAATTTTGAAGTTTGTCTTCGACACGAACTGCATAATAAACAATTATCACCTAATCCTAAGGCTACTTTCATAATGTCAGTCGCTGGACGTAAACCCATTTTTTTTTAAATGTGACTCAAACTCAAATGGATTACAACAGCGATCGGATTGCTTTATTGATGCCATCACGGTTCGATGAAATTATTTCAATCAATGTAGATTAGTATAATTCAAATAATTAGCTTCATTAGCCGAAAGTGTTCATAAACTATAAGAATATTTTTTTTATTTAACAAACGTAATGACAAAAATCTCTCATTGAACACTAGATCGCACAAAAGATTTACAGGTTATGTTTTAGATCTCAGTATAAAAGAGCCGTGGTTATAAATCAAAACATACTAGCGTATGTCTTCTAGTATACTGACTATAGGTAAGTCTATAATTGTCATACCCTAGCTTATCGATCTTACTGAGATGTTAAAATTTGAATCTTAGTCATTACATTCGTAAATTAAGTCTATAAATTGAGAATATCATACCATAAAATAGTTGAATTACATTTATTTTATGATAGAAATAAAGTTTACGAAAAACTTTTTTTTTATCTTAGAAAATTTGACAATTTTTTTATCAATTAAATAAAAAAATATAAAAAAAAATCGGCCCACTCTGGAATGAGCGGGAATAGTTGTCAAATTGATTGAAGTTATTTGAAGAAAAAAAAAAAGAAACGAAATCGTTATTATTTCAAAGTGGCGAACTTTGAAATAATAACGATTTTGCTCAAAAAAACCGATTATTTTATAGAATTGATCATATTTAATTGTTTTTGTGTATTTTTTCGAAAAGTTCATTCAAAAACAAAAATTTAAAAAAAAAGGTACCCAAATGTCAGTATCTAAAAAAGTTATGGCTATTTGAAAATAAAAAAGCCATTTTTTGAAAAATTCATAACTTTTTTTGGGTTGGATGAAAAAAATTGAAATAATTCTCAAAAATGTCTTTCAAATGGTAGAAAAAAATAGAAAAGTTTCAGCTAAATCTAAAGGGGTCGGGTTCAAAAGTGATCGATTTGGCATGGAACACCCCATATGTATATAATTTAAATAATCATAACATATCGAACTGTTAAAATTGTTTTAACATCATCATTAATCTTCCTGTATCTATAGCCGTGTTCCCAAATCCAACAACAAATTGACGTTTACAGTATTGTCGGGATTTTAAACTTTATAAATAGTTATGTAGCAAATTTTTGACGATAATAGAAATAAAATAAAAATTATGGATCTTATACAACTAAAACTTATTTTCAATTAGTTAGTTAAGGAAAGAGTTAACAAAGACATAATTTTTAATTCACAATTTATATTACTTATGAAATCTTAAATAAAATCCGTATTTATGTCTAAAATAAATTCATTAACATTATTTTAATGCATAATGAGAAAAAATCAACTTAATGTTATAAATATAATAAGCATTTATTCGTTAGTCGATAATTTATGTCGACTGATTTAGTTTTTATGCTCTAGCCGTATTAAACTAGCAACAATTTTATTGTTTTGACATTTGCACCTGTCAATTTGTCCGTGGATTTGTGAATAGGTGGATAGATAAACAGATATGTGTATCAAGTGTTCCTTGGGCAGTGTTAAAATCGCCGTTCTTTCACCGGTAGTAGTTTACGGCCGTGGCTGGTCACCATCCAAAAAAGTCATGCCGCCAATCGACCAAGTGCGTTTCCGGCATGTTGCGCGGAGTTGCTGTCCGAAGAGGTGTGTCAAGCCCAATCATACGAATTCGGAACTCGGTTTAGCTTTCGTTTCTTTAACCTAAATCAGAGTGAATAGGGTTTTATTACTGAGCCAGCGAGCAGATATGGCAAAAGTGCCTTACTGTTCAGATGCGATCATTTGTATCTGAAACAGTGCAAAGATCCGAATCCCAATATACCTCATTTGAAACATTTAAATCTGGCAAATTCAAGCGCAGTCGGCCCACCAACTGACATCGAGTCGCGTATTCGTTCATTCTGTGAGACGGTAAGTTTAGTGTTTGTAAGATCGAGATTCAGATTCAGATTGGCATGAACTATGAACATTTTATTTCTTTTGTAAGATTAGCGCTTTAGAATACTGTCTGGTTAATGTAATATCGAGATTCAGATACATATAAAAGGCATTTTTTTCTGCACAACTGTTTCGAATATTCAAGTTCTTGTTCATGTTTCATTTCATTCAATCCTATCAGTAGTAATCGATACAAGTCTACCGCAAGCCACATCGGCCCCGTCGTCACTTTCCATCAGCTAATATCTTAGCTATCGGGGAACATTACAAAAAAATCTACCCATTTATTTTTATATTTAGATTTATTTTTGAATAGAGGAGAGGACTACACTTAGTTCTTTCCTCTATCACGCCATTCATTCCGGCCCTACAATAGTCTATTCTACCATTTGCCAGCCACCCTCACTTTAGTTAAGCATAAATGTTTATAACTTTGAAACAACCTCAATACAAAAAAAAGAGTTTATTTTATCAATATTTTATCACCTTTGGCTTATCCTAAAGTGGGCAAAGTTTTATTGGGATTTTTCTATTCAGTCTGGAGCCTGGAGTTGTGCCCGGTAATGAGAATAGGCTTGCCCTGATATTAGAAAGTATTCTAAATTAGGGTGTACATGGTCCACCTCTATCACTCCGTTTGCGGTATATACACAGGTGTGACTGGGTTTTTAATTTTCCTATAAAAAGCGAGAACCAAGATAGTTCTGTAAAGAAAACATCTGTTAAACCTTTGTACTTTCTGCTGACCTAGCAAGGGTCAGCCGTAATAATATAGGTAGATCGATAAATAGCTAAATAGCCGACTATATTAAGCCAAGAACCAAGCGGTTTATTATTAGCCAAAAATGTGCCTAAAAATATGTTCATCTGTTTAAAAGTGTAAACAGTACATACGTCAAGTTTTCTTTTTTGTCGAAGATACAAATCAAAGCTACAAAAAATGACAAAATATAAACACAAGCGCCACATAAATCAAAATATCAAGTAATCTTACAATTTATCTCGACAAAAAGCATGCGGAAATTAAATTGTACGTCTTTAATCACGCTCTCTAAAAACGACGGAAACGTTTACACAGTCCTGGCTCACATTGTCACCACAATGAGCCCTATTACCAAAGCATAAAGTCTCTAATCGACGTCGCGGAGACAACAATTCAACTTACCGTCGTGAAAATTGAATCAATTTACGTTAAGAGCAAATTGCTGAAGGAGATTGGGAGTTTCTTTTTGCTCTTTCTAATCGAGTTAAAACAGACTATTGTCATTTCTCTTTAATGGACTGTGACCCATAATCGGAACCATAGAACACAGAAAGGCTACTATTATTCCTTGTACCGTACAGTCGGTATGAATCTAGTATGAATAATGCTGGACATTAGGATTTTGTCAATCCAAAGGACCTAACCTCATAATACTAGAGAACAAAAGCAAATCCTAAATACACAAATTTAGAGTTAGTTTTTCGCTGTTGGTGTGTTTTAAAAGCGTTCTTTTTACGTGGGTACAGAACAGGGCGGCTGAACGGCCAGCTGTCTATTTGGTTTTTAAATTTAGTCTCGACACTGGTGTGACAAATAAAAGGAGGAAATACACGGTAGAAACAAATTATTTATCGTATACGAAAGAAGAAAGAAAGGAAAACATTTATTTAACCACACACACGATTACAAGCTTATGGTAACGGTAACGATAACAAAATACAGCTCTGTATAAAATTGGTATGATTTGCCAGAGATTGTGTGGGGCTAAACAGGCGTTCTGGCTCGAGTGTAGTGATTGCACGCTCACCCTCTTGTCCGGTGAAACAGTAAAGGCCCCGCGGCCAACAGCATAGATCATTCACACACACACACACACACACACACACACACACACACAAGCTAAACAGGCTGCTGCCTCAGCATGTTGCTACACCATAAAAGATATAGTGCAGCCCTGGTATTCTGGCATCACGTATGAAAAGGTGACGTCACAGCTGCCACATCTATGATTCATAAATAGTAATAAGAATGTAAAAGAGATTTAAAAACATAGAAATAAATATAATAATGGTAATTATATAATATGTAATGTATTATAACCTCTGTCCACGTACATGCAGAATAAACTTTTCCCTCGGTTTCGCCCCAATGAACCGAGGAAATTGATTAACAATTTATATTGACTTAAAACCTAGAAAAAACCACATAGCCTGAACTTTCTTGATTACCCACCAGCATATTACGGAGAGGTCAAGCTGTAGCTGCCTCGGTTCTAATACACCGATCAAGTCAAACTATGTGCTATCCATCATAATTACCTATTTTTCCTTACCTCCATTTATGAAAGAAGGCTTGTACCGAACAGTGGGACTGTATAGTCAGATTAATTAATAATATAATCCAAACAACAATAGGTTTTGGGTAAGAAAAGAACTTGTTGGGACTCTGTACTCTCTGCCTACCCTGCAAGGGATCTTGTGTGATGATATAGATAGAAAGATCAAGTTTTGGGAAACAAATTTGACAGCTCTCGAAGACACAAAAACGATTGCCATTATCAAAAATCAAAATCTATTGTGATATACTTATGGTTGTTTCGTTGGTTTAATGGCGTATAAAGCTCGTTACGATCACGAGGTCCTGAGTTCGAATCCTAAGTCGGACAAAGTATAATTTATCAATGGAAAATTCCCATTAGCAATGCGGAGGCTGGCATTGTTCTCAGTATACTGACAACAGCCTCGCCTTCTGTTACATTGATACCTAACATCGTTGGCGAAAAGTGGAAGTACACAGTACACCTCTGCCAACCCTCGCTTGTGACGATACTTTTTTGTGTTGTGCTTAATACGTGAAATACGTTGCGGACCTTCGACCAGTCTATCTTTACCGTTTGAAGTCAGTCTACTGTTTAAAGTCAGTCGGTCCATTGATTACGAGTATATTTCCATACGAAATTCATTCAACTCAAATGATGAACAATCACGAAGAAATAATTTACTATTTCTTCTCGCTCTGTTAGTTTTGTAGTCTTAAAATACCACCACACCTAGATTCATTGAACGGAGGTGACAAGGGTGTACTATGCAGACTCACATTTCGGGTAGAATCCAGACTGGCACCGACAATTTTTCACTAGAATAATCCCAATAACATTTCGTCCGATTCGAAGCGGATAGCTAGGGGCTGAAGACGAAGATGAACATTTAAAACCATACAACATGCATCTCTAGAGGGACGAAAAAGGGTCTCAGACACTTTCGTCCTCTGTTTTCGCCGTTTGTTGTTTAAAAACGCCTATTCGCCCTTTTTCATGGTAGACGTTGGCCCCTCGACACGAGACAAACTGGTACGGGGCTAATTTCTAAAATTTACTAAGCACTCATTCGCCCCTCGTTATATGTTGAATTTTATTTCAATGTGCCTACAGTTAATTTGGACTTTAAGTTTTGTTACAAAACTGTCCTATTGTGATTTTAAATAAGGAGCGAACGGGACAATTTTAATTTTAAAGGGGGAACATTTGTTCCATCATCGGCAAACGATGCCGGGCGTAAGGGTGGGAGACCTGAAAAAGTGGGACGAATGCAGACTAAACCTAATATAATTATTAATAAAAATTCTTTTTTTTTAATAAGATTTTAAGTGACAAGTGAATTATTTGCTATTTTATATGCCTATATTATTTTGCTGAGTTGTACAGTAAGGTACCTACAGGATTGATATAATAACCCTAATAACGGAATCTATACATTCATGCTTTCGCCGTTAAATACTCCCCTGATGTATCTTCAAAGTCCAAAGTTCAAATCCGAATTCATTAAAATGGGACCACCTCGAAACTATACTAAACCCAACGCAAAAAGAATCATCAAAATCAGTTCATAAATAAAGACGTTATAAAAAAAAACACATACGAATTGTCGACCTCCTCCTTTTTTTGAAGTTGGTTAATATTCTGATTAGTTCTATGTCCTATAGGTACCCCTATAGGACACCCTGGTCACCGCGAGGGCCCGGAGTCACAGGGAGGCGGCACTGCTGGCTACAGCTGGCGTGGCCCAGGTGGTAGGGCGCATTAGGTGGCTTGGCCTGGAGGTCGCCCTAAGCAAGACGGAGGCCGTGTATTTCCACGGCCCCAGAAATCGGCCTCCCACTAACGCTCACATCACTGTCGGGGGGCAGCGCATCGATATCTCGGCCCAGATGCGCTATCTGGGCCTCATATTAGACGGGCGCTGGTCGTTTAGGGCCCGCTTCGCCGCCCTAGCGCTAAAATTAATGACGACGGCTGGAGCGCTGTCGCGGCTCTTGCCAAACTTGGGCGGGCCAGAGGCTTCGGCGAGCAGGCTATATGCGGCGGCGGTGCGGTCCCAGGCCTTATACGGGTCCTCAATCTGGGCGGGCGCCCTGACGGCCCGAAACGTGGTGCCGCTGCACCGCGCGCAGCGGATTCTGGCCGTTAGGATCGTCCGAGGGTACCGCACCATCAGTTTTGGGGCGGCGACACTCCTTGCCGGTACGCTTCCATGGAAGCTGGAGGCCCAGGCGCTCTCTGAGCTTTATGCCTGGCGTAGGGATCCATACAACATCCTGGATCCCGGCGCCACGAGAGCGAGGCGGACAGAGTTGCACCGAGCTGCGCTGGAGAGCTGGCGGTGCAAGCTCGCCAATCCCACTGCCGGTCACGCCGTCATTGCTGCGCTTCTGCCGGTCTTCTGGGAGTGCCTGGAGCGACGACACGGTGTCCTCACGTACCGTCTGACGCAGGTACTGTCCGGGCATGGTTGCTTCGGGCGGTATCTGTGGTGGATCAGTCGTGAGGAGGCGGAGCGCTGCCACCATTGTGCGGTTCCGGAAGACACGGCGGCGCACACGTTGCTGATGTGCCCGGCATGGGGTGCCGAGCGGCGTCGGCTCGCTGGAGCGCTCGGTGCAGGGGGACAGGGGCTATTGCTCCCGACCGTGATATCATCCATGGTTGGGAGCAAGAGCGCCTGGGTGGCAATGGCGGCCTTCTGCGAGGCCGTCATGTCCGCGAAGGAGGAGGCAGAGCGGGTGAGGGAGGAGACGTCCTCTAATCCCGCTCGCAGACGGCGCGCTGGGCGAAGGCGCAGGGACTATGCCCGAAACGACCTTCGCCCACCGTAATCTCAGCGAGGGCCGCGCCTAACTGCGGACCAGGCCCACCGGTGCCACAGAGGTCATGCCAGTGACGATTCCTGTGGCCCGGCAAAAGGGCAGTAGGACGCCGGGGGGTTTTAGTAGGTGCAAGCCCTACGTAACCACCCGGGCCGTGCCCTCGGCCTGGGGGTATGCGTTAGGCATTTCCCCCCGAAAAAAAAAAGGGTACCTATAGGATTGACGTAATACCCATAATATCTCATTCGTATTGTTTGTCGTTAAGGCGTTCCCTGATGTATCTTCCAAGTCCAAGGTCAAATACCGATGAAATTGAAATGGGACCACCTTGGAGCTATACTGAACCCAATGCAAAAAGAATCATCCAAATCGATTCATAATTGGTGGATTGATCGTGTAACATACATACAAAAAAAAACATACAGTCGAATTGCGAACTTCCTTCTTTTTAGAAGTCGGTTAATAATAATCCTAAGTGCATTAAAAATGCCATACATTTTGATTGTACTATCACTGCTCTGTTTCACACAAAGATTAAACATAAGAAAAGTTATCAAAAACAATCTAAAACTCGTAATAAGCTCGTTTCTTCCCCTTCTTTCCAAAGAATACCATAAAGCCAGACAGTATAATTCCGAAAGTTTGTAATTTATGGCAGTGTGGTGGCAACAGGAGTGTCAAAAAATACCACCGACAGAACTGACTGTCAATGAGATTCGATCGCCTCATGGTTTGAAGAAATACCCATTCGAGAGCATTTCTACAGCAAATTTTCGTACGTTATAAGTGAGTTATCGCGTAGGTATGAGAGAAAGTATCGCCGTAAAGGTAAGAAAGGTCACTTGTATTATAAAGAGGATGTACTGGAACGCTTTTCTCTCTACCTACCCTGCTAGGGATCTAGCGCGATGATATAAATGAATATATTAAAAATTAAAACGTAGTGTATATTATAATATTCTCTTTAAACAGACAAGCATACCCCTAAATTGTAGAAACAAATGACGAATAGAAGCGGTGTTCTTAACTGGCGCATCAAATCAAAAGTGTTTTTTTTTCAATTATTGTTGAACTGGTCGGTTTTAAAAATGTCTAATACTGTTACTCCACTAATTAAAACACAAAATCATGTCTCTCATCTCCATCATAAAACATGTTATTAGAATCTACCTAATTTACACACTGCCCACTTCAACGTGAAGTAAAAGAAGGTGAGTTATATAAAAGTGCCCCTTAACTTCTACTTCCCTTACCACAATATCACTGCCCGGCGCTCCCTCCGTTGGCGTTTGAACGGGAGTCAAAAAACTGACAGGCCAGGCCTTTGGGGTCAGGCCCACCCAGTGTTGCCGGTTAAGAAATCTATTTGGAATTAGGAGGAAAAAATGATTTTGGAAAAAAGTTAAGGAGAAAAATATTTAAAATAAAAAAACTAAAGAAATATATCAAATAAAAAAAAATTGAGCATGGTGCAGAAACCATGGGAAAGCTAGTATAGAAATTGCTTTCGAAATATTTTTATGAAATCAATATCTTTTCGAGGAAAAGAAAATTTGATGTCGGGAGTTTTTGCAAACATAAGCGAAAGACAAAGCAATGCTCGAAATACAAAGGAAGTATGTGAACAGTCAACGCTGCCGCGGTACTGCCTATTGTTCAAAGCGGGAAGGGGCAGCAGTAGCAGTGTTCAAAACGATTATTCGAGTAATGATTAGTAAAGATGAAGCCAAATACCGATGGAATGAAAATCCTAGGCAATTGACGTTTCAAGGAGAACAACAGCGTGATGATCAAACGTTAAGTTTAAAGAAGAACTTAGGCACGAAAGAAAGTAGCACTCATAACAAACAATCATAGAAGAAAATGTTGTTATTAGTCACTTAGCGACGGACGATTTAGCGCAGTGGTTAAGGGCTTAGCCTGCCCCGCCCACTGTGTCCAATAGTCGCGGGTTCGAATCCCGCACGGGACAAATCTTTGTGTGATCCACAATTATTTGTTCCGATCTGGGTATTTGTGTATGTGAATTTTCATGTTTGTAAACGCACCCACGACACAGGAATCAATCCTAGTGTGGGGCAACGTTTTTTAAAAAAAAAAGAATAAGAAAGAAAAGAAAATAATTTATAGTCCACCTACTCACACTAAAATAATTAATCAAATATTCACACAAACCAGTCTCTTGCTAAAAACAAAGTCACAAAAGCCTACCAACAATAGATTAAAGATCCAAACAACACGAGTAGGTAAAGACAGATAATCGAATTACCGAAAACGGGGTTACCGAATAACGGTAACCATTTGATTTGCCAATCTTAGGGAAATCGGAAACCCATTTCTCTACTCTGTAAACCTTGGGTAACCCTGGCTTAACTAGGTAATCGTGTTGTATGGGCGAGATAATTATTTAAGATAGAACGTGATACGATAACATCCTGTAGCCAAGTTGACTTTCCACAGTATTTAACGCGAATAAAACACGGATAAATGTACGTGAATAACATTTTACAACGAAAATTACGTGGTCAAAATGAGAACAAAGAAAGAAAAAGGCCTTTCCTTACATGAACTAGTTGTCTTGATGGAGAATCGCTGGTGCGGGAACGGCATTTTTAACGCTATAGATAGATTTACCCTATTGTAGTACGCAAACACATGCTCACACACACATTGACAGGTTTGGACAAATTTTCGAAAATTGAACACTGACATCACGCACTGTGTATTGCGTAACTGAGGCCGCATTTATGTGCCATTTTTGTTAGCGATGCTCCGTGCAGACAAGTCTTAGTCTAAGTCTAAGTTATGTTCCAACGAGAAGTTATTCAGGTGGTACATATATTAACAAAGCAAATATTTAATTACCTTAATTAATTAATTCATCATCATCATCATCATCTCAGCCTATACTTGTCCACTGCTGAACATAGGCCTCCCCAATCGCTTTCCAGCGTAACCGGTCCGATGCCACCTGCATCCAACGACTTCCTGCGATTTTCACAAGATCGTCGGTCCATCTGGCAGGCGGTCGTCCCACGCTGCGCTTGCCAATACGTGGTCTCCACTCTAGAATCTTTCTGCCCCAACGCCCGTCCGATCTACGCGCTATGTGGCCCGCCCATTGCCACTTCAGCTTGCTAATCTTAACGGCTATGTCGGTGACCTTGGTTCTTCTACGAATCTCCTCATTCCTGATTCGATCGCGTAGAGAAACGCCGAGCATAGCTCTCTCCATAGCTCGCTGAGCAACTCTGAGCTTTTTTATGAGACCTATTGTAAGAGACCACGTCTCTGATCCATATATCATCACTGGTAACACACATTGACTAAAAACTTTAGTCTTAAGGCACTGAGGTATTTTGGATGAGAAGATGTTGCGCAGTTTCCCGAACGCTGCCCAGCCGAGTTGGATTCGTCGATTGACCTCTCTCTCAAAGTTGGACCTACCTAACCGGACTACCTGTCCCAGGTAAATGTATTCGTCGACAACTTCAAGAGTAGAGTTCCCAACGGTGAGTGCGGTGGGTACGACATGGACGTTACACATTATTTTCGTTTTGTCCATGTTCATTTTAAGACCCACTTGTTGAGATACTCTGTTGAGGTCACCGAGCATTCGTCCTAGATCTTCCAGCGACTCCGCCACGACCACAATGTCGTCGGCAAATCGAAGGTGAGTGATGTATTCGCCATTGATGTTGATGCCAAGTCCTTACCATTCCAAGAGCTTGAAGGCGTCCTCTAAGGTGGCCGTAAACAGTTTCGGAGAAATGACGTCTCCCTGCCTTACTCCTCTTTTTATGGGGATCGCCTTCGTGCACTGCCCCTGTACTCGGACTGACATGGTGGCGTTATTATACAAGCACTTCAACACTTCAATGTACCGATAGTCAATGCGGCATCGCTGGAGAGATCTAAGAACCGCCCAAGTCTCGATCGAATCGAAGGCTTTCTCATAGTCCACAATCGCCAAGCATAGTGGCCGATTATACTCCTCGGTCTTCTGTATAATCTGCCGCAGCGTATGTATGTGGTCTATGGTACTAAAGCCTTTCCGGAAACCGGCTTGTTCGGGAGGCTGGAAGTCATCAAGCCTGCGTTCGAGACGATTCGTAATGACTCTCGAAAACAACTTGTAAACATGGCTCAGCAGTGTGATGGGCCTATAGTTCTTCAGTAAAGTGTTATCACCTTTCTTGAAAAAGAGTACCACCACACCCCTGTTCCACGCTTCCGGCGTTTTTCCTTCGAGCAAGACGGAATTAAACAGCCTCTGAAGGACTTTAAGTACCGGCGATCCGCCCGCTTTCAGAAGCTCTGCGGTAATTCCGTCTTCACCCGGCGCTTTGGTTGTTTTTAAGGTGTTTGAGAGCCATCCCAATCTCGCACAGGCTGATGTCCGGGATATCTTCAGTGTAGTGTCGGGTTAGCTTGGCTCTTGGGTCTTTTACCAAGTCAACATCAGGTTCAGCTACTGAGGTATACAACTGCCCATAGAACCTCTCTATCTCCCTGAGCACCTCTGACCTATTCGACGTTACGTTTCCGTCCTCCGTCTTCAGCTTCGTCAACTGGCTTTGCCCAATAGACGCGTCTCTTGCAAACACTTTGGAGCCCTTGTTCTGCTCTATGGTCTCCTCAATACGTCTTGTATTGAAGGACCGTAAATCGTGTCGCAAGGACTTCAATATCTGTCCATTGAGCTGCCTATAGGACTTAGCATCATCGGAGGTTTGGAGTGTCATGGTACGTCGCTCAGCCATAAGGTTTCGGGTGTAGTCAGATAGCTTTTGAGGCCTATTTTTACGGTGGGGCTTAAAATGCTCGGACCCGACCGTATGGACAGTCTCTACCAACCTATTGTTGATTTCGTCCACTGATGCGCTGCTGTCTAGCAATTCGAAGCGGTTTGACAATTCGAGTTGAAAGTTCTCGGGGTTTTGGATATGTGCATTACAAGGTCGGAGCGTAGACTTCATCAGACGCGATCTTTCCATTTTGACATTAATATTTAATGTGCCTCTGACCATTCGGTGATCACTGCCGGTTTTTACCCTGTGAATCACGGAGACATCATTAAATATTTGTCGCTTGGTGCTCATGATGAAGTCTATCTCATTTTTTGTGGAACCATCAGGGCTCATCCAGGTCCATTTCCTATGAGGCGGCTTCCGGAAGAAAGAGTTCATCATAAAGAGTCCCTCCTTCTCCAGATATTCAGCCAGCCTCTGACCCCTGGGGTTGCGTTGCCCATATCCAAATTGCCCCACTCTCAATTCATCATCGCCCCGTTTGCCCAGCCGCGCATTGAAGTCACCCATAACCACTGTAAAGTGTGCTTTGGAAGTATGTATGGCTCTACTAATGTCCTCATACATTACTTCGACGTCCTCATCTGAGTATGCCAAGGTCGGTGCGTAGACCTGTATGACCTTCAGCGAATATCTTTTGGATATTCTGAGTATCAGGTACGCTACCCTGCTCGACACACTAGTGATGGACACAACGTTGTCTATGAGTGACTTGTGGACGATAAATCCGACACCACCTTGGGACTGCTGTTCGCCCTCCCGGTAGTAAAACAAGTTGCCGGATTTTAAGGTTATCGTGTCCTCGCCCTTTCTTCGGACCTCCGATAAACCAACAATATTCCACCGCAACTTGTTTATCTCTTCCTCCAGCTCAACAAGCTTCTCATCTGTCCTTAACGTGCGTGCGTTGTATGTCACCAGGGCCAATTTTCGGTGTTGGTGGTAGCCGAATCTCTGCCGGAGATTCTTAGCACCCCTTGTCCTGTCGTTACCATGGCTGCTACCGTGGCCAGGACGAACAGGACCGCCGGGGACTAGGGGCCTGGTTTTCTTACATTCTTCCATGATTGGGGGTGTTTGCCATACTCGCCACGCTTGGCAGGCGGGTTGGCGAGCGCAGTTATTGGTCGTCGAAGTGCTAAGGGAACGCTGTTGCCCATTCCCTAGTTTTCCCTTAGTCGCCTTGTACGACACCCAATGGGATGAGATGGGTTGGTCCTATTCTAAGCCGGGAACCACGCACCGTTTTTGTAAAGTTAATTAATTAATTAATTAACTTTACAAAAACGGGCTGAAACTTCGCATAATACTGAGTTAGTGGCTACCTATGCTTGTTAAGGCACAACACTAATCTGAAAGCACATCACTAGCGACGCGCGGCGATTGGTCAGCGCGAGAGCCACTCCCACTCTCTCCACCATTTTAAACGCCGCATCAATCCATCGAATATCATTGTACAAGCCAGTCAAAAAAAAACCGACCGCCGACTCCGCAGCAAATAAAGGAACAAAGATTTTTACAAGACAACAAATAATTTTCAAACATTGGGCTCGCCGTGGGACAGTGTAGCAAAGATATCTGTATCCGACAGGGAGGTAAAAGCATCGGGAGGTCACCGTGTAACTAACTGAGTGTGATCCCTGTAACACAACCTCAGGTGATAACGAAATACGCGTGCCCAAAATTTTGCCTGCATGGGAATTGAACACATGATTTTTAAGTCTACATCGAACAAGCATTGATCATCTTTTTATCTATCATAGGGTGATTGTTCTCGACACACAAAAAGCCGCATGGGCTCAAAAATTGTACAAATTTTATTATGTCCCTTAACTAATTGGACATTTTCGTGACATTTAAGTCAGATATAATAATCATAAAATAAGTACTTACAAACATTTAACAACCAATTAAAAATTCAAACAAGAACGTGAATAAAAACAGTCATTAAAACAAAACAAATGACTTTGTAAAAACAGTCCAATTTTATTTCCAAAACGATTTCTATCACAGATAACATAAAAACTTTTCAATGTGACCGATTTGTTCGAGAATCGATTACCTACTCGTTACTCGGCAACAATATATCGATAATTACGATTCGATACAAGTTTCTCTAATGAATCACAGGCGTGTAATAGACAGTTTTTATTGGACGTGAAAACAATGCGAAAATACTAGAACTGAATTGTAGAAAAATATACTTTGTGTTGAGTTTGTGTGATACAAGACTATATGAGAATACTTCAATGTAATACCATAAACATTAAAAGAATTTTAATTTGAATAAAGCATCTTTACTGCATTTTTCGCGGTATAAGCACAAGTGTAAGCCCGCCTACGGGTCTTAATTCGGCCACGTTACAAAAATCATCTTTTATTTTTAAAATATGTTAAAATTAGTAATAAAATATAAAGCAGTGATACTGAAATAATATTTAAGAGTATTTTTATTGAATATTGAAATGAAACTAACCCAGGAAATTCAGATGCCCTTAAACAGTAATTTTACTGTGCACCATAAGTCCTGTATGCGTCCTCTATTCACACATATCAAACATATGTTGTGAATAGAGGACGCATAAATATTTTTCGAGCTAATGCTGACTAGAATAAAATTAACAATGCCATATTTATAAAAAAAAAATGTTATGACCGTGGACAAACAAATAGACCGAGTCTTATCTGAAAGACAAGTCACCAGTCTCCGTAACTGGCGAGCGTGTATGAGACGAACTATGAGAGTGGGGGAAGCCAGAGAGGTATGTAAGGAAAGAACCTGTTGTAACTCTGACTCTCTGCCTACCCCGCAAGGGATCTGGCGTGATGATAGAGATAGATAGATAGATGACCGTAAACAAAAAAAAACATTGTAGTATTTTGTTAGTATCGCCATCGCCATCGTCATGGCCGTAAACAGCATTGAAACATACACGCTATTTTTCCTCTGAAGTCAAAAATTACTCGTAAAGCTTTTAAAAAAGCGATTTTATGATCGCGTAAAATAAAATTACTTATGGCCGAATACGACATACAGATAAACGGAAAACCAATATAGAATAGCAATTTTTAAAAAATAAAAGCGTATTAGAAATATCTCATTGTTCCCACAAACCTTTCCTTTTTTCGCATTTTTGTGTCCTCAACTAGCCAGTGGGAATCTGTATTGCTTGTATTCAAGGCTGACAATAATATATTTTAATAAAATAAAGCATAAAAAAATATTTTTTATACACGTAGAAATTTTTATTTCGATCGTTCAAGAATTGTACACAACACTGTGAAGTCACATATCAGACCCGATCAGAATATAAACAAAATTGATTGATTGAAAAGTAGCGAAGAATAGCTAAATGTAACCTTTAAAATAAAAAAAAACACGCGAGAGTCATGAAATACAGTTAAATTGAAAACCTCTATTGAAAGCGCTTAATTACCCATCACGCATGTTGTCCCTAAAGACTTAAATTGGACTTCACAGAGATCATTGTACGCCCAGTAAGTTTCGTCCTTTCACATCTTTTTTTTAATAATAATGGTCAAATATCGTAGGACACAATATGAATCCCGATAGAACACTCACTGACCACCCATAGTATAAAAGAAGATTAATAAAATTGAACCTACTAACTTTCCAACTAAAAATCTCACCATCCACACGATAATATATACTATACATCGATATATCATAACACGATACCCATCCCGTTCAAAAGTTACACTAAAAAACGTCCCCAAATCCACGTGTGCAGTTATGGTATAAACATAAATTTTTGCGCCTTACTCGTATCACTTATATGCTGTATTCGCAAAATCCGGAAGCCTATTAATTTTTAGTACCGTTCACTTTTACCTGCTTTTTGGTGTTGCCGATAGATACGATATATTTGATCGATGTCTTTATAGGCCAAAATACCATTATTAAATCGCTTGAATTTTACTTCGTTTTATCAATCGTGACAACCTTAACCTCTAACAATTCCCAAAGTGCTAGAGCGACAATCTTTTGGGGATTTATTGCAGAGACATCGGCCAAGTGTTCAAATATCGTTAAAAATAATATTTTTAGTTTCTCTGTTACCTTCATACTTCAACGGATGCGATATTTATATAAACAAAATATTAGTATAATAGAACCATATTTATGAATTTTATCGAGATTTTTTCTTTGTTAAATTCACATTTCACTGCCTCGTTAGTCTACTGGCAAAGCGCATCGCTTTGTGATCAAGAAGTCCTGGGTCGTCCAAATGTAGTTTTTCTAACGGATATATTACAATAGGCTCGCCCCCTATTACATGGGACCTAACAGTCAGTACACCTCTGCCACCCCCGCTTGGGGAATACAGGCGTGACAGTGTAAATTCGCAATATTTCTAGTACGTTACATTACCTCAGGACACAGTAAGCTCATTTCGCGTAGATCAGACTATAAATAATGTTTTTTTTCAATAGAACCACCTCACTTCGGCCCCATGTGAAGTCCCGGGAGTTTTTCTAAAGCGCCCAAAACTAGGTATCTAAAATTACTACATATCAATTAACGTGCTAAGCTGTTGGCTACATCCGCTCCACTCCGCTTAGATAGTGCTTTAATTAACGCATTACAACAAGTCCTGGGTGTAATTGTAAAGTACTCAAAACGTTAGGAGTCCTAACCGCATAAATATAATGTTACATCTCAATTAACGTACTAAGCTATTGGCTACATCTGCGTAATGAGTTAGATAGTGCTTTAATTAACGCATTACCAGGTGGACCGTAACACCAAACGTCTACATACAAGGTATTATATGGACACGAATAAGCAATAATATCTCATACATTAACAATATGCTATTGAAAATTGAATTCTATTATTATACAATAGGAGTATTGATTAAAATGTCAAGTTGGATATGGTTGACATGTTGCTGGTTATGTATGTTCGCTTATATCTTAGGTATTGCTTTCACAAGCGAACGATCTTTATTACACAGAATGGTCTCTAATGTGTGAATATTTAAAAGCATCGAAATGGTGGAACACATTTGCCCCTTTTACCTAAAAGCCTTTAGTTACACCTTGGGGATTAGAGAAGACACTTTGCGGTATGATTTAAATTTTACTTTGCATCTATATGTGGGCCCATTCTACATAATATTAAATAATTTACATCACTTTACTAGGGACTTCTGAACTTACTACCTAGCGAATGGACTGAGTTTAATCACAATTTAAACTAGTATTATGTAGTAGGAGAACAACGTGGTCTAGTAGCAAGAACTTTGGCCGCTCAGCGCACTGAATCGAATAAATAGACACGGGTATCACACATAGGGTTTGATCCTAAAGGACAAACCTTGGTTCTTAGTGTGGGATTACTTATGCAATTGTAAGAAAAAAAAATTTAAAAAAGGGGTACTTTAAAAGTTAGTTGGCACCGACTTCAAATATTTATTTTTTTCTTTTTGAAGTCGGTTTACCTTTTTTAAAAAAGTTTTTTATTTTACAACTTTTAGTAATGTGTGAACTTATTATTATTATTGATATACCTCCTTTATATTATCCTACTTATTTATACAGTGAGGTACCTACAAGGTTGATATAAAACTCATAATAACTGAATTTTCACATTCATGCTGTTTGGCGTATAGGAAACCTTATAGGAAAGGAGGAGCCTTTTTTGAAGTCGGTTTACATTGTGCTTAGTTCTATAGTAGGGTACCTATAGGATTGATGTAATACCCATAATATCTCAATCTACGCATTCGTATTGTTTGTCGTTAAGGAGTTCCCTGGTGTACCTTCAAAGTCCAAGGTCCAATACCAATGAAATTATTTTTTTTTTTTTATTAAAAAAAAACGGACTGACGGATATATCGGTGAACATACATAAAAAAAAAGAAATAAAAAAAAAAATGAGAAAGGGTATGCTCCGTTGGTTCGGGCATATAGAAAGAATGCCAGAAGAAAGAATGACAAAACAGATATACAATGCGAAAGTGGAAGGATGTAGGTACCGGGGAAGACCTAGACTATCTTACCATGACCAAATAGACCGTGTCTTAGCTGAAGGGCAAGTCAAGAGTCTCCGTAACCGGCGAGTGTGTATGAGACGAACTATGAGAGTGGAGGAAGCCAGAGAGGTATGTAAGGAAAGAACCTGTTGGAACTCTGTACTCTCTGCCTACCCCACGAGGGAGCTGGCGTGATGATATAGATAGATAGATAGAAATAAAAAAAACATTCAACCGAACATAGAACCTCCTTTTTGAAGTCGGTTAAAAATGGGACCACCTTGGATCTATGCCGAACTCAATGCAAAAAAAAATCATTCATAGAGGCGAACATAGAAAGAACCTCCTCCTTTTTGAAGTCGGTTAAAAAAAATGAGACCAACGTGCATGAAGTTGTGTTTCTGTGCGTCACTGTATTGTATTACCAGAAGTAGAACAAATGAATCCTTGTGAATATTATAAATAAAAGAAAAAGTTCACTGCCCCTTTGCTCTGATGGCGCATAGTGCGATGGCGATCACAAGTTCCTGGGTTCGATATGCTTTTTCGACTGCCTCGTTGGTCTAGTGGCAAAGCGGATCCCTTTGTGATCACGAGGTCCTGGGTCCAAATCCTAGATCGGGCAAGTGTAGTTTTTCTAGCGAAAACTTCCCAGAGTCCGGATTCTGGAATTGTGCCCGGTATATGGCAATAGGCTCGCCCACTATTACATGGAACCTAACATCGTCGGCGAAACGTGGGTGTACCTAGTACACCTCTGCCCCCCTCGTTTAGGAAATATAGGTGTGAAGGATATGCTTTTTTATTGACAGATTCTGTGATTTGTGCCCAATATTATAACAATAAACTCACTCCTTAACCACCCCAACCTTACAACCACGAACGATATAGCTTAAGTTAAGAGCTTAAGCCGCTCACTGTATCTAATAGTCGCAGGTTCGATTCCCGCACGGGACAAATCTTTGTGTGATCCACAATGATTTGTTTCAGTCTGGGTATTTGTGTATGTGAACTTTTATGTTTGGAATCGCACCCACGCCACAGGAATAAAGCCTAGTGTGGGGCTACGTTTAAAAAATTTGTGCGTCTCGGGACGCCCGACAGAAGTGATAACTTAAACTAGCGCTGTGGGTTAGAGTGAGAGAGGAAGGGCCTGCCTACCGCTGCCGTGTGCGTGAGAGAAAGGGAAGAGCGCTGTGGGTGAGCGCTTCCTCTCTCACTCTAGTGAGAGAGGAAGAGCATGCCTACCGCGTCTTGGGACGCCCGACAGAAGTGATAACCTAAACTAGCGCTGTGGGTTAGAGTGAGAGAGGAAGGGCCTGCCTACCGCTACCGTATGCGTGAGAGAAAGGGAAGCCAGACAAACTGGCGCCGTTACGCGTTACGTTACGAAGCGGTTTACCCTCCCATAAGAAGTTACCACTTCAAAAATTAAATAAAAAAAATTACTTAATAAATATTAGCGCGACGGTGAATCTATTCTATTCTGATCCTACTAATATTATAAATGTGACAGTTTCTATCTTTAGATGTTTGTCAATCGCGCAAAAACGGCAGAATAGATTTAGGTAAGATTTGGAACAAGGATAGTTTATTTGGTGGGTTGGTATTTATTACCTGGTTTAACACATAGGATACTTTTGATTTCGGAAAAATGGAAGGTTCCTTACTAAAGTCAACGCGGATGAAGTTGCGGGCAGAACAGCTAGAGTGCTACTAATGTTATGAATGTGAAAATTTAGATGTTTGGATGTTTGTTACTCAACCACGCAAAAACGGCTACACGGGTTAAAAGAACATTGTCGAAAATTGCCCCAGAACCAACAAACATTTGTCCTATACCATCATTATTTATCTATTTCATTAAAATAATGGCAAATATCCGTATCTAACGGACAATTTGCAATCTAAAACGAATATTTCAAAGTATTGTTAGTACTTATATCGAATTAACTCTGTAAAAAAATATTTTTAAAAAAGCTGAAACGACTTCAAAAAGCTAAAAATAAGTACCGGTTAGTGCATTCGGTTACTTGCCACCGATTTATTTTTTTCTTTTTGAAGTCAGTTCAGCTTTTTTTAAAAGGACTTTTATTTTACAATTTTAAGTGACGAGTGAATTATTTACTAATATTTATATACCTATATTATATTATTTTGCTGAGTTGTACAGTAAGGTACCTATAGGATTGATATAATAAACATTATAAAGGAATCTGGTGTATCTTTCAAGTTCAATACCGATTTCATTAAAATAGGACCACCTCGAAACTATACTAAACCCAACGCAAAAATTCAGTTCATAGATAAAGACGTTATAAAGAAACAGACGAATGTCAACCTCTCCTTTTTTGAAGTCGGTTAATAATCTGATTAGTTCTATGGCAGGTTACCTATAGGATTCACGTAATACCAATAATATCTCAAGCTACGCATTTGTATTGTTTTTCGTTAAGGAGTTCCCTGGTGTATCTTCAAAGCCCAAGGTCCAATACCGATGAAATTAAAATGGGACTACCTTGGAGCTATACTGAACCCAATGCAAAAAGGATCATCAAAATCGAAGCATAATTAACGGAATGATCGCGTAACATACATACAAAACAAAAAAACATACAGTCGAATTGAGAACTCCTTTTTTGAAGTTCGTTTAAAAAGTAGTAGGCGTACCTATTAGCTATCTGGGTTGCTTGTCTTGTTAGACTAAATACTTATATAGATAGTTCCATCGTGTGTCGATAGATATCTATAAAAATATAACTGGTTTAACACATAGGATACTTTTTATCCCGGAAAAATGTATGGGTCTTGTCTAAAGTAAACGCGGACGAAGTCGCGGGCAGCATCTAGTATTAATAAATATCATCTAAGAACGAAAAGGAAGAAAAGTATGTAAGAACCTATTTGAACTCTCTACTCTCTGCCTTAAAGGGATCTGGCATGATGATAATATATAGATCATCGAAGAAGTCAAAGAAATATCATCGACCAAACAACTCGTTAAAATAAATCCGGCCCATTGCATACACAATTTCATAAATTTTTCGTGCAAAACAAAAACCAATTAAAAGGATAAAATAAATAATATAAGCCCTGTTAAGAAACTATCCCACCGTTGAGCACAGGCCTCCTCTCAAACTGAGAGGGTTTAGGCCATAGTCCACCACGCTGGCCCAGTGCGGGTTGACGAACTTCACAGACCTTCGAGAAACTCTCAGGCATGCAGGTTTTCTCACGATGTTTTCCTTCACCGTTAAAGCAAGTGATAATTATTTTTTAATACGCACATGCTTTCCAAAAGATAGAGGTGCGTGCCTGGGTTTGAACCCGAGACCTCTGATTTTACAGTCCAACGGTCTAGCCACTAGGCTATCACAGCTTAAAAGTATAATTTAACCAAAATTACCAGATAAAAGTTACTTTTAACAAACAGGGCCTTAATACGCTATAACTAAATGCGGCGCGTTACGATATCTGCGTGAAATTATCGTGTAATGGTATTCTATATACAACTAGACGGGCGATTTTGGCGCAATGGTTAAGAGCTTAAGCCGCTCCGCCCACTGCAACGCATAGTCGCGAGTTCGATTCCCGCACGGGACAAATCTTTGAGGGACCCACAATTATTCAAATTCATTTATTTGCTTATTTCTGGATATTTTTGTTTGATACAAGATAGTATAAATAATTGAGGGAACACTGCATTATCGTAGTGGTGTGCATATATTACTACGTCATACATTGCTATCGTTAAATATTTTACAATTTTGCACTTCAGAAGCAAAACCAGCAACATTCATTTCGATCGATATAGGTGTTGCTGGTTTTCTTACACATTGGGGAATATAAGTGTGATGATGTGAGTATAAGAGGCTAGCATTTCTCAGAGTCTTATGGTAATAGACCGACGCCTTTAAACTGAAAGGGTAAATTGCCCTTCAGAAGCTAAACTATATAAACTAAAAGTGTGGGAAATTTCATACTCCTCCGTCCGCGTAATTTTCGTAAAAAGGGGTACAAAGTTTTTGCTTCACGTAATAATATAATGATGATGATTAATAAATTATATCGGTGAGAAAATCATTTTTAGTATAGTAGCATTTGTCTATCAAAAAAGGTTGTAGTATACTTTTTAATGAGGGTAACTGGGGCATTGTTCTGATTACTGTCGGTATATTGTTATATATTCCCCCAGCCATTAAAAGAGAGCTCTGGTTCATAAAGTTAGTTTTATTTGTTCCGGTCTGGATATTTATGTATGTGAATTTTCATGTTTGTATACACACCCACGACAGGAATAAATCCGATTTTGGGGCTACGTTTTTTTTTAAAAAAAGAAACTGGCATGCTATTAAACGATGATTTCACGAAGTAAAGTACCCCGTTACGGGTAGCCAATAAGGATATATGTAGAAACAAAGTTAAGGATAAACAATTTTTCGGAATGAAACATTAAAGCAACAGTACTTTCCCTGGGGCTAGCAATTAACATTTCACATACGATTCCGTAATTAACAAACCAAATCGTATGCCTATTTGGTAATGATTTTGAAAGCTACTAATATTATAAATGTGAACATTTGTATGTTTAAATCGCTGGATGTTTGTTACTCAATGACGGTAAAGCGGCTAAATAGATTGGGATGAGATTTGGCATAAACAAAGTTTATCTATCTATATCATCACGCCAGATTCCGTGCGGGGTAGGCAGACACTACAGAGTTCCAACAGGTTCTTTCCTTACATACCTCTCTGGCTTCCTCCACTCTCATAGTTCATCTCACACGCTCCCCGGTTACGGAGACACTCGACTTTACTTATTTTTTGTTTTAAACGACGTAGCCCCACCGTAGGATTTATTCCTGTGTCATGGGTGCGTTTACAAACATGAAAATTCACATAAACAAATACCCAGACCGGAAAAAATAATTGTGGATCAAACAAAGTTTTGTAACGTGCGGAATCGAACCCGCGACTATTACACACAGTGGGCGGAGCGGCTTAAGCTCTTAACCACTGCGCTAAATCGTCCTTCAGATAAGGCTCGGTCTATTTGGTCATGGTAAGATAGTCTAGGTCTTCCCCGGTGCCTACATCATTCCACTTTCGCATTGTATATCTATGTTGTCATTCTTCTGACATTCTTTCTATATGCTCGAACCAACGGAACATACCCTTTCATATCTTTACACCGATACTATCTTTCATACCTACTCGCTTTCTTACTACGCTGTTGCGAATACAGTCGTTCAGCTTCACTCCGCACATCTTCCGCAGAGCTCACATTTCCACCGCATTTATCCTACTTTCATTCTCCTTCTTACAAACCCAGCTCTCGCTGCCATAAAACAGCGTTGGGACAAGCACTTCGTTATGTATGGCCAGCTGCGCCTTTTGGCTTAAGTGCCGGCTCTCAAGTAGTTTTCCCATCGCACCATTCACTCTGTTTCCTGCACTCACTCTTCTCTCTATGTCAGCGGTGTATTCCCCATCTTTAATGTTTAACAAAGTTTAGGCGCTCGTAGCGCTGTGCGACCGCGGTGTTCTTACCGATCACCAAGGTTAAGCAGCGTTCGACTCGGTCGGCCTGAGATGGGTGACCGTTTGTGGCATTTTCATATTGGAGCGTCTCCGTGCTTCGGAAGGCACGTTAAGCCGTTGGTCCCGGTTTCCACTTAATGTGGTAGTCGTTAAGCCGAGTTGGAAGCCTTAAAGGCGGCTTGATAAGTTCCAACAGCAGGTGGCCACAAACCTGCCTCCACCAATCCGCACTGGGTCCGCGTGGTGGAGTATGACCTAATCTCTCTCACCTCGATTTGTGAGAGAAGGCTTTCGCCCAGCAGTTGGCGGTATAGGCTGATATTATTATAAAGTTTATTACCCGGAATAACACAGGATACTTTTTACTCCGGAAAAATGTGTGTACCTGTCTAAAGTCAACGCAGGCGAAATCGCTGGCAGAAACTAGTTAAAATATAAAAGCGATTTGAAGAACGTGGCTTTAGGACAGATGGATGGCACAATAAGAACAAAATTAGAAGTCTCTTTTGACAAATGACAGGCAAAGCAAAATGGCATTTAATTATAGGACATAAGGTTTACAAGACACTCATGATTCAAATTCACGTCATTATATCTTAGAACTCTATCTCCATGTAATAAATATTATAATTGTGTAGATGTCAATGCGGATTTCTTATAACGGCCTTACTATTGTAATGATAATAGGTAAAGTCGTACAAGGATCTTTTGGCCCGCGGCCAAATACAGAACTAACGCTGTCATCAAGTGAAATGACACTTCAAGTCCAAACATAGTCTACAAAAACCGGTAATTTTCCGAAAATTATTCCTATACAAAACATAAAAATGGTGAACAAAGTGGAACAAACTTGATACAGGGACAAAAAATCATGCAAAATTTCACCTTGATATAATCACGTAAGGACATCCCTACCAATCATAAAAAAAATATTTCCAATACGTGTCTCAATTTAAATTTGTGATTCGTAGCGCTACGCGACTACGAGCGTAGGCGTTTCGTAGCGTTCCGTAGCTACCATTTATCAAGGCTTACAAATATTCATGACTCCGATTTGAAACAGTCGTGTTAAATTAAGGAAAATGTAATTATACGATAGACTAATCCATCTTTTTTATGTCATATTATTATTATTATTTCCATAATATACGAGGCATGCCTTTTAAGTTTTGTCGTTTGAAGAAAAAAACACAACTAGAACCTTATAGTACTTTTTATTGTTTTTCAAAGTATTCACCACGTAGCTTAATACACTTTTCCATTCGCTCAAACCAGTTATTATAACATTTATTCCACTCTAAAGTGGGGGTGTTCAAAATGGCTGACATGAAAGCGTCGACTGCTTCTTCACCGGACTGGAACCTTTGACCCCGAAGACTTTTCTTAATTTTAGGAAATGTAAAGAAATCGTTAGGGCTTAGGTCAGGACTGTATGGAGGATGGTCAAGGATTTCTACTTTTTCCTGCTTCAAATACTCAATCGTTTGACGAGCGCTGTGTGAGCTTGCGTTGTCGTGGTGCAGGATGATACGTCGCTTTGAGTTAGATTTTCGAAGTTCGGCGATGACTTGTGGTAAACAAACTAGTATACCACTCTGCGTTAACCGTTCTACGATCTTCAAGTGCAAAAGTCGCAACATGGCCGGTTTTTCCAACGAACGTGGCCACCATCTTCTTTGAAGTGCTTCGAGAACGAACAACTTTAGTCGGCTTTGGCTCGTCTTGAAAGACCCAGATTGTAGATTGTTGTTTGGAATCAGGATCGTAGACACAGTTCCAAGATTCGTCACCACTGATGATGTCGTAGACGTGATTTGACTCTCCTCGGTTGAACCTTTGCAGAGCTTTCTTACACCATCTGACGCGGGCCGCCTTGTGATCGTCGGAAAGCAGATGCGGTATCCAACGGCAAACTAGCTTTCTCACACCAAGCGCTTTATGCAAGATCTTCTAAATGGTTGTCCCTGAGATGCCTAATAGAGCCTCTATCTCTCGATACGTCACATGACGATCTTCGAGAATTAGTTGTCTCACAGCAATGATGTTATCTTCAGTGAAGGCGGATTTTGGGCGTCCTTCACGAGATTTGTCACTAACACTAGTATGTCCACGCTGGAATTATAAATACCAGCATTCGACAGTCCGCTGACATGGGGCTTCATCACTGAATACAGATGTTAGCTCTTCAAAACACTGAAGCCGTGTCAGGCCTCTTCTAAAGTTGTAGAAAATTATTGCACGAACATTTTCCTTATAAAGATTCATTTTCGTACGTAACCTGACAGATTCCAATCGACGCTGTGACTAAACAATAGCATTAATCCTAATACTTTCAACTGTTTTGAGATTCAAAATTTAAACATATTCGAATATAGAACAGTTCCAAATTCAAAATTGCTGGGAAATATGGAAACGACAGAACTTAAAAGGCATGCCTCGTACATATTGAGTTATTAAGATCACGAAGTTTTTTGCCGGTGTAATATACTCACTCATTCCGAAAAGTGGAAGAAGTCAGTAAAGACTACGGGCTCTGCATAAACCGATAAAAGACTAAAGTGATGTTTGTCGACAGACCCGGAATAATGACAGGCATTTACAAATACGCGATCTTGAAGAATTTGTATACTTGGGGTCATTGATTACTAATGATGGCGACTCTATCATAAGAAGGGCCCATATGTTAAAATCGGCGGTGAAGTAATTAGAGAAAATTTGGAGGAACCGTAGTATCAATCGGAACACCAAGATCAAACTCAAACCCAGAGTGGGTATGAATTATCTTCTTCATATTTAGATAAGATTCTGAGGCCCTAATCAGAATCAGAAAAATGCATTCGAGATGTGGTGTTGGCGCAAAATGTTGGACATACCATGGACTCCACGCCGAACTAATGCCTCTGTTCTGTCGGAATTAAAGACCAAGACTCGCCTATCTACAGTCTGCATGCAGAGACTCTTCAAATACTACTACTTCCAATAAAAATAACTTGGAAAAGAAAATAGTTGTTGGCCCCGTGGAAGGAAATAGATGAAAGGAAAGATCGCCAACCAGTTAGCCAGACGACATCAAAGAGACCACCAGTACCAGTATTCAGCTGCCATCAAACATTCTGAATGCCGGCAAGCATGGAACTCGCCTGTACAAAAACTTGACCATGGTGGTCACGCCCCTCAGTCATGAGGAACTGATAAAGAAGAATACTCGCAACTTAAACGCTGTTTATCTTTAGGAAGTTTCCAAACGATATCAAGGCGTAAAGATAATTACGCAATTTTTAAAAATGCACGAAATATATTATATAAATTTATAAACTCAAAAAATATGAAATTGACAAAACAAGTATCTCTTACACAAACATAAAAGTACATATTAATTATAATTTGTGACTTTACTTGAAATCATCACAGAATATTTTGTTTCTGATAATTAATTTACATGCTCATCACAGAAAGCTTTATTGAAAAATCTCATTGTATGTACGCGTATAATGATATGATTTTAGAAAGATTTTAATGAAATAATAGGGTTTATAATTACCCCCAAGTACCTAAAGTAACTTACCTAATGTAAGTTGTTATTTAAGCAAAAATGATAAAGTAGAGCCGTAGTGTATATGAAAGTTATAATAAAAGTCATAAAATACGAGGTTCGTGTCAGTACCTAAATGAAATAGAGCATACTCGTAAAGTTGCCCATCCGAGCGTTATGTGGTAAATTACTTTCGGAAATTGTCTATGAGTAAATAATACTAAGTAGAGAAAAACATTTTAAGACGTACCGTGTTGTGTATGTAATTTAGTATTTGAGGTTTTTAAAAAATTAGATCGCCAAAACTCCATTTATTGATAGACCACAAAAGTCAGTAGTCAAAGAGCTGTCGTTTTGTACATGCTATCTTTCGGGAAACTCAGCTACTAACTCTTGATCGCTGGCCGTGTAAAAGTCGTCTCATGGCCGGTTATAATAATAATATTTTTTTTATTCAGATAAACATGATCCAACAGAGTTAGTAATGCCTTATATCTATAGTTACTATTACAATATATATTATTATTACGTGTACATTTGGCCCCTGCCGGCACCATGCATCCCCGTATCAATGCTCATATGGACATTGATCCAGAGTCAGACGTAGCTACAGTCAAGTCTATTGGCTATCATGGCCAAAGCTGGCCCGCACTCTGCTCATCATTGACAAGCATCGTTTGCGCAGAGTTGCATAGAAGCAATCGATGCGCGCCTCGGCAAAAATGCCTGATGCAATTCAATTGCGGGGCAAGCGCAACAACGCCCTGAGCGCATTATTATATTGAACTCGTAGGGCACTATACGCTTTGAGAGTATAGTTCGCCTACATACTGCACGTGTATAAAGATGTACAAAAGGCTCTGAAGTGTAAATTTTGAAAAAAGTGACCTGTTTCGAGCCTCGTGCAAACCTATGAGCAATCATGTTTGCTCTTACGGACAATGCCCTACGTTCGCGTTTAATATCCCTGTCGTCTTTTAGATCCACAATTACCAGGTGACCTAAGTATTTAAATTCCTGTACTCTAATAAGCTCAGCTCCATTCAACTTGATAGGAGGTACACAAGAAGGTAACCTAGTTCCCGCTTAAATACCATAAATACGCTTTTCCTGGTATTGTACATTAGTCCATGAGTTACTGCATTGTCTTCACAAATTTTTAGAAGTTTTCTGATGCCACACACTGATGCACTCCGCAACACCATGTCATCCGCCTTAATTTGATTTAAGTGACAAAATGACAAATATTCACATATAAAAAAATCATATTAGTCACTTGTGTATTCTAGGTTTATCATCAGCCCTAAGACGAAGCAGATTCTGATTTACAAATGTATATTAGGCCGTGTTGAAGCTCTGTACAAGCCATATTATTCGAAAAACGAGTACGCAAGGTATTGCTTAAAATGTGACGGTCTTAGTCCCGCCATATAAATCCGGTGTAATTTTAGTGATCGTGGAGCCAAAGCTTAAGTAATGTAACCAATGCCTACACTCCACAGGTATAAACAAATAAGAATATTAAAAAATCACTTCAATAAGTAACGTCTTCATAACAATACAAATTTAGTGCTTGGAAAAACACCGACACCAAGCGCAAAATAAAATTGAGGGGCGGCTCATCAGATAACCAGTAGATACCTTCGATGTTCTGGATTTTCACCCTAGCTATGATATTCGGTCAGTAGGTAGATGTTTCTTCTTATAATATAAGCCCTGTTAAGGAACTGTTCCACCGTTGGGTACGGGCCACGAGCTGAGAGGGTTTAGGCCATAGTCCACCACGCTGGCCCAGTGCGGGTTGGCAAACTTTACAGACCTTCGAGATTCTCAAAGGCATGCGGGTTTCCTCACGATGTTTCTCTTTACCAATTAAGCAAGTGATAATTAACTTTTAATACGCACATGCTTTCGAAAAGATAGAGGTGCGTGCCTGGGTTTGAACCCAAGACCTCCGACTTAGCAGTCAAACGATCTAACTACCAGGCTTTTACTAGTAGTGATGGGCCTCATAAGAAGGCTCAAGGTCACCCAAAGGGCGATGGAGAGAGCTATGCTCGGAGTTACCCTGCGGGATCGAATCAGAAACGAGGAGATCCGCAGGAGGACGAAAGTCACTGACATAGCACACAGAATTGCTAAACTTAAGTGGCAGTGGGCGGGGCACATCGCTCGTAGAACTGACGGCCGTTGGGGCAGAAAGGTTCTCGAATGGCGACCACGTACCGGAAGACGTGGAGTGGGTAGGCCCCCTACAAGATGGACCGATGACCTGGTGAAGGTCGCGGGTAGAAGTTGGATGAGTACAGCACAAAGCCGGTCGTTGTGGCGGTCTTTAGGGGAGGCCTTTGTCCTGCAGTGGACGTCTTTCGGCTGAAGAAGAAGAAGGAGATGTTTCTTATTAAAATGTTCTTTTTATTCATTTTTTTACTACAAGATACATCACCAATATTTTCTGTTAACTGAACAGAAAACATTGGTGATGTATCCTCATCATCTGCGCTTTCGCACCACGACGACTGAAATTACACCCAGTAATACAGGGTCTGTATAACATAAAAGGTAACACAACACAATCAGTCGGCAATTTTATTTTAGTTCTATCTATACACATTCCTAAAAATCCAACATATTGCTTTAATCGCCTTTCACGTTATATACAAACTGAAAAAATATCGATACTTATATCGATCTGGCCACTACAAATAACTCACAAATATGAGATTCAATCTCGTTCAGATATATCCCAGTAACCCATTTCTCACCTCTCTCCACACTTAAGCAAAACTAATAAAAGAAATATAAAACAACAAAAAATCAAATGGAAAGCACTCGAGACAAATATGTCCGGAAAACCAGTGACGTCAACAGTGCTGAGATAAACACCCGCCCTTGATACACTAAGAATATTTCTATTATTCATAACTTTATAGGCGACGGTAAAACCCATATCAACAGAAACAGGTTGGGCTATAATATTTATAACTAGCTGCCCGCCCAGGCTTTGCATAGGTGTACTAATGAAGAAAATAAGACCATTCTGTCAATATTTATTGAAGATCTAGTGTCTTTTATATCTCAAAATTTTCACTTTTTCGTACAATTTTCCAGAATTATAAGCCAAAGAGGTGCAACCGTTCTGAAGTGATGCGCTTACATATATTCAGCAATTCATTTTTTTTTTATATATTTTTAACCTTGACTTCATATTCCTGTTGATCTAGTGATGTATAGTGCAAGTAACCATCACGAGGTCTTGCCTTCGAATTCTAGATCTGACAAAATGTGTTTTTTTTTCTAACGAAAAAATATGTCACTGTCCGGTATCTGGGATTGTGCAGTGACAAAAAAAACACCGCACGCCTATATTCCCCAAAGGAAGGTGGTAGAGATGTACTGTTCAAACTGTGTGTGTATTTTTAAAGTATGAATCAAAATAAAACAGCCTTCCGCATTGTAGTATAAGCGTAACATCGTTTTTTTTTACCCGAGGTATCGATGGAGGGTAATTTTATCCGAGTGTATGAATGCATATACAAGCTGTAACATAAATAACACAAGGCCTGAGATACCCCGATTAGATAGTCGATTTAGTAATTCAATATAAAAACCAAATATTCAACGATATAGCGCAGTGGTTAAGAGCTTAATCCGCTCCGCCTACTGTGTCTAATAGCCGCGGGTTCGAGTCCCGCACGGGACAAATCTTTATGTGATCCACAATTATTTGTTCCGGTCTGGGTATTTGTGTATGTGAATTTTCATGTTTGTAAACAGGAATAAATGCTAGTGTGGGGAGACGTCATAAAAAAAAAAAAAATTTTACCCCGTATTAAGAAATACGTCTTATAATGCATTTGAAATCTCCGTATTGCTTCGAATCAAGAATAAATTTAATTTGTTACAGCACACTGAAGGAGTAACAGCACATTTTGCAAATTGAAAATAAAATTAATATGGTGTCTGTAAATCCAGAGAGAAAGAGGGAGGATAAAAAATTAGTTGAGCTATTTTATGTGTATCAAATAAAAGCTGATAAATAATCAATTCTAAATATATTTCTTTCACGCTACTTTAATAATAATGTAATAACATCGGCCTCTACAGTCTCACTGCTTGGGAAAGGTCTTCTCCCACAAGTCGAGATGAGAGAATTTACGCTTCGCAAGATGTATCGTAAATAAGGCAAGAGCTCAGACACCCCAATTAGATAATTGCTTCTCAAATTTAATGACAAAACCAAATTTACAATATTTTTTTTACCCTGTGTTTAAGTACTTTTATACCCCAATTAACAATGAAACTTGTACGTGTATGTGTGCGTATTGAGAAATACATTTAATAAATGCATTTGAAATCTACGTGTTGTTTTGAATCAAGAAAAAAATGTATGTTATAGCGCATTGAAGGAGTAACAGCATGAATTTCAAATTTAAAAAAAAAAAGTAACATACACTAAAAATAATTGGAATCAATTCAGTTACCGATTTAGCACAAACTACTTTCAAGTCTTGCGTTCATTTTGTTACACGTTGTATATTGACACAACATTCAATTAATAAAACTATAATGCTTTAAATGTAAACACAGAACATTTTATATTTGTTTTTAATCATTTAGTTGTTTTTCAAGAACAACACAAGCACTCAAGTTTACGACCGAAGTGCGATCGTAGAAGCTTAAGCGATCCACGCTCGTGTGAACCGCGCGGTTATTTTTAACATATGAATCAAAATTAAACTGACCTCTCGCGGTTCAATAAACTCACCGCCCGAATTCTTTTTTTAACTTGACCGTGATGTTAAAGATATATTATAAAAAAATATTTTATTGCCTCGATGATTCAGTAGTCTATAGCGTGGCTGATAATCACGAGGTCTTAAGTTCATATCCTAGTGCAGCTTTTCTATTTACAATTTATCTGTAGGAGTTCTGAATATGGCGATTGCCGGCATACTGGAGTTTTAGTCGTAAGAAAAGCATGATTTTCGAACGGAAAATGTTTACTAAAGTGTGAAGCTTAAGATTGTGCCTAGTATGACGGTAATATACTTGCCCCCTATTATATTGGAACCTAAGAATGTAATATACATATGTAATATACATATACACAGCACGCGTTCGAACTCAAATAATGTATGTTATGTAGTTATAATCCTGGCACCTTCAAAATTTCCTTTTTTTTATATTTAGTATCTATCTATATCATCACGCCAGATCCCTTGCGGGGTAGGCAGAGAGTACATTCTTTCCTTATATACCTCTCTGGATTTCTCCACTTTCATAGTTCGTCTCATACACGCTCGCCCGTTACGGAGACTCTTGACTTGTCCTTCAGATAAGACTCGGTTTATCTGGTCATAGTAAGATATTCTAGGTCTTCCCCGGTACCTACATCCTTCCACTTTCGCATTGTATATCTTAGTACTTAAGTACATATCTGAGTACTTAGGTATCTACCGCCGCTACTTTACCTCTTTGAGATTATAGGTGTGACGATGATTTTTAATGGTGTCTGTAAGACAAACAAAATACAGACTCCGAACATAATAATATATCTTTAAATATACTTCTAACACCACCATCACGCCCACGAAACAAGTCACGTCTATATTCCCCTAGCGAGGGAGTCAGAGGTGGACTGTGTACACCCTCTTTTCGCCGACAATGTTGGATTCCATGTAATAGGGGAGGAGCCTATTGTCATTATACCGGGCATAACGCCAGATTCCAGACTGTCACTAGAAACTTTCCTATCGAAAATTACATTTTCGTCTGACTAAGGGTTCGAATCCAGAAGCTCGCGATCGCTATGCGCATTATTCTCACAAGACCAACTAGGCAGTAAATCAAAACTATTTTTTAATTATCTAATGTAATAACACAGCCACTTTATAATTTTATAAGCAGTGATAGCCTAGTGGTTAGACCGTTAGACTGCAAAGTCAGAGATCTCGGATTCAAACCTAGGCACGCACCTCTCTTTTCGAAAGCACGTGCGTATTAAAAATTCATTATCACTTACTTTAACGGTGAAGGAAAACATCGTGAAGAAACCTGCATGCCTAAGAGTTTCTCAAAGGTGTGTGAAGTTCGCCAACCCGCACTGGGCCAGCGTGGTGGAGTATGGCCTAAACCCTCTCAGTTTGAGAGGAGGTCTGTACCCGACGGTGGGACAGTTTCTTAACAGGGCTACTATTATTATTATTATAATATAAATAAACCTATCTCCATGTTATTCTAATTCTGTTCACTTTGCTAGCGAAACAAAAATCATATCACAACAAATGATTCAGTTCAATTTAACCTATAACTGATGTGTATATGTAATTTGTTTATGATTTCATCTATTCTGGAGCGATAAACTGCGCCTGTAGCCAAGTGGACAATCTACAGTCGTACACGCTAATAGAAAGCGAAAAAATGTAAGGGAATGACATTTTGCAACGAAAAGTCACGTGGTCGGAACAATGCGCTATCGATTGCGACAAGAGAATAGAAACAAAACGTTTGCCACTTGTCTAGTCCCTCTGGGACGTGATTGATATGAATACATGGGACGTAAAAAGTAGATAGATAATACAGAATATATAGCACTATTCATATAGGATCGAAGCAGGTAATCAAGAGCGCTAGCCGCACCATGACCCACTAAACTTACTATCTATCTATATCATCACCCCAGTTCCGTTACGGGGTAGGCAGAGAGTACAGAGTTCCAACAGGTTCTTTCCTTACAGACCTCTTTGGCTTCCTGCACTCCCATAGTTCCACTCATATATGCTCGCCGGGTACAGAGAAAAGGCAGTGAAAAAGGAACAAGAAGTGATTTTTTAACCGACTTCAAAAAAGAAGGAGGTTCTCAATTCGACTGTATGTTTTATTATATGTATGTATGTTACGCGATCATTCCGCCAATTATGACACGCTTTTGATGATTCTATTTGCATTGGGTTCAGTATAGCTCCAGGGTGATCACATTTTAATTTCATCGGTATTGGACCTTGGACTTGGAAGATACACCAGGGAACTCCTTAACGACAAACAATACGAATGCGATATTATGGGTATTACTTCAATCCTATTGGTACCCTGCCATATAACTAATCAGAATATTAACCGACTTCAAAAAAGGAGAAAGTTGACAATTCTTCTGTGTTTTTATAACGTCTTTATTTAAGAACTAAATTCATGATTCTTTTTGCGTTGGGTTTAGTATAGTTTCGAGGTGGTCCCATTTTAATGAAATCCGTATTGAACTTTGGACTTTGAAGATACATTAGGGGACTCCTTAACGGCGAACAGCATGAATGTATAGATTCCGTTGTTACGGTTATTATATCAATCCTGTATATCTTGCTGTAAAACCCAGCAAAATAATATAACATAGGTATATAAATATTTCACTAGTCACTTAAAATTGTAAAACAAAATCTTTTTAAAAAAGAAGGTAAACCGACTTCAAAAAGCAAAAATAAATATTTGAAGTCGGTGCCAAGTAACCGACTGCACTAACCGGTACTTCGTGAAACTCTCAGGCATGCAGGTTTCCTCACGATGTTTTCCTTTACCGTTGAAGCAAGTGATAATTAATTTTTAATACGCACATGCTTTCGAAAAGACAGAGGTGCGTGCCTGGGTTTGACCCCGAGACCTCTGACTTTGCAGTCCAACGGTCTAACCGCTAGGCTATCACTACCTTTTTAGTGGTTTTTAATATCAGACCTAAAATTTATTGATCAATAAATATTTAGGGTTTGACCCCGAGACCTCTGACTTTGCAGTCCAACGGTCTAACCGCTAGGCTATCACTACCTTTTTGGTGGTTTTTAATATCAGACCTAAAATTTATTGATCAATAAATATCGTAATAAACAGTTTTTAATCATTCATTATATTCCATGAGACCTAACATTATCGGCGAAAGGTTGGTGTACGCAGAACACCCCTGCCACTCCCGCTTAAAGAATATAGGCGTGGTATGTTCCTTACCTATATCCCTGGTGTAAAGAACAGCTTAGAATATTCTAATATAAAAGTGATATCACTTCAATAATAAATTATTGAAGTGATATTTATTTATTTATTCTTTATTGTACACATATATACACAATTAACCATTGCATAGGATTTTTCATATACAAAGGTGTGCTTAACTCAAAATTAAGTTTTCTTACAGCCAACCTGAGCGATAGAGAGATAAAAAGTAGAGAGGACAATAACAAGTGTACAATGGAATAAAACTATACATAAAAACACAACACATAACATACACATATAAATCAAATTTTTCATTCTTTAAGATTTGTAAATTGATCACAAGTTTCAAAATGAAGTACAAAGATTTATCTCAAAAAAATAACTACCAACGTTTTTTGTTTATAGTTTTTGATAAGTGAAATAAAAAAAGTTATTCGATCTAAAGCCTTCTCTTTAAGCTTAATTTATTTCAGAATTAAAAAGTGATTTAAAATGTAATAAAAGTGAAATCCAAAGATTATCTGTTGAAAAAAGAACTTATTATATAAAGCTTTTTAAAAAGGTTAAGAAAATTAATTTAATCCAAAAAGAACTCTCAACTTGTTGTTGCTTTTGTCAGGGAACAATATTCTTACGGGGCCCTTATTCGCTATGACTAAACGTGCCGCGTTACGATATCTATGTGAAATAATCGTGTATAGATCGTTACAGTCCAGTGTTCTTCAACGTGTGGGTTGCGTAGCCCCTATAAGGAGGTCGTGGGAGGGCGCGAAGCCTCAGTAGAAAAGAAAAAAAAGTTTAAAAATATATTTTTAATAGGAAAATGTTAACTAAAGGACTTATTTTGTAGGTTAACAAAAATCAACAAGAATTAAAAAAAATACATATCAGTTACATTCACATAAATGTGAAGGTGGCACCTGTTTTTCATTAACTAATTTCTACCATCTTGGAACCTTTTTTGCCACACATAGAATCATATCGTTTTATAAATTTCGTGGAGGTGTTCGGCGATGTAATCAATATAAAAATATGTCTGTTATGGGTACTTAATTATGTATTTAGCCGATACCTAATTTAAAAATAAAAACATGTGCGGATTTGATATATGTAACATTTTAAAGTATAGGTTACAAACAGCGGCGGGTAGGGGTCGCGGAAAATTTCATACTAAGGGGGTCGCGTCATGAATAAGTTTGAAAAATATTGATCCATTCTAATTTTATTAAGAGGAAAGATTTTTTTGTTTGTAATCGAAGAACTCTGAAACTACTGTACCGATTTTAGTAATTCATTCACCATTAAAAGCCACATAATCCAGAAGTAACATAGACCCGGTAGATGGCGCTATTGTCCACGGGGTGCAGAGCAGCGTAAGACTGGTAGTATGCTAGGTATATGCCACTGGAGTACTATTAAACGATGATTTTACAAAGTTATCGTAACGCACCGCGTTATGTGTTTAATCGGTCATAGCGAATAAGGGCCCAGTACGTACTACGAGTACGTTGGGGAAAGTTTTTCAACCTTATCTAGTTACTTGTTAAAACTTGACAAAGAAACTGTGATAATTGCATGTGTTTTGTAAAAGGGTGCCATTTTTGTAGTTTAGGTAAGCTAGTTTTTAGCTGTCCCTGAAAAAATATCTTTCTCATTTTTGTGACATGATTACTTTAGTATTTAAAATAAATAAATAAACACCGTCACGCCTATTTTCCCTTACGAGGTAATAGCAGGGAGGTTGTTACGTCACATGCAATAGGGGACGAGCCTATTGCCATATACCGGGCACAATTCTAGATTCCAGACTCATACTGGGAACTTTAAGTTAGAAAAACTACATTTGTACGACCTAGGATTTGAACCCAGAACCTCGTGAACGCAAAGCGATGCCCTTTGTAATCACGACCACTAGACCAAAGAGTCAGTTGATTTGATAATTTAAAGGGCTTTCCCGGGACAGTAAAGGCTGTTTGTATGAGACGATAAGAAAAGAATTTATCGGAACTCAACATTCGTATAAGAATTGAGGGTACAGCAGCTGTAACGTATCTGACCTAGCACGGCTGCTATAGTTATTATATTTTAGCGTATTTTTATGGATGTTCTTAAGATAATGTGTCTAATATAAATGTAAATATTATATTATTACTGCAATATTGATGTTATATTTTGTACTTGTAAAATGTAATATGTTAAATTGTTGAATAAATTATTATTATATTATTATATGCAGCTAGTTTTAAACTTAATTTTAAGGCTTTATAGTTAATTTTTAATTGCGCGAAAATTCAAAGATTTGACAGAACTTGTTGCGTAATACTATAAAATAAACAATTAAGTAAAAAAAAAAATTAGACTCAGCAGGTACTCTGCCAGAAATGGGCAAAATGTAAACAGGTTAATGATTAATAATAACAATTACATTTTTTAATCTCCAACGACATCGATTACACTTTTTATCTTGAATCATGTTTGAATATTACAAAATGCAATTGTAATCATAAATCTGGCCACATCTGCTATCCTGTGTCAAATATTAATTTAATCTTTTTTCCAGAAAATCAAAGGGCGTCTAAGATATAATATATGATAATGTTCTTAATCCCCTATGTTATTCCCTAAGCGCTCTATTTTCGTTCAATAAAAGCCTGCCTCAATCTCGTCGGACCGAAAGTTAAATAAAGTTTGTTTTCCCTGTTAAGTACGCCTCTTTTATGTTAATTAAGAAGACAACAGAGGACTTTTACGAAATTCAGCAGCTGTATAACTACTTTAGATAACTACATACCTACGAACTAAGTAGATATAGTTCTACGGAGGGCTTAACATGAAAAGATTGACGTTAGCATGACGCTTAGCTCGCTAGCGTTACGTTTCGATCTAAGGCCTCTGTACATGGTAAACCTTCTCATCGTGCGTGAGACACTTTACATAATTTATTAATATACAAATTATAAATCTGTCATCTATTTATAACGGACCGTAGGAAGTCTTTGGTTGCAGGTGGTATCGGACCGGTCGCGCTGGAGAGCGATTGGGGATGCCTATGTTCGACAGTGGTCGAGTATAGGTTGTAATGTACAAGTAGATATTGACTAGAGGTCGAGAAGAGTATACGAGGAGGGTGATGGCTGCTTCTCAAGACATACTCGTGGAAGGGTGCTGGTGGGGACTGGTCCGTTCTCTATCCTTTGACTGATTTACCATGAATCACACGTTCGGCATCACACTGGAGCTATAACCAATTATTTTGTACGCAATCTTTACATATTTTATAGTAACACTTTTTTTCTCTTACTATTATTATTATACTTTATATTATATATTACCTTATATATACCTTTACAAAGTCTCTATTTTGTAAATGAGAGGACTATATCGACACTCTCTGATACCTGGAATCTAAGTACACTTATTATTAATCTATACTTAAGCACATCTATTTAGCTCGTTCTCCACGGTTCTCCCATACCACATAAATGCAATTTATACAAAAAGTACACACAAGTACAGTAAAAAAAATGTATACATTTTTAAAAAGTGTAACCGTGGAGTTTCTAGCCCTTCTTCTACACAGGAATAACTTTCCGAACGGACAGTAGAGTCTTAAGTAATCAACAATTTTCTCTTTTCGGTCTCCATGAATAAAAACCTTTAGAGTTTGATACCTATGTATGTAAAATTCCAGTGTGTGTATGTTCGTAATTATTCTTTTCCTAAATTGCTTGTCTGATTTTTTAAGATTTAGCCGCGTGGTTCCCGGCTTAGAATAGGACCAACCCATCTCATCCCATCGGGTGTCGTACAAGGCGACTAAGGGAAAACTAGGGAATGGGCAGCAGCGTTCCTTTAACACTTCGACGACCAATAACTGCGCTCGCCAACCCGCCTGCCAAGCGTGGCGAGTATGGCAAACACCCCCAATTATGGAAGAAAGTAGAAAAACCAGGCCCCTAGTCCCCGGCGGTCCTGTTCGTCCTGGCCACGGTAGCAGCCATGGTAACGACAGGACAAGGGGTGCTAAGAATCTCCGGCAGAGATTCGGCTACCACCAAAACCGAAAATTGGCCCTGGTGACATACAACGCACGCACATTGAGGACAGATGAGAAGCTAGTTGAGCTGGAAGAAGAGTTAAACAAGTTGCGGTGGAGTATTGTTGGTTTATCGGAGGTCCGAAGAGAGGGCGAGGACACGATAACCTTAAAATCCGGCAACTTGTTTTACTACCGGGAGGGCGAACAGCAGTCCCAAGGTGGTGTCGGATTTATCGTCCACAAGTCACTCATAGACAACGTTGTGTCCATCACTAGTGTGTCGAGCAGGGTAGCGTACCTGATACTCAGAATATCCAAAAGATATTCGCTGAAGGTCATACAGGTCTACGCACCGACCTCGGCATACTCAGATGATGACGTCGAAGTTATGTATGAGGACATTAGTAGAGCCATACATACTTCCAAAACACACTTTACGGTGGTTATGGGTGACTTCAATGCGCGGCTGGGCAAACGGGGCGATGATGAGTTGAGAGTGGGGCAATTTGGATATGGGCAGCGCAACCCCAGGGGTCAGAGGCTGGCCGAATTTCTGGAGAAAGAGGGACTCTTTATGATGAACTCTTTCTTCCAGAAGCCGCCTCATAGGAAATGGACCTGGATGAGCCCTGATGGTTCCACAAAAAATGAGATAGACTTCATCATGAGCGCCAAGCGACAAATATTTAATGATGTCTCCGTGATTCATAGGGTAAAAACCGGCAGTGATCACCGAATGGTCAGAGGCACATTAAATATTAATGTCAAAATGGAAAGATCGCGTCTGATGAAGTCTACGCTCCGACCTACTCATGCATATATCCAAAACCCCGAGAACTTTCAACTCGAATTGTCAAACCGCTTCGAATTGCTAGACAGCAGCGCATCAGTGGACGAAATCAACAACAGGCTGGTAGAGACTGTTCATACGGTCGGGTCCAAGTATTTTAAGACCCACCGTAAAAATAGGCCTCAAAAACTATCTGACTACACCCGAAACCTCATGGCTGAGCGACGTTCCATGACGCTCCAAACCTCCGATGATGCTAAGTCCTATAGGCAGCTCAATGGACAGATACTGAAGTCCTTGCGACACGATTTACGGTCCTTCAATACAAGGCGTATTGAGGAGACCATAGCACAGAACAAGGGCTCCAAAGTGTTCGCAAGAGACGCGTCTATTGGGCAAAGCCAGTTGACGAAGCTGAAGACGGAGGACGGAAACGTAACGTCAAATAGGTCAGAGGTGCTCAGGGAGATAGAGAGGTTCTATGGACAGTTATATACCTCAGTAGCTAAACCTGTTGTTGACTTGGTAAAAGACCCAAGAGCCAAGCTAACCCGACACTGCACTGAAGATATCCCGGACATCAGCCTGTGCGAGATTAGGATGGCTCTCAAACAACTAAAAAACAACAAAGCGCCGGGTGAAGACGGAATTACTGCAGAACTTCTGAAGGCGGGCGGATCGCCGGTACTTAAAGTCCTTCAGAGGCTATTTAAGTCCGTCTTGCTTGAAGGGAAAACGCCGGAAGCATGGAACAGGGGTGTGGTGGTGCTGTTTTTCAAGAAAGGTGATAACACCTTATTGAAGAACTATAGGCCCATCACACTGCTGAGCCATGTTTATAAGTTGTTTTCGAGAGTCATTACGAATCGTCTCGAACGAAGGCTTGATGACTTCCAGCCTCCCGAACAAGCCGGTTTCCGGAAAGGTTTTAGTACCATAGACCACATACATACGCTGCGGCAGGTTATACAGAAGACTGAGGAGTATAATCGGCCACTATGCTTGGCGTTTGTGGACTATGAGAAAGCCTTTGATTCGATCGAGACTTGGGCGGTTCTTAGATCTCTCCAGCGATGCCGCATTGACTATAGGTACATCGAAGTGTTGAAGTGCTTGTATAATAACGCCACCATGTCAGTCCGAGTACAGGGGCAGTGCACGAAGGTGATCCCCATAAAAAGAGGAGTAAGACAGGGAGACGTCATTTCTCCGAAACTGTTTACGGCCACCTTAGAGGACGCCTTCAAGCTCTTGGAATGGCAAGGACTTGGCATCAACATCAATGGCGAATACATCACTCACCTTCGATTTGCCGACGACATTGTGGTCATGGCGGAGTCGCTGGAAGATCTAGGACGAATGCTCGGTGACCTCAATAGAGTATCCCAACAAGTGGGTCTTAAAATGAATATGGACAAAACAAAAATAATGTCTAACGTCCATGTCGTACCCACCGCACTCACCGTTGGGAACTCTACTCTTGAAGTTGTCGACGAATACATTTACCTGGGACAGGCAGTCCGGTTAGGTAGGTCCAACTTTGAGAGAGAGGTCAATCGACGAATCCAACTCGGCTGGGCAGCGTTCGGGAAACTGCGCAACATCTTCTCATCCAAAATACCTCAGTGCCTAAAGACTAAAGTGTTTAGTCAATGTGTGTTACCAGTGATGACATATGGATCAGAGACGTGGTCTCTTACAATAGGTCTCATAAAAAAGCTCAAGGTTGCTCAGCGAGCTATGGAAAGAGCTATGCTCGGCGTTTCTCTACGTGATCGAATCAGGAATGAGGAGATTCGTAGAAGAACCAAGGTCACCGACATAGCCCTCAGGATTAGCATGCTGAAGTGGCAATGGGCTGGCCACATAGCGCGAAGATCGGACGGGCGTTGGGGCAGAAAGATTCTAGAGTGGAGACCACGTATTGGGCAAGCGCAGCGTAGGACGACCGCCTGCCAGATGGACCGACGATCTTGTGAAAATCGCAGGAAATCGTTGGATGCAGGTGGCATCGGACCGGTTACGCTGGAAAGCGATTGGGGAGGCCTATGTTCAGCAGTGGACAAGTATAGGCTGAAATGATGAACCGTGGAGTTTCTAGCCCTTCTTCTACACAGGAATAACTTTCCGAACGGACAGTAGAGTCTTAAGTAATCAACAATTTTCTCTTTTCGGTCTCCATGAATAAAAACCTTTAGAGTTTGATACCTATGTATGTAAAATTCCAGTGTGTGTATGTTCGTAATTATTCTTTTCCTAAATTGCTTGTCTGATTTTGATGATATTTTTGAACTTACGGTGTCTCCTGGATGGTTCTTAGCTATTATTGGAGCCAGTGGCGCCATTGTCAACCAAGTCTGCTATGTAAATATAAAATGAACGCATACGAAGCTGCGGGAAACTGCTAGTATCTATATCATTGAGCCAGATCTCTTGCGGGGTAGGCAGAGTACAAAGATCCAACAGGTTTTTTCCTTAGATAACTCTGGTCTCCTCTACTTTCATAGTTCGTCTCGTACATGCCTGCCGGTTACGAAAACTTTTGACTTGCCCTTCACAAAAGACACGGTTGTGTATTTCTATAAATTTAATTATAACAGAAAAGCTAGGTATACGAGGAAAATTTATTTTCAAGATTTATTTTAGTGTCTTAGTTTACCAGTGCTTACGGAGGTTCTTGATTGCGATCCCATGGCGGCCATAAAACGTGATGGAACGTATTTAGTTCGCCGTTCGACCGATAAACTTTTATTGGGTCTTATGAACGCTCCAGGTTTATTGCACTAGCGATTTATCACTCACTGGAGTAGTATCTATCTATATATCTATTTATTTTCTTTGTGTTCCCCGGGAGAAACATTTTTCTAATGATCTTTAGTCATTCGCAGTGGTACGGGAGGACTGCAGTATTTTTTAACAACTTCAGTTTATCAAAATATTCTGTAACAACGTACATGATTCTAAGCTGCAGAGATAATTCCCATGGTAATATATTACCCGCATTTAACAAAAAACGTTGCACTACCTAAGGAATTATTACTGGGTCGTAGTTGCATTTACAAATAAGAAATTCACATACAAAAACATCCAGAACATGTCTGGATCACATAAAGATTTGTCCCGTGCTGGTATCGAATCCCCGACTCAATCGAGTGGGTGGAGCGGCTTAAACTCTTAACCACTAGACCAAGCCATCGTCTAAAACATACTGATTGTATTATGCTCTTTGGCCTTATGTCACATATAGTGATATCGAATAAATGCGAGGACAAGTCAAGAGTTTGCGTAATCGGCGAGCGTGTATAGGACGAACTACGAGAATGGAGGAAGCGAGAGGTACGTAAGGAAAGAACCTGTTGGAACTCTGTACTCTGCCTACCCCGCAAAGGATCCAGCGTGATGATACAGATATATACATAGATAATAATATCAGCCTATACTGCCCACTGCTGGGCAAAGGCCTTTTCTCACAAATCGAGGTGAGAGAGATTAGGTCATACTTCACCACGCGGACTCAGTGTGGGTTGGTGGAGGCAGGTTTGTGGCCACCTGCTGTTGGAACTTATCAAGCCGCCTTTAAGGCTTCCAACTCGGCTTAACGACTACCACATTAAGTGGTAACCGGGACCAACGGCTTAATGTGCCTTCCGAAGCACGGAGACGCTCGAATATGAAAATGGCACAAACGGTCACCCATCTCAGGCCGACCGAGTCGAACGCTGCTTAACCTTGGTGATCGGTAAGAACACCGCGGTCGCACAGCGCTACGAGCGCCTCCATAGGTAATACAGTGATGAAATTTTGGTGGAGAGATATTAAATTAATTGAAAATACATATTTTTCATTTCAAATGAATGTCATCATAATAATAGTAGATCGTATTGATGGTTTCTTTATCTGCGTGCGACCTTTACACCCTTTATATGCACGATTTAAACAAAGAGAACACACGAAAATATTTACCAGTCTAAATGACAAAACTCTATCGATTCTTCAACCTTATTCTAATGTAAACATGCCAAATACCCCAGTGAAAGACCCGTAAACTCTTTTAGTTCTCCCAAACAAACACCGTGTTCACGACTCAGAATCCTAAAATACTAAAAAAAAATTAATAGAAATCGTGGTCGGTATAATGGCAACATCATCGCTTCCAACATTGAATTGATTAGATATTATTTTTAAATTATCATCGTTGGCAACATATAGATGTACACATTACAAGTCTACCGACCCCTGAAAATGTAGGCATAACGTTACTTAAAATATAACTTAAACGTAATTTTTATAATAACTAATTTTAAACAAAGTTGACTATCTATAAGAGTGGAGTAAGCCAGAGAGGTATGTAAGGAAAAAAACCTATCGGAGTAGGGCTCCACTCTCTGCATCTGTCGTGATAATAGATAAATGGAAAAAAGTTATGTTTATTTATACACATTTTTTATCATAATAAAGCTACTGAAAAATCACAAGTTTTTAAAAGAAGTTTTATTAAATGTTCTTAACTAAACTAAAGAATATTTAGCACAATAAATAAGTCCTTTGGGACTAACATCGTCTGCCGAAAATCTAATAAACTTTATTAAAACAATAAAGACTCGTAACTCTGGGGAGTGCGTAGAATAACTTATGTGTAACTTAGTATGTTGCAAATAACGTTTAGTAACAAGAGAAAGACTATTGGCTTTATACTATGCTGGTATTAGGAGAAAGGGTCATGTTAACAAGCGAGTAGGCTAACGCTTCTCTACTTTTTTTAAGAAATATGTACTATTAACTGAAAATTAAAGAGGTCTATATTCCCCAAGCGGAAACCCACCCATTGTTAGCCGATGATTAGGTCCCAGTGTAATATATGGCTAGCATACCATAGCACCGGGCACTTAGTTTTTCAGAGGCCGGAATATTACTCAGAGATTTTCTATGATTCATCATCTGATCTCATCTCAGCCTATACCTGTCCACTGCTGAACATAGGTGCCCCAATCGCTTTCCAGCGTAACCGGTCCGATGCCACCTGCATCCAATGACTTCCTGCGATTTTCACAAGATCGTCGGTCCATCTGGCAGGCGGTCGTCCTACGCTGCGCTTGCCAATACGTGGTCTCTACTCTAGAATCTTTTCGCCCCAACGCCCGTCGGATGGTTTACGTTCCGATCTATGATTAACTTCAATAAAAACCTATCGAATTAAGATTCGAAACTAAGATCTGGTGATTACTATGCATAACCTTAACTCTCTTACATAGAATGTTTGATATCGTTTCAGGAAAGTGTGAAAGTAGGAACACCTTTAAACGTTATTCATACTAATATCATAAATTCAAATGTAACTCTAATTGTTTACCTTTTCGTGACCAGAACGCTGAATAGAATTTGACTAAATTGTCAAGGATATTGATTGCAACCTGCGGAAGGGCATAAGCAGCCAAAATTCTATATCTTAAGAGAATACGCTTTTGATGACGAGACGTTTCAAGAGTAGGTTTTTTTACAAAATTTATTGCCGTCGCACTGTGCCCAAACTTTCCCGAAGAGACACAAAAGGTACAACTGCAGTTCGGAATGATTTTACCCATGTAAAATGGACGAAATCACGATTCGTATTACCGTGTTTCCTCGATCAAAACTGAACCGGCTTAATTTTTTTTTTTCAAGAATAATATAAGAAAGGCTATGGCTTTTCCCTTATATTTTCTCTTAATGTTTATATTACTCAAACGGATGTCTTATTACGGTGGTAAAAATTGGGCACATATCGTGAGTTTAGAAGTTTCTGAAATAATTACGTTTTGGAAAAAATCAAAACATAAGGGCTAGATATAAATTGAAGGGCTAGATATAATTTTAGATAGATATAAATTGGACGATAGCAAATATATTTATATTTGCTATAGTATCATTATCCAGGGATAAAAAGTTGAAAAAAGGTTTGTATGGACTTAACGCCACAGGAGTTCCCTCATAAGAAGCTTATTAAGGTTTCTTTAAATACCATGGAACTGGTATTTACCAATAACTATTACATTCGCAAAATCCTCAAATATATAAGCCTTGAAACGTAAATATATAAAATCTCACAAGAATTTATAATTTTATCAGTTCTTAATACCCGACCGCTCCAGAAATTGGATAATGTTTTTCATTATTTCGATGTTTAACAGATAACCAGATACAACAATTTCTATTAAAATTGCAGATGGTAGCGCAGAGTATACCTAAAATTAATTACCATATCTAAACTCACACTTAAAAACCCAGAATATTAAATACCATATCTAAACTCACACTTAAAAACCTTCAAACTTACCCAATCAACTAAACCAATCCTTCACATCGTTTTGCCAAAATATTTTACCAATCATCAGAACTTAAATCCAATCGGATCGATCCAGAATCCCACCTCTTTCCGAATTTTCATGAGTTATTGAGTACTTAACAGTTCGACAGTGCTAGTATTTATTGGTTGGGATAGGCCGACTTCAAAGAACCTGAAGGATTACTTGGGTCTGAGCTAAACTCCAAATATCCATCAAAACGGACGGACGGTTCAGTCTAGTGGTTAAGAGCATAAGCCGCTCTGCCTACAAGACTGAGTAGTTGCGGATTCGATACCCGCACGATCTTAGTGTGACCGAAAAACATTTTTTTTAAATGTCACTAATTAACATTAATATAATTGATATCATTAAATGAGACACTTGGAATTAATTCAATTTTACATATTTTATTATATAATAATAACAATATTAGCCCTGTTAAGAAACTGTCCCACCGTTGGGCACGGGCCTCCTCTCAAACTGAGAGGGCTTAGGCCATAGTCCGCTGGCCCTGTGCGGGTTGGCGAACTTCTTCTTAGGCATGCAAGTCTCCTCACGATGTTTTCTATCACTGTTAAAGCAAGTGATAATTAATTTAATACGCACATGCTTTCGAAAAGACAGAGATGCGAGTCTTGGCTTGAACCCGAGACCTCTGACGTTGCAGTCCAACGGTCTAACCACGAGGCTATCACCTAGTTTATTATATATTTAAATTTGAATTAAATAATTTATTATGAATGTCCAATACAAATATTATGTTTTCTTAATTGTTAGGTACTTTAAGTTCTTCGATTAATCCTAATGATATTTGCATGGCTAAGGGCAGAATATGGCGCACGACCAACGTAATTTTAACATTCACCCACTTTTCGCCAACGATGTTAGGTCCTATGTTACAAGGGGCAAGCCTATTGCCATATACTGGACACAATTCTATTAACAAATCTCCACTAAAATCGAATTTAACCGCTGTCAAAAAAATGTGTAAATTGCCTCGATGATTTAGTAGTGCATAGTCCATGTGGTCATAATATGGTCTTGGTTTTGAATCCAAGGTCTTACAAAGTGTAAATTTACTATTCAACAACTCCCAGGATCAGTCCGGAATCCAAAATTGCGTTTCGTATAATTCCAATCGCCCCCTATCATGTTGAGTCTAACCATTTTTTTTTGAACCTGTAGGCCCACTCTAGGATCAATTTGTGTCATGGGAGCATTCACAAACATGAAAATTCACATACACAAATACCCAGACCGAAACAAATAATTGTGGGTCACACAAAGATTTGTCCCGTGCGGGAATCGAACCCGCGACAATCGGACTTAGTGAGTGGAGTGGCTTAAGATCTTTAAAAATTGCGCCAAATCGATTCAGATTCGATTGTAGCGGAGTTTTGTGATCAGAATTGGGGCTCTGGAATAACAGTTCAGTCACTCCCATATTCCTCAAGCGAGGGTTTTGTTTTGTTTTGTTTTTTTTAAAACGTAGCCCCACGCTAGGGTTTATTCCTGTGTCGTGGGTGCGTTTACAAACATGAAAATTAACATACACAAATACCCAGACCGAAACAAATAATTGTGAGTCACATAAAGATTTGTCCCGTGCGGGAATCGAGTGGGCTCTTAACCATTGCGCTAAATCGTCCATCAACCAAAGGGGAAAGGTATACTGAGTACACCCACTTTTCGGCAACGACGTAAGATCCCACATAATAGGGGGCCCATTGCCATACACCGAGCACAATGCCAGACTCCGGACCGTACTGGGAAGCTTTCGTTAGAAAATTTTAATTTTTCCGACCCACGATTTGAACCCAGGACCTCGTGATCGCAAAGACCAACGAGACAGTTTAGAAGGTTACACTGTTTTATACAGTCATGCAAGTTCTGTATCTTTACGACGGGCTTTATGATGGAGCCAGACATATTCTAGTGTATAAATACCAAAAGATCACGCTTCACTAACACAATTTGAGTGCAATGTGCCAAAAATGTATGGTGGTGGTGGTGGAAGATAAAAATAAATTAGAATTCTAGCGTCTGTAAAAAAATCAGTTTGTACTCCATCACCAAACTGACATTCTCAAAGCAGCAAAACATATGCAACTTTGCTAAGAACTCAAACTGCTCAATCAAATAATTACAATCATTAGAAATCTATCATGAAAACATTTCATCATCATCATCTCAGCCTATACTTGTCCACTGGTAAACATAGGCCTCCCCAATCGCTTTCCAGCGTAACCGGTCCGATGCCACCCGCATCCAACAACTTCCTGCGATTTTCACAAGAAAATATATACTAAAATAAATAAAAAGAACAGATATGAAGTAGATATAAATATCTTATAATATATTTTAAAAAACGCCTCGTTGGTCTAGTGGCAGTGCGAATCGCTTTTTGATCACGAGGCCCTGGGTTCAAATCCTAGGTCGGACAAATGTAGATTTCTAACGAAAACTTCCGAGTATGAGTCCAGGGTCTGGAAATGTGCCCGGTATATGGCAACTCGCCCCTTATTACATGGTACCTAACATCGTCGGCGAAAAGTGGGTATACTCACACCTCTGCCACCGCCGCTTGGAAAATATAGGCGTGACGGTGTTTAATTAATGTTAAAAAGACTTTAAAAACAAGCTTTTCTGCAGCTAGCTTTTATAATAATATAATTATAATGGTGCAATCAATATTAAATGTGTATACTTTTGTATCGTGTTTATAGTGTTGTCTGTTTAGGAATTCCTTCGTCTAGAGCCAATCCTGAGTACAGAATCAGGTCATGCTTACTATAAAAATGCATTGTTATCCGAACGGATAAGTTCCTAGGAATAGTTCTCATTCAGCTTATAAGATTTGTCTAAAACTAACAATCATTGCTATACTAGTATCATCACGCCAGATGGGGTTATGTTTAGTAGTTGGGTAGTTCCGTTGACCACCTTTCCACTTCATCAGACCCTGAAAATCATCTGGTTGTATAGTACTTGTTAATACCAATCTAACAAGCCTAAAGACTAGGTGGTTATGTTGTCTAGTTGACATGTTCCCATAGCCACCTTTTGACTTCATCATGAGACTGGTCTGGAGCTGGATTAATGTAGTACCATGGTATTACATTAATGCATTGTCACCGAACTTACATACATATGCCAAATTTCAGCTCAAGCGGATACATGCTTTCTATTGTCAAACACTGTTGGATATCTTAATCTATATATCTATTATCTATATCATCACGACAGATCCCTTGCGGGGTAAGAGAGTACAGAGTTCCAACAAGTTCCTTCCTTACAGGCTACTCTATTAGTTCGTCTCATACACGCTCGTCGGTTACGGAGGCTCTTGACTTGTCCTTCAGATAAGAGTCTAGGTCTCCCTCGGTACCTACATCCTTCCACTTTCGCATTGTATATCTGTTTTGTCATTCTTTCTTCTGACATTCTTCCTGTATGCCAGAAATAACGGAGCATACCCTTACTTTACAACGATACTATCTTTCATATCTACTCGCTTTCTTAGAAACTTTACAAGCTAAATAAAAGCTTGTAAATAAGTAAGATTTACAATTTGTAAGTACTCCGCAGGGTTTATTACAAAACAAATGATTGCAGATTGAGTCATATTTAAAGACCGTGTACCTCAAGACCAATCACCTATTAGACACTCGAATATCAAAAGGAAAAGTCCCCTTTTAAGACTTACAGGTAAGTCTTAAAAGGGAAAAAAGGTCCGAAGACAAAAAATAGAACCCTCAATTTTTTCAACTTGGCACTTTAAAAGCTGCCAATTTCTTTTAACCAAGAACTTTTCGAAAAGGTAGGAAAGTATGATGGTATAAATAATAACGGCATTATAAGTAAGGTAGTTAGAGTTTAGGGCCCTTATTCGTTATGGCCAATTAAATACCTAATGTGCACGTTACGATAACTTCGTGAAATGATCGTTTAATGGTATTCCAGTGGCATATCCTATCCTTAGTTCTTCCCTCCAATATGGTTGACGGGAATGATGGCTGTTCCAATAGTCATACTCGTGAATGGGTGCTACCTGGTCTATCCGGAATTCTTTAGACACTTAATATTTATAAATAACATCATTAGTCTCATATCTTGATCGTAAGGCATCACACTGATCTTAACTATTTAATTGTAACATAAACATTGTACTCACAGAATATTTTTTTTGTTTCCTCTTTTTAAAAACGTAGCCCCACACTAGGATTTATTCCTGTATCGTGGGCGCGTTTACAAACATGAAAATTCACATAATTGTGGATCACACAAAGATTTGTCCCGTGCGGGACTCGAACCCGCGACTATTAGACGCGGTGGGCAGAGCGGCTTAAGCTCTTAACCACTGCACTAAATTGTCAATCGTAAATCGTACAATAATATGATAACAAATAAATGAAAAAAGAGTGAGAAACTAAACAAAACAACAAGCTCACTGAGTTTCTCGCCAGATCTACTCTGTGGCGGCCGCGTTTCGATCCGGTCGTAGATTAGTAGTTAGATTAGATAAAAAAATGTAAACTGACTATTTGTATGTAGGGTTTATACAAAATAAATTATTTGAGTGCGAATTCATACAGAATACCATTACACGAACATTTCACGAAGATATCTTAACGCGGTGGGTTGCGTCACAGCGAATAAGGGCCCTGAAAGATTATTTTTAAACGCGTTAGCCGTTGGAGTTTAACATTAATTGCCTTACAAAAGTATCGTTCAGTAGAAACCTACACTTTAGACCTACTAATATTCAAGGTCCGTTTGAACTATTAATAAAATAATTAATATACCGTAATGTTACTAGTTTAGCCAAAAGCAGTAACATTATATTTAATTGGTAGGTCTGGTCGTTAATTATAATTTGTCTGTACTGTATTATGACGGCATACATTTATTTCGTAAAGGACAAAATGTCGTCTGTATGATACGTGTTTGGATATGTTTGGTTTATTGTTTAAAAACTGTTGTCTCATAATACTTAGTACTATTTCCCTTGCGTTCACACCCTCATAAAAAAAACACCACTGGAAAACAAATACGCCGAAATAAAGAATTACAAAACATAATGCAATACGAAACTGGAAGGATTTAGTTACCGAGGAAGACCTTTTTTCCGACCGAGACCGAGACCGAGCCTCAAGGGAAGCTCGCAGGGCGTGGCGGATTCCTACCGACTAAAAATCCCAGAGTGGCCGACATCAGCACTTTGGAGAGGATCCGGGATCTCCGTACGTAAAGCACCGGTGCCCCTCTTGCGCCGGTCTCCGTAGAGCCCGCCATCGGGGGGAAGCTTGATAACACGCTCCCCCTGCACCGACGCGGTGCTCGAGGTTCTCCTCGGGGTCGCTCATGAAGGACACCCAGGGCCTCCACTCCTCGCGTCCGGGACCCCGAAGGCCCCCCTTTGCTGATGTTGGTGCATTACCAAGGAAGACCAGGGCTATCTTTCCACTTACGGCAAATAGACCGGCGAACATAAATCCAACGAACTCTGAGGTGGAGGAAGCGAGTAAGGTTTGTAAAAAAAGAAACTGTAGAACTCGGCACTCTCTGCCTACCCCGCAAGGAATCTGCCGTGAAGGTATAGTTCGAAAATTTTTCTTATACATACTATACAGGTTGATTCATAAAGCACTACCCAGTATAAAAGTGACAATTGACAGTCTATTGTCGATGTTACAGCGTAGAATACTTTGCTCACAGAATCCAAAAGTCATGGGTTTGATCGCCACACAAGTCAACCTACAAACATTAGTTTTGGTCTGGATGCATATCCCCATAAAACAGGGATAATACCTAATAGCATGGCAACATAATTTAACAGTAAAAGAACTCATGTCTGACCTAGACCGCCATTACTAAGGTCAAACCAACACCGATACGGTAACTAGAAATGAAACAACGCCTTTCGACCTTAGCGTAAACACCGCCGCGCCCTCAGATCATCAAGACGATATGTTCATATAAACACACAAGCAATCTCGCGATATGAAAACCACAGCTCCATGTAGCAGCATGATTCAACTACAAATAGTTCGACGACCTTTGCTCTTCACGGGAATAGACAGTATCTACGCGAGATAAATAAAATAGTTTAAGATGCAATCCCTTTCGGGATAAACCCCAGCTTTTAATAATAAGCACTGAATACGTGTATATATTCGTAGGGGGTACACGTAGGAGCCTCTTCTTGTTGTGATCTAAAATTTATTGCTATCAATAAATCTTACATCAAAACAAGAAGAGATAGACGGCACATTATTTTACATTATTTTACATTGGATCTATTTATTATTGTATTAACGATAGGTCTCATAAAAAAACTCAGAATTGCTCAGCGAGCTATGGAAACAGCTATGCTCGGCGTTTCTCTACGTGATCGAATCAGGAATGAGGAGATTCGTAGAAGAACCAAGGTCACAGGATTAGCAAGCTGAAATGGCAATGGGCGGTTCACATAGCGCGAAGATCGAACTGGCGTTGAAAGGTTCTAGAGTGGAGACCACGTATTGGTAAGCGCAGCGTAGGACGACCGCGTGCCATATGGACTGACGACCTTGTTAAAAACGCAGGAAGTCGTTGGATGCAGGTGGCGTCGGACCGGTTACGCTGGAAAGCGATTAGGGAGGCCTATGTTCAGCAGCGTACAAGTATATACTCCAATAAGTTTATTCCCTACAGACCTCTCTGGCTTCTTCCTCTCTTAGTTCGTCTCATACACGCTCGCCGGTTACGGATTCTCTTGAGTTATTTTCTATTCACGAAATAATCGTAACGCGCCGCGTTTAGTCATAGCAAATAAGGGCCCTGCATTGCACGTTGTATAGCAAACTCACCAATAACTTTTCCCCAAAATACACTTAACGTTTTTAACACACCTATAGTTTGATAAAACAAACCATTTGTCCCGCTTATCACTAAAAGCGGTACATAACACAATAACGTCTCAAACAAACTAACGACTTGCCGTGAATTATTGGGTCAATTTGGGCGATAAACAGCGGGAATCATCACGGTTATGACGGCATAGTGAAATCTTTGCCGATAAATCTGTTCGGGCATCGCCCTTAGATTGTTTGGTAGGATATTATCGTTAATCTTATTGAGGTCGACTGTACATGTGAATAGTGCCACACTCAATCTATCTATCAATCACACCAGATCCCTTGTGAGGAAGGTGGAGAGTATTCAGTACCAACAGGTTCTTTCCTTACATACCTCTCTGGCTTCCTCCATTCTCATAGTTCGTCTCATATAAACCGCTGACCAGATTTTGATCAAATACTTTTTGGGCACGACATAGTCTACATAATGTCTCAAAAAACTTAAGAACATGAAATAGGGGATGAAAGATGGTAATGAGGAGTCCCTTAGCTTTTAATTGCCCATTAAAAATTCATACATAAGTTGTTCCAGAGTTTTTTTGGAAAATCATACCTCAAGGGAGCGAACGTAGTCGCGGGTTCACCTTTAATAAAATTATATCGTTGGTTGAAATTTTGAATGATGTACGTTTGAGACTTCAACCGGGTTACATAATCTATCTATGTATTAATCTTTCTGTAACCCACAAACATTTCCCTCCCCCATAGCGACTGCCCAAGCCGAGGCCATTCCGCCTTGAGGCGCCCTTGAGAGCTAGTAGCCCCCTTGTCCTCCTGGCTCGAGCGGAGTGGTTGTACGTCCGCCCTCTTTTCCGGTGAAGCTGTAAAGGCCCCGCGGCTAACAACGTAGATCACACAAAATTTCATTTTTGAAAATGCGCGTTTAAAGCGCTCATAGTGATCACCAAGTTTAGGTTTGAGAGAAGGTCTTCGCCCAATGTGTCATTAGGAAGATATAAGCTGATTTATTCAACGCACCTAAGACACTGATATAATCCCCAGTGTGGGGCTTCGTATATTTAAAAAATAAAGAGCACGATCAATATCAATCTTGTTTTTATACGTTTTGTATTCAATATTAGCAACTACTTACGCGAATTCCGCGAAGATTACTCAACGTCAGTCTATATTAGTTTGTAAGTAGGATAACCATAAGAACAATTCCGCGGGTACAATCACCTTTACCCTCTGGGCGTAATGCCAGTAAATATTATTTACCTTCACGGCTAATATGGCATAGAAAAAGCTCACCTCGTAACTATCGCCAAAGAAAACCACCTAACGGTGTAGGCGTTTCGGTCTATAAACTTATGATCGATCACTTTTGTACCTTTTAGTTAGAAATATTTCGTTACGTTGTGTAATAATGTAATAAAAAATATTATCACTTGCTTTATATATACTTGATAATTTAGATATGTATTTAGATAAGTGACTATGTGTGTGGCCATACCGCGACCTCAACGACCGGCTCCAACGGAAGACCAGCGCTGATTGCTTGCAGTCAGCACAATGCTGAGTTGGGACCGATTCGCAACAATATCAGTTTTTTTGTTATTTTAGTGTGTTGCTACTATATTTTTTATTTTTTGTGGCGAATAAATTTATTTTCTTTCTTTCTTTCTTTCTTCTTTCTTTAACAGTGAAGAATAACATCGTTAGTAAACCTGCATGCCTAAGAGTTTCTCGAAAGTGTGTGAAGTTGACCAACCCGCACTGGGCCAGCGTGGTGAACTATGGCCTAAGCCCTCTCAGTTTGAGAGGAGGCCCGTGCCCAACGGTGGGACAGTTTCTTAACAAGGCTAATATTATTTTTTTATTTTATAATATTATTATGTAACGAAAGAGCAGTGATAGCCTCGTGGTTAAACGGTCTTACCACTAGTGTGTCACTGCTCGCTAGTCTGCAAAGTCAGAGGTCTCGGGTCAAACCTTGTCTTATAGAAAGGATGTGCGTATTAAAAAAAATATTATTACTTGGTTTAACGGGTGAAGGAAAACATCGTGAGGAAACCTGCATGCCTAAGAGTTTCTCGAAGGTGTGTGAAGTTCGCCAACCCGCACGGGGCCGTAGTGGACCTAAATATCCACTCAGTTTGAGAGGAGGCCCGTGCCCAACGGTGGGACAGTTTCTTAACAGGGCTAATATTATATGTAACGAAACATTTACGTTTTATTTTAGAACGTATTTAAGTAGTTATTTCTTTCAAACGTTATATTCTGTCAAATATTCTGTAGTAGTGGTAATAGAAAGACAATAAACATACATCAAATGTCTATATTTTTGCAAAATATATCTTAAAATCGTCGGTCTAGTGGCGAATAATGCGCTTTGCGATCAGATCCCGGGTTCGAATCCTTGGTCGGACAAATGTAGTTTTTCTATGGATTAATTTCCAGTATTAGCCCGGAATCTAGAATTGTAATTTTTTTTTTTTTTAAACGTAGCCCCGCACTAGGTTTTATTCCTGTGTCGTGGGTGCGTTTACAAACATGAAAATTCACATACACAAATACCCAGACCAAAACAAATAATTGTGGATCACACAAAGATTTGTCCCGTGCGGGACTCGAACCCGCGACTATTAGACGCAGTGGGCAGAGCGGCTTACGCTCTTAACCACTGCGCTAAATCGTCCGTCAATCCGTCCGTCCGTAATCTCGGTCAATCCCAGAGCAATAGCAATAGAATCGCCCCCTATTACATGGGACCTAACATCCTCGGTGAAAAGGGGGTATACATAGTACACCTCTGCCACCCCCGCTTGGGGAATATAGGCGTGACGTCGTTTATTTATTTTATATTATTTTTATCTTAAATACCTACATTATATTAAACTTATATTAAACGGATGTTCTAACGGAATACTACTTATATCATCATCATCTTCAGTTGATAACAGTCCACTGCAGTATAGGCCTCTCCAATTGCACGTTACTGTAATAGAAATACCAACTGCCTAGTTGACCACTGGCGCATAGCGATGCTTTTTATGGGACTAAGCCGGCCGCTCACCCACTCCACTGTACCACCTGCTATCTAGAATCCACAATGGTCTCCATAGATGACACCAAGGTTTGAAGGTCGATGTGTTTCGTAGAGCGTTTAAATTAAAAAGAAAAAAAATTGCGCTGACGGACGATTTAGCGTAGTGGTTAAGAGCTTAAGCCGCTCCGCCCGCTGTGATAGTCACGGGTTCGATTCCCGCACGAGACAAATCTTTGTGTGACCCACAAAGATTTGATTCGGTTTGGCTCTTTGTATGTGAAATTTTATGTCGCACCCACAAATTATGAAAATAAATTCGTGTTCTAAAAAAAAAAAAAAAAAGAGTATAAAAATTTAATTTCATTTTAATGACACATAATATAAGGCAAAATAAGAAATATAAGCCAGAATATGATACTTATAGACGTCTATCAAAATCACGTACTCCGTGATACTCTTTCTTTCTATACAAATTTCATCAAAAACATTTTTTTTTGTAATTAGACAAATGTATCAAACCAAAGTAAGTATAACAAAAATTGGTTAAGTCGGAAACATCAATACTGTCCGGACAATGCTATTGAGTCGTAAAAAGGTACGCAACAAAGGGGGTGAGACCCAAACATCTTAAGACGGGCAACATTCATACCTAACCTCGTTCAGGCGTTCATAGACACCGCACCTTTGATTACTCACGCACAAAGCCAAGGTGGGCAAGTTCCTTTACTTGAATTCAATACTACAAATAAAAGATACAGAAGTATAAAAATCATCTAAACATTTGCGAAGTAATTTTGGATCTCAATATAAATGATTTCAACGTCGGTTTTAAGGTGCAACTCCCCACAAAATTGTACTGAAAATTCCAAGTCCTATAATAATATATATCTTAAAACTTTTCGGGTTATCGAATTATTATTGACTTACAAATATGTCCAAAAATGTTTACCCCAAAATTCTAACCAAGGTCAACATCTCCTGCTCGCTACGCCGCTCTTCTTGTCTCCACTTTGGTAAATATAATATTTATAAATCCGCCTTTTCTACACTGGACAAAGACTTTACCTCACAAATCGAGGTGAGAGAGAATAGGTTCTCCACTCATCGAGTACAGACAGAAGGCAGGTTGCCTGATTTGTTGCTATCATAATATGGCCATCATCGTTAGCTGTAGCCACTTACTGAGACAGATATGAACCATTGACACGAAAGGAAGAAGAAGAAGCTGTTAGCTTAACGATTACCACATGAAGTGGTAACGGATTACCGTGCTCGGAACACACCGTCATGCCTATATTCCGCAAGCAGAGATGTACGGAGTACACCCACTTTTCGCCGACGATATTAGTCCTATGTAATAGGAGGCGAGCCTATTGCCACATACCGGGCACAATACCAAACTCTGTACTCATACTGGGAATTTTTCTTTACCGTACTCGGAGATGCTCGAAAATAAAAATTCTGCAATCGGTCATCCATCTCAAACAGACAGAGCCGAACGCTGCTTAGCCTTGGTGATCTCAAAGCATACTACAATACCATCCCGCTACAAGCGCCTCTGTATAAACATTATACCGATAAAACCTTATTATAGAAGAAAGAAACCTTCGCGAGTGTTTCGCGCTTGGAACCATTCCCTAAAGACGACATCAAAACATTACATTTTCTTAGCGAGTAAATATTGCATGCTATGCTTCAATTAGTAACTCTATATATTTGTTTTCATAAAAACGCGAATAACATATTTCGTTTTTATATTACATGAACGCGGTGATCTTTCTACAAAAATACAAGGGAACAGTTGCCAAATGACGTCATCCCGTTATGTATAATAAACTGACCTCGTCAGAATATCAATGAGCCTCAGAAACAACATTTATTATATCTTGTCACTAAACACTTAGATCTGGGATTTATTATAGTAGTATACTACAGCATTAAAAACTATGAACAGTAATTATAACGATGTTAAATATAAAATAATAATATAAGCCTTGTTAAGAAACTGTCCCACCCTTGGGCACGGGCCTCCTCTCGAAATGAGAGGGTTTAGGCCATAGTCCACCACGCTGGTACCGTGCGAACTTCACACACCTTCGAGAAAACTCTTAGGCATGCAAGTTTCCTCACGATGTTTTTCTTCACCGTTAAAGCAAGCGATAGTTAATTTTTAGTACGCACATGCTTTTGAAAAGACAGAGGTGCGGGCCTGGGTTTCAACACGAGACCTCTGACTTTGCAGTCCAACGGTCTAACTACTGGTCCGTTATGCCTATACCCCAAGCGGAGTTGGCAGAGGTGTATTGAATACACCTACTTTTCGCCGACGCTGTTAGGTCCCATTTAATAGGAGGCGAACTATATACCGGGGAAAATTCCAGACTCCGGATTCAGACTGCGAATTTTTCTTTAGAAAAACTACATTTGTCTGACTTAGGATTTGAATCAAGGACCTCGTGATCACAAAGCAATACGCTTTGCCATTAAACCAACAAGGGAATCAGTTATAACGATGATTCGATACATATTTCAAAAATGCGAAATATTATAATAAATAACGGAAAGAAATAGGTACGTTTCGTATTATTGAAGTTACTAAAAATATCCAGATTGTGAATTAACATAAAGTATTTCGCAAACTGCAATTTAAACAAACATGCTGAATTCGTAGATATTAGTTAATTTTTTAATAGATCATAAAATTAGTGTCATATTTTTATCGTACAGCTTTCACACGCGGCTTCGCCCCCACATATATGTTATATATAAACTTTATTAAAATATCCATGATTGAAAACTGAAATACAATACGTTTGCGACTTTTAGAGATCAGCTCGAATAAACAGACGGAGTAGGAGATTTACATTATGATCCAAGATTAAACATAGAACATACTATATACATTTATAGAATATGATGATACATGATAGAATAGGATCTTAATATGCTGTAAATAGATAAAATATTTTGACGATTTCTTTTTACCCATTTTAACTCACTATTCATCATCTTCATCATCTCAGCCTATACCTGTCCACTGCTGAACATAGGCCTCCCGAATTGCTTTCCAGCGTAACCGGTCTGATGCCACCTGCATCCAACGACTTCCTGCGATTTTCACAAGATCGTCGGTCCATCTGGCAGGCGGCCGCCTACGCTGCACTTGCCAATACGTGATCTCCACTCTAGAATCTTTCTGCCCCAACGCCCATCCAATCTTCGCGCTATGTGGCCCGCCCAAACTTCACTATTACTAATATTAATTAACCTACTGCGGTATCTTTGCATCGTGTCCTCAAGATAACTGATGTATAGTGTCCGACGGCTTCAGGTTCAGCTTTGGCCGTCTTCGGCTAAAAATATCGCCTTCAGCTTTTCTTCGGCTTCAGCTAAACGTCCAGCTTTGGCCAAAATGGGCCGAAGTTTCAGCCGAAGGTTTCTAGTAGCACATGGTAGCTCACTATAATGTCTTTGCTTGCGGTGGCTGTCTGGCGCGGGTCAGCCCCTTCCCTCTAATATGGTTGAGGGGAGTGATGGCTGTTCCAGCAGTAATACCCGTGAACGGGTGCTGCTTGTGGAGACTGGTACATCAGAAATCTTTTAGACGCTCTTTAAAGATAACATCATTAGATTCATATCTCGATCGTAAGGCATCACACTGGAGCTAGATCGTAAACTATTTAATTGTAACCTAAACATTGTATCCACACAATATGATTGAAAAAAGAAATAAGAGAAAAAGAAGTAAATAAAAAATACAAGTCCGCTGAGTTTCTTCGCCGGATCTTCTCAGTGGAGGCCACGTTCCGAACCGGTGGTAAATTAGTCGTTAAAATAAATTTAGAATAAAAAAATTTAATTCTTTTTTTTATTTTTTTATTTTTTTTATTTAAAAAACGTAGCCCCACACTAGGATTTATTCCTATGTCGTGAGTGCGTTTACAAACATGAAAATTCACATACACAAATACCCAGACCGGAACAAATAATTGTGGATCACACAAAGATTTGTCCCGTGCGGGACTCGAACCCGCGACTATTAGACGCAGTGGGCAGAGCGGCTTAAGCTCTTAACCACTGCGCTAAATCGTCCGTCAATTGTCCGTCCGTCATTAGTCATCAAGACCAATCATCATATAACAGTTAGCCATGAAATAAATTATAACATGACCGTATATAGAATTGAAAAAAAGAACTATTTTATTGATACAACTGTGCTTTTTAATTTGTTAAATTGTATTTTATGCTTTAAATAACTTTTACCTGATCACTGAAAAACCAGCCCTTAATGTTTATTCTATAGCATTTTAAAGTTATACGAGATATTAAGATAAGATTATCTGAAAATATAGAATTAAATATCTTAAAAACACACAATTTAAATAACAAAAGAGTGGGGGAGTAACATCAATAATGTGATTAGCTGTTTATATAATTAACAGAAAAAATATACATTGTCACCATGGTGCTCACATAATCGTAATAATTTGATAATCCCAAACTTACATCATTTATTTTGTATAAACCTGTGGAGCCATTTGCAGATTGTCTATTTATTTTTTTTGTTTAATCTGATAAATCTACTCATCTACTACCGGATCGGCCTTCCACAAAAAAAGATCTGGTGAGTAACTCAACAGATTTATCTTTTTTATTTCTCTTTCTATATTCTCTTCCTACTGCCATCATACAGAAATTATACTGTTTCAGAATTTTACACCTTTTTTATTCATAACGCCTCCATGACATTTGTCCACGAACACCTACATTTCAAACCAAGAATCTTGTGATTGCAAACCGCAACCTACTCCACTAGACTAAGGAAATCTTTGTAAATTACGCTGTGAAAAAGGCACTAATCAGCTTCCACCCCTTCGCCTAGAAAAAATACTTCATCGGATGAAGGGATCGATTTATCAACGCAACCCGTATTTATTTCCAGTTAAAATGGTAAATCCCGATACAGCTTAACATTGAAAAATGGATGTTAATGTAATCTTATTCGACGTCTAGCTTTTATCCAGCTGGAGTGTAGCTGTTGCACCCAAGGCCTTTATTCGCCATTACCAATCAAACTCGTAACGCGGTGCGTTACGATAACTACGTGAAAAAATAGTTTAGTAGTACTAGATACAAGATATTATCAGACAATGGTCTCACGAAGTTATCTCAATGCACCGCGTTTGGTTGTAGTGAATAAGGGCTCTTGCCTTATCCGGTGAAGCTCGTAAGATCCCTTGCCACAAAAACATACAAATTCTACAAAGTAGCGATATAAACTTTATTTAATGAAATTAATATAAGTAATCCTCTAAACCAGTAGTTCCCGAAGTTGACTGGACCGCGACCCACGTAACAAAAACTTCCAAATTCGGGACACACCTCTTGGTTTTCATAAAGAGGTGTATCTACAATGTGTAACATAATAAACGCAAGACCTCAGACAACCCGATAGATAATTGCTTTATAAATTCAAAACATAACCAAATTTTCAAATTTAAAGGTTTTTACAACACATCGTCACGCCGATATTCCCCAGCGAGGGTGGCGGAGGTGTACCGAGTAGACCCACGTTTTGCCAACGATGTTAGGTCCCATGTAATAGGGGGCGAGCCTATTAGCATACACCGGGTACAATTCCAGACTCCGGACTAGTACTGGGAAGTTTTCGTTAGAAAAGCTACACTTGTCCGACCTAGGATTTGAATCCAGGACGTCATGATCACAAAGCGATGCGCTTTGCCACTAGACCAAAGAGACAGTCTTTACCCTTTTTTAAAAGGTTTTTACCGTTTTTTAAAGCACTTTTATACCAATTAACAATGAAACTTGACGTGTATGTGTGCGTTTTGAGAAATATGTTTTAGGAATGCATTTGGAATTATCTTCTTTTTATGAATCACGAATAAAGTTAGTTTTTTATAGTGCTCTGAAGTAGTAGTGCTAGCTAGTGGAGTACAACATTTTTTTTTAATTCAAAAAAAAATTGTAAAATACATTAAAAATTGTTGGAATCAATTCAGTTACCGATTTAGAACAAACTACTTTCAGGTCTTGCGTTTATTCTGTTACAAGTTGTATATGAATTAAAGTCTGTTCAAACAAGAAAAATAACATTCAGTTCCAATCGAAAATTTTAATACTAAACACAAGGAGTGCTATTTTTTATGAGAAGGATGTATCAACTCCAATTTTAGTTTAGTTTAGTTAGACCCACCAGTGGGTCACGACCCATACTTTGGGAAAAGCTGCTCTAGACAGTCCATGCCAACAAAAAACGCTACATTAACATGTACTGTCATGCCATTGGGCAAAGGCCTTCTATCACAAATCTAGCGATAATAGCTGGTGCAAAGTCATATTTTTCTCACAGGATTAATGTAATTTTGTGCAACTACAAACATCACAATGAAATACAGGTGTAAAATTAAAACGAGATAAGCTTATCATACTCCACTACCCGGACTCAGTGAGATTAATGGGGGCACGTTAATGGCCACCCGGTAGGGGAGAAGGTGTACGAAAGAGCCAGAGCAATTTAAGCCTATTTCTAAAAGCTCTCACCCACAAACATTTGGAAGTTCTATCAAAACAAATGGGGACGGAAAACTAAATCGAAAATGTTATCATCCAAAAGTGAGTTTTTACGTCAAAATACTTTCAGGAATTTGTGTGTGTGTGTGTTGGGGGTGTGTGTGTGTGTGTGTGTGTGTGTGTGTGTGTGTGTGTGTGTGTGTGGGTGTGTATGTGTGTGGTGTGTGTGTGTGTGTGTGTGTGTGTGTGTGTGTATGTGTGTGGGTGGTGTGTGTGTGTGTGTGTGTGTGTGTGTGTGGGTGGTGTGTGTGTGTGAATTATCTACGCTGTTGGCCGCGGGGCCTTTACAGCTTCACCGGACAAGAGGGCGAGCGTGCACTCACTACGCTCGAGCCAGAAGGGCAAGGGGTCAACTAGCTCAAGGGCGCTTCAAGGAGGAACGGCCTCGGCTTGGGCAGTTGCTATGGGGAAGGGCGTATACTAGGTGTTCCGCCGTAGTACTCTGCACCGGCTGGCGGGCATGGGATTCTTCGACCTCGCCGGCGAGGTCCACCGACCTCGCCGTATCTGTATCCAAAAGAAGGAACTGTCTAAGCACTTTGTACACAGCGTATCCCTTCGGAAATTACAAACATTAACTATACATTTGATTGAATTGAACTAATAGCCACATCGTGCCTCATTTCCCACAGCCTATTTCGATTGGATATGGTATGTTCACAAAAACCACAATAGGTAACATGCCCACCGGCTTGGAGCTGTCACAACCAGAAATTATGTTATAGGGGTCAGGTGGCCCCGCATTAGCTGGGGACGGCCGAGCAGGACCGAACTGGGCGGTTGTTTTTATCAAGGACAGGGTGATCCGTATCTCACCTGATGGAAGGTGACGATAAAGCTAAAAATGAGGCTCGCTGACTCCGTAATAGACTCCCACTGAAATAGGCTGAAGACTCGGAAATTAGGCCTTAGGGCGCCTCCTCGTATGGTACCTGAATACGACTTGGTCGCTTGGCTTGGCATCAATTTGCTTGGAAAATATGTAAGACTTCGAAAAATATTCGCTCATACCTGACAAACATAGTGTGTTTGGGTACCCAAACCCTAAAAAAAGTTATAGTTTTTATTAACACGAAGAACTTTTACTTTGGCAAAAGTTACCAACACATTAAAAAATCAGCAGTTATACATATTTTGCAGGAATAAGTTGCGGGTTCGGCAACCTGTACTGGACCAGCGTGGTGGGCTATGGCTTAAACCCTCAGTTTAAGAGGAGGCCCGTGCCCAACGGTGGGTCAGTTTCTTAACAGGGCTTATATTATGTCGTGAATATGTAATATTTTTTTACTTTCGGTGAATGTCGTCATAATAATAGTTGATCGTATTGGTACGCACTATCATTTGTTGCAGATTTTACGCACCTATTCCCTACATTATCCATTCTTTTAATACAAGTTTGTAATTAGGTACTTTCATATACTTTCGTGTGAAGTTAAGCTACTTAATCGATCGTCGTTAAGTTTTACTGCTTACATTGCCTATACCTAGACAGGACCACATGAAGCTGTTATAATCTTAACATACATAAATCCACTTTATTTATATATGGACCCTAAATAAGACAAGTTCAATCATCCATCCATCCATCCATCCATGTCACATTAAAACTATAGAAAAATCAGTGATTTTGCACAAGTTATGATAATTGGATCTAGAACTATAAAAATATCGTAAGCTATTTTTTACTAAGAAAAGAAATTAAAATTTTCCGTGTTCAAATACCGCCCTTTGCTCAACAAATGACAATTTGCACCTGTTTCGCCCTTGTCCTTCGGAGCCCTGTGATTGAATTGATGTAATTTCAGTAAATATAATTCCGCTAACAGATAGAATTTAAAACAATTTGCTTTCAAAATAAGATTATATTCGTAAAGCAACGTCGAGATTATTTTAAGAGGAAACGACAATTATAGCACTCGCATTTTCTTACTTACGTTATTTTGAATGCTAAAAGCTCCAAGGTATGATGATGAATGTTTTAAAACACAAAAGGTCAATCTATTGTTTTTTTTTTAATAAAACAGACTGATGGTTCGTTCCAGTGATTGAGGGCTTAAGCCACTCCGCCCATTGGACCGAATAGTCGCGGGTATGATCCCCCCCATATCTTTTTATATCTTTATCATCATGCCAGATCCCTTGCTGGGTAGGCAGAGAACACAGAGTGTCAACAGGTTCTTTCCTTATGTACTTCTCTGGCTTCCTCCACTCTCATAGTTCGTCTTATACACCCTCGCCGGTTACAGAGATTCTTCACATATCTTTGTGTAACCCACAAATATTTGTTTTGGGATAGTTATTTTCGAATGTGTATTTCATATTTGTAAATGCACTCACAACACAGACATAATTCCTAACGTAGAGCTACGTTGTATAAAAAATGATGTTAATAATTTCCCTCTAGCCATAAACAAATTCGCCTTTTTCAAGGAATATAAAATGTCCTTTTTATGGATTATTATTATTTTATGAATTATATTATGCCTCGGTCTAGTGGCAAAGCGCATCGCTTTCTGATCACGAGGTCCTGAGTTTAAATTCTAGGTCGGACAAATGAAGCTTTTCTAACGAAAACTTCCCAGTACGAGTCAGGAGTCTGGAATTGTGCCCGGTATATGACAATAGGGTCGCCCCTATCACATGGGACCTAACATCGTCGACGAAACGTGAGTGTACTCAGTACACCTCTGCCACCCCCGCTTGGGGAATATAGGCGTGACGGTGTTATAAATAACGGTTTTTCACTCCAAATCCAAGCCAATTTGTTTATTTTTAACATCGTAAATAATAATTGTACCTATCTGCGTAAACATAGTTATGAGTCTTCGCATGATTTGACCCAAATAGCGATTCAATCGAACGGTTGTATCAAAACAAATTCGTGTTTACAATAATTTACAATGGACATTGTAAAACACTAAACATACATGTCGAATGCATCACACCTTAATAGTACGCATATTTTACGTCTAATTGCGATGCGTGTATCCGTTGAGCATTTTAACCAACTGAGAATAAGAGAAAAAGGAAGGATGCGAAATTGGAGGGATGTAGTTACCGGGGAAAACCTAGACTATCTTACCATGACCAAATAGACCGAGTCTTAACTGAAAGACAAGTCAAGAGTCCCCGTAACCGGCGAGCGGGTATGAGACGAACTATGAGAATGGAGGAAGCCAGAGAGGTATGGAAGAAAACAACCTGTTTGAACTCTGTACCCTCTGCCTACCCCGCAAGGGATCTGGCGTGATTATATAGATAGATAGAAGAAAAAGAGGTTTTTTTTGGTACTTTTTCAGAATTTTTTTTTAATTTATTTATTAGCACCAACAGTTATTACATTGTTACATTCAATTTACAGCTAGGATTTCTAAGGTTTTCTAACTAAATGCACAACCACTTAAGGGTGACCTCAGCATACAATATAAAAGTGGCTAATAGGAATTACTTAAGCTTCTTAAATTAATAATTCAATAATATTAGCCCTGTATGAGGCGCTCATAGCGCTGTGCGACCGCGGTGTTCTCACCGATTACCAAGGTTAAGCAGCGTTCGACGTGGTCGGCCCAAGATGGGTGACCATTTGTGGCATTTTCATATTCGAGCGTCTCCGTGCTACGGAAAGCACGTTAAGCCGTTGGTCCCGGCTACGTGGTAGTCGTTAAGCCGAGTTGGAAGCCTTAAAGGCGGCTTAATAAGTTCCAACAGCAGGTGGCCACAAACCTGAATCCATCAATCCGCACTGGGTCTGCGTGCTGGAGTATGACCTAATCTCTCTCACCCCGATTTGTGAGAGAAGGCCTTTGTCCAGCAGTCGGCAGTATAGGCTGATATTATTATTAGCCCTGTTAAGAAACTGTCCCACTGTTAGGGTCGGGTCTCCTCTCAAACTGAGAGGGGTTAGGCTAGTTGTTCTTAAATTAAATTTAACTAAATAGCTAGTTTTACACATGATTTTCTTTGCGCTATTATAAACGGACAACGAATAAACAATTAACATAAAAAGTATAGAACAATATGAGGAAGGTTAAAGCTGGATCTCAGAGGATGTGCAGTAGAGGGAATAAGAGAATTAGGTGAGATAGTTATATTTTTTTTATCTATCTATATCATAACGCAGCTGGCGTGGCCCTTGCGGGGTAGGCCGAGAGTACAGAGTTCCAACAGTTTCTTACCTTACATACCTCTCTGGCTTCCTCCACTCTCATAGTTCGTCTTATACACACTCGCCGGTTACGGAGACTCGTGTGTGTGAGTGATGTACGCTGTTGGCCGCGAGGCCTTTACAGCTTCACCGAACTCGAGCCAGTAGTGCAAGGGGCGACATACTCGAGGGCGCCTTGAAGGGGCGCCCTCGGTTGGGACAGTCGCTGTTGGGGGCCGGGGTGCACTACTAAGTGCACCGGTCAACCGCCGGCTATGGTAGGGGATCAACGACTACGTCGTCGTCGCCCGTATTCTGAGCGGAAAGAATGGATGACAAAACATCGGGGGGATCGGTGAGAACATGTCGCGGCCGGCGGTGGCGGCAGGGGTCGGGGGGGACGGAGACTCTTGACTTGCCCTTCAGATAAGACACGGTCTATTTGGTCGTGGTAAGATAGTCCAGGTCGTCCCCGGTACCTACATCCTTCCACTTTCGCATTGTATATCTATTTTGTCATTCTTTCTTCGGAAATTCTTTCTATATGCCCGAACCAACGGAGCATACCCTTTCTCATCTTTACACCGATACTATCTTTAATACCTACTCGCTTTCTTAAAAAATCTAACGTATGTGTAACAGCGTAGGCTGTTACACATACGTTATATTTTTTATACCTTTTAAAATCGCATGTTCTTATAATCATGGCGTTACTGTGACAAAGTACTAAAATGCTTACATATTTTTGCTGGTGACTCAAGATCAATTGTTCAACTCGGTTATAGGACAGTACATATATAAAACAATAACAGTACTAGCGGTCCCAATACGGATACATCTGTGGAGCATTTAACCATCTTAGAAAAAGCAATACTAACCTAGTGGTTAGACCGTTGGACTGCATGTGTGTGTGTGTGTGTGTGTGTGTGTGTGTGTGTGTGTGTGTGTGTGAATGATGTACGCTGTTGGCCGCGAGGCCTTTACAGCTTCACCGGACTTAAAGGCGAGCGTGCAACCACTACGCTCTAGCCAGCCAGAAGGGCAAGAGGCGACATACTCGAGGGCGCCTCGAAGAGGCGCCCTCGGTTGGGACAGTCGCTGTAGGGGGACGGGTGCACTACTAAGTGCACCGGTCAACCGCCGGCTATGGGAGGGGATCTACTCCTACGTCGTCGTCGTCGCCCGTATTCTGAGCGGAAAGAAGGGATGACAAAGCATCGGGGGGGTCGGTGAGAACATGTCGCGGCCGGCGGTGGCGGCAGGGGTCGGGGGGGAGATCGTAGTCGGCGGTGGCTACGATTAACGGATTCGCATGGGTAGATGCGTTCGCGAAGTGACGTGTTGACGCCTTTTTAATAAAGGCGCGAATAGGTTCGAGACCTAGATCGGAGTGGAGGCGTTGGACTGCAAAGTCAGAGGTCTCGGGTTCAAACCCAAGCACGCACCTCTGTATTTTGGAAAACATTTGCGTATTAAAAATTAACTATTGCCTGCGTTAACGGTGAAGGAAAACATCGTGAGGAAACTTGCATGCCTAAGAGTTTCTGGAAGGTGTGTGAAGTTCGCCAACCCGCACTGGGCCAGCGTGGTGGACTATGGCCTAAACCCTCTCAGTTTGAGAGGAGGCCCGTGCCCAATTGTGGGACAGTTTTTTAACAGGGCTTATATTATTATTATTATATAATAAAGGTATTAAGCTGAGGTCGTTAAACCGAATGGCTTGACCTATGAGATCGAATCACTTACGTTTGCGGTTATAGGCAGACACACAAGTATATTAAACCCATAATCTATTTTAAATCCCGTAACCAAAGTCGTAAATTACCTCGTTAGTCTAGTGACAGATAATAGGCGTAGCGTTCACGAGGTCCTGGGTTCAAATTCAGGGCGGTTGTGGGTATGTAATTTTTCTATAGTAAAATGTCCAATATCAATCCGGAGTCTGGCTTATATTTATTTATTTATTACTTTATGCACTGTGGGTACATAGACGGACTTAATGCCTTAGGCATTTCCCACCAGTCTACCTTAGGGTGATGCAGAAACAAGTGGAGTAGGTGCAAATCCACAAAGCGGAGGAAAAACACCGTCACGCCTATATTCCCCAGAGGAGGTGGCAGAGGTGTACTGAGTACACCCACGTTTCGCTGACGATGTTAGGTCCCATGTAATAGGGGGCGAGCCTATTGCCATATACCGGGCACAATTCCAGACTCCGGACTCATACTGGGAATTTTTCGTTAGAAAACCTACATTTGTCCGACCTAGGATTTGAACCCAGGACCTCGTGATCACAAAGCGATGCGCTTTGCCACCAGACCAACGAGGCAGTCGGTTTGCCACCAGACCAACGGAGGAAAAAAAGGAAAATAAATATCAAATCAATAAATACGCACATATATACATATTCATGGCATTGTGCCCAGTATAATGGCAATTGTCTCTCTCTAATACGTGGGACGTAACATTATCGTCGAAAAGTAGGTGTTCACGGTACATCTCTGCCACCCGCGCTTGGGGAATATAGGCGTGACGGTGTGTAACCAATAGATTTCAAGCGCTTATATACGATTTTTAGATTAAATACACATTAGAGCATTTACTGTACTAAAAGTGATAATAATAATAATATAATATTTGCCCTATTAAGAAACTGTCCCAACGTTGGGCACGGGCCTCCTCTCGAACTGAGAGGGTTTAGGCCATAGTCCACCACGCTGGCCCCGGGCGGGTTGGCGAACTTCACACTCCATCGAGAAACTCTTAGGCATGCAGGTTTCTTCACGATGTTTTCCTTCACCGTTAAAGCAAGTGATACTTAATTTTTCACACATGCTTTCGAAAAGACAGAGGTACGTGCCTGGTTTGAACCCGAGAACTCTGAATTTGCAGTCACTAGGCTATCACTGCTTTTTGCTAAAAGTTATATTTGGATAAAATTAAAACACCGCCACGCCCATATTCCCCAAGCGGAGATGGCAGAGGTGTACTAACTACACCCACTTTTTGCCGACGATGTTAGGTCCCATTTAATAGGGGGCGGACCAATTGCCATATACTGGGTATAATTCCAGAGTCCGGACTCATACTCAGAAGTTTTGTGTTTGTCCAACCTAGGATTGGAAGACCTCATCATCACAAGGCGATACGCTTTGCCACTAGACCAACGTGGCAGTGGTATTGGATATGTTTACATTAAATGAACCAGGGATGTCCTGTAGAGTCAGGGGCCAACTTCATTAACCAAATTCTGCACGAACCAAATCATAACCGCGGCCATATTAAAAAGCGTGTTAAAAGGGAATATTTTTTTTCATAATATCATTGAACCGCAGCTTATTAATGGCGTTAACCTGTTTTCGTATTCCGTGTAGAATAAATACACACGATATATGTATTGTGATAAATTTAGATTGTTTTTTAGTTTGTGATACAAGTATTTTTACTATAGGTAAGTGACAAAAGTAACATGTACTACAAAAGTAAAATTAAGTAAACACTATGGTAAAAATTCAGACGTATCGTATTCTACACGGAATATGAAAACCAGGTTAACGCTATTAATAAGCTGCGGTTCAACAATATTACGAAAAAGGGTCCCCTTTTAACACGCTTTTTAATATTATTGGCCGCAGTAATGATTTGGTTTTTGTGGAATTTGGTTATTCAAGTTGGCCCCTGACTCTACAGGACGTCTCTGCTTCATTTTATGATAACTTATCCATCTGCCTCGTTGGTCTGGTGACTGCCTCGTTGGTCTGGTGGCAAAGCGCATCGCTTTGTGATCACGAGGTCCTGGGTTCAAATCCTAGGTCGGACAAATGTAGTTTTTGTACCGAAAAATTCCCAGTATGAGTCCGGAGTCTGGAATTGTGCCCGGTATATGGCAATAGGCTCGCCCCGTATTACATGGGACCTAACATCGTCGGCGAAACGTGGGTGTACTCAGTACATCTCTGCCACCCTCTCTGGGGAATATAGCGGTGACGGTTTTTTTTTTATCCAATGATTGGCTGAGTCGCGGAATTTCGTTAGAGAATCCCTCTACTTCTAGGTTTTTTACATAGAGATCTTGCCTATCGCCTGAAATTCTCAGTTTTATAAAATAGGAACTCGCGTTTCTAATCCAAGACCTCGTGATCGCTAGCTGCACTTGCACTACTAAACCAACAAAGCAGTGAGACAAATAATAGTGTTTATTTACGCTCTCACACCCTGACAACCCGCAAAACGAGAAAAAATACACGTCGCCCCTAATCTAAGGTTAATGAAGACGGATTCAGCGTAGTGTGGATGGAGGGAACGTAACAGAAAAAACACGAGTGAAAAATTAGGTCCAGTCTACTGCTGAGAGAAAGATCCATTTCCTTCCACGAAGATGTATTATGAAAAAAAAGAATTTATGGTACTCAGGTGGCTAGGTGATATTATTATGTTTTAGATCAACAATGCTGTTAATACTGTAAACGCGAATGTGTGTGTGTGTGTGTGTGTGTGTGTGTGTGTGTATTTGAGTGATATACGCTTGAGGGCGAGCGTGCAACCACTACGCTCGAGCCAGAAGGGCAAGGGGCGGCATACTCGAGGGCGCCTCAATGAGGAACGGCCTCGGTTTGAACGGTTGCTACGGGGGGAGGGGGTGGAATTAGTGCACCGGTCGGCGGGCTAGGGGATCTACGACTACGTCGTCGTCGTCCGTATCCGGAGCGGAAAGAAGCGATGTCAAAGCATCGGGGGGATCGGTGAGAACAAGTCGCGGCCGGCGGTAGCGGCAGGGGTCGGGTTCGAAGTCGGCGGCGGCTACGATTAGTGGATTCACATGGGAAGATGCGTTCGCGAAGTGTCGAGTTGTCGCCTTTTTAATATAGGCACGAATAGATTCGAGATCGGAGTGGAGAACGCGAATGTTTGTGAGGATGGATGTATGAATATTTGATACTCTTTTACACACAAAAATACTAAACGGTTTTTTAATGAAACTATACAGTAATATAGTTTATACATTAGAATAACTCGCAGGCCATCTAAACTAATATTATATAATAATAATATTAGCCCTGTTAAGAAACTTGCCTACCGTTGGGCATGAGCCTCCTCTTAAACTGACTGGACCACGCTGGCCCAGTGCGGGTTCGCGAACTTCACACACCTTCGAGAAACTCTTAGGCATGCAGGCAAACAGAAAACAACAGGCAAAAAAAAAGTAGTTAGACCGTTAGACTGCAAAGTCATATGTCCCGGATTCAAACCCAGGCACGCACCTCTCTCCTTTCAAAAACATGTGCGTATTAAAAAATAACTATCACCTGATTTAACGCTGAAGGAAAACATCGTGAGGAAATTAATATTATAAAGAGGAAAAATTCGTTTGTATGTCGATTTGTTTGTAATCGATGAACTTTGAATCTACTGAACCGATTTTAATAATTATGTCACTTTAAGTAAGCTACATTATCCAGAAGTAACAGACCCAGTAGGCAGCGCTGTTATCGACCGGGCGCGAATCCGCGGAAAACTGATAGTAATTTATAAAGATACATGCAGACGAAGTCGCGGGAGGCCGCTAGTATTTTATTTTATAAGTTAATTTCTGTAGGTATCGATATACATATCGAGGTAAATGTGAATGCAAAATTAATCTAACTATAGGGATACACTGTTCCCAGGGTGTCATATTCACATGAGACGCGATCCCAAACCTAAAATTGCTGTTAATTTAATATCACTATGAAATAAAACTACTTTTTCGGATTTTATCGCGGTTTATTTTTGGTTTTTAAGTTCCCGACGTTTCGAGTGCTTTGCAGCACCCATGGTCACGGGAAGGACTGAGGTGTTAGACGTCCAAAAGGCATAGTTGTTCCGGGGTACCCTCAAACTTCTTAATTATTTTTGTTGGTCCGATCTACGCAGAATGAGCTCACGGTGTCTTGAGGTCTTGCAGTGTTATGCTTGGTTTCGGATTTGATTATATTAATTACTGGATCCCAAGTCGATGGAAGCACCCAGCCATCTTCTCTATTGAAATTAGGATGTTTTTTAATTTCAATAGCCTCGCGAACCATTCTTGGTAGGAATCTGTGTTCTTTCGCGAGGATTTGTGGTCTATCAAATCTGATGTTATGGCGGGTGCGAAATAAATCCGAAAAAGTAGTTTTATTTCATGTGTAATATTCGCGTAAATCTAAGAATTTCAGTATTAATATCACTAGTTTTTGCCCGCGACTTCGTCTGCATTGACTTTAGACAGGAACCTAACATTTATCCGGGATAAAAAGTAGCCTGTGTTAATCCAGGCAATAAACTACCTATGTAACCAATTTAGTGCAAATCCGTTTAGCCGTGTTCGCGTGTTCGTACAAATATTAAAATTTATAATATTAAAAAGGATTAATCTATCTATCTATATCATCACGCCAGATCCCTTACAAGGTAGGCAGAGAGTACAGAGTTCCAACAGGCTCTTTCCTTACATACCTCTCTGGCTTCCTCTACTCTCATAGTTTGTCACATACACGCTTGCCGGTTACGGAGACTCCTGACTTGTCTTTCAGATAAGACCCGGTCTATTTGATCATGGTAAGTTAGTTTAGGTCTTCCCCGGTACCTACATCCTTCCACTTCGCATTGTATATCAGTTAAAAGGATTAATAGTTTTAGTATTCTCTTAATTGACTGCCTCGTTGGTCTAGTGGCAAAGCGCATCGCTTTGTGATCACGAGGTCCCTGGTTTAAATCTAGGTCGGATAAACATAGTTTTTCTAATGAAAAATTCCCAATATGAATCCTGAGCCTGGAAATGTGCCCGGTGTATAGCAATAGGCTCGCCTTCTATTACATTTTTTTTTAAACGTAGCCCCACCCTAGGATTTATTCCTGTGTCGTGGGTGCGTTTACAAACATGAAAATTCACATACACAAATACCCAGACCGGAACAAATAACTGTGAATCACACAAAGATTTGTCCCGTGCGGGAATCGAACCCGCGAATATTAGACGCAGTGGGCGGAGCGGCTTAAGCTCTTAACAACTGCGCTAAATCGTCCGTCAACATGGGACCTAAAATCATCGGAGAAAAGTGGGTGTACTCAGTACAGCTCTGCCACCCCCGCTTGGGGAATATAGGCGTGACGGTGTTTATAGTATTCTCATAAACCACTGCGGTGTCCTTATTTTAAATAATTATCTATTTTATTTAAATGATTTTAACAGCGTACTTTGATAATGTCAAGTAATAATACGTTGTAACAAAATTGTCAGTACCACTTCTTTGCGAAAAAATCGCAAAATAGTCACATTATCGCGATAAGTGTTAATTAATAAAGCAGTTTTATATATCTATATCACCACGACAGATCCCTTGCGGGGTAGGCGGAAAGTACAGAGTTCCAACAGTTTCTTTCCTTGCAGGACTCTGGCTTCCTCTACTCTCAGAGTTCGTTTCATACAAGCTCGCCGGTTAGGAAGACTTGAGTTACCCTTCAGATAAAGGTACGGCCAAAACAAGGCGTTCAGCCGCGTCCGCGATGGCGTGCACGGTTGCGATCAGCTCCTGCAGTAATATTTGTATGGAAACGTTTACAGTAACCCGTGCCGCGTCCTGCACGCGCTATGTGGGAGGCGTCTGCACGCGCAATCATAGGGAGATACTAATCGCCACTGTGATCGTCCCCGGAAACGCCACCGCAGATACGTCCGCGGTGCTATATACCGTCAGCTACGGCTGAACGCGTTGGTTTGCCCGTACCTTAAGACACGATAAGCTGTTTATATTCCCTGAACGGGACGTCTATACCCACATATGGCCAACGGTGTTTGGTCCCAATGTAAAAGGGGGCGGTTCATTACACCGGGCATATTCTAGAATGCCCACTGCTATTGAGATTTTTAAGGACTTTTCCCGCCCTAGGTTTTGTACCTTATGATCATCACCCGCACTATGCGCTGTTAGACCAACACGGCAGTCTCTATAAAAAATATCTTTTAAATAGACTTTTGCTTTAGATTTTCTGAAATACGTTAGACGCAAAATACGCTTAAGGAGAAGGAGAGGTCTGTAATAAAAGAATCTGTTGGAACTCTGTTCTCTCTGTCTACCTCGCAGTGGACCTGGCGTGATGAAATAGACAGATAATTATATCGTTGGGCCCGGTATATGGCAATAAGTTAGGCCCATGTAATCATGGGACCTAACATCGTCTGCGAAAACTGGGTGTACTCAGGCCACCTCTGCCATCCCCGCTTAGAAAATATAGGCGTGACGGTGTTTATTATATTGAAAATATTTATAACACGAGACCTCGGACTCTATTTAATAAAAATAGTTAAAAACATATTTGTCAAAAAAAATTTAAAGCTGACGCATTGTCACGACAGCGCCTAAAGCAAAGTGGACTTGCTACAGTCGTTAACGCTTAAAAGAAAACGAGAAAATGTACGGGGTTGACATTTCACAACTCCAAGTTCGGATCGCGTGCTAGAACAATGCACGGTCAAATGCTTCCAGAGAATAGAAACAAGATAGAAAGAAAACCCTCGCCAATTGGCTGGGGTCTATACTTATATTTTAAAGAGGAAAGATTTTAATTAAAACGTACCCCACATGTATTCCTCCCCCTCCCTCATTGCGAATGCCTAAAGCAAGGCCGTTCCTCCTTGAAGCGCCCTTGAGCTAGTTGCCCCCTTGCCCTTCTGGCTCGAACGTAGTGGTTACACGCTCGCCCTCTTGTCTGGTAAAGTTGTAAAGGCACCACGGCCAACAGCGAAGACACACACACACTGGGATTTATTCCTGTGTCGTGGATGCGTTTACATAATGAAATTTCACATACTCTAATATCTAGATCGAAACGAATATTTGTGGGTCACGCGAGTATTTGTCCCCTGCGGGAATCGAACCCGTGACTATTAGACACAGTGGGCAAAGCGGCTTAAGCTCTTAACTGCGCTAAATCGTCCGTCAAAATTTTTATTTTGTAATCGATAAACTCTAAAACTACTGAACTAATAATTCACTATTAGAAAACTATATTATCTAGGAGTAATATAGACCCCACGGCTGGTCGCTGTTGTCCACTGGGTGGGTGTTTTCACTGACCCACCCGATGCCCTTACATCCCTTCGTTCGGATACAGATACCGCACACAGGATCAGACACCGACTTTGCCGACGAGGTCGAAGAATCCCTTGCCCGCCGGCCGGTGCAGGCTGCCTCACCTGTAGCGACTGCCCAAGCGGAGGCCGTTCCTCCTTAAGGCGCCCTTGAGCTCGTTGCTCCCTTGCCCTTCTGGCTCAATCATAGTGGTTGCACGCTCGCCCTCTTGTCCGGTGAAGCTATAAAAGCCCCGCGGCCAACAGCGTAGATCATTCACACACACAAAACCACTGGATGTTGCTCCGCGGAAAACTCGTTTCGGTAAGCTATTTTCGACAAATTTGTTACATTGTCACCTGCCATTGTCACTTTGATAAAAGAGGTCCTAGTGACATCAGTCGTGCTTGGATTTAACGAACGCAGACATCTGTTAATTAATAGCATACTATGACGGGAGACTATTGGTTTGTAATTACAACGGTATTCACTATGGAGCAATAAACCGCGGGAGACTGGAGTTAATTACAACAGTGCATTCCTACCTTCGACTGATTGATTGGACTGAGGATATGAACCGGTACCATTGCGGTGTCATTACAATTGTAATAATGCATTGCCGTGAAGAAGACGCAGAACAATATCTCCGTTATTCATGTCTCTAGATACGAATGTCAAATTGTCATATATCGCCTGTCATAGTCACTTTTAAACGAGGCCTTGGGCTTTGTTTGATAAAAGTGACAATGCGATTTATCAAAACATGACAAATTTGGTACCTTGTCACGACAGGTGATGCTTCATAAAGTGGTTTCCCATAGTTTTAAATGGTTTTAAGTCACGATTATTGACAAATTTGTCACATTGTAACATGCCATTATTACTTTTTTAATCATGGCACTGGCTACATCAACCGCGTATTGATTTATCGAAAGCAGACATCTGTTAATTAAAAGTATACTGATACTAGCGACTATAGGTTTGTGATTACGATGGTATTCCCTATGGAGCAATAAACCGCGGGAGTCTGGAGTTAATTACAGCAGTGGAATCCTATATTTGATTGATTGATTTGACTAAAGATATGAACCTTTACCAATCTCTTTAGCAGTGTTATTGTAATCTTACTTTGCCGCAAAAAAGACGTAGAATGATACTACCTCAGTTATCCATGTCTCTAGATATTGATAGATTTGTATATAGACAGAAACTTGTGAAATTGTCACCTATGGTTTATCACGCTCACTCTTAAACGAAGCTATTACGAGGCCATATTTGTGACATAATTGTAAAAAAGAATGACATTATTGCCGCATGATCACGATAAGTGTTGTTAAATAAAACGGTTTTGTATGGTTTATTATTGACAAATTTGTCAAATTCACTGTCAATGTCACGTTTTTAAACGAAGGCCTAGTGTTATCAGTCGTGATTTGATTTATCAATCACAGACATTTGTTAATTAATAACGTACTGTGACTGGAAACTATAGGTTTGTTATCACTATGGTATTCACTATGGGGGAATAAACCGTGGGAGTTTTGAGTTAATTACAGCAGTAAATTCCTGTTTTTGACTGATTGGTTGGACTAAAGATATGAACGCGTACCAATCTCTTTTGCGGTATCATTGTAACGATACTTTGCCGTGGAGAAGACGCGGAACGATATCTCCTATATCTCTAGACGCGAAAATGAAATGGTCATAGCCTGTCATAGACACTTTTATAACAAGGCCTTTGGCTCTGTACGATAAAAGTGACAACACGATTTGTCAAAAATTGACAAAATTGTCCCATTGTCACGACAGGTGTGGCTTAATAAAGCGGTTTTCCATAGTTTTTGAGTCAAGATTATTGACAAATTTGTCACATTGTCACATGTCATTATCACTTTTTTAAACGAGATACTGGTTATATCAATCGCGTTTTAATTTATCATACACAGTCTTCTGTTAATTAATAGCGTGCAGGGACTAGCGACTTTAAGGTTTGTAATTACGATGGTATTCACTATGGAACAATAAACCCCGGGAGTCTGGAGTTAATAACAGCAGTAGACTACTGTTTTCGACTGTTATTGTAATCTTACTTTGCGGTGAAGAAGATCCAAGTTATAACTCCATTATCCATGTCTGTTACAGAACAAAGAAGATTCCGTGATGACTCTATGACAGAGATTATATCTATGATCAGTCTGAAAGAGACGCCTATAGGACTTTTCGACTACCACATTAAGTAGTAACCGGAACCAACAGCTCAGCGTGCCGTCCGAAGGACGGATACGCTCGAATATGAAGATACCACACCACGGCTGCATAGCGCTATGAGCACCTCGTCTGTTGAGATAATTACTCATTTCCGCAATATTCAGAATATATTTACCAATGTTTGCATACTCCATAATTCGTGGTTGTTTATATTACCGAATTACTTTTTAAGAACAATATTAATAAAATGTATAAATATTTATGTCTTCAATTTAACAAGCGTTTGATCTTTCATAAACATTGATGAGTTTTGGCGCCTGTCAGACTATCTAGTACATATATTAGATAGTAAAAATATTGGGACACTCTTTATGAAGATATTTTAGTAAAGCATAATCGTTCTTAGTAAAAGAACGCCGTCACGCCTATATTCCTCAAGCGACGATGGCAAGGGTGTACAATGTCCACTCACATATCACCCGTGATGTTAGGGGACGAGCCTATTGCCGTTTTACCAGACACAGTTCTGGAAATCTAGACTCCAGACTGCTATGGCTTCGAGTCTGGAATTATAGCCGATATGACGGCGGTAAGCTCAACCTCTATTTCATTGGGTCCTTATATCGTCAAAAATTTTCATGAACAAAAACACCTCTGCCACCTGTACTTGGGGATACACCTGTATATACCATCACACTCGCAGAATATAGACGTGACGGACGAAAGATATTTTACAAAAACCGTCTAACAAGTTTCGTTAAATGAAATATTTTCTTAATAAATATTAAACACGATTACTGAAAATAAATTATATCCATAACAAACTACCTTCGACTACATTAACTAACGTAGCAATTCTTTTTTTAGACACATAATGTGAAAATAGATTTATTTATCACCGGGATGCGCTGGCATGTGACACGGACAGACTAATGGTGTCTTTTTAATTAAAACCGTCGCGGAACTGGCCGGAAAAATGATCTTAGATCGTAGAACGTAAATACGGAAAAAAGATATTCATTTCGATTGCTTGGTTACAATATGCTAAGTTGAAAAAAAATTAAAAGTATAAACAACTAACTTTCTATACCCTAATAAAAAAGTTGCAATAATAGCAACACTTAATTTACTTACTGGGTATTTGTTTATGTATTAGATAGTTCATAAATTTAATTATTATTTAAAACTATATAAATATGAAAGTACTCACCCAATTAAAACAGGCACCAGCGAAACTAAAATAAAAATCCGTAAGTGAACAAAACCAGAAAAAAACTTTATAACGCAACAAACACTTTGATATTCTAAAAAAAAATCAAACTGACCGCTAATTCAACTTTTTTACACACTTTCGAACACTGGCCACTTGGCCGCGCGAACTTAAAGATTTGAATTTAAATTAGTTCGAAATGCGCGCGAAATAGTCCCCGGGCGTGCGTTCAGAAGAAAATTTCAGTTGAACTGAAGGGCGGCGCTTCTGAATGGACGCGTTGCGGCGACACGGTCATGCGCTCTCATAGTTGAATATTTTTCCAACGGACTTTAAGCTTTTTCTCGCTTTATCCAGAAAATATATTTTTGTCTTTAAGAGCACTGGGCGTCCGGGGGTTTGTTTCTAAAAACGAGGAAAATTCTGTCGCTACCCTCTAAGTACCTAGAGGGCGGAAGTTATAAAGGCTAACTATGTATTTTTACATCGCTGTTTTTAACTTTCCGGTTATATTCGCGATTCTATTGCGGCTTTTAAAAAGTCGTGTCACTGTCAACTGGAATGATCCGTCAGTACAAATGGGCGGGGGAAAACGGGAATGATCGACCATTTCATAATAAAGTGTTAATAATATAAGCCCGACTGTCCCACTGCTGGTCAAAGGCCTTCCCTCACAAATCGGGGTGAAAGACTAGGCCATACTCCATCACACGGACCCAGTGCGGATTGGTGGAGGCAGGTTTGTAGCCACCTGCTATTAAAACTTATCAAGCAGCTATAAGGCTTCCAACTTGGCTTAACGACTCACATTTTGTGGTAACCGGGACCAACGGCTTGGCGTGCCTTCCGAAGCACGGAGACGCTAGAATATGAAAATGCCACAAACGGTCACCCATCTCAGGCTGACCGAGTCGAACTCTGCTTAACCTTGGTGATCGCTAAGAACACCGGGGTCGCACAGCACTACGAGCGCCTACGAGAGTCTAATAAAAAGGCAGGTATTTTTTTAAATAAACGTAGTCACACGCGGCATTATTAATGTGCCGTGCTTAGGCGCGGTGCGTTTACGAACATAAAATTCATATACACAAACACCCAGGCTGAAAAAATATTCGTGTGTAACAAAAATATTTCTCCCGTGCGAAAATCAAACACGCAAATACAAGTGGAACACGTGAACTGGCTTAAGTGTTACAACCACATGGATCAGCGGGACAGAATGCATAATACCTTTTAATTATTCTCATTTCGATTAGATTCATTGATTTATTTTACATCATAATTAATAGTCGATTATGTATTATTTCGATTGTAGTTAGTGTTTAATTAATTGTATAAATTACGAGTAACGGAAATTTTAAGCTCTTCTTGCCTGGAATTGCGAATAAAGCATATCTGGAATCAGCGTGTCTTCTTACTCCATCACTGCACCCAACGCTCCGCAGCTGCTCTGCTAAAACCACGAGGCAATAACCCTATCACGCATAATCTTCGTAATATCATCTCTTAACTACAGGACCAAGCAGTTATCCAACCATATTAATTAACACGATTATGTAGGAATCTATATGCTAAGATAAGAATATTCATGGCCGTAAGGGACACAAGAAGAATATCTATCGTTTTGCGATCAACTTAGGTCAACAACAAGGTTCAACTCGGTTGAGCGTGAGCGTACAATAAGTTCTAACAGCAGGTGACCACAAACCTACCTCCACCAATTGGCAATGGTTCTGCGTGATTACAACCTATTCTCTTTTACTCGATTTGTGGAAGAAGGCTTTTGAACCGCAGTGAGACTTAATAGGCTGATACAATAGGCTGGACTAACAGCGTATTATAAGAGGCGTATGTGTCCAAAGGGCAACTTAAAAAGTGGTAATCTAAAACCGCAAATAATGGTAATTTAGACAAGGCCAGAATATATTGTAATGGCACATCGAGGCCTCGGCTCGGTGTTGTCGGAAACAGAACAACACTCTTTTATGTGTCGGTATCTAAGGCATTTACAGCCCTAGTCAGTTGAGTTACAGCAAAAAAAGGTTCAAATCTAAATCCTCATTAACACGAGCGCCTTTTTCAACGCGCGTTTTAGAAAATGAAACTAATGGAAAGCAATCAATTTGTTAGAAAAGCGCCTACAGCGCATGGAAAACGTGCGTCGGAAAAGCGCTCGTACGAATAAGGGCTGACAGTGGCCGGTCGTAAAGCAATACCAAACGACTAATATTTCTTTATTTTCTTTCATTTTAAATGTAACCTGTAAGAATGAGGAATTATTCCTGTGTCGTGTGCTTTTACAAACATAATTTTTACACATACAAACAACGTATAGTGTGTGACGCACCACCCTAATATATATAAGGAAGCGCATAAGGTTTTGACTAATATACATTGTTGTACCAACAAGACGTGTTTCATTATATACACCCTGTCGCTCCACACCGCACGTAATTGCATGGCGACCCTGCCAGGGCCGCTTTTGGGCAGTTTTGCGCAAGAGTTTTGATTAATTGGAAAATCTTGTGTGGCTGAACTTCTGGTGAAATTAAAAAAGGGAAATGTATCCATAAGATAAAAACGTACAAGAAAAATAGCAATTTTTGCACTTGCTAGGCGCTTGGAGCGCACTTGGAGTCATTGGCATCTCACGCTGATGCAGCTTGGAGTTGTAGATGCCTTGAGGTGAACATTATTGCACCAACCGTTTCATTCGATACATCCAGTCGCCACCACACCACACGCAACTAAGACCTAAATAAATATTTGTCGGCCACACAAAGATTTGTACCGTGCGGGATCCGAAGCGGCTGTGGGTCGGCATAAGCTCCTAACCACTGGTCACTACAATAGATACAAGATATGAGGTACTCTGACCGCAGATAATGTAAAATAGTAACTTAAATCATGGCGAAGTCCGAAATTTAAATCCCAGGTAGTACCATTACATTTTCCCAAATGTATTTATATGAGAACCGTACTTTCAGGCAGAGATGGGCATAATGTTAGCAGATTATTGGTTAACAACCCCCACTTGGGGAATATAGGCGCGATGGTGTATTAATCTATCTATCTATAACCTCACGCCAGATCCCTTGCGGGGTAGGCAGAGAGTACAGAGTTCCAACAGGTTCTTTCCTTACATACCTCTCTGGCTTCCTCGACTCTCATAGTTCGTCTCATACACGCTCGCCGGTTACGGAGACTCTTGACTTTTCCATCAGATAAGACTCGGTTTATTTGGTCGTGGTAAGATAGTCTAGGTCTTCCCCGGTACCTGCATCCTTCCACTTTCACATTGTATATCTGTTTTGTCATTCTTTCCTCTGGCATTCTTTCTATATGCCCGAACCAACGGGGCATGCCCTGGTGTATTAATGATTACCGATTGCAATTACATTTTGTAATCTTCAACGATTACACTTTTTATCTTGAATCATGATTGAATATTACAAGATGCAATTGTAATCGTAATCTGATTACATTTTCCCATTTCTGCTTTCAGGTGGTCTCTGATGTAAGCATTACGTTCGCGCAAGCAGCAATCTCGACGAATCTCGCAAATAAATCCGTTCAGAATTTTGATAATTTGCCACCACGAAGTACTTCTATCGCTTATATTTCTTGCTATATACGTGTTCGTCACTTAAAACATATACAAACGGTACTGAGTTCTTAGATTTACGCGAATATTACACATGAAATAAAACTACTTTTCGGATTTTATCGCGGTTTATTTTTGATTTTTAAGTTCCCGACGTTTCGAGTGCTTTGCAGCATCCATGGTCACGGGAGGGACTGAGGTGTTAGACGTCCAAAAGGCTTAGTTGTTCCGGGGTACCCTCAAACTTCTTAATTATTTTTGTTGGTCCAATCTACGCAGAATGAGCTCACGGTGTCATGAGGTCATGCAGTGTTGTGCTTGGTTTTGGAATTGATTATATTAATTAGATCCCATGTCTATGGAAGCACCCAGCCATCTTCTCTATTGAAATTAGGATGTTTTTTAATTTAAATAGCCTCGCGAACCATCCTTGGTGGGAATCGGTGTTCTTTCACGAGGATTTGTGATCTATCAAATCTGATGTTATGGCGGGTGTGGTCACGACATGTTGTGTTTTATTTCATATTTAAACTGTGCTTGTAAATTACAAGTGTAATTAGTGTTCTCAAATACCTGTTGTCTCGATCTAGTGGCGAATGGTGCGGGTGGATATTACAAGGTGTTGGCTTCGAGTTCTAGGTAGGTTGGATATTTTATACCAAAATACCTTTAAACTCTCAGTAATAGTCCGGTGTTTAGATATAATATATATAATATGGCAGTAATCTTGTTCCTTATAACATTAAGACCTAACACCGTCGGCGAAATGTGTGTATACACTTTTGCCACCCCCGCTTAAGGACTGTAAAGTCATTCAGTATCTATTATTTGACGGACGATTTGGCGCAGTGGTGAATAACTTAAGCCACTCCGCACACTGTGTCTAATAGTCGCGGGTTCGATTCCCGCACGGGGCAAATCTTTGTGTGGCCCACTATTATTTGTTTCGGTCTAGGTATTTGTGTATATGAATTTTCATGGTTGTAAACGCACCCACGATACAGGAATAAATACTAGTGTTGGGTTACGTTAAAAAAACACAAATATTATCTCTAGTCCAACCTAACCGATTTGAATCAAATGTAATATCGTATTTTTAAGACTAACCTCGCATTTCCCATGAACATTAGTTTATTGACTTTAGCGTATACTCAAACAGAAAAAAAAAGCAACGTTTTAAGTAGACCTCAAAAAAGTCGTCGTCACATCGCCCTCAGTCGTCTTGCACTTAGATAAATTCTTAATCTAAGGCCCGTATCAGTCGTGAACTAGTTTTAAAAACTGGTTTTTGTACCAAAATGTAATTTTGCAAATGGAGGCAAAGTAAAGTTGATTATGAAACTTGTGAAAGTTAGATATCAACATGTCTAGTTCTAGAAAATATCTAAGTGGGAGCGAAAAAGGAAAAAGAAAGAGGGACTCTGATGAAAAAAATAAAAAGGTACCTGAAATTAGTCAGTACTTATGATTGACGCGAATGAACAGTGGTCCGAAAGTGAAGAATTGGTCCTAACTAAAAGTAACAGTAGATACAGCAGATGGAGCAGCCGACACCAGTATATATCCAGATCTAGAACAACCACAACAAGGTTGTAGCAAAAATCAAAGTGAATCATATTTCAGTGTGAACAACATTGCATATTCACCATATGTTACTGATAAGGGTAATTTCAAAGAAGTAACTGATCAAGTGAAACGGTTCGTGATCAAAAACGGACATTGTAAATCTACGGGTCCTTTAAAAGATTGTGACAATCGATATTTTCTACAAAAACAATACTATATTGCTGAGTTCTTAGATTTACGCGAATATTATTATTGCGGTAATTAATATAATCAAATCTAAAACCAAGCATAACACTGCAAGACCTCAAGACACAGCTCATTCTGCGTAGATCGGACCAACAAAAATAATTAAGAAGTTGGGGGTACCCCGGAACATCTATGCCTTTTGGACGTCTAACACATCAGTCCCTCTCGTGACCATGGGTGCTGCAAAGCACTCGAAACGTCGGGAACTAAAAATCAAAAAATAAACCGCGATAAAATCCGTAAAATAGTTTTATTTCAATACTATATTGTTTCCAAGTCTGGCGTGAAACTTGAACGTACATGGCTATCCTGTTCTTTAATATTTCAGAAGGCGTTAAACCATGTTGGTTGTTCGCAAATCGGACATCTAAAAATGTACAAAATGTTTTGATGGAAGGCCACCACAGGAAACCACTGGAAACGTATTGTAGACGTCCTAGAAAGATTCGAGACATCGAAAATTCATGTTTTGTTTGTCAAGTCTTACGTATCAACAGTGGCGGCTGCACGGAACACTAGATGCAAGAACTAGAGCAAGAGTCCCCATGATCAAGAAGAAAAATCTTGTTGGCGCCAAGTAGTTTCTAGACTCCTTGATGTTACTCTGACACTTTTTACATGTAATTTAGCCTTTCGTGGCCACAGAAAAAAGGCAGATAGCAATGATCCAAGCTCCCGAGGAAACTTCTTAAGTATTGTTGAGTTATTAGGAAAAATACGAGCTCTGCGGAAGATGTGCGGAGTGAAGCTGACCGACCGTATTCGCAACAGCGTAGTAAGAAAGCGAATAGGTATGAAAGATAGTATCGGTGTAATGTTGAGAAAGCGTACGCTCCATTGGTTCGGGCATATAGAAAGAATGTCCGAAGAAAGAATTACTAAACTGATATACAAAGCGAAAGTGGAAGGATGTAGGTACCGGGGAAGAACTAGACTATCTTACCATGACCAAATAGACCGGGTCTTATCTGAAGGACAAGTCAGGAGTCTCCGTAACCGGCGAGCGTGTATGAGACGAACTATGAGAATAGAGGAAGCCAGAGAGGTATGTAAGGAAAGAGTCTGTTGGAACTCTGTACTTTCTGCCTACCCAGTAAGGCATCTGGCGTGATGATATAATCTATATTTTCGGCATTTATTTCATTTATAAGCTCATTTTCTATTTTTAGACTTAAGTATTTTATCTGGCACTTTGGTTTACTTAACAATTCTTTTAAAATCGGATCGTATTTTCCCTAATCCGTTTCCCTAATCTATCTAGATATTAGGGAAATGAAATAAATGCCGCACCATTTTACTCTATCACATTCGATTCAACTCAAAATATTTAAAAAACTGATCAAATGTGTAAACTGGTGAAGTTATAGTATGTATTGTAGTTCTAGTAGTTATTGTATGATCGAGAAAGATGATGATAGAATCCCAAAGGCGCTCGTCATTAAAGAGTAATTTTTAGGATGTCATGAAGTTAAGGATTAAACTGCCTTAGCAATGTCCAAGCAAATTATTAAATCTAAAAATGACAACAATATTCCTCTAAATAAGTGTCGAGGACAAGGACATGACGGTGCTAACACAATGAAAAGCACTTTTGGTGGAGTTCAAAAACTCATAAAAGATCGAGCCAAATGCGGTATATGTTAGTACTAAATGATGCAGTAAGAGAGGTTATTGATATACAAAGAATTTTTGACACAGTTCAAAAAAATTATAATTTTTTTGGGCATAGTATCAAAAGAATGGAAGAATATTTTAAGAAAAAATAAGGAATATTTTATCAAGTTTTATATCTATTAATGGAAGTGAGTCTTCAACTTCGATAACATTAAAAACATTGAACCCTACTAGATGGGCAGGCAGTTATAATGCTGTTTTGGCTTTAAAAGTTCGGTTTGTTGAAGTCCGAAAAGCGTTAACGAAAACAATTCTGTTAATTTGTAAATCAGATGAAAAAATGAAGCTATTTCACTCAAGAAAAAGATCAAGAACTACAATTCTAATATTTTATTGTTTTTTCAGTGCAAAACTCTACAAACTATCGATGCAGCCTCTAAAGCACTTCAGTCTAAAGCCACCGAACTTTCAAATGCCTTAAAACGTTTCAAAATTTGCCTAGAAGAATTGGAAAGACATCGACATGAATTTGTAAATTTAAACATAGAAGCAAATAGTGTAGCCGAAAAATGGTCAATCAACCCTGAATTTTCTAAATCTCGTCAGAGGAAGATAAAACGCCATTTTGACGAACTTTGCGAAGATAAGCGTCTCCAAGACCCGGAAAGTTTGTTCAAAGTGAACATATTTTATCGAGTATTGGACATCATTATTAATCAACTGAAATCGCGTTTTCTTCCAAGGAATGAAATTGTTTCCAGTTTCAGTGTTTTGCAACCTTACACTTTGCAAATTTTAAAAGACACTGAACTATTAAAAGAAAAAAAAATACAAAAAAAAATACAAAATTTTTATTTCTTTAACTTAAAATCATATTACAAATTAGTCGTATTTAGAGACTCCTTTTAAGTATGTAATAGTAGTAAGTAGTAAAAGAAGCTCTGGAATTTGTCGATATATATAAAAAAGACATATCTGAATCATTTGTATATTTGTACGAGTATATCAATAAAGAATCATTTTTGTCGTGCAGCTTTCAAGTACATACTTCATGTACTGCATTATTTGTTACAATTCCTGTGACTACAGCTAGTGCTGAACGATCATTTTCGAAACTAAAATTAATAAAAACCTCTTTAAGAAACTCTATACTACTCTTCTTCTTCTTATTTTAATTAATGGCCCACATTTTATCAGTGTATTTCGCCAATGTCAAGTAATAATAGAGTATAACAGTAAATTATAAAAATTGGCTTCTTGTCGCCATTACGGCAAAAAAAAAAAGCCCTATACTACTCAAGACAGGCTACGTTACTTGGCTATTCTGTATATTAAAAATTCTATGGCCCGATCTTTAAACTTTGATGATGTTATAGATACTTTTGCGAAACAGAAAGCTCGGAGAAAAGAATTTTATTAATAAATATCTTATTAAAATTAAATAGTTATTTCATTATAAATATGTATAAACCTATGCTCTTGAAAGTAATATTTATTGGGTATTTAACTCAAATGCACACAATATTATTAATAGTGTTGGGTAACTACTTAAGTGGTTCATTAAAATTGAATAACAACGTGACGATATTTACTGGGAGGGCCCATCCAAAGAATTTTCCACAGGCCTCAGATGGTATAGTTACGCCACTGGTCACGAGGTTTCAATTTTTCAACAATTATATGGAAAATACGGATATAACCGAATTTAAAATTTTTTTTCGTGTAATAAATATTTTTTAGAATTTTCAACGCTAATCGAAACCCTATGCTATAATATCCTATTCAAGTAATGTCCTTTACTTACTTGAGCAAAAGGAAGTATGAATCGTACTGCCTCTTTTGGAACCGGCAATATTACATCATACGTTTTGTTAATAATAGAAAAGTAGTAATGTTCATTGCTTAAGTAAAAAAAATGGTGACTATTGATAACTTGGCTCAGAAAACTAACATTTGATATTTCTTACTTTTGACAGTTTCTCAACTATAGAACCATAGATATAGAACAAAAATGATGTACTAAGTAAATACTCGAGTAAAGAATTTATTAAGACATGTTTATTGATGCCTTTGATATGCCTTAGTGTTCACAATATTATTTTTTATCTTTATTATGTGTGTATATGTTTTAATTCAGTGTAATGTTTTATTTTCGGTTATAAAGAATGTAAAGTTGTTTATAAAGTAATTACCCATAAGGACTCTATCATTTTATTTATTTATTTACATACTAACACGGCATACCATTTACGTTAGTATAAAGTGAAATATATATACAAAAACGAGAATAGTTAAAAGTATGGAAGTGAAATATACAAGCTCATTCATTTCAGTCCCTCACAATACCTCAGACACTCAGACAAAATATCACTCCATGCATGCGCAAACAGATCGCAACCAGGGCTGCCGTCAAGAAGAGCGTTCATCGCGGCTAGGGTGTGCGCCATTGACGGGCGAGCACGCGTTACTGTTCTACACGTTGGAACAGAAAACAATCTATGCTTTCTGTTCCGACAGGAAGAGAGAAAGAAGGGAGAGAATAAGCGCAGAACCGACTCAACTCATTATGCAGGTTAGGGGCATCAATTTTGCCCCGAAGAATTTTTATTGAGGTGACAAATTGGTCCATGCTTCTTCTTACAATAAAAATTGTATCCTAGACACCCCAACAAGAACTTGGTAGGATAGCCAAAAAGGCGTTTATAAATAGTACCTATCTATAAAAAGTTATCGTGTGTAACGGACTACCAGAGCTGTGTGAAAATTAATTGTGAAATATCTCTTGCAATTAAAATATTTCGAATTTCGTCGCGGCTAGATTTTAGTTTTAAAGCTCCCGGCGTTTCGAGGGTTCAACAGCAGAACGATCACGGGAGAAACTGAGGTGTTTTGACGTCCAAAAATCGTTGTTAGTCCGGAGTACCTTAGGGGGATTGATTGCAGAATTTAAATTGATTGATCAATCCTACAGTTAAAAATGCCCCATACGGCGGACTACCTATTATATGAACCTAGGTACTAGCGACTTACCAGTTAAGCAAAAAAGGGCCAAATAACGTGCCTCATCCGAACCGCAAAGGCGATTCATCTTATCTTTCTTGGAAGCAAGCAATTAGTCCCGTCACTTTTTCTATCTAGAGCAAAATGTTGTACTGACCTGGAAGATTATATAAGAATTTGTTAGTATTCGTTTTCCCTTTTAATTTCGAGCAGCTCTGTGAATTATTTACTAAAATGTTTTAAAACAAACTTACCTATAGTTATATACTATAAATATTCTCTTAGCACGTACTAAATACATTCAGACATACGAATATTCCATTTCCGTAACTTTTTATCTGTGTGTGTGTGTGTGTGTGAATGATCTACGCTGTTGGCCGCGGGGCCTTTACAGCTTCACCGGACAAGAGGGCGAGCGTGCAACCACTACGCTCAAGCCAGAAGGGCAAGGGGGCAACTAGCTCAAGGGTGCCTTAAGGAGGAACGGCCTCGGCTTGGGCAGTCGCTATGGGGGAGAGCGTATACTAGGTGTCTCGCCGTGGTGCTCTGCACCGGCCAGCGAGCAAGGGATTCTTCGACCTCGCCGGCGAGCTCGGTGTAAGGGATGTAAGCGCTTCGGGAGGGTCGATGAGAACATGCCCCGGACGGCGGTAGCGGCTGATAGGAGAGCCCTTTTCCGTGACGAAAATATGGCCTTAGACGAAGACTTGTCTTCATCTAAGGCCTCGTTGATGTAATTGTTAATTGCGCGACTACCAATCACGAGGTTCTAAAGTCGAATACTAGGTCAAAATGTTATTGCTATACTAAACCTTCGATATATAGCTAATATCGCCTTCTTAATAACTTCGATTCGATTCGCATTCGATTTATGTTTAATTTATGTAATTTTGACCATGTGTCTGAGTATCGATCCCGCTTAAAGTGGTTGCCTATTCGCAAGCGCAGAGTTCTGAGGGCACTGACAATGCTATTTACCATTCTCGACTCTCCTGCTTCGCCTGATTATCTCTCCTCTTATTTTCAATATCGTCCCGTAGCTAACAACAACGCATAAGTCATTTTTACCAATTTTACAGGAGACGAAAAACACTGTCTATTTTAAAAAATCGGTGGAATTTTTCTGTTATTACTTAATAAATACCCTAGTTAGCGGTTAAGAAATGATTATTTATACATATTTTGACAATTTACTCTACTTTAACTTTTATTTTATGACTTGAGCTGTGTTGACTGATATTTTATTAGATTACGGCGGTGTTGTTTGCGGAAATGTTAGGGAACAAGGTATTAATAGATAATTTACAAACAAAAGTTTTTATTAAGAAATGCTTCAAGAATTATTAACAATCGTTATAACATAGGTATCTATAACCTAAATCTTAAAAATCACATTGTTTATGTCAATAAAATTGCTTAAAGTTATTTGGTGATACACGAACCTTTAGAGCGTAAGTGCAATTATTATTATTTTTTTATTTTAAGAGGTAAATATTTAAAACATAGTCTTTAATAAACTCCAAGATATAATAGTAATAAAATTATAAAAATACAAAATAATACTCCAAATCTCTAGTCAACAAAAAAAAAATAATTAGTTCTTGTAGTAGTTAGTTGCAGTCTTTAGCGGCATACAATTTCTGCAGATGATTTATTTGTTTAATGCTGTTAATTGGCGTGGGACTATGTGGTAACGGCTGAAGCTCATCATCAAAACCAATTTTATACCAAATTGTGCCATTTGGTCTGTATTCTAGCATACGTACATCTGTGACGATTGGGTTACCTGCTTTTTTACCAGGCCGTATAGATTCATAAATTAATTCTTTCGAAAAGTCGGTAGAAAAGGTATAGTCCAAATAACAAGCTTCGTAAGGCATAGGATCACTCCTAGCAGTTTTAGTTATAGCCATGTATTGTTGTGGAAGGTAAATTTACACTCTATTGCACTGTGTACGGAATCACATTCCATGTAGGTATGGCCTTTTTCCAGGTACTTTTGAGTAATCACAATATTTCTTTCAATCGCTAAACGTAATAAAGCATTGCTAAGGGTAACATTGCGATTTTGAGCACAACAGCCATCAGAATATAAAATCACAGGCAATCATTTCTTACTCAAAACCTTCTCTAGATGGTCTACTAAGCATGAAGCAAAAACAGAGGCTTCAAGCGTGCTATTTGACTCATCGAACCAAAAACACATTACTTCCTTAGTTTCTAAATTGTATAATGTAAAATTATGGACGCATAATTTAGTTTTATAATAAATTGCACTAGCTTGAAGATTCGGGGCCAATTTTACCGATTCAACATCCTGTGTGAATACGTGACAAGCTCCGGACTGTGAAATATCTTTGTCAGTATATTTCTCTTTCCTGGCTCGATCTTTCTTCAAAACATGTGGAGCGTATTCTTCATCCGTAATGTTTCCAGTTTTATGACTGCAACAAACGTCACATTGATCTTTCTTCGGGTGGAATAGGCACAAATTGAGTTTCAAAATTAATTTGTCAAATAATTTACGGCCAAGGCATTCTCTACCCTCTCAATCACAATTCTCTTTTTATGTGTGATAGAGCTGTGTCATATTCGAGATAATTGGTTCTAAATATTTTCGTGGTGTTTTAGCATGACAGTAATGCGACGGCATCTTTGGAAGACCTGCTAAAAACTTTGCAACATATTTGTGGTCTTCAATTTTCTCTGGATTTCTGCAATTACTGGTTGAAATAGACAAATCGGGAGGCATGGCACAGCCTGTTTTTGTCAGCCAATATCTAACAAACCAATCTTTAAAGCCAAGAGTGGCCAAGAACATTTTTTTACAGAATTGGTGCCGTACATTATCAATCGTGAAAACGTAAGTTTCTGGATTTTTTGTAATTTTCTTTGGTCCTTTATTAACATGAGAAGTTATAAATGATCTTCGCTGCTCCCAGTTCATGTTCTTCCAGAAATTTTCAAACAAATATTGCCGCTGTTGTTCGTTTAAGTTGTCTCATGAACTGAGTTTCGATTTCTTGCAAAACGCAGAAGTACACGGTTGTTTCATGGATCTTGCAGGCTTAAATACGTCTTGTTTCACTTTAAATGTTTCATAAGTCTTTGCTTTTCTGTCTCTTCTGTATCCTAAATAATTTTCACCTTTCATCCGTAATTATTTATTAACATTGCGTTTATATTTCTTTGGATCTTTTGTCGCCTTGTTCTGTCGTATTTTATGACTTAACAAATCACCGTGATATGGAACATTACTGAGTATGACCACTTTTAAAGAACACGATGGAGTAGCAGAGCCACTGGATTGCTGCATATTGTTCTGGGTTATATTATTTTTATCTGTACATTGAGTATTGTTTTCATTATCAATTACTATATCAGAAATTGGGTTTTGAGTATTCGTAGATACGAAAATATCTTGGTTTGAAGTAGGGAAAGATTCGTTATGATTTAAATTTATAGAATTTATGTTAAGGACAATATTTCCCAGTTCTTGTACAACTTTCTCACTTTCTACCGTGATATTGGCAACATTCAATACAGATGGCTGAGGATACTCGATGGCCACCGTAGCGAATTCGGGTGGTTCCTATTACAGATCAAAGAAGTCATTACCAACTTTTACTATAATTTGTAGATTGTTAATGTCAATGTTTTCAATATCCAAGTCTCTTTTTTGATCAAATATTGTTTTTACATTGTCCTGGCTACTTATAATACTTTTCATGGACTCCCCGAAGTTTTGTTCGTTTATTGGTGTTGCAATAATTTCGTATTTATTAGGAGAATTGCATGCTTTGGCATGAAAAGAACTAGTGTTATCTTTTTGATTCAAATCTAAAAAAAATAATAGGAATTATTGCATTAAAAATTTAAAAAAAAAGAATGCGGATCTCAAAACAAACCTATGCTACTAACCTAGTTTAATTCTTTTTTCATCTTCTTTGCAACTATGTTTACGCCTGAAATAAAATTATTTTTCGGATTTTATCGCGGTTTAATTTTTGATTTTTAAGTTCCCGACGTTTCGAGTGCTTTGCAGCACCCATGGTCACGGGAGGGACTGAGGTGTTAGACGTCCAAAAGGCATAGTTGTTCCGGGGTACCCTCAAACTTCTTAATTATTTTTGTTGGTCCGATCTACGCAGAATGAGCTCACGGTGTCTTGAGGTCTTGCAGTGTTATCCTTGGTTTTGGATTTGATTATATTAATTATTCGCGTAAATCTAAGAACTCAGTATTTGTTTACGCCGTTTATGTTTTGACATCAGTCCTGCTTCTTGTTATTAATTGGGCACATAACAATTCATCACCTGAACTCGGATCATTCCAGGAATCAATTACTTCTCCATCCATAGTGTATTTCAATTATTGAGCTTCGTAAAAGAAATAAAATACATTTTGAAACACCGCACAACACAAGTTAAAAAATGATAGTAAACACCGCTTAAGTAAATGAAGATATTCCATTATTATTTATTTCTATGTTAATACGCCTAAATCAATAAACGTTACTTTATTATATAGCTTACCTCTTAATCTTCTATTTAAACTTCTTGCATAGACCTTTCAGCGATAAAACTCACATAAAAATATAATAATCAGGGAGCGCGAAGTTCTTTTACGAGAAAAGTATGACATACTAACGCTAACTTATGCGGTGTTGAGATGCCACCGACTTGCGCGCTGTTACTACTTTTCGAATTACGGCTTCTAATTGTCTGAAATCTATATCAAGTGACCAATAGTTAGACGCGCAATGAGCAGCTCCATCTAAAGGTATTAAAATGTGAAAACCGCCAATTTTCGACTTGAGCGGTGCTGTAAGCTAAGGGACGATATCTATGTTCTAATCATGATAAACATCTTCGCTCCTCAAATAATCGTCTTCTTCATTGCCCTTTTCACCGTTCTAATTTTATTCACTCATATTTCTCTATCTAGTCCATCTTACTATGGAATGCACTACCTCAGGATATCAGGATGGCTACAAATCGCTTGTCTTTTAAAAGTAAAGTACAAGTTATCTTCAAGAAACTTTGGCAGAGTTATCTTAATAAAATTTCATTTTATTATCAATATGTATGTATATATGTATTTATTATGTGTATAAGTATATATATTTATTTGTTATATGTATATATTTAGTCAGAGATATGTATGTATGTAGTAAAAGCCCATGTATTTTTTATTTGTATGATCTAATATTTATTTGTTCCACTGACTTTTTGCTTTCTGTGAATTTGCACCGGCTTCAATCGGTTCTGCATCACCTTAAGGTACACTGGTAGAAAATGCCTCAGGCATTAAGTCCGCCGTTGTACCAAATGTGCAAAAAGTTTTAATTAAATAAATAAAGTTATCGGTTCCTTGGCTAATGTGGTCAGCCCCCAGTGGGCTTCAGTTTACTAATCCGGTGAATTATATCGATAACTGATTCTCTGTCGAATGACCTCGTTACGCTTTCTATACATCAGAAAATCCCAGAATGCCCCTTTCCATAGCTTGCTGAGTTACTTTAAGCGCCAGTCCAACTTCGTAAGTCAAAATGGACAAGAAGCACTGATTAAATACTTGTCTTAAGTAAAACATAAATATCATTGCCTTTTACTCCGTAGATTAGGCATTTGGCGATTTGGGGATTTCTAGAATGGCAATTATCGACTATCCCTCGTAAAACTTTGATGTTCAATTTTAGATACGATATCTGTCCTTGTTAGGTGAGTGCTTTCCAGAAGAGTATGTCGGAATGGAACGACAGGTTGTTAAGGAACTACCGCGATTGGCCATTTTTCGAGCGGGAGGGTGACAGTAATGCAATTCCTTACAAAAGAATAATAAGGGACGGATATATTGAGCGCGCACGCGGAAATAAATGACGTATGTGCAAAAAAAGATTTATCTATCTATCTATATCATCACGCCAGCTCCCTCGCGGGGTAGGCAGAGAGTACAGTGTTCCAACAGGTTCTTTCCTAAAGAAAAAATCAAAAGATTTATCATTTTCTAAAAGAAGCAACACTTTAAAATAAAAAAAAATACTGCTTTATAAGAACTTAGAGGTCACGGACCTGTCATCCGCAGTTTTGAGTTTCGATAGACGGGGGCGTCCGACCTGTTGAGCGAAGACCTTAGTGTCCTTATTCTGCTTGAACAAATGATATGGTACACTGACGGATCCAAAACCAAGTTCGGAACGAGAGCCGGTGTATAAACGGCTGGATACAACCTTAGTCAAAGCATGGGCAGATTTGTATCAATATTCCAGGCAGAGACCTATGCGATAAACATGATATTGGAGATATACATGTGCAAACGAGATATTGGACAAACGAATCACAGGCTAGAAAATCTACATTTGTAGTGACACTCAGGCTGCCCTCAAAGCCATCAGCTCCTATGAGCTAAACTCAGCACTGGCTGCGGAGTGCGCATACCTTCTTGACAGATGTGGAGCGCGCAACACGGTCAGGTTAGTCTGGGTCCCTGGGCACACGGGAGTTGATGGCAATGAACGTGCGGATGACTTAGCCAGGAAGGGAGCAAGGAAAAGACCTGATGGTCCAGAACCGTTCATAGGCATACCAGACGGTGCCTACAGAGGATCACTCTTCAAATATGCCCAAGAACAGCACAGGAAAGAATGGGAAACACACACAGGGCTTAGACACTCCAAGGAATTTGTCTCCGCATGGAGTGAGAGCGACAATAAGAGACTACTAAAATACAGTAGACTACAACTAAGGCAAATAACTGGAGCATTCACCGGCCACTATGGCACGAAAGAACATCTACACAAGATGAACCTATCCGGCGACTTGGTATGCAGGAGCTGCGGTACAGAAACTGAAACCATGAAGCACGTCCTCTGTCACTGCGACGCTCTGGCTGCGCGGCGAATGAAGCTACTAGGATTTGCCTATCCAAACCCAGAAGAACTACGGCTCTGCCCCCCTGCTGGAATCTATAACCTGATACAGGGCGTATTGGACACTTCAGGTACGTAAAAGCATTAGGGCAAGGACATCACAAAAGATCCCATCGGGTCGAAGTGCGCCAGAGGTTTCCTCGGTCCGGTAAGCCAACATAAAGATAAAATAAAAAAAATACTGCTTTATAAGAACTTAGAGGTCACGGTTCTATCATCCGCAGTTTTGAGTTTCGATAGACGGGAGCGTCCGAGCTGTTGAGCGAAGACCTTAGTGTCCTTGTTCTACTCGATCGCAGCCTCGACGATGCGATTTAGGCTGCCTCGGACGAGTCGGTGATCGTGGCCAGTATTAAACCTGGTGATCACAGAGACGTCCCTAAATATATACTTCCTATCCGTCATGTACCGGGAACTGGGGCCTGGTTTATTTTTTGTTCTTGTATGGGAAGTTACTGTTAGCCTCCTATACCACGCTGGCCAGACAGGTTGGTATCTGAGATGGGCAAAATGTAATTAGATTAATGATTACAATTGCATTTTTTAATATTCAATAATGATTCAAGATTAAAAGTGTAATTGTAATCGTTGAAGATTACAAAATGTAATTGTAATCGTTAATCATTAATACACCGTCACATCTATATTCCCCAAGCGGGGGTGGTTAATGATTATATTTTGCCCATCTCAGGTTGGTATAGGGTTTGATTTCGAGTTTTCCTTCTCTACGCACTGGGTCGTTCGCGAGTGTTCTCTTAGTCGGCTTTTACGATACCCCCGGGATGATAGGGGGTGGTGACACATGTTTCTTTCCCGTCACCAAACGAGAAAAGAATCCCTACAACTACCAATAAATATCTCGCATAGATCTAATCAATAATAAAACCAGCTGTTCTACTTTACGTAAAAGAGACTACTTTTTCTGAATTACGGGATGGATCTTGCCGAAATATTATAATTTGTAGTAGTAATGCTCTCCTATAAATCTTTCAAATAGCCATTCATTTTTTCCAAAAGCTCGTAAAACTGTGTCATAACGTTAACATTCTCATGAATCGTGTTGGCTGTTTAGCAAATAATTCAAATCTTCCTTTTCTGGTGTTCATCAAAGTTTATTTCATACCATCATCATATAAAAATAACAAAAAATAAATAAATACAATCAGGTATTAAAAGGCCGTTTTCCATTTGTAACATATCAATTTAATATGATTTCTATAAACATTACCTATTGTATAATTTAAAAACCGAAATCTTACACTGAACATAATGTGAGTGCCGCTTATAAAATGTTTGTGACTGATGCGGGATGAAAGTACAAAAAAACTGTTAATGATGTTGTCTGTTTATTAAAAATGTGATTGGCTCCGTACGACGGAGTATCAGGGAGGCCGGTGCTTCCACGCCGACCTCGAACGTTTGAGCGGAATGGCGACTACTCGATGACGGTTTTTTCCTCTTTCACGAAAAATTCTACAACTTCTTCTACCGTGTTCGTCTGGTCGGTGTCGAGACCGTCCGTATCTACATCTGGAGGGAAAAAGTAAAACAATAATCAAAAGAAGTATGTGACTCCACCGCAATACAAATTTTAGCTGGGAGCCACGTTAAAGCGACGCGTCATGCGTCTACCATGAACGGAGAACACATTATTAAAAAAAATATATTTATGAAATGCGGGAGGCCCCATTTTGGCGTGGCCAGTGTCAGCGTCAGAGGTATGTGATTATTTCCAATCGCTTGATTAAGCGTAATCACTAAAGCCGTTTCATAAAAGGAAACGTCTTTAGACCAAAAATAATCACTAGTGTCAATCAATCCCTTGCAAAATAGGCAAATAGAGTTCCAAAATCTTTCTTACAGCCCTCTCCTGCTTCCTCCACTCATAGTTCGTCACATCAGTAGTCAAAATCACTAGTGATTATCGATTCGAATCGAACACACTACAATCGATTCTAGAGCATAAATAAAAAAAAAAAATTAAATGCCTGTGGACCAGTTCTGGATAGTGTTGTAAAAATGAGCGCTGAACGTTTAGCGCCGAGTCGACACTTCCGAGCGTTGAAGCACATTGAAAAGTATTTTTTTTTTTCACGAGACATGATGATTAGGCAAAAAGAAAACAAAATACAAGAATTTCATTACTTATTTACAAATCAAGCGATTGGTCCGAAAAATCGTCTTACAAATCGCTTAATTCGTCGCTTACGTGTGTTATTATTTAAAAATATTAAACCGACTATTTTAATATGTTAAAATGACGCATCCACTTTTTTTTTTTATTAAATGCCCCTCTATCGGATATAGCGAATAATAGTTTAATGGTAAAGATATCGGTAATTGATGTTGTACATTTTAAAAAACTATGTATTGATTATTACGATTTTATTGTGTCAGTGCCTTAAACGCGAACCGTTCCAATTTACATAATTGAGTAATAGTTTTATTAAGTTTCAAGTATTTTTAATAATTACGCAAATTTATAAACAGTATGTGATCTAAATGAAATTTAAAGTAGATTTATGATTTATTTTTATATTCATGTTTATTGTTTGGAATATGATCAAACATCACCCTACCCGTGACTCGTGAAAACGACTATAGAGCGTTTCTGCGCCGACTCGAGCGTGGTTACAACACTAGTTCTGGATGTGTTCAATTTAAAGATCATCAAAAACACAAATTCGAACGTATCACATTGCGCGTAGCACCTATTGCAGAATAAGAGAGCTAAAGTGTGTGCACTCTAACGGGAACTACTAAAAATTTTGTTAAGGCGTCTTCTTTGTGGTGTGTGAATGATCTACGCTGTCGGCCGTGGGGCCTTCATAGCTTCACCGGACAAGAGGGCGAGCGTGCAATCACTACGTTCGAGCCAGATGGGCAAGGGGGCAACTAACTCAAGGGCGCCTCAAGAAGGGACGGCCTCGGCTTGGGCAGTCGCTATGGGGGAGGGCATATACTAGGTGTCTCGCCGTGGTGCTCTGCACCGGCCGGCGGGCGAGGGATTCTTTTCTTCATACTAGTATATACATACAATTCCTGAGCTCAAGCCGGCGCGGCTTCTGCTCGGCCCACTCCTGCACCTTGGCCTCGCGGTACTCCGCGTACTTCTTCATTTGTTCCGTACGCTTCGCCACCAATTCCTGTTGAATAAACACAAGGTATTAGCAATATATACACCGTCACGCCTATATTCCCCAAGCGGGGGTAGCAGAGGTGTACTGAGTTCACCCGCTTATTAGTGTATCTTTAGAAATTAGAAATAGAACATTTAGAGATTTAATTTTTGGTATTACATTCCATTTTTCATAAACGTATAAAACCCAAAAAATATTTTATGTAAATATTACGTATAGGATAGAACCTATCGGAACTCTGTACCCTCTGCCTACCCTGCAAGGAATCTGACTGACGTGATGATATAGATAGGTAGATAAACTATGTATCTATCTTCATCATCATGTCAGCTCCCCGCGGGGTAGGCAGAAAGTACAGAGTTCCAACAGGTTCTTTCGTAAGTAAACTATGTACAGTTTTTTTTTGTCTTTCGGCTTACATATAGCTTTTAAGTTTTAAATATTCATCTTAATAGATACATTCATATTCCGAGAAACATCGCCATTTAATTGAATATCAAACTATTTGTTTTTTATATTTGTACAATTGCAGCTGACGCATGAACAATAGCCATAAATTGAAATAAATATTTTTGCCAGAATAACTCGAGCTAGTTGTTGCAGAGTTTTTAGATTTTATTCACGCGGCATTGTAATGCACAAGTCTTGAAATACTGTCCCAGGTTTAATGACAATATGCTCGCCCCTATAAAATAATCTGTATGTGGGCTATCACCTCCGCTTTTTCTTTTTTTTTTTTTTTCTTTTTCTTTTTTAAAAACGTAGCCCCACACTAGGATTTATTTCTGTGTCGTGGGTGCGTTTACAAACATGAAAATTCACAAACAAATACCCAGACCGGAACAAATAATTGTGGATCACACAAAGATTTGTCCCGTGCGGGAATCGAACCCGCGACTATTCGACACAGTGGGCGGAGCAGCTCAAGCTCTTAACCACTGCGCTAAATCGTCCGTCATAGAAATGTATACGGGCTTTAGAAATGTATACGGGAAGGTGTTCAATTTTTTTAGGATATCACAATATTATAACTTTGAGTACAATTATCATACCTTGCTGGCTTTGTTACTGCGCATGCGATCCTTAGACTCGAACTGCGAGTAGTACTTCTTGAGGTTCTTCTTGATGTCCTTCTGCTGCTTCTCCGAGAGCAACGTCGGGGGCCTCGGCCGCCAGTAGAACTGCGCGAACCCTTCCTTCATCACTCTGTCAAAAAAATAAAACTTTACTATAAGAACACTCTCTAGACTACCTACCACCATAATTATTATTGTTTTCAATCGTGTTACAATTTTATGTATGCAGATACTTTCCATAGTGCGTTATTTTTATTTATTCATTCTTTATTGTACACATATAATTATAATAACAAGGATAGTGGTTGGTAACGATGTGCTGGAGCAAGTAATTTTGTATATCTTGTATAAAAGTAAATTTGTATATCTTGGATGCGCCTTCAGTAAGGATGGGAAATACACCGCTGACTTAGAGAGAAGAGTGAGTGCAGGGAACAGGGTGAATGGTGCGATGGGAAAGCTACTTGGAGGCCGGCACATAAGCCAAAAGGCGCAGCTGGCCATACATAACGGAGTGCTTGTCCCAACGCTGTTATATGGCAGCGAAAGCTGAGTATGTAAGAAGGAGAAAGAAAGTAGGATAAATGCGGTGGAAATGCGAGCTCTGCGGAAAATGTGCGAAGTGAAGCTGACCGACCGTATTCGCAACAGCGTAGTAAGAAAGTATGAAATGTAGTATCGGTGTAAAGATGAGAAAGGGTATGCTCCGTTGGTTCGGGCAGGTATGTACACAAATAAAAAAAACTATAATAAAAATGTAACCAAATAATAATGGTGGCACTAAACATCTTGACCGATTTTTATTTTTTTGTAATTTCGGAGTTACCTACTTGGATCCGTTGTATAAAATGAATGTACCACAAAATGACCACGTGAAGCCGGGGGAAATCACCAGCACAATATAATGAATTACAATTAAACTAATATTGTATAAGGCGCTCGTAGCGCTCTGCGACCGCGGTTTTCTTAGCCGGCCCGAGCTCGGTCCGTCTCGGTGCTTCAGGAGGCACGTTAAGCCGTTGGTCCCGGGTACCGCGTAACGTTGTAGTTGTTAAGCCAAGTTGGAAGCTTCATAGGCGGCTTGATAAGTTCCAACAGCAGGTGGCCACAAACCTGCCTCCACCAATCCACACTGGGTCCGCGTGGTGGAGTATAACCTAATCTCTCTCACCTCGATTTGAGAGAGAAGACCTTTGCCCAGCACTGGTTATAGGCTTATAATTATTCATCATTATATTAATACGTGAAGCACAGCAAACTTTGTAACCCTTTTTACGAAAATTGCGCGGACGGAGGATTATGAAATTTCCACACTTATGGTTTACATAGAGAAGGAGTGCAGAATGCCAATATTTTTTTTAAATTATGCATAAAAAATACATTAAATCAATAAAAAAAACATTACACACACTACATGTATTTGACACACACACGCATATATACTCTTTTGTTTATTGTAAAGGCTGTGGTCAAATTGAGAAAAGATTAATACTGTTTGTCTTTAATATTATTTGTCTATAGTCTTACTGAATGTCGCACATAACCAGCAAATGATGAAAGAGTAGTTCGAATTTCGACCAATGGGCGATCACTAGTATGTATTTAACTCGAACTCAAATAATTTATTTTGTATAAGCCCCGCGGGGCGCTTACAAATAGCCAATTAACATTCTTTTACACACGCTGTCACGCGCCTTTATTCCTCAAGCGGGGGTGGCAGAGGTGAACTGTGTACACCCACTTTTCGCAATGCTAGGCCCCATGTAATAGGGGGCGAGCCTATTGCCATGGACCTAGCATTGGACCCATACTGGGAAGTTTTTTTTGGCAGAAAAACTTCATTTGTCCAACCTAGGATATGAACCCAGGCCTCGTGATTACTAAGCGATGCGCTTTGCCACTAGATCAATGAGGCATTTTCTTTTTAAATCTAATGTAACTACTAATCCACCACCTGATCGGAAAGTGTCCTCCACTGAGAAGATCCGGCGAAGAAAATCAGCGGGCTTGTCTTTTTTATTAACTTTTCTTTCTCATTTTTCTTTTCTTTTTTTTCAATCATATTGTGTGGATACTATGTTTAGGGTACAATTTAATAGTTTACGACCTAGCTCCAGTGTGGTACCTTACGATCGAGCTATGAATCTAATGATGTTATCAGTAAAGAGCATCTAAAGGATTCCATATGGACCAGTCCAAGCAGCACCCGTTCAAGAGTATGATTCCTGGAACAGCCATCACTCTCCTCAACCATATTGGTGGGAACGGACTGACCCGCGCCAGACAGCCACCGCAAGCAAAGACATTATAGTAAGTTTGTTTAATTGTAATTTTCTGATTCTTACCTTCTTAGGATCTTGCCCTGGAATGACCAGATGTAGTAGCCGCAGTCCATCTTGCACTTGAGGGAGGACACGCCGGTCACCACGTAGCGACCCGTCGGTTCCCACTCGATACCGGACATCTGTACACAATTCCGAAGTATTGAATAATAAGAAAATTAAAAACAGAAAGTGTTTAACCCTATCGTGGACAAGAGCGATTAATTTTCGTTTTTAGATCTTCAAATGGCATCTATTTCCATTATCGTTATATGTAAAGTCTGTTTTTTCTTACATAGCAAATTTTTTTTTTTTTTAAAAACAGCCCCACACTAGGATTTATTCCTGTATCGTGGGTGCGTTTACCAACATGAAAATTCACAAACAAATACCCAGACCGGAACAAATAATTGTGGATCACACAAAGATTTGTCCCGTGCGGGAATCGAACCCGCGACTATTAGACACAGTGGGCGGAGCGGCTTAAACTCTTGACCACTGCGCTAAATCGTCCGTCAATTTTAAAACAAGTATGGCGTAGCAACTATCAGTAAGATTGATATGGCTGAGATATCAATGAATACACAGATGAATGAATTATGTTTTCTTAAATTGGCATCAAAATTGGCCACAAGAAAAAACCAGACTATTTATGTAAATAATGATAGAATTAACACCCTACCAGAACATTTCTTGTCATTGATTAGCAGAAAGAGTATGTGGCTTATCTTTAGCCTCAATTCTCAATACAATCAGTGTCACAAAAGAGAGCCAGCGCATCATTTTCGTGTAAATACCATATAGAAGTATATTAAGCCATTAAAATAGCAGTGATAGCCTAGTGGTTAGACCGTTGGACTGCAAAGTCAGTGGTCTCGGGTTCAAACCCAGGCACACACCCCTGTCTTTTCAAACGCATGTGCATATTAAAAATTAATTATCACTTGCTATAATGGTGAAGGAAAACATCGTGAGGAAACCTGCATGCCTAAGAGTTCGCCAACCCGCACTAGGCCAGCGTGGTGGACTATGGCCTAAACCCTCTCAGTTTGAAAGGAGGCCCGTGCCCAACAGTGGGATAGTTTCTGAACAGGGCCAATATTATTATATACCATATTGAAGAAAATTATTTTCACTTACACTAATAATATTCTTGCTAAATTACTATATACTTGCTAATTACCAACTCACCTGATAATGGTCCGCAACATTCATGATAGTGAAATCATTAGTGTCCAAGAACTCCAAAGCACCACCCGTCAGACCAAGATTGGCCAGGACAATGAACTGTCCCGACGGAGACCAGAACAAATGGTTGAACCGCTGCTCCTCAAACTTCTTCAACAAAGTAGGCGCTTGCCCAGTGTTCACTTGGTAGAAACTAATGCAGATATTCGCCGGATCACCATGAATAATGGAGAACTTTGAGCCTACAGGTTCCCATGCGAATGCTTGTATCGGCTCCTTAATTTCTACAGAGTCCACCGGTATCTCCTTCTCTCTCATATGGAAGATTTCAAAGTTATAATACATTCCAGAGTATTTGATTTCATTCTTGTCTTTCTTTACTTTGGAATATCGGTCTACTTTCACACAGAGGTAGTCACCACTCTTCTGCCAGTGTATTCTGCAGTCGGCTACCGAGAACAAGTTCTTGGAGCGGATTTCGGTGCGGTTTGGTATTTCGAGAAGAGTTACTCGGGCTGGTACATCTTTGTCTTCTGCGACCCAGTAGGCTAGGGTGTTGTCTGTGGGCGACCAGCTGAAGTCTCTGGAAAGTGGACAAAATAGTATAAAACATATACTTTATCTTTATCTTTATAAAACATATATTATTATTGTATAGGGGGTACAGGTGTCGTTTTGTATTATCGCGAAATTTATAGGAATAGCTGTATTAGTGATACTGAACACATTTTTGTTAAAAAAGGACGAACTAAAATAATTGATTTTATGATTTATAAATTTACAATTACCCACCCGGCTTCGCACGGGTGAATTATACACATAAACCTTCCTCTTGCATCACTCCGTCCAATAGTGGCACCGTACGAAAATCCATTTGGTAGTTGATTCTCTCGCGTTCAGACGGACACAGACGCGGCGAGGAGACTTTGTTTTTTTTAATATGTAGTAATAGTAATGAATGTCAGAAGAAAGAATGACAAAACTGGTAAACAATGCGAAAGTGGAAGGATGTAGATACCAGGGAAGACCTAGACTATCTTACCATGATCAAATAGACCGGGTCCTATCTGAAGGACAAGTCAAGAGTCCCCATAACCGGCGAGCGTGTATGAGACGAACTATGAGAGTGTAGGAAGCCAGAGAGGTATGTAAGGAAAAAACCTGTTGGAACTCTGTACTCTCTGCCTACCCCGCAAAATAAATAAAAATTCCGCGAGTATTTAAAACAACAGTATGTATATCCCTACGTACTACTAAGACTTTATTATAAAGCAGGTAAACAAAGATCAGTCCAATACCATCTCAACATGCTACCTTGCCTCTTTTGCTTTTATAAAAATGTAATATCGAATTAATTTCAAGGTCCTAAAATACTGTATATATTATAATATTATATATGAAAAGTAAATAGCACTGCTCCTGCACGCTGTGTATACAATACATTCTACAAATTACTTTAACATTGTCATTAACTCAAAGAATATAATGTTATAATATGTGGTTTCTCATCTGACATACACTGTTGAATATTCACGCTACGATTATCGGATTCGCATGGGTAGATGCGTTCGCGAAGTGTCGAGTTGTCGCCTTTTTAATATAGACGCGAATAGGTTCGAGACCAAGATCGGAGTGGAACCACTTGGTTAAATACCTAAGTATATTCTAAAAAGGAGATTTCCTATTATACAAGCTTTTGTCCCATCCCACATGTCACATACATGACTATCAGAATCAGACTCAGAATATTTTTTATTCATGTTAACCATTACAGTATTTATGAATCGTCAAAATAGTAACAGACTCTACCACCACTTCGGAATGTCATTCCTGTGGAGAAGAGCAAGAAGCTCCACGGTTACTCTTTTAAAATAGTATTTTTACAATTTTTCCATCTACGTTTTGTTGTGGGGTATGGGAGATCAAGGTAGTGTGAGTCTAAATGAACCAAGTAAAACTATTCATGAGAATGGCTACATGGTTCTCTCATTTACAGATGAAGAAATGAGAGAGAAAAATGATCGAGATTATAAGCACGCGTATCGTGAGACAAATCTAAATAACAAGTAAAAAATACATGACGGTAATGTTTACATTCTTGCGCTGCCCAGTTTCATGTTAACTTCTCTAGTCACAACTGCCCGAATGGATTAAATATAAACAAATATAAATGGGGAGTAAGACCCGTACAGTGCATGACCTCTGACTATGAAGTCAGATTTCCAAATTAAACGGACGGGCGACATAGTACAGTAGTTAAGAGCTAAAGCCGCTCCGCCGGCTGGATCAAGTAGTCGCAGGTTCGATGCCCGCACGGGACAAATCTTTGTGTGACCCACAAACGTTTGTTTTGTAAGGTATTTATAAACGCACCCTTGACACAAGAATAATTCCTAGTGTTTCATAAGGCTCTGTTTAAAAAAAATGTAGTTACCTGATACCAGGTATTTTGATGGACTTCTTGTCGAGCAGGCCGAAGCTGGGCGTCTCGTAGACTGAGAGCACGTCGGGGCCGAGCCGCGCGAAGAACTTGTCGTCCTTGCTCCAGCGGAACACCGGCCACGTCACGTACTCGTCGGGCGGCGGGAAACTGCGCTTCTCCTGGCCGGTCCTAAAAAATCATCATTTCTATGTAGCATTATTCTATGTAGCAATGGACTAATATCCATTTATACAAATTTAATGCTCTCTAAATAACATGCAAAATATATTATTATTATTTATTTATTTGGTCGTGGTAAGATAGTCTAGGTTTTCCCCGGTACCTGCATCCTTTCACTTTCGCATTGTATATCTGTTTTGTCATTCTTTCATCTGGCATTCTTTCTATATGCCCGAACCAACGGAGCATGCCCTTTCTCATCTTTACACCGATACTATCTTTCATACCTACTCGTTTTCTTACTACGCTGTTGCTAATGCGGGCGGTCAGCTTCACTCCGCACATCTTCCGCAGAGCTCGCATTTCCACCGCATTTATCCTACTTTCTTTCTCCTTCTTACATACCCAGCTCTCGCTACCATATAACAGCGTTGGGACAAGAACTCCGTTATGTATGGCCAGCTGCGCCTTATGGCTTGTGCCGGCTCCGAAGTAGCTTTCCCGTCGCACCATTCACCCTGTTCCCTGCACTCACTCTTCTCTCTATGTCAGCTGTGTATTTCGCATCCTTACTGAAGGCACATCCAAGATATACAAACTCATTCACTTGTTCCAGCACATCTTACCAACCACAATCCTTACAGTCGTTCTGGTTTCTTCCCTTTCAAAAACTTTAGTGTTACTTACATTTATTTTCATCCCTTTCTTCTTAAATGCCTCATTCACTACATTCACCATGTCTTGTAACTCTGCCACCGATGACGAAAGTAACACTTGGTCGTAAGCGTACAAAAGACGCTTGACACGTAAATCATCCATACTTAAACCACACACACAAACTTTCACATTTATATTATTAGTAAGAAGTAGTATTTGGTGAGTGTTTAAAGTTTCGTTAGTTCTACAAAACTACATAACATACACCTATAAATATATATATTTTTTTATTTAAGCTTGAGCACTTTCACCTGTTCACACATTGTTTACTCCTTGCTTCAAGAAATAGAAAAAAATGACTTGTGACATTATTAGCAGCACAGAGGTGTGATGTGGACTTTTGAACATTAAAAAGGTTAAAACAACGCATAACGTAGAACATACCTTATATCCCAAACGATGAGTTTCTTGTCCTCACCCCGATCGCCGCTCGGTGAAAATGTAACAATATAGTTTTCACACGGTGAAAAGGAGATGAAACGGGCCTCAGGGTGGAAGAACTTCTGGAATTGGGAGAACTTGGGCCCCGCCCACAGCGCCACGCCCCGCCAGTGGAATGTGGCCAGGTAAGTTCCGAGAGGAGACCATAAACCGTATGTTTCCGTCCAGTTCTAATAAACAAAGAAATGTATCATAAGGTCACTTTTCATAAGGTGTGATTCATCAACAATTTTTTTCGTACGGATCACAAACTATATTACAGCCATAAACGAACACGTTTGGATAAACTTACGTATCTATATCTATCGTCTGCAGTTGCTAGCTACGCACTCGTAGCTAGCAACTGCAGAGGGACGACTTAGCGTAGTGGAGTAAGAGCTTAAGCCGCTCCGCCCAGTCTCTAATAGTCGCGAGTTCGATTCCCGCACGGGACAAATCTTTGTGTGACCCACTTCATTTGTTCCGGTCTGGGTATTTGTGTATGTGAATTCTCATGTTTGTAAACGCACCCACGACACAGTAATAAAAACTAAGATGGGGCGATTTAAAAAAAAAACTATACATAATTTTTAAATTATTAATGACCTCAAAACTTTTTACTATGGTAGTTTTAGCAGACTGCCTCAATGGTCTAGTTGCGAATAATGTGCTTTGCAATCACGAGGTTCTGGGTTAAAATCCTAGGTCGGACAAATGTAGTTTTTCCATCGAAAACCTCACCTATCAGTCCGCAGTCTGGTATTGTGCCGCCTATTATATGGGTCCTAACATCGTTGGCAATAATTGAGTGTGCACAGTACACCTCTGCCATCCCCGCTTGGGGAAAATAGGCGTGACGGTGGTTTTTTAGCAATGTGTAGGAAGCATATTAATGTATCCTCACATTGGCTATGGTTTGATCAAGCAATTCGTAATAAGACCACACCAGGGCCGTTTTGGGGACTGTCGCCTTCAATCTAGTACAAATAATATACAGATGGGTGTGATGGATAAATAACTGGTATCCATATGCATAGTAAAACTTCATATCAGGCAAGAAGGTTGAAGACATTTATAAACTAAATGAAACTAAGTTCAATGAAATAGTGACTGATTTCAATTGTGCCCTGATTCAACACATATCCTTACTTTGCTTACTATATGCACAATAACATCTTTAGCAGATTTTTGAAAAAAATTATCTATACTAGGATTTACTTAATCTTTCTATATCATCTTGCCAATCCCTTGCAAGGAGAATACAATGTTTCAACAGACTCATTCACCAGAGACCTTTCACTCTCATCGTTTGTCTTATGGTTACAGACCCTTGACTTGCCCATCTAATAACAAACAATCTATTTTGTCGTGATAGGTCTATTGTCTATGTATGAAATAAAATGTCTTAAACACATATTTTACTAGATAACTAAATGACAAAAGATAACTAAATGACGAAAAATTAAGTTAATTATAATAAGTAATTATAAAATGGTCTAATTGTGTTTACATTATCAATTATCACTTATATTTGTATGTGGTAATTATCACATATGTTTTTCCTAAGTGTATGTGATCTACGCTGTTAGCGACAAGGCCTTTACAGCTTCACCGAAAAAGAGGGCGAGCATGCAACCAATAGGCTCAAGCCAGAAGGGCAAGGGGGCAACTAGCGCAAGGGCGCCTCAAAGAGGAACGGACTCGGCTTGGGCAGTCGCTATGGAGGAGGCGTATACTAAGTGTCTCGCCGTGGCGCTCTGCACCGGGCGGCGAACAAGGAAATTGTAGTCAGGTGCATAGTCGGCGGCGGCTACGAAAAGGGTGTTCCGATGATTGGACGCGTTCGTGAAGTAGCAAGTCGTCGCCTTTTTAATATAGGCGCGAATAGGTTCGAGACCGAAATCAGAATGGAGATCGACATTCCGTAAGTACCACGGAGCACTAACGACTTTTCGGAGGAATCGGGACTGGACAGCTCCTGCCACTTATCAGTAGTTTTAACAAAAAAAAAAAAAAAAAAAAAAAACACTCATGCCTATATTCCCCAAATGGGGGTGGAAGGGCACTTTGCACTGACGATGTTAGTTATACCAAGCACAATTCCAGGCTCAGGACTGAGATCAGATAGCTTAAGATATAAAAATATATTTGTCTAGGATTCAAACCCAAGACCTTGCGATTGCTACTTGCATCATATGCTACTAGATTAAAGAGGCAGCTTCTTCATATTATAAACTACAACATGAAAGACTCCATATTATCATATTGAGCAAAAGCTTTGAGTAACTTACTGGTCTTTCTTGCAAGAGCATAGGCTCCGGGAGTGTGTTCTGCCACACCTGCAGTGCCGTCCCAGTACCGATGCCAACCAGGAACTGGTCATATGCATCAGGATCCATCAAATACCATTGCAGGTCTGACTGGACCTTGAACGGTTGAGGTGCTGGTGGTTCCCATTCTTTGGGGATATCTGAATACCTGAGAAACATGTTTTAATGTTAGAAAATTTATACCCTATTTGATACTGCAGTTAGGTTGCTAATTATGAATTTATAATGGTATCTTACTATCCATATCATCATGATATTGCGGATTAGACAAAGAGTACAACAGATTCTTTCCTTACATACCTGTCTAGCGTCCTCCACTCTCATAGTTAGTCTCATATACATGATTATTTTCTGCCGTAAGAATGAGCACCCAGAAATTAAAAAGAGTGTAGTTTAACACTGTTTAAGACTTGGTTAGTAGTAGACCATAGGCCCCTCACCTAGTCTTTTGCAATCAAACTTTAAAATATTTTTTAGTCTTTAAAGACTGAAAGTGATGAATGAAGGTGTACAAATGGGTGATCTAGTGGTAAATCATCTACTATATACAGACAGTGGAGTTTCAATAGCGCCAACAGCCACTGATCTACAAACACTAGTCACAGTTATGAAATACAACTGCATGAAAAATGGCTTACTTTGAATGTAAAGAAAACCAAGATTATAAAGGGTATGTGCTGTTAATTCAGGCATATAGAAAGAATGTCAGAGGAAAGAATGACAAAACAGATATACAATGCGAAAGTGGAAGGATGTAGGTACCAGGGAAAACCTAGACTATCTTACCACGACCAAAAAGACATGACCGAAAGTCTCGGTAACTGGCAAGCGCGTATGAGACATACAAACTAAGAGTGGAGAGAGCCAGAGAGGTATGTAAGGAAAGAACCTGTTTAAATTTGGTACTCTCTGCCTACCGCGCAAGGGATCTGGCATGATATAGATAGATAGAGAGAGAGAGATAGATAAAAACTTTTTTCACTCAACATAAAAGCATTGAATCCATCCTAACAGCATTTTTTCATTGGAGAAAACGATGCCTAGGTAGGGAAGAGGATCAAACAGTTTATAGTTTTCCTGTACATAACATACATTATGTTTAAAGCTACTACAAAGGTAAAACTTTTTGTGTGTGTGAATGATCTATGCTGTTGGCCGCAGGGCCTTTACAGCTTCACCAGACAAGGTAAGGGTAAAACCATTCAACACTTCTGTAGAGTACACACATATGCATATTAGTAGCGTCTAAGTAAACTGTAATGCACAACTAGGAAGACAAATATCACATATAATAATGTTCAGAAGTAATCCGAATCAACGGATATTTGTTAGGACATTATTACTAACAAAATACCACATGGAACATAAAGAAAGGTAAGTACTCACTTTTTGAAATCAGTGAACAGATTAACTAAAAATGTGTGCTGCTTATCTAATTTACAGTTATTGGTTGCCTTCACAGCTTCGGCGGCGTTCTGAGGATTGCTGTACTCCAAGAAAATGTAGCCAGTAGTGGCTCCAGTTTCAGTGGTAGGGTAATACTCATTCACTATCTTCCCGAACTTGCTAAATATCTTGTTTATGACGCTCTGCAGCTTCTCCAGCCGCTCGGGCCCGACCTGCGGGCACCCATCCACGACAATTACGTTCTCATAACTGTCAGACTCCTTTGGCTTCTGCTCTAAGAGATCCGCCAACAACTCTGCAACGTCAAAGTTAGGTTAGATTTCGAAACACTAATTTCGATACTACAAACCCTAACGAAATACTAAATTGTAATAAACTGAACTCCATAATAGACACTGAATCTCACAAATTCGGTATAAATAGTAACAATATCAATGTACAGCTTGTAAAATGCGTGGGTGACGCATATGGCCGGTAGTAGTTGTCATGGTAATTGCCCACCTTCATCGGGAATATCGTCGACGAAACCTTCCGGATCGTCAAAATCGGGCTCCTCGTCAAAATTCTGCTCCTCATTATCACTTTGAGGAGTTTGGTTCACTTTTTCGTCGCCTTTTTTCTTTGCCATTTTGACGACACGATGTGTGTAACCGGAAGACACGCCATCAGTGACAGATCATAGAGCTAGCATAGATAGGGATGCATACGATACATCGATGTTTTAAAATATCGAGGTATCATTTATAAACATCGATGTTAAACTACAAGAAAACCTCGATACATCGATCATTAAGAACGATGTTTTATTAACGATATTTTGAACAATAGTTGCAACTTCTGTCCCTATTGAAAGGTTATTTTCTGAAGCTGGAGCTGTAATTACTCAAGAAAGAAACCGATTGCTCAGCAGTAGATTATTAAAATTATTATTTTTGAATTCTATAATGAGAAACAAATAGTTAATAACTTTTGTTTAATTCCTCTCATAATAAATTTGATTATTTCTGTCTATCTTATATTTGTTTAATTTGTCGTTCTTCCAGTCTTCGTATCCTAATACATTATAACTGTATTATTTTAAGTAACTAATTGCTTGTCAGTTATCATGATTACTAAAATGAATCTATCTATATATCAATATTGTTTTATAAGAAAACGCCTTTTTTATGTATTTCAAGTCCTTAATTTAAGGTATTTAAAAAACATCGCGAAAACATCGATATATCGTTCATAAGCATCGATATATTGAACATCGATGTGGCAGTTTTAAAAACATCGATATTTTGCTATCGATGTTTTTTATGATCGATGTTGCATCCCTAAGCATAGAGCATTCTTATCCTTTCACTGGAAACCGCGTGTAGCTAATATTTTTTTATTAAAAGTTATATAAATTCAAAAAAGTGATATAGTTACATAATTTCAAAAAAGGGGTACATTTATATATAACCTATTTACATTTTATGCAAAATTTAAACATTAATAGTGATTTATTATATTTCCCGTATTAATAAACGTTTGCCTGAAAATATTTCCGCTTTTAGTCATAGACAATATAGACAAGGCGGGAATTTTGAAATATATTTGGTCAAATTGTCGAGCATACATAAAAGTTTTAATACTTTGATAACTGTGTTTAATAAGGACTTTACACAAGAAGGCAGCTGTACTTCCGGTTCTAGTAAACCAATTTCATAAAACTTATACGTAATGGCACTTTTGAAATCAGACTAGGCTATTCATATAGGCAAGTCTAATAAAAGTCGGTTTAGTGTTTTTGCATGCCGAACACAGTTAAATGATTTTTGTCCAGAGGTCTCTATTTGGTCTAGATAGACAGATAATAATATTAAAGTTTATACAGAAAATGTTCATACCTTGTCTATTGTTAATCCCTTTCGGGACTGACTGAATATTATACGTAGTCCTCTCAGGTGAACTGAACAGGCGCACAACGGCCTCAGTCAGTAATTTTATTCTACAAATCTCTTATTTCATCTACCTATAGTCTCACATCAACCAGATCTGTCGCAGACTGGATAGTGCGAGTACAAAATTGTGATTTTTATCAAATTCCATTACCCTACTAATATTATAAACGCGCATGTTTGTGAGGATGAATGTCGTAACGGCTTTTGATTAACCTTTATTATATTTATTCTAAGGAACCTTTACAGTAATAGGTATAGCGTATACATCAGAATCATAGATTCTAGACAAAGACTAGGACTTGTCTAGACTCAAAATTGCTGACTGCAAATTGGCCTCAGTTATGCAGACTAAGTCACAGCCGGCCGCTAGTCTGAGCCGTCACGGCGTGGTAGAGGTGTACGGTGAAGACTTAGACCCCCCCCCCCCCCCCTCCTGCTTGTCTGAAGAAAAATTGTTTGTTTGTGATCGAAAAGCTCTGAAAATACTGAACCGATTTTAATAATTAGCAGGTAGCGCTGTTGTAGAACGAGTGCGAAACCTCGGAATACTGCTGGTTATAAATAAATGTTCTTTCAACTTTAAACCTTTTTGCTCTATAAACTTATAAATCTTCCCCATACGGCATATAGCCTTTTCACTCAGGTTTCCAATTTGCAAGCGCATCGTCCGTACGCATCGCAAAGTCAGATGAGGTAGCATTCATGGACGACCAACGGGTCACCGCACACGAAAATCGAGGTCATAAACAACACATGTAGACCTATTATGACGTAGGAATGTAACATTTCACAACTAAAGTGTGATCATATGAAAGTCGTAGCACCTCTGCTACTTTTCTACACAGTGGCTGCTATAATTTCACTTTATCTGCTTTCTAGAATAAGTATTTTACTTAAATACCAATTTACTTTACTTTCCTCTACGGTAATTAGTAGGAGATGGATCGTAATTAAAACTGCATTAAGAGCAACTGGAACGTAGCGTGCGATACCTGTTAACTATGCGAATGAAAAAAATATTGCCCTTAAAATTTCACATACACTAAACTATAAAATAAAGTTATAATTTCATCAAATAAAACGGCTGCTACACTTTCTTTAGTGGTTAAGAGCTTATGCCACCCCGCCCTTTGGATCGAGTAGTCGTGGGTTCGATACTTGCACGGCACAAATCTTTGTGTGACCCACAAATATTTGTATCAGTTAAGATATTTGTGTAATGTGAATTTTATGTTTGTAAACACACCCACGACTTAGGAAATACAGGAATAATTCATAGTCATACGTTTTATAAAAAACAAATTAAAAATAGCAATCATATCCTGTTTCATGGTTATTGCTTAATATAGCGTACACATTTTCACACAACATACTGTAACTCTAACGTTTGTCAACTCAACGCGAAGGTATGCAATCGGGGTTATGTGAATTAAACTAATGTAACTAATGCATGGTCAATTGTGCCTTTGCGGGTGATTCATAATTTATTTATTTGCGATGAATCATACATAGGTACCTACAATATGTTATGGATAATCATATATTTCATCCATAGGTGGTATAAAGGTAAACAGATATTATTTCTGGAAGGAAAATGGTAAGAGAAATGAATGCCGGTTCTGGGCGTCCTTTTATGCTGAGCAAACCCATAATATCTCGACATAGGTAACGATATCTATTTTGCTTTTAAAATAAACCTCTTATTATTATGATTTCTGGAATTAGGACGAATTTATTTTATTCATTTATTACTACCATAGAGCAAAGACAAATCCCAAGTAGCACTAAGACGCTGTAAAAGAGATGATGAACCTCTGTTCATCATCTCTTTTACACCCCCCTCCCCCCCCCCCCTTATTTTCTAGGCTGCTTAGGAACACTATAAGGCTACATAAGTGCTTTTGCAGACCTTATGACTCTTCTTTGAGCCCAAATTATACAGTTCACTGCTGTACAATGGCTGTTAAACAGCTGTTTAAAAGTGTCATAGAGACTGACTAAACCTCCTTTGTACAGTTCTTATGCAGCCTCAATAGTAGGTAAGATACTACTTACTTCGCGGTCTATACGGACAGTAGATAGTTTGTAAGCTATTGATTTGATACCGATAATAATCGATAGCTGTAACAAGGAAGACTACCAAATGCACCAAATTTCGTTAAAATGAATTCGTACGGGCTTATCAAGCTAAATCGGTAAAATAGCGATCGTTATCTATGTCGAAACTGCAGTGGCAGTATGTGATAGAGGACTAGCCTATAACCCAGAGTTCCAATTATGCCAACAAAATTCCGCTTAAACTGCCACCGATCAATGTATTCTTATATTCGTATTCTACACGAAAACAGCCTAACACTATTGATCAGCAGCGGTTAAGATTTAGTTCTGGCAGAGTTTCCTGACGACTGTTGGGGCAGAAAGTTTCTCGAGTTGCGCCCTCGTACCGGAAAACGTGGAGTGTGCAGGCCCTCCACAAGGTGGAGATTGACCTGGTGAAGGTTGCAGGTAGAAGCTGGATGCGTACATCACAAAGCCGGTCGTTGTGGCGGTCTTTCGGCTGGTAATGATGACGATGAGAGTTCTGTTAGTAGAGTTGCGGCCCAGCACAGTAAAGGAACTGGTATATCTTCTGTTACATTATCTAGATATAAAATATGTACTAAAAACCATTGGAGTCATACGTTCATGCTACAAATTTGAACTATGACGCACATTAGAGTGCAAAGGTTTGTGTTTAAATTGTGCTTGATGTGACCGACTTACAAAAATGATAACTCTCTTAATACAATCTGCCATCTGCTGCAGGAGTGGTAGTGTTGTTCTTTATTTATACCCACATTTCTCAATGTAACAGGGAGAAAGTTTATAACCATTATACCGGGCAACACTTTAATACGAGTAACACTAGGATTCGCCACTTATACCACTAGACCAACGCGACAGTTACTTACCACTCTAATTTTAGAATTCTTATTATATTCGGAATAACATAAATCACCTTTTTGTGCGTGTGTGTGTGTGTGTGTGTATGTGTGAATGATCTACGCTGTTGACCGCGGGGCCTTTACAGCTTCACCGAACAAGAGGGCGAACGTGCAACCACTACGCTCGGGGCAACTAGCTCAAGGGAGCTCAAGGAGGAACGGCAGTCGCTATGGGGGAGGGCATATACTAGGTGTCTCGCCGTGGTGCTCTACACCGGCCGGCGGGCAAAGGATTCCTTGAGCTCTCCGGCCTCGTCGGTGTCTGATATCATAAATAACCATTGACCGATCTGTGCTCGTTAGAAAATCCACTCAGGGCCCTCATTTGACATGACCGATCAAACACGTATATGAGTACACAGTTGATGGACAATTTAGCGCAGTGATTAAGAGCTTAAGCCGTTCCGCACACTGTGTCTAATAGTCGCGGTTCGATACCCGCTCGGGAAAAATCTATGTGTGACCGACTATTATTTGTTTTGGTCTGGGTATTTTTGTATGTAAATTTTCATGTTTGTAAACGCACCCACGACACAGGAATCAATCCTAGGGCGAGGCTACGTTTTTATAAAGAAGAAAAAGAAGATGAAGATACAAAAAATAGTGACATACCTTCAGAATACCATTACACGATCATTTCACGAAGTTATCGGAACGCGCCACGTTTGGTCATAGCGAATAAGGGCCCAAGCCGCCATATCGTTTAGAATAAGCCTAAGTACTGATTAAAAAGCGACCGGTAAGTTGACCCCATTGCACTAAGCTCATAGAAAGCGGCGCGTACGCAAGCAGCACTCGGGCTTTAGATAAGAATTATGAAATAGCCTGATAAGAGATGGTTTTGTAAGTACTAGCTATTTTTGGGACGCACAAAGCCGTGTAATTTGTACACAACCGTAACTATGTGTATGTATACCTATGTGCATGTATACACACAGAATTTGATACCGACTTCGCCGGCGAGGTTGAAGAATTCCTTGCCCGCCGGCCGGTGCAAAAAACCACGGCGAGACACCTATTACACGCCCTCTACTATAGCGACTGCCCAAGCTGAGGCCGCTCCTCCTTGAAGCACCCTTGAGCTAGTTGACAGCTTGCCTTTCTGGCTCGAGCGTAGTGGTTGCACGCTCTCCCTCTTGTTCGGTGAACCTGTAAAGGCCTAGCGTAGATCACTCACACACACTTACATCTGGTCGAGGACAGCGTCATACACCGGGTCCCAAACTATAGCTAAGAATCATCTAGGTAACCCAGTAAGTGCAAAAAAAATATCATAAAATCGATCGTTTTGGAGGAGCAGAATTACGAACACACTCACACCGGAGAAATGACTATAAATGTAACTCAGTTTGTCTCTTAACTTTTCACACCTAAACCCTGAATAGATATTGACAAAATTTAGCAAGGAGTTATATTGCATCCCAAGAAAGAGTCTCAAAAAATGTAAAGTTTGTATGCAGAACTGATAATATCATATTTAGGTTTTTAGTAATTAAGTGTTTCAAAGTTTTAAGTGATTTCGTCTATAAAATAGGTTCATAGGTGAAAATCACTCTAACGAAGGCGCGGCTACAGCTAGTAGACAATTCTTCTTCATCTTCTTCTATTCGTGTCAATGAGAGACAATAAAATAGTGCCATTGATTTTGGTAAACGTAGTAAGGGGTGATAAGAATAAATCAAAACTAATTCATGAATAACACGAATTTATGATCGATCAAGCAATCTACCAGCAAGAACCATGACCATCATTTTAGTGAAAAATCGATGTTCCGAACTCGTCAACTATTATATATGTACATAAAGTATCCTCTTAGGGACAGGAATCTTAATGATTTTACACCTAAGTATCATATGTTTTATATTCTTCCATTGTAATATTTAGGAATCGTCAAAAATGTCAAAGCCTAGCTATTCGGAATGTCAATCTAGTGGAGAAATAAGAAATTCCGCGGTGTCGCGGTGCAATAGATGTTTTGTAAAATTAATAACCAATATCGTTATTCAGAGGCTTTCTGTCTGCTTAGCTTCCGTGGACACAGATTATGAGGCGCAAACATATATGCGTTGAAAGGCGTTGCTTCTACCGCGGAGTTCTTTGCGAGCACGCACACAATTTCAATCGGCTTTACCTTACACACACATCTCAACTTTTTACTACCCTTTACACCGCTTTTCTGCACTCTACCCAACTCTACTTTGAGCTTTAAGGTTTTCGCTAACCGCAATAATTCCTGCGAAATTGTTACAATTTTGTTTTCAGTTTTGAAATCAAAATCGCCCTCGCAATTAGAACATCGAGTTAGATATATTCGAGAAATCTAGGTAGGACCCTCCCTAATTATGTAAAACTAGCAGTTCCCGTGCCTGCCTGCCTGCTGCCTTACGAATATCGTCGCCCCACCTAGCTACAGGGCGCCCTACACTACGTTTGCCGACACGCGGTCTCCACTGAAGAACCAGTCTGCCCCAACGGCCATCGGTTCTGAAACATATGTGACCTGCCCACTGCCTATCTAGCTATCATCGATTACAGACAAATAATTATTTCCTGTTTATGATATTAGGGACAAACCTGTCATTATAACGGGCACACTGACTCTAGACAGACACTGGATATTTCAATAGCAAAATTACGTTTTTGTCCAACCTAGGTTTCGAGCCCAGGACCTTCTAATCGCTACGCGCTTTATTCGCCACTAGACCAACGAAGCAGAGTCTTGTTATGCAAAATATAGTATGTAATCGCATTATCGATCAGGAAACAACCGAGATGAAAACATCACCTGCTCGCAACCAAGTTGTAGTAACATAAACGTGCATAACTGCGGGACGTAGATGAAACATTACGATATGGTTTACGACTGGCACGCACATTATTATTTACCAACAACAAACGCCGCCAGGAATAAACTATTGATTAATAGTTCACTGGAAACATTGTGAGAAAATTTTAGATCTACGTGTAGGCAGGATTGTGGTTGGTAACGATGTGCTGGAACAAGTGAATGAGTTTGTATATCTTGGATGCGCCTTTAGTAAGGATGGGAAGTACACCGCTGACATAGAGAGAAGAGTGAGTGCAGGGAACAGGGTGAATGGTGCGATGGGAAAGCTACTTGGGAGCCGGCACTTAAGCCATAAGGCGCAGCTGGATATACATAACGGAGTTCTTGTCCCAACGCTATTATATGGTAGCGAGAGCTGGGTATGTAAGAAGGAGAATGAAAGTAGGATAAATGCGGTAGAAATTCGAGCTCTGCGGAAGATGTGCGGAGTGAAGCTGACCGACCGTATTAGCAACAGCGTAGTAAGAAAGCGAGTAGGTATAAAAGATAGTATCGGTGTAAGGATGAGAAAGGGCATGCTCCGTTGGTTCGGACATATAGAAAAAATGCCAGATGAAAGAATGACAAAACAGATATACAATGTGAAAGTGGAAGGATGCAGGTACCGGGGAAGACCTAGACTATCTTACTACGACCAAATAAACCGAGTCTTATCTGAAAGAAAAGTCAAGAGTATCCGTAACCGGCGAGCGTGTATGAGACGAACTATAAGAGTGGAGGAAGCCAGAGAGGTATGTAAGGAAAGAACCTGTTGGAACTCTGTACTCTCTGCCTACCCCGCAAGGGATCTGGCGTGATAGTATAGATAGACGTGTAGGTTTAATATCCATTGCATCGGTTCATTCCGGTTGGAGCAACTCTATGTCGTACGAAAGAGGACCATCGCAAGGGATTTGAGTTATTATGGGTAATAATTTTACGTTTCATAGAAATTATTTAAATGATCAGTGAGTGAATAGTGAGACAGGAGGTCATTCTCGTAATAACATGGTATTTATCTATTAAACTGGGGCGTCCTTTTTGGAGGCACTCTGTCGCTTGAAAGAGGGCCACCACGGAGAGATTTGGTAAAGTGGATACTTTACGTTTTATTCTAATTTAATTAAATAAATCTAAAGATCTATGTGAGATAGTTCATACACCACTACGCGCACTTGTGCGGTTTGGTAGAGCGAGGTTGGTAGCCGTCTGCCGTTGGAACTTATCAAGCTTCAAACTTGTCTTAACGACGCACTCCTTTGAGAAGAACAGAGAAGTCTTTTGCCCAGCAGTAGAACAGTAGGTACAGGCGCATTCGGCGGTTCATTAGATATAAAAATGTGCGTAATTTCTTGCTCAATTCTAGCTATTATTAGAACATTTCAAAGAACCTTTTAACAGTATCATTATGCAAGTATCTATTCGGTTAATTTTATAATTATTAGTTGCCCAAAAAGTCATTAATGAAATTCTTATTGCCTTATTATTTCCGTATTTCCTATTTGTATGTACTTACATGTTTGTATATGTAAAGCTATGGCAGAAAACTAGGATAACGGGATCTTGATTCACTCACCTATTAATAAACTAATACATCATACATTATACTGGAACTACAAAGATATACATTAGAATATTCCCACACAATAATTCAATTGCACAAATCGAATTCAAATAGCGAGACAAACGGCCGGAAAATAGAGCGTACGGCTTACGTCATTTTCTTACGGCGCGGTTTTGTAGAGATAGGTGACTGCTAAAACTGTGAAACAAGGGTTTAGAGGCAAAATACCTGGGTACAAACCTACTTCAGATAGATACATAGACTACTCTTTATTGTACATCAACTCTGTTTTAAAATCAGATGGCTTAGCATGAAAAAAAAACGTTAGCGTGCTGTCACGTTCATGTTTATTTAGTAGGTTTTTAGTGTGACAAGGATGGCAAATCATCTTGCTAGCGTCACGATAATGCCATTGTCTTCATGCTAAGCCCTTAGGTATGTACAATTGGCGGTCCTATTGCTAAAATCAATCTCTTCGAGGTAACGATAACATTAAAAGAATCAAAATAAATAGATAGATAAAATTAACATAAAACCTGCCTCCACCAATTCGCACTGGGTCCGCGTGGTGGAGTATGATCTAAGCTCTCTCACCTCCATTTGTGAGAAAAAGCCTTTTCCCAGCAGTGGGAGAGTATACTCTGATTTGTTTACTACACTAACAGCAGCTTACAATACTCAATGGTCACGGAGCTTTATGAGTGTGCAAATGTAAAAAGTGCCATTCTTGTAGTGCCAGCGCATTATCTATTCCTTAAAGATTCCATACTTATGCAATTCCTAATATAGTTTATTATATAGTAGTCATTATTTTTAACTGTTAAAAGGGCAGTAATAGTTACTATTTAAGTCGTCAAAAGTGTCATGGTGTGGTGAGTCTAGTTTATACCATATATTTCGTGATATATTTGCACCACAAATGGAACATAAACAGAATGTGGGAGGAGAGCTATATTTTTTATAATTGCATATGGTTCTTTTTCTTCAGCTTCTTCTTTTCGTGTGCATGGTTCATATTTGTTCCGCTAAGTAAGTGGCTAGTTTGCTCTTCTACAGTTGATACATAAAGGGCAGATTAGCAGGTGCGACATAGTCTGTGAGGTCGCACCACAGTCGCAGGCTGTTAAACTTGGATCTCTGAATTCCCATGTACACAGATTTGGCCTACCTACCTGTGTGATGATAACCACACCGGCCATGTTAGTTTTATTTAGTTCTTCAGCTGAAAAACTTTTACTTCAGAATATAGGCTTCCATTCTTACAAAAAAAAATGCCTAAGTCTACAGTTAATAGTAGAGTACGTTAGAAATGCCTCTGGAAACAGATTGGTTATATAAATTACTTCACGCGATATTTTCCTAGCACAAGCGACGTGATGTCATCTTCTGTGCCTTGCTGCGTACGTGACACAATAACAATAAATAGATATTTAATTATATATTTATGCATGTATTTTATGCCGATATACATGTTCCGTCGTAAATTTTATGTCATCCATTGGACAAAAGTGAAATAACTTTAGATGTTACATCAGCAATTACTATAAGGTAGGAAAGAAGGGGTTGTAATAACATCTTTATTAACACGTATCTCATCTCAATATAAAATTCAGTTATGTAGAGTTATGATAGAGACTAGCCCTATGTCCGATGGGATTTCCTATCGGTAATTTTTTACCTCCTTAAGGGATGAATTTCCAGAAATTGTTGCGTAGTGCTCACCTGCTTGATATGAGGAACTCCTATGCAAAATTTCATGCTTATAGACTCACCCGTTTAAGCTGTGCGTTGTCTGTCAGTCAGTAAATAGATATATATGTAGATAGTTACCTAGTACTTCTCAACTTTTTATGAGACAGAGTACTTATATATATCTTGTCTATCTATATCATCACGCCCGATCCCTTGCGGGGTAGGCAGAGAGTACAGAGTTCCAGCAGGTTCTCTCCACTCTCATAGTTCTTCGACTTGTCCTTCAGATAAGACACGGTGTATTTGGTCATAGTGAGATAGTGTAGGTCATCCCCGGTACCTACATCCTTCCACTTTCGCATTGTATATCTATTTTGTCATTGTTTCTTCTGACATTCTTTCCATATGCCCGAACCAACGCAGCATACCCTTTCTCAACTTAACACCGAGACTATATTTCATACCTACTCGCTCTATTACTACGCTGTTGCGAATATGGTCGGTCAGCTTCATTCCGCACATATATTTCTATGCACTGCTTATTATCCTTCCATGGAATCAAATATCTGTTGGTACTATAATGTGACGGAGCTCATGAACTAAATAATATAAGTAAAACAAAGTCAGTATAGGTACACAGTTATAATTAAAATGCAGAGTCTGCTTTTCGTCTGTAACAGCAATATATGTATGCCAAATATTTGATTTTTGACACAATAACGTCGCGTAGCTTATCATTTACATTCAGTGCACACAAATTGCACATGCCGCATCTGTATAAATACGAACACGTCGACATTGAAAACTTTTTTACGAATCTATCATTTGCCTCAAACGAGTTGTCGTATGTCGTATTGAATACTGGTTATGTTTTGAGGTTGTAAGTGTAGCATACGCATGAGGATCTATAGAAGTGAGGCGAGCGTCGGATAAACTGACTCCAAGCCAATCGAGACCCAGTCAGTGCCTCCGCCATCGCGTCCGCGCGTCGCCGCGTTGCCCGAGCATACGGAACCACAGACAATTAATTCTATCCCGATTCTTCCCGCGCAAAGGTAATCAGCCAGTACCGTAGTGTTAACTAATTGGTAGTTTTCTTTTTTCTGTGAAGTGTTTTTTTTAATTGTGTCATATCTGTGTAAGCAAGCTTATTGTGCCGCGTTTGTTATTTGTTTGCTTTCGAGTTGGAGCCCGTGCGGTTCACATTAGTATTTTTTTAGTAGGTAGGTTTACCTACATATGGTGCTTATTGTGTCTAATTGTCGTTCATTTGCGTAAATTTAGTGGCAGTTATTTTAATTTTCTTTTTTGCATTGTGGTTTAAAGGACCTACTTTCTTCTTATATTTAAAACTATATTATGTTATTAGTATATATTTGAGGCATAAATCTTGAAAAACCACAAGTGACAAATTATTACCCACTCCAACTATACGAATTAGTTTGCTAAAGTAATTTATATCAAATAGGTAGGTGCCTAGGAAAAAAACGCATATGATAAGATGTTACTGGGCAGGTTTTTTTTTATAATTTAAACAAACGTTTATTATTGTGTTTGTGTAATTGGATATACGTACTTATGCTAAGTTATAAATAGTAAGTAGCCGTTAAAATTAGTCTATCGAAAAAAAAAATAATCGAAATTGATCTACAAAGCGTAAATAGAAATAGTTAAAAAGTACCTAAATACATTTAAAAGTAGTAAAATAAGTAGCCGTTGTAGAGTGTAAGAAATACGGTAAAGCCAAGCTTGGATTTTTTTATTTATTTATTTACGTACAATACAGATATGATTTTAATGATTGATAAGGAGTTGAAAAAACTTAACATCATCTGGCTAAATAAACTTGCCTTTCTGGTTACAAAAATACAACTGTTCTAATTTTTTTTTTGTTTGAATATAAAACGTAGCCCCACACTAGAATTTATTCGGTTGGTTCTTCGTTCATCCCACAGAGTATCGTCCCACATAAAAAAAAATCTTCTTTCGAACCACATTCTATTCATGTTACGTCCCAAAAGTCATTTTTATTCATAACTAGCTGTACCCGCAACTTCGTTCGCGTTATTTTTTGGCGTGTATTTTACACTCCTAAGTTTTTATTTTGAGACAACAGATAGCCTATGTATGTCCTTCCCCTGGATAACATCTATTTACTTCCGAATTTATAGATATAGATAGATAGATGTATGAAATATAGATAGAAGATGAAGAGTTACTTCGTAAGGAGACGAACCCGAAGGCAAATTAGTAGGCGAAATCACACATTTTAACATAACATTGCAGCTCGTGACTAACCATCATTAAAATAATAATTTTTATAGTTTATCCCGCAATAATACGGGATTGCTAGATTTTTCCAGGATGAAAAGTATTTTAGATTTTAAGTTATACCTCAATTAAAATTTTCAGAAAATATTCAATGTACAGATGCGGCTCGGTTACAGTTTTATTATATGTATGTATAGAAGATAGATAGAAGACGACCCCGAGTGCAATATTAGTAGGCAAAATCACACATTTTAACGTAACATTGCAGCTCGCGACTAATCATTATTAAATTAATAAGTTTTATGGCTTATCCCGCAATAATACGGGATTGCTTGAATTTTCCGGGATAAAAAGTATCTTAGATTTTAAGTTAGAGTATATATTATTACCATACCAAGTTTCATTGAAATCGGTTTGGTAGTATTTGCGTGATTGAAACACAAAGAGACAGACAGACAGACAATAATTCCAAAAAAAATTGTTTCGGCCTCTATATCGATAAGGAAGTGTACCTCAATTAAAATTTTCAAAAAATATTCAATGTACAGATTCGACTCGGTTACAGTTTTATTATATTATATGTATAGAAGATATAACAATTTATACTTGTTACGTCCCATTTTAAGTTCTCGGTTCATCCCATTTTTTTATATGAAAAAATTTTAACTTCATAACTACAGACCGACTAAAAAACATTAAAGAATAACTAAAACATCATTTTGATTATAAATGTAACCTCTGCTGTTAGTTAATATTTGCCTTTAACTCCGACAAACTGAACTGACAGAATAGTTGTACAGAATAGAACCCGATGAAGAATTTTGTTCCAGTCAAATGAACTGGTCGCTCTGTTGATTATTTGCATATTATTTTGGTAAAATTTCATTTTTAGCGAAATAACTGGGTTCATTTACAACCACAACATTCCGGTCTTATAGGTAAATCCATTAATACGTTTTCCGTCTCTTCAATCCTGCTCTGTAGTAGGAAGAATTCATGAATGTTTATATATTTGTGTCATAATTTTTTTTAGTCAAAGTACCAGGACATCATAACAGACTAGAATTTCTTATTTCATACAAACGATATAGCTACTGTAAAGCCGTGATTATACTTTGCGACCACAACTCCGACCTGACAGCCTTGAAACGGTCATGTCGGAGTCAGAGTTGGATCCAACCGCCGACACGACCCGATCCTTACGATAAACATCAATGTATCGATATAATATGATACTGTTGTCGTGTAAAACATAATATGGAAATGATAGTGATTGATGATGTATCGAAACATCAATCTTTTATTAAGCTTTTATTTTGTCGTTGTATCGATGTATGATTTGAGGTTGTGTAAAAAAAACATCGCTTCGTCCCAAACATGTATCGTCCAATCGATATTTTATAAGTTTTTATTACACTTTTGTCACAAATTCTGGTCCAAAATTTGTGATCCCTTTTCCAAAAACTTGCGGGCATCTGCATGAGTTAAAATTTAGCATACAAATTCGCTGACGATTCAATAAGATAGTTCGTTAGAGGTATGCATGCTAACACTACACCTGTTTCGTGCATTGTACTAAACTAAAGCAAAATCGATATATAAGTATTTTGCAATTTAAAGCGTCGATGTCTTGCGTATTAAAACATCGATATATCGTTTTTTCCCTTAGCGTGCAGTGACATGGAATGCAGCACATTCCATGTCATTTTTTTTTTTTTACACTACAACAGTATTATATTATATCGATAAATTGATATTTATCATAACGATGACTGCATCACTAAATCGGGTCGGCGGTTGGATCCAACTCTGACAGCCTTGAGACGGTCAGGTCGGAGTCGCGGTCGCAAAGTATAATCACGGCTTAAGCAGTCGAGTGACTACATTTGAACTAAATCCCTATTCAAAGTACCAAGCTATCATAACAGTACGAAGGTGTTTGAGCTCGGGTGGTGGCAGGCAATATAGGCAGAATATCCTACTCACTAACTGTTTCGAGTGTATCGCTCGTAAGCTAAGATCCCTAGTATTTTATGATGTTCTGGTACCTACTTTGAACACAAATTTTGTGACACTCATGGATTAAAGCTAATCAGACACCAACTGTGAATATTCCCAGTGGGCATCATCCCGTGTTATACAGGGTGGAAAAGTTATGTTTCGCCAGCCGATTATTTCGTTTATAACAGTATACGTTTTTCAGTATAACGTACTAATTAAAATTGAAAAACTATTCCTATCGAACCCACCAACCAAATACCGAATTATATTCCGACTTTCCGTTCCGAGCAACTGAAAAGGATCAACTAATTTTAATTTCCAATCATACAACTATTACCATGCGCTGATAAAATAAATCTACGCCTACGAAATAAAAATGTAATGTGCAACACGAACAAATTTTTTTTTGGTACGTAACAATTTTTTTTTAGAATGTGTGTCGAAAAAGTGGGACGAACGAAGAACAAACCATTTGTTCCTGAGTCATGGGTGCGTTTACAAACATGAAAATTCACATACACAAATACCCAGACCGAAACAAATCATTGTAGGTCACACAAAGGTTTGTCCCGTGCAGGAATCAAACCCACGACTATTCGACCCAGTCGGCGGACCGGCTTAAGCTTTTAGCCACTGTTTTGGACAGCTTTACCACAAAATACCTGCCAGATTTTTAAAATGATATGATATTTCGTTACATTTACAGTTATGTAATGGGATTAAAACTGGACTTAATTTCAAGGAACTGAAATAACACGTTTTATGCTTTTTGGAAATTTATATCAAAGAAAATCTTTAAGATAACGGTGAGAACATACTTAGAGTACGTATTAAAAATATAAAGCAGCGTAGAACCCGTAATGTTACTTATTCCCAGTCTGCTTCATAGGTTTAGTATATGAGTAGGACAAAGTGTTATTGGGAATACTCCATCGAAAAATTCTTAGTAGCACTAAAAGGCCTACCCCGCAATGGATCTGGCGTGACGTCATAGATAATGACAATATACTGGCTTCCTATTTCAATGGGACCTTATATCGTCGGTAAAATGTGGGTACATACAAGACATCTCTGTCACCTCCGCTAATAATTAGGTGAATGCTAAAGATAGAGTCACTCAGTACTATGTCCTATTTCTTCTTTGCGTGTCTTCTGGTCGTATATTAATTAGACAAGAACAGTTTCAGCATCGATATACAAACAATATATCGATGTTCTGAAGGGTTGTTTCCTTAAATCATATATGTAAAGTTGTATATATACGGTTTTTTCCAGAGAAAGATTTGCAATAGAAATCGTGACAGCCGAGACTCGACGACTTGCATTCAAGAAACTCTTCTTGTTTAAAAGAAACTTCGGCAAAAGTGACGTAAAACAATCTACAAACACATATCGACGTTTCTTGAATATGATGGGTTGGTGGTTGCTCCTCTTGGCGCTGGCCGCGGCCAAAGCCGATGAAACCTGCCTCTCCGTGGCTGAGGACCCCTACCTGCTGTTCGGCACGAAGACAGCATACCTGTTCTCCAATAAAGACACCCCTGCTACCAAAGCTCACGATGTTCCCGGTAAGTTGCCTTAATTTTTTTTTCATGATCCGATTAAGTATAGTTTAAGAAGCTATCTATTAAATAATTATTAGGGGCTGCGTGGTCCTACTGCGTATTTCAATGCATCGCATTACTAATTTTTTTACAGAATAGATTTCAATACGCCCGATAGAATTTTCACTAGTTCAGTAGTTTCATGCCATTCCATAAACGACAGTAATATTCGCCAAAAACCTTGACGTGGCTATGAGGTATACATGTGTTCTTCGTCCTAGGGATATATAAACAAAAAAAATAACTAAGTACCATTGCAATTGGATCTTCCTCTACTTTTAGAATCGGATAGAAATAAAATTAGGTATGTAACCCAACCCAAAAAAAATCTTAAAGTGGCGCGTATATTAATTAATCAATAATAATGAATTAATAGGAAATCCGTCATAAGTATGTACCCAGATCTAGAAAGTTCCACAGGTTTTGCTCTGGATAAGCATATATATACTTGTTTTGAGAAAGTAATCCTAATATCTATCTGTATCATCGCGCCACATCCCTTGCGGGGTAGGCAGAGAGAGTACAGAGACCACAGAGTTCGTCTCATACACGCTCGCTGGTTACGGAGACTCTAAAACTATACCAATAAATCAACGATACAACCCTGCTGGGACATAGGAATGAATCGGTTCGTAGCACTGTCATACAGTACTACACTAATTAATATTTATTATTGATAACTCGTCGTGCAGTTTCGAAGTGCCACTTTCACTCGGGCCACTTTTACTGCTCGCTCAAGAAGATAATCTCGGCGCATTGTTTCTAATAAGAGAACTCGAACCCAAGACAAAAGCGAAAGTATATAATTTTCTTACACCCGCCTAGATCGCACCGGTGCATTCCATTTAGGAATTCCAGAACCTCTGTTATATCACTGAAGAGTTTCGCAGGGGTTATTAGAGCAGCAGAACTCATACGACAAACTTCTGAGACCTGGAGGTCTTTGGAATACTATTTTCCCTGCCGGTACCTGTGTTTATGTATCGGAAAACTAATAACAGAAATATTTAAGACAATGTATTTACGGTCTGTCAAACACATTAGGGTTTCTTCCTATATCGTAATTCCATATACTAAAACAAATTTTACATTGCCTGGGTGAATCTCGTATCTGTGGATCACACAATTTGTTTTCTGTAAAGATCGAACCCGTTACGACTCATTGGCCTTACCAAGTGGCCTAGATCCAAGAAAAACCGTACCTATGTTTTTATACCTACCGTAGTAAAATGAACTTAACTCGTAAAACAATCCATCAGTTCGGACAGCAATTAGTCGCCTTTGATCACCCAGGTGATTAAAATGCTAGAGACTATTTTCCTATACCTCTAAATTATATAATATTAGCCCTGTTAAGAAACTGTCCCATCGTTGGACACGGGCCTCCTTTCCAACTGAAAGAGATTAGGCCATAGTCCACCACGCTGGGTGCGGGTTGGCGAACTTCACACACCTTCGACAAACCCTTAGGCATGTAAGTTTCGTCACGATGTTTGCCTTCACCGCTAAAGCAAGTGATAGTTAATTTTAATACGCACATGCTTTCGAAAAGAGAGAGGTGCGTGCCTGGGTTTTAACCCGAGACCTCTGACTTTGCAGTCCAACGGTCTAACAACTAGGCTATCACTGTTTTTTTTACCTTAAATTATAAAAAGGAAATCGCATATTGGCGTTTAGATACCCCAAACGTAATAAAAGGAGAGGTTATTGCCATTATACCCGGCACTATTTCAGACTACAGACGTTTATTGCAGATTTTTCGATTGAAAATTCCGAATAACACTTTGTTAGATGCACAATTCAAACCTTCCTGGGTTTGTCTCACCTCCTGATCAGTCTTTTCATATGCCACTAGGCCAACAATCTTTATGGTAATAAATGCTATGTACGTTCGTCTAGAACCTACAACTAAAATAGACGTAGGTATGAATAAAACATTCAATGGTCATACATATTCAAAACCATGTCAATCACGTTTAACTTCCCAATCGAATTAAAACTATAAAGGCATGTCAATAAAATTCTTATCAGCATATTACTGTAATGATTAAATCATTATTGCTTATACGGCTATATACAAGTACTTACAGTTGTAAAACAATAATAATGAAGGTGTTTAAATGCAGGACTGTTGCGACTTAAGGTCTTTTAATACGTCTTCTGACGAGGAAGTTTCCGTACGTCCCTCGCCTATACAATAAAATCGGTTCTGGTGTTCTTGAACGTTGTTTATTTCATCTACGACTTTCCTATATGCAGTTGGCGTGTTTCCTATAAGCTATTAAAAGCATATATCCAATAAGTTTGTAACTTAAGAGTACGGAAATTCGAGGCAGTAAAATAGCACCAGACAAACATTCTCGTTACTTTTTAGGATCGAATTCTTGGTCGAGAAAACTGTTCCTGGCATTTTTCGAGTAAGTATAAAAAGAATGTATGACCCAATTAAAATTGCCGTCTCTTACGCACTCCGCCATTTATTTATTATTAGCTCTATTACAATAACCGACCAAAATGACGTCTTAAGGTCAAAGGTAATTATTATGGTAAATGGTATGGTATAACAAAATGTGATCCAGTGCTAAATAAAAAAAAAACTAAAGGTTCATAAAAGTTAATTTTTTTTTTGTTTATGGCTGATGCGTCGTGATCGACGACGCTTATTTTGCCAATGTCAAGTATTACGAATATTCATTTCTAAAATAATTTAACTCCCCGATGAACTTGATGACAAAGATGATTATGAAATTGATGAAGGATAGTAAAGTGATGGATACTTTACATACCACTTGCGACGGCCGTTTTAAGGGAAATCGAAAAGGCACGTTTTATCACTTTGTTAAATTACCTTCACTCTTGCACATATAAGAATACATAATGGTTAATATTCCACCAACGTTACACATTATAATTCGAAATAACACAAGTTTAAGAAATTAAAACAAATTGACAACATCGCTCTTCGATTTCCCACCAAAAAACGTCGCTTATAAAAGTTATTTGTGTTTAGTATTTTTTTTTTTTTTATAAACTTATTTGACTAGTGTGACTTTTTAAATTAGCACCTGGATTCGAATTTTAAATATTGCGGTAAAGTCTCACACGCAATATTCATCTACCTACTTTGATTTGCTTACTTATCAATTTTGCGAGTGAATTCGAAACGAACGTTATAAAGGTAACGGTATTTAAAACGACTGTACTGTAATCATAATGTAGGTTAGAAACACTAAACAAAGAGTATGAACACTATACATTTCTCATTTCATATATCAACTAATGAAACCGTATTTATTTAGAATATTTGTATGCTACTCACACATAGACGTGATAAAATAACTAAAAAAAATGTTGGGTATACGGAAAGACCAAAGAACATTTATAATGGAAGAGAGAAGACATCCAAATATAAAATTTGCTTTAACGTACGGTTCCGCAACATTTAAAATTGAAAATTTACAACTTTATAAGTTAGATACTGACTGACTGCCTCGTTGGTGTAGTGGCCAAGCGCATCGCATGGTGATCACGAGGTCCTGCGTTCCAATCCTAGGTCGGACAAATGAAGTTTTTCTAACGGAAACTTCCTAGTATGGGTCCGGAGTTTGGAATTGTGCCCGGTATATGGCAATAGGCTTGCTCTCTATTACATGGGACTAACATCGTCGGCGAAAGGTTGGTACACCTCTGCCAACCCCGCTTAGGGAATATAGCCGTGATATAAGATGCCGTATGCCAAAAAGAATACCTCTACATCGACGTTAATGGAAAAGTTTGGTCCAGATGGTTGGTCGCATTTTCGCTCTATTATTAATAATCCAACTCTCATTGGCATGAACCAGTAACTCTCTTGTTGTTGAAGATATTTAGAACACAATAGTTATTTCACCTGCTGGGATCAATGCGCAATTTTAGCAGACGAAACATGACGACGGCTTGGACAGGCAAATCGTTGCGGGACCCATAAATATTTGCTTCGGTCTGGGGGTTAGTGTATCTAAATTTCATGTTTGTCAACGCACCCACCACACAAGAGATAATTCCTGGTAGGGGGCTAGGTTTTTTAAGACAAATATCTCTAAATGCCATGCGCTAACGTCTTCACAACGTCCAGGTTAAACCCGTGCATGCGAGATAGAATAATAAAAGTAGGTATAGTTTAGAAACTCGTGCAGAATACATACAAAATAGCTAATAGGTACCTAGCTAATGTTCGTAATGTTATCTCCAAATACTCATGGCTGTACCTGGACCGTAACGAAAACAATATGGCTTGGTTTCCGAGCAATAACCTAGACTGAAAAAGGCTAATGAAATAAAGGCACAGTGATATAACGATTTGCTAAATATAGCGTTAGATATTTAGATTACTCATACTTTCTTTTTTTTATAAACACTTGGAATTATTTGGGTAATATAAGTGCGTTTACAAACATGATATAGGTTCGCGCACTCGTAGCGCTGTGCGACCGCGGTGTTCTTACCGATCACCAAGGTTAAGCAGCGTTCGACTCGGTTGGCCTGAGATGGGTGACTGTTTGTGGCATTTTCATATTCGAGCGTCTCCGTGCTTCGGAGGGCACGTTAAGCTGTTGGTCCCGGCTACCACATAATGTGGTAGTCGTTAAGCCGAGTTGGAAGCCTTAAAGGCGGCTTGATAAGTTCCAACAGCGGGTGGCCACAAACCTACCTCCACCAATCCGCACTGGGTCCGTGTGGTGGAGTATGACCTAATCACTCTTACCTCGATTTGTGAGAGAAGGCCTTTGCCCAACAGTGGGCAGTATAGGCTGATATCTATTCACATACACCAACACCTAAGAGAAGCAAATATTCGTGGGTCACACAAAGAATTATCTCGTGTGAGGATCGAACCCACGACCACGCGATCTAGTCCACTATTATGATGATGACGCTTTTTATTTTTTGTCATAATAGATCGTAATTACAGCGCATTGATACAATTTTAACGATTTATAACACCCAGATTAATTACCTCCACAGGTGACAAGAGGGCTGGCTTATTTCTCGCTTAGAAAATTATCATGGCTATTCAGCGGGCCAATTTTCTAAATCCTATATGTTAATAAATTAAAATAAAAAAAAACTTCGAATTAATTTATCGCACGGCAGGTAGGTATTTGTATCCGCTTCAGCTTTCAGTATTAAAACATTATCTAAATACAAAGATAATTTTATAATATAAAATTTATCAGTGAAAAATCCTAACTATCTATATATTTAAAAAAAAATACTTTATACTATACATGAACCATTTACTTCTTTATATCATTTTTTTTCAGGTTCCCATACTGCGTAGTATATGATAATTGCATTGCAGCGTTTTATGAAAAAAAAACAAAGGGTAATAACCCCAAGTTTAAAAACAATGAGTGGCGTAGATAATATCAGTAATCCACGGCATTCACCACAAAATTGTAATTATTGTTTTAAAAAAGAATGCATTATTATTGTTATCTGTTTTGTGAATTATTCCATTAAAATAAAAATAGGTAAAGTGTAAGTCGAAAAATTAGCTTAATTTCGTATGTAGGTATTGTATTCGCCATTTCTCGGCGAACTTTGATTTTAGAATAACAGATAAAATAGTAAAGTTCATGAACTGTTATTATAAGTACCTAATCTACGAGGAGGGATCAAAAAATAGTGAGAATGAGATAGAATATAGTGACTATTGATAACTTAATAATTTATTTTTCTACATAGTTTCCGAGTCCCTCTACACACCGAGTCCAGCGCTTTTCCAAGACTACAATCCCTTTCAAAAAAAAGTTTTGTCTTGGTCCTGCAAAAAGCTCTCCACGGCATCCATCACCTCGTTATCGTCTTCGTACCTGTTTCCCCTTAAGTATTTTTTCAATTTGGGGAACAGATAAAAATCGCTAGCCGCCAGATCTGGTGAATAAGGGGGGTGGTCAACCAATTCGAAGCCAGCTTGCTGAATGGCAGCCATCGCAACTGCCGACCTATGCGCGGGTGCGTTGTCGTGATGAAACAGCACGCCCCTTCGAAGATTCCCTCTCCTTTTCTCTTTGATGGCATTCCTCAACTTGGGAATTAAAGCTGCATAATATTGGCCTGTAATAGTGGTTCCACGCTCCAGGTAACCAATCAACAATATTCCTTCTGAGTCCCAAAATATTGAGGCCATAACCTTGCCAGCCGTTGCCACGACACGACACATCTTCAGGGTCGGTGATGATGGCCGTTTCCATTGCGAAGATTGCTGTTTTGTCTCGGGATCAAAATGATGGACCCATGTTTCGTCCATTGTTACGAAACGAGACAAAAGTTCTCAGAATCTTCTTGAAACTTGTCCAACAATATCTTCGAAATGTCAAGTCGATTTTGTTTCTGACTGTCGGTTAACATTCTCGGCACCCATCTTGCGGAGACTTTTCTCATATTCAAAGATTGTTTCAATATGGATTGAATACCATATTGAAACAATCTTTGAATTTCCTTCCCGTTTCTTGAATTAAGTATCGGATGGTAATTCTTCAATCGCTCAATACAATTTTCTGGACTTTCGCAACATTTTCTTGAGTGACTGACGTCGATGGACGGCCGCAACGATGTTCGTCTTCCGTGCTCGTTCTCCCTACTCGAAATTAAGAAGCCCACCTTGCGACAGTGGAATACGGCGGAGCAGACTCTCCTAATGTTGCCTCTAAATCGCAATGAATCTCTTGCGTCGTTAACTTTTTTAAACAGAGGTATTTAATAACGGCTCGCACTTCATTTTTCTCCATTTTCGAAAACACGTTCCGACACGAAGCAAACAAATGACTACATTCAGAAAAAAACAAAAGAGAATCGAAGATTTTTTTTTATTAATATTACAAATATGTATCTGAGCTATGGCTGCCAGTATTTATTATTTTTTTTACCAAGGAGTATGTCGTTCTCACTACTTTTTGATACCCCCTAGTAGTTAAATGAAAGTTTACTTGCCTTCAACTAATTTATTCATAACATAAATAGTTGAATACAATAAATACAATTATAACTAGTTAGACCATTCTGATTTTTTCATGTAACGAAAAAGATTTGGGTCGACGATTCGGTCAATATTTACCTAATGACATAAGCACATGTGAATTAATATTTGCCATCATATACCTACATACAAGTTCCATAACAGTTATACAAATAGCAAGACTGTTCTACTAATCTGACACTATAACACCTCATACAGGAGGCAGAGATCATTAAAAAAATGGCATAGAGTAAAAAAATAAAAGGAATTTCCCGGTACAAATTTTAACGGTTGCAATGTGTTGACAGGAACTTCCCGTCCCGTAAAAATCAAAACACGCGCATTGTTTATGTTTTTTTTTTATTTCTGAATCTTCCGCGATTTCTTAGATCGCAAGTCTGTTTACGGCACAGGTATCTCGAATTTCATTGTCTATGACGCGTGACCCATTATAATTATATCTGTACCTTTTGAATTTGGAACTGGTCCAACTGACGTCACACTAACTTCGTTAGGCAGGCCTTTGAAAATTAATACCGCATAAAACATTACCTCGCTCCCACGTGTGACAATGTGCCTTTATTTTCGGCATTATTTTAATACGCGAAAGATGTTTCAATGCGACAATTTTATTGATATTACTGGGATATAAATTTCACTTTAATGTTCCACTATTTGGCAGTGGCCTCTTCAAAACTAGATTACATTCCGCCATATCTGTGTCTATCTAATTAATGGATTACACATATCAATCTTTTCAAAAATACTAAGCTTTTCTGTACCATATGGTAAAGTGTCGCGTAATGTATCGGATAATATAACATATCGTGTAAACGACACTTCGAACACCATACTATGATCAAGAAATTATGTAAGAGCAGTGAAAAAAAACCATCTAAACAAAAACCGCTTAGATATACTGTCCCACTGTTCGGCAAAGGCCTTCTCTCAAGAATCCAAAGAGAGATAATAAGCCATAGGCACTTCTCCATTCAGTACAGGCACGCAAAAACAAAAGTGGAAGTGGGCGGGCCACCTAGCACGACTTAAAGATCAGAGATGAACTTTAAGAGTGACATCATGAAAAGGACCACGGGGCAAGAGGTGCGTTGGAAGACCGTACACACGCTGGGAAGGCATTAAAATGGTGGCGGGGCATAACTGGTTACAAGTAGCTCAAGACCGAGAAGTATGGCTATCTCTGGAGGAGGCCTTCACCTGAAGAGGAGTTCTTGCTTAAACACTAACTCCTTTCATAATGTTTTGTTTGTTTCTTTATAATTTGCGAGAAATATAAGGCTTTTTTATTTTATTTACTTCTCCATTTTGAGGCAGTACGGATTAGTGGAGGCATATTTGTTTGGGACTCATGAAGCCGCCCATAAGGTTTCCAACTCGGCGTAACGCCTACCACCTCAAACGATAACCGGGACTGACAGCTTAACGTTCCTTCAAAAGCACTGAAACATTCATCTCAGACCAAAGGCGGCTTGGGGTTCACTAAAACACCGAAAGCTACGAACACATCAATAGTCAGCCAAAAGATAGGTATCCACTGCAGGACAAAAAAATCTCCCAAAGTTCGCTACAACGACCGGCATTGTGCTATGATACGCATGCAGTTGTTACTCGCAACCATTGTTCGCAATCCTCACTAAGTCATAGATCCATCTTGTCCAATCCACATCTTCCGTTACGTGGTCGCCACTTGAAAGTTAATAATATCAGCCTATACTGCCCACTGCTGGGCAAAGGCCTTCTCTCACAAATCGAAGTGAGAGAGATTAGGTCATACTCCACCACGCGGACCCAGTGCGGATTGGTGGAGGCAGGTTTGTGGCCACCCGCTGTTGGAACTTATCAAGCCGCCTTTAAGGCTTCCAACTCGGCTTAACGACTACCACATTAAGTAGTAACCGGGACCAACGGCTTCACGTGCCTTCCGAAGCACTGAGACGCTCGAATATGAAAATGCCCCAAACGCTCACCCATCTCAGGCCGACCTAGTCGAACGCTGCTTAACCTTGGTGATCATTAAGAACACCGCGGTCGCACAGCCTTACGAGCGCCTCACTTGAAAGTTATCATGATATATTATAATCCAAATTTACCCTTCTTTAGTACAATGTATATGTATGTTTGTAGATGCAGACGATATAGGTCCAGTGCATGTATCTAAAACAAAGCTAATCCGATGCAGCGGCAATGTGACCTAGATCCGTCGTCTCGTACAGGAAAACACCCCTGAGAGGGTGGCAGATAATATGTATCGCAGCACACGACACAGTTTCCCGGCCATTGTCGGAAAATAACTATTTTATACTCCACATTGACCTTTATTAGCTTGACCGCTATTAACCTGGATACACAGCAAATAAAGGCACTATTAAAAGTGGGGATGCAGTATTTACAGCTGTATCTACATGTTTGAAGGTTATATTCTTCAAAGGAACTGGGATGTTTGGCAGAATACACCATTCCAAAAATGCTAAACAGAAAAGCCACGGCAATAAAACCTAAGTTAAAAGACCGCTGAGTTTCTCGCCGGATCTCGCCGGATCAGTGTATCAGTATCAAGTCATGTTCCGATCCAGTGGTAGATGTAAGGAAGATGTTAAAAAATTAATAATTTTGACGTTTGTAAGCGCTTTTTATTGGCCTATATTAATTATTGATTTTTGAGTTGGCTTTTACACCTCCATCTACAAGTTTGGAGATAACAGTTATCAAAGATAATAGAAAGTTTAGCAGAAAGGTAGGCAACATTCCCAAATAACATAGTTTTTGCCTGCACGGTTGCGTTGTTGTTTATGATCAGCAAGGTTAAGTAATTCGACTCGGACAGTCTGAGTTAGATGACTGTATACGCCATTGCCATTTTCAAGTATCTTTGTGCTTCAAAAGGTACGTTAGCCGTTGGTTTGGTTTACCCACGGAAATCGTCATGATAAGATTTCTGTAATGTACAACTTCATGTGCGAATCGTTAACCCAAGTTAGAAGCCTCATGAACAACTTAACAAGTTTTAATAGCAGGTGGCCACAAACTACCTCCATCATCCGCACTGGATCCGCGTGATGGAGTATGATATAATGTCTATTTGTGAGATCTATCTACCTTAATTTGTGAGAAAGGGCGTTTACCCAGTCATAGGATGAGATGTCGGATTATACTAGTCTACTACTAGTACTAGTATTATCTAGTGATTTGGACCATCACACCCTCACAATATTTTGAAGAATCAGAAGGTCCTACTTAACATAATTGATCTACAATAATTTTCTTTTCGCCATTAATTTAAGTCCAATATCCAATTTGCGGATATCGTTAGTAATTCTAGTCTCCTTCGCATTGACAAATGTTTTGGCAAAGGCTACTAATAGCGCCAATAGCCATCAATCTCTTCATTTTATGGGGTCAGCGAGCCAATAGCGTTGGATTACTTGACAGAAGTAAAATCTAATACCATAGACAGGCATTATTATCGTGAACTTTAAATACTCTAGATTTTACATTTGCTCAAGCTCAGAAATCTATGATCATCATTACCAATCCGGAAATTAGGCAAATCTTAATATAAGTTTGAAAGAACTTTGGCTAAATTTGTTGTCATAAGTTCCAGAATAAATAGTATAAAAACACTCTGAAGATGAAAAGATGACTGGATGGTTAAAATAAATAGTCCATATAAAGGTTAATCAAAGAAGTGCTCATATTTAAATGGGCATAAATATTTCTTAATTTTTACCATGAAACCAAACTTCCATTCGAAAAAACAAACTGTTTCACTGGTTATTATCTAGGTTTTGGACTTACAAAATATTTACCAAGTAGGCTCAGAGGGGCCATCTCCTATATACGTGAGAAAGGGCTGTGGATATACGCAGTTTACTTGTTCCTTTCTCACGGTGAAGTAAGATTATAACAAAACTGCTAAATAGATTAAGTCACTCTCCAGGTACCGCTAGTTCTATTAATGCAGACATAACAAAACTCTAGTCAAATGTACGGTAGATGCATTACGGTGGAACATCACTGAAGCTCACGTAATCTATTTTTAATGTCGTGAGTCGCGACGTTAATGTGGGAATCTCAAGGTACACGTATCTTTGCAGTAACGACGCACATCTGCCATTAAATTATTTTGCAACTCATATAATATATCCGATTTACGAGCATCGCCGTGCTTCGAAAGATGCGTTAATCCGTTTATTCTGATTCACAGCAAATATAAAGGGGAGATGGCATTATTAGATTTCCTTATAGAAGCAAGCGTGTTACTGCGCAGGGTGCAAAATGAAGAGAACGTTACAGCCCGCCCACTTTTCTATCTGTCATTTAGCTGACAATGACAGACTGACGTAAACTACGCCCACCACAATGACGTCAGGGCTTAGTTAGAAGACACAGTGCACAGTTGCTTAGGTCCTCTTTATGTTTGATTTATGAGTAGCGTAGACGAGCAGTGTTTTCTGTAGAGAAATTCTGAATCAATATCTGAAGTCTGCAATCGTGCCCGGTATAATAGCGATAGCCTCGCCCCCTATCATATTAGACCTAATATCGTCAGTGATATACCAAAGTACAACTTTGTTTAAGCTAAGAACCAATTGGGCAACTTGATAAGTACTATTAATAGCAGACTACAATCCTTCCTCCACTAGTTCCAATAGATCCGCGTGGACCTATTCCACTGCCTCTTGATTTGTACGGTGACATGCTATGTTTATAGCCGTTTAGGTAGAATTGAGGTCTATAAAATAAAACTTGGTTTAACCATTTCAAATAATTATTTTCTGATCGACCGAAGACTTAGGCCGGACTAGAGACCTTATGCCACTCCGACCATTGGATCGAGTGGTGCGAGTTCGATCCCTGCATAAGACAAATCTTTTTGTGACCCACGGTATGTGTTCTGAAGGTCATTGCATATGTGAATTTCATGTATGTAAACGCACACACGACACAGGAATGTGTGGGGCTACTTTTTATGGAAAGAAAGAAAAATAAAAAAAGAAAAAGACTGCCTCGTTGGTCTAGTGGCAGAGCGCATCGCTTTGTGATCACGAGGTCCTGGGTTCAAATCCTAGGTCGGACAAGTGTAGTTTTTCTAACGAAAACTTCCCAGTACTAGTCCAGAGTCTGGCCATAGGCTCGGCCCCTATTACATGGGACCTAACATCTTTGGCGAAACGTGGGTGTACCCAGTACACCTCTGCCACTCCCGCTGGGGAATATAGGCGTGACGGTGAAAGAAAAATAAATGATTTTCCGTTTATCGAGTTGTCTTTGTTGGTCAGGTTGTCAGCCGACTGCGTTCTGGTTGCTAAATCGCCATGGCTCCCACAACCCTGAAGCCAACGAGTTTGCAGAGCTTCAGAGACTTGCCGACTTCAAGAATAACATCGCCAATAATTATAAGAACCAAAACTTCAGGAACACTGGCGTAAGTCACGTAATCAAAGAAGGAGTGGTCAGAGATGTTCAGAAAAACATACTTCCATACTAGACTAATGTAGTCCCATCAGACCACACCATAAGGGATGAGCCGTGAATCATAAAATACGTGTCAAGTTAATTTTAAAGATCCTGCTGCATCAAATCTCCACTTAATTGACCCGCGAAATAAAAAGTTGCATATGTTAAATATACCCTTTTATCCTAACATCTGAAGTATTTAGCGGTTCCTACCTAGGGATCAAGGACTCTATATATACTGAGTTCCGAAAATTTGTCTTACAGCATTCCAGATATTGTTTAAGAGAATAAGTACATCGTATTTGCTTTTATACCCGATTTATACACTGCTACTGTTGTCACTTTCCTCCAAAAGTAATAAGTAAAAGTACCGCGGCAGCGTCGACTGTTCACATACTCCCTTCGCACTTCAACAATCCCTCTGTGTTTCTCTTATGTTTGTAAAAACTCCCGACATCAGATTTTCTTTTCTGCGAAACGATATTGCTTTCATAAAATATCCCCGATGCAATTTATATACTAGATTTCCCATTTTCTGATGCACCACCCTAACCCCATTTTTTTTTTTGTATTTTATAAATTACTTTAGTTTTTATCCTTAAGTTTATTTTCAAAATTATCATTCCCCATCATTCCAAAAAGATTTCTAAACCGGCCACACTTAGTTGGCGTGGCCTGTCCGTCTGAGCAGTGTGTAAATTGGGTATTATATAGATAACTCGGAGTTACCAGCGCTTTGCACCCGGTCAACAACAGCTATAGCTAATAACCAACCAAGTGACCAAAAAGAAATTATGAACATCGGTTGTGCCGTTTAGGAGGATAAGAATTACGAACACATTTACACCAGAATTTTATATATAAAGATATAAATAGATGCATTATGTATACTCTCCCCAGGAACGTATCTGTTCATCAGACCTGAACCTGCTACTGCAGTGGGAGTGGGACTACCGCAAGAACCTGACGTACGCCGGAGACCTGACTTCTGACGGGTACATGTCAACTCAGCAGCTGGCCCAGGCCTGGAAGCAAAGGTTCCCAGGAGTGGTCACAACTAACCGACACGACTACTTGGTATGATTACAATTTTCCACTCTATACTCTAGGGCGTACAGTATTTTATCCTTTGGAATTCTGTCTCTTATTTTTAATAATTAAATATTTAGCAAGCATCCCAACATAGACAAAGATTCCCTTGTGACCGTGTGGCCCAACTGTGTGTTTAGTCCAACCAATGAACTTTTATTCCATTTGGTCCGATTCATGGGACAAAGAGGAAGCATACATTTTCACAGTCCCATAGATCGGACTACGGCGAAATACATGGTTCGGCTCACCGTAAATGTGAGAACTCAAAAACCAACTAAGAAGTTGTAAGTTTTTAAAATAAAATCGTTTCGAATACCTTAATACTATCAAATCTTTAAATTTTACTACATTAGTACACTATACACTAAAAAGAGGAGACTTCCTTCTTTGTTTCAGTTCAAATTCGTGAACGATCAGCGCTCAAGCAATAGTTTCAAAGCCTTCACAGAGGGACTATTCGGCGACCAGGCCGAGGGTTTCGATATCCCTAAAGAGAATGATGAGAAATTACTCAGAGTAAGTACTTCCTTTATTGAAAATAGCGAGGCATGGCTTCTTTCGTTAGATAATTGTCGGATCCCTTTAGCCGTCTTGAAAAAATCTAATATCAGGCAGAAAGCTGCTTAAATTAATAACAACTCTATTCGAACTGAACTCTAGTTACCTGATAGAAAAACAATAGCATATTTTTTATATTACACCTATATTAATGTTCCAATATTCAAGACTTATTTCTTGTCCTCCATTTTAGCCGTACAAATTCTGCCCGGCGTGGACCAAAGATGTTGAAGAGAACAACGACACCCTAACACAGCTCGCCATCTTCGAATCAAAACAGGAATATCGGGATGTAAGCACTAACTTTTAAGTTTTAACTGAAATAGCTACATATGTAGATTACTAACTGTAAGTGAACGACCACGCGAACCTATCTAACTATACTGTCTTATTGCTGAGCAAAGGCTTTCTCTCCCAAATCGAATCGTGAGAGAGATTGCTTACTTCACCACGTGGACCCAGTGCGAATTGGTGGAGGCAGATTTGTGGCCATCTGCTGTTGAAACTTATCAAGCCGCCCATAAGGCTTCCAACTTGTATTAACGACTACCATATTAAGTGGCACCAACGACATTACGTGCCCTCTGAAGCACGGAGACACTTGAATATGAAAATGCCACAAGGAGTGGCCTCTGCTTGGTCTGTCGTTATGAGAAAGGCATATGCTAAGTGGCTCGCTTTGGTGCTCTTCACCGGCCGGCCAGCAAGAGATTCTTCGACCTCGCCGACGAAGTCGATGTCTGAATTCGACCCCGACAGAAGTTCGACCTCTCCCTAATACCCGCCTGCATACTACACATACCCTTGACAATTTCATTATCATTCTGTAAGCCACATAAGTTTCTTTACTCCTCCTTGACACAAACCACGATAAGCCAGAAAGACTAATACAAAAATCATAATAGAAGTCGTTCTGTAAGCCTAAGCTTCTTGACTCCTCCTTGACACAAACCACTATTAGCCAGAAAGACTTCTAAATAAAAAGGTTGTCATCAGATGATGAGCAACATCTCCCGGCGGCTAGGCTTCAGCTGGGAGGTGCAGAAGGAGACAATCCACAGCATGTACCAGATGTGTCGCTACAACAAGGCCTGGGCCGTCGACAAGATATCGCCGTGGTGTGCTGTAAGTATTTCCCACATAAATATCAGTTGATTTTTTACCCACATAAAAGAAAGCTACAGTGCGGTAAAAGTACTTTATTCCGCCGCGTGGTAGCCGCGTACTCGTGGTTATTGTTAGCGTGAACTCTATTAGGAAATTAGGAAGAGAACAATACTTATTTGTAAAGAGAATTACATGGAAATAATAAATGCAAGAATACGAGAAATAGGGGTTGCCCATGGTGTGCTCCTTACAAAACAGTTCCCACTAAACGGGTAGGTTATACAACCAGCGCTGGTCTTCTGTGGGGCCTTTTGGTAACGGGCGCCGAACGCAGAACGAATATAAGTAGGATTACGCTGTAGGGAATATTTTGAACATTATAAAAATGGAATAAAAAATAAATTGATTAAAGATGACGAGATGGATGAGACTCTTTTTTATGTTTATGGCATCACGACGACGCGTATTTTGCCAATGTCAAGTATTACAAATAATATTCATTTCAAAATTAATTCAACTTCCTGATGAACTTGATGACAAGGATGATTATGAAATTGATGAAGTGCCCCACCCTGGATAGTAAAGCAATGAATACTTTACATACCAATTGCGACGGCCGTTTTGAGGGAAATCGAAAAGGCACGTTTTATCACTTTGTTACATAATGGTTAATATTCCACCAACATTACGTAGTTGAATTAATTTAGAAATGAATATTCGTAAACTTTGTACAATGGCATAATGTAAACACAATTGCCACGAAAAAAAAAAACCTAACCTAACCGCGCGGCTGCTTTGCGCTAGGTGCGTTATGATACTGCAAAGAAATAAATTCGTGTCAAATAATCATGCCTTAAAACTGAATCAGGGCTGAAATAATTTCCGTTGAGTACTGAGTATTGAGACTATGGCGATCTCTGAGCGATAGCCACAGCACGCCACAGTACCGCCACAACCTGACTGTACCAAGAGGTACAGTCAGACTAGAAGTCGCTGAACATTATCAGTATTTCGAACCGTTAATACTCTTTATTATAAAAACTTTAGTAAACATTGTTAAAGCCCCATTATTGGCAACACACTCAAATATATGTAGACCAACAAAAATAATATATTTAATGCAGAGCAAAAGCGTACAAGCTGTCTGAAAATCTGAGAATGTTAAGCGACTTATGATGCTGACCGTACCTACACTGTAACAGAACTGCACATTTAGTAAGCTATTAGGAGTAAAATATCCCCACTGTTTCTCTTCATCTCCCCACTTCATATATTAAATGATCGCAACGCATACATGTCTGTCTGTCGCACCGTAGGCATTCACTCGCGAAGACTTGAAGCGTCTGGAGTACGCTGAAGACCTAGAAACTTACTACAAATACGGATATGGATCCCCGCTCAACGAACGCGTCGGATGCACCCTCGTTAAGGATATGATGAACTTCCTCGAGAAACAAGTCGCTAGCGGTAAGTACTTTTGAATACGGCACATGCCTGCCATGTTGCCACTGACGATCAAGAGGTCATGGGTTAAAATTCCTCGCCGTTAAGTTTTTCTATTGAAAATTATTAGTGGCAGTCCAGGGTCGATGGAAATTGGGAAATAACATAATTTTGCACGTTACGATAACTTCTAGGTAAATCGGTAGCTTTTTCAGTCCGTTAAAAATCCCATAAACGCTTTTGAATTCTTCATATTAAATTCTGTAAATACCTACATCACCTCACCGACCCTCCCGATGTCCTTACATCCCTTCTTTCGGATACAGATACCGCACACAGGATCAGACACCGACCTCGCCGGCGAGGTCGAAGAATCCCTTGCCCGCCGGCCGGTTCAGAGCACCACGATGAGACACCTAGTATACGCCCTCCCCCATAGCGACTGCCCAAGCCGAGGCCGAGGCTTGAGGCGCCTTGAGCTAGCTGCCCCCTTGCCCTTCTGGCTCGAGCGTAGTGGTTTCACGCTCGCCCTCTTGTCCGGTGAAGCTGTAAAGGCCCCGCGGCCAGCAGCGTAGATCATTCACGCACACACACACACACACACACCAACAAAAACCTACATCACCTCTTCCTGAAATATTTTATAGACGCGAACGTCTATTAAAAATTTACCATCAACGACCTAGAGAAATAATTATAACATAAACCTTGAATTGCATCCTGTTCGTTAATTGACACTAATCAAATGAACGTTACAGTTACTGGATGTACTAAAATTGTTAATTTTATATGACGTTAGCTCCCGTTTCTGTAAATAACTTAAACAATTTGCGGAGGAAGCCAAGTCACTTTGTTTAATTATCGCATAAGGCCTGGGGGCTTAGCAAAACGGCAAGCATTTTGTTAGACAGTTTGCAAAATACGTCTGGGGTAATCTACTACATGGATCTTGCAGAAACTCGGGATAATTTCCATGCGTTTAAGCGTGTTTGCCATACCTATTACAGAAATCAAACATGAGGCTCACAAACAGGGCCATTAAGATTTTTTCATATCCGTGGTGCTTTTACGACTAGGCTTAACCTATTTGTAGTCTCCTTCTCTATGGCTGATCTGCCATTTTTTGTTTCTCCCGCTATGCAATGGAGGAAAATGGAATTTTATTTTTACCAACCCGTTTTCCTGTCTAATTAAAGTTGAGATAATTAAAGCATTCCCTGGGACACCACAAGGTTCAAACCTTGGTGTCATCTTACGAAACCATTGGCTCCTGGCTTACAGGAGTTACAGTAGTTTGAATGTGTGGCGGGCTAAGTCCCATAAAAAAATACTATTCTCTTTCGGGAATCGACAGCACCTTCCCTAACCTCGTGACTCTTTTGCTTGTAAAATGTCATACCCGTATATTTTTTGTAGCGTTAACAACTGTAGAAAGACCACTGGCCTAAAGTGCCTGATTATCCCCTCTTAGTACAGTGGCAAGATAGTCAACTTATGCTCCTCCGAGACAGTAACATGTATGAACAGTACGCGCGATTCAACTTAGCCGGATCGAAGTAGCGCTACGTAACAGAGATGCGATTCATGCCCAGGAGATACCCTATAATTTAAAGGACGGCTTGGTCCAGTGAACTTAAGTCGCTCCGCCTTTCGGGTCGAGTAGTCACGGGTTCGGTTCCCGCACGGAAAAAATCTTTATGTCATCTACTAATATTTGTTTCGGTCTGGGTATGTTTGTATGTATTTCATGTTTGTGAACGCACCCACGACACAGGAATTATTCCTAGTGTGGGGCTTAGTTTTCTGAAAGAAAAATAGTATCCGTCTACTCCTTGTATCGTGTCCCATCCTATTAGGGAAGTTTGTAGGTAGGTAAGATGTTTTTCATACTAAATCTTTTCTTATTAACTGTGCAGCTCTCGGAGTACAGTATTTAAAAAAATGATTCAACAAAAGGGATAATAAAAATAATATTAGACTTTTTCCGTCCTAAGAATCGATCCCAGAATTTCGTGATTGTAACACAACGACACAAATAAAAAATAAACATTATTAACTTGCTGCTGAATGGAATGGTGTTTTATTTTAAGAACCCAATTTAGTATAATTACCTCAATTTCTTTCATTAATATGCATAAAGATACATGTTACCGCAGAAATAAACAATAGTGATTTTATAATCTTTTACTGAAAAACCTAAAAAGTGGTAAATTATTTTTAACTAGCAACATTATGCGGATGAGAAGTGCAGTGAGTGCGGGACGTTTGTTGATTTTTTGGCTTCACCGCGCGGCGTGCAATTACGACTGAACGCGGTTTCTGGATTATTGTTTTATTCTACGATTGCGCGCCACTTTTGTTTGACAAGTAGCTTCTTTAGTACATAGTGCAGGCATGTCAAATATGTGGCCCACTGAGCATTTTCCTGCGGCCCGAATCAATTTTGAAAACAGCACGATAATGCGGCCTACGAGCATGTAAAAATCTTTTTGGAAATTTAATAAATATACTTGTCTTATAATAGTACTTTTTTTCGCAAGATTTTCAGTAGTTTGTACATACATACATACATACACTCACGCCTTAATCCCACTGGGGTAGGCAGAGACTACAGTTTGCCAGATACTACGATTCTGATACACCTCTTTCGCTTCATCTACGTTCATACATCTCTTCATACATTTCAGTAGTTTGTCTTCTTTAATATTAGGTTTTGCGGCCTACCTAGTCTACGGTCTTTATGCTTTTGGGCCATGACTTTGAGTTAGACATGATTGACGTAGTGCATATGGTAATAATTCAATTATTCTGATTGTTTTTTTGCAGAGGATGTCCCCCAACAGCCCCGCGCGATGGTGCACTTCACGGAAGCAGCAATGCTGCTGATGACACTCAGCGCGATGGGTGTGCAGCACGACGCGGCGCCACTCACGGGCGACAACTACCACGCGGCCGCTATACAAGCGCGGAAATGGGCCACCTCCAGTATCACGCCTTTCAACGCTAACCTCGCAGCTATACTTTACAAGTAATTTCTAATTATTTTTATTAAAACGTACGTCAAATCAGTGATAGCCTAGTGGTTAGACCGTTGGACTGCAAAGTCAGAGGTGTCAGGTTCGAACCCAGGCACGCACCGCTGTCTTTTTGAATGCATGTGCGTAATAAAAAATAACTATCACTTGCTTTAACGGTGAAGGAAAACATCGATGGAGGAAACCTGCATGCCTTAGAGTTTCTCGAAGGTGTGTGAAGTTCGCCAACCCGCACTGGGCCAGCGTGGTGGACTATGGCCTAAACCCTCTCAGTTTCACAAGAGGCTTCTGAAACTATAGGAAAGTTTCTTAACAGGGCTAATATTATTATTATATTAAAATGTAGCCCCACCCTAGGATTCTTTACCCTAGGATTATTATTCCTGTTGTAGGTGCGTTTACAAAAATGAAAATTCACATACACAAATACCTAGAAACAAATAATTGTGGATCACACAAAGATTTGTCCGGTGCTGGAATCGAACCCGCGACTGTTAGACACAGTGGGCGGAGCGGCTTAAGCTCTTAACCACTGCGCTAAATCATCCGTCTAGTCCAGTCTATTTAATAACTAAGTAATTCACGTCCTGCGTCTATCACAATGTGATTTTATTATCAATATCATTTCGTTCCACACCAGTCCTGGTGCAAATATAAATACTTATAATAATAATATCAGCCTATACATCACACACATTTGGACATCGTAGTCATCTTGATAAATTATACAGGTTTGATGTCGTTTAATTGAGACTGAGTGTTCAGTCTCAAACCTTATTAATTTTCTTGCATTTTGTCAACAGATGCACACCAAACGGCAACTTCCAAATCAAGGAGCAAAATCAAATTCTATTCCTACTGAACGAAAAACCGATTTATTTTGACGACTGCAGGGTCGGACTCTGCGACTGGTCGGTAGTCAAGTCAAAATTTTCAGATGTCGCGGCCAAATGCGACCTCGAGTTTTGCAATTCTGCGAATAAAATGAATAGTGTTACCGCTATGGGTATGACTGTGATTGTTTTCCTTTTAAATTTTATTGTCAATAAGATATAATTATACACAGAGGATAGACGTTAGAGTATTTTGATGTTGTTGTCAATCCACTGTAAAAAAAAACGTTACATTGTTTCCTTTGTAACTTTTTTAACTGGCCAGAGATGGCCTTTGTAAAGTCTTAAATATGTAGGCTCCATAGCCTGTTTACTTTTAACGATTTTTAAAATGGTAGGTACCTCAAAAAATCTAAAGGGTAAGTAGCATGCATGAATATCCATGGTAGGTAGATAATAACTGGCATTCCATATTATTTCTTATAATCTTCATCCATTATATTAAAATGACTTGTCGTTTTATGCTACCTTTATATCGTAAGGTCGTAGGTACCCATCGATTCTACGATCATTCTTGAAGTAATGTTACCTACAATAAAATCTGCTAGTCTGCAGTCTATTATTTTACTGTGGATGGACAGAAAACTAAATAAATTGTAGCAAATTTATTTTGCTACAATTTATTTAGTTTTAGCCTTATTAAGTTTTAGTCAAGGACATGCGATTCTTTAGAAAATCAACTTGAACGGAAATTTTAAATTCTTACAGTAATATTCAGATCAAATCAAATCGCAATTCTTTACAAAAATGGGTTATATTGAATGTTAAAATTACATTGTTCATACGTACGCCATATTGTCTTTAGGCATGCCAATATCATTAGGAATAATTCAAAAAATTCTAAGTAACAATATTATAGTAGTATGTGTGCAGTTTGAAAAATATTTGAATTAGAAAATAATAAAATAGCAGTCGCTTTTTTTGGCGGGAAGTCGAAGTGTAATGTTGTCAATTTGTTTTAATTTCCAAAACTTGTGTTATTTCGACTAATAATGTGTAATGTTGGTGGAATATTTACCATTATGTGTTCTTATATGTGCACGAGTGAAGGTAATTGTAACAAAGTGATAAAACGTGCCTTTTCGACTTCCCTCAAAACGGCCGTATGTAAAGTATCCACCGCTTTACTATCCAGGGTGGGGTACTTCATAAATTTCATTATCATCATGTTCATCGGGGAGTTGACTTAATTTAAACAAACACGATTATATATCTCACTGGACACGGGCAAAATACACTTTAAATTAGTGTGAAGCCATAACTTAAAGAAGAAGAAGAAGAAGAAAATAGCAGTCAAGGCACTTCTATTACTTGAGTTGATAGCACTTATCAATGCGCACAACTTACTCGAAATGAAAAAAAAACACTAATATTACCAATATTATATTCATACCTATTACACGTAAAATAACCATTTTGTATAAAAACCGTTTATTCTTATTTTTGATAAGTGGCTTTATAGTAATAGTTGATGGCATTGATGAATAGTACCCATCAGTAGCCTGTGTAACCTGAAACAGGTAATAGTGCAGGTTATACCCTGTATAGCTTGACCAAGACACAGTGTAAAGAAATTTGGTATCTCTTGAACATATCCTTTCTACATAAGATGTTATTTGCTTAGCTAGAACATGTTAGAATATGTACATACCTACATATAACTTTGTTAATAATATTATATTGCAGTTGAAGAAACCTCATCTACATGTAAGTGAAAAGTAGGGGGATTCGATAAATTATTTTTGTCTACTTAAAATAATTTTTATTTAAAATTTAATTTTGTTTAAAGATTTTTACTATAAACTTGAGGTGCACTCAAGGTTAATTTTAGTCTGTTTTGGTCTAAGACTACCAGTACACAGTAAATATCAAAATTATAAGGATTATATTCTTCTTCTTCTTCAAGTTATGGCTTCACACTAATGATAAGTGTATTTTGCCAGTGTACAGTGAGATATATAATCGTGTTTGTTTAAATTAATTCGATTCCCCGATGAATTTGATGACAACGATGATAATGAAATTAATAAAGTACCCCACCCTGGATAGTAAAGCGGTGGATACTTTAGATACCAATTACAACGGCCGTTTTGAGAGAAGTCGAAATCACTTTGTTACAGTTACCTTCGCTCTTGCACATATAGGAATACATAATAATTAATATTCCGCCAAAATTACACATTATTATTCGAAATGACACAAGATTTGGAAATTAAAACAAATTGACAACATCACTCTTCGATTTCCCGCCAAAACTCCCCAAGGGTTATATTTTTAACAGACTTCAAAATAGGAGGAGGTTCTATGTTAGTTAGGTTCTCTGTTTGTATTTTTAAAGGTTATTTTTTCTGGCCAGTAACTTTTAAGAATCTATAGGCCGCCTGTTAAAATAATATTTTTTTCTTATTATTTTATAAGTATTAAGAACCATTTTTAATTTAATTGTTCTAATATATCTGTTTTCTAAATAAAAGATCAACCTTTTGATCAAAATTTTATTTTAACGTTATATAATTTAGCTAATATTTTCATAATTAATTTATAAGCACAATAATTTTACACGATCATGTTATTGTTACTTTACTAAGTAGATAAATGCTTAAATGTTTGTAATGTTGATGTTTTAAGAAATATAATGTCGTTGTTGTAACTCGCACCAAATAGAAAGGTATTAGTTGAAATAAATCATTGTTTTGTCATGAATGATTATTTTCCTTAGTATTAAAAAAGAAAAATTCAAATTTGCATGTATACTACTATTCGCAAATTGTAATACATGGTTTATATTCCGCGAACGCGCTCGATAAGCGAGGGGTGTTAAATAAAAAAATTATCCAACCCGACTCAAATGAATCATTGCTAAGAACACAAATGAGTCATAACAAAAAAAAAACAAAATCGGTTCTTCCGTTTCGGAGGTGCGATGCCAGAGACATACACAGTTACATTAAACTTATAACAACCCCTCTTATTGCGTCGGGGTTTTAAATTACAAAAAAGAAGTGTGACATCACACTATCGAATCGCAGAATTAAAAAAAGCAGTGATAGCCTAGTTGTTAGACAAACCAGGCAAGCACCCCTGTCTTTTCGAAAGCATGTGTGTATTAAAAATGAACTATACTTGCTTTAACGGTGAAGGAAAACATCGTGAGAAAACCTGCATGCCTAAGAGTTTCTTGAATGTGTGTGAAGTTCGCTAACCCGCACTGGGCCAGAGTGGTGGACTAAGGCCTAAACTCTCTCAGTTTGAGAGGAGCCCCGTATCCAACAGTAGGCAAGGTTCTTAAAAGGCCTAATTTAAAAAAATCTGAATGTTGACTACTTTCAGAAAAAAAACAATAGATAAATAATAAATGTTTGTATTTCGTTTACAAAAAATAACAACTTACTGGTAAAATCACATTGCTATCATACATATAGCTTACATACAGTTGTTTATGTACAAATTGTATTATTTAACACTTAGCCTTAGTTCACGCTATTATAGCTTACGAGAAACTAGTATTTCATATAAATGAATGAATTTAACTAAAACGTTTGACATATATTAACAGTTGAGCATTTTAGCACTAGCTGTCCGAATAAACGGACCACGCGTGGTCTACGTGGCTTCTCGGAGCTCTACACGCTAAATATAGTTGAAAAAATCGAAAGAAAAAAGAGAAATAGTATTAAATAAAAAAACAAGCACGCTGATTTTCTCGCCGGCTCTTATCAGTGGAAGCCGCGTTCCAATCTGGTGGTAGATTACTACAGTATAACCATAATATAACGAGCGTCAATATAACGAATCCTCAATAAACAAATTTTTCGAAATCTCCTAGAACTGCTCGTAAGAGCTAATGCAAAATATACTTTTACATTACGAATACATTTATGAAAAACCTCTTTATAACGATTTTCTTATCATTGCAGAATATGGATAAAAAGTATGATTTACCTCTATTTGAATGTTTTCAACTTATAACCTTTATATAACGTATCCTATCAATTATTCCCACTTAATTCTACAATAATTTATGTCTCGACAGATTAAGACACGTTAAATTCTTTGTAAGACAGTCATTTTCAATGCTAAGTATTTATTAGTGGACATTGTTCGCTTTAATTGGGTAAGTAGATGAGTATCTACGTAATATTGGGTTAAATAAACAAGTTTTCTTACCTTGTTATAAGGTATCGTAGTTAAAACTAACCTCTATATAACAAACCTTATTGTTACCGAATTACTTGGTATAACGAATATTTTCTAATTCCCTTCAGTTTCGTTATATTGACGTTGTACTGTAGTAAGATTAAACAAATTTAAATTGACTATTAGTAAGTTTAATTTGTAAGTTTATAGCCTCTGCAGGGATAATAGAAAATACATTTTTAGAGTTGGAACACTGCCGAGAAGCAGCGTAAAGCGCCTATCAGTGTGCGTGAATCTTATTCTGACCGCTAGTATTAAGATGCTTAACTGTTTATATATGTTACCGATTCATACATTATCATTAAATTAGTGGTCAACATACATTGAAGATATTATAAGTTCAAATCTACATATGTTTATTATGTCATTGTTTAACTCCATGATAAAAACCATATGATTCCGTTTTATTGTAACATATAATGGTTCCAGCGATCAATTGAGATTAATCGAGAAATGTTTTTTATGTTCTTGCCCATTCCCGATTTTTGTATGATTTTTGGGAGCAATTTATAGTCGTCAAACAGATATTGAGCAAAAAAAAAAGGATTTTTAACATTTAGAATTGCTCTCATACTAAATTGTTTTCTTGACACTTGCATACATTTCTGTTTAGTAACCTCTCTTCGACTAGTATTTTCGATATAATCAAATACTTCAGAGACAGTTTGTATTTCGAAGATAATCAAGATACAGACCTTTATGATAACACAATATAGTATGGAAATCATAATGAATCTCATATTAATATGACAAATTTTATGAATTAGGAACTTGATAAAATAGGGCATTAGTTTTTATTGCAGTAAGCAACACTTGATTAAAATGCTGATTAGTTACTTTTCGGTTAGCGTTAATCGGCAAAAATCTGCCTGGTTTAACCGTTGGATAGGACGGTCAGTCCGTTTCAGTTTAAAAATCATTAGTCTACTTCTGACTGAATTACGTCAATCCGACAAAATATATTATTTCCATTTAGATTCAGTCACATTGTGTAATTCAATTTATCTGAGTTTCCAAGCAACATAACATCCGCCGCTTTAAACAACGTCTACACACAACTAACATAATTAATTTAAAAATAAATTAGTTTCTAGAAGAGTCTAGAATTCCGAATTACATCGTTAGCTCCAACAATTGCATGAAGATTAGATACTATTCTTGTGGGTCCCCACGGCAATATCCTGTTCTTTACTGGAACAGTTTTTTGCGGGATTCCGTAAACATGACACTTGCGTATGTATTAAAGATATTCGTTAACTGATCTCTATTACACAAGTACGCTGAACTGGTTGGAACGCTTTATTTCTTATGCCTATTCGTCCAGTTGAATTACAATCGTTTAGTGAATTTAAAAAGTAAAAGTTAGTGCATTCGTTACTCTCTGTCTACATAAATACTATTCCAGTAAAGCGACGATTGACTACCCAGCTGAGCTCGCCTTTATTAAAAAGGCGACAACCCGATATTTTGCGAACGCGTCCAATCAGAGTAATCCGCTAATCGTAGCCGCCGCCGACTACGAACCCAACTCCCCTTCTATCAACCGCTACCGCCGTCCGCGGCATGTTCTCACCGACCCTCCCGATGCCCTTACATCCCTTCTTTCGGATACAGATACCGCACACAGGATCACACACCGACCTCGCCCGCGAAGTCGAAGAATCCCTTGCCCGCCGGCCGGTGCAGAGCACCACGGCGAGACACCTAGTATACGTCCTCCCCCATAGCGACTGCCCAAGCCGAGGTCGCCTTTGAGCTAGTTGCCCCTTGCCCTTCTGGCTCGAGCGTAGTGGTTGCACGCTCGCCCCCTTATCCGGTGAAGCTGTAAAGGCCCCGCGGCCAACAGCGTAGATCATTCACACACACGCACACACACAAAATACCCAGCCGAACTAACATATGTTACGAGCAAATATGAATAATAAATGTGAATTTCCCGCGAGCGTTCGCGGAAAACAAAAAAAATTAAAGAACAGGATGTTGTCGTAGGAACCAGCCATTACGCTTATGGTCGATTAATGATTTGAATAATCCAAAATAAGCATCGTTTAACAAATTATACTATAATTGGACTGTTGTCGATCCATAGACTGTCCATCCGAAGAAGAGGAGATGAATCAAATAGTGCAAAGAAATTGCACAAACTTATGTGATGCTTATCTAAATTGTCCAAATCAGAAACCAGCCAATAATATTATATATTCAATTTATTCGGACAGATGTATTCTAATGACTGTGTATTTACTGGCGTACACGTGTTTAGAGAGATTTCGATTCACACAACACTTGGAAATTTTTAAGGTGTGATGCTATATATTAAATTGAGATCCAACATCCCTGGCCACAATGTTCAATACACATCTACCACTTCCGCTTGCGGAAATATACGTAGGTATTTTTTTTTCTGGACTTCAATCTTCAGATATGTTAAGAAATTCAACTTTATATATTGAAGCAGCGTTTCCCATATGGTTGGTCACGACCAGACAAGGGGCCACAAAAATAAAATACCGGGTCGCTGCATTGTCTCATTAATAATAAATATAATATCAGCCTATATTGCCCACTGCTGGACAAAGGCCTTCTCTCACTAATCGAGGTGAGAGAGATTAGGTCATACTCCACCACGCGGACTCAGTGCGGATTGGTGGAGGCAGGTTTGAGGCCACCTGCTGTTGGAACTTATCAAGCCGCCTTTAAGGCTTCCAACTCGGCTTAACGACTATTAAGTGGCAGTAGGGACCAACGGCTTAACGTACCTTCCGACGCACGGAGACACTCGAATATGAAAATGCCACAAACGGTCACCCATCTCGGGTCAACCGAGTCGAACGCTGCTTAACCTTGGTAATCGGTAAGAACACCGCGGTCGCACAGCGCTACGAGCGCCTTTATTGTCTCAATGTTTACAATCAATCATACTCGTTCATGATCAAGAGACGTGTTGGTGTTGTGTCATTGCGAATGCTCGCTCCGCTGTTGCACTGAGTGAGTGGCGATCGTCACAAGTACCACACTACCACATAGATATAATCATTGAAAAATATATTTTTTATTCCCTATACTGAAACTGGGAAATCTTCTCATCCAAAGTACCTCAGACTAAAGTTTTTAGTCAATGTGTGTTACCAGTGATGATATATGGATCAGACGTGGTCTCTTACAATAGGTCTCATAAGAAAGCTCAGAGTTGCTCAGCGAGTTATGGAGAGAGCTATGCTCGGCGTTTCTCTGCGCGATTTAATCAGGAATGAGGAGATTCGTAGAAGAACCAAGGTCACCGACAAAGGCCTTAAGATTAGCAAGCTGAAGGGGCAATGGGCGGGCCACATAGCGCGAAAATCGGACGGGCGTTGGGGCAGAAAGATTCTAGAGTGGAGACCACGTATTGGCAAGCCCAGAGTGGGACGACCGCCTGCCAGATGGACCGACGATCTTGTGAAAATCGCAGGAAGTCGTTGGATGCAGGTGGCATCGGACCGGTTACGCTGGAAAGCGATTGAAGAGGCCTATATTCAGCAGCAGGACAAGTATAGGCTGAGCTGACGATGATTCCCTATATGTACTAGTAGGGTTAATTTTTTTTGTGGTGAATCATGATGGGGATACATTAAAATAATTGGGCCAGAGCCCCAAGTCTGCTATTTTTACGTAATTTGTAGTTTCCTATCTATCTATCTATATCATCACGCCAGATCCCTTGTGGGGTAGGCAGAGAGTACAGAGTTCCAACAGGTTCATTTGTAGTTTTGACATGCTATAAACATTTTTTCAATTACAATCCATCAATTAGGACGATTTAGCGCAGTGATAAAGAGCTTAAGCCGCTCCGCCCACTGTCTTAATAGTCGCGGATTCGCCCGCACGGGACCGATATTTGTGTGATCAACAATTATTTGTTACGGTCTGGGTATTTTTGTATATGAATTTTCATGTTTGTAAACGCACCCACATACAGGAATAAATCCTAGTGGCGCTACGTTAAAAAAATACAAAGAAAACCTGTCAAAGTCGGTAATCTACTAAATTCTTTATGGTCTTATGAAAAAATACCGACAAATGTTTCAAGTAGTGCGCCTATGGAAAACCATATGGACATCATTTAATGAACAGATTATCAAAACTGTAATAACCAAGGATTATAAAGTCAATGAATGACAATTTTACTAAAACTGCAATAGCAGACTTGGTGCCCAGGGCATAATAAAGTTTGGGAAACGCTGTTTTAAAGTAAGTTTAGCAAAGTAATCGTCTGGCTAGGCACAGCCTATTTTAACACCTTAAAAATTGTTCCAAGTTATTCCAACACTATCAAAGTTACACCATAGATCACCGGCTCATAAACACCCAGTCAAATCGATATCGCTTATCAATACACTGGTGGGCGGCCCTACACTACAATTTGATAACCTAACTACACCGAGGATCACGTGCTCTCTTGCGCACTGCTCGAACTTATATTTCTTGTCCTTTTCCCACTACCGGTGGCTGATTTATCTTTATGCCTCTTTCTATCACTGTCTTCTTCACTCACACTGTTGCACCGCGGCTTCGGGCTCATCATACAGTCCGAACTGATTGAATCCCTTTGAGATTTCTTCCTTTGACGTTTAGGCACATTTTCGCCTATCAGCATTTCGTTGAATAGCCTCTGTCGGGCTTCCCAGTACAGGTTTTGTCTTTGAACCACTTCAGGGTATTTCGCTTCGAAGGCTGTGTCTGGGGGGATGAGGAGTTCCCAGCCGGTGCGGGGGTTGTATTTGGCGACTGTTTGGATGATATCGAGGACGACTTGTGGAGGCAGGCGAACGGTGGCTGCCACTTTGCGCCTGTCCACGTATGGGTGTTGTGTCAACAAGTATAGCTGTAACAAATTGATGGTTTTAGAAATTGCACTTTTGTTTCATGATGTATAAAAAACTTATAACAACATAGAAGAGAGATGTATGTATTAATTTGTTTGTAAATAGAAATGCACAACGTTTTTGCGTCACGCCGAATTATTATGTGCGCAAAGTTGGCATTCACCTGTAACCTGGAAACATTTGCCAATGAAATTAAGGAATTCCAATGACTTCTTAAATAAAAATGATTAAAACTTATTGTACGCACTGCGTTTTAAATTTATTCATATATAGTCTGTTATTTTTACGTGATTTATCATTTTTAAGGTAACATGCTACAATAACCGTTCAATTACAATTCCGCTAAACGTTAATCTGACTGACTGCCTCGTTGGTCTGGTGGCAAAGCGCATCGCTTTGTGATCACGGGGTCCTGGGTTCAAATCCTAGGTCGGACAAGTGTAGTTTTTCTAACGAAAACTTCCCAGAATGAGTCCGGAGTCTGGAATTGTGCCCGGTATATGACAATAGGCTCGCCCCCTATTATATGGGACCTAACATCGTCGGCGAAACGTGGTACTCAGTACACCTCTGCCACCCCCTCTGGGGAATATAGGCGTGACGGTGTTAATCTACTAAATTTGCCATGGTATTATTAAAGGATTATGTTTATATTGTGTGAAAAGGTCGATCGGTATTGTCATTAATAACAATAGCGTCGTCAAATTGATTGTCAAATACCACTTCTATACTTAAACCTTTACTTGAGCGCGATTACGATTGTAAATAAATTTCTGTACAGTGGCATCTCCGTTATCAAAAGAATAACAGATTACCAAACAAATCAACCATAACTTTGTTATTTACCAGATTACCAAATACTTACAATTGTTTCAAGTGTTACGCCTAACGGCGCCTAAGGATACAATTGAATTAGTGGATTACCAATTTTGATGTTAATCAGTTTTTTTTAATCAAATCAAATCAAATCAATCAGCCCTGTTAAGAAACTGTCCCACTGCTGGGCACGGGCCTCCTCTCAAACTGAGAGGGTTTAGGCCATAGTCGCCAGCTGGCCCAGTGCGGGTTGGCGAACTTCACACACTTTCGAGAAACTCTTAGGCATGCAGGTTTCCTCACGATGTTTTCCTTCACCGTTAAAGCAAGTGATAATTCATTATAAATACGCACATGCTTTCGAAAAGACAGAGGTGCGTGCCTGGGTTTGAACCCGAGACCTCTGACTTTGCAGTGCAACGGTCTAACCACTAGGCTATCACTGCTGCTAGGCTATCACTGCTACTAGGCTATCACTGCTCGCTGCTTTTTTTTAATGCAAATGGAAAACGTAGGGCCCTGGTCTGTGATAGAATTGAAGTTAGATAGTCCGATCTGGAGGTAACGTACAGCGCCGGGTCGCTGCCCGTGCTATATACTCACGACGTGGTCCCTGGCGGCGCAGAGCAGCCGCGGGTGCGCGGGCTGCGCGCGCGGGAACACGTCGCTGGAGCGCGCCGCCCACACCCCGCGCACGCAGCACGCGGCGCCGCTCAGCGCGCTTAGCAATGCTGACTCACTCAGCGAGCCCTCTTCGGTGCGAACACGCGCGCGGAGCTCGTTGAAAGTCATCAACTTGGCTGGAAATAATCATTACATGCAGAAATGTGACTTGTACCAGTATCCATGTTCGCGGATATAAGAAATCTCAAACTCAAATTATTTATTTTGTATAAGCCCTGCGGGGGCGCTTATAATATTAGCCTATACTGCCCGCTGCTGGGCAAAGGCCTTCTCTCACAAATCGAGGTGAGAGAGATAAGGTCATACACCACCACGCGGACCCAGTGCGGATTGGTGGAGGCAGGTTTGTGGCCACCTGCTGTTGGAACTTATCAAGCCGCCTTTAAGGCTTCCAACTCGGCTTAACGACTACCACATTAAGTGGTAACCGGTACCAACGGCTTAACGTGCCTTCCGAAGCACGGAGACGCTCGAATATGAAAATGCCACAAACGATCACCCATCTCAGGCCGACCGAGTCGAACGCTGTTTAACCTTGGTGATCGGTAAAAACACCGCGGTCGCACAGCGCTATGAGCGCCTCCAAATGGTCAATTTACAATTTTTTTTTTAAATCCAATATAACTACTAATCTACCTCCGGATCGGAACGCGGCCTCTACTGAGAAGATCCGGCGAAGAAACTCAGCGGGCTTGGCTTTTTTATTTATTTCTCTTTTATCCTTTCTATTTTTTTAATCTTATTGTGTGGATACAATGTTAAAGTTTACGAAATAGTTTACGATCTAGCTGCAGTGTGATGCCGTACGACCGAGATATGATACTAATGATTTTATTTATAAAGAGTGTCTAAAGTATTCTAGATGGGCCAGTCCCCACAAGCAGCACCTGTTCACGAGTATGACTACTGGAACAGCCATCACTCCCCTCGACCATATTGGAGGGAAGCGCAGAGGGAACCGCCCCAGACAACCACCGCAAGCAAAGACATTATAGTGAGCACGACCAAACCAGAACCCCAAATACGGTGGTCGGTGGTGGATTTTGAAGAATTTTTATGTTCATTTAATTAGGCCTAAATTTTCATTCTGATGCGCTCGTAATTCTGTGACCGGTGCTTTTAGGGATTAACAAGGCTAAGCAGCGTTAGACCCTGTCGGCCGGTCGGTGGGTAAACATTTGTATTCGAGCGTCTGCGTGCTTGAAGGTTAAGTCGTTGGACCCAGATACCACGTAATGTGGTAGTCGTTAAGGCAAGTTGGAAGCCTAATAGACGGCTCGATATGTTCCAAGAGCAGGTGGCCACAAACCTGCATCTACCAATCTGCACTGGGTCCATATGGTGAAGTATGACCTAATCTCTCTCACCTCGATTTGTGAGAGATGGCTATTGACGTTATTGGCTGATATTATTATTATAAAACACATCTCTCATAAACGGTCAGTAATATAGGTAAGTCGCAAACGAATGGAGGATTCCATTTTTTTATTATTATTTGGGTCCGAAAATGGTCATCAATGTTCGCAAAGTAAAGAGCATTATAAAGGTCATTGTTCTGCGCCCATACATGATTTGCCCCAGAACCAAAAGCAATGAAAAAATACCATATTTCAAATCACCCATAAATTCTCTTAAGGCATTTATTATTAAACAGACAAGCGGGGGAATCGCAATATTGCACAAAAAGTATTAGATTTTGAGGTTATAATTCAGTAGCCATTAATACATATGAGGTTATATTGTGTGTTGACATTCAGTAAATGTCGGCGACTTCGATGTAAGTACTTGCAATACTTTGAAATATTCGTTTTAGATTGCAAATTGTCCGTTAGATACGGATATTTGCCATTATTATAATAAAATAGATAAATAATGATGGCAGGGGTCAAATTTTTGTTGGTTCTGGGGCAATTATCGACAGTCCTGAAAAACATTTCTAAATTTTCTTACTAATTTATATGTCATTTTCAACACTGCATAATAGAACGGTCATGAGCAAAAATATATTGCATATAATCATAGAATAACAATAATCATATAATATGATCATAAAATCTATCTATATCATCACGCCAGCTCCCTCGCGGGGTAGGCAGAGAGTACAGAGTTCCAACAGGTTCTTTCCTTACATACCTCTCTGGCTTCCTCCACTCTCACAGTTCGTCTCATACACACTCGCCGGTTACGGAGACTCTTGACTTGCCCTTCAGCTAAGACACGGTCTATTTGGTCATGGTAAGATAGTCTAGGTCTTCCCCGGCACCTACATCCTTCCACTTTCGCATTGTATATCTGTTCTGTCTTATGATCATAAAACTTACCACTAATGAGTATCTCCTTGATCTGGTCGTGCGGAGAGCCTTTCTTCGGGGGTGCTGCGTCGGGTTCGTCACCGGCCGGCGCGGGCACGAGCGCGCGCACGTACTGCCGCGCGCGCAGGCCCAGCGCAGACCCGTCCGACGACGTCGCGCTGAACAACTTCAGACGCTCCAGCTGGTGACATACAATAATATCGTACAACACGCGGTCACAATCCGCACCTTAAAGGGTTCAAATAGCCTACGGGGCGTGACGAATGTGCTCGGCTATGTTCGGTTGTGACGTTTTCCATCGCACCGGGCGGGGCTGCGCTGTGTGGCGTCTCCCGTACATGTCAGTACATTACAACTCCCCAAGCCACGCAAATTTCCCGCTCCCGTCACGTTACGGCTATGTGGCGAAACCTTAAGACTAAGACTTGTCTAGACTGAGCACCATCTGTACGTGATGCCAGCGTTCGATTTGTTCAAAAAGCTGTCAATGTGTGCGTGCGTGTGCGTACTACAATTGATCTACTCTATGGTTAGATACATTTTATGCCGTTTCAGGGCGCGCGCGATGTTCATCTGAACAAGTAATTCATCTAAGGTCCATACACTCAGAGATCCAAATTTGACAGCCTGCGATTGTGGCGCGATCTCACAGACTATGTCGTACTTGCTAGTCTGCCCTTTATGCCCCACCACTTGATCCCACCCGCACACACACGCACACGCGCGAATGAACTAACCACTCACTTAGCGGGATAGATATGAACCATTGACACAAAAAGAACGAAGTCCGCAAAACAACTTATGTAATAATTAAATCGTAAGTAGTGTAAGGGCCTCTTTCACCACCTACGAGTAAAGTGCTGGTTAATTAGTTCTTGATTAGCGTAACTTGGCAATTGAAAGCGGATAGATTCACCAGCGAATAGATTCATCGTCGGATAGGGCTACTCAGCAGTGTTGGGCATTAATCAATATTTATTTAAATGGTAGGATTTATTAAATTTATTCCCTTAAGATACTCTGAAATAACAATGACTTCTGGACGACAAACGCCTCAGTCCCTCCCGTGACCATGGGTTCTTTAGAGCACTCGAAGCGAAAACCAAAAATAAACCGCTAAATAAAATCCTAAATATTTTAATTAAATAATGACTGACTGGTTTCCACGAAATAAGAAAAGGCAACGCGGTAGGCCCAGGCGGATATGGCGGGACGAACTGGACAACTTTTTGAAAGACTGGCCTGACATGGCAACGAACAGAGAGGGGTGGAAAAAGTGGAGGGAGGCCTTTGCTTAGCAGTGGGACACAAATGGCTCGTAATAATAATAACAATAATAAGCCCGCAGGGCAGCTTGTGGCGAGCTGTTGGTGAGTAACGACACCACGGACCCCAGTGCTTCAGAGAGTCGGTCAGGGCCCCTAACTCGGCGTGTCTTCGTCGGTCGAGTGGAAACCGAAGGGTGCCCGCAGGACTTTCGGCTCTGGCTAGCCTTAATTGGCCGTCCAGAGAGGAGCCGTGAGAGCTATATCGACGTAGGAAGACAATGCGTTCCTACGTCGATTTACTCCAGGGGTGGAAGTGTTAAAGGGCATAACGCCGCGAGTAACTTCGGAGAAAGCGCAGCACACCACTCTACACTAGAGGTGTGTCGTATTTATTAGAACAGATCCAAAGAACAGGTATTTTACGAGAATAGGCGGCACCTAATCCAATTCTGACAATACCTAATCCACCTAATATTTAGCCCGTTTAGCACGCTCACTCACACCTGTTCCCGCGCTCTCTCACTCACTCATATGCTTATCGCTTTGCTATGCCGCTTACGTGTAAGGGTGGAAGGAGCGAGACAGCGCTATACAACGCGTATTGATATAAAACAAATGTAAATATAATGAATTAAAATCTTTTAAATACGCCATCTTGCGAACGCTAAACTTTTGCGGAATATTTAATATCGCAAGACTCAAAACTTCATACATTCGTAAGTTAACAGTCCTAAGCCTGTAAAAAGTATGAAGGGAAGATACCAATTCATCACTAATATATCAATAAAATAAAAACAAGTATTAGTTTATTAAACCAATTTCGTGCAGAAATATCTAATTTAATCAAAAAAAAATTTGATTCCATTTTGAAACTTCCATTTTCTTAAAAGTGTTATTATGACTGTACCCGTTCTTAACTAAAAAAAACAGTTTAACATTCAATTAATTCAAATATCGATAATACGATATTAGGATTTGATATAGAATAGGCGGATTAAGATCACTAAGGAACGGTATGTGTATGAGATCATTGAGATTAGGTGGATTAGGTATTTGGATTAGGTATTTATGCAGACTAGGAACAGGTGTACTTAGTACCTGATTTACCTAATACGACCCATCTCTACTCTACACCCCTGAGCCGCTCACACCGGTGTTGCCCTCAGTTGTCCTAGGACGACCGTTTGAGGGCCCATCTAGTAAGCGGCGAGTCACCGCCGGCCACGGGTAATTAGGTATCACTAATTATGGCCGCTGTCCGTCCCCTTTGAAATAGTCCAGTTTTTGTCCATCAAACCTCATTTACATAGCCCTTGCTTTCTTTCCATTATTTACAATAGTCCTTGCACCTGCCGGGGTCAGTTCGTTGGTTATGTTTCTTCATTTTCAGCAAGTGATCTCAGCAGGTGGCTTACATAACATTAACTTCTCGCAAAGGGCCTCTACGTATTGGACCCATGTCCCCATGCAAGCCTTTCAAAGGTCCGGGTAAAGCCCGTGAATCTCAGCGAGATACATATAACAATAATAATAATATGAGCCCTGTTAAGAAACTGTCCCACCGTTGGGCACGGGACCCCTCTCAAACAGAGAGGGTTCAGGCCATAGTCCACCACGCTAGCCCAGTGCGGGTTGGCGAACTTCACACACCTTCGAGAAACTCTTAGACATGCAGGTTTCCTCACAATGTTTCTCCTTTACCATTAAAGCAAGCGATAGTTTTCGAAAATACAGAGGTGCGTAGAACCCGAGACCTCTGCCTGGGTAGAACCCGAGACCTCTGACTTTGCAGTCTAGCCACTAGGCTATCACTGCTTAATAAATATTTTAATTGCAATTTATTTTTTTCACAATTAATTTATTTACCCACCTCTGCTGATCAGAGATGGTGAAATTCATATATACTAGACTTAACAGCAACTTTAATTGTCGATTAGCCTACTTCAGACTTTACTCAAAGGTGGTGAAAGAGACCCACAGTGTAGTAAGTTATAAATAGTTAAATTAACAATATTGTATGTATATATTTATTAAGTATAATTTCTTATAAAATATATATAAAAATATAAAATACAAATATTCTTATATATATTGTAAATGCATGCATGCACACACACACACACATACACACACGCACACACACACACACACACACACACACACACACACACACACACACACGCACACACACACACACACACACACAGAGACATACACACCTTCATTGATTTATTTTGCATCTTTTTATATATAAGCATTTAATATTCTTTACTGGACTCTATTCCATTATAGCTATATAAAAAGCTCACACTTGTGCAGCGTCCACAGTATATTTTGGAGTGTACATGATATTTTATGATATGCTCGACTGAACGCTGTCCCCCAAAATACAGGCTATGTCCTAGTTTGGGAGCCAGTTTTTCGGTAACGTAATGTTAACATTCCATGTTCACTAATGCTAATAAATGTAACACCTCAAATGTAATGTTATATGAGTGTAATAAATGATTATTATTATTATTATTATAAAAAAAATGTGCTCCACCGACAGCAAGGTCTACGACCCAAGCTACCGGTGGTCAGGGCTCCAAAGAGAGGAACCTCCTCACAATGCGTTCCGTGTCCAACATTACTGCCTTCTGTATCAGGGCCTTCACCCAACTGTCTAGCGAGAGCTTCTCAAGGGGTTTATCGAAGCTCTTCGCTATATTATTATTATTATTACAAGCCATTGTTGTCCTACTGCTGGGCAAAGGCCTCCCCTCATGTTTTTCCACTCTTCTGTTAGTCGCTACGACAGGGCAGTCTCTTAAAAAGGGTGTCTTTTAGTTCATCCCGTCATCTATAAATGAGCTCTTCTTCTTCTTCTTTAAGTTATGGCTTTACTCTAATTTAAATCTATTTTGACACTGTCCAGTGAGATGCATAATCCTGTTTGTTTAAATTAATTCTAACTCCCCGATGAACTTGCTGACAACGATGATAATGAATTTGATAAAGTGGTGGAAGTGGAGTGGACCCTGGATACTTTACATACCCATTGCGACGACCGTTTTAAGGGAAATCGAAAAGGCACGTTGTATCAATTTGTTTCAATTACCTTCACTCATGCACATATAAGAATACATAATGGTTAATATTCCACCAACATTACACATTATTATTCGAAATATGGCAATAGGCTCGCCCCCTATTACATGGGACCTAACATCGTCGGTGAAAAGTGGGTGTACTCAGTACACCTCTGCCAACCCCACTTGGGGAATATAGTGACAGTGGTTTGTTTTATAAATTCATTAATTAACACTGATCGACGACACACAGCTTAAACCAATTAAATAGGGGGCTTATGGGAAATCCTATTAATTGATCAAAACAATTATCTATTTATATCATCACGCCAGATCCCTTGTGGTGTAAGCAGAGAGAACAGATTGCCAAAACAATGTAAAGAAAGATATATTATGTTCATGATCGAATTATAAACAATTGTCATATATTCATCATGGTCCAGAGCACATAATCATGCCCAGTATAACAGCAATAGTCTCACCCCCTATTGCATATTCGGCGATATCTGGATGTACACAGTACGCCTCTTCCGCCACCGCTTGGGGATGCTTGATGGCGTGTTTTTAATAATAATGAATCTTATATTATATTGTACGAAGATTAGCGAGCTAAGTGGGCATGGCTTAGCGATCACGTGACTGTCACCTGACCACAGCTGATTTCTGTCCGGCCCGCCATTGCATCGCGCACTTTGGATCAGGCGGTCGGAGCGAACGGACGTTTTAGGCTAATATTTTCCGGTCTTGATTTTGTTATTTCTAATAAATTTATCTTCTGGTTGATTATAATATAATAATGAATCTTAAGTCCTGGTGTTAAGTATGAGTTTCAGACTGACCTCGGCGTGGTCCGTCTCTGAATGTTTCCACAGCGCGTCGTACCACGGCTCGTCGGCGATGCGCTGTGATATAGTCGCGAACGACTTCTCACGGGCCTTCTTCGCCACTTCAGTCTCTTGTCGAGCGAATTTCACTGTTACCTAAAATATTCATACAATTAAGTACAATGAACTACACTATTTATACAAACATACTAGCTCAAATACTGTAATTTCTCAAACGACGATTAGATTCAGTGGTTAGAACTTAAGCCTCTCTGTCTAATAGATTAAGTAGTCATAGTTTCAATCTTTGCATGGGATAAGTCTTGGACCGAGACTTGGTAAGGTAAGGTAAAGTAGGACGGCCTCCAGCTAGATGGACCGACGACCTCAAAAAGGTTGCTGGGACAGACTGGATGCGGAAGGCGGAGGACCGTGTGCAACGGCGCGTGTTAGGAGAGGCCTATTTCCAGCAGTGGACTGCGATAGGCTGATTGATTGATGGGATACGTCTTTGTGTGACCCACAAATATTTCAGTCTGAGTGTTTGTGTATGTGATTTTCATAATTGTAAACACATCCACGATACAGGTGTGGGGATGTCTTATTATATTATATTAAAAAATATCGACTGCCTCGTTGATCTGGTGGCAAAGCACAGCGCTTAGTGATCACGAGGTCCTGGGTTCAAATCCTTGGTCGGACAAATGTAGTTTTTGTAACGAAAACTTCCCAGTATGGGTCCGGGGTCTGGAATTGTGGCCGGTATATGGCAATAGGCTCCCCCCCCCCCTATTATATGGGACCTAACATCGTCGGCGAAACGTGGGTGTACTCAGTACACCTCTGCCACCCCCGCTTTGGGAATTTAGGCGTGATGGTGTATTATATGAAAAAAAAAATAAAAAAATTGAGACAAGTTATTGGCATGATTACAAATTAACTTACCTAATTGGCAAGTCAAACTATTTAAAGATTATTTTTATAAGATAAATCGATCCAATGAATGGAAAATATAAACTAGGCCTTTAGTCAGCAGCGGGTACCTACTTCATATAATAACGATTAATGACTGGTTTCAATATTCGACTCGAGGATAGAATTGCTGAATTTACTGTCAGTAGAATTTTGACAGTCTTTCCATATAGAATATGTCACAATTCTATCCATAGTAGGCAAGCCCGCCACTCATTCCCACCATTGTAACTCCTGTAAGCCATGATCCACAAGTCTTCTTAGATGACGCCAAGGTTTGAACCTTGGGGTGTCCCGGGAAGCACTTTAATAGTCTTGGAACTCTCAACAAATATAATTAGAAAGAAAAACAGGAGGAGTAAGAAAAATAAAAAATCCCTCCTTCGCAAAGCCGGAACCCAAAAAAAAATTGGCAGATCAGCCATAGACAAGTAGACTACAACTAGGATAAGCCCAGTTGTAAAGCGGAAACGGTCACGAAAAAATATTAACAGGGCCTATTTGTGAGCCTCATGTTTGATTCCAGTAATAGGTATGGCAAAAACGCTTGAATGCACGGAAATTATCCCGAGTTTCTACAAGACCCGTGTAGTAGATTACCCCAGATGTATTTCGCAGACTGTTTAACATAATGGTAGTAGTATCCATAGTAGGCAAAACTGGTCCTTGAATTAAATAATTGAAACCGGCCGTAAATGTAACAATCCAATAGTGTCCGACCGAAGGTCGCTTTTTGGCCGCAGCCGAAGTCGATTAATGGGTCTTCGCTAAAACCTTCGGCGGAAGGCGAAACCGAAGGTTTAATAACCCTAAAAAATTGGGTCCTAATAGGCTAAATTTTTAAAAAGTTATATTGACTGTATTAACAATCTTGTTTTGTTTTAATTTGGTTATTTAATACCAATTGCGGCCGTCCGGCGCAACGCAATGTGACCCCTATCCCCGGCGCGTTGCCTCTTCCGCGGCTCTCTCGCGCAATCGTAAATATGCAATGCTATAAACCTTCTACCCATTTTAGCCTAAGCCGAAGTCAAAGCTGAAGGTTCGGTCGGACACTACAATCCAATGACTGCAGCAACTTCCACTCACATCACTAGTATTTTTCATGTATGGTGGGTACTATGACAGTTGTAAGTGTCAAAGAAAATTATAGATAGATAACACTTTATTGCTCCACCAAAGATACACAATATGGAAATACAATTTATAAATTACTAAGATAATGTAACAATGGGCGGCCTTATCACTAATAGTGATCTCTTCCAGGCAACCTTTGGATGGAGAGAATTTAAAGGAATCGCAAGATTAGGAGTGTACTAATTAACGTAAATCACAAATAAATCTATCATACACTACTTAAACATATATACACATACAAGTTTCATTGTTAATTGGGTTATAAAAGTGCTTAAAAAAGGCATAAAAACCTTTTAATTTGGAAATTTGGTTTTCGTTTTGAATATATGAAGCAGTTCTCTAATCGGGGTGTCTGAGGTCTTGCGTTTATTATGTTACACCTTGTATAAATGATGTAAATAATAGCAATAATACTGGAAATGGATGTACAGCATACAATGACAAGCAAATAGAAACTCAATAATTCAAGTTATTCAGTAGCGTAAAATTGTTTAACCCGATTCTTAAAAACATGAATGGACGAAGCACGTCTTATAGAGGCAGGTAACACAAACGGACGGCTTTAACGGTAAAAGAATTATTATACTTTATTCAATGGCAATAAGAGGCATGACCCGTTTCTATGCTTATGGTTTTGTGCCTTAACACCATTGAATTAAATATTAATTTCGTTTGGCACTTAGAACTGTCACTACCCTTCCTATGTGAAAAATATTATAGACCAAAATTTCATAAAAAGAAAGAGTGTTATATTGGGTACCTGTTGTGCCTCAGGCTCTTTCTCTTCATCATCTGAATTGTCAGCGTTGTTTTTGTCATGTTTGCGCTTATCCTGTTTGTCAAAGTATGAATATGACGGCCGCATTTGAATAATACCTTAGAAAAGAAAACATTATTATAGACCTATGATTACATTTCTAATATAACATAAACAAATTGATATATATCCTTTACATTATAGGACTAGAACAAAAAAGTAAAGGAAAAGGGCCCAACTCAGATTGATGGATCCCAAGATTAAGGCCCTTATTACAGAACGAAAATCAGTCGTGAATCTAGTTTTAAAACGAATGTTCTAGTTTTGTACTAGTGTTGTAAAAACGCTGTAGTCGGCGCTCAAAACGCTCGCGTCTTCTACGTGTTTAAACGCTGACTCAGCGCTAAACGCTCGACTTTAGCGCTCATTTTTACAACACTACAAACTAGACTAAACGCAAGCAATATACAACAAAGACGGACGATTTAGCGCAGTGGTTAAGAGCTTAAGCCACTGCTCGCGATTTCCGCACGGGACAAATCTTTGTGTGATTCACAATTATTGGTTTCGGTCTGGGTATTGTATGTGAATTTTCATGTTTGTAAACGCACCTACGACACAGGAATAAATACTGGTGTGGGGCCACGTTTTTTTAAAAAACAATCAGTTTTTAAAACTAGATTCACTACTGATTTACGTTCTGTAATACGGGCCTAAGATTACAGCATGGGAAGTTTCAATTTAATGATTAAATTGAACAATTAAGATATTTATCAATGCTACTATATCATACTTCAGAAATTTGTCATCATAATTAAGACATTCGATTTGAAAAAGTGATTACCTATAATGGACTTTTGAAATAAAATTCTTAGTTTTACAATACGGATGGCTCCAAGGTCCAGTGGTTATTAGCTTGAGTCACTTTACCGACTAGATTGAGTAGTCCAGGGTTTCATTCCTGTATGGAACAAAACTTTTTGTGACCCACAAATATGTGAATTTATATACGATATAGGAATTATTCATAGTCGGGCATTGTTTTTTTTTTAAAGTTAATAAAAAAACCTAATGAGAGTGGAGGAAGCCAGAGAGGTATGTAAGGAAAGAACCTGTTGGAACTCTGTACTCTCTGCCTACCCCGCGAGGGAGCTGGCGTGATGATATAGATAGATAGATAGATAGATAGAAAAAAACCTATGTCATCAAACCAGATCCCCTACATAGTAATGGATCATTGAACATTAATGTCTAGGATATAACTCATAAGATTTTCTATTCTAGTATTACACAATACTTGTTCTTATTTAAAAAAAAAATGTAGCCTCACACTAAGAATTATACCTGTCGTGGGTGCATTCACAAACATGAAAATTCACATACACAAATACCCAGACCGAAGCACATAATTGTGGGTCACACAGATTTGTTCTGTGTGGGAATCGAATCCGCGACTATTCGACCTAGTGAGCGGAGCGGCATAAGCTCTTAACCACTGCCCTAAAGCGACAGTCAAAGATATGCTACACATCTACAGACAGTTTGATACCCAAACTAGTTGTTTCAATGTTCACTTTACCTTGTATCGGTGTACAATGCAGCTCTTTATCCTGTAATATAGCTACAGCATAGTGTTGTGTCTCTATACACGGGGTACTACTCTCATACACGATCTTGTCCATCATGCCATGCTTGAAATACTGGGACTTGTCCTTCTCTTTTACATGCCATGATGACTCCTGCATATTAAAAAAGATATTATACTCATAGACCTATATATAGTATATACATATCATCATCATCATCATCATCATCTCAGCCTATACTTGTCCACTGCTGAACATAGGCCTCCCCAATCGCTTTCCAGCGTAACCGGTCCGATGCCACCTGCATCCAACGACTTCCTGCGATTTTCACAAGATCGTCGGTCCATCTGGCAGGTGGTCGTCCCACGCTGCGCTTGCCAATACGTGGTCTCCACTCTAGAATCTTTCTGCCCCAACGCCCGTCCGATCTTCGCGCTATGAGGCCCGCCCATTGCCACTTCAGCTTGCTAATCTTAAGGGCTATGTCGGTGACCTTGGTTCTTCTACGAATCTCCTCATTCCTGATTCGATCACGTAGAGAAACGCCGAGCATAGCTCTCTCCATAGCTCGCTGAGCAACTCTGAGCTTTTTTATGAGACCTATAGTAAGAGACCACGTCTCTGATCCATATATCATCACTGGTAACACACATTGACTAAAAACTTTAGTCTTTATATACATATACTCAGTTCGTTTTCGCATTTTACTAAAAGTAAACAACAAAACACCTGACTCATCATGGGTACCAAACCTTTTTTTAAGTATGATAATATTTACACAAATTCCTATTGAAAATTGCATAATATTATTGCATTGTCAAGGACTTTACATATGTATGTGAAATTTCAGCTCCATCAGATACCTGCAAGTGCTTGAAACATGGATCACCAGATTTGATAAGCTTTTAAAAATTAACCAGTGTATGTCCAAGCTTACTCTTTCTTTGATACGATAACTTAAGATGAAAAAAATATAAGATAATTTTATAAAATGCAATAAAACAGATTTGTTTGCACTTCAATTAAATCAGATGATAACTGTCAAGTACACACACACACACCGTCACGCCTATATTCCCCAGAGGGGGTGGCAGAGGTGTACTGAGTACACCCTCGTTTCGCCGACGATGTTAGGTCCCATGTAATAGGGGGCGAGCCTATTGCCATATACCGGGCACAATTCCAGACTCCGGACTCAAACTGGGAATTTTTCGTTAGAAAAACTACATTTGTCCGACCTAGGATTTGAACCCAGGACCTCGTGATCACAAAGCGATGCGCTTTGCCACCAGACCAACGAGGCAGTCAACCAGACCAACGAGGCAGTCAAGTAGTTTTATAAAATAGTTCTGAGCACCTGTCTTCTTGGGTGCTTTGTGACCGACAAATCACATTACATTAAAAGGCATAACAATATTAGTAATATGGCAAAAATGCCATATAAAGAACCTTAATTTAGTTTTGTTTAGCTTTAGTAAAACCAAACCAAACAGAGTATAGACATAATATACTACAGTAACTCTGCAGTCATAAATAAATGATGTTTTATTATATGAATGACCTTTTCTACATATTACCTGACCTCTATGATTAGTTCTGAAGTGTTTACCATTTTATAATCACTCAGCCTGACAAGACCTTTTGATCTTGCATGTTGCAACTATGTAGAGATTAATGAGTCTAACTATACTTAATTTATTTATTTGGAAAACAAACAGTATTACAAATCTTAACAGACAACAAAATAAATGACTAAACTACCATTTAAATGTTTTCACACACATATTGCTAAGTTACTAATCTATTCTAAACAATAATTTGGATAAAGAAAAGGAGAAGAAACAATAACAAAAATATGAAAAAGAAGAAACATACCACACAAGTGTAAAATAAATAAGTAAAAAAAAAAAACAAAATAAATATGAATAAGTCAGAGAACCGACTCAAACCAATTTTTGGTAAAGTACATCTGAACATTAATGGATTTCAATTAAATAAGTCTCTGTATAAGAAAATGTCAGAGTAGTTGAATATTCACATAAAATATGGTTAAAAATGTGACTGGTCATCTAGAGGACACAACACCTTACATGGCATGGTTAAAAAACAATTTTATTGTTAGTTCACTTGGGTATCACACAAAAATCACTGAACCAATTTTGATTAGATCTTCACAATTCCTTCTAAAACATAGGCAGGTCATGCATGTTGTTGTCATGTGTGTTGTAATCAAAGACCTTCAAATCATATGGGTCTTTAGTGCACTTAGGTGTACGCGGGCGAAGCGACGGCCAGTTCAATAACTCGTGATATAACCTTAAATGGAATCGTAAGAAATTAATATTATCTAACACATTACCTGCGGTCCATCAGTGTTGAGAGCAATCTGCTCCCCCTTAGACGGGCAATATTTTTCGCTGTACGTGTCTAAACCCAACTCCAGCCTCACCATCTTGTTTTTTGGTTTCACAGCAGCATTCAACACCTTAGCATCATTCCAGTTCCTATTTCCCGGTCTTACTGGGTATTGATATATATAAAGGTTCTCAGACAACGCCTGTGACAAGAACACTGGTATCTGCAATTAATAAACCATTCAAAATCAAACGCGAAACGGCATTTCATCACATAATAACATAACCTTACTACCACGTTGTGGCCAATTATAGCTGTATTCGTACCTCTTGAACTACAGGATCTTCTTCTTCCATTGTGCCTAAATTCATTTTTGCATTAAAAGCTATATCATACCAAAAATTATTATGAAATCCAACTCAATCACACGCAAAGTTATAGGAGTTCCGTGTATGTCAAAGATTATGTGTTTTCTATGACGTTATTGACAGTCAGAAACAGTCTACCAAACCAACCACTACCAGTGTTGGCAGCCTCTAAAATGCTAATTATCCTATTTTAAAGTACTACCAAAAATTTTATTGAAAATTTAACACACCTTTTTGTACACGAATATAAAATATTACAATTTTCGTGGAATTGAGATTCTCTTCGTATCTATAACTGCATGTAATGAAAATCATACTTGTATAGTACGTTTTACGTACCCCTACCCATCGGTGTTAGATTGGTAAGATTGAATTTGATGCTGCCATTGAATATATAATACCCTAAATAAATGGGGGGGGGGGGGGAGAATAACTTAAACATAGAAAAACCATACAGTGTTTCCAAAAAGAATGGAAATTACATAGACGAAGAATGCTTAGACGCCGCATATCGCTGCGGTAGCGTGTCAACTCTGTGTCGGTGTGAGTTTGAGAATCTGCGTTAGTGTGCGTGATTAGGCAAGTAATTACTAGTACAGGATTTATCGATAAGAAATACAATTTATGATTAAAAAATACTTGCTTCATGCAAAATCGTAATTGACTTAACTAAATTATGATTTTGAATTACTACGAGTATTACTTCTACTTATTTATTTATTTATTTAAAAAGATACACCATCATCATTATCACCGAATCATTCAAAATGTATACAGTACACAAATTTACGTCTAAAGCGAAACACTATTATAGGTGTATACAACATTCTCAATCAATTATGCCGTACAATTAAAATAAAGGATTGAATAGAGTTTAAATCACTTTGAAGTAAGCGTACGTCATCTGGACCTGTTATAGGTCTATATAATTTTAAATCATCTGCAAAGATCGAGTAATTGCTGAATTTTATACATTGGGTAATATCATTTATAAAAAGCAGAAATAGTATCGGCCCAAGGTGTGAACCTTGGGGGACTCCAGATGTGGCTCTAATAATTTTAGAAGAAAATCCATTTATCACTACCTTTTGGGATCGATTTTGAAGATAGGACTCAAGCCAATCTAAAAAGGGTCCACATATACCGTAGCGTTGTAACTTAATTATTAATAATTTATGATCCACTTTATCAAATGCAGAACTAAAATCTGTATATACTGCGTCAACTTGTACTCTATTGTCTAAGAATACTGCTAAATTGTTTGTATAATTTAAAAGGTTGGTCGTTGTAGATCTATTTTTACAAAATCCGTGCTGAAAATCTGATATATAATTCGATGTGTATGCTGTTATAACAGGGTAAACAAGGCATTCAAATATTTTAGAAAAAATACTTAACAATGAGACTGGCCTATAATTTGTGACATTATTTTTGTCACCTTTTTAAACATCGGAATGATATTGGCTGTTTTCCATAAAATTGGAAATGTTGAGGTTTTTAAAGACAATTCGAAAATCATCTTCAGCGGTTGTATTAAATTTGTATAAGTATTTTTAATAAAAGCTGGTGGTATGCCATCTGGACCAGCGCCTTTATTAGAGACTAAAGATTTTAAAAGATTAGCAATGGTTCTTTCACTGACTTCAATATTGCAAAGAGAAATTTGAGGGTATGAAGTATCCAGGATGTCATATTCCATTTCGGAGTGTGCTTGAGAAAATACGGAAGAAAATTGAGCTGCAAACAAATTACATATATCTTCACCTGAGCAAGCGTCATTATAGTTGATTTCGATTGGTTTGCCCGAAGATCTACCACGATTTGCTTTAACATATGACCAGAACTTTTTGGGATTCTTAGTAACTGAGTTTTCAATTTCGGTAATATAGTGAAAATAGAATAGAATAGAATAGAATAGAATACACTTTATTGTACACCAACATAAGCAAGAACAACAAACAAAGAAAATAAAATATACACATACAAATGGTAGCACAATTGGCGGCCTTATTACTAACAGCAATCTCTTCCAGGCAACCAACATTCCAAAGAGCTGAAGAGAGAAATAAGGCAGTTGGTGGCGTACACTATCATTGAATTATTTACATTTAATAAATCTAAATACTAATCTACATACATAGACCTACACTACATACTACATACATATATATATTTATATATATATACATATACTTACACACTAATACATACTAATAGGTAAAACACAATAGAAGAATTATGAAAGACAAGAAGAGAGCAAATGATTTTTTACCATACATTTAAAAGAAGCTTGTGTCTTTGCTCGTCTGATAGACACGGGCAATGCATTCCACAAACGTACAGCTTGAACTGTAAAGGATTTATTAAAGAAGTTTGTGGAATGCATCGGTGTGTTCAGTTTCAGGTTTTCCGATGACCTTAAGAACCCTAGATGTGTTTCGTGGATGAACTCAAATCGTTTTTTGAGATAAGGAGGAGATGTTGGATTAAACAGAATACTGTATAGAAGTGATAATATGTGAGCGTTCCGGCGAAGTCGAATAGGTAGCCACTTGAGCTTTGCGCGAAAAACAGAGACATGATCATATTTGCGTAGACCAAATATGAACCGTATGCAAAAATTTTGGAGTCGCTCAAGTTTATTCAGTTGTTCTTCTGAAAGATCTAGATAGCTGGTGTCTGCATAGTCAAGGATAGGAAGGAGAAGTGATTGAGCGAGCGCAATTTTAGTGGCAGTAGGGAGAAAATTTCGCAGCCTTCGCAGTGAACCTGCTGAGGCGAAGATTCTCCGACTAATGTCTTGAAGCTGCGGTCTCCAAGTAAAATTAGTATCTATGTAGATACCCAAATTTTTCACTGTTTTACTAAAAGGTATCATAATGCCGTCAAGCATGATCTTAGGAAGATGCAGCCAGTCGATGCGTGTGGTCATTTTGGAACTGCCAACAATGATAACTTGAGTCTTTGATGGATTCACGTTGAGGCCGTATCTTACTCCATTCGCATATTTTTGCAAGGTCACTATTAATTGAAGTAATAGCCTCCGACAACCTGGGTAATGAAGCTTGACTGTAAATTTGGAGATCATCTGCATATAGGTGGTAGGAAGAATTTAATTGATTGGATAGGTGTTAATAAAAACAGCGAAGAGTAAAGGAGATAAAACGCCACCCTGTGGGACACCAGCATCAGTATCGCACCACGAAGAGTAAGAATCTTCAATGCGAATACGTTGCCGGCGGCCAAACAGGTAATTACGAAACCATTCAATCACCGTTGGAGATATGTTTATAGAGCGTAGCACACCAAGAAGAACATCTAAGTCTACTGTATTGAATGCGTTACTAAAATCAAGCAGTGCTAGTATTGTTAAATTGCCCTTTTCCATAGCTGATCTTATATCATCCGTAATATTAACGAGAGCAGTAACGGTACTATGACCAGGACGGAAACCGGATTGAAAGGGGTTAAGGAGACAATTCTTGTTAAGGAATTTGCTTAATTGATCATGAACAAGACGCTCAAGAACCTTGGACAGGAAGGGTAAGATGGATATAGGACGGTATTCAGCGAAAGATGTGGGATTCGTTTTTTTAGGGAGAGGTATTATATGGGCTAATTTCCACGAAGACAGAAAGTTGCCGCTGGAGATCGAATGGTTTAATATATGACAAAGGATAGGAAGGATTTCATCAAGGATAGGAAGGATAATATTACGGCTGATACAGTCACTGCCGACTGCATTAGAGGTGATCATTTCTATGCTCTTTTTTACATCACAAGCGGAAAATTGACTAAAGACAAATGGAGAATAATCGGGTGCCGGAATAGATGAAAGACCATTAATTGTGTTTGACTTCGTAGCCTTATCGAAGCGCGAAGAAGCAGAGAAATGTTTGTTAAGAAGATTAATATCTAAGTTTTTTGGAACATTATCTTGGCGCGATTTACCGACCCCCATAGATTTGAGAAATTTCCAGACTTTAGCTGGATTCCCGTTCTGAACAGAACTATGAATATGTTGGCGTTGAGCATCCCTACACACCTTATTGCAGTGATTTCGAATGGCGACATATTTGCTCCGATTAGCGTCAGTGGGACGCGTTTTGAATTTGGATTTGACTGCCACCTTTTTGTTCATTAAGAGTTTAATGTCATCAGTCAGCCAGGGTGCCGGAAGATGTTTGACTTTAACAGGGCGAATAGGAGCATGCACATCAAACAACCGAATTAAAGTCGATGTAAAAATATTGACCTTGTCATCCAATGAATCGGACATTACCAACGAGTCCCAATCAATGTTAGCGGCATTCTCCCTAAGCCTGTCGAGAATAATACCACTAAAATTACGCTGTAAAAGGATTTTAGCTTTGGCTTTAGGTGGCCGAAGTTTATAAGATAGGAAAAGTAAGTCATGATAGGAGAAGGCGTCAGCTGAGTACTGGCCGTGTTTAGCGACATGTTCAGCTGATGAAACAAAGATAAGATCTAAAAGCGATGGAGTAGAATTGGGAAAATTATGAGTAGCTTGGAGCGGAAGAACGGATAAAGCAGACATGTGTTAAAATCACCCATAATGATAGTATGACTGTAAGAAGGGATTAAATTTTCCAAGAGACTTTCAAAGGAAGAGAAGAAGTCTATGCGTGATGAAGGGCTGTAATAGACTCCGAGCAGTACTTTAGAGTGATAAAGACCGATTTCAATGAAGAGATGTTCACCAGCATTTAGTGGAGGGGGTTGCAGCGATAAATCAACAATAGAAAAAGGAATATTAGAGCGTAGGTATATTGCAACACCACCACCACCACCAACTGTACGATCGTTTCTAATGAGATTGAAACCGGGGAGGGAATATAGTGTAGAAGGGAGACATGGCTTTAGCCAGGATTCAGAAATAAGAATAGCATGGATATTTTTACAGTCAAAGTTAGCCAGCATATCAGAAAAATGAGCCGGAACACTTTGGGCATTGATGTGAATGACATTAAAGTTCCTAGGGACATCGGAAAAAGTTGAGATAAGAGAATCAGCAAGGCACGGAATGCTAACGAAACTGTCATCGCTACTATTTAAGGACATAAACGTTCCTGTATCGCTATTATTTATTTTATATAGTAATAAGAAAAATAAATATAAATTTTATTAATTTATCAACTCTTTTTAAGCAAGATTTTTTTTAGCAAGATTTTATTAATTTATCTACTCTTTTATTAGTAATTTTTAGCGCAATTAAATCTCTAGGATTTTTATATTTTTTATAACGTTTTCTGAGTTTTTCTTTTTCTGCGATCATTATTATAAGAGAAGGTGTATACCAGGAAGGGAATTTACTATTACGTTGTTTTGTTTTCGGTATTGTAGTATCAATGACATAGTGTAAGATTTCATAAAATTTCGACAGCATATCATTTACATTGCAAGTTTGTTGAAGTTCTATTTGCCAGTCTACTTGACTCAATTTATTATTAACAGCTGTATAGTCGGCTTTACGAAAGTTATGAGTAGCAAAAGTGTTGTACTTCAAAGGAACAGAATTGTTGAAATTAATATGGATTTCAAGCGCGGGATGATATGCGTCAAGTTTACTGAGTATAATAGGGCTCTCTTCAACTGTTATATCATTAAAATTAGCCATTACTAAATCAAGAACTCGTTGATTGTGGTTTCTAACATTATTTAATTGAATAAGATTATTTTCGGACATAAAATCAATCAAAAATAAACCAAGAGTATTATTACATTGAAGTACTGTTGAATTAATATTACAGTTGGTATTCCAATCAATTGAGCCTATATTAAAGTTACCATGTATCACAGTTTCAGATTCATCTGATTGCATTACAGCACTTAAACGGTCGATTATATTTTCTAGGGTGATAATAGACACCGGGGGCGGTAAATATAAGGCAAAAAAGTTAATGTTCTTGATTTTTCCATCAACTCGAACTTTCATTGATATCCACAAGTCTTCATAGGCGCTTTGAAAATGATCAATTCTTTTAGACTGTATATGTTTGGAAACTGCAATGAGAACACCTCCTCCTTTCTTACCGTTGAGGGACGTTGTACATCTATCCCTTCTATATACAGTATAGTTGGTATTGAAAATACCAACTATACTGTGTATAGAATCATCTAACCATGTTTCTGTAGCGACTATAATGTCAAATTGGCAAGTGTCCGAAGCTACACGAATATCCCAAAGCTTTGTTCTCATTCCACGAAAATTTTGATAGTAAATAGTGAATTTTGAAACTTATTATACGGCCTGGGATTAGCAATTACAAAACATCTATATCTGTTTGAGTGATTCGTGATTTCTTATTTGTTGTGACGGAGACTGGTCATCTTTCCGTATGAAAATACGACCATTTCGTATCCAGACGTATTTTATACCCTTTTCACGGGCTGCAATTCTGGTTTGTGCATGAAGAGATTTTAAATATGGAGATAAATGCTCTGATATAAATATTGATGTTTTATTACCACCATATCCAAGATGTCCTGAGTGCAGCTTATCTTTTACATTATTCTTGTTAAATTTCGAAACAGCCGCTATTATCCCATCTCTCGTCGTCATGGTCGGTAACTTTAATATTACGGTACGAGGTCTCTGACTGGTTGAGTCTAGTTTCCTGACTCTTACGCAAGACAAAATATTTGATTCTTCTAAAGGATAAGAGACAGCAGAACCCAGTTGTTTCATAACAGAGACTAGATTTTCTGACTTATTTTCTGGTATTCCATTTATTTCTAAATTATGTTGCCGTGAATGCTGTTCTAATAATTGCAGTCTTGTGGACATAACCTAATAATAAAACACTTATTAAACTACTTACCTCACTGGAAGCTTTATATTGAGATGGCATATAGGGTACCCCGGAACAACTATGCCTTTTGGACATCTAACACTTCAGTCCTTTCCGTGACCATGGGTGCTGCAAAGCATTCGAAACGTCGAGAACTTAAAATAAAAAATAAACCGCGATAAAATACGAAAAATAGTTTTATTTCATGTGTAATATTCGCGTGAATCTAAGAACTCAGTATTAAAAAATCTTATTTAAGTGCCTTATTGGTCTAGTAGCAAATCTCCAGGTGATACAACTCGAGTTATAGCACTTTTGATATATTTACACATTATGTAACAGAAAAAATCTGGTACTTTTCAATCTGATGTCTCTTAAAATGAAGAAGTTTTTTTTTGTCCATATTAATATAACTAAGGATTTTTCAGAATTAACAGAGTGTAAGATGATGTATCTTCAATTATCACAATTTGAACTGAATTGATTGCTCCAATTTTTTTTCTGTATTAATAATTCAACTTTAATTAACCCCTTATACACAATCAGCAGGGGTAGATTAAAACTGGTGTGAATTGATATAATTACACAAGTCTCAGTGTACAGTAATGTTATTCAATTAATAAACATATTTACTAGAGATTCTCAGATAACTTAAGATTTTCTGTTCGGTGAAATAAATATGTTTTTTAATCATCTATTGTCTTTTACGTTGATAAGGCCTGTCCTAGTAATCACTTCCCTATTAAAGTACACTAACGCAGATCTACAAAATCTCAGCGATATGCGCTGACCATACATCCTAGTTTCATGACTAACGTGCATTGAAAAAGCGCTCGTGCAAACGTAGGGTAAATGTGATGTAAAAATTGTAACCACCACTACGCCTATATTCCCCAAGCGGGAGTGGAAGTGGTGTACTGTGTACACTCACTTGTCGTTCAACAATGTAAGGTCTCATGTAGTAGAGGACGAGTTTATTGATATTATACCGAGCATAGTGCCAGACTCTGGACTAGATTTTTCTTTATCGAATAATTACTATTTTCCGACATAGGATTCGCACCGATGACCTTGTGATCGCTATGCGCATTACCAATGAGGCTTTACTATTGTATTAAATTGTAAATACTAATATCGATGTTTACAGTATTGTCGTGTATGAGACGAACTATGAGAGTCGAGGAAGCCAGAGAGGTATGTAAGGAAAGAACCTGTTGGAACTCTGTACTCTCTGCCTACCCCGCAAGGGATCTGGCGTGAGGTTATAGATAGATAGATAGATAGATTCGTCTTTAAGATTTGTATGTGTATACGTATGTGTGAACTTATATAAATTACTCGTAGTAATTCGAAATCATAATTAAGATGAGTCAGTTCCGATTTTGCATGAAAGAAATATTTGTTAATCATAAATTATCGATAAATTTTCTTATCGATAAATCCTGTACTAGTAATCACTTGCCTAATCACGCACACTAACGCAAATTCACAAACTGACACCGACATAAAATTGACACGCTACCGCGGCGATATGCGGTGTCTAGGCATTCTTCGTCTATGTGTACTTGATGTAATGTTGTGACATATTACTAGGACCCATCAGCTTCAAAGGTAAAATATAAACTAAAATCGTTGTAAATACTGAAAATAATTTTATATAGAGAACTGATATCGTGTTGTGCAGTGTTTTGTCCAACAAGAACAACTAAAGGAGGAATAAATGAACTGGAATCGTCATATTAGACGTATGTCTTTATTGTCTTTATTGCCATAACGGCGTTTCATAGCTAAATATGCATTTCATATTATGGATATACGTCATTGGCGATATATAATTACCATATGGTGGCCATATACTATGGATTTAAAGTTTTAATCTGGGTTTATAAAATACATTTACGTCTCCCAAACAGTGATGTACCTACAACGCCTGTAGTCGGTTATCGATATTTGCCAAATCTATGCCCTTTCTTGCACATTTATACACTCACACACACACACACACACACACACACTCACTTGTTGTCAACAATGTAAGGTCCCATGTAGAAGAGGATGAGACTATTTCTTTCCGACCTTGGATTCGAACCGACGACCTCGTGATCGCTATGCGCATTACAATACCAACAAGGCTTTACTATTGTATTAAATTGCACATCGATGTGATGAGATTCGTTTTTAAGATTTGTATTATAATACGTATGTGTAAACTTATATGAATTACTCGTAGTAAAAATCATAATTTACATGAGCAGATCGCTATTATATAGAATGCTGATGCATACAAATATACATAATAAATTAATTCTAAATAATCGATTTTTTTTAGTCCTCCTGCGTCGGAGTTCGTAATTCACAACGTAAGATACAGATACAGTCTGAGACAAGGTGACAAGCATTAATACGCCTATACAACATTTAAAGATTAATCGTCAGTTCAAGTAATACAAATCAAGGAAATAATAAAACATAGTGCAAGAAAATAATGTCAACATCACAATAAGAATTAAATATATAAATTGTGAGTTTAAATTAATTCATAACTATAACAGGATCAGGATCAGGAACAGGAGAATCAATAACTATAACAAGAATAAATACAAAACAAAACACACATTTTAATATCGAATATATATGAGACTGGGAATAAAAATCATAATCAAAGTGCAAACGTACATTTTTTTATAAATTCTTTATTGTCACTTGTATGATAAATTTTATCGCTACTTAAGGCTATATAATTGTAAGATAACATGAATCTATATAAGGGCTAAAAATTTTGCTGAATTTGTTCGACTTGTGGATGTAGAAAAGATAGAATGTTGCATAAAGTAAATATTTATTAATTATAAATTGTATTTTTTTATCGATAAATTCTGTACTAGTAATCACTTGCCTACTTACGCATATTGACGCATATTTACAAACTCACACCGACATAAAATTGACACGCTACCCCGGTCATATGCGCCGTCTATTCATTCTTTGTCTAAGATTCGTGTTATTGTGTTATTGCATTTATAACGACGTTTTATAGCTGAATATGCATTTCATACACTATACATCATTGGCGATATGTAATTACCACATAATGGTCATATAATTTAAAGATTTAATCTAGGTTTATAAAATGCACTGTTTTGCGTCTCCCGGATAGTGATGTACCTGCAACGTCTGTGGTCTATTATCGATATTTTCCAAATCCATACCCTTCCTTGCACATTTATAGTGAAAACTTGCCGTCCCTCTTCACGTCTAACCCCTCGTTCACACATACGCTTTTTCAACGCGTGATGCTGAAGGGCTTTACAGTACTGTTGCATATTGATAGTCCGCTATCGATAGACAATCCATTATCTACCGATAGTTAAGGTGAAAAAAATGGTATCGATAATCTATTGATAATATTGTCACGCGTCAATACTGTGGATACTATCGATAGTATCGATAGCTCTCCATGGGCAATACTATTGGTAACAGCGATACTATCGATAGTAATGGCATCGATAGTATTGCAAAAACCATTAATTTTAACCAAAACCTATCGATAGTATCTATGGTTTTGTCCCTATCGATAGCCAGTAATTTTTAGATAGTACTGCTTTCTCAAGATAAGTTATGTCGTAGGCCAAGTAACGACACAATTATTTAATAAGTTTGATTAAATTCGCGCCTATGAAGAATTAATACATTTTGTGCTAGGTTTAAATTTGTGTTACTGAAGCGAACCAATATTACATTACATTGTTGCTGCTGTCAAACTTTTATTCCATTGCAGTAAAAACGGTATTATCCTTTTCACAAAATGATTTTAACCAAAACTGTCAAAACTTTTTTTGTATCACTAAGGTGGCAAACAAGCGTACGGTCCGCCTGATGTTAAGCGGTTACCGCAGCCTATGGATGCCTGCTACACCAGGGGAGTCAAGTACGTGTTGCCAAGCCTGAAAAACCTCCTCATACCCTTCTTGAAAACACCAGTGGAGAGTTCATTCCACAGACGAAGGGTCTGCGGAAGGAAGCTTCACTGGAAACTCACGGTGCGAGATCAATCAGTTAGAAATTCCCAACCCACTTAAAAAGTTGCTGTGGGTATCATCTCAAACAGTTCTTTAGAACACTATCTACCCGTTGTACAAGCGGTAGAACACACACTGGGCGGCAAAATCTCTGCTCATACTTAGTGGTTCTTGTCCGCTTGTGAGCACGGGATCGTCAACGATCTTAACGGCATATTTCTGAACCTAGTCACACGGGCCAAGCTGTTATCCAGGTGCTCCCGCCCATTAGGTTATAGCAGTACTCCATATGGAGCCGGATCTGCGCCTTATACAACTGTATACATCGAAGCAACAGCTGCGACTGCAGCTGTTGCTTCGATGTAAAGTACTGCTTCGCCTTATTGAGCACTCAGAGCTTTTCGGATACCAACTTGACCTTATCCTTTACGTTACTACGGAACTGAACGTTAGAAATTTCGACACCAAGGATCCCAATGCTATGCTCTCTGAGATGTTACAGGACGTGTTCTGGTAACTATAAGTAAAATAGAATGTCATTTTTTTTTCTGTGAGAGACCATTCTGGCATTCTACTTTAGTTAGATGTCAACAAGTCCATAATCGTACCAATGTTTGGTCACCTTACTTAGAAAGAGACGTAGGGCTCTAAGTGAGTATCCTTGTCGTCACGTTATTTTCGCAGAGTGGTCAATCCGTTTTGGGCAATATATCCATGACTCTTAAGGGATTATCTGACAGGACTAGAGATGTATCGCAATGCGAATAATACAGTTTTAGTTTTATTAATTTTTAAATAAAAAATAAGTAAAGCTAAAATAATAACAACTTACAACTTTCATGGAGAAAGGCCAATTTACTTTGAATTATTTCTGGCCAACATGTAGATGACAGATGAATAAAAAGAAGATAATAATTGACTGACGTAAAAGTATCTATCAAACTCATCAAACTGACCTTTCAGATTTGTTATTTTAGTAATTTTACGATTTTTTATATAGATGCAATATTGCCATTTATACTATAAAATAACAATAAAGTAGGTACTACACGTTACTTAACTGTAAAGGAAAATAATAAGAATCTACCAGTATGTCTGATATGATAATAAATGGTAAATACGCATATCTGATTACATACTCATTATGTGAATAAGAAGAAAAACCTGCGAGATCTTCTTTAGCATCGTCGTGATACTTCCATTTCAGTATTGCAAACTGGTGATTTTGCTTTTGATGCAAACTTATAAATTATAACATAAGATAAAACACTTTATTTTTCAGATTCCGTACCAGTGGATAAGAAATGGGGTGAACTTATCAGATATAATATTTTTATTATGAAACTCGTCGAATTTGTAAGTCAATTATACAGTTATTATAATACAATTTAATATTTTAATTTTTTTATTCTGGTTTATTTTATTTCTTGTAGGGGATAGCACTTGTTATCACGATTTTGCCTGTGATTATTCCAAAACCAGACGGACATATGTACTGCATATCCAGTGGCCCTACGCTTGTTATATCATTCCTATTTATAATTTTGTATTTACGGAAAAAAGTACCACTTTTTATGGAAAAGATGTATTTATTTTTTCAAATTCTCTTTACATTTGGAGCTTTTATTCAATGTTTTCTTTTAAATCTAGTTAGAGTTTGGTTATGGTTAATATACGGTGTATTTTTTTTCGCTTTGTTAACTGCTTTATCTCTTGATTTGTTTCTGATTGCCAATGAAAGAGGGTGTACTTTTAGTTGCGCCTAATAAGTACTTTGTACTAACTTATAATGCATAATACTAGATATAATTTAGAATACAATTATAAATAAATAAAAGCCATTTACATGATCACAGAAACTAGTATTTTATAATATTACTCTGTTCATATTCGAAAGGGCACCTCTATGGGTTGAATGACCGATGTCCTTGACCAAACTTGAGTTTGACAGTTACTTGTTGTGTTGATAACAAAACTATCTCTCACATTCACATCACAATGTAGTGATGGATTTAATATTTGGTTGAATATTAATATTACGCTTATTATATGTGTGAGCTGGACAATGGCTAAATTCAACAGGTACCAGATGAGTTATCAAAAAAGTTTATTCCTTTTAGGTTATTTCATTGATCCTCATGATAATCCCGTTTATTTTGCCGCAAACGGACGTAATGTTCTGCGTGGCGGTGGCTCCGACGCTCATCATGTCAGTCATGTTCGTCGTGCTATATTTAGTGGATCAAGTGCACAATCTTGCCGAACAACTATACTTAACAATGCAAATATTGTTAAATTTCATTTCATTCCTGGCCATATTTTATACACAGGAACCCACCTCGGCTTTATACGGGCTGTTCTATTGTCACTTGCTCGTTGCGCTGTGCATCGACCTGTTCTGTGTCATAAAAGAACGCGGTTATGCATTGATAAAAAAAGATTGAATGTTGAATTTAATAAAATGCTTAGTGAAGCATAAACATTCGTATTATTCAGTAGATTTGAACAACTTTACTGCACATATCATTGAGTAGGCGGTAAAGAAGGCAATTTTTGTAAATCATACACATGTGATGACTTCTTTTTATAATAATATCAGCCTATACTGCTCACTGCTGGGCAAAGACCTTCTCTCACAAGTCGAGGTGAGAGAGATTAGGTCAAACTCCACCACGCGGACCCAGTGCGGATTGGTGGAGGCAGGTTTGTGGTCACCTGCCGTTGGAACTTATCAAGCCACCTATAAGACTTCCAACTCAGCTTAACGACTACCACAAGTCAAGTCAAGTGGTAACCGGGACCATCGGCTTAGCGTGCCTTCCGAAGCACGGAGACGCTGGAACATGAAAATGCCTCAAACGGTCACCCATCTCAGGCCGACCGTGCCAAACGCTGCTTAACCTTGGTAATCGGTAAGAACACCGCAGTCGCCCAGCGCTACGAGCGTGTCTCTTTTTACTGATACAGAATTATTCCTTTCTATGCAGGCTTGCATATTATTAGACATGGCACATGCCACAAGCCTCATCGAAAGGGATTGCTTATCCATACTTGTACAATTGGGCCCATGTCTTACTTTTAGGTAGTGGCCCTGCTTCTCAATATAATCCCCCATGTGGTGGAGCCAGTGGACTTCTTGTACTGTCTGATAGCAGCCCCTACTGTCATGATCTCCATTCTCCTCATGGTGCTATATGTTGTCGACCAAGTGCAATTTGAGGCAGAAATGTATTACGTATGCATAGAATTAATATTAACAATACTAGGACTCGTTGGTTTAATCTATGTTGGTAAAATGGCTGGAGCCATATATGGACTGTTTTATGCTGATTTAGTTGTCGCATTCTCAATAGATTTATACTATATGCATAAAGAGAGAGGGTGGACATTTTGAAGTGCATATTAAATTGTTGCTATCATTACATTTTGTATTATTTATTGTAGTGGAAGTTTAACAACATACAGATAAGCACAACAAGAGTTGTGCTGAAATATCACATCCTGTAATACAATTTGTTGTGTGACTCATTATGATAAACAGAAATATGTTCAGAAGACTCAAATATTGTGTAAGAAATTCTATATTTCTATTTGTGAAAATGCTCAGAATTATCTTTAAAAAAATTTTGAATTTATGTCATTGTAAATTGTTATGGCTTGTTGTGACTTTGACTGTTATTTTTGTAATATGGAATTCGGGTGAAGTTGACGTAGATGTTACTAAAGTGACTAATTATCCGGTCATATTGTGGTGGACATCCTCATTCCCTGGTACTTCTGAGCTTATAAAATGCTCTGATGATTTGAAGTGTTTTGTGTATAGTGATAGAGGTCTGTTCAAGAATTATAAAGTGAGTGCATATTTATTTTACGCCACCAATATAAACTTTAGTGATCTACCATTGCCTAGGCGGCAAAAAGATGTTGTCTGGGGTTTGTATCATGAAGAATCGCCTAGAAATGTAGAAGAGCTTTTACATGAAGAGGCGTTGAACATATTTAATTTCTCTTCAACATTCAGTAGGTTCAGTGATCTTCCATTCCCATTGCAGCATCTGCTTAACTTTGATGACATAACAAGTAGGAAATATTTTATAGCAACATCTGTAAAGGACAAGCTTTTAAATGGTATTGCACCCATCTTGTACTTGCAGAGCGATTGTGAAACATCCACAGAAAGGGATGATTATGTTAAAGAACTGATGAAGTATATTAAAGTAGATTCCTATGGTGCTTGTTTGAATAATAAAGATTTGCCATCTAAATTTAAAGAAAATTACTTGAATAACTTGGATGAAGATGAATTTTTGAAATTTATTGCAAGGTACAAATTTGTTATAGCTATAGAAAATGGCGTATGCCATGATTATGTCACGGAGAAATTTTGGCGCGCGATTAAAGTGGGGAATGTACCTATTTATTTTGGTTCTCCGTCTATAAGGGATTGGTTCCCAAATAATAAATCTGCTGTACTAATAGAAGATTTTCCTGCACCAAAAATTTTATATGAGCATATTATGAATTTATTAAATAACACTAGTCTATATGAAGAATATTTAGAGCATAAAACTAAGCAAGTAATTACTAACCAAAGGCTTAAGGATGAGTTCAGATTGAGACCTTATCAGTTAGAGGGTATGAAAACTGTCAGAAAATTTGAATGTTTTGTGTGTACGAAACAGCATAATAAAATAAATGGTAAATTAGATGTTAATATTGTGAATAAGAGTCATTATGATTGTCCTAAGCCTATTTCAGCATTAACATTGAAAGTTAACCCTTGGAATAGTTGGGTATACTCATGGAGAAGTGCTCAGGCTAACGCCAAAGAAATGTACAAAAGTATTATTGAAAAAGATTAAATATATTTTGTTACCTTGTATTTATAAAATATATTTTTATTATAGAAATTGATTTATTATTTGTTAATTATTGACAAATTCCATCTAAAGGTGATACTGGATGTACTTCATAGTGAAGACCACGCTTGATGACATGAGGAATCGCCTTGGGCACCATCCTACAATAAATAAGTTTAGGGTTGATAATCAATAATAGACCTTAAATACCTATGTATAGAGGTTATTATCAAGTTTTTGGTATAGAGTTAAACAGTAAGCCGGAATTAAAAATCGCTTGAATCATATGATTATGAACTGTATTCAAAAGGCAGTAAAGTCGAATGCAGGTTTAGAAAACTATACAATTAAAATACTTACGTGATACAGTCGATGATGGGACATACAGACAGACACAATGTGCAGCCAGTACAGTCATCGGTCACGTGTGGAATATGAGTTTTGGGATCAAATCTGGAAAAAGATATTTCAGTTTTAGGAAAGGTGCTTACTAAAACAGAGGAGAAACAGCAAGAAATTCGTTGCATACTGCTTCATAAACCTGGACGGTATCTGTTCCTAGTTATTATTTATATTAACTGTACTAGTGAAACTTTTGTGTCTCATTAGTTGAGCATACTATTACCGAGTTACTCACGTTCGGATCGTTTATTTTGCTTAAATCCTGCGGGCGTGGTTACAAGTTGTCATATTTACATTTTTTGTAACTTACTAATCTACCACCGAATCGGAACGCGGCCTCCTCTGAAAAGATCCGGAACTCAGCGGCTTGTGTTTTTTGTCTAATTCTCCATTCATTTTTTGTATAGAGACATACATTTTTATATTATACAAAATCATTTATGCGATTCAGCTCCATATGTGATGCCTTACGACTGAGATATGACTTAATAATACTATTTTAAAAAATATGTTATAATGAAAAACTAGAGGATTCTGGGTGGACCAGTCTCCACAAGCAACACCTGTTCACGAGTAAGGCTACTTGAGCAGCCATCACCTCCTTCGACCATATTAGAGGTAAGGAAATGACCCGCACCAAATAGCCACTGCAAGCAAAGACTTTTTAGTGAGTAATCCCAGACCCCAGAGTGCAGTCAGAAAATAATTATCATCTCTAAATTAAGTCATGTTCATTGAACCTAACGGCGCATAAAGTTTGCGGATTTCTTCGACTCAGCTTGGACACAGTTTCTAATAGTCTTCTTATACATATAAATGACTTATCGGTTGATGCATTCAGACTTACTCTATAGCTTGATATCCCGAATCGGCACAGGCCATGTAGCATTTACCGCAATTTATACACATGTCCTGAAAAAATTTGGGATAGTTTAAAAATATTAATTTGTTATACCGAAGATGTAATCGCCAGCGATGACCAGTCAGTAATTGACGAAGTTTAAGCAAATGGTAGCCCTCGATCACCATCAAGATTTTTATGTGTATGTGAGAATATGGTATAGGGGCCTTTACAGCTTCACCGGACGAGAGGGCGTAGAGCAACTATGCTCCAGCCAACCTTAAAAAAATCTGGCACCAAATTAACCATTTACTTAGCTCGGGCACCAGTTTCCACAATGTATGTAACTTGTCTATTGTGCATTTCAATTTACATCTATTGTGGGGAAAACCAATAAACAATTTATTTATTATTATTTAAACATTTATAAAGCTGATTAATCTCTTAAATCAGAAAGGTCTGTAGGGAAAGAACCTGTTGGAACTGCCTCCCCACAAGGGATCTGGCGTGATGATATATAATAAAATAATATAAAGTAGATAATACTCACGTCATCAATAAGCGCGACCACTTGTTTTTTATTATCCAAATGCTTGTAAGTTCCAACTCTTGGTAGCGCTTCTCCTAAAACATCTTTAATCCTTGGTACCTCAGATCTATGGTTTGAGTGCCCATTCATAGAGCCATTTGTTAGATAAGTTTGAATCTTATTGTCTTCTAGTAAGTCTGATTGTAGTCTCGCTTGGTTTAGAAGATCTTCTCGTCTTTTGTTGTACGGTCCAAAATGAGCCAACACCTAGAAATATTAAAATGTTTACTTTATTGCTACTTGTATACCGTTCATAGTACTTTGCCAGTAGCTTCATTAATCTTGTATAATTAATTCTCCTCAAACAGTTATCCGATTCCAACTTTATTCTTATAGTTTTAACGTTCAATTTACCTTGCCGTTTTCGTCGTATAGTGTCTGAACCGGTTTGCCCTTCTGGTGTTTGAAAGTAGGCGGAGATTGGCCTGACCAGCCATTAAGGCCTAGAGTCCGCAAGTATAGTAGCGCTTTAAGACCTGTGATGTAGTCTTCAACCACTGTAAAGTCTTGATTTTGGACTGCACTGCAAATCTAGGAAAAATAATTATATTTACTGTGAGAATTATACAAATGGAACGGCGTACCTGGTGGGATTTTCTATAGGTAGGTCAGTACAAAACATTTATTGAGTATGATTTTAAACCGTCAGCGAATAAAGAGGGGTATCCTGTTTTCTTCTGTACCTATGAACTGTTTTTTTTTTCAAATATCACTCATCATTCAGATTATAGAAAAGAATAACAATACAATAATACTTAAGTAAGGCGGGCTTATCGCGATTTCTTTCAAGAAATCTTCAATTAGAGGACAGACAGTTTGAAATAAAAAAGGAGATAGGTGTGTGTGTGTTCACCACTCTTCCAGCAGTCATGCTGGCCAGCGACCTAGTCGTGTTCTGGTATGTGGCCTGGACGTGCCATACATGGAGGAGAATCTGGCCCAATTATACTGGAACTTTCGTCGGCTCGGCCTACTCTCAACAAATTATAAATTCAGAAATAAATAGGCTATAACTAGTCTACTAGCCACATCTATGGACTCATGGTCACTTTCCATCAAGTGGGATAGAGGTCAATCCCTGACCAGTCCTTAATAAGAAAAACAATGAAATACAATAATAGTTGGTTTGAGATGCCATTTATAATTTATTTTTATTTATTATTTACATGCACAACTAACATTACATGAATTTTCTAATGCATTAGTGTGACCTAATGACATGTAACCTAATACATAAAAACACGTTTTAGCGAATTCATTCAGAGAACATGAAAAAAAATTATTTTCTGTCAGCAACTTGATTTAGCAACATACTCTGCTGAGCAAGTTGGTTCTGCCGCAGCCAGCAGCTGCGGTCGCCGCCATCACACATACTCGTCAAACTCAAATTCAAATAGTTTATTTTGTATAAACCCTGCGGGGGCGTTTACAATTAGTCAATTTACATTTTTCTTTAATCTAATTTAACTAAATCTACCACCGGATCGGAACGCGGCCTCCACTGCGAAGATCCGGCGAAGAAACTAAGCGGGCGTGTCTTTTTTATTTACTTCTCTTTCTCTTCAATCATATTATACAATGTTTAGGTTACAATTAAATAGTTTACGTTCTAGCTCGTGTGATGCCTTACGACTGAGCTATGAATCTAATGATGTTATCTGTAAAGAGTGTCTAAAGGATTCCAGAATCCAGATGGACCAGTCCCCACGAGCAGCACCCGTTCACGAGTGATGACTACTGGAACAGCCATCACTCCCCGTGACCATATTGGAGGGAAGGGAGTGACCCGCGCCAGACAGTCACCACAAGCAAAGACATTATGGTGAGCATGATCAAACCGGAACCCCAAAGACTTGTCAGATTGTGTCTACAAAGCAACACACACGTTGTTTCCAAAACCCTTGGATGTAAACATTTTCCGCATAATAGCTTGAAAATATAGGACACAAGAGTATAAACATACCTGTACAACGGGCGCGCCGCACATGATGAACTGCAGCGCGGAGTCAGCCGAGTCGATGCCGCCGATGCCCAGCACGGGGAAGCCGGGCAGCTTGTTGCCGATGGCCGACACGGCGCGCAAGCCCATCGGCCGTGTCGCGTTACCTGACACGCCGCCGTACGTCGTGTGCTTCTCTATACCTGTACGAGAATGTAACCGAGTAACAGAGGCGCTCGTAGTGCTACGGTATTCTTAGCGGTCACCAAGATTAAGCAGTGTTCGACTCGGTCGTACTGAGATGGGTGACTGCTTATGGTAGTTTTATATTCGAGCTTCATGCCGTTGGTCCCGGTTACAACGTAACGTGGTAGTCGATAAGCCAAGTTGGAATTCCATAGGCGGCTAGATAAGTTCTAAAAGCTGGTGGCCACAAACCTGCGTCCACCTATCCGCACTGGGTCGGCGTGATTGAGTCTGACCTAATCTTTCTTACCTCAATTTCTGAGAGAAGGCCGCCTTCTCTCATAAATCCCACGCTGGGCTGCCTAACAATGGGATTAGGTTGATATTATTAGTGATACCGGTCGAATGAAGAAGCATCATAAACCACGATATACGGCCGGTTTCAATATTTTACTCGAAATTCTACTGACAGTAAGCAAATTATCCTTGAGTTAAATATTATCAGTGAAAATACTACAACGCAAAGATCTCTCCTAAAGACAACCACGACGACCGGTTCTGTACTGTCCAAATCCAGCCTTTATTTACTACTCTTCTGCGTGGTCAGTTCCCCGATCAAGCAATTTATATTTTCCCACTGACCAGTTTCAGCTATAATTTGCAAGACATGTAAAATAAGTTATTCTCAAAGTATGACGACAAGATCATTACCATCTAAAAAAACACCGTCACGCCTATATTCCCCAATCGGGGGTGGCAGAGGTGTACTGAATACACCCACGTTTCGCCGACGATGTTAGGTCCCATATAATAGGGGGCGAGCCTATTGCCATATACCGGACACAATTCCAGACTCCGGACTCGTACTGGGAAGTTTTCGCTAGAAAAACTACATTTGTCCGACCTAGGATTTAAACCCTCCTGGGTTCACGAGGTCCTCTTCGTGATCACAAAGCGATGCGCTTTGCCACTAGACCAACGACGCAGTCAATTACATTGAAATCAAAATAAGAACGTTTCCGTCCCCACAATCTTAAAAGCTATAAACTCCACTGAGTACAGTTCATCGATAGATTTAGATCAGCCGCTTTCGCGAATTATTCGTGACGATGACTGCTGTCCAGTGCAGTCCGGTGATGAGAGCCTAAGGCCGTTCTGATCATTGGGGATCTGATCACTGAGCACGGGACAAATCTTTGCGTGATCCACAAGATTGTGTTTCGGTCTGGGTATAGGTGTATATAAAATTCATCTATCTACATCATAACACCCGATCCCTTGCGGGGTAGGCAGAGATTACAGAGTATAAAATGCATGTTTGTTAATAGTTTTACTTACCGACAGCGGGCCATGGGGTTGCGTCTGGTCTGACCGACATCAAACCAGACACAGTGTTAATGGCAGAAACGCCGCTTGCGCCACCTAAAAGAAAACACGTAAAACACGAAGCTGATTGGAAGGAACTGGCACAGAAGGCAGAGGCTTCTGGAGCTTATGCGTTGGAACTGAACTTGACGTGTCCTCATGGCATAGGCGAGTCCGGGATGGGCCTGGCTTGTGGACTGGGAAGTATCTATACCAGTATTCCATTAGGAACGTGTAGACTGACCCACTTCTAAATAGTAAAAAATAAATATTTTAGACAACAAGCGGTAGCTTTTACTTCTTAACTCCGAAACTCAACGAACGTAACTCTATGAGGTCTATCTATATCATCACGCCAGATCCCTTGCGGGGTAGGCAGAGAGTACAGAGTTCCAACAAGTTCGTTCCTTATATACCTCTCTGGCTAAAACAAATATATTCCCCTATTAATAGCCAAGAGGGACCATAAATAAGCATCTTTCGATTCGGTGTGTCTAAAATGGGGTACCTTTGGTAGAAATTCCATTTTCAAGCGTATCCTTGCTTCGAAAGGAACGTTAAGGCATTGGTCCCAGCTGCCACTTACGGCCGATTCCAATATCTAACTCAAGGATAGATTTGAAGATTTATGTGTTCGTACCTACGCTTATGTACGGCAGTGAATGTTGGGTATGGCAAAAGAAGCATGAAAGTAGAGTCAATGCTGTAGAAATGCGCTCTTTACGGAGTATATGTGGAGTCACCCTTGCTGACCGAATGAAGAATAGTGTGATTAGAAACCGATGTAAGTTGAAAGATGACGTGGTGACTAGGATTGAAAGAGGTATGTTAAATTGGTATGGGCAAGTGGAGAGGATGTGTGACAGGCCGCTAACGAAAGGAATATATCGAGCAAACGTGAGTGGAAACGTCGGAAGAGGTCACCCAAGGAAAACCAAGACCTAATTAATAGTCTCTTGGAAAAGGGTCAAGTGAGTAGCACTCATTTTCGACGGAAATGTATGAAGAGATGTATGAACGTAGATGAAGCGAAAGAGGTGTGTCAGAATCAAGTATGTGGCAAACTGTAGTCTCTGCCTACCCCAGTGGGATAAAGGCGTTAGTGTATGTATGTATGTATGATAGTTTTGCCTACTACGAATAAAATTTTGACATATTTTGAATGGAGTCCATTAAAATTCTACTGCTAGTAAGCCAATATATCCTTGAGTGGAATATTGAACCCGGCCACTAAATGTAGTAACCGTTACAGCTGAGTTAGATGCCCTAAAAGTAGGCGACTTGATAAATTCCAATTGGCAGATGTCCAGAAAGCTGCGTCCACTGACGTCCACGTAATTCGCACTGGATTCGCGTGGGAAAGATTGACCTAATCTCTTTCACCTTCATTTACGAGAGAAGGCATTGGCCTACTGTGATAAAGTATAGTCTGATTTATTTTGTTAGCCAACGCTAATATTTCAGACTAATTTAAACTCTAACTGAATTAGATAACAATCATATTTGATTGTCTACATTCTATCCTTGTTAACTGTAAGAGCGATGCTTACCGTCATATGCAGCTTGCGCGATGCTAACGATATCTGTGATATTCGGAGTCAGTTTCACGAAGAACGGTATCTTGATAGCTTTCCGCACCCATTCTGATATTCCTTTTACTAGCACTGGGTCCTGAAAATAAATAAATGCACTCAATAGCCGAATCAAGGTAAATATATGACACAATTCCGCGTATTACCGTAGCCTACAGGTTAATAGTATAGAGCGCTTGATCAAGAAACTGGCCGAGGGGAAGGACGTTTTCTGTTTTCTTTTAGTCTCCTCGAGAGGCAAGGAAACCATTTGTGCCTATATAAGACTTATTATTATATCATTTACATAGCAAACAAGGGAAACAAGATCAGGTAAGTTTTCTGGTTTGAGGACAAATTTTTTAAAAAATTTCAAGATTCTCCATAACCGAAAGAGCATGTATGTGGCTAACTATGAGAGTCGAGGAAGCCAGAGAGGTCTGCAAAGAAAGAACCTGTTGTAACTCTGTACTCTTTTCCTACTACACAAGTGATTTAACGTGATGATATAGATAGGCTTCGTTGAGTTTCTGGGGCTTATCTATATCCGTACCGAATGGTCCGGAGTTAAGTAGTAAAAGTTACCGCTTGTCTAAAATATTTATTTGTTAATATTTAGAAGTGGGTCTGTCTACACGTTCCTAATGGAATACTGGTTTAGATACTTACCTGTCCACAAGCTAGGCCCATCCCGGACTCGCCCATGCCGTGAGGACACGACAAGTTCAGTTCCAACGCATCAGCTCCAGAAGCCTCTGCCTTCTGTGCCAGTTCCGTCCAATCAGCTTCGTTGTACGAACACATTATTGATGCTATTATCACCTGAAAAAGAGTATGCATTAATTAACATGAATAAGATTTATACACAAATTATACTAAAACCTGCCTCGTTGATCTGGGAGCATTGCGCGGCAATCAGGAAGGTCGTGTATCTTAGGTCCAAAAAATATTACTAGGGTTTCTTTCATCCGGCGAGTCCGGCGCCTGGAAGTATATCCGGTATAATGGAATTATACCCGGTATGATGAAATTATACCCGGTATGATGGAATTATACCCGGTATAATGGAATTATACCCGGTATAATAGAATTATACCCGGTACGAAGGACTTCTATTTCATTGGGGCCAACTACATCGGCGAAATGTGGATGAACACAATACACCTCGACGAAATCTAGATATACACAATACAGAAGGAGAATATAGTCGCATCAATATATAACGATTTTCTGTGTCCAATCGTTTGAAAGTCGCGCGTTTTAACGACTGCAGTCGCCATGCATCGAACTTCCGAAAAGCGATAAAATCTATCACCGATGCCAAAAGTATGTCTTTATTTAATTGTTTATTCATAAAGTCTCACTTTAGTAGGGAAGTCTCTCTTGAGCTCTGCTACGCTCTGACACCAGTAATCGGCGCACTTCTCGGAAATCAGTTCGATGTTCAGGAAAGAGCCCTGCCCGGGCCCAAAGTTCTCTCCGGACGTGACTCCGCGGACGATGCGAGGGGACACGTTCGTCACTAAATCCTGGATAAAATATAGGTATTTACGGACTAGTCCCAAACTTATTCAATGCAATGTTCTGCATAAGTTATCAAACCTATGAATCAATTGAAAAGATGATAGTGTATATATAGTATAGTATAGATGTACTGATTTGTGCAGGTCAACCTGCATAAAAGGTATACTGAATTTGATTCAGTCCAGGTAGTCGAAAACGGCAGTTTTAGAGCCTGCTTCTTTGCGTGTAAGCGCATAACACTCAAACTAAAAAAAAATATTTTGCAAAAACCCTGCGGGGTTACTTACAAATTGTCAAATTACATTCTAACTACTACTACTAATCTACCACCAGATCGGAACGCGGGCTTCACTGAGAAGATCCGGCGAAGAAACTCAGCGAACTTGTCTTTTTTATTAAATTCTATTTCTATTTTTTCCTTTTTAAACTTTTTAAATAAAATTGTGTGGGAACAATATTTACGTTACAATTTAAAAGTTTACGATCTAGCTCCCGTGTGAAGCCTTTCGACCTAGATATGAGACTAGTGATGTTATTTTTAAGAAGTAAAGGTCTATAAGATTCCAGATGGACCAGTCCCCACAAGCAGCACCCGTTCACGAGTATGACTGCTGGAACAGCCATCACTCCTATCAAAATAATTGGATCGAAGGGAGTGACTCGCTCCAAACAGCCACCGCGAGTAAAGACATTATAGTGAGCATGACCAAACAAGAACCCCAAAGACGGTAATCAGATTGTATCTACAAAGCAGAAATACTCCAAGCTCGTCAGGCACAACACCCTACGCTTTAGAAAGAAAGAAAACACAGGGCCTATTTTTCCCAACGAATAGTACCGATCTGCTTGAATCGTCTGTACCGAGAAGGTGCCTCTTTATGCAAGTACCCTGAGGCCAACCTTTATAGCTAATTCATCTTTTGGCCTTATCACCCATTGACGATCTTGTAGGCCTTTATCTTGCAATGGACGTCTTTCAGCTGATGTTAGAAGCATAAGCTTCCTCACTCTTAGGCGCATATCTACATATACCTCCGTCTTATGCAAAGATCCTTATCCAGAGTCAATCTTGGCCACGATGATGATGCTTATCTTTTATCTGGCTTACCTTATCAAGACCAAAGGTCTTGGTGACGACGAAACCCCAGCCCTGCTCGAAGGCTCTACGGATCATGGCGGAGCTAGTAGTAGGCGGGGCGCTTGCCAGACCGAACGGGTTTTCGAACTTGATGCCACACACCTCAACCGAGAGGTCCACGTCGTCGATGGGGCAGTGGAACTTGGGCAGCTCGATAGGTGATGTAAATGGAATATCCTGAGAAGAAATACGAATAAAAAGGCGCCGAACTTGGATAGGCGTCTGACGTTTGTAAGAGTTATTTTACAAGTAGACATGCACTTTATTCAGGGCCTTTATTTGCTATTATCAAACGCAGGGTGTTACGATTACTTCAGGAAATTACCATGTAATGGTATTCTGTATGCCACTGGGTACTCCTAGTGTTACTTGTTTAATAGCATAGCGAATAAGTGTCCAGAAGGTATACGTCATAAGGTGTACTTGGAAAAGCTGGTTGAGCCGTTGGTCCCGTTGGGTAAGCCAAAATTGGCGGACGGCTTGGTCCAGTGGATCGAGAAGTCGCGGATTCGATTCCCATACGGGACAAATCTTTGTATGACACACAAATGTTTGTTTGCACCTGAGTGCATGTGAATTTCGTGTTTGTAAACACACCCACGACGACAAAGAATTGTTCCTAGAGGGGGGTATGTTTTTAAATTAAAATAAAAGGAATGAATGACTTCTTCTTCTTTAAATTATGGCTTCACACTATTTTAAGTGTATTTTGCCAGTGCCCAGTGTCCATAATCGTGTTTGTTTAAATCAATTCAATCCCCGATGAACTTGATGACAACGATGATAATGAAATTGATGAATGTACCCCACCCAGGATAGTAAAGCAATGGATACTTTACATACCAATTGCGACGGCCGTTTTGAGTTGAGTTTTGATCACTTTGTTACAATTACCTTCACTCGTGCACATATAGGCATACATAATGGTTAATATTCCACCAACATTACACATTATAATTCGAAATAACACAAGTTTTGGAAATTAAAACAAATTGACAACATCACTCTTTGATTCCCCGCCAAAAAAAAAGAATGGATGATTTAAGAGCGGCTTAATATTTTCCACAGCAGTTGATCACAAACCTGCCTCTGCCAATAACTGACGCACTGGGTCCGCATGGTATAATATGACCCGTTCTCTGTAATCAGATTTGTTAAGGCTGCCTTGCAGTATGAAAGTGTGTGGTTCCATTTCGACCAACTGATAGTCAGATTATTACATCGTAACGGCATGGATTTTTTGCACTTCAATTGTTGCAATTTATTTTTTCAAATATCAGGGAACATTAAAAATTAGGACCGAATATATTTTTCTTTGCGTTGGAAATTATTCATCAAGTAAATAACCTGCAAATAGCAATGCATGAACCATGCAGCGGTTTTTCCGTCGTTGACTGACTCGACAGTGGTCTCAGCTACGCCTGCCAGGTCCCCTCCCACAAAGACCCGCGGATCACTCGTACTCTGCATGGTACACTCGTCCACTTCAGGCAGACCCCAGCGGTTTAGCTTCACGCCTGACATCGCTTCTTTTACTGGAATTAGAGAGGTCATCTTAAAGTAGCAATCGGTAAGTTTGGTATAGTGGGTCGTCTGTTATGTTACGCGATAGAATGCACCGAGTTTAACCAAGCAAAAGAGAATGCGATCTTCTTCTTATTTGCTTCACTCTTGACAGAGGGGTCGTGGTCTCGATGAGGTTTAGTCAGTGGATGCTGATGTAGCTCGCTTTACGATATCTCTCCACTTAGTTTGTCCATTTGAGATTCTGGTGCACTCGATCTAAGCGACCACATATGATGCAATGTAGACGCCTTAGAATAATAATTCCAGAAGCCGCGTCTAGTCGGAATTGCACGTCGCGTGGTGAAGCCAAAAATTGAACAAACGCCCCGCACTCACCGCACTTCCCGCCCGCGTAATGTTGACAGCCCGGAAAGATTACCACTTTTTGATGTAATTGTTGATGACATTAGAGTAACGTGTATATAAAAATTTAAACCGTGATGTAGGAGTTAACTATATTGATAACATTTTAAACTGTAACTAATAAAGTCCTCAGCATATAAAAGTAGGGAAAAATAATTTTTTTATAACAGCAATACTAACAAAGACCGTGACCTAGACTGTGTCTTCTGAAGGGCAAGACAAGAGTCTCCGTAACCGGCGAGTGTGTATGAGGCAAACTATGAGAGTGGAGGAAGCCAGAGAGGTATGTAAGGAAAGAACCTGTTGGAACTCTGTACCCTCTGCCTACCCCGAAAGGGATCTGGCGTGATGATATAGATAGAACACTAACAAAATAGCCCCTTTTTTAATTATGACAATTACAGATGGAAGAACTAATTCGATATTGAAATAATACGGCACCTGAACGCGCTAGTTACGTATGAAATGGGATCCTATAATGTTTGTTTTTAAACTCAATATTTGTATTTGTACAGGCGGGTACGACACAAAACGGCATAATTCAATTTAAATCGACACGTGCAGAGCACGTTATTTCGCACGACCGTCACAGAGTGACTACTTGCTTTGCAGGTAGTAATTGTTGTTTGGCGTCTGGATTATAAGTATTTATTCTAAGGTAAATGCGCCATAGGTAGCTATTAGTTCTAGTTGTACAGTCAGCAAAATAAGTCGTTTAATATTCTCAGATTTTCATACATTATTTTTGTTGATCTACATATAAACTGTGATAAATGGGAAATACTGCGAATGTTCAGCGATTTATGTCGCTGACTGTACGATTATTAAATGGACTGCATCTATGGTTGATAGCAATTCTATTACTACATAAAACAGCTTCTGTAAATCTCTTAAGTATATATTCTTTCTAATGCGGGGTGTTTCCATGTATGGTTAAGACAAATATTTGTGTGTTCTACTTAGGAACTCTATTTTTTGCTATAAAACCTGAAAATAAACCTGGAGAATAAATGATAAATATTGATACGACTAAAATTGATGATAATTGTTACTAAAATCAAATTTAGTAGTAGAGTAAGTAAAGATCCTGTTAGAAGTGTGTACTTTCTGCCGATCCCGCAAGGGATCTGGTGTGAGGATATAGATAGAATATCTCCTTACCGTCACTTTCGTAAAGTCCAGAACCAAAAGCTGAGATGATAATGTTAGTTTTCAGCTGCAAAACTTGTTCCTCGTCTTCAATCCACTCCCCATTATCCAGTTGTTCTGTGCGACACATTTTCAGTCCAGTGATCTATAAATACCAAGACACAACATCATTCAGGACTTCTTCCTAACCCACAAAAACTTACCGTTAAAATCATTTTATACCTTTTAGTCCGCTTTTAAAAGGTGGTAAGGTATTTTTAAAATGACTAATGTACCTAACATTGAGTCATTTTAAAAATAGTTATCTTTTTCCTTTTTAGTAAGTTATTTTTGTTATAATTCATTGTCGTTGAGTACTGACCTGTGTTGTAAGTTTCAAGTCTTACTAAACTTACTAGGAGGACCCATCAACTAATAATTTGTGTAACGTGATTTAAAGAAATACGAATTTGACGGACGATATAGCGCAGCTTTAGCTGCTCCGCCCACTGTGTCTAATAGTCGCGGGTTCGATTCCCGCACGGGACAAATCTTTGTGTGATCCACAATTATTTGTACCGGTCTGGGTATTTGTGTTTGTGAATTTTCATGTTTGTAAACGCACCCACGACACAGGAATAAATCATAATGTGGGACTACGTTTTTAAAAAAAAAAAACAAACAAAAATAAACGTTTTTTGGTACTTTTTATTTTTATTTGTCAAAGAGACAAATAGACAAGAAGGTAAGTTAATAAAAATGCATGATAATAAAAATACTTACTCTGCCATCTTTAATAATGACTTCTTTTGGTGACATAAAGGGTACAAATTCACATTTCTCTTCTTTGGCCAAGTCAACCTGAGGCAAAGTTAATATAAACATAAATAATTTGAGTGAGAGTTTGAGTCTTTGATTCATTAAATTTCCAACTCTTTTCCTCGTCGGTCTAGTGGCGCAGTGCAGTTGATTACGAGGGCTTGAATTCGAATCCTAAGTCAGACTATGTGTTAATTGAGGGTGTTCATATAATATTTTGTATACATTTCGTTGTTTATTTCACACTAGTTTCTTCCCACGTTGACTTTAGACAGGAACCTTACATTTTTCCGGGATAAAAATTATCCTATGTGTTAATGCAGGCAATAAACTATTTGTATGCCAAATTTCATCCAAATCTGTTCAGCCGTTTTTGCGTGATTAAGTAACAAACATCCAAACGTTTTAGACGTTACAATAACATACAAACATTCACATTTATAAAATTAGTAGGAAGTAGGATAAAGCCACTTACAAATATTATCAATCTTACTATTTTTTAACTCTTAATAATTTACCACCGCATTGGAAAGCGGCCTTCACTGAGAAGATTCGGCGAAAACACAATGGGCTTGACTTTTTTTGTCTAATTCTCTTTTCTATTCTGTTTGTAGTGCAGTTTCCAATGACAGCGGCATATACAGTGATACTTACCTCCTCTGGAACAGCCCTTATGTTGCTAAATCCCTTTCTAAATACTACATAGACCCGCCTCGCGCCGCATCGCAGCGCAGAAGTAGCGCAGTCGAACGCCGTGTCTCCTGCGCCAAGGACGATCACGTCACCGCGCAGCTCTGGCAGCGCGCCCTTGCATGCACACATACCTGCCAGATACGAGAACCTCTTGAGAAGGAATAAAAAATAAAGAATCGACAAAGAAAGAAAGAAAAATAATCAAAAACCTCCTCTATTTATGTTCTTTACCTAATAAAACTCTATAACTGACTGACATACAACGCACAGCCAAACCGAACCACTGGTTTAACCACCTTCAATAAAGTAGGTGAACATTAAGAAAGCATTTTTCTAATACATTCCTTAAGGGGGTTAAATAAGGGTTTAAAAATTACCCATATCGAACCCAGCTTGAAGATATTTTGCAACGTTGAGGTAACTACGCGATAGGGCTTGTGACAAATCATTTTAATTTTAAAACAACTTCTTTTTATCAAAACACATCGGTGATATCTTCCCTCCTATCAGCCGCTACTGCCGTCCGCGGCATGTTCTCACCGACCCTCCCGATGCCTTTACATCCCTTCTTATGGATACTGATACCGCACACAGGATTGGACGCCGACCTCGCCAGCGAGGTCGAAGGATCCCTTGCCCGCCGGCCGGTGCAGAGCACCACGGCGAGACACCAAGTATATGCCCTCCCCCATAGCGACTGCCCAAGCCGAGGCTGTTCCTCCTTAAGCCACCCTTGAGTTAGTGACCTGATTGCCCTTCTGGCTCTAGGGTTAGTGGTTGCACGCTCGCCCCCTTGTCCGGTGAAGCTTTAAAGGCACTGCGGCCAACAGCGTTAATCATTCACACACGCACACACATACAAAGGTGATATCTTATTTAGTTGAGGAGTTCTTATTGCCACTTTCTGGCTCCATTATCAGAACCTGGACACCATCGGAGTCCATAGTACTTGTCAAGACAAACTCAACGAATCCAAAAACAACAGGGCCTTGTGGAGTGGTTGGTTAGTTCCGTTGGCCACCTTCTGGTTCCATCATCAGAGCCTGGACACAGTACTCGTCAAGGCAAATCCAACGAGCCCAAACACGGCGGGGCTATGTTCAGTTCTCATGTGCTTCTATTGGCCACCTTTAGGCTTCGTTATCAGATCCTGAACATCTGGTTGTATAGTACTTTTCAATACCAATCCAACAAGCCTAATCACGAGGGAGTTATATTGTCTAGTTGACATGTTCCTATGGCCATCTTCCGAAAGGATCATCAGACAAGCACCATCTCTATCTCTCTATCAGATCATCACGCCAGCTCAATCATAATATTGCATTATGTCACTGAATTTATATAATATAGTAAATACGTATGTACGTATATCAAATTTCAGCTCAATCAGATACCCCCAAGTGTTCGAAAAATTGATCATAAAATTGAACCATACGAAGACATACGAATAGTACAAATCAAATATAAGTTTGTAAAAAGGTGTAAAATAAAGGCTCGGAACAAGATCGTATTTTAAAAGGGTTTACACGTAAATGCGACCGCGGTGTTCTTACCGATTACCAAGGTTAAGCAGCGTTCGACTCGGTCGGCCCGAGATGGGTGACTGTTTGTGGCATTTTCATATTCGAGCGTCTCCGTGCTTTGGAAGGCACGTTAAGCCGTTGGTCCCGGCTACCACATAATGTGGTAGTCGTTAAGTCGAGTTGGAAGCCTTAAAGGCGGCTTGATAAGTTCCAACAGCAGGTCGCCACAAACCTGCCTCCATCAATCCGCTCTGGGTCCGCGTGGTGGAGTATGACCTAATCTTTCTCACCTCTATTTGTGAGAGAAGGCCTTTGTCCAGCAGTGGGCAGTATAGGCTGATATTATATAACGTAATTAAACGTAAATAATATTATGCTAGCATTTCTATTCAGCACGACACTTTGTCACATATTATAATGCTTACCTCTTTTGCTTCCTTTAGACACAAGTGGCAAGAAGTCCTTGCTCGTATAAAATCCATTTTCTTGAGACAATCCTTTGAAAATCGGAACACTCTTGGGTTCGGGCAGGCCGATGCCCAAGAACACGACATCATGTCCCTCTTGAAACAAACCCTGTAGGTATCGAAATAGAATAGACAACATACGATACAATATATTACTGTTTCCAGAGATTCCTTATTAGAAGCGCAATAGGATCACAATAGAATCTCAACCCTAATAACATAAAATTACGGTTAAAATTGCATTCGGTAAGATTAAGTACTTCGTTGATCTGGGGCTAACACAAATTCATTACCAGTAGGTAGGTACAATTATCTTACTTTGCTGCAAAAAAGAGATGGCAGATAAACGTATATCCACGTAATAAGGTAATAGGTACTTATTTCTTAAGTGATTGTGACCCCTGGGTCCTTATTCACTATGACCAAACGCGGCGCGTTACGATAACAAAGTGAAATGGCCGTGTAATGGTTATTCTGTATTTTTTATTTATTTATTTTAGGAAAACTTACAGCTGGTGTTGTAATAATAATTCTACATAGTAAAAGAAGGCCATTTAAAAGTTTCCAGAGATAGCACAAGTAATAGACATAAAAAAGTAAGCCAGTAGAGATGAAGACAGCACAGAAATCAAATAAAAATACGCTAAGTTACACAAAACAACACTTATCAAAAAGTAAATTAGGAAAAGAACTTTTTATTCAGCATGCGCTTAAGCTGAGGAACGCTGGTATGAAAAAGGTCTATGTCGGTTTGGTTTAGAATTGTATTAAAGAGCCTAAATGACCTTATTAAAAAGCTATTTTGCCTGTATTTTGTCCTTCCTGCTGGAACATAGAGAAGACTAGGTTTGCGAATATTAGTGCGGTGCGTACGTAATCCGATCTTACTCAAAAGCTCGGGGCAGTCAATCTCACTAGCATCGCATCCTTTATAGTGTTTGGAATATCCTAACTTTACAGCAGAAATTCCCTATTTCTATATTTATCATCAAACCAGCTCATCAAAAGGTCTGCTGTTGTAGTCGGGTATAATTAGTAGGTACGTACATTAACAGTGATGTCTTGTGTGGAGAGTTTTCTCCCTGTGACGAATTTGACTCCAAGATTCTTGACTAGGTCCACCTCGTACTGAACCACGTCGTACGGAAGCCGGTACTGCGGGATTTCAGCAGAACTGTAACGAGAATAATTTTACATAACAAAGATATAAATAAACCACCCCTCTCCAGCTACAAGGTTTTTTATAAAGGTCGAATATGACAACATGCTTTTGCATTTAATCACAGACAATATGACAGCCACGAACCGGCTGTATTTGTAAATACACACACACACCGTCACGCCTATATTCCCTAAAGAGTGGCAGAGGTGTACTGAGTACACCCACGTTTCGCCGACGATGTTAGGTCCCATGTAATAGGGGGCGAGCCTATTGCCATATACCGGGCACAATTCCATACTCGGGACTCATACTGGGAATTTTTCGTTAGAAAAACTACATTTGTCCGACCTAGGATTTGGACCCAGGACCTCGTGATCACAAAGCGATGCGCTTTGCCACCAGACCAACGAGGCAGTCGTTATAAGTAAGTATTAACCAAGTATTTTTTTTTTTTATTTTTTTTTTTTAAAAACGTAGCCCCACACTAGGATTTATTCCTGTGACGTGGGTGCGTTTACAAACATGAAAATTCACAAACAAATGCCCAGACCGGAACAAATAATTGTGGATCACACAAAGATTTGTCCCGTGCCGGAATCGAACCCGCGACTATTAGACACAGTGGGCGGAGCAGCTCAAGCTCTTAACAACTGCGCTAAATCGTCGTCACGTATTCGTATTTGTAAATACTTGGTAAATACTTACGCATCCACAGTTCCTGTAGATAGTAACTGTAGAAAATAGTTTTAAATTATAAATTACTAACACAGTTTTCAATCGTTATCTGTAGAATTTTAACGCGTGCTTACGTTGGCTATGGTTGGTTCAAACTAGTTCGAAATAAGACCCCACCCATACTTGTGCTCTTATTTTTCGGGGTGTTTTCGGACAGTCAACTTTCATCACCATCATCATCATCTCAGCCTATACTCGTCCATTGCTGAAAATAGGCCTCCCCAATCGCTCTCCAGCGCAACCGGTCCGATGCCGCCTGCATCCATCGACTTTCTGCGATCTTCATAAGATCGTCGGTCCATCGGCCGTTCCACGCTGAGCTTGTCAATACGTGGACTCCATTCTAGAATCATTCTGCCCCATCGCCCGTCCGATCTTCGCGCTATCTGGCCTGCCCATTGCCACTTCAGCTTACTAATCCAATAGGCTATGTCGGCGACCTTGGTTCTTCTACGAATCTTCTCATTCCTGATTCGATCACGTAGAGAAACGCAGAGCATAGCTCTTTCCATAGGTTGCTGAGCAACTCTGAGCTCTTCTATAAGATTGTAAGAGAGCACGTCTTTGATCCGTATGTCATCACTGGCAACACTCATTGCCTAAAAACATTAGTACAGGCACTGAGGTATTTTGGATGAGAAGATGTTGCGCAGTTTCCCGAACGCTGCCCAACCGAGTCGATTGACCTCCCTCTTAAAGTTGGACTAACCTAACCCGACTGTTTGTCCCAGGTAAATCACATCACAGCCACCTTTAATCTACTATAAATAATATATCAAGCTAGATAGTCGCGGAGGTGGATACACAAATAAAAAACAAAGATAGCGTTTTTTTATCTACAGATACAAACTTAGGGTACAAATAAATGATTTTTGACGCTGACTCGTGCCCTCTGCTTATTCCTTATCTGACAAACCTGTCTACCTCAGTCGTTAACCTGTTTAAGGACCTAACACATATCATCAAATCATTTTATATATATTTTAAGCGACTTTTAAATTGTGAGACTATGCTCATACCTCAGGCCACCTAAATATTTCTCCTTCTCGTAAACGGTGATGTTCTTGTAGCCCAGCCTGGCGAGGAAACAAGCACAGCTGATGCTAGCGGGCCCTCCGCCGAGAAGAGCTATTTTCTGGTTCCCACCCTTTGGTAGAGGCTTGGTGTTGGGATCCAGGGTTTGCGAAATGCCCATTTTCATGAATATCTAGATGAAGCAAAAATCACATTACTTATTTCCAAAACATACTTATATTTCTACTTCTTGAATTTTAAATAGAACCAACTCAAGTATACATCTATTTAACTGCCTCGTTGGTTTAGTGGTGCATAGTACAACTAGCGATCAATAGGTCCTCGATTCGAGTCTTAAGTCAGACAGTGTTGTTGGCTTTCAGAACTCGTTTTATGGAATTGTGCCCGGTATAACCGCAATAGGCTTGCCTTCTATTATATCGTCATCATCATCGCGTCATAAGCTGCATATATCTACGCCTCTTTCTTAAGTCAAAGTAAGCTTAAGCTTCTTAAGCTTAAGCCTCTCTCCAGTGTAATTATGCTGCTGAAGATATAGTGGTAGCCCACCTGATTTTTCCAGTGATCGCGTGATCCGACTGCTGAGTCCAGCTACGAGAAATTTATTTTTCCAGTTGCACCCGGTCCATTATCCCTACTTGTATATTATGTTAGGTCAGTGAGCTATCAATTATTGCTATTGCAGTATTACAGGCGATAATGATGATGATGACAATAAAATGAGCTTACATCAACGGAAAAGTGCTGAGGTCCGCCGATATTGATGGCGCTCTCCTCGCTAGCGGGTAGGTTGCAGCCGCCCACGCAGAGGTTGCTGGTGGGATATACCATACCTCAAGTGAGGCCCAGGGGGTGTTAGAGAGAATGGTAATGACGATGAACATACATCAACAGCAAAGTGCTGAAGTCCGCCGATATTGATGGCGCCCTCCTCGCTAGCGTGCAGGTTGCAGCCGCCCACGCAAAGGTCGCTGGTGGGACACACCATGCCGCATGTGAGGCCCAGGGGGTTGTCAGAGAGAATGGTTTTTGCCGCCCCATAGTAGTTCTGGAACAAAACTTATAAGTACTTAAATCAGACGCAATATATTTTACTTAACAAACATTGCTGTGAAACAGACCAATGATTCAGTCATATTGAAACCATAAGTGGTACTATGCGCCTGTGTGATTTTTTTGGTAACCTGAGGGCCTAGACAAGTTGCAAGCGTTTTGTTTCTATTCTCTTGTCGCAATCGATAGCGCATTGTTTTGACCACGTGACTTTCCGTTGCAAAATGTCATTCCCATACATTTTTCCGCTTTCTATTAGCGTTAACGACTGTTGATTGTCAACTTGGTTATAGGCGCTGGACCCTGTGTCATATCCATAATAATCTTAATATATCTGACATTAAGATTTATGTGGCCTTAATGCCGATGGAGATTTTTTTGGCGCGCCAAAATACCCTTTTCTCAAGTTTTCCCTACAAAAGAAACCTTTGATGATTAATCTTCCTGATGGTCCAATCAAGAGTTTCTAAAATTAAAATTAGAGTCTGCAAGAGAGATCTATAAAGATAGGAAAATTATAAGACACGGCTTGACAAAATGTCTCTCTGAATCAACGACTTAACTGAAAAATATGATTAGTTGAGTTAGCACTTTAATTTCAGAATTATAAAGCTTCATTAGTCTTGTTCTTGCTTTTTTAGTTGTGTCTCTATTTCATGTATGTACGAACCTTAGTAGCAATGCTGCTAATAAAGCTCTTGACGTCGATCTGCGTGGGGCAGGACTTCTGGCACGGTGCGTCCGCGCACTTGAGACATCGGGCCGCCTCGCGCAGCGCGCCGCGTTCAGACAGCGTCGTGTGTTTGATGTCCTCGAAGTTCTTCGTCAGAGTAGGACATGTCTGTAACAACACAAGTAAATATATAGAAAGCGTAAAATATTAGAACTTAAATGTATACAAAAAGGCGAGCTTAACTCATGAGTTATTTTCCAGCAAATCTTTGAGTGTTGAGAGATGAAGAAATGATTAAGACTAGCTACCTATGGAGTTGTCTAGAAAGTAATAATAAATTAACGTATACTGTCCCAATCTTAGGGTAATTGCCTTCTGTCATAAATTGAAAAACAATAGTAGGTACCTACTTCTCCACCACGCGAAACCAGTGATAATTAGTGGGGGCAGGTTTATGGCCATCTGCTGTTGGAAAGTTCCAAGCATACTCAGCCAGAACCAGCGGCTTAGCGTGGCCTCCGAAGCACGGTATACCTACTTGAAATCGAAAATGGCACAAAGAATAATTAATGTCAGATTAACTGGTCCGTTACACCTTAGTTGGCGTCCCATTGACATCTGCTGCTCATTTTCATCTCGACTTCTTCGTTCACTGCAGTGGGCTAAATATAAACTACGGGTTAAGTATTCCGAAACGGAAATCCCGATGTGCATGTAGTAGATAAACGTAATAAAATTTTGATAATAATAAAAAAGGTCCTTTTCAAGTAAAGCGTGAGTCGTCACGTACTAATTAATCTGAAACTCGAAAATGATGAAATATAGAATACGAACGTGCCTAAAACATTTCCTAAATACAGCTAATCTTTACGAGGCCGCCCAAGTTCCCCATCATAATGACAATGAGAACAAAAGTAGGCTAATAACAAGATTAATTTAAGTAGGCCATTCAAGTTCAGGCACTACCAGTAATACATTTTAGTAGGTTAACCCTCGTGTGTTTTAAAATAACGGTAAGGCAACTCTGATTCTCTGGTTCCTTCAAAGAGAGCTCTTAGGAACATGGCATAAAGTGATACCGGTTTATTCCTCGCGGATACCCCAGAATTCCTCCGAAATGTCGATTTCAGCCAATCACTGGGTTTTAATCAGTAGAAATCCGACACGACTCACATGCTCCTCCCGAAGCTCGCAAAAGTGCTATGCCGTTTTTTCCATGTAAAAATATCCCAGAATCGGAGTTGATTCTATTGGCCTCTTATCATGTAGGTAGCCACTGGAAAATATTAAGCATTCTCATTAAATACTCACTGTGCATTTCCTATCGGAATTTCTCTTCCAGTGCTGTTTATTCTTCTTAGTTTGAATAGAAGGAACCAAATTCGTGTAAGGTTTCACAGTGGGATTCAGCCTTAACAGGTTCTGAAATTATAACAATTTATATATAAGTGGAAATGTTTGGAGCATATCGTTCGCAGAACTGACGGCCGTTGGGGCAGAAAGTGGGCGAATGGCGACCTTGTTCCTCAAGACGTGGAGAGGATAGACCCTGCACAAGATGAATGGCCTGTTGAAAGTCACTGGTAAAAACTGGATGCGTAAAACATAAAGCCGGTCGTCGAGGCGGTATTAAGGGGAGACCTTTGTTCTACAGTGGACGTCATTCGGCTAATGATGAAATTATTAGCCTGTCGTATTTGAACACATATAGGCAACAACATGTCAACCAAATGCAATGTGGCTTTTTAATTAATACTCTAATGGTATAACAACAAGAATCAATTTACAAGCACACTGTTAATGTATGACACAATATTGCTTATATCTATATATCTATATCATCACGCCAGATCCTTCACGGGGTAGGCAGAGAGTACAGAGTTCCAACAGGCCCTTTCCTTACATACCTCTCTGGCTTCCTCTACTCTCATAGTTCGTCTCATACACGCTCGCCGGTTACGGAGACTCCTGACTTGTCCTTCAGATAAGACCCGGTCTATTTGGTCATGGTAAGATACTCTAGGTCTTGCTTTATATACAAGGTGTAACGTAAATAACGCAAGACCTTAGACACCCCGATTAGAGAATTGCTTTATAAATTCAAAACGAAAAACAATATTCCATATTTAGAGGTTTTTACCCTATTTTGGAGCACTTTTATACCCCAATTATCAATGAAATTTGTACGTGTATGTGTGCGTTTTCAGAAATACTTTTTAGGAATGCATTTGAAATCTCCTTATTGCTATGATTAAAGAATAATTTTAGTTTTTATAGCGCACTGAAAGCATTTTTTTGCAAATAAAAAAAAATGTAACATACACTAAATATTGTTGGAATCAATTCAGTAACCGATTTAGAACATACTACTTTCAGGTCTTGCGTTTATTATGTTACACCTTGTATATGATATTGTCCAATTTTATACGCATTTTGTGTCTGTGTGTGTGTGAATGATCTATGCTGTTGGCCGCGGGGCCTTTACAGCTTCACCGGACAAGAGGGCGAGCGTGCAACCACTAGACTCGAGCCGGAAGGGCAAGGGGGCAACTAGCTCAAGATCGCCGGCTCAAGAAAATCGGCTTGGGCAGTCGCTATGGGGGAGGGCATATAGGTACTAGGTCTCTCGGCGTGGTGCTCTGCACCGGCTGGCGGGCAAGGGATTTTTCGACCTCGCCGGCGAGGTCAGTGTCTGATCCTGTGTGTGGTATCAGTATCCGAAAGAAGGGATGTAGGGGCATCGGAGTGTCGGTGAGAACATGCCGCGGAAGGCGGTAGCGGCTGATAGGACGGGAATTAAGTTCGTAGTCGGCAGCGGCTACAATAAGTGGATTCTTATGATTGGACGCAAAATATCGGGTTGTCGCCTTTTTAATAAAGGCGCGAATAGGTTCGAACCCGAGATCGAATGGAGACCAATTTCATGCGCAATTGGTCCACATAATGACGTAGTTTATTTATCAACTTTAATTACGCATAGCAGATAACCTCCGACATTGGAATTGTAACCATAAATAAATAGAGAGGCGCTCTACATTCATAATTTCATTGCCAAACGTATCAATGTAACCTTTTTGGAAATGACACTGGCCAGTTCGAGAATGTACACTGCGGTAGTGAGTGTAAAAATAATTGAAATGTCCACTCATCTTAGATTCTTGTCCACTTCCCTGCCAATGATGTAATATATATGGACATGTCTTAACTACGAAAATAACGTGCCAGTATTGGGCCCAATCGAGCGGTAAAATGGCGGTCGGTCATACAAATTCATATCGTTTTTGACCGAAGTTGTACTGGTAACCATTGTAACAGCTGGACGGTTAAAATGGCGGACCGGCCGTAAGGTAATTATTCCTATTGATATAGATGTATTCTTCCTCAAAAGACAAACATATCATGTCCATATTGTATATTACGCCCATCTCTGATTACGCCATTGTTTCCTTCATATTTCTGGGCAAGTTAGCTGAGTATGATCTGGGTTAATAAATTGTTTTCCGTTATTTTATTTCTATTTATTTTATATTCTTATTTTTGTTTAAGTACTTAGTTTTAAATGTTTCATAAGGCTCTTTCACCACCCTCGAGTAAAGTCTGAAGTAGACTATTCGACAATTAAACTACCTTTTAAAACACCTTTTTGTGTGTGTGAGTGATCTACGCCCAACGGCCAACGCGTGAGGCCTTTACAGCTTCACCAGACATTACTCGAGGGCCTTTAGAAAAAGAGGCCATGAGCCTTAAGTGGATTATTAAAACGCGTTCAGTTCCGTTTTTTCAAGAAAAAAAAGTTATCAATCAACTCATTTGATAAACCAACTCAATTAATTAAACGTGACTGAATATAAAAGCGAAACAATTGAACTATTTTATTTATTCATAGATACAACTGTAATATGTATTGTTCATGTTGCGTTTTGAAAATAACTTTACCTAAATTTGAAAAAAATAATATAGTGCCACATTCGTATAGTGGCGCATTATTTGGTTAGCAATAAGGAGGTCCTGGGTTCGAATCATAAGTCGGATAAAGTATAGTTTGTCTATAGAAAAATAGCCAGTAAGTCTGCAGCGTGGAATTGCGTCTCATATAATGACAATAGGCTCGTCCCCTATTAAAGAATCATGGTCGCAAAGCAGGTTTAGACAGTACCCCTTTGTCATCGCTGCTTAGGGAATATGGCCGTGATGGTGAAGGTAATGTAAAATACAATTATTCCAAAAAATAAATTCACTATACAAGTGCCTGCGTTTTGAATGCCGTGCAGAGAAATATAAAAATAAAGGAACTTATATAAAGAACGCTATTACATGTAAAAGTAGGCAAAAGCGATGCGTATGCTTTATTTGTTAATTGGAATTGCCTTGAACAAATATGCAGTAAATTTAATAAAATCTTTATCGTTTGTCTTGTTTTAACAACAATGGTGCTGTTAAGAAATCATGCCGCGTGACTTGATTACGATTCAAACGATACATAACAACATACCTACATATCAAAACAAAAATATTGTCAAAACATACTAACCTCAATGTCAGGAAGTTCTTTGCTCAATAACACTTTAGCCATATTGAACAATTAACGTAACTGTGCAAGAAATACGAGTCAATTTCCAATATACGCGGTTATAATCCGAATTATTTTTGTAAATGACAAACAAATGCGCAGGCGCAGAAGCAGAGGACTGCTCACTGGCAGTGCCGTTTGCGACTGACTGGATTGCTTTTATGACTTTTGATTAGACTTATTGGCAAGCGAATGAATGAAATAATATGACTAGCGCATTTGGTATGTTTACTGATTTGATGATGGACAAAGACTTTTGCAATTCGCGGTGGAGAATCTTCTGAAGTTTCCTGGTTTTCTGGGGGTGAGACTCGCCAGTTACAGGGTATATGGACTTTACTAACTTTTGCATCCGGGGAGGTCTTCTTCGGTACAGTAGAGAACACACTGGTATGGGAGGTTACACCTAACAAACATTGAAACTATTCATATCTAAGCAACTGAAAAGAAAATACTAAACAAAGTAAGGGAAAGGGATAGAAAAGGACATATTTAGAACATGTTATTTGTAGAATAGGTATGAAACTCTGAGTATGCATCTGTCGTTCGATACCTCTAAATAAACCATCCCAATGACATGCAGTGTGCAGACACAATCCGTTTACCTACAATTTTATAAAAATATATACGATTCGGCGACCATGAAGAAAATACAGTTATCGCAAACGGCACGGTCGCTGAATCTTATGATCACATCGTTACTAACAATTATTTTATTATTATAAAAGTTATACCTACTCGCTGTTTCTTCATAACCTTTTGATAATAGTTACCAAGGCTACGTCGTAATATTGACAGCCACTGTTCGCAATCAGCGCCGTATCTACCTTTTATCTGCTTCACAAACGCGTATTAAGGTCAGTTACATTTATAAACAATTGTAGTGGTACCAAGAGTTGTCTTACGTGCGTTTTGTACCACCTATAAATCGATATCGGAATACGTACATGAACAGATATCGGAATACGTACATGTACAGATATCGGAATACGTACATGTACAGATATCGGAATACGTACATGTACAGATATCGGAATACGTACATGTACAGATATCGGAATACGTACATGTACAGATATCGGGATACGTACATGTACAGATATCGCAATACGACCATGTACAAATATAGGAATACGTACATGCACAGATATAAGAATACGTACATGTACAAATATAGGAATACGTACATGCACAGATATAAGAATACGTACATGTACAAATATAGGAATACGTACATGCACAGATATAAGAATACGTACATGTACAAATATAGGAATACGTACATGCACAGATATAAGAATACGTACATGTACAAATATAGGAATACGTACATGCACAGATATAAGAATACGTACATGTACAAATATAGGAATACGTACATGCACAGATATAAGAATACGTACATGTACAAATATAGGAATACGTACATGTACAGATATCGGAATACGTACATGTACAGATATCGGAATACGTACATGTACAGATATCGGAATACGTACATGTACAGATATCGGAATACGTACATGTACAGATATCGGAATACGTACATGTACAGATATCGGAATACGTACATGTACAGATATAGGAATACGTACATGTACAAATATAGGAATACGTACATGTACAGATATCGGAATACGTACATGTACAGATATCGGAATACGTACATGTACAGATATCGGAATACGTACATGTACAGATATCGGAATACGTACATGTACAGATATCGGAATACGTACATGTACAGATATCGGAATACGTACATGTACAGATATCGGAATACGTACATGTACAGATATAGGAATACGTACATGTACAAATATAGGAATACGTACATGTACAGATATCGGAATACGTACATGTACAGATATCGGAATACGTACATGTACAGATATCGGAATACGTACATGTACAGATATCGGAATACGTACATGCACAGATATCGGAATACGTACATGTACAGATATCGGAATACGTACATGTACAGATATCGGAATACGTACATGTACAGATATCGGAATACGTACATGTACAGATATCGGAATACGTACATGTACAGATATCGGAATACGTACATGTACAGATATAGGAATACGTACATGTACAAATATAGGAATACGTACATGTACAGATATCGGAATACGTACATGTACAGATATCGGAATACGTACATGTACAGATATAGGAATACGTACATGTACAAATATAGGAATACGTACATGTACAGATATCGGAATACGTACATGTACAGATATCGGAATACGTACATGTACAGATATCGGAATACGTACATGTACAGATATCGGAATACGTACATGTACAGATATCGGAATACGTACATGTACAGATATCGGAATACGTACATGCACAGATATCGGAATACGTACATGTACAGATATAGGAATACGTACATGTACAGATATAGGAATACGTACATGTACAGATATCGGAATACGTACATGTACAGATATCGGAATACGTACATGTACAGATATCGGAATACGTACATGTACAGATATCGGAATACGTACATGTACAGATATCGGAATACGTACATGTACAGATATCGGAATACGTACATGTACAGATTTCGGAATACGTACATGTACAGATTTCGGAATACGTACATGTACAGATATCGCAATACGACCATGTACAAATATAGAAATACGTACATGCACAGATATAAGAATACGTACATGTTCAGATATCGGAATACGTACATGTTCAGATATCGGAATACGTACATGTACAGATATCGGAATACGTACTTGTTCAGATATCGGAATACGTACATGTACAGATATCGGAATACGTACATGTACAGATATCGGAATACGTACTTGTTCAGATATCGGAATACGTACATGTACAGATATCGGAATACGTACATGTACAGATATCGGAATACGTACATGTACAGATATCGGAATACGTACATGTACAGATATAGGAATACGTACATGAAGATATCGTAATACGTACATGTACAGATATAGGAATACATACATGTACAGATATCGGGATACGTACATGTACAGATATCGGAATACGTACATGTACAGATATAGGAATACGTACATGTACAGATATCGGAATACGTACTTGTTCAGATATCGGAATACGTACATGTACAGATATCGGAATACGTACATGTACAGATATCGGAATACGTACTTGTTCAGATATCGGAATACGTACATGTACAGATATCGGAATACGTACATGTACAGATATCGGAATACGTACATGTACAGATATCGGAATACGTACATGTACAGATATAGGAATACGTACATGTACAGATATCGGAATACGTACATGTACAGATATAGGAATACGTACATGTACAGATATCGGAATACGTACATGAAGATATCGTAATACGTACATGTACAGATATAGGAATACGTACATGTACAGATATCGGAATACGTACATGTACAGATATCGGAATACGTACTTGTTCAGATATCGTAATACGTACATGTACAGATATAGGAATACATACATGTACAGATATCGGGATACGTACATGTACAGATATCGGAATACGTACATGTACAGATATCGGAATACGTACTTGTTCAGATATCGGAATACGTACATGTACAGATATAGGAATACGTACATGTACAGATATCGGAATACGTACTTGTTCAGATATCGGAATACGTACATGTACAGATATCGGAATACGTACATGTACAGATATCGGAATACGTACTTGTTCAGATATCGGAATACGTACATGTACAGATATCGGAATACGTACATGCACAGATATCGGAATACGTACATGTACAGATATCGGAATACGTACATGTACAGATATCGGAATACGTACATGCACAGATATCGGAATACGTACATGTACAGATATAGGAATACGTACATGTACAGATATAGGAATACGTACATGTACAGATATCGGAATACGTACATGTACAGATATCGGAATACGTACATGTACAGATATCGTAATACGTACATGTACAGATATCGGAATACGTACATGTACAGATATCGGAATACGTACATGTACAGATATCGGAATACGTACATGTACAGATTTCGGAATACGTACATGTACAGATTTCGGAATACGTACATGTACAGATATCGCAATACGACCATGTACAAATATAGAAATACGTACATGCACAGATATAAGAATACGTACATATACAGATTTCGGAATACGTACATGTGCAGATATAGGAATACGTACATGTACAGATATCGGAATACGTACATGTACAGATATAGGAATACGTACATGTACAGATATCGGAATACGTACATGTACAGATATCGGAATACGTACATGTACAGATATCGGAATACGTACATGTACAGATATCGGAATACGTACATGTACAGATATCGGAATACGTACATGTACAGATATCGGAATACGTACATGTACAGATATCGGAATACGTACATGTACAGATATCGGAATACGTACATGCACAGATATCGGAATACGTACATGTACAGATATAGGAATACGTACATGTACAGATATAGGAATACGTACATGTACAGATATCGGAATACGTACATGTACAGATATCGGAATACGTACATGTACAGATATCGGAATACGTACATGTACAGATATCGGAATACGTACATGTACAGATATCGGAATACGTACATGTACAGATTTCGGAATACGTACATGTACAGATTTCGGAATACGTACATGTACAGATATCGCAATACGACCATGTACAAATATAGAAATACGTACATGCACAGATATAAGAATACGTACATATACAGATTTCGGAATACGTACATGTGCAGATATAGGAATACGTACATGTACAGATATCGGAATACGTACATGTACAGATATCGCAATACGACCATGTACAAATATAGGAATACGTACATGCACAGATATAAGAATACGTACATGTTCAGATATCGGAATACGTACATGTTCAGATATCGGAATACGTACATGTACAGATATCGGAATACGTACTTGTTCAGATATCGGAATACGTACATGTACAGATATCGGAATACGTACATGTACAGATATCGGAATACGTACTTGTTCAGATATCGGAATACGTACATGTACAGATATCGGAATACGTACATGTACAGATATCGGAATACGTACATGTACAGATATCGGAATACGTACATGTACAGATATAGGAATACGTACATGAAGATATCGTAATACGTACATGTACAGATATAGGAATACATACATGTACAGATATCGGGATACGTACATGTACAGATATCGGAATACGTACATGTACAGATATAGGAATACGTACATGTACAGATATCGGAATACGTACTTGTTCAGATATCGGAATACGTACATGTACAGATATCGGAATACGTACATGTACAGATATCGGAATACGTACTTGTTCAGATATCGGAATACGTACATGTACAGATATCGGAATACGTACATGTACAGATATCGGAATACGTACATGTACAGATATCGGAATACGTACATGTACAGATATAGGAATACGTACATGTACAGATATCGGAATACGTACATGAAGATATCGTAATACGTACATGTACAGATATAGGAATACGTACATGTACAGATATCGGAATACGTACATGTACAGATATCGGAATACGTACTTGTTCAGATATCGTAATACGTACATGTACAGATATAGGAATACATACATGTACAGATATCGGGATACGTACATGTACAGATATCGGAATACGTACATGTACAGATATAGGAATACGTACATGTACAGATATCGGAATACGTACTTGTTCAGATATCGGAATACGTACATGTACAGATATCGGAATACGTACATGTACAGATATCGGAATACGTACTTGTTCAGATATCGGAATACGTACATGTACAGATATCGGAATACGTACATGTACAGATATCGGAATACGTACATGTACAGATATCGGAATACGTACATGTACAGATATAGGAATACGTACATGAAGATATCGTAATACGTACATGTACAGATATAGGAATACATACATGTACAGATATCGGGATACGTACATGTACAGATATCGGAATACGTACATGTACAGATATAGGAATACGTACATGTACAGATATCGGAATACGTACTTGTTCAGATATCGGAATACGTACATGTACAGATATCGGAATACGTACATGTACAGATATCGGAATACGTACTTGTTCAGATATCGGAATACGTACATGTACAGATATCGGAATACGTACATGTACAGATATCGGAATACGTACATGTACAGATATCGGAATACGTACATGTACAGATATCGGAATACGTACATGTACAGATATAGGAATACGTACATGTACAGGTATCGGAATACGTACATGTACAGATATAGGAATACGTACATGTACAGATATCGGATTACGTACATTAAGATATCGTAATACGTACATGTACAGATATCGGAATACGTACATGTACAGATATCGGAATACGGACATGTACAGATATCGGAATACGTACATGTACAGATATCGGAATACGTACATGTGCAGATATCGGAATACGTACATGTACAGATATCGGAATACGTACATGTACAGATATCGGAATACGTACATGTACAGATATAGGAATACGTACATGTACAGATATCGGAATACGTACTTGTTCAGATATCGGAATACGTACAGGTACAATTATAGGAATACGTACATGTACAGATATCGGGATACGTACATGTACAGATATCGGAATACGTACATGTACAGATATAGGAATACGTACATGTACAGATATCGGAATACGTACTTGTTCAGATATCGGAATACGTACAGGTACAATTATAGGAATACGTACATGTACAGATATCGGAATACGTACATGTACAGATATCGGAATACGTACATGTACAGATATAGGAATACGTACATGTACAGATATCGGAATACGTACTTGTTCAGATATCGGAATACGTACATGTACAGATATCGGAATACGTACATGTACAGATATCGGAATACGTACTTGTTCAGATATCGGAATACGTACATGTACAGATATCGGAATACGTACATGTACAGATATCGGAATACGTACATGTACAGATATCGGAATACGTACATGTACAGATATCGGAATACGTACATGTACAGATATAGGAATACGTACATGTACAGATATCGGAATACGTACATGAAGATATCGTAATACGTACATGTACAGATATAGGAATACGTACATGTACAGATATCGGAATACGTACATGTACAGATATAGGAATACGTACATGTACAGATATCGGAATACGTACATGTACAGATATCGGAATACGTACATGTACAGGTATCGGAATACGTACATGTACAGATATCGGAATACGGACATGTACAGATATCGGAATACGTACATGTACAGATATCGGAATACGTACATGTACAGATATCGGAATACGGACATGTACAGATATCGGAATACGTACATGTACAGATATCGGAATACGTACATGTACAGATATCGGAATACGTACATGTGCAGATATCGGAATACGTACATGTACAGATATCGGAATACGTACATGTACAGATATCGGAATACGTACATGTACAGATATCGGAATACGTACATGTGCAGATATCGGAATACGTACATGTACAGATATCGGAATACGGACATGTACAGATATCGGAATACGTACATGTACAGATATCGGAATACGTACATGTACAGATATCGGAATACGTACATGTACAGATGTCTGAATACGTACATGTACAGGTATCGGAATACGTACATGTACAGATATCGAAATACGTACAGGTACAGATATCGGAATACGGACATGTACAGATATCGGAATACGGACATGTACAGATATCGGAATACGTACAGGTACAGATATCGGAATACGGACATGTACAGATATCGGAATACGTACATGTACAGATATCGGAATACGTACATGTACAGATATCGGAATACGTACATGTACAGATATCGGAATACGGACATGTACAGATATCGCAATACGACCATGTACAAATATAGGAATACGTACATGCACAGATATAAGAATACGTACATGTTCAGATATCGGAATACGTACATGTTCAGATATCGGAATACGTACATGTACAGATATCGGAATACGTACTTGTTCAGATATCGGAATACGTACATGTACAGATATCGGAATACGTACATGTACAGATATCGGAATACGTACTTGTTCAGATATCGGAATACGTACATGTACAGATATCGGAATACGTACATGTACAGATATCGGAATACGTACATGTACAGATATCGGAATACGTACATGTACAGATATCGGAATACGTACATGTACAGATATCGGAATACGTACATGTACAGATATCGGAATACGTACATGTACAGATATAGGAATACGTACATGTACAGATATCGGAATACGTACATGAAGATATCGTAATACGTACATGTACAGATATAGGAATACGTACATGTACAGATATCGGAATACGTACATGAAGATATCGTAATACGTACATGTACAGATATAGGAATACGTACATGTACAGATATCGGATTACGTACATTAAGATATCGTAATACGTACATGTACAGATATCGGAATACGGACATGTACAGATATCGGAATACGTACATGTACAGATATCGGAATACGTACATGTACAGATATCGGAATACGTACTTGTTCAGATATCGGAATACGTACATGTACAGATATCGGAATACGTACATGTACAGATATCGGAATACGTACATGTACAGATATCGGAATACGTACATGTACAGATATCGGAATACGTACATGTACAGATATCGGAATACGTACTTGTTCAGATATCGGAATACGTACATGTACAGATATCGGAATACGTACATGTACAGATATCGGAATACGTACATGTACAGATATCGGAATACGTACATGTACAGATATCGGAATACGTACATGTACAGATATCGGAATACGTACATGTACAGATATCGGAATACGTACATGTACAGATATCGGAATACGTACATGTACAGATATCGGAATACGTACATGTACAGATATCGGAATACGTACATGTACAGATATCGGAATACGTACATGTACAGATATAGGAATACGTACATGTACAGATATCGGAATACGTACATGAAGATATCGTAATACGTACATGTACAGATATCGGGATACGTACATGTACAGATATCGGAATACGTACATGTACAGATATCGGGATACGTACATGTACAGATATCGGAATACGTACATGTACAGATATCGGAATACGTACATGTACAGGTATCGGAATACGTACATGTACAGATATAGGAATACGTACATGTACAGATATCGGATTACGTACATTAAGATATCGTAATACGTACATGTACAGATATCGGAATACGTACATGTACAGATATCGGAATACGGACATGTACAGATATCGGAATACGTACATGTACAGATATCGGAATACGGACATGTACAGATATCGGAATACGTACATGTACAGATATCGGAATACGTACATGTACAGATATCGGAATACGGACATGTACAGATATCGGAATACGTACATGTACAGATATCGGAATACGTACAGGTACAATTATAGGAATACGTACATGTACAGATATCGGGATACGTACATGTACAGATATCGGAATACGGGCATGTACAGGTATCGGAATACGTAAATGTACAGATGTCTGAATACGGACATGTACAGACATAGGAATACGTACAAGAACAGATATCGGAATATGTACATGTACATATATCGGAATACGTACATAGTTTGACCTCTTTGACTTGGGTGCGTTTACAAACATTAAATTTATTTACTCAAGCAACCAGACTGGAACAAATAATTGTGAGCCGCACAAAGATTTGTCCCGTGCAGAGATCTAACCCGCAACTACTCGATCCAGTGGACAAAGCAGTATATGCACTTAACTACCGAACTAAGCCGGCCGTCAAAGTTAAGCCGTCTGTTCCACGGGTATCCTCTAGGAGCGATGTACAATTTTCCATACAAAAATTAAACGTGTCCGATATGGAAAATTGTAAATACATATACAAGGTGGAACATAAATAACGCAACCTCAGACACCCCAATTAGATTATTGATTTACGAATACAATACGAAAATCAAACTTCCAATTTTAAGGAGCTTTCTACCATTTTTGTAAGTTCTTTGTTACCCAATACCTTTATTTACCCGTAAAATTTAATATATAACTTTTGTATGCGTATTGAGATGTGTGTAATAGAAATAGATTTTGAAATAGCCGTAATGTTTTGAATAATTATTAAATTTTGTTTAATACAGCGAGCAGAAAAACTACAGCATTTTTTGAAAATTAAAAATAAAATTAACTAACTTTAAAAATAGTTCGAATCGATTCAGTTGCCGACTTAGAACTAACTACTTTCAGGTCTTGCCTTAATTATTTTACACCTTGTATAGTAAGTGATTAACATTGTTTTGTAGAAAAAATAAAACGCAAACTGAACAGTTAATATAAATATATTTTGAATTATTCAGAGGCTTTACAATATTTGGAAGAATTACTTGACAGCGTTATCCATCACTCGAATTACAGACAAATGGCGCGTCCTCTATTAATATACAATTTTGTATAAAAATAATATTATACAAGCTGTTATTTTGAAAGCAATTTGGTGAATACACGTCGACCGCGCTACAATACAAATCCAACAATACTGTAACAATACAACTTAACAGCGATACAAAATAATGCGTCTTACATACACTATGATAATACATGGAAAATTTGGACTAACATACTAAAATATATAAAGAATGTGTCTACTAATGTTTTCAGCCCACATTCGTGGACTTAAGAATGGCACTTTTTGTGTGTGCGGATTGTTGGACGGTCAAAGCTGGGTTAGCCGGCCTACAAAATGTCGTGAACACAATACATTTGCGAATAACAAACAAACCATAAAACACGCGAGGGTCCAATAGATCACAACGATCGATAGCGTGGGCCACTCGCGTGAAGGAATGTCGGTCTATCTTTTCCAACAGAAAACCTTTAAAGTCCGCCACTACTAAAGAGTACTGTGCATACGACTTTTATGCTTAATGGTTTGAGACGTGTCTATTATTACGAATTATAAGAATTTGAAGGTACTCGAAGTACTTTGTAATAAAAATATTATTTTATGGTCTCTAGTGTTGTATAGGAGACGTCTAAAGATAGCGAAAGGAAATTTATAAAAACACGAAATATCGGCCGTTTTATTGGCTGTTGAGAATCAAAAAACACTTCATATGTTATTCAAAAGAATGAAAAAGATTTGGTTATAGTGTGGTGGTATTAAGCCAGTATACAAGACGAAAAATTGGCGCTTATTATGTGATATAAAACCAGGTCCACATCGAAGATCCCAGTAAGGTTCTTCTTCTTTGAGTTATGGCTTCACACAAATTTTAAGTGTATTTTGCCACTGTCCAGTGAGATATGTAATCGTGTTTGTTTAAATTAATTCGATTCCCCTATGAACTTGATGACAACGATGATAATGAAATTAATGAAGTACCCCACCCTGGATTGTAAAGCGGTGGATACTTTACATACCAATTGCGACGGCCGTTTTGAGGGGAGCCGAAAAGACCCGTTTTATCACTTTGTTACAATTACCTTCACTCGTGCACATATAAGAACACATAATGGTTAATATTCCACCAACATTACACATTATTAGTCGAAATAAAACAAGTTTTGAAAATTAAAACAAATTGACAACATCACTCTTCGACTTCCCGCCAATAAAAAACTCCAGTAAGATTCTTTCAAACATTCTCTAAAAGGCAGTTAGTCCATTCAACCATAAATTTATTAGAATACAATGTATATATGAGAAATACGATACATAACTAAATAATGAATTTAGAACTAACATTAAGACGATACTCACAACACATCCCGTACAATGGTTCTAATATAAAAATGCTACACCGAATAATGTGGCGTGTTTTTGTATGTATTTAATACTAAATTACCGTTATTTACATGCTGATTCTTCTAAATATTTGCATCTGAACAATACATACATTAAAATCTTAATTCTAAGGATGTCTTGTGCAATTGTTCGAGCTATGATAAAAAAAAAAACAAAAAATAAACCAATTAAAATAGATAAAAGAATCTATGGCCTCAAAATGATTTTCGCGCTAAATATTTGACAAGCACAACAATTGCACACTTAAACACAAACTTACGTGTACTGTTTTTCATCTTATTTTATAACATTTAGGTATATTTAGGAGTGGATTTAGACAGTAATTAACTTAGTGCCATTTTATTCACTAAAAAGCAATATGTATTTTCTAAGTCAATCGTGATTTCATAATTTATATTTATATAAGTGTAAAAGTAATAAAAGCGTACAAATTCAAGAGGCCGTGTAAAACATCGAGATAAGACTGTCAATTAGAGCCTAAACCCGATTATCACATTTTTAGCGAAAAAATGCCTCCCGTTACAATAATGCGACCGAATCGCGATGGTCGTTGAACGAGACGTGTCAGGACAGGGTAGGGCTCCACCGCGATTCGGTCGGTTAATGCTAAAAATAATTGTGCGGTATTTCACAGTAGCCGTAGAAGACTAAACGTTTGCGATACAAACTTATTGCATATTATAGAAAAACTGCGCTCATGACGATAGTTTTGTCAACAATAAGTGGTAGTAGGTATCCTTTATGGTGCCTCGTACTTGAATTTTATTGTTTGCAACACCGAGTAAGAAAAAGTATGCCGAAATTCGGCGTTCATAGACCTGTCACTCTAAATGGCATATTTGAACAAACATTAGTATTTGAGCGTGCGAGCGGCGAGCGTGTATGAGACGAACTATGAGAGTGGAGAAAGCCAGAGAGGTATGTAACGAAAGAACCTGTTGGAACTCTGTACTCTCTGCCTACCCCGCAAGGGATCTGGCGTGATGATAACGATAGATAGATTACTATTTGACCAAAATAAAATATTATGGTGCACAGAAGTATAATAAAGGAGAATTGTATTCTAAAAATCCATTGTATTAATGAAAAAAACTATCGCCATACGCAGTTTGGGGACGTCACAATAGCATAGCTACACTTTACCAACGATATGTATCTAAGTATTGACCATTCACGCGCCTAAACCATGTCAAGCTTGAAGCCAACTTAGTGTAATGGTACGTAGCATAATACGCTGTAACATTAGCAACGTAATGGCTATAATCGCGTACCATTAACTAAACAGCTTAGTTGAAGTGAAGTTTAGTCAGCGTATCCGATAAAGTTGACTTTTATATGATATAATTTTTTTCGGGACGTTTTTTAGGAGATGGATCTTGCTCATATGAAAGTCAATAGTTCGGATTCATTCGCGTATCAAAAGCATTACAAAACGAAATTACACTTTACATTGTTATAGAAGTGGTGGTACACATAACATTTTTAATTAAATATACAATGAATACGAAATGTTAATGATTAATCATTTGCTTACGAACGAATACTGTACTTATTCCGCTACTAGTTGTAGCCGCCATTTAGATTTATATACATTTTGTTTCTAAACAAACTAGATACAAAAATGTATTTTAATGAAAATGCTGGCTTTAAATCCATAGACAACAATGTGGAAACAAAATAAAAAAAGCAATAATAAATCGAAAAATATAATCTCTGGCAAAACACAAATTTCAACAATTCCATTTTTAAAATTACCATTTCGAAGAGTTTAAAGAATATGGTGAAGACGATTTGTACCCGAAATTAATTACCATTAGATGTAGGAATGTAGTCACATATTCCCTAGTGATGGTCTAGTTTTAAAGCACCCAAATATAAAGTTACATTCGCACAGATTTTTTGTAGTCACTGACAGCCGATGACACGTATGTTTATTAAAAATACTAATTCAATTGGTATGTTAAAATAGTTGACTATTTTCATTATTTTTTTCTTTACGGATTTTAGGTTGAAACACACTAGGCCAATGATGCCCTCAAAACCAGTCTCTATATTCTGTGTCTACTAAATCGATAAGAAAACTCTTAATCTCTCTACACATCCTGCATGTTTGCGTATAAATGCCTGACAAATACATACCATAAGTTAGTATTAAAACGTCGGTTAAACATTAGACAGACAGGTTAAAAGAGCACTTATTATTATTATTATTTTTTATACAGGCTGGTATTTGTATTCTCGCGGAATTTACTGTTTTTAGACCATATTTTAGTATTAATCATTCGACAGTAAATCTTCTACATATATATAAATGAATTGACGTGTGTTAGTCGCACAAAAAAGGCTGGACTGATTTGGCTAATTTTGGTTTTGAAATATTTGTAGAAGTCCAAGGCAGGTTTAAAAGGTGGGAAAATATAAAGAAATTGCTAAGAAAGTAGTAAAAACAACTGTTTTATTTTCCCATACAAACTTTTCGTATCTGTCAAACAGGATGTGTTCAGAAATTAATTTTGCGACTAATTGCAAGGAAAATAGTAAAAAGTAGTATTTATGTAGATAAGTTCGGAAAACTTTTATTGGCGGTACGAACGGTTTAGAGAATAAACTTTAGTCGAAACGCAAAATACCACACCACGAGGTATGTATGTAGATATTGTATGCTTTGCTCGGCCCGCCTTTACGGGCGGTTTACCACACACGCTTATTGTTACTCCACACAAAATGATTTTTAAAATGTATAAAATTAAGTAAAAAGTTTCAGTGTGCAACAGTGCACCTGCAAGTACCTACTCCAGTAAATTTCGCAAGAATACATATCTCTATGATTAGCATTCTGGCAGTTTGCACGGCTTACCATATTCTTACCTGCCAGTGACATGAAGTAACCGGACGATATAAAAAGCGATAAACATTAAACGGCCCTCACACACACCACAGTAAACATATGTAAACAGTTAAGCATCTAGTACTAGCGGTCCGAATAAGAATCACGAATACAGCGCGTTCAAAGCATCTTCTCGAAAGTGTTGGGCATTTTTAATTGTAAGATCAACTAACTGTAATTCCAATTGCAATTAAATTAATTGTCCTGGGTGCTCCGGAATACCAATGACTTGAATGGCAAACGCCTCAGTTCCTCCCGCGAACGTGGGTACTGTTGAACACTCGAAACGTCAAGAACTTAATGAAAAAAAACAAGCCGAGTCGATATTCGAAATATTTAAGTGCAACTAAATTTTTACAAAATTAATTTTTGCCTATGTCTGTCAGCGAGTAGTCTTAGAGCCACCGAGAAACCGCGTAGAGCGCGCGTCCGTGTGCGTGATTCTTCTTCTTTTTTTAAGTTATGGCTTCACACTAATTTTAAGTGTATTTAGCATGGCAAAATACAGCTTCTCGACACCTCTAGTACTACCCGCTAAAAGAGGTAGGCAAAAATTCATTTTGAAAAAATTAAGTGCATCGCACTGGACATTGGTCCAGTGAGATGCATAATCGTGTTTGTTTAAATTAATTCAACTCCCCGATGAACTTGACCACGATTATAATGAAATTGATGAAGTACCCCATCCTGGATAGTAAAGCGATAGATACTTAACATTCCAATTGCGACGGTCGTTTTTAAGGGAAATCGAAAAGGCAAGTTTTATCAGTATGCTTTAATTACCTTTACTCATGCACATATAAGAATACATAATGGTTAATATTCCACCAACATTACACATTATTATTCGAAATAACACAAGTTTTGGAAATTAAGGCAAATTGACAACATCACTCTTTGACTTCCCACCAAAAAACCTGCGTAATACTTATTCGGAACGCTAGAATAAAGATGCTTTACTGTTCACATATGTAAACTGTGCTCACACCAACCCACGTTACAATTAATTAATGATGCGTACATTAAAAAATTAACATCTATGTATGCATTTATTGCAGTCCATTCGGAGGTACAGCGTATGCACATGTAGGATCATGTTGGTGCGTTCTATTATAAGCTATGCTGTTAACACTGGCGTCGACGTCTGTACTACGCTTTCTGAAAAAGAGGAATTTAAATTACCGTTAAAAATTTGAAGACTGATTAATAATATTATCAGCATATATTGGCCCACTGGTGGGCTTCTCTCGCAAATCTAGATGAGAGAGATTAGGTCATACTGCACCACGCGGACCCAGTGCGGATTGGCTGAGGCAGGTTTGTGCCCACCTGCTATTGGAACTTATCCAGCCGCCTATAAGGTTTCCAACTTAGCTTAACGACTACATTTAGCGTACCGACTGAGACCAACGGCTTAACTCGCCTTCCAAAGCACAGGTGGGATCGAATATGAAAATTCCTCAAACGGTCACCCATCTCAGACCGACCGAGCCGAACGCTGCTAAACCTTGACGATCGGTAAGAACACCGCGGTCGCACTACGCTACGAGCACCTCGCGGAACCACTACTTGTAATTTATAAATGTAGAAGTACATAAATAATTTATGGATATAAGATAAATATATAGTTCGTCTCATACACGCCGGTTACGGAGACTCTTGAGACGAACTATGAGAGTGGAGGAAGCCAGAGAGGTATGTAAGGAAAAAACCTGTTGAAACTCTGTACTCTCCGCCTACCCCGGCAAGGGATCTGGCGTGATGATTAGGTGGTAGAAATGTGTGACGGGATTAGTTTCAAAATAAAGTTACCTCATGTGTTGCGGGTAGTCTTACAGCAGCGCACACTTCCGCCGCGGCTTGATGGGCTGCACGGGGCACAGCACGGCGCGGATGGCCTCGTCGAACACCGTCTTCAGCCCCTTCTGCGTCAGGGCCGAGCACTCCAGATACTTCACCGCGCTGATCTCCTTGGACATGCCGAGACCCTGCCGGTGTGAAAATACGATGAATATAGCAAAAAAAGCAGTTCTCTTTTTTCTTTTATTGTTCAGTTCCTTATTTGTTCCGGTCTGGGTATTTGTAAACGCACCAACGACACAGGAATAAATACAAGTGGGGCTCGTTTTTTTGAAAAAAAAAACAATCCGCCTCGTTGGTCTAGCGGGGTAATAATTCGCGTAGCGATCACTAGGTCCTGGGTTTGACTCCTAGGTCAGACAAAATGTAATTTTTCGATAAAAAAATTCCAGTATCAGTCCGGAGTCAGGCATCGCGCACGGTATAATGGGTAAAAGGCTCACCCCCTATTACATGGGACCTCAAATCGTCCAAGATGTGGGTGTACGTACACAATACACCTCTGCCACCTCCGCTTGGGGAGACGTGACAGTGTTTATTTTATATTTCCTTCATAACGTTGTAATTACGCGTAGTTAGGCTCTCTTGCTTGAGCTGGTATTCAAGACCAGGGCTGTGGCACTCTGCAGGTGCCTCAGCATAATGCTGGATACTTCAGCGACACATTTTTTACTCACTTATTCTTTTTTTTGCTGTGTGTTGATGAATCAATCCTACTTTCTTAAAAAGAAAAATCTCAATCGAAATTAAGAACACAGAACGTTATGTCCCTTACGGCAATTGAAATTTCGAGCAACGATATCATTTTCCCGGTTCCCGGTTATCGCATCCTATATGAATGAATGTGTCAAATCAACTAGAAAAAAATTGTTCGAGTTATCAAAAGTTATTGTTAAGTATAATATATACAATGTATGTTTACATGAATTTGCAGCATTAAAACCAGGGTTAATAAGAATCCGATATTGTAATAAATATCAAAATCTCCGATAATTGGTTAAATAAGGAAGTATCGGATGATACTTTCTCCTTTATTACGCATACAAAAGGTACTACATAGTTTCTCTCAGTAAGAGATGTTAATATAGGTACCAGAACATCAAAAAAAATTATTACCTTTTTATGTTTTGGCATTTTATCCGACTGAATCTACTTGCCCGGTCGAAAGACACACTACATATTATAAAACAAAAAACCCCGGTGCGTCTGTCCGTCTGTCTGGGACTTTGTCTGTTTGCGATAAACTAAATAACTACTAAACGGATTTTCAAGAGGAAGATCTATATGTATAATTCATCCGTGCGCAGCCGGGCGAGTCGCTAGTATAATATAAACTATAGTCTTTATTGCTGGATTACTGGTGGTGACATTGATCGTGAAAATTGTAATTTTGGCAAGAGTTTTTTTTTCTTTAACAACTGAAGTTATATCTGCAAAACACTATACATTTCGTTTATAAAAAATCAATTGATATAGAACATGATAATATATCTGTTGATAAACGTGAGTTTATCACATGATTATAATGGACGGAGTATATTTAGTAAATTACAATGTATTAACGCATTTTCGTTGGTCAATAGGTACCTGCTTTTGGGATCCATTCATATAGATCGATAAGGAATACTATTGGGGTGCAAAAGATTTGTATATCGCATAACATAGCTCCTGCATTCGGAGAATCATTATCATTGGTCGATTGGGACCGCATTCGGGGCTTATGTTTGTGTATCATTCAAACTAATCATTTTGCTCGTTCGCAGCGTCTACATACTGTCCATTATAAATCAGGCGTGGCCGAGATGAAAAGAGGTGTTTCATTCGTGCACGTGTACGTGAAAATTAGCACATGTTGGATATCGGACTAGTAAATTTCGTTGGTCATCACCCCACTTGTCGAGAGTTCACGCATGCCATTTTGCAATTGTAGAATCAATGAATTAAGATTTTATCCATCTATCTATCTACATCATCACGCCAGATCCCTTACGAGGTAGGCAGAGAGTACATAGTTCCAACAGGTTCTTTCCTTACATACCTCTCTGGCTTCCTCTACTCTCATAGTTCGTCTCATACACGCTCGCCGGTTACGGAGACTCTTGACTTGTCCTTCAGATAAGACCCGGTCTATTTGGTCATGGTAAGATACTCTAGGTCTTCCCCGGTACCTACCTATAAATTAATCCCCCTGAAGAACTCCGGAAAAACAATCACTTTTGGACGTCAAAGGCCTGTCCCTTCCGTGATCATGGGCGTTGAAGAGCACTGGAGACGTCGGCCACTTTAAAACGACGAATAAACCGCGACAAAATCAGAAATACTTTTGTTTGCAACTTAATTCTTTCAAAATGAATTTTTGCCATATCTGTCGCATGCTATGTATCGACCTACTCTATTTTGTTACCAAAAACACGCCTCACTGAGGTTAAAAAAAGAGTTAATCCATGTGCAGGAAAGGCAGGAAGTCTTCACAAGCTCCACCGCCTATTGAATTTTATTGGTTGTTACCATTGATATACATAACACTAGATTAGCAGTAACGGCGTAAATGTATGTCGGCTAAGAATAAGCCCGCAGCCACGTTTCAAGCTTCTGTCATTCATTGGCCTGCCTGACATCTCTCGAGTAACACGTATTAATAAAAAATCACATAATAGGTAAATGCGTGGTGTAAGAACGCGATTTGAGGTCACAAAATCACTATACCGCAAGCGGAATGACTTTCCATACATAAGTTTATTGTTTTTTCATATAATTTACTAGTAAATAAAATAAAAAACCGATTTCAAGTTACAAAAATAAATTTGAGACGCAGTGTTGCCCATTAAAACACCATTTGGTGTTCCCGTCTTTATGGGAAAATGTTGGATAATTGTCTCACCTATAATTATGTACTATACGAATATCTATTTTATTAATTTTTTTGGATCCCAAAGGGTGCAATTTCCGCCATATCCCTTGCGGGGTAGACAAAGTATAGAGTTCCAAAAATTTCATTAGAATATTTTGAAAATAAATCAGCTATTTACTCAAAGCGAATATTGTACACAATTCTTTGTTACTTAATTGCCTAATGGATCCAGTAAAGAATAGCTTCACCCCATTTGTTCTCACATGTGTCGTAGAAAGCAATTGGGGAATTAACCAAGACTTTTTCTATCCTTTTTTTAAAAAAAGCGCCATCTGGTAATTATTGAATGTCGTGTTTACTGTACGGGTTAGACTGTACTCGTACAGCGTTTTTTGAAGATGATAAATGATACACTTGATATTGTAATAATTTAAAGGTTTATTGTTGGTCCAAATTATCACTATTTTATGATTTAATGATAAATGAGAATTAATGTATGATATGATATATGTATGTATGTTAGCACGCCGCGATCTTGCTTACCGATTGCGAACTGATGATCGTAATTAATATAATGTGCATGTGACGTAAAAATGGTGATGATGCAAACGGACGGGCTGGCCCGTATATACCTATACGTTTACAAACATGAAAATTACACAAACAAATAGCCAGACCTAAACAAAATGGGTAAGTCACACAAAGATTTTGGCCTTCGGAAATTCGACCATGTGTCAGAATTTCGTAGGCGGTTGAAGTGGTTGCCTATTCGGCAGCGTCGGGATACTCATATTCTCTCTTTGCTTTTCTCTGTTCTTAATAATCCAAATTCCCCAGTATACCTTCGTGAACGCTTTGAGTATCTTGTCCCCAGGGGAAAACCCTGTCGCTCCACCTCTTCTCTTTTACTTAGTACACCCCGACATACCTCAAGTCGATATGATAGCTCATTTACTGTGCGTGCTGTGCGTTTATGGAACTCTCTCCCTCACTCTTTACGTGATAGCCCTACTCTACAGATTTTCAGGAGAAGAATTAAACAACATTTCCTATCTACGTAAGTTGTTTGTTTGTATGTCTGTATATGTCTATGTAGTGTATTATTTTATGGTATTGTATAGTATGTAGTATATTTATGGATATATATCTGTAGTTTATACCTCTAATATCTTCTGTGTTATACACTTATTACTATCCTCCTTTTGATGATGTGTTTCTCTTTCACTCAAAGGTTTGCTGGTAGAGAACTCGACTTTGAGTTAAGCTCGCCTTTGTACATTTACCTATTCTTAAATTTTAATTTTATAATTTGTAACTATTTGTACAATAAAGAATTAAAGAAAGATTTGTACTATGTGGGAATCGAACCCGCCACTATTCAGTCTAGTAACTGGAGCGGCCTACCACTCTTTAACGTCTGGATAAAGAAGTGGAAACAGGAAATAGGCAACAATGTTTTACTGAGTTTGTTGAAGAGATACGTATTTTGTAAATTTGTATTTATTTTACCCGCTCTAAATAGACTGCAACCATCAACCTGCATATTTTGAAAATAATGCAATAGATAACATTAGGTGTGTTTGTTTACTCATTCAATAATATTTTCGTAGTTTGACCACATACCCTAATGGACACTATTAACTAATATCCAAATAATCTGTGTAACAATTCTAATTTCATATAGAATAAAATGAATTAGGTACTATAATAATTTATTTTATTAATACATGTATTGGATTCTATCTGAAATGTATCGAAGTTAATTAAAAAAAATATATAATAAAAAATTATATTCATAACATCATTATAAATTTATATTCATTGTGCATTTGAATTGTGGGAAATAATCATATAGTAAGCAACACTGAGCCTCCTACAACTAGTAATATTGCTACCTCTATCGGATCGACGTTATGCCGGTATGGTGGGGAACAAGAGTAAAAGAGATGGATATATGTTTACTCCAAATTATTTATTGGATTCAAAGCTACGTCGGCATACTTTTAAGTCGTTACACTTTTTTCGACGCGCCGAAGTGACGTTTGCTTCTCTATGTATTTACCTCAATGGTTGTTACCCTGTTTTCGGACAGTTCCCGCGTGCTGTGTATTGACGCGACGAAATCCTAAATATTTTAATTGCAACTTAATTTTTTCACATTGTCGCGTCACTGGGGTAAAAAAAAGAGTTACTTCGCGTGCAGAAAGGTGGGAAATCTACGCAATTTCCACCGCCTACTGAATTTTACTGGTTGTAACCCCGTTACGGGGAGTTCCCGCATACTGTGTATTGACAGAGTTATCGACTAATGAAAATAAACAACAAGGGAACTACTGCTTCATGAATGAATCTGCTCTTAGGTCAATCCCAATGATTTTTTTCCTGTTGTCTCTAGCAAACAATGATGAAATGACGTAACTAGGAAGAATGTGTGGAGCGCCACACGAATGTTAGCGGACATCCGATTTAGGGTTGTCAACCATACTTTACTAAAAAGTATTGTACTCAATTTCATTTTAACGAAAAGAAATTTTGTTTGCTCATTTTCCACAATTCCAAAGTTTCCAAAGTGTGAGCTGGTTTGTAAGGGGTGAATTGCACTGTCCACTGTACTAGTGATCGCTGTATCACAGTATAAAACAGTCCTCGCAACGAATTTTAATGGACATTTATATAACTGACAGGTTTCGGGCGTCTTCTTTTGCTTGTAAGATCTTAGAAATGGAAAGCGCAAAAAAAATCTTAATATTTAAACTTAATTACAATTAAACTCTAACGGGCTGTAAAATGTGCACCAGTGTTAAATATTGGATGAATGTGGCATAAACAAACGAAAAATTGGTAACAATGGTATTCGTTTTCTATACATTGCACTTTTTTTTCTGTCAAAAGTGGATTCTTTATATATTTCCCAACGGCAAAGGTGGAAATCCTATCGGTGTTGCTCTTCTAAAGCCTCGTTCGCACTAGGGCTTGCGCCCTAAACTTCTTGAGCAGCAACACATGCGTCGCGATTTGAATAGGACACAAGTATCTAAACCATTTTTACAGATACATATACAATACACATGGATCGGCTCAACAAATTAGCAACATGAGCCGGTACAATATGTGGACGAGGTTTGCAGCTGTAATGTTACTAACCTGTGTGTAAGTGATGGGGGCGAGTTTCTTGTCCTTGAGCTTCTCAATGGTGTCCTTGTCTTCGCGAAGGTCGAGCTTGGTGCCGACCAGGATGATGGGCGTCGACGGGCAGTGATGCCGCACCTCGGGGAACCACTGCGGATGCACATAATTTATGATTAGCTGGATTTTAACATAACCCATGGTAATCTGTCGTCCGGTCTTTGTGACTACAACAACCTAGTGTAGAAGTTAAACGATTTGGATTTCTCTTTAGAATAAAGTATTCAATAAAAAATATTGTGGAGCCCTTTTTATTACAAAAAAAAACGTTGCCGACACTCTAAAAATAATTTCCGTCATGTGGGTGCATTTCCAGGCATGAATTTACCTCTGTGTGTGTGTGTGTGTGTGTGTGTGAATGATCAACGCTGTTGGCCGCGGGGCCTATACAGCTTCACATGAATTTAACATGCAAAAGCACTCTGACCAAAAATATTTGAACTGAAATCGCGACCGAACTTCATGATTACGATTCATCCTACAAATATTATGCACCTAAATAAATCAAATATATAATAGCAAAAGATCGACAGCTGTGGAAGTATAAAGGAGAGGCCTTTGCCTTTGCTCAGGAGTGGAAAACTAAAACAGGCTAGGTAAAATAAAAATTATTTCATATGTAACCCCATGCATAAGACTCAAATTTATTTCTTGTGGTAACCCTACGAATACGTTCCTTTAGTTTGACGTCACAGGCGTCTACGCAGCGTCTAATATCCGGATAACATAGAGATTTCCTAGAACTGCAGTGTTCCGGTAGTGCATTATGAGTCATTCCTCAGTAACAGGTAAATGACGCCCTACAGGAAATAATATATTTGAATGTTGGTAAATTGTGAACTCTAATGCAATATTACTTATCAATTTTAAGTTTTTCCGTTTGTTTAAGTACAATCACCGACATAATTCACTGTTCATTCTCAAACATTCAAATCAGTGATACTTTATTATTTTTCAAATGTCGGTGAACATTGTCGAAACCAAATATGAGAAACATATTTAAATTTAGGACAAGAAAAACAATAGACTTGATGATAAGTATAAGGAACTTGAAAAACTGACCATGTTCAGCAACTTATGTCACTGACCGTACGTATCGTTATTCGCATTGTTATGCATAACGATAACATGTGGGTTACGATTATCAACCAGTACCTGTGCTTGCAGCTCTATAATAGCTTGTAGAGTTGAAAGCATGCTAACCGGGAGAAAACAAACTGATGCCAATTTAAATTGAAGAACAATATCTAAATATGGGTTTTCTGGCACTGGTTGTATAGCAGTGAAAGCCTAGTGGTTAGACCGTTGGACTACAAAGTCAGAGGTCTCGGGTTCAAATCCAGGCACGCACCTCTGTCTTTTCAAAAGCATGTGCGTATTAAATATTAACTATCACTCGCTTTAACGGTGAAAGAAAACATCGTGAGTATACCTGCATGCCTAAGAGTGCCTCAAAGGTTTGTGAAGTTCGCCAACCCGCACTGGGTCAGCGTGGTGAACTATGGCCTAAACCCTTTCATTTTGAGAGGAGGCCCGTGCCAACGGTGGGACAGTTTCTTAACAGGACTAATATTATAAAGGTTGTCTGGAACAGATTGCTCTTAGCAATAAGACAGGGAATTCTACCATTTAACCTTTTTTTTTCTAGCCTCTGACTGTCGCATTCCTGAGCAAAGGTTTCCCCTGATTTTTCCACAGCGGTCGATGTATTGCTATTTCGGGCCACTTTTATCTTATCTCAAGATAATATATTGTATTTCTTTGCTGTATTTTCGCTGGTGCACAATAAAAATTACTCCATCTCAAATAAGAAAATATACAGTGTTCTTTTAATAAACACGGGAATTCAGACTTTACGACTGTGTGTTTAAGTTTTAATGGTATAGACCAAAAGGTGTACGCAGTGCGGATACGATAGTTATAGCAAAGGCTATAAAACCGGGCTGGTTAAAATATAGGACAGGGTTATAAAACACAAGCTCAAAGTATTATATTCCAATCGATCATGTCTAACATCAATAGCGATGACGTCAATTCAACTTGGTATCTAGGCGCTCGTAGCGCTGTGCGACCGCGGTGTTCTTACCAATTACCAAGGTTAAGCAGCGTTCGACTCGGTCGGCCCGAGATGGGTGACCGTTTGTGGAATTTTCATATTCGAGCGTCTCCGTGCTTCGGAAGGCACGTTAAGCCGTTGGTCCCGGCTACCACTTAATGTGGTAGGCGTTAAGCCGAGTTGGAAGCCTTAAAGGCGGCTTGATAAGTTCCAACAGCAGGTGGCCACAAACCTGCCTCCATCAATCCGCACTGAGTCCGCGTGGTGGAGTATGACCTAATCTCTCTCACCTAGATTTGTGAGAGAAGGCTTTTGTCCAGCAGTGGGCAGTAAAGGCTGATATTATTATTATTATACCCATTTATAGTGCACATATCAGTATTTTTCTTAGTGATCTATGTTAGTCAAATCAAATCATAAGGTTTTTTATTCATGTAGATCATTGTACTTATGAATACTCAAGAGAGAAAAGTTAGTGATTATTTAAGAATCTACCACTCGTTTGGAATGTCATTCCTATGGAGAAGAAGATCAAGAAACTCCACGGTTACTCTTTTCAAAATGAGAGTTTTACAACTTTTTTTTGTGTACACTGCGTTTATGGGATATGGGAGAACAATGCTGAATGAGTTAAATAGATGGGCTTACCTATAGAGCAAGAGTGTAATAGGTGTGCTATATTATGATAAATGACCAATGCATTTTGTCCAGACTTTCATGATAGAATCCTTTCACATTAGATCGGGCCGAAATAACTGTCGAATACATAAGATATAATGTACTTAGCGTAATTAGCGTGAACGGCGGCATCCGACAAAAAAATAGTTCCATCTTTAAATGAATTTCTACTGATGGGTCCTGTATATGCAAATATTGGGGATCAGAAGAAACTGGATGTGGAACCCTGCCACTGATGAGGATGATAGAAATTTTAGATTGTCTAATAATGAAATCAGAATTATAGAAACTGCGCTCCAAAAGTTTCTCGTCAGGCTGCAGTGTATAAAGGCCGAGAACGGAACAGGCAACATCAAGACCCGTATCTATTTAGCTTAAATGTACAGGTTTCATTAAAGATGAGTGGGGGAGGGTCGATGCCTATGTGACGCTTCGAATTGTCCTTGAAAGTAACCTTCTGTGTCGCGGTCTTCTCCCGAGGCTGACTTACAATATTCCCCATGTAAAAACAGGTCTATAGCCGGGGTAGTTTTCGTAAATCTGTGTAGTTGTTAGAGCTTACCTTAGCTCGGACGTTTTCGAATGAGGCTGGGTTGACGAGTGAGAAGCATATGAGGAACACGTCGGTCTGTGGGTAGGACAGCGGTCGCAGCCGGTCGTAGTCCTCCTGGCCGGCCGTATCCCATAGCCCCAGGTTGATCGGTTTGCCATCCACCATCACGTTCGCCGAATAGTTGTCGAATCTGTAGTTATTGTGAGAAAATCACCTTAGTTTGAAATATATAATATACACATAAATTATCAGCATGTACTGGACAGGACATGTACAGGTCAAAGGCCTTCTTTTATAAATCGAGGGGAGAGAGAATTGGTTATACTCAGAGATGGGCAAAATGTAATCAGATTAATGATTAACCACCGTCTTTGGGGAATATAAGCGTGATATATATAATGATCAACGATAACGATTACACTTTTAATCTTGGATCACTATGAATATTACAAAATGCAATTGTTATCATTATACTGATTACATTTTGGCTATCTCTGGTTATACTCCACCATGTAGACCCAAAGCGGATTGGTGGAAGAAATGGGAATAGCGTAATAAAATTGCCTTTTATAGGTTAAATTTAATTAAATTCATTGTTTCAGTAATTATTTCAGTATTGTTTCAATTACATTTTATGAACTACGTCGTCAGACATGGTACTACCTGCGATCACAAATCCTAGATCCGAGAAAGTTGATTTTCTGTTGAAACATTTTTAGCAGTAATTGGAAGCCTAGAGTTGTACCCGGTGATGGCAATAGTCTCGTCCCCCTAATAAGTATATTGGATTATAACGTCGTCAGTAAAATTTGGGTAAACACAGTACACCTCTGTCATTCACCCTTGTATAATGTGGACGTGACGTGAAAATACATAACCACGGTTGTGGCAGTCAAACGCGAGGTATTCTATCGTTCAATTCTTACATATATCGATAACACATCATAAAATAATAACTAAATGAGTCGTTGATATGCGGAAGCCCGACACAATTTATACAATGCCTTTGTGTACGGTTGCATGAACATATATGCCAATGGTAATAATCTTTTTAGCTAATTGGAGACCTTGAAAATATCACTAACAATGTCGTTCAATGATCCATATTTATTTTGCAAATCAAGTTCGGGTCTAGATGAAAACTAGCTGGCAAAACTGAAGCCAATAGTTAAAGAACTAACAACCAGTTTCGGTGTTTCTGTTGTGTAAAAACTTGTTTTGTTTTAGTTGTATAAAAACTAATAAGAAGTGTGAACATAATGAGCTGGCACAAAGGCAGCGACGCCAATCACGCAGTTAAGTGTAACGCTTTCGTAGTAAAATATGCTGTATCGGACAGAGTATAGAGCCTATCTTTATCTGCTTCTCTTTGCGCACCATTCCTCTGGCTCAAGTATAGAACAATTACATCTATATGGCACTTCTTGTGTCTATAATCAATTTCTCGCTGACTAATCTAGCACTTTATATTAATTATCCATAAGGTTCACCCTCAAACCTAATAGGGGATTAAGTTCAGATGCTTCATAGAAGTTGATAAACAAAATAAAAGTACCATGACAACTGTAAATCCACGAGTGTTCACAAGCGAGTGACAGGCTCTTCGAATTGTTTAAAATAATCAGTAGTCCTTTAGAAGTACTATCGTATCATAGAATACCATACTGTTTGAAACTGCTCAACCAATAATAGTGGACACTTCTCTATTCTGTACGTTGTTCTAATCCTAGCTAATGAATAAAAATCCGCGTTATCAAAACAGTTCTAATGTTTCCTGTAAAGTGGGTGGGTTGGTTTAAATTTAAGTAGGTATACTTTTGATACTCACACTGTAGGTATGTATTCCCCTGGGAAGGCATTCGTCGTGTAACTGATGAGCAGACATGTTTTACCAACGGCACTGTGGACAAAAAGAGAACAAGGTTTAGATTGGCTTGGTTCTTATAACTATGTACATTAGGTTAGTCATAATTTAGTTCTCCGTAGTTTTTCCTATGTAAATCTTTTTTTTTTTTTTTTTTAAAAACGTAGCCCCACACTAGGATTTATTCCTGTGTCGTGGGTGCGTTTACAAACATGAAAATTCACAAACAAATACCCAGACCGGAACAAATAATTGTGGATCACACAAAGATTTGTCCCGTGCGGGAATCGAACCCGCGACTATTCGACACAGTGGGCGGAGCAGCTCAAGCTCTTAACCACTGCGCTAAATCGTCCGTCACAATCTACTTGCGTTGAAATTTAGATTTACACCAAAATATGGCTGTCAACATCCCTATTTTTTTCTTCTTTAACACGCTTCCTTTTAATCCAGAACAAGGCGCGTACCACAATCTCTTAAACAATGCTATTTTTTTAAACTAACTTTTCTGTGAAAGAGATGTGGATAGACGCAGCTTCCAACTCTGTCTCTATTTCACAGCAGAGTAAGATTATAATAGTTTTACTAAGGAGGTTTTGGTAACCCAGGTAGAACAACTATGCCATTATTCTATATCACGACTATAATGTTTAAAAATAAATAAGGCAAAGGTAAGCCACACGATTACCCAAAGAAAAAAAAACCTCACTTGAGCACGTTCTCGCGTGCTAAGGATGAAGGATGCGATAAGTCTAGCGGACAACCTCGCCGCACTATAAATTCTTGGTGAAGTGAAAAAAAATAAAACTGCTCAGTTTTCAAAGTAATGCGAAGTAATAAATAAAATGGTTTTATTCAGTTACAGTGGTCATCCATCAATCAGCTCATAAAGTTCACTTTATATTATGTTGTAGTTCAAATGAAGAATGCGGTATGCTAAGATGGACAATTTTAGTCAAAGCCAGTACGTATAATTACTGGGTTAACGATTATAAGTCGATTAAACCTCATATATGACCGGTCTATACCTGATTCTTCAATAAATGATATAACCGTCACGCCTATATTCCCCAAGCAGGGGTGGCAGAGGTGTACTGAGTACACCCAAGTTGCGCCGACGATGTTAGGTCCAATGTAATAAATAATAATAATTTCAGCCTATATTGTCCACTGCTGGACTAAGGCCTCTCACAAATCGAGGTGAGAGAGATTAGGTCATACTCCACCACGCGGACCCAGTGCGGATTGGTGGAGGCAGGTTTGTGACCACCTGCTTTTGGAACTTATTAAGCCGCCTTTAAGGCTTCCAACTCGACTTAACGACTACCACATTAAGTGATAGCCGAGACCAACGGATTAACGTGCCTTCCGAAGCACGGAGACGCTCAAATATGAAAATGCCACAAACGGTCACCCATCTCGGGCCAACCGAGTCGAACGCTGCTTAACCTTGGTAATCGGTAAAAACACCGCGGTCGCACAACGCTACGAGCGCCTCCATGTAATAAGGGGCGAGCCTATTGCCATGTACCGGGCACAATTCCAGACTCCTGACTCGTACTGGGAAGTTTTCGTTAGAAAAACTACACTTGTCCAACCTAGAATTTGAACCTAGGACCTCGTGATCACAAAGCGATGCGCTTTGCCACTAGACCAACGAGGCAGTCAATTATGTTTCTACAAAAGTCATGCTATGGCTCATTATTACGTGATGTTTCCTTACAACTTCTAATTTCATTATTTTATTTAATTAAGTACCGGTTGAAGAATTATGATTAATAATTCTTCAACCGGTACTTACCTATTCGCGCCTTTATTAAAAAGGCGTCAACACGTCACTTCGTGAACGCATCTACCCATGCGAATCCGTTAATCGTAGCCGCCGCCGACTACGATCTCCCCCCCCGACCCCTGCCGCCACCGCCGGCCGCGACATATTCTCACCAACCCCCCTGATGCTTTGTCATCCATTCTTTCCGCTCAGAATACGGGCGACGACGACTTAGTCGTAGATCCCCTCCCATAGCCGGCGGTTGACCGGTGCACTTAGTAGTGCACCCATCCCCCTACAGCGACTGTCGCCCCTTGCCCTTCTGGCTCGAGCGCAGTGGTTGCACGCTCGCCCTTAAGTCCGGTGAAGCTGTAAAGGCCTCGCGGCCAACAGCGTACATCACTCACACACACAGAATTATTAATCAGAACGATGAGGGACAAACGTTTTTTGATGGCTCATTTAATATATGCTAAGATAATTAGGTTAGTCGAAATCGTTACGTTATCCTGTTATGTGGTGGTATCTTTGTATGCCATTGTGTCACGAAATTTATAAAATGAATAAAGGATTAATTTAGTAAGTACTGTAACTGACTCCCTGTAACTTTAGCTATAAAATATAGAACTCTCCGCCTCCCCAGAAGGAACCGAAATTCCAGAATATTACGAATAAGCACTTTGATATGAGATTTTAGATTTTGTAACTATTAGATTTTATAACTTAGTTCCGCCGATAAGGAAACTTTACAGTATAGTATTTTCTAACAGAATACCTTTAGGATTTTTTGAATTGAGAAATTCAATATAATCATATAATCATCGCTGAGTAGAAAAGGACCTAACAAATACTGGCAGAATTTACATTGGACCTTTATATCAATCGACACACGATTCCCACCAAAAATTAAAGTTGGTACCGGGTATTGTATCAGTCTAGTATGGACTTAGATGACCTCAATCATAGTCAGGGTCTGTAAAGAAAAGTTAATTAGACCACACACAATGCCATTAAATTAATAGACGAGGCACAGAAAAATTGACTGAAGCTAATTAATATTCCTAACCCGGTGGTGTTGTTAGCAGGATATACTAAGGAGTTTTCCTTTCTTTCTTTCCATACGTTCGCTGTATCATGAAATATACGAAAGATATACTGTATAGTCTCTCATTCTTGTATTCATTTCATTGGGGAGGAGTAGACTGATGATTTGGTCGGGTTTGCGGCTTACAGCTAGGTGGAAGCACAGGCACACAGGTGACGATCTTTGGGGGAGGTTATTGTCCTGTAGTAGATGCCTTTCGGCTGTAAATGATGATTGTCGTTTCACTGGTGAGCACCGACTGGAGATCCCAGAGTTCGTAGTCATTAACTAGTCGAAGAAATCTTCAACAAGTGCTTGATGTGGTTAAAGGCTTCCTTAATACCTAGTTTACTCCACCGAGGCATGATTTATGTTTTGAAGTTTTACCTCAGCCTAATACAAAAAAAATTCTTCTTTCGTGAGATAAGACTTAATGTTAACGTTAAAGATACACCATTCAACTAAACAACTTCTGTCGAGAGTCCCAGCTAACGCAAGGGTGCTAAAAGTAAACTCACCGCAATGTCCTCTATTCCCGTTCTGATTTTCGTCTGGAGGTCAAAGCGACGCAAATCGGTCGTATAATAGCTGATCGCTGCGCTAATATTCCGCCCTCGTATTGAGCCGAGTCCAACATCCTGTCAGGGCCCTTATTCACTTTAACCAATTAAGCACGTAACGCGGTTCGATACGATAACTTCGCGGAATGTTGTTTCATTGCCACACAAAAATACAATTACACGAAATTATTGTAACGCACTGCGTTTGGTCATTGCGAATACAGGCCCAGATATTTCACGGTAGGGCCGGTGAATAGCAATGTATTGTATCTTTAGCTATTTCTTATTACCAATAATGGGCGTAATTTTTGCTAAGGAAATTCGGATCTAGCATAACGTGAACCCTATCGCGAGGCTTTCAATTCGTGAAGGGCATTTATTAAGCACGCAATTAATTGCACTTAATTATTGCCATTCGGTTATGAGATATTTGAACATTATTTACATAGGTACTTAGTAAAAATAAATTTAAATCTTGTATAAAAAGTACGCTCTGCAAGCGCGCTTATAATACTCCAAATGATTATTTAAAATACAAAAATGCTTGAATAGGTGCTGTTCCATCTCCACCTGAATGTGAATAACATGTTCAGCTATTATTATTTATTATTCCCTCTCTACCTTCTTATCTATCTATCTATCTATAACATCACGCCAGATCCCTTGCGGGGTAGGCAGAGAGTACAGAGTTTCAACAGGTTCTTTCCTTACATACCTCTCTGGCTTCCTCGACTCTCATAGTTCGTCTGATACACGCTCGCCGGTTACGGAGACTCTTCCATCTAATAATTTAATAAAATTGATCAATTTTTTTCCTCATTTCTTTATCGGTAAATGAGAAAACCATGCAGCCATTCTCAAGAATAGTATAACTTGGTTAGCTTAATTTAGACTCTACTGATATACAATGTTCTCCCATACCCCACAAGAATATGTTGATGAAAAAATTGTAAAAATACTATTTTAAAAGAGTAACCGTGTAGTTATTTGCCCCTCTTCTCCACAGGAATGACATTCTGAATTTTGATTCTGTAATGGTTTACATGAATAAAAATATTCTTATTCTTATCCTTGAGTGGCTGAGACCAGCAGACATAATATAATGTAAAACAGCTAAGTTAATTTACTTATAAGTTTTTGACCTTATATTACTGAATTTATTTACATCACTGTCTTTGGTCTCTTGAACGACTGCGCCATATGAGTATCATGAATTGATGGTAGGCAATTAGGGTAGAAATGTGGGCAAGGATAGTACGGGTACGGGCAGGGTAGGCACGATTTTCTCTTGGCTTACGGATATATTGTGTTGGTTATATCAGCCTTAACTTGTCAACGATGAAAGATCGACGATCGCCCTCCGTGACCTCCGGCCCGGCGCGTACGCATCTCCACCGACTCTCCACACTATATCATTCACATTACACAACACTATTCCAAGAAATTCCATATAACTTCCCTCTGGACTACATAAAGGGGTCAACGAAAGGTCGCCGCGATAAAAATAAATAACTTTTTATCACTATACTGATTAAACAAATCAACGGAACGAATAAAACATTTTGAGGCCTGCTACATTTAATCAATTTTATCGGTTTATCTGACCGACATTATCGTGAATTAATCGGGAGACAGGCCTAACTGAAGATTTATGGGAAACGTTACGCAACGTCGAACTAGGAACCATAGAAAGCAATATGAACTGTAGATATCTATTTATGCAGATTACAAATGAGTGTGTATTAGACGAACTATGAGAGTGGAGAAAGCCAGGGGTCTGTAAGGAAAGCACCTGTTGTAACTCTGGATTCGGATCCGGAAGGGATATGTGATTATATAGATAGTATAGTGGTGGGTTAGGCTTGATGTTATAATAAGTGATAATAATAAACCCTTCTTAAATTCGAGCCTATTATCATACAGATGTCCGTAGCGTTGTAAAAATGAGCGCTAAAGTCGAGCGTTTAGCGCCGAGTCGACGCTCACGAGTTTTGAAACACGTAGAAGACGCGAGCGTTTTAAGCGCCGAATCGAGCGTTTTTTACAACACTAGATCTACGTCAAGTAAGATAGACAACTCTGTGTTGCGCACCAATAGTACAATAGACATAATAACAAGAAAATGTAATTAAAAATAATACAAAAGTTGGCCTTGTGGCTAATTAGAAATCCAGGCAACCTTGAACCTTATGTAAGGTGAATAGAGTTCAGGTCATAGTCTAGCACGCTAGCCAGGACCAGTCTGCAGATCTCATGTATTTTAAAAACAATTTTAGTTTTTTTTTGCCCGAATGGAAAAGGGACTCAATTTCTAAATGTCAAAATAGTGGAAATTAAACCTTACAGTTTCGAAATTAGTCCTAAATCGATAAAACAGCATTTTGACTCATGTCTTTATTACATTCAACTAGCGAATTAGTTATCATTATAATGTACCTACCTTGACCTTAATCGTAAGGGATATTACTATATTTTAATTATGCTTAACACGTGCACCAGTAAAGCCACAAACACAAATTTTCAGGAAATATTTATGACACCTCTTGTATAATGTATATATACCTATATAATTGTAATGTTTCATACAAACTAGATAGTTAGCCATAGAACTTACTCCTCTTTTAAGACAATATAACTGTACCTATTAGAACTCTGCAGTCTGCCCCATTGAGGAACTGACATTATGATCATAAAATATCTCTGTACCTCTATGACAATTATACGTACGATCTCCGACGAAACCTCACACATCACGAGTTTTTGTTAAATTTATGGATGCAGTTTTTCTCATCTCTAAAATCGACAACAAGATTCCTGAAATCATTCTGATCATTTTGAATAAAACGCCTTGTATACCTTATACATCTAGTTGACATCAAGTAACCCTTAAGCAGACAAATGACTGTATCCCTCTCGTCATAAGAAGATCTTCATTTTACACGTAGATGGATAGTGTAAGAAGAGTATCATTGCTCTCACTGTTACAATCTACAAAGACCATAAATTAAAACGTACCCACTATCATAACAAAGAGATACCAAGTCACTAACGAGGCTACTACTGAACCGTGCAGTTTCAGATTTCACTCAGTCACTTTATGGTCTTGTTTAATTAGCGACCTTCGTTCGTTATAAATTTCTTATAATTGCTTAGTATAAATTCAACAGAAATTGGAATTTATTCGCCTTTCGCAAGAACTTGCAACAGTTCAAATATCGGAGTTTTCAGTCATAACAAACAATATCTACATTTATTCTAAACAAAATAAGCATGTTTCTGTTCCACAAAATTCCTGTTCAAAATTGATGTCACTTTTAATACTGCGATGGGGAGTGATCAGATGTCAGGTCTGAAGATTAAGTGGTATGAACCGATTGAACAACTTAATGGATCTGGACCCTCAATTTGACTAGGAGCCGATTTCAAAGTTCGAAAAATTGCCATAACGGGTACAATTCCAGACTCTGTAGACTGAGGATTTTATAGAAAATCCTTAATGACACTGTAGGGACATATTTGAAGAGCACGCTGTTTTATACGAGGCAAATTGTCGTGCTATTTAGTCGTTGCCCGGCATTCGAACCGATCGATTAGATTGCAGAACTAAATATGGTACTATGAGGACCAGTATTTCATTCACACCAAAAACATGGAGTCTGTCTATATATAACATTATGCCAAGTTCTTTCCGGGGTACGCAGAAAGTAGATTTATAGAGATATAGATTCCAACAGGCTCTTACAGACCTCTCTGGCTTCCTCGATTCTCATAGTTCGTCTTATGCACGCTCGCCAAATACGAATACGGAACCTTCAAATAAAACACGGTCTATTTGGTCAACATGGATTCAGAAGAGATGATAAGGAAGCTGCAGCAATTATATTCGTCTCCTAAAATATCTTTGCCCGACCTAGGATCGAAGTTCAGAATGACTAATGCGTCGTATCATGCACCATAATCTAGTTGAGTCAGCGGTTTTTAACCTTTTCAATCTTGTTACCCTATGACCTCTCAATGAAACTGATTTTACTCCCTTTCGCTTTAAAATGTTATAAATGAATGAAATAATTATAAGATTTAAATCATACAATTTACATTTACTAGTTTTAGCACCCCCAAATGCTATTTCCCCCCGCAAGGGTACATAAATAAGCGAATGCGCGTCAAATGGCATAATATCATTCGTAATATCGCTTCGGGACTGAGTCACGCCAAGCGATACGTATCGCGATGATCCATGACTAAGGCGAGGTCAAGGAATATCAAACATTTGTTCGGTAAATAAAAACAGTTGGATCGTTCGAGATTTATTACGTTCCAATGTATTTGTTTTATAATGAAAATAAAAGATTTTGAAACTTATGCCGCCGTTCGGATATTACTGTCTGTAATATATGCAATCGCTTCCTTGATCAAGTGGCGCATGGATTACGGCATGGTGCGACTCCGATCACGAGATCCTGTCTGAGTTCGTCTCTGGGACCACAAAAATGTCTTATTATTAGGATTTCTGTGTCTGGGACGAACAACAAAGTGTGATTGGGGTTTCTTTATCTAAAATTGCAATAGGCCCGCTTCTTATTACATTTCGATTTAAAATCGTCGGCGAAATGTGTTCGTACACAGGTCTACATTTGCACCCTCCGCTTGGGTGTGTGATGATGTGTGAATATTATTGAGAAACGTATCCAACGGCGTCGCGGTCGTTGGCGCCGTCGTGTACTTTAATTTTGTTTTTATAATTAATATAATAATAATATTAGCCCTGTTAAGAAACTGTCCCACTGTTGGGCACGGGCCTCCTCTCAAACTGAGAGGGTTTAGGCCATAGTCCACCACGCTGGCCTAGTGCGGGTTGGCGAACTTCACACACCTTCGAGAAACTCTTAGGCATGCAGGTTTCCTCACGATGTTTTCCTTCACCGTTAAAGCAAGTGATAATTAATTTTTAATACGCACATGCTTTCGAAAAGACAGAGGTGCGTGCCTGGGTTTGAACCCGAGACCTTTGACTTTGCAGTCCAACGGTCTAACCACTAGGCTATCACTGCAATTAATGCAGTGGGATAATTTTACTCAAGAGTGTTTGTGTATATGAATTTTATGTTTGTAATTTTTTTGTAAACCCCAATACGACATTGCGTGCCCACTTTTTTAGAAATTCGTCAATTGGAAGGGTCCATAATTTTGTTGAAATTTTTGTATGCCCTAATGAAAACGCAACTTAGCTTTGTTATTTCTCAAATACACCAGCGCCACGGCTCAGCAGATAACGTCACGAATCGTTTGAAACACGTGTTCCATTATTGGTGCTGACACGTCAACCATGTGTGCAACTAGGCTAATTATCACGTCAACTCGACCGGGACTAGAACGGGACTTTTCCGTGTGAAGAAACAGGATTTGTATTAATGTGCAATTGATAAATGCATAATAATAGGCATAATAATGGTGACGTGATTGCAATGTTCATTCATTGTATTAGGTACTAAGAACATTCACTTTAAATATTGTCTGTACTCTCTGCCTACCCCGCAAGGGATCTGGCGAGGTTATAGATAGATAGATTGTCATATATATATAGGATACTTTTTCACGGCGATTTGACGCTATTTCGCGTCTTTCCGAAACTGAATCGAATAATATTATATTAGACCGTAACTTCTATACAAAAAAAATCGAGCGTAGGTAATCACGTTTAAATTAGAAGGATTATCATTATCTCTGTACTCTCTGCCTACCCCGCAAGGGATCTGGCGTGATGTTATAGATAGATAGATAGATTATCACAATATTTTTAGCAGTATCGTTGTATTTTTACTTTGTCGTGACAAGACGTAGTATACGCAGTTTAAAGCACCGTCTCATCGATCTGTCAAATAATTGCTGTAAGAACACAAAATAGTTTTCTAAATAATGTTTCTAAAACCTACAACATAAACTGTTATAAATTCGTAGTATTTATATCGCACACATTAAACGAGTATTTTTTTAAGTTTCTTAAATCAATTACGGATGAGTTACAATGGTAGAGCCGTAGGGCCGTCGCGAAATCAAAACACCGCGGGAGAGTTACTCGAACTTTATAAATAGACCCTGTACCCGAGGACTTATGACTGTATAAATACGTGAAGTCATTCATCGCAATAGCCCACCGAGAAGAAATATAAATTTTATCTGTCTAGACAGGAATAATTAAAGGTTGCCATATTTTTTAGTCGACGGTGTAGCGAATAATTGCGGTGAAAAGATTACTAGGTGTGACTGTAAAAAAAAAAAAGTTATACTCAAAAGTATGCAATGCTAAACATTCTTTGGTTTGGAACCAGTTGTAAATCATGGTATACTCACGTATGTTTTATTTCCCTAGAAATATTTAGCTAGCTAGCGGATATCCGGTTTATATCTACTAAGAATGTCTGCGAAACTTGTATAATGGTATTTATTTGAACAGAATATGCCTTTCTTCTAATAGCCTAGCCATAATACTACTAGTACAAATATAATAATAATATTAGCCCTGTTAAGAAATTGTCCCACCGTTGGGCACGAGCCTCCTCTCAAAGTGAGAGGGTTTAGGCAATAGCCGACCACGCTGGCCCAGTGCGGGTTGGCGAACTTCACACACCTTCGAGAAACTCTCAGGCTTGCAGGTTTCCTCACGACCTTTTCCTTCACCGTTAAAGCAAATGATAGTTAATTTATAATACGCACATGCTTGTGAAAAGACAAAGGTGCGTGCCTGGGTTTAAACCCGAGACCTCTGACTTTGCAGTCCAACGGTCTAACCACTACGCTATCACTGCTTTATAAATATAATTGATAAAAATTAATTCGTTAAATAAATTACTTAAACTAAATAACACGCCTATTATTCGTCAATTTCGTGTGAAGTACTGTGAATACTCATATTTGGTTAACAATTTTGTAATTCAGTCGTAATGTAATACGGAGTGAATATTACGAGTACCTCCACCAGGCAAAATTCCAGGCTTCAGAGTGCTACTGAGAATTTCGATAGAAATAACCTCAATAACACTGAATCTGATCTAGTGTTCGAACCATGCAAACTCGTGATCTCATCATCTCCAGCCGCACCATTCATGCGCCATTATACTAGATATATAGCACTAGATCACTTCATTCTATTTTTTAAGAATTCTATGGTAAAAATGTTCCCCCACTTCCTTTACGTTTTAATATCATCTGGCGTCGTCGTGTTTTGACTAATCTCACGTCTTGTGGTTCAGCTAAGCGGGTTTGTGCCGACGGAATTCGTGTTTTAGTTTTTATACTAAAGTACATTGTGTCCGACCAGTTGTGATGTTTGTGTATAAAAAAAGCACCGTCACGCCTATATTCCCCAGCGGGGGTGGCAGAGGTGTACTGAGTACACCCACGTTTTGCCGACGATATTAGGTCCCATGTAATAGGGGGCGAGCCTTTTGCCATATACCGGGCACAATTCCAGACTCCGGACTCATACTGGGAATTTTTCGTTAGAAAAACTACATTTGTCCGACCTAGGATTTGGACCCAGGACCTCGTGATCACAAAGCGATGCGGTTTGCCACCAGACCAACGAGGCAGTCATGTTTTGTGGCATGTTTTTGTTACCATGTCTTAATACTCGTAGTTAACACGTTTGTGGTATTCAGTATTATGGACGTTAAAATGTTTGCTGATTGTTAACATAAATCAATCTATACTGCCTCAGTACTGGGTATGCTCACTGCTGCCTTATTTCGCAAATTAAGGTGAGAGGGAATAGGTCATACTCTACCAAACGGATGTAGTACGGGTTGGTGGAAGCAGGTTTGTAGCCACCGGCTGTTAGAACTTGTCATGCCATAAGGCTTCCAATTTGACTGAATCACTACCACACAATTATTAATTAAACACGATAATATTTCCAATGGTATTGAAAAAAAAAATAAAGCACATACCTATATATGAATGCTACATAAAGGCCAGTCCAGATTAGTTACTGGCCGATAGCAAATGAAACCACGGGCGGAAACTAATTACTGTTTAAGCACACAACTTTAAATCTGCTTCGTCTGTCAATAAAAAAACGAAGCGATTTAATTAATTAGTTCGTTATACAAAACAAAGAAACTATAGAGCATGACGCATGGCACAGCTGACTCAAGATCTGTTGCGTTTTTACATTTTTTATACTACCATAATCTTCTTGTTTAAGTTATGGCTTCACACTAGTTTTAAGTGTATTTTGCCAGTGTCCAGTGAGATATATAATAGTCTATCTATCTATCTATATCATCACGCCAGATCCCTTGCGGGGTAGGCAGAGAGTACAGAGTTCCAACAGGTTCTTTCCTTACATACCTCTCTGGCTTCCTCCACTCTCATAGTAATATATAATCGTGTTTGTTTAAATTAATTCAACTACCCGATGATCTTGATGACGACGATAATAATGAAATTAATGAAGTACCCCACCTTGGATAGTAAAGCGGTGGATACTTTACATACCAATTGCAACGGCCGTTTTGAGGGAAGTCAAAAAGGCACGTTTTATCACTTTGATACAATTACCTTCACTCATGCTCATATAAGAACACATAATGGTTAATATTCCACCAACATTACACATTATTAGTCGAAATAACACATGTTTTGGAAATTAAAACAAATTGACAACATCAATCTTCGAGTTCCCGCCAAAAACATCAACCATAATCTTCTTCTTCTTCAAGTTATGGCTTCACACTAATTATAAGTGTATTTTGCCAGTGTCCAGTGATATATATAATCGTGTTTGTTTAAATTAATTCGACTCCCCGATGAATTTAACGACAACGATGATAATGAAATTAATGAAGTACCCCACCCTGGATAGTAAAGCGGTGGATACTTTACATACCAATTGCAACGGCCGTTTTGAGGGAAGTCGAAAAGGCACGTTTTATCACTTTGTTACAATTACCTTCACTCATGCACATATAAGAACACATCATGGTTAATATTCCACCAACATTACACATTATTAGTCGAAATAACACAAGTTTTGGAAATTAAAACAAATTGACAACATCACTCTTCGACTTCCCGCCAAAAACCCCAACCATAATCTATTCTGTTAGATTTGTTTACTTTTTAAATTTATCTCGCAGTGTTGATTCTATGAAAGTTATTCTTTTTTTCTTTTCAGAAATTCTTAATTTGAATTCTAATAAATTTGGTTACCGAGAAATAAATACGGCGATTAATTTCCTGGTAACGAAAATCTTTCAAGGTTTTAAATACAAATCCTTGTAGATCCTTTACTCGATATCATTTGTTAGAAATCGCTATAATTATAATCTTCATGATCCACGAAGACGGCCAGGGCTATCGAATCATCAAGAATTTAGATCGTTTCACCATAGTAATCCCTAACAGCTTATGAGGCAGATGAGGCAATTGTTATAATAGCTAGCTCCCTGACAGCTTTTAAAAAACTAAATTAATAGTAAAGCAACATTTTTAAAATAAGCTCTTATGCAATGGAATAATGGTGCAAATTAAAACGGTCAATTAAAATTAGATTAGATTTTCGTATCTATGCAGTAGACTGTTGAGGAATTCCTTCGTCTGAAGCCAACCGTCTGTAGAGTTAGGTGATGCTTACCATGAAATACATTGTCATCAGACCTAAAGCAATATAACAAATTTTAACTCCGTAGCAAAAGAGGAAGGTTCTAATTTAGCTCACAAGATTTGATCTAAACAGACATTGCAAGATAAATAAAAGCATTTATAAATGCATAATTTCTTTTTTGTGGTAAGAAGTGGCATCATTGATAAAAATCCGGAAAACTACATATAATTAGTTTTAAAAATCTCTACACAGACGGAAGCTCTTATCACGTGACGGTACTCCCAATTTGTTTACACTGATAATTGCTTCATTACGACCTAAAGAATACAAGCTATGTCTAGATTGACCTAGAATACACGAGGAGCGTCTATTTAAAAGCCCAGTATACCACATTTTGATCATTTAAAGTTTTTACACTTCTAACCCAAACTCTCATGTAAAACTGGCTTTACTTTTGATCATTGCTTATTCTTACTCCTTTGTAAATAGTTACCTTATATTTGCTGTCTTAATGTAAAGATGCTATACTAGCGGCCGTTCGTGACTTCGTCTGCGTATGTATCTTTATTAATAATAGGCTATATGTCTGCTGTATAGGATGTTACTGTAAAGTTTCATCAAAATCCGTTCAGTAGTTTTTGCGTGAAAGCGTGAAAAACATCCGTGTACATCTATCCTCGCAAACTTTCGCGTTTATAATATTAGTACGATTAGTTTACTGAGTCATAGTTCTCTTTTTGTAAAGTTTTCTTAGTTTAGAAATATCCTTTTGAACAGACGCTCGACAATTCCAATAATTTCTAACGGAACTAGCCGAGAATATGCTGCAGCATCTACCGCTGCCCGCGACATATTCTCACCGACCCTCCTGATGCCCTAAGTTTCCTTCTTTCAAATACATATACCGCACACATGATCAGACTCTGCCCTCGCCGACGAGATTGAAGAATCCCTTGCCCGCCGGCCGGTGCAGAGGACCACGGCGAGACCTAGTATATGCCCTCCCCCATAGCGACTGCACATGCCGAGGCCGTTACTTCTTGGGGGCCGTTGAGCTAGTTGCCCACTTGCCCTTCTGGGTTGAGCGTAGTGGTTGCATGCTCGCCCTCTTGTCAAGCTGAAAAAGCCCCGCGGCCAACAGCCTAAATCACTCACAAAAATTCCAATAAACTTCCAATCCAACTTCCATTTTTCATATACTTATAAATACAAGTTTATAAAATACATACCTACACGTAATATAAGAAGTGTACTTGAGTTGTATTCTCAACATATGTAATTCGTCGATGCAATGGTGGCAGGGTCAACGCCCGGCGCGACCGTACATTTTATTTATTCGGATGCGTTATTATCACACGATTTTGTTTGTATGATAACAGGGAACTTGTAACATTGAGATTTTAAGAATATTATTTCCTGGAATTCAGTACACATTAATAAAAAATGCCTTTATTATGCTTCAACACTTTTAGTTACACAATGAGTTCGATTATGAAATCTTGTTGTTAATTTTTTCTTGGGCAAAATAATATTTGATAATAGTAGGCCTGTCAGAAACTGTCCTATCGTTGGGCACGGGCCTCCTCTCAAACTGAGAGGGTTTTAAGCCATAGTCCACCACGCTGGCCCAGTGCGGGTTGGCGAACTTCGCACACCTTCGAGAAACTCTTAGGGCATGCAGGTTTCCTCACGATGTTTTCCTTCAACGTTAAAGCAAGTGATAATTAATTTTTAATACGCACATGCTTTCGAAAAGACAGAGGTCTGTGCCTGGGTTTAACCCGAGACCTCTGACTTTGCAGTCCAACGGTCTAACCACTAGGCTATCACTGCTTAATAGTACATTTGGGCAAAATGCATGCATGCAAACACATGCGACTTCCACACACTTTGGGAAAAGCTTGCAAAGCATGTCCGACTCTTACTTACCAAAAACTGAATGGCATGAAAAATGCGAAGGGGATTCGTGCTCTTAGAATCTTCGAAAAAAGCACCGGTGCCCCTATGCGGTAGGTAACACCTAGGTAACTTACTTATAAAGCAGTTTAGTCAACATAAGGTACATTTGTTCATATAACATTATTGAATATAATAGTGTCCGTTTAAATTTTCTTACTAAAAGCTCTCCCTTATCAAAAAATAATACTTCCCGTTGCTTTACCGACTTTAGCGAAATTAATACTTTTAAGTAAGTTAATTATTTATCTACATACCAAATACACAGCATGCGTGCATTTTATATGTATTATCAACCATTCTGTACCAACTGCTGAGTAGACCTTTCATTTTATATCAGTGTGTAAAAACACATAATTAAAAATAACTAGTAATAAAGTAGCGTGAAAGTTCAGTATTGTTATCTGCAGTAGTTATTCGGAGGACAAACCAACTGCAGGGAGATATCACGAGAGATTCATTATATTATTATGACTCGGTGATTACTGTCTGGTTGATAAGGCAGCGTCGGGCGCGCCGGAGGCGGAATTTGAATACGGAAATATGATTGAGGACTATTTTCTCACTGGCGATAGTAAGCCCGTTAGGTCAGCGGTGAAGAATGTCATAGATGCGTTCTTTATTGTTCTCGAATCGGAGATATTTCAATGTAACATTTTAATGAACGATAATATGAGCAGATACAACAATGATTTTTAAGTTCAAACATTTTTTTAGTATTAGTACGCGTCTAATCAATTAAGGGCACTTCCAATAACAGTCGAGCCAGAGGAAATTATAGTATTGTTAGAAAATTCTCCTACCCCCCAACCTGGACCGAGCAGAATAATATAAAAAGTCGCGCAGCAGACAGATCGGGGCCCTCCACTCCGATCTAGGTCTCGAACCTATTCGCGCCTTTATTAAAAAAGCGTCAACACGTCACTTCGCGAACGCATCTACCCATGCGAATCCGTTAATCGTAGCCACCGCCGACTACGATCTCCCCCCCGACCCCTGCCGCCACCGCCGGCCGCGACATGTTCTCACCGACCCCCCCGATGCTTTGTCATCCCTTCTTTCCGCTCAGAATACGGGCGACGACGACGACGACGTAGACGTAGTAGTAGATCCCCTCCCATAGCCGGCGGTTGACCGGTGCGCTTAGTAGTGCACCCGTCCCCCTACAGCGACTGTCCCAACCGAGGGCGCCTCTTCGAGGCGCCCTCGAGTATGTCGCCCCTTGCCCTTCTGGCTGGCTGGAGCGTAGTGGTTGCACGCTCGCCTTTAAAGTCCGGTGAAGCTGTAAAGGCCTCGCGGCCAACAGCGTACATCATTCACACACACAAGATCGGGGCATTCTTCATTCGGCTTTCGGACGTGACGGACGTCTCTCTATGTCGCTCGTGCTGTATTTTTGATTAGGTTATAGTTAACGATTAACTAGTGTCCAACGGTTGTTATTTTGAATAATTTGCAAATAATTAATATCAGTTAGGTATTTCCAATTGTTATTTTTTTTTAATAAATTTTGTGAGTAATTTGTAAGAGTATAATATTAATTAACTTTACTGTCCTTAGCAAATGTCTTCTCTCACAAATGGTGAAAAGTTATATCATTGTCCACTTCACGGACCCCATGCGGAAAATAATATTTGTGCAGTTTCTCCTGTATGTAATCAAACCATTAACAACTTGATCAAGTGAGCCGAGGAGGTTTAGAACGGAAAACCGAGCGGAATCTACAACTTAACCGACATTATTAGAAGTTGATAGTACCTACGACAAGTATGTTAGAATTATACGCTGTGATTCGCATGTTGTTCTCCCTTAAAATATACAAGTGAGAGTATACGCAACGTCAAGTTTGTAATAAATAAAAGATAAATCTATCTATCTATCTATATCATCACGCCAGATCCCTTACGGGGTAGGCAGAGAGTACAGAGTTACATACCTCTCTGGCTTCCTCTACTCTCATAGTTCGTCTTATACACGCTCGCCGGTTACGGAGACTCCTGACTTGTCCTTCAGATTAGAATCGGTCTATTTTGTCGTGGTAAGATAGTCTAGGTCTTCCCGGTACCTACATCCTTTCACTTTCGCATTGTATATCAGTTTTGTCATTCTTTCTTCGGACACTCTTTCTATATGCCCGAACCAACGGAGCATTCCCTTTCTCATCGTAACACCGATACTATCTAGAAGAGAAATATATACAAGTAAATCATCTACTATATGCAGATGAAGCGGTGTTGATAGCGCCAACAGCCACTGATTTGCAAACACTAGTCACAGTTATGAAAGACGCCTGCATGAAAAGTTGCTTACATTCGAATGTTAAGAAAACCAAGATCATGGTTTTTGAACGGGAAGAAACCAGAACAAATGCAAGGATTGTGGTTGGTAACGATGTGCTGGAACAAGTGAATGAGTTTGTATAGCTTGGATGCGCATTCAGTAAGGATGGGAAATACACCGCTGACATAAAGAGAAGAGTGAGTGCAGGGAACAGAGTGAATGGTGCGATGGGAAGCTACTTGAGAGCCGGCACTTAAGTCAAAAGACGCAGCTGGCCATACATAACGGAGTGCCTGTCCCTTGAGCTGGGTATGTAAGAAGGAGAATGAAAATAGGTTAAATGTAGTAGGATAAATGCGGTGGAATTACGAGCTCTGCGGAAGATGGGCGGACTGAAGCTGACCGACCGTATTAGCAACAGCGTAGTAAGAAAGCGAGTGGGTATAAAAGATAGTATCGGTGTAATAAGAAAGGTTATGCTCCGTTGGTTCGGGTATATAGAAAGAATGTCCGAAGAAAGAATGACAAAACTGGTATACAATTCGAAAGTGGAAGGATGTAGGTACCATGCCCAAATACACCGGGTCTTATCTGAAGGACAAGTCAGGAGTCTCCGTAACTGGCGAGCGTGTATGAGACGAACTATGAGAGTGGAGGAAGCAAAAGATGTATGTAAGGAAAGAACCTGTTGGAACTCTATACTCTCTGCCTATCCCGTAAGGGATCTGGCGTGATAATATAGATAGAGATATACAAAAAATACCAACATTCCCAACAAGAAGACTAATACGAAAGCCGCAATGTTGTTGAATCTTAAACAGATGCGATGCGCTGGGTGGTCTGCGACCAGTGCGCAGACGCAACTTGATATTCAGACTAAGACAACAAAAAAAGTAGTTTGCCGTAAACTTGTAGTTTGCCGTTTCACTAGTTTACGGATATTGTTTCCATAATGAAATTCAAAAAATTAATTAGTGACAGCTGCAATTCGTTTTTTGATATACCGAAGAAGCCTTACTTAAAATAAGTGTACTGTTAACTGACTCAATAGAAAAAATACAAAGCGTTAAAAGGAAAGCAACTGATATTTGTAGCCATTTTAGAACATTTATCTGAGCAAACTCAATCCTGGATAAAGGTGAAGATTTTAAGAAACACAAAATTAACAACGATGATATCTGTAGATGATACAGACGAAGGACCAGGACCCCCCGCACTTTCTTCATCGCCTGTTAATTCCAGTTCTTCACTGGTGGATTACAACAACAAAATAGGAATAAGCACCTAAAAGAGTTTTAAAACGAATCAAAGTATACCTGATAGATACTTTTAAGTGGAATTAAAAGGAGCAGTACACTCCGATAGATCGATACACAACTCGGTCATTAACGTCGTTCAGTATACACACATTTAGTACCGTTGTGTTCTGTTTTACTACTTGTGAGTAGCGTATGCGTCACCCAAGATTCCCTAGAATTCAGTTCGCTTTGACCGAACAATTATATGCATGAGAAACATACGGACACCTATGTAGGTTATGAGTCAAGGTACATTAAAATAACATTACGTGAATACTCGTTATACAATTTTAGTTAGTCATTGCATCACGTATATAGACAATATAGGAGACCATACACATAATAATTTAATTAAATATGACAAAACAGATAACACAGTTGATAAATAGATAGAGATATGTTAAAATGCAGACAGAATATTTCTAGAAAGTTACAAACAAGTTCCATTGACATTTTGCGACTAGACAATTTGTGTGGTTGATCTTACGTTATATGCGACACGACTTTACGATTGACCAGAATCAGTATTTTTCTTGGATTCAAATAAACGCTCTATTTCACGCTTACACTTTAATCAGCATACTCATAAAATGTACAGGACATATTGAATCGTAAATTCATATGCAAGAGTGAAAGAATCATCCGCCTGGAATGTTCTCAGCTCCGCGCCATATTACTTTAGATCTTGTCACGAACCTGAAATTCTTTGACACGTTTTCTATGCTGCATCATTATTTAGTATTGCACTTGGTAATCGCTTGCCCACCTGTCTATTTTATGATCGATATAACGATCTATCGTATCACATCATGTGCACACGATATCGTTAAGAACAGAGATGGGAAAATGTAATCTCGTTAAGAACAGAGATGGGCAAAATGTAATCAGATTAATGATTAATCACCCCCTCTTGGGGAATATAGGCGTTGTAGTGTATTAATGATTAATTACATTTTGTAATTTTCAACGATTACGATTACAATTTTAATCTTGAATCATGTTTGAATATTACAAATTGCTATTGTAATCATTAATCTGATTAGATTTTGCCCATCTCTGGTTAAGAATATTGCACATCATCATCCATTGACAATCAAATTTGTTACATCTTCATACATTATATTGGCTATCTTTGACCATTTTTCGTTCCTCCAATAAATCCGTCTCGTGAATTATATGTTCAAAGAAAAAGGCACTCTTGCTGTTGTTAATTTAAAAATAATAATCCACATACTCATCCTTTCACACTACACATAACCCAGCCACTAATTGGTAGGCAAGTTGTGTTGCCGAACGTAACACAAGTGGCGACAGTGCCACGCCCGGTCTCCCCTAATGCAGTGTGAGAGCTATGCTAATTCCATTAGATAGGCACTTATAGCTCGTCACTGAGGCGTGTCGTTTAATAGAAACAGCTATCGGGTTAAATTGATTCGGTGGTAATGAAATTTCATGTCCTTCCGTTTTGTGCTCATTGATGAATGAAGCAAGAGATTCTTGCTTTAAGCATGGCATCGCAATAATGCAGTCTCCATTACGAGATCTATCTATCTATCTAAGTTCTATGTTTTATTCTATTTCAGTTATTCTGGGTATGTAAGAAGGAGAATGAAAGTAGGATAAATGCGGTGGAAATGCGAGCTCTGCGGAAGATGTGCGGAGTGAAGCTGACCGACCGTATACGCAACAGCGTAGTAAGAAAGCGAGTAGGTATGAAAGATAGTATCGGTGTAAAGATGAGAAAGGGTATGCTCAGTTGGTTCGGGCATATAGAAAGAATATCAGAAGAAAAAATGACAAAACAGATATACAATGCGAAAGTGGAAGGATGTAAGTACCAGGGAAGACCTAGACTATCTTACCACGACCAAATAGACCGAGTCTTATCTGAAGGACAATTCAAGAGTCTCCGTAACCGGCGAGCGTGTATGAGTCGAACTATATGAGTGGAGGGAGCCAGAGAGGTATGTAAGGAAAGAACCTGTTGAAACTCTGTACTCTCTGCCTACCCCGCAAGGGATCTGGGGTAATGGTATAGATAGATAGATTTTCAGTTCTATCATTTGATGCCGAAGACTTTTATCTCCTGTTTTATTGGTCTATTATAATAATATGTGAGGTATTCTCAAGCAAAAGTTCTCGACTTATGAGGATTTTTAATTGGAACAGGCGCTGTGGCCCAAACACAATTTTTTCTTCATGGGATGTTTTGTAAAAGTTGACAAACCCTCATTACTTTGAGAGATGAACCAAAATCAGCAGTAAACATTGCGTATTTTGTAGTATGTTTTTCGAAGCGTAATAATATCGACGCTCACAATGCCCGCCCAGAGTGGGCGAAAGTTCTGGCTGAAGGCTGAAGTTCAAAAATTAAACTACTCATCTCATATATTGTCCAGTCCAAACATTTATTATGGATAACAAGGATAACTTGTCTGCAACCCCGGAGACAGTTTCATCAGTTACAAGTCGGAAAACATTGGCGCCCATACAAATATTTACAGAGTTACGCTAGACAGTTCATGTAGACATACGTTTTGATACATTTTTAGCCAGCATGGAGGATAAGCACTCTGGAGATAAGTTTCAAATAAAATTATGTTATTGTTGTTTCGGATTGTAATTCTATCGGGTAGCGTTTCCGACAAAAATCAGATTTTCTGTATTTATATGATCTTTTTATCGAAATGGACTTCTAATATCTCGGCACGGAATGGACCTGTTTTATTATATCTTTACGTGTAATGTGAAAGAGTCAAGTCAATCTCACCCAATATTTTCGCCTTGTAAAAAACGTACAGTAATCTTAATCTGTGAACAAAAGTTTCCGCATCCAAGAAACTCAAATACGAATGAAACTGATAATTTTAGTTTTAAACCGCATATCCAGCAATCATCTTCCGCAAACCTAGGGGGCGTTAAACCACAATATTCTCCGGGTTCGTGAGTTATGAAATACAATCGCCTAACTGTAGTCATGTCGTGATTTCTCTATTCCCTATCAATTTCACAGAATATATTGGAAAACTGACCGTATTCTTCCAATCTATACAAATGCTATAGAAACAATGTCCAAAGATCGGGAACAGGCAACATTTCATCTTGATACGACATTAACGCAAATGTCAGGTTGTGACACTATCTTTTGTTCAGCTCCATTTATCTCTCGTTTGTTACGTCACACAACGTAACCACGAGGTGCCTTTTAACGATGTTTAGTATTCAGGATGGTTGTCGACTCCTTGGGTAAAGGCCGGTATAGAGATATTGTGAAATTTTAGTATTGTGTACTAACTGCTTAAGATTAGACATGATTTGAATTAGCAATTAGAATTTTCAAGAGCACTTGTTCAATGTTCTTTGATGATAAGAAAGAGGCTATTTAAGTTACGACATGAGTAATACTCCAAGTTTAAAGGCCGATAGGAAACTTATCTGGCCTCTGTTTCTATACGACAGGATTTGAAATAATGCGCGTAGAGCTTCAGATATTATTGCAAAATGGTGAATGTCGATAATAGTTAAGTTCTCATTTCCTCATTTAGATATAATAAAGCACTATTGAATGTTCCACTATATAGTACTTGACGACGTCATACCATACTGATGACGTTTTCATTTTCCATTTCATTATTGATTCATCGTATCGGAATTTTGTTAGTATTCCTGTCACGTTAACTAACAAATAGGTTTTGGATTGGAGTAAATAGCAGGATGATTAATATCTTCCACCAATCCCAAAGAATTAACTTTTAATCTGGTACTACTTCATTAATAAATTGTAATCTAAAACCGACTTGTACAACAGCATGTACAATAGCATTAGCAACAATTAAAATACAATTTACAGACCATCTTCTTAATTAAATTGAGGCGTTAAGCCGAATTGGACGCCTTTATGAAGGACCTATCGTAGCTTCAGCCGCGAAAACTGGAAATGGGCAGGAGACCTTAGTCCTACGGTGGGTATACAAAGGCTTACAAACACGTGTCACCAATGACACGACACCATTTCTCGTTGATTCGAGAGACAATAGTAGCCGTGACTCCAGATATATTTGTCTCCCGGATATAGATAGGTACACATGTATCGCGGGTATCTGAACATTGCTCCCCGTGAACGAGAGGAAGGTAGTAATGATATTACTTTGTAAATGGTTTACGCACGTTACGTCCCGTATTGCGTGACATTTCTGCAAGGAAAGCACGTACGAAAATGGACATTCAACGTTAATATACAGCAATAACATGCCATAATATTGCGCTTTTCCCTTTCCGTTTGTGTCAACATTATTATGGCGTATCGTGGGAGGGCGAGCGAGATAGAATTTTATACAATAAGTACAACGAATAATATTCCGACTAATTATACAGCTTCAAGATAAACAGAACATATTTTTGCGAACCCAGCGTATTTGTTTTCGTCTAAGGGGATCATGCTGAAGCTAGTCAACAATCTGTATTAAGCCACTCTTAATCCGTGTAATTTCTAATTAACCATTTACAATGAAGGCTGTATTTAGGAGGGTTAATATATTTAGTCTTACTATAGGTCTCATAAAAAAGCTCAGAGTTGCTCAGCAAGCTATGGAGAGAGCTATGCTCGGCGTTTCTCTACGTGATCGAATCAGGAATGAGGAGATTCGTAGAAGAACCAGGGTCACCGACATAGCCCTTTAGATTAGCAAGCTGAAGTGGCAATGGGCGGGCCACATAGCGCGAACATCGGACGGGCGTTGGGGCAGAAAGCTTTTAGAGTAGAGACCATGTATTGGGAAGCGCAGCGTGGGACGACCACCTGCCAGATGGACCGACGATCTTGTGAAAATCGCAGGAAGTCGTTGGATGCAGGTGGCATCGGACCGGTTACGCTGGAAAGCGATTGGGGAGGCCTATGTTCAGCAGTGGACAAGCATAGGCTGAGATGATGGTGATGAATATATTTAGTAAACATAATTAGCTAGAATTTCCTATAAAGAAAGTAAAATATTTCCCCAAACAAGTATTTTTTGCTCTGTAGGAAAAATGTGCGCCTGATATTCCGAAATCTGAGTCCATATTTTGAGACAGAAACAAAACAACGTGAATGGTACTTTAGGTCCCTGTGATAAGAGACGACACGAAAACGAGAGATAAGATTGTTTGTTTTACAAATTGGATGGCCAACAATCTCAGCAACGTATATTTAACGGGATAAACGAGAACTTGATATGTATATATTATCGCGGCAGATCTTTCGTGGAGCGAGCAGAGAGTAAAGAGTTACAGACCTCTCTTGCTTTTCTCCCTTCCTCCACTCTCAAAGTTCGCTTCATCGGTCGCCGGTATACCAAGAATCTTGACTGGTCCATCAGATAAAATATGGTCTATTTGGTCATATATAACAGATATGAGAAATTTCGTGACAGCTAATCAGTACAAAAATAAGAACTTGATTCCGTACGTCGTTAAGTCATTGAATTAGATAAAAATGTTATTTTGTGAAAAGGAAAAATAATATTCAAAAATACATGTGTATTGTAGGTATTGTAAAGTCACGTAAATGGAAAACCACATTTCTTAACCTTTAAACTCAATAAGGGGGTTTCAGGTCTGGAAGAGGATGTTCGGATCAAGTCTTCTCACTCCGCAACATCGTAGAGAAGCATCTGGCAGTGGGCCGGAAGGTTTTCTGCGGTTTTGTAGATCTGGAGAAGGCATTTGACAGAGTTGTGCGAAAGAGACTTTGGGACATTTTGCCAGAGTATGGTATAGATGGCACTCTGTTGCGAGCCGTCCAGTCCACTTATGTGGACTGCAAGGCATGCGTACGGGTGGGTGGTAACAGGTCACCCTGGTTTGACGTTAAAATCGGCGTCAAGCAGGGTTGCGTGTTGTCCGCTAGACTGTTTATAATATATCTGGACAAAAGTCTTCAAAGACTGAAAGCGATGAATGAAGGTGTACAAATGGGTGACTTAGTGGTAAACCATCTACTTTATGCAGATGACGCGGTTTTAATAGCGCCAACAGCCACTGATCTGCAAACACTAGTCACAGTTATGAAAGACGACTGCATGATCAATGGCTTACACTTGAATGTGAAGAAAACCAAGATTATGGTTTTTGAAAGGGAAGAAACCAGAACGAATGTAAGGATTGTGGTTGGTAACGATGTGCTGGAGCAAGTGAATGAGTTTGTATATCTTGGATGCGCCTTCAGTAAGGATGGGAAATACACCGCTGACATAGAGAGAAGAGTGAGTGCAGGGAACAGAGTGAATGGTGCGATGGGAAAGCTACTCGGGGGCCGGCACTTAAGCCATAAGGCGCAGCTGGCCATACATAACGGAGTTCTTGTCCCAACGCTGTTATATGGTAGCGAGAGCTGGGTATGTAAGAAGGAGAATGAAAGTAGGATAAATGCGGTAGAAATGCGAGCTCTGCGGAAGATGTGCGGAGTGAGGCTGACCGACCGCATTAGCAACAGCATAGTAAGACAGCGAGTAGGTATGAAAGATAGTATCGGTGTAAAGATGAGAAAGGGCATGCTCCGTTGGTTCGGGCATATAGAAAGAATGCCAGAGGAAAGAATGACAAAACAGATATACAATGTGAAAGTGGAAGGATGCAGGTACCGGGGAAGACCTAGACTATCTTACCACGACCAAATAAACCGAGTGTTATCTGATGGAAAAGTCAAGAGTCTCCGTAACCGGCGAGCGTGTATGAGACGAACTATGAGAGTCGAGGAAGCCAGAGAGGTATGTAAGGAAAGAACCTGTTGGAACTCTGTACTCTCTGCCTACCCCGCAAGGGATCTGGCGTGAGGTTATAGATAGATAGATAGATAAACTCAATAAGTCACAAATTTGTCTCGGCCAAAATCATAGACCTTATACTAAGTTCTTAGATTTACGCGAATATTACACATGAAATAAAACTATTTTACGGATTTTATCGCGGTTTATTTTTGATTTTTAGTTCCCGACATTTCAAGTGCTTTGCAGCATCCATGGTCTCGGGAGGGAGTCCCTCCCGTATGAACACGTGACCTTGTAGACATACGGTTTGTTTGGACGAAAGATGGCGGAGTTTACGTTCTTTATTTTGGTGTATAATACTTGTCACAGATTGTCTGTGAGCATCGGCCATTCATATTCCAAAACTCGTTGCCATCGTTTTGGGCAATTATTTTGTTTAAAAGACTATAAACTAGATATGCAGATTTTTATAACTACTTATCCTAGATTACAAAAAGCATAACTTGTTATTCCAAAGTAGAGTAATATTTCTAAAAAAAATATTTGTGTGAACACTATTCTTTGTGTTTCGTATGTATTTTTATCGTATGTATTTTTTAGGCTGAAAACGTAATTGTATAGGGTGATGTATCAAATAAATGTATATACAAATAAGACATAGTAAATCATAGATGGAGTGGAGACCACGTATTGGCAAGCGCAGCGTGGGACGACCGCCTGCCAGATGGACCGACGATCTTGTGAAAATGGCAGGAAGTCGTTGGATGCAGGTGGCATCGGACCGGTTACGCTGGAAAGCGATTGGGGAGGCCTATGTTCAGCAGTGGACAAGTAGAGGCCGAGATGATGATGATGATGATGATGATGAAATCATAGATGAAAATACTTTTTATTTCAAGTCAAAATATTAGGTAGTTTTTGAATTATCGTCGTTTTAATAAACCTCGGCAAATTTATGACCGCGCGGCCGCGACCTCATTGAGCATACTGGTATAACGTCTTTCGTCGCAGGTGGAGCAGAAGGTAAGAAAAAGTACAAAACCTAACGACCTATTCCGTAAACATCATTGATATCTTAAAACAATAATAACTCAATTAAACAATTCAGTTGAGGAAACAGCACTCATAAAAGTGGCAATAACTAATAAAATATATAAAACTGTATCATTTCAGGTATATAGCCCTAGTTATTACTGTATATCATTCAGATATTTATGATACAAAGTTCGCGCGTATTTAAAAGTTATAACAATAAACACACGTTGTTTCGTCATTTCCTTGATAAAATAACCGAAACATTTAAATGAAAAGTTATGCTTTAGGTAGAAACAAAACGAAAATACTAATTTCCTTAACGATTTTTTTTTAGAAAAATCTCACCCGTTCATTTTTACATCCTACGTACTTTCAATTAAGACTTATTTTAACAAAATAATACGCAAGTACTTGGTTGTATTTTTTTTTGTTTTTTCTTTTAATCGTAGCCCCATACTATGATTAATTCCTGTGTCGTGGGTGCGTTTACAAACATGAAAATTCACATTCACAAATACCCAGACCGGAACAAATAATTGCGGATCACACAAAGATTACGGGAATCGAACCCGGGACTATTAGACACAGTGGGCGGAGCGGCTTAAGCTCTTAACCACTGCGCTAAATCGTCCGTCTTTGTTGTATATTGCTTGCGTTTAGTCTACGATGCGAGTACAAAATCATTGAAAATTGATATCAGCTGTTCGGCAAATTTCTTAAAGGATTAAGGATTCCTAAATGGAGCGCGTGATCAAGGTTAGTAGGACAAAATAGTGTTACCTTACCCAGAGACGAAGGAAAGAATTATGTCTACATCATTTAAAGAGCATATAAAAAAACATGTGCCAAAATGCAGTCATGAATCATACACTAAGGTACAGTTGGAATAGTTCTCTCCCCCTAAAAGCGCGCATTTTACATCCATTGCTATTCTGAACGTACGCTACGTTACACGGGCGTACTAAAAGATTTCGAACGCAGCCATTTACATGATTTTCCACTTCATGAGTGCTTTCAGGGGATCACCGAATGAATTAATATAACGGACGTGCATTGAATGCATAGGAAATTATAATAACCCGAGCTGACTACCTACTAGTCATGGTTGGAGGTTATGTTATATTTATGCAAAATAATCCAGGCCTGCGTGGTTTTTCTTAACGACCACCAAGGTTAAGCAGAGTTCAGCTCAGTCAACCATAGAGTGACGGGACTTGGCACTTCTAAATTTGAGTCTTTCCGTGCTTCGGAAGGCACGTTACGTCTTTTGGCTTGTTTACCACTTTATTAGTGGTCTTAAGCAAAGTTCGAAGCCTCATAGGTGGGTTGATAAATTCTACGGCACGTGGTCGTAAACCTGCCTCCACCAATGCGCACTGACTCCGTGTGAAGACCTTTTCTCTAAATGATGTAAAACAATTTGCGAGAAAAGAATGTGTGTGTGTTTTATCCATTTAAGTTCCTTCAACCACACATCTAAGTGCAAATCAATTGTCCGATGGAATAGAATTTTACACACATATTGAACAACTGATGAGATACATGGATGGGCTAAAATTTGTTGTGCTGTACTCTTTTAGATTTACAAACTCATTGAAAATTCCCATTGTGAGTACCATAAGTATGTTTTTAAATTTTCTAGCTAGGAATAGTAACTATTAAAATTCTTGAAATTATTTCATTCTATTTGCGTCAGAACACACTCGTATGCAGATTCAGCTTGGATTATTTATATTCTCACTAAACAACAAAATGTTGTTTTTATTGACGCAACATCTGCTGAAAATCCACGTGATTTGTTAGCAGTAAAACTATCGGAACCAGGTCTGCGAGGCAGATTTCACAAAAATCGAAGCTATTCTGAGTGTAGCAATATAACAAAGGGTTTTTGTTCGCACAACAAACAGCCTGTGATGAACGGTGAACTCATTTTCTTGTTAGTGCGTACTGGTCCATCGTATAGCGTGGCGGCTTGTCGAGACTAGGCATAGGAAATGTGGAAATTAATAGCGGTTCATTGATCCGCTTTCATTTTTTATATGAACAAACGTCTGCTTCTTGCTCATTGAGTGCATTTAAATAACCTACTTAAGTACACATGTGTACGTCAGACAAGCAATTTACATTTCACGTGTTGGTCAAACTATACACGCATGATCGACATCATTTATCTGATGATACTTTATCGGCTATATGGTGGAACATTCTACTCATGTTTGATAACGAGTTATTAGATACACTTGTTACTATTGTTCCCTAAAGTTTTTGCCTTCCTTCAATTTCTCATTGTCAGTCACAAAAAAAAAAAAATTGAAATTGCACCAGTTCCAGGATCATCAAATTGTAAATTGTGCAAAAAATTCCCTTAGCCACAGAGCCTTTACAAAGCACTGAAATATAAACTTCTTAACAAGATTTTTCATCTCGCAACAGGGATTTTTAGTGAAACTTGAAAGAGTCTCTTTCACGACACTAATTGAGCAATTCCAACGTCAAGTCAATTTCGTTACGGGAAATTTTCAATCCAGATTTTTTCGGAGACGTGCTTCCCTTCTAAATTAGATTTTCCGATGAATTAGAGATTGGACTTCGATGTTTTTCTTTGATCTTACCAAACAGTTATAAATAGTAGAAGCCTTATAATGTTTTATGTTCCTAACGCTAAACTCATGCGGTGGCGCAACAGTACCGTATACTCTGGCGCTAGGTAACAATAACTTTATTGTTTGGACTTACGATCCTATTTCTTATTCGTAATCGTTGCTGGCGTTGATAGCGTAATTACTTCGACCCCATTGTCTACGATCAAAATGTCAGACAATTACGAGCATCCATCACTACAGCGGAATTATACCATCACACTTACCAAATTGCTTAAAAAGAAATCAAGTAGGAGCTGTAGGCTTGTAGATTTTTTAGGCTCTTGTATTTACACTTTGAAGACAAAAAGCGTTTAATATAGAAAGAGCTCAACGGTCTGGTAAAAACATCCGCCATATCACAATTCTTTCTATTATATAAATATTCTATTCATGGTCTTCCAGCATTGTGATCTACCTAGACAAATATAGTGTCATAATTTCTGTCCTAGTTATTCAATTCTCTCGGTTGAATCTCATTCAACAAACCAATGCAACTGCATTGGAAGCAAATAGGTCAGTCGAGTCAGTAGCGGAGATCGCAGAGGCACCAGGAATTAGGGCAGAGCAGTAATTACTTACACGCTCAACGGCCTGGGGTCGGACCCGGCAGAGCTGAAAGGGCTTTGTAAGGGAAATGCTCTCTTGTTACGCCTTGTTAAACATTTGGCTTCTCGTCAAAATATAACTTGTATACCTAGTTAAATATCGCCTGTTCAATGTTTACTAGTTGTGAATATTTTGTTACTGCCAAAATTGCCTTAGGACTTGGAAGAAAACTGCTTTCACAGTGTTGAATTGCCCATAGACATGCACAGCGAACCTAGTGTTTAATTTACGGGTACGTATTACGCAGTCGATTTCGGAACACTATCTACACTGAGTTTACTCGAAAGTATCGGTTGTGTTTTAATTGGATCATAGGAATCTTCGCCAGGTCAGCCTTGATAAAACCCACGCATACTTGTTTGAGTTTACTAAAACGACCACAATCTACTTTTTGGTATTCTTATGTTTTGCAATATTCGATTGTGTTGAAAATAAAGCATTATGCAACGTATGAATAAGTGTATTATTCCATAAACATTGTTTCTTGAAACTTTGCCATAAGTACCACGCCCGCAACTGGTGGTATTGCTCTTATATTTTGACAAAGTATTCCGTTTCAGTAGGATCATATAGAATACGAGCTATGCTAAAGTTAACCAGATTTCTTGATCTCTGACCGTTGTTTACTTTCCTGTCTGTGAGCAGTCGTGGAGTGAAACTCGGGGGGGTTGGGAGACCTCGGTTGACTGGATCCACTATTGTCTCCGAGCGAAATTCCGGTATACGCCGGATCGACCGGTTCCCTCAGGACGAGGGGAGAGCAAGGTTACGGGTACTTTAGCACGCACGTGCGTCGCAGGGCAAACTTTGAAATAAGCATGCCAATTTATAAAAAAGAAGTGTACGGAGATACTTTGCTTCCACGGCCCGATATCACATAAATCATCGTGCCCAGAGATCCCACGTCAACAAACGTGAGCTGAAAGTACATCACCATTCCCACGCGATTCTCAACTAATGATTGCTAGCAACTCACTGTGAGATTACGTCTTTTGCTCCCAGTGCATACTAAACTTTGATGAGTTAATAATGCGACTTTACCTTAGTGTTAGCCATTAGGGTAGGTAATTATTTGAAGTACTTTTTGGATAGAATGAGTTTCATATTGGACCTGATAATCACGCCGACATAACTATTTACTTTAAATATTTGTTTAAATTCTTCGCGATGTTGTTCAAATAACGATTACATTGAGTTAACAACACAAAGGAGGCGCTATAACTGTAGCGAAATATAAACCATACAATTACAGTTATAAAACAATAGCACTGTTCCCACAATTTCATATCACATAAACCCTCCATAAAGGCCTAACGTTGATTAAAATTACTCATTCCAGATAAGATAAACGTCAGATAGACAAATAAACGGCATTTTATAGTATGAAAGAACATTATATCAAGGAAAAAAAAAACACGCCTTGAAAATCTTGAAATACATTTCCTAAAAGCGTTTAAGTAATATGATGAAAATCTAAAATGCAATTCAGGAGAAAGTGAGTCTAATGAAAAAACGACATTTGAATACGAAACGAAATACGAGACAGGAACTTGCTACGTCCGAGCATACCGGGACAGAAAACAGACGGAGGGAAAAAATTAAATTTCAAACGAAAATTTACGACCTTTTATGATTAACTGTGGCAGACTGACGGCAATAAAGCCGAGTAAAAAAATGTTTGGAAACATTCGCGTTCAGGGCGACGTTTTGGGACCTCGTATACCTACTTTAAATTGTACAACTGAATACGCGTAAATTAGAGTAGCTACCTAAGCAGTGATATGAGATCTGTTTTAACATGCATTTAGATAAACTTATCGAGGCCGGTCACAAGAAACGAAACCTTCAAATTAAATGTCTTAAAGTTCCTGTCTGTATAAGATCACATAGAGTTGAGGAATCAATGAATCAATGCAATAACAAGATTAAGCCACATGATATTAAAACTAGAAAACAGGTAGCTACATTGCTAAAACCTGTTGTACTTTTTAGTATTTTTAAATGAACATCCAAAGTTTCTACGCATAGATAACTCCTTGAGCTGTTGAAATTTGTGCTAATCTTTTTATCACGACAAGGCATTCTATTTCAGCATTGTTACGTAAACTGAACAACATTTAGACATAGTTTGTCTTGCAAATTTAGTTTGGGGTAAAGTTAAAGTATTTATTTGTGCTTCTCTTTATTGGTAACAATAATTATGCAATTCTGCAAAATACACACCTTATTCCCAAGTTCCCATCCCTACGATGTTGTATATGTTATAGACCACTACTGATAAGGAAGGATAAATATTTTACGAGATCTATTTACCGTTCACATTTACGAATGTCGTAATTATGTTAACTAGTGGTCGCCCATAGGTCGATATTCGACCTACTCTTTCATCGTTTGCTGGTTATGTTTGACATTCAGTAAGACTATAGACAAATAATATTAAAGACAAGCATCAATTTGACGTGTCAAATACATGGTAGTGTGTGTAATGTTTTTTTCATTGATTTAATGTATGTTTTATGCATAATTTTAAAAAATATTAGCATTCAAAATTTCATACTCCTCCGTCCGCGTAATTTTCGTAAAAATGTGTACAAAGTTTTTGCTTCACGTATAATATAGAATAGATACCTATTTAATTTTAATTGTGTAATATTAAAATCAAATGTATTTTTATACCTGGAAATACGAATAAGTTCTAATTAAGTCTTCGGTTGAACGATCCCGAAATCCTTATTTAGAAAACTTGGCACTCGAAATTCTTGAATTACATTTGTGAGCCCAATTAGGAACTGGCGATTAGTAATACACACGTATCAAGAACCGGCCATGAGTGCCTTTCCTTAATTAGATTAAAGGCTTAGCAATTCTGAACTCAGTCAACGATTTGAATCTGAGTAAAAATATAACGTGTGTGTGTGTGAGTGTGTGAATGATCTACGCTGTTGGCCGCGGGGCCTTTACAGCTTCAGCGGACAAAAGGGCGAGCGTGCAACCACTACGCTCGAGCCAGAAGGGCAAGGGGGCAACTAGCTCAAGGGCGCCGTAAGGAGGAACGGCCTCGCCTTGGGCAGTCGCTATAGGGGAAGACGTATACTAGGTGTCTCGCCGTGGTGCTCTCCACCGGCAAAAATATGATGTTATGGAAAAAGTCTACTGGAATTTAATGTCCTAAATTTTTTAAACACAATAAAGTGGTTGGTACCCATTACAAATTTGTTTTCAAATCATTCCTCGTACAATACCGGGATCGTGCAGTTCGTGCATAGCAGAATAGTGCCATTTCTTGAATTTGGTAAGGCTGGGTTGAAAGGGTGAGTCAAATGGTTGAACTTCGATAAAGTGGTACCTATATCGAGACACTAGACTCACGCTATTACATGAGCTGTTTGAGGTAATTTTGGTGAAACCTGAACTTATGTAGGTATAAATACAGTCTTTGGAACTATTACCCTTTCTGCGATGTTATGTAACATAATGTCCTTAGTACTGTCTCCACACCAAGTTACAGTTTCTGCATTAACCGCATCAATAATTAATTTCTGCAGTCGATCACTTGGGTCCATATCTTATAACTTAGCAAAGTACTTCTCATGTTTTGACAAAAAGACGTCACATTGTTTAAAATATTTATTCAGGTAATAAATCTTTGAGAAGATTCATCCCACCCCGCTTCCGACAAACTTGGGTAATATGTCTCGGAGACATCGCGGGTGTAACTTTGTTTCATCCTCATCGTACTTATGTATGTCCGAAGTTTTTACTGCTTTCGCTATTTGTGAACAAAATATTTTTAAAGTAAGTTTCATTAGCCTAATAGCAGTTTACTGCTGGGCATAGGCCTCTTCGATTGCACGCCATCGAGTTCATCAATTTCCGCCCACAAACTTCTTAAAAACATAACTATGATTAATTTTTATATTTAGCAAGTTTCATAAAGACCCCAAAGACAACATAAATTACTAGGTAGGCTAGATATAAAATATTATAAAGGAAGCTTAATAATAGAGTTTACAAAAAAATGCTGATGGAGAGAGGATCAATCTCAAAAAAAAAGCGCTGTCAATTCAATAAGCCGTTGTAGTGAAACCGCAGGATTAAGTTCGTGCCGTCGCCGGTTGTCTGACACCGGTAATCCTTACTACCTTGTAATAAGAGTCAGTATTCAAAGGCGGTTACTGGACAGTACACTAATTTGATTACGTGCAAAGCGGGTTTGATGCGGGCGTGGGCATTGTCTGGAGTGCTGTAGGGACATACGAGTGGCGTTTGCGACAGTGCCCGTCGCGGCTGCCTTAGTGACTTGATTGATTACACAATGAAAATAAAAGTAGTTGAGATACACATGTGCCGCTAATGTGTTTAGTAGCTGGCACGTACACAGCTCCTTCGCTGTTAGAAACGGATATTGTGCCTTTAAAATATTCTCTATATCATCACGCCAGAAGCCTTGCGGGGTAGGCAGAGAGTGCAGAGTTCCAACAGGTGCTTTCCTTACATACTTCTCTGGATTTCTCCACTCTCATAGTCCAAAATATCCAATGGTAATAATGTGGTCTATGGAGGAAACAAAGTTTCTCGTAAATGTTTTTGGTTGCCCAATAGACCTCAATCGACAAGGCACACACGCAAACATTAAAATAACCCATTTTATATCCATTTAAGACCAGAAATACCGGTAACCAAAAATACGTCTTCTGCTTAGTAATCCAATGCAACAATTTTACCTATTGAATATTTATGTGACTTAAAGAATCCGGTTATAAGTAACGCAACCAAAATTGCATTTACCAAAATATAATTTACGTAACCGGCTAAATCCCACACTCACGAATTTATTCGCTACGCAAGGTCTAATTAATGTTCAAACAATCAACACAAAAGTTGCATTAGCATCGTTACATTGAAACCTGGTGTTTCATAAAGCGACTATTAAATCGGATTCTGTTGTCTAATTGTTACCTTGGACCGCCAGTTGTTAAGATTACTATCGTTGCGTTACCGGCAACATCTTGTGTTTGCCTAGTATCGTGATTAGTAGGTACGGGACCGCAACGTAATATCTTAACATCCAATCGAAATGTATTTCGTTACAGTTATGCACTTGCAAACAATATTGTTTCTGTTTTAAACCCTTCATATCGGTAAATTTTGACGGACGAATTAGCGCAGTGGTTCAGAGTGTGTGTGTGTGTGTGTGTGTGTGTTTGAGTGATATACGCTGTTGGCAGTGAGGCCTTTACAGCTTCACCGGACTTAAGGGCGAGCGAGAACCACTACGCTCGAGCCAGAAAGTGGTTAAGAGCTTAAGCCGCTCCGTCCACTGTGTCTAATAGACGCGGGTTCGATTCCCGCACGGGACAAATCTTGGTGTGATCCACAATTATTTGTTCCGGTCTGGGTATTTGTGTATGTGAATTTTCATGTTTGTAAACGCACCCACGACACAGGAATAAATCCTAGTGCGGGGATACGTTTAAAAAAAAAATGTTGCAGAATCCGATATAGTTATAGGCATATCCATCAAAATACTTTCTTTTGGCAAAGACATATGTCAAAATTTGATGTCTTAAATAATCACTTGGATCAGGCAAATAAACTTCGTTTAGGTATGGACTAGGTAATATTTTAGGCAGATTATTTCTCTAAAATTTAAAACCCACAGGTAGACATTTACTTCGGCATCACGCACCTCATAACCGCAGCATAAACATCTAGTAGATGAGATGGACACCATAATGACGACCGTAGTCTGTCCAAAAGATGTATTTCTTTAAAAATCAAGATATATCATTATATTAATACGTGAAGCAAAAACTTTGTACCCCTTTTTACGAAAATTGCGCGGACGGAGGAGTATGAAATTTACCACACTTATACAAGCTGTAACATAATAAACGCAAGTCCTGAAAGTAGTTTGTTCTAAATCAATAGCTGAATTGATTCCAACTATTTTTAATGTACCTTATTTTTTTTTTATTTGCAAAAAATGCTTTTACTCCTTCAGTGCGCTATAAAAACTAAATTTATTCTTGATTCATAGCAATAAGGAGATTACAAATGCATTCCTAACCCTAAAATGGACACATAAACTTACAAGTTTCATTGTGAATTAGGGTATACAAGTGTTTAAAAAAAGGGGTAAAAGCCTTTAAATTTGGAAATTTGGTTTTCGTTTTGAATTTATGAAGCAATTCTCTAATTGGGGTGTCTGAGGTCTTGCGTTTATTATGTTACACCTTGTAGTTTATATAGAGGAGTGCAGAATGCTAATGTTTTTTTTTTTTAAATTATGCATAAAAAGTACATTAAATAGATAAAAACATTACACACAGAACCATGTATTTGACACACACACGCATATATACTCTTTAGTTTATTGTTAAAAAGTCAAATTGAGAAAAGATTAATATTGTTTGTCTTTAATATCATTTGTCTATAGTCTTACTGAATTTCAACCATAACCAGCAAACGATGAAAGAGTTGGTCGAATTTCGACCAATGGGCGACCACTAGTAAGAATAATAAGAACACAACTGCCTCAGTTAATAACCATAGTTAATGATCATAAAGCGGAAAGTCCCTTTTGAAAGAACTCTCCTCGAATAGAAGGCATTTGGGATAAGGTTTAAACCACATAATCATAATGAAATGATTATAGTAATATCATTTGGTACTCTACCGAGTATTTATTGTTGCGGAAACTGGAATGGGCATTGTTATCGTTATCGTCAATTTCAATCATGTAAGCGATCGATATTTCAATTTTGCCGATAAGGGGGAATTGGATGGATGCATTATGACTTATAGTTTGTATACGTAACTATAATAATGTTATAGTAGTTTGAACTGGTGGTATCGAATAGTTTTCTTGCAAAAATGTAACTGAAATCCTTCTTTATACACGCAAAAGTCTATGAGGATGGATGCATGTTTGATACTCTTACACAAAAAAGCTTCTGAACGGTTTTCGATGAAACTTTACAGTTATTTAGCTTGCACATCAGAATAAGACATTTATAATGATATTACTAAATTAATTATCATGAACTGATGGTGGTATATTCGACAGAAGTATAAATAATAAAAATGTTCTATGTCTAGGTCGGACGTAGCGTTATTGGAGACCTTATATCGAAACTTCTCAGTAGCAATTCGGAATCTGGAAAACAAATATCTACCTACATATCTACAGTTTACGGCTACAGCTACAACATGAGTACCCCGGCTCCATATTATGACGTGTTTGCATATGGTGTAAATAAACAATTACACGGTCCGGAATAACATTTGGACTTCCCGCCTTTTATTGGTTGCGTTCTACTTGTGCTGACCAAACTGACCATTGTTCTAATGTCATTCAAGATATAATGGCAGGAAAAGTAGCTATCAAATAGAAAGCTGGCATGAGAAATCGTAGCGGAAAATTCGAAAAGGGATTCTAGTACTGAAATAATTTTCTAAAGTAGTTTTCTCACCGCACAAATAAAATCAGAATAGCTAAAACATCACCCCTCTACTAGTCCGGATTTACTCGCGTGGTGGAGTACGACCTATTCTTCCTCAACTCGATTAGTGACAGAAAGTACTTGACCGGCAGTGACACAGTATGATGATAGAACTGATGGTTTTATTATAACTGAACGGCACAATTAGACCCCCTCTTATCAGCCGCTACCAACGTCCGCGGCATGTTCTCACCGACCATTCCGATGCCCTTACATCCCTTCTTTCGGATACAGATATCACACACAGGATCAGACACCGACCTCGCCGGCGAGGTCGATTCTTCGAATCCCTTATTACGAGACACCTAGTATACGCCCTACCCATAGCGACTGCCCAAACCGAGGCCGTTCCTCCTTGAGGCGCCCTTGAGCTGCTTGCCCCCTTGCCCTTCTGGCTCGAGCGTAGTGGTTGCACGCTCGCCCTCTTGTCCGGTAAAGCTGTAAAGGCCCCGCGGCCAACAGCGTAGATCATTCACACATGGTACATCAAAATCGCAAATATATTGATATTTTCACTTGTAGCTTTCGAGTACAATTTTTAACCCAAGAACTAGATTAAAAGTACCACAAAGTCCAGACGCCAAATTAATGTTTCTACTGTAGATGGTATGATCAATTCCAAGGCCTATTGTGCAGTTGGGCTTTACGACCATACCGTCTTTAAAACGTAGTCGTGTACTGGTAAACAAAGTTCAAGACCACTGGCCGTAGAATGAATGCAAATGAGTCGAAAACGAATAGGAGTAGAAGCAAAATGCCGGCCACATTCGTAGTGGCAAATCCGCTTACTAGCTTGAAACTAGTCTCATTCTCAAGCAATGCCTGAGGATTCACTTATACCGCAGTCAAACCGGAATGTATTAAATTTATAGACATGACGTACTGCGCCAATTCGGTTAAAAATATATAAACACTACGTATAAACGCGCTTTCATACGACTGTCATAAAGTCCAGACTACTTTCTATGCGCAAAGATAAACTTGATTGATTACCCTGTAACGCCTTGTACAGACCAAGCCAAAAACGAACATCTAGGCGGATGGCTTGCTGAATACGCATACGCTCCTTAGCCGAGGTGTCACACTTATTGAACGCAATCGAAAGGTATTCACCCGCTTTAATCGAGTCATCAATACTTGCCAACATTAGTTTGATATCGATTCTTATTCGTATGACCTTTCAGCTCTACAAGGCATTTAGCAACTAGTCGATCAGGTTTTAGTTCCACATCTTAGATAATCGAGTGTTAATTGGCACAGTTTATAGCGAGAAGTCAATTTGATCTGGTTTGAAGAGATCCGCCCGACCCGACGGCCAGAGGCTGAACGGGAATCTAATAAGAATGTATGACTTAGAAAACGGGCAAGAACGTATAACTTGCAGTAGTAACTTTTGCGGATTGCATCGAAGCTAGGTAGGTTATTACCTGCCTACTGGAAGTACACGTCCGCAGCACACATTATGAAATTATCTCAGTTTATGACTGAACATTTTGGAGGAATTCGAAAATCGTAATAGATTTCAGCAAGGTTGAGGTTGCCAAGGATAATAAAACATCGGAGATATATCTATTGTTCTGGTTCGCACGATGATTTTTCGGGAATCCGTTGCATAAACAAACATTTTCAACGTAAAAAATATCTCCTATGTCGTTCACAAAATTTGGGCAGTCTTTGATGAAGGAATTATCAACAAATGATTTCTATAAATGGACTGTACGACTCTATAGAGACTGCTCAAACGGATTTAAAGGTTTTTGGAAACTTTTAAAAGTGCTTAATAAGTAGACAAGTGTTATTGTTATCGGCTGTTCGGATCCAATAATCAGTATAAAGACCGGGCTTGACTGTTCAATGCAACTGTACCAAATATAAACACCCGAATGCAACTATAGCAATCGCTTACATATGTCGCAATCCATGTTTTTTCGTTCGCAATGTTATTGCGAAGTCCACCTACTTTAGTTTTCACGATAATTTCTGTCGCAGAATTGTATCTAGCTAGAAATGTGTGTCAAATCCAATATAAAATGACCTTCAGGCGTGTGCGGATTTGTTTAGCACATAAACATAAGCTACGGATCCGAAATAGAATTTTATAGGAATTTAATTTAATAGCGATTAGTCAAGGTTTCTTCGGAACGAAAACATCACGCAACTATTGCTTTGTGTATGTGTGTGTGAATGATCTACGCTGTTGGGCCTTTACAGCTTCACTGGACGAGAGGGCGAGCGTGCAACCACTACGCTCGAGCCAGAAGGGCAAGGGGGCAACTAGCTCAAGGGCGCCTCAAGGAGGAACGGCCTCGGCTTGGGCAGTCGCTATGGGGGAGGGCGTATACGAGGTGTCTCGCCGTGGTGCTTTGCACAAGCCGGCGGGCAAGGGATTCTTCGACCTCGCCGGTGAGGTCGGTGTCTGATCCTGTATGCGGTATCTGTATCCGAAAGAAGGGATGTAAGGGCATCGGGAGGGTCGGTGAGAACATGCCGTGGACGGCGGTAGCGGCTGATAGGAGGGGAGTTGGGTTCGTAGTGGGCGGCGGCTACGATTCGCGGATTTCTATGATTGGACGCGTTCGCGAAATATCGGGTTGTTGCCTTTTTAATAAAGGCGCGAATAGGTACGAGACCGAGATTGGAGCAACTATTGCTATTTCACTATCTGGATTTAAATTTGGGTACATAAGTAGAGCCAGGATAACATTAACATACAATCATTACTCCGAATTTATTCTAATAAACCTACTGAATTATATAAATATATAATAAGCCTAGACTGTCCCACACCTGGGCAAAGGCCTTCTCTCAAATTTGAGGATAGAGAGATTAGGTCATACTCCACCACGCAGACCCAGTGCGGGTTGGTGGAGGCAAGTTTGTGGCCACCTGCTGTTGGAACTTATCAAGTCGCCTATAAGGCTTCCATCATGGCTTAACGACTATCACATTACATGGTAACCGGGACCAACAACTTAACCGAGACGCTCCATTAAGAAAATTTCAAAAACGGTCACCCATCTCAGGCCGACCGAGTCGAACGCTGCTTAACTTTGGTGATCGGTAAGAACACCGTCGCACAGCGCTGCGAGCGCCCCACTGAATTGACAATATTTAAATTAGTATCACTGAAATCTGTAATCGGCGGCGAGCAATTAAAGACGCTTAATGAACGCTTAGTGAACTGTTGTAGCATTGTGATGATCATGGAAAGTCACCGGACCACTTCCTTTTCATGAATATTCAGTTCAAAGTATGAGATGGGACAGGATTAAGAGAGGAAGATAGAATGTCTCTGTTGGATAGACAAGGCCAACAGGGCGAGGCATTGAGAGGCTTAAACAAATCTGTGGGAATTAGGCATCTTGCTACAATTCAAATCAAATTTCAATTTCCATAAACATTTGGCATAGTGATTGCTATAATAGGTAACATACATTTTTGATGAGACTCTTTTTATAATTAGAACAAGCCATATTTAGCCACATCTGTCTGCGTGGAATAGTGGGTGTTCATAATTTACTACATTGACCAAATAAAATAATTCCCGAAATCGTTTTTATCATGGACATGTCATACTTTTACAAATAAAATTAGATGATATTCAGACGATTTCTTTATCAATACTTATCTTTTCCTAGTATTTTATTAAATTAGGAAGAGGAATGAAACATTACGCATAATCATAAATAATTGTAATAGATTATGATACAAATAAGAAGAAATACTTTAATATTTTATCATGTAGTAAAGATAGTATCAGTGTAAAGATGAGAAAGGGCATGCTCCGTTGGTTCGGGCATATAGAAAGAATGCCAGAGGAAAGAATGACAAAACAGATATACAATGTGAAAGTGGAAGGATGCAGGTACCGGGGAAGACCTAGACTATCTTACCACGACCAAATAAACCGAGTCTTATCTGATGGCAAAGTCAAGAGTCTCCGTAACCGGCGAGCGTGTATGAGACGAACTATGAGAGTCGAGGAAGCCAGAGAGGTATGTAAGGAAAGAACCTGGTGGAATTCTGTACTCTCTGCCTACCCCGCAAGGGATCTGGCGTGAGGTTATAGATAGATAGATGTACATGAAAGAAACTAAAACTATATTGATTTTTCGTATTCTAGTAGCCTGTTTGCCATATGCCATGGTATCGTAATAGCCATATATCATTGCATTCTTAATTACAACACTAAAAAATTATTACTGCTATTATTTATGTATATTATCTCATTTGAAATATTATTATTAGTATGGATTTAAAATAAAATAATTCGTAGGTAACTATTTGTTACTCTTTTTTTTTTAAATGTAGCCCCACACTACGATTTATTCCTGTGTCGTGGGTGCGTTAACAAACATGAAAATTCACATACACAAATACCCAGACCGGAACAAATAATTGTGGATCACACAAAGATTTTTCCCGTGCGGGAATGGAACCCGCGACTATTAGACACAGTGGGCGTAGCGGCTTAAGCTCATAACCACTGCGCTAAATCGTCCGTCGAACTTCGTCGTCGTCCGCCCGTTACTTTTTTACTCCCTAAATTGCTGAACAGATTTTGAGGACATAAACATAAGCAAACCATTGTCTAAAAAAAATAATGCATACGAAGTTGCATGTAACAGTTAGTTTACAATATAGTAAATACGTCATTGCTGCTATCAAATATAAATATTATTTTATTTTAAATTTATTATGGTTTCTATTAAAGGAAAGCATAAACAATAAATGTGATTTTATCATCGCACCACAAATAGATCTCTCATGTGGTTTCACAAATATTAAATAATGTGTGTGTGTGTGTGTGTGTGAATGATGTACGCTGTTGGCCGCGAGGCCTTTACAGCTTCACCGGACTTAAAGGCGAGCGTGCAACCACTACGCTCTAGCCAGCCAGAAGGGCAAGAGGCGACATACTCGAGGGCGCCTCGTGCCCCTTGTTGCTTGCTGTAGGGGGACGGGTGCACTACTAAGTACACCGGTCAACCGCCGGCTATGGGAGGGGATCTACTACTACGTCGTCGTCATCGCCCGTATTCTGAGCGGAAAGAAGGGATGACAAAGCATCGGGGGGGGTCGGTGAGAACATGTCGCGGCCGGCGGTGGCGGCAGGGGTCGGGGGGGAGATCGTAGTCGGCGGTGGCTACGATTAACGGATTCGCATGGGTAGATGCGTTCACGAAGTGACGTGTTGACGCCTTTTTAATAAAGGCGCGAATAGGTTCGAGACCTAGATCGGAGTGGAGGTCGACGTTCCGTACGAACCAGGGGGCTCCTACGGCTTTACGGAGGAAGCGGTTTTCAACCACTTGGAGTTTATCGATGTGAGAGGGGGCCGAATGCCCGAACACAACACACGCATAAGTCATGATGGGTCGAACGCAAGTTTTGTAAAGTGTCACCTTATTTCTAAGGGACATTTTACTCCGCTTGCAGATTAACGAATGGAGACGACCGAGCACAAATGATGCTCGGTGACGGACCCGCTTGATGTGCGGGCCGAAGGACATGGTACTGTTTAGGGTGACCCCTAGATATTTGACCTCTTTGACCCAGGGAATCGGTCGGTCGAACATGGTCACTTGGCCGAGATTACTTCTAGGGCGGCGCAGGGAGTGGCGCGAGGTGGCACCTCTGGAGAAGAACACCGCAGCGCTCTTGTCCGGGTTCACCTCAATACGCCACTTCCTGAACCAATTCCCTAGGGAATTGGCGGATGCCTGAAGGTTTCTGGTAATAAAACCCTTATTCCTATGCGAGACGTAGAGAGCGGTATCATCCGCGAATAGGGTTAGATGCGCCTTACTCGAACGAGGAATGTCGTTCGTGTAAAGGCTAAACAGGAAAGGAGAGAGAACTGAGCCCTGTGGGACTCCAGCACTGATGGAGTGGGAAGTGGAGCGCGTCATTTCGACGCGATAACGGAAGGCGCGATTCGACAAGAAGTCTCGTAAGATGAGCACGAGTCTGTCCGGCACACCCAATTGGTAGAGCTTGTAGATCAAGCCGTTGTGCCAGACTTTGTCGAATGCCTTCGCGACATCTAGGAAGAGGGCGCCCGTGTAGATGGGTTTGGGTCTATTGAGACCGGAGAGGATGTGCTCCGTGATGCGGTGCACTTGGTGGACGCAAGAGTGTTTGGCTCGAAAGCCAAACTGCTCGTCGATAAGGATACCCCTGGACGTTACGAAGTCTTTGAGCCTCGCCAGAAGTAGGCGCTCGTATATCTTGGCCAGGGAGTTAAGGAGACTGATAGGGCGGTAGCTCGCGGGGAGATTGCGAGGTTTGCCGGGCTTGGGAATGCCTATGACGTCCGCCTCCTTCCACTTAGCGGGGAAGGTGCAGTTCGCCATGGCGGTGTTCAATATGGCCACTAAGAGGCCGATGAGTTGGGCGGGCAGGCATTTCAGAACGCGATTCGAAATGCCGTCAGAGCCGGGGGCTTTTTTAGTTTTGAGACCCATAATTAGATCTTCGACCTCCGTTTGGGTGATAGGAGGTAAGGAATCGACGGGGAGGAGGGATGCCCTGCGCTTGACTTCCCTGTCCGCGTCGACGTGGGACTGGTCGACAGACTGAGAGCTGGGGGCGCACTGGCTCTCGAGGGAGTCGGCGAGAAGCTAGGCCTTTTCGTCGTCGTCGAAGGCTGGGGGTGCGCCTGAAGGGCGAGACAGCGGGGGCATGTCAGTCGTGGAGTCGGATTTGAGGCTACGCGCCAGCTGCCAGTAGGCCAGATGCGATGGCGCGATGCCCTCTAGGAAGTCACCCCACCGTTCCTCCCGGACCTCCGCGACACGACGCTTTACCTCTCGTTATAAGGCGCGCATCCGGGCCCGATTGGCTTCGGTGGGGTAGGAGTCGTACGCTCGGATAGAAGCATTCTTGGAACGAATGAGATCCCTAACATCGACCGGCAGTCGAAAGCGGTTGAGGTAGAGATCTTCCGCCTCGACTTGCTTGGACGATCGACTGACAGCCGATCGGATGTGTTCGGTGAAGGCATCTACGGCCTGATCGGTGTCCTGAGGGGACGGGATGGAGTCCGAGCTGAGAGGGAGGGGGGGAGGGTCGGCATCCGCCAAGGCCGTGCTTAGCGCATGCCAATCCACCACCGTCTTTTTGGGTCGCTGAGGGGCGGAAGGGGGGAACCGAGTCTCATGACTACAGGTCGATGGTCAGAGTCGAGTTCCTGGACTACTTCCAAGGAGTGCAGCCGTAGGGTGACACCCTTCAGAAGCGCCATGTCCAGGACGTCGGGTCGGTGGTTGGGATTGATAGGATAGTGGGTAGGGTGCATAGGTGCGATGACGTCAAAGTCGAGAACGTCGACCAGGGCGTCAAGGCTCCTACCTTTAGGGGAAGTGGTGAGGCCGTTCCAGGCCACGTGCTTACTGTTGAAGTCGCCCGCCAGAATGACGGCGCTTCCCAGATTAAGGAGTGCTTCAAAGTCGCTCCTGAGAACGGATTTAGTGGGGGAAAGGTATACGGAGGCAATCACGATGGGCTGGTGCCCTGTGAGAGAGATGCGACAGACCGAGGCTTCGATGTTGGTGAGCGCGGGGGGATCGAGAGGGATGCAGGACCTCCTGTAATAAATGAGTACCGCCTCCGCGGGAGCCGATTCTGTCATTACGCACGAGGTTATAGTTTGCGATCCTAGGATCGCGTTGTGCGGGCTTGAGGAAGGTTTCCTGCACAAGGAGGATATCAAATTGGTGATCTCGGAGGAAATCAGCAACCTGATCTCACTGGGAGCGAAGGCATTAAATAATGTGCATGTGTGAATTATAATTAAATAATTAATCCCTATAGTGAAATTCTAAAACATTGTTGGTCTACCCAATATATAAATTATGTAGGTTCGGGAACTCACAATAGTTAATTCGTATGAATTTAGTATTGTCAGCTCATAAATTAGGATCTGTTTGAAAAATATTATACAAAAGTGGCTATTTGCGAAATCCTTTTCACAGAAGAAAAAAAACATCTTTGCTTGTACTGTAAGTGTTTTTATGAAAAACCTTCTTATGAAAAAAAAACATAGTTTAACTTAACAACAACACAAAAGATTTAAGTTTTTAAAATATATTTTTAATACAAACATGTGTTTATTAACATTTTTTTTTAAATATGAATGGAAGAAGTACTCATTCAGTCAGTCAGTCCTGTGCTTTTTCTCCACTCCAAGAAACCCTCAAAATGTGATGTGTAAATGATCTATAGCAGTGATAGCCTAGTGGTTAGACCGTTGGACTGCAAAGTCAAAGGTCTCGGGTTCAAACCTAGGCACGCACCTCTGTCTTTTCGAAAGCATGTGCGTATTAAAAAAATTAATTATTACTTGCTTTAATGGTGAAGGAAAACATTGTGTGGAAACCTGCATGCCTAAGAGTTTCTCGAAGGTGTGTGAAGTTCGCCAACCTGCACTGGGCCAGCGTGGTGGACTATGGAACCCTCTTAGTTTGAGAGGAGGCCCATGCCCAACAGTGGGACAGTTTCTTAACAGGGCTTATATTATTATTATTAATGATCTATCTGGACGGCTGAGTGACCTTTACAGTTTCACCGAACAGGAGGGTGAATGTGTAATCACTACGCTCAAGCTGGAAAGTTAGAATTCATTCACACTAAGTACATGTGTCTTTAGTGCTCATAATCATGCCCCCTGTTCTGCCCACTGCAGAGCAAGCCAAATGTAAAGTATTTATAGCCTTGGAACCTCTGAAAATTCTGGGCCTTTAATTGAGTTGCTCTATTATATACATAACAGTGGGTTATGATAATCTTTCTTAGTCTCTAATAGTAGTCTTTATTAGTGTTCGTTTCATAAATACTTTAATGGTTTACATAAATAAAAAGTATTCTGATTCTTAATGTTGTAAAATAATGTTTAATGGTGGCATTCAGAACACCTTTGTGGGTGTGTGTGTGTGTGTGAATGATCTACGCTGTTAGCTGCGGGGCCTTTACAGCTTCACGAGACAAGATACAAAATAACACAAAAAAATGGTATTCCATTACACTATCATTTCAGAAAATTATAATGCACTGCATTTGCTTAAAAGTAAATAACTCGTAATAAAGTAATATAATAATAGTACTCTCTGCCTGCCTCATACAGGTATGGCTTGATATGATAAATGCCAAATACTCTTATCATAATAGGTATCAATATAGATAATTAAATAAATGGAGATTAATGTTCTATGTAGATAGTTTATTAAAACAACACATTTTATTACCATCCATTTAATAATTAATAATCTGAGTAATAAATGTAAGAAAATAAATTAAATTTTCAAACAAGCAGTTGGGTATCAATGACCCTAGGCACTGACGGCATAATTTAAGGTAGGTACAATCTCGAAGCGAGAACAATAACCTACAAGTTATTTGGCATGTTATTATATACACATCGTGAAATTTGCACTAGGCACCCAGCATAAACGGCCTCCATAACAATGAGACAATGTTAATAGCAACAAAAACTCGTATTATCGTTGTATAACCAGCTTACATACGGCACAACGAAAACGCACCAATCAAGATCATTTCGATTTACACATGACGTCAGACAGTTTACCAATAGTTGTAACTAGTATCAAAATTATATAAAACTCACCCATCGCCGACAACTACACATTTAATCGCCTGCATTTTCGCTTTCTACTCGACCGTTGTCAAAGGGCACGATCAACAAGGGTGGCTTCCAGATAAATCAGTTTTGCTAACACTGCACTGGTAACCACGTCTAAATGCAATCAATACACATCGGCATCACAATCAACACTTGTACGAACAAACGGCACGGTTTATGATAAAAATATTAATTTCATATCTATTCACTAGCGATAACAAAGAATTGTTCACGAAATTGTGGTCGTCTCGTTCACTTTGGTTGTGGAAACGTTTCGCCGATTACGTACGTTCGGTACGGCTGGGAAAAATAATGTTGCCAAGCTTAAGAAACAAATCCGTAGATTAACCACTTTCTTTGTATTTTTTAGATTGACTGCCGTCAAACTCAATAATAATAATAATTATTTTTTATCTCTTTTTTTTAAAAACATAGCCCCACACTAAGATTTACTCCCGTGTCGTGGGTGCGTTTACAAACATGAAAATTCACATACATAAATACCCAGACCGGAACAAATAACTGTGGATCACACAAAGATTTATCCCGTGCGGGAATCGAACCCGCGACTATTAGATGCAGTGGGCGGAGCGGCTTAAGCTCTTAACCACTACGCTAAATCGTCCGTAATAATAATATTAACCCTTTTAAGAAACTGTCCCACCGTTGGGCACGGGTCTCCTCTCAAATTGAGAGGGCTTACGCCATAGTCCACCACATTGGCCCAGTAGTGCGGGTTGGCGAACTTAACACACCTTCGAGAAACTGAGGCATGCAGGTTTCTTCACGATGTTTTCCTACACCGTTTTTTTTTAATACGCACATGCTTTCGAAAAGACAGAGGTGCGTGCCTGGGCTTAACCCGAGACCTCTGACTTTGCAGTCCAACGGTATAACTACTACGTTATCACTGCTTATCGAAACTGAAACTGCAAACTGAAAATAATCTTAGATAATATTTGTTAAATAAATGCAACAAAAACCTTTTAGTGATAAATACAACACTTCAAACAGTGAAGGAATATGGGAGTAGATAACAGTTACTACAGAAATTAGCCGAAAAACGGCGTAGAAGAATGGCGATAAAAATAAAACTAGTACATACTTCTATATATCTGCAATGTAGTTTATCTTGTATCCGAGTTTATTTCAGGGCATAAATATTTTGAGAATTGAAATAAACTTAAGTATATTTTAATGATTCTATTTTTAGGTAGGTAAATTATTACCTATGAAATTTACAAATCTATACGTATTTCTTAGACTTGGCAACACTATATGACCATAGACTATAAAATACATAATATATTTTAATTCCTTTTTAATTTATCTTCCCGTTTATAATATGAAGAGACCCTGAAATAGGAAAATAAATATGTAATTTAAAAACAAATGTTTTTAAAATTTTACAACTCAAATAATATAAACCGTATATTTTACCCCTGTTACCGATTTATTCGTAGCATCTCTACAAATGCACGTTTTTGCGCGCTTGAGTTTTCTATTGTCTATGATATTATGGCGACTTCTATAGATCGCGTTGCGCGGTATTGCGTGATCCGATTGTTGATTTCAGTTTTATTATGGCAAAAGGTGATAAAGAACTAGAAAAACCTATAGTGAATAATGAGTTACCCAACCCGGAGTGTCGGAGTACCGATCATGAGGACTCGGAGTCGGTGCAGGAGCAGCCCCTCGACATCGGGGAGCATTATTTAGTGCGGCGTTCGGATGAGTCATGGCACCCGGCTGAGATAATACAGACGCGGTACAGTGCCGCGGAATCGTGCTACGAATATTACGTCCACTATGTCGGCTACGATAGGAGGCTCGACGAATGGGTGTCTCGACATAGGGTTATGTCAGACAGATTCGACATGTGCGAACAGTCTAATAACAACATAAACTGCGACCACCTCCTCACAGACAAATCCGGCCGGAAAATAACAAGGAATCAGAAACGTAAACACGACGAAATCAATCATGTACAAAAATCATACGCGGAGATGGACCCGACGACGGCGGCGCTCGAGAAGGAACACGAAGCGATAACTAAAGTAAAATACATCGATAGGATTCAGTTTGGAAAATATGAGATAGATACTTGGTATTTCAGCCCTTATCCTGATGAGTATGGTAAACAGTCTAAGCTCTGGATATGTGAGTACTGTCTAAAATACATGAGAATGGAAAAAACTTATAGGTATCACTTGAGCGAGTGCACCGCGCGGCAGCCTCAAGGCAGCGAAATATATAGGAAAGGTACAATAGCTATATTTGAAGCCGATGGCAAAGAACATAAAATTTATTGTCAAAACCTATGTTTACTTGCCAAGTTGTTCCTAGATCACAAGACACTATATTTTGATATAGAGCAATTCTTATTTTATATATTGTGCGAAGTTGATAAACAAGGTGCGCATCTTGTTGGCTATTTTTCCAAAGAGAAAGATTCTCCTGAAGGTAATAACGTTGCGTGTATATTGACATTACCTCCATATCAGAGACAAGGTTATGGTAAATTGCTTATTGCATTCAGTTATGAGCTTTCGAGGCTTGAACATGTTGTAGGTAGTCCAGAGAAGCCTCTGTCGGACTTAGGTAAACTAAGTTATAGATCATACTGGTCATATGTTTTGTTAGAAGTTCTAAGTGCCAGCAGAGGTACGTTGAGTATCAAAGATCTGAGTCAGATGACTGGTATATCACAAACAGACATAATATCTACCCTACAGTCTATGAATATGGTCAAATATTGGAAGGGGCAGCATGTCATTTGTGTGACCCCTAAGATTGTTGCTGAGCAATTAGCGAGCTCCCATTTTAAGAAGCCCCGTTTGTCCGTTGACCCTTCCGCTTTAAGATGGACGCCCCCTAACAAACAGGGGAATGCAGCTAAAGCTAAAAAGTAGTACAGGCTAACAGGCAGGGCTTAGAGAATGCGATATAATTAGTCACAACCAAAGGACTTTCTCTAGGTACAGGCCTGTTTGGAAAATAATGAATAATTATTTTGTCTCTAATGGTTAAATTTGGGCCAGCATATACTGTTCATACAAAACATAATAATTACTAATCATTGTTTATTAAACAAAATTGTATATTGAAAAGCAACTACATAATCTGCTGTATTGCTTAGTAATTAAGGAAATAATGTGAATATTACTGAACAATATTTGGAAATCTCAAGTTCAAAATTCTGTTTTAAAAAGTATGTCGCTGGAGTCCCATTGCAGTGTTTAGATCGTTGCTAGAGTATTATAGATAAGATGACAAATCATTTTCTTTTGCTTTTAAGTAAAATCAAATGTAAAGCATTTGTTAATAACAAGGATTAGATTATAATTATTGTTTTAAAGTTATACCAGTGGAGGAATAAAGCATTTTGAGAATTAGAATAAGGAAGGCAAATGAAAAAAGTAAAAAAAAATATTGTAACATAAAATAATGATTTATGAGGATTTGAAAATGTTAAATTTACGTTTTAATTTAAAAGCTGTGTCAATATTTCAGTTGATATTATCGTAACGCAATGGACCGTTAAACTGAGCATTTTGTTCATTAATGTCATGTACACAATATAATGAATAATGTATGTGAAGATTTGATTTGAACAGCTTACACCCATTAAGACAATTTGCATAAGTGCTATATATGTCTGTAGTGTAATACGCTGTTTATTTCTGGTCGTGAAAGGACCAAGAGAGCTTACAACGGGATTCTTGTTCACATCTACAACGGTTACGGGACGGCGAAAAACCGTTACGAGTAAATATTTCGCGACCAAGTTTCGGCATTTCAAACTCGCAACCGTATCGTTTTGCGATCAAAAATTACTCTGGGGGTTATTCGCTATGACCAAACACGGTGCGTTACGATGCTTCCGTAAAATGCTTTGACTAACACCCGTATCTATAAACATGCTAAATAGTTACTATTACTCAAGTATTTCTTAGTACATCATTTTTATTGTATAGTTGAGAAACTGTCAAAAGTAAAAAATGTCAAAGGTAAAGACAGGTGTAACACCCGTATTTACGGACATTTAATTTCTTAGTCTTCAGAATTTACTTAGCCGAGTGATGTCATGTGTTTAAAATTCTATACTTGGCTATGAAAACTAACTTTTGACAGTCTATTATAAAAATGATGTACTAAGTATATACTTGAGTAAAAGACATGTTTATAGATACGGGTGTAAGAACTGTCTAGACTGAGCAGTGGTACAAAAATGGCGCCCAAAAGCGGCCTCAGTTACGCGATGTGTGCGTGATGGCAGCGTTCGATTTTTTGAAAATTGTTTAGTAGCTGTCAATGTGTGTGTGCGCGTGCATGTGCATACTACAATTTATCAATCCTATGGGTAGATACATTTTATGCCGTTTCCTCGCCCGCGATGTCCATTTAGATAAGTAATTCATCAAAGGTAAAATTATTGTGTAATAGTATTCTGTGTGCCACTGGATTACTATTAAACGATTATATTACGAAGTTATGGAAACGGTCCGCGTAACGTTTAATTGGTCATAGCAAATAAGGCTTCTGCGATACCCATTATTTGGTAGTCGTTCATAACACGATCAAACTAATTAGGATGCGGATTCGCGTAATACGGCCGAGTAATAGCTTCATTCAAAGTTTTTACTATTCAACATTCTTTGTAAAGATTCAATTACTATACAAACAAGGCAAGGTTGCTGGTTCCAATGGATAGTAGCATACAATACCACCAATATTTCCGAGCTCGAGCTTTTTCCGAGACATTATACATTAATACGCCCTAGGATCATCTTAATTTTCTGATAAACGAATCGTATCAAACAAAAGTCCTATAACCATTTTTTTTAATACTTTGGAAAACCATCCGCTCCGTTTCTGTATACTGGGTGACACGGATGGAGGGTATGATGCCAAAAGTACCAGTATTTATACTACTAACGTCAATCAGAGCATTATTTTTCTACAACTTTTCTATTTCCGTGATTGCTTGATCAACTGATCAGTTTGTATTGAAAAGTATAAAACAGTTAGCAAAAAATAAAGATTTAGAACCAAAATTGTTTGACTGATAAATGCAACAGCATTCAGTTCTTTTGTCATCCTTGTAAGTCTAGATATTCTTATCGACTTCTTTAAAGTATAGTATGTTTTATTAGTAGTGTTCCCATAATCCTGATCCACCTACATGTGACAGTGTCCCTATGAGCCCTTAGAAACTGGGCCCTTATTCGTTATGTCCAATTGAACACCTGACGCGACGTGTTACGATGACTTCGTGGTATGCAACTGTTATACATAATACTACATTTCACAAAAGATAATGTAATGCGCAACGTTTGGTCATAGCGAATCAGGGCCCTGTTCAGATTTAAGCGATATTCGTCATCAATGCGGATCAAGATCGCTCGGAAATGCACCCGATAATTTTGTTCAGGCGATGCGGCATTTGATATCCCAACAAATTGTCATGCAAAACTATATTATTATAGCTTTGCATGACGATTTCTCTGAGCGCGAATTCTACAAACAATATTACGCGAAAACGCTTTTAACCGCCGCTAATCAATGGTGTTTAGCTTAAGAATAAGATTAGTCATTCCGAATAAATGTCTCAGCTTTTTGTGGAATAGAATTACCTCCCTGATGGTAGGTACCTACATCGTCCAGCTATTTGAGGCAAGCGTGGCGCGAAGTTCGTTTATATCTGAACTAACCTTAACTTTCCCTAGTTACGAATTCCCAAAGTTTTAAAATGTAAACTAGATCTGTTTATTTTTTACATCTTATTCAGTTCCTTTAGTACTGGTAACAGTGATACTAATGATTAAGTTATTTAAGTTTCTACAGTGATGAATGAAAACTGTCTGACAGTGTGTACGTTTTTAGCTTTAAGTTCGGCGTTTTACGTTTACGACTATCTTGTGTAACTATTTGTTACAGAAATTAAGTAGATTATGTAAGTAGGGGATATTTTTAGTATAAAGTAGGATCCAAGTTGACAAAAAAAAAACCATGTTTAAGTAATGTACTCACTGTATTTTTTAACTTCAGTTTAGTTTTTGGGTTATATCGTCGTTTTGGCGGTGAAAAGATCATTATTTTTTATAAATTAACTTGTTTTTTGAGGTTAGAATAAAGAAAGTAATACAACAATGAAAAGAAGTTCATGAAATTTAAATATTTATGTTGAAAAATGATACTATTCACCATGGATCAATATCGATGTTACGAGTATTCACCATATTTTTTTCTTCACGAAATTATGAGATCTTACGCTACTATGACGACGATGAGTATATCGTCGTCGGAGTATGCGCCTAGATAGACGATGCGTCAATGACTCATGGTGTCCTCGTAAATCAATAGAAGCTTCGCCCGCCTCTCAAAACATACAATTTATGATAAAGCTTGTTTATTGTACTGCCATCCTTACAATAAGTGTAGTAAGTTCAAAACTTGAACAGTTACTGCACTTATGCTAAAGACGGCAGTGTAGTCGGCCGGTGTCACTGCTACTAAAGTGCGCGCCAGATAAATCTGACTACTACTTTCAATTTAAACGCATTATGACTAGTCTTGACTGGGCCTTGACCAAACGCGGTGCGTTACGGTAATTTCGTGGAATGGTTGTGTAATGGCATTTTGTATGGCACTGGATTACTATTAAACGATCATTTCATATCATAACGCCTCGCGTTACCTATTTAACTTGTCATAGTGAATAAGAGAATGGTAAGCACTCATAGGGTCTAAAATGTAACACGCAACCCTGCAATCCCCTATTATGAATATCGTCATAATGACGTCATGATTATAAAAAATATTGTAATGGGGATTAATTTGCAGTTTGGCCGCACACATAATTATCTGGCGCTACCTCTTATTGGTAATGACCAATAAGAGGTAGCGTAACGTAATGACGTAGTGTCACAACCTGATCCAAAATATTTTTTACCGATGCCAACGGAATAGAACAATTTGTTTCGGACACGTTGGAAGACGATTTTGCTTGTCCATACTATTTCTGTAAAATATGCTAATTACTTGTGAAACAGCTGCTGTGAAAGGTGAATGACTTGCGGCGCTTAGTTGCGTATGTCCTCAAAATAGTATGACGCATAAAGTACATGTGACGTAAACATCCATTGCATCATTTTAGTGAGGCACCTTATTGCTGATTATTGTGAAATATCTATGTTTGGGATCGTAAGATATCTACATTGATTATCCGATATTTTAAGTTTATTTAAACGCTGTAATTTTGTCTAGGTACTTTGCAATGTAAACATCAGTTTATTACGATTTGTCATACTATTGTCAAATTGTTTCAAAATGTAAGATATTTTCATTGCCGATTAATTAGATTCTGTGAATCATCAGTAATTTTCACTGTTTATTTGTGATAATTGTAATTTTAAGTAAAAGTGTCAGAAATAAAATTAAAACAAAATATAACTTGGTTTTATTCCTAAAATTTTTTGATCACCCAAATATTTTCCTCAATAAATAATGCTCTCCACGTGAATAAGAGTAGAAGAATTTCTGGCAGGGAATAAGTTAGGGTACAAGACAATTTAGCGGATTAAGATTATCCTTCACTGACCACTTATACTGGATTGCGACGAAGGGGATGTCCATAGCGAAGGTGGAGAGATAATACTAGTAACGTAGTGATAGAGCCCTGAAAAAAAGAAAAATGATAAAGACCAAACCCGAGCATTATATTATTGGATCTAAAAAAGAATAGGAACTTTAATACCTTCAAGCTATCAGATATAACAAAGAATTACACTGCTAGAAAAAGTATCTTGCATAAGGAGGTAGGTGCATGACGTTTTTTACTACATTTTTATCGTCATCATCGATCAGCCTATATCTACCTACTTCTGAGTGTAGGCCTCTCCTTTTATCACGCCATATCAGGTGTCGTGCTTGTGTATTTAGCCATTTGCCGGCAACCCTGACGATTTTATCGCTCCATCTAGCTAATGGTCACCCATAGGTAACATTGCCGTCTCGTTTTAGGCCACCACTCAGTCACGTTCTTGTTTCACCTGCTCTTTCCGCCTGATCATTATCCCTACATTTTTACTGTCTTGAATATTAGTTTTATAAAGACTTCACAAGATGGCGGAAAGTTATTCCTATTTGGATCAGTACAATTTATTTACATCTTATTTTACTTCAGTGGTACAATAGCAATAGATTGAAGTTTTATCCAAAATTGGATGAATTATTTTATTTTCAATTATTTGGGGGGCTTACAGCTAGCATAACAGAGTTAATAGTAGAAAATAGTTACAATTAGCCATTTACAAGCCTCCACATATAGACTTAAGAGATAGATAATTTGCTTAATCGCTAATAACAAACAAAATGATACAAACTAAAAAAAAAAGTTTAAGGTAACAGTAAATAAACAAACAAAAAGAAAGATATAATAGTCAGCTAGGAGGTGGTGAAGTGTTTGGTGAGAATAGCATTAATAGAGGTGGGGCAACTAGTAAATAGATCTAATGTAAGGTGTTTGGACTTCATTATTCCGGTTTGGTCTCGTTCGGTTTTTGTCCCGATTGGAACTCCCCCCCACCGATTTTACCCCCTATTACCCAGACCGAGGTCGAGGACCTGATTAAAGGTCTTAAACCGAAAAAGGCCCCCGGCGCTGACGGTATCTCTAATTGCGTACTCAAATGCTTACCCGCCCAACTCATCTGCCTCTTAGTGGCCATCCTTAATGCCGCCATGATGAACTGCACCTTCCCCACTCAGTGGAAGGAGGCCGAGGTCATAGGCATCCCTAAGCCCGGTAAACCTCGTGATCGTCCCACGAGTTACCGCCCCATCAGTCTCCTCAACTCCCTGGCAACGATCTACGAGCGCCTGCTCCTGGCACGGCTCAAAGACTTTGTATCGTCCAAGGGTATTCTCATGAATGAGCAGTTTGGTTTTCGAGGCAAACACTCTTGCGTCCATCAAGTGCACCGCATCACGGAGCACATCCTCACTGGCCTCAATAAACCCAAACCCGTCTACACGGGTGCCTTTTTCTTCGAAGTCGCGAAAGCGTTCGACAAAGTCTGACACAACGGCTTGATCTACAAGCTTTACCAAATTGGTGTGCCAGACAGACTCGTGCTCATCTTACGAGACTTCCTGTTGAATCGCGCCTTTCGGTATCGCGTCGAAATGACGCGCTCTACCCCCCCACTCCATACATGCTGGTGTCCCACAAGGGTCAGCTCTCTTCCCGTCCTATTCAGCGTTTACACGAATGATATCCCTCGTTCGAGTAAGGTGCATCTAGCCCTATTCGCGGATGATACCGCTCTCTATGTCTCGCATAGGAATAAGGGTTTAATTACCAGAAACCTTCATTCAGGCAGCCGCCAATACCCTAGGGGATTGGTTCAGGAAGTGGCGTATTGAGGTGAACCCGGACAAGAGCGCTGCGGTGTTCTTCTACAGAGGTGCCACCCTGCGCCACCCCAGAAGTAATTTCGGTCAAGCGACCATGTTCGACCTACCTATTCCCTGGGTCAAACAGGTCAAATATCTAGGAGTCACCCTAAACAATACCATTCGGACCGCACATCAAGCGAGTCCGTAACCGAGCAGCTTGTCCTCGGTCGTCTTTACACGATGATCTGCAAGCGGAGTAAAATGTCCCTTAGGAATAAGGTGACACTTTATAAAACTTGTATACGGCCCATCATGACGTTCGCTTGTGAGGTGTTCGGGCACGCCGCCCGCTCTCACATAGATAGACTCCAAACGGTTCAATCCCGTTTCCTCCGCAGAGCCGTCGTTGCCCCGTGGTTCATACTGAATGTCGATCTCCATTCCGATCTTACCTCTGTCTCGGTCTCGAACCTATTCGCGCCTTTATTAAAAAGGCGACAACCCGATATTTTGCGAACGCGTCCAATCATAGTAATCCGCTTATCGTAGCCGCCGCCGACTACGTACGCAACTCCCCTCCTATCAACCGCTACCGCCGTCCGCGGCATGTTCTCACCGACCCTCCCGATGCCCTTACATCCCTTCTTTCGGATACAGATACCACACACAGGATCAGACACCGACCTCGCCGGCGAGGTCGAAGAATCCCTTGCCCGCCGGCCGGTGCAGAGCACCACGGCGAGACACCTAGTATACGCCCTCCCCCATAGCGACTGCCCAAGCCGAGGCCGTTCCTCCTTGAGGCGCCCTTGAGCTAGTAGTCCCCTTGCCCTTCTGGCACGAGCATAGTGGTTGCACGCTCGCCCTCTTGTCCGGTGAAGCTGTAAAGGCCCCGCGGCCAACAGCGTAGATCATTCACACACACACATAAACCCGATCGGAACGGAAAGACCGGAATATCATTCCGTATTTGGTTGGTCGGTACCTACAAAACTTACTAATATAAAACCTATACTGGTATAAACAAAATAATTGACTCGTAAAACATAATATTTCCACCATGTATAATGCGTAATGCCCACTGGTAATAAGGTTAGGTTGAATCAATGAGTGTTACAAAATATTGACAATGTAGGTACCAGGACATCACAACATACTAGAAGATAGCCCATGAGCGATAAACTCGAAACGGGCGAGTTCCTACACATATGCTTATTCTGGCTGTTTTGCCTTTCATCACATGGGCCTAAACACCTCTGTACCGATCTAGGTCTCGAACCTATTCGCGCCTTTATTAAAAAGGCGTCAACACGTCACTTCGCGAACGCATCTACCCATGCGAACCGTTAATCGTAGCCACCGCCCACTACGATCTCCTCCCCGACCCCTGCCGCCACCGCCGGCCGCGACATGTTCTCACCGACCCCCTGATGCTTTGTCATCCCTTCTTTCCGCTCAGAATACGGGCGACGACGACGACGTAATAGTAGATCCCCTCCCATAGCCGGCGGTTGACCGGTGCACTTAGTAGTGCACCCGTCCCCCCACAGCGACTGTCCCAACCGAGGGCGCCTCAAAGAGGCGCCCTCGAGTATGTCGCCTCTTGCCCTTCTGGCTGGCTAGAGCGTAGTGGTTGCACGCTCGCCTTTAAGTCCGGTGAAGCTGTAAAGGCCTCGCGGCCAACAGCGTACATCGTTCACACACACACACACACACCTCTGTACTGTTATGATATCCTGGTACTTAGCATAGGGATTTCGTTCGTCAAAATGTACATCTCATTCATCAGTCTTCTTCCAGTAGGTACCTATATCGTCTATATGAGCTTAGAACTTCTAGTCTGTTATGATGGTCTGGTACTTTATTTAAGATTTTAAATGTTACGTAAAAATAAAATTTTGTCACCAAACCGACCAGTTGATTTAATTGGAACAATCTGTTTCACTGGGTTCTATTCTGTACAACTAGGCCGTTCAGTTTTTCGGAGTTAAAAGCAAATTGTAACTAACAGAAGTACTAACATTTATAATCAAAATTACGTTTTTTTTTTTATTTTTAATGCTTTTTAGTCGGTCTGTACTGTGTAAGTTAAAATGTTACAAGAATAAAATATTAAATGATGAATATAAAATTATTTTGGGACGTAACACGAATAGAATGTGGTTCGAACGAAGATTTTTTTTACGACGAAACTTTGTGAGATCATATATGGTGATTAGGATTTTAGATAGATAGAAGTTGGTATAGTTAAAATAAAATAAATTATCCATAATATGTATTCAGGTTTTTTATTTACCATTTGCACATTCCTACTATCGAACACATAAAAAATACATAGGTAACATAAAGTGAACATATTTGATATAATTATCAAATTGGCATCACTCTAGCTTGTGCGCTTCAAAAAAAGAAATTTTGCAAAATACCATATTTATTTTCGTTTAGAAGTTGATTTTAAACCCTTTTTTAAACTGCTCGTAAAAAAATAAAATATTCTAAACATTTTCATACATATGGTGGATCTTAATTCTTTACAAAAAAGTCTGAACGTTGTTGAAGTACCGTGGCGTGATAACCTTATAACCATATCTCGGGCACAATCTTGAAATAAATTCCCCTATCATAATGACTCATGTTATCGTATTTCGTCTGTAAAAACTTATCGCGCAAAAGTGGGTCACTTGAATGTTTGACAAAACGTACACATTGGTTCCGCGTTCATTGAATTACCTTGAATCTGTTTTGTTCTGAAACCGAAGTAATAGGATATAAATATTAATTATGATGATGAGATAAGCACACCGGGTTGTGTGCTGGAAACACCGGTTTTCAAACACGACAAAAAATACGAGCGTCCAATATGCAGATAACAGAATTATAATAAGTTTTTGAGGTTGACTGAAATATATATGAGTACCTAGGTACAATTTAGGTGAATTTTAGTTGTACAAATTATGTGGGACTTCTCATCAAAGAGATTCTTTCAGATATTGGAGAAAAGTTACAGTTTACTGACTTGACTTGTCTTTTACTGTCCAATTTAATAATTATATAAAACGTGTTAGTACATAAAAATTAACCAATAACAAACAATATTCTGATCCGAAATTAAGTACATAGTATATAACCGTAATTCACATTAAAATAAACGCGTCTTTATTAAGACCATCGAAAGAGATGGAAATCTGGAAAAAATGAGGGTAGTGTCCCAATTTTGCTTGTGTGGCCATCATACAAAAATTAAAATGGCGCGTTCCAATTCTACTCTCAGTAGTCTTTTAAGAAATTTTGTCTTTTTTATGTTCATTGCATTTTCACGTGAACTCTTTGGTAACTAATAAACACTAAATAAATTAAAATAAGAAAAAATATCCTCGAAAGCATAAAATTCTTTTTTTAACATTCATCTTAATTTTAAATATGTCATCGAACACTGAACTTTAGCATTAATATACTCAACACTTATTACAATATTTTTTAATACTTTAGTAGATTTTTTTTATTATCATCAGAACAGACTTCTAACAAACATACGTGTTACATATCTACATCTAATGTTATGTTTCGCTACAATATAGTGAACCGATGAAAGTTTTACAATATAATAGCAAATACTTAATCATACAACAAATAATCTATCAGTGATGTATTTGAAGGGCTTATATTTTAATAACTTATGAGATTCTTATTGAAAATAATTTATAGTAGGTATCAATAGTAATTTGAAAGTAAAAGATAATGAGTAACTAACTACACATATAGAGAGGCCCTGCCTATAGATAAAAGGGGCTTACTTTGAAACTAAATATGGCTGCCAACATCGATCAAATATAGTTAGATACACGCTCGCTGCGCGAAAAATGGCACAACCAAAAGGCAGGCATAAGTGGATGGTACTACAAAATTAACAGGCTTCCGTGTTTTTGCAAGTACAACTTTAAGTAATACGAGTAAGGTGCAATATGCCCTAATTTATATTTATATCATAACTATAACTACGTGGATTTGGGAACGTTTTTATAGTGTAACTTTTGAGTGATACTGTGTATCTTGTTATGATATATCGATGGCTATCAACCATAGGTACCGCACAAATGTATGTAAACATACTTGCCTGAGCTCTTCCATTGCTATGGCAGCCATATTTAGTTTCAAAGTAGGCACCTTGTAAACATTCTTGCCTTAGCTCTTCCATTGCTATGGCAGCCATATTTCGTTTCAAAGTAGGCACCTTATAAACATACTTGACTGAGCTCTTCCATTCCTATGACAGCCATATTTACTTTCAAAGTAGGCACCTTGTAAACATACTTACCTGAGCTCTTCCATTGCTATGGCAGCCATATTTAGTTTCAAAGTAGGCACCTTGTAAACATTCTTGCCTTAGCTCTTCCATTGCTATGCCTGCCATATTTCGTTTCAAAGTAGGCTCCTTGTAAACATACTTACCTGAGCTCTTCCATTGCTATGGCAGCCATATTTAGTTTCAAAGTAGGCACCTTGTAAACATTCTTGCCTTAGCTCTTCCATTGCTATGCCTGCCATATTTAGTTTCAAAGTAGGCACCTTATAAACATTCTTGCCTTAGCTCTTCCATTGCTATGCCTGCCATATTTAGTTTCAAAGTAGGCTCCTTGTAAACATACTTGCCTGAGCTCTTCCATTGCTATGGCAGCCATATTCAGTTTCAAAGTAGGCACCTTGTAAACATTCTAGCCTGAGCTCTTCCATTGCTATGGCAGCCATATTTAATTTCAAAGTAGGCATCTTGTAAACATACTTGCCTGAGCCTTTTCATTGCTATGGCAGCCATATATAGTTTCAAAGTAGGCACCTTTTATCTGCTGGTAGAACGTAGGTAGTGCCACTCTGTATATTTAGTTACTCATTGGTAAAATCACACATGTCTATACACGTTTGTGTAATCGTGTAATGATTTTCCCCGCACACTAAGTGGAGGCTATTATATTGTATTAAATTCATAAGATAAATAATATAATTCATAATTAAATGCCCTAAATACATAAACTGATTCAAAACATCACGCGTTAGCTCAGATGTATCCAATAGTAACACCAAAGCGTGTGGGGAAAAAGCAAAATGTTGCCAACATTTACACATATTTATATTTTTTTTTTTATAACAATTACACCTGAACTTGCCATTGCTAATATTATTGCTAGTATTTATTTTAAATTATAGTGCAAGCTATGGAAGTGATAAATACCTACTGGCTTGCTGACACCATAGGTAATATATCGAGTTCATAGATCTACGCGAATATTACACATGAAATTAAACTATTTTTCGGATTTTATCCCGGTTTATTTTTAAGGAGCGGACCAACAATAATAATTAAGAAGTTTAAGGGTACCCCGGAACAACTATGTCTTTGGGACGTCTAACGCTTTAGTCCTTCCCGTGACCATGGGTGATGCAAAGCTCTCGAAACGTCGGAAACTTAAAAATCAAAAATAAACCGCGATAAAATCCGAAAAATAGTTTTATTTCAACCGTATGTAATATTTTTTTATGATACATATATTAAGATTTCTATAAAAAGCTGGCATATTATTCCTTGATATTTGTTTTACATTTATAAATACATGATTTATATGAGATCGATTTCTATAAATATTCAGTTAATAAGTAATATTACATCCAGTACATTTTTAAAACATCGATATATCAGCAAGCCGTAATAAGCTAAGCCAAATTGAACACATTTCGATTATGAACCTCAGGGTTAACAGTTTTGTACTTAATTTTAGCCCTTAATACTTCAAGACCTTATACTAGGCCGTTATTTACTATAACCAATTAAACACGTAACGCGACAAGTTAAGATAATCTCGTGTAATGATCGACTTATGATACTGCAATAGCATGTAGAATCCTGTACCATTAAGCCGGGCTTCCACCGCAAAATGGTAATGAGCGAAAAATGGTAATGAGCGAAAAATAGTCGAGCGGAACGGAGTACTAGTTAAAATATGTTTTACATTTTACTATGAAAGAATGACAAAACAGATATCTGTTTAGTCATTCTACCTACCTCCTTTTACGGTACCTACACTATCTTATCATGACCAAATAGACAGTGTTCTATCTGAAGGGCAAGCCAAGAGTCTCCGTAACCGGCGAGTGTGTATGAGACGAACTATGAGAGTAGAGGAAGCCAAAGAGGTATCTAAGGAAAGAACCTGTTGGAACTCTGTACTTTCTGCCTACCCGGCAAGGGATCTGTCGTGATGGTCTATATAAATAGATAGACTATGAAATGGTTTTGATCTTTTTAATTATTTGCCTTCCACGGGAAAAGCGAAGGAGCGGAGCGAGTTCGTTCTTAAATTTTTTTACTCACTTAGCACTTTCCGCTAACTCTCTTGGTTTAAGCACTTTTTTACGGTGATACTACCATTAAATGGTATTCCATTACATGATCATTTCACAAAGTTATCATAACGCGCCACGTTGTGTCAAAGCGAATAACGACCCTATTAAGTTTAAATTCCACAGACAGCGCTACTACAAATTTTTTTTACAACGGCTTATAAAGGAAATGTGTCCATTTGAAAAAAATAAATTTCACTACTAGCAAGGATGTTCTAATATAGTTTTATTTATTAAAAATAGTATGATCTTGGGTAAAGCGTTTGGAACACGTTAATCTGTATAATACTGAGGGATTCAGATCATTTATTTAGGTTTATAGTAATGAGGATAAAATGGCGGACGGCGGACAAAATCGCGGGAGCCTTTTATATGTTTTAATTATGATGAAGGAATGCAATGCAAGAATTGCTTTTAACCTTAGAAACGGTGTATATTTATCTCTTCATTTTAGGTAATTCCATCTCCTTTGCGTTGTGATTGAAACGCTTGCTAATGTTAAACTGATTTAACATACAAAAGTCTGCTATGGATTGTCCGTCGTCTCTGTTTACGTAACTGAAATAATGTATCTATGATAAAAATACTTTAGGTAAAATAAATATTTGGAACGGAAAAATGTCGGCCTGAATGCTCTAAAGTTATGTGTAGGCAAACTTTTTAGCAACCGAGCCAAATTTCACAAGTATGTTATTTATGAAATTTGGATAATTTACAGAAGTATCGTCTTATGATATTTTTGTAAATGTACCGATACTCCGATCCCATGGCAATGTTAAAACCCATTCAGTCAGTCATAAATTAAAGTATAAATAGCATTCCAACTGGAATAATTTGTCTATACAAGTGTACTAGCCATTCCAGGAATAAATAACCCATAAATCACTGAACTATGGTCTCCAAATAAGAATAGCAACTATTTTGCGAGATGCAAAATATTTTGTTGTCATTTTTTTAATTTTTTGTAGTCACACGTCATCGAAGTCAAGTTACAATTGACAGGTCGAGGTCAGGTGACAGTTGACAGGTCATAGTTTCAAACAATGACTTAACATGTATGGACAGGAAATTTTAACTCTGTACTCTCTGCCTACCCCGCGAGGGAGCTGGCGTGATGATATAGATAGATAGATAGATAGACAGGAAATTTTTTGTTGGGACTTGTCTCTGGGAATAATGAATGTGCGGTCGATTAGCATTTGTACAGGATTACAACTGGACGTTAGTCCAGCTGTTACCATGGTTAACTACCAGTATATCTTCGGTTAAAAACGATATGATTTCGTTTTGACAGTATGACCGACCGCCATTTTATCGTCCTGAAACTGGCACATTATTTACGCAGTTATAGCATGTCCATATATATTACGTCATTAGTTTCAGGTCACAATTGACAGGTCGAGGTCAAGTAACAGTGAACAGGTCGAGGTTAGGTCACAGTTCTCAGGTTAAGGTCAGGTCGTAAGTTTCAAGTCACATATGACAGGTCGATGTCAAGTCGCAGTTGACAGGTCACAGTTGCCAAGGTCGTTCATATTCTTATTTGGATCACATCATAAGTATATCGGTGTTAAAACACCCCACAAGATTTAACGACAAACCTAATTACGTGAAGAACTTGTAAATATTTTTTTTTCTTTTTCAATCAAGAGCACAGGCTTCACACCAAAAGCGTACGTTATTATAAACAGCGACAATATTCACACTTATTAAAATTGTACACATCGAGTTATATGTTAGCACGGAATTGTGTGATAACATTATTTATTTTATATCGATATGCCGGTTTACGATTATACAACTAATATTCTGTCCTAGATATATAAGATTTTGAAGCTTGATTACATAATTATACATTATAGTGTGATCACTAATATAATCATAGGTGTAGAATCAACAATATTTTGACAATATGTCTGTATGTTTCTATGTTCGCGCATCACACGAAACTACTGAATGGATTGTGACGTGCAATGACATTATATTTTTTACATCATTAGGTTTTGTTATAATTACGTTTTGGTTCATGCACATGACAAATATTCGGAGTGTCTTCTTATACAATATAAGCTTGATGCAATAAACTGTACTTTGTTTTTGTGACAAGATTTTTACTATTAAACCGAAAAAAAATACCAAAAACCAACTCTAATTAAAAGTCATAAGATACATTTTACTATGCAAATAATAGCCTTACAGTTGTGTTAGTGATCACTCTGATACCTAGGATTGCTCTTACATTAATATTTTATTATCTTACACATTAATTTCCTTTTATTCTGCACACAAACTGGGTAGTGTAAACCTTTCCATATAGTAAGTATATAACATATTATTGTGGCTTAATTTAAATCCTGTATAACTAGACACCTTTGCCAAAGGAAATTAAAAAAAAAACGTTTTTTATCAATGGGTCTGAAAAGAAGAAAAGATACGATACGGGCATGTACTTTTTTTTAAACTTAGCCCTACACTAGGATTTATTCCAGTGTCGTGGGTGCGTTTAAAAACATGAAAATACACACACAAATACCCAGACCGAAACAAATAATTGTGGATCACACAAAGATTTGTCCCATGCGGGAATCGAATCCGTGACTATTAGACACAGTGGGCGGAGCGGCTTAAGCTCTTTACCACTGCGCTAAATACCCCGTCAAATAATTTTCTCTCCCCTCGATTTATGAGAGGCTTTTATTCCCAGCAGTGGAATAGCTGATATTATTATTAATTTCATTTAAATTAATTAGCTATGCATTAACTATCCTAATAGAACTACCTTTGGATTAATTAAGGTGAACTATTCTTTGATCGCATTTTGTGTGCAGAATAACGTAGTCATCTACTGCGAGAATGAGGTATGAATAATACTAGAATCTATAACTGACCAATACCACAGTTGACATATGTAAACAGTTACCCATCTTAGTATTAGAGGGTTGAATAATTATCACACATACAGACGCGCGTTCTACGCGGTTTATCGGCACTTTCAGAGGGTTCTAATCGATGAACAATATGATTGAAAAAATAAAAATATAACCAAGTCTAGTTTCTCACTGGATGTTTGTCAATAGAGGCCGCGTTTTAATCTGGTAGATTAGTAGTTAGATTAGATTAAAAAAATGTAAATTGATTATTTGTAATTGCCCCCGTAGGGTTTCTTTGCCCTTTTTTTTAAACGTATCCCCACGACTATTAGACTGAGTGGGCGGAGCTGTTTAAGCTCTTAACCACTGCGCTAAATCGTCCGTCATTCTCGTTTATACAAACGTCCCACTAAACAAACTTAATTATTTAAGTTGGAACACTTCCGAAAAGCCGCCTAGAGCGCGCGTCTGTGTGCGTAATTCTTATTTGGCCTGCTAGTACTAAGTTGCTCTACTGTTTACATATGTTAACTACGTCAAAAGTTTTAATGACAAATAATCATTTTCATAAAGCTTGTAGACATGGCACGATGATAGATGAATAATAAAAATATATGTTTTAAATTGGCGTTTAACAACATGGCTACCTTACTAGCGGTATTACAGGCGCGTTCACAAAATTTTCAGTTTTAATTTTGTGCAACGCGTGGTCTAGGTTTGGCGGCACCGTCGCTTGAGCCGTGTATGGTCAGTAACATAAGTCACTGAACATTCTTTGTTTATCAAATCTTTTGCACAGTTTTGCATACATTTGTTTATATATAAAATATATTTGAATATGTTGCCAATAATTTGGTTTCGTTCACCAACTTATGTAAAATTGTTGATTTGAAAAAACCGGGAATGTTAAGCGAGTTACATAGCCGACTGTACAGCCACGAGTTATAATATGTAACCATTTAAATACATTGCCATATAAATGTCATTTCTTTTCTTTGTTTTTTTAATTATATAAAGTAGTTCCTCGCTAGGAATTGTTTCTGTATATCAAACAAATATTTGTGGGTTACGCAAAGATCCCGTGCGGGGATGAAATCACGACTACTTGATATAGCAGGTAAAGCTCTTAAGGGCTAACGCGAATATAAGATGTATTTGTATTCCATGCACGTCCAGAAGATATATCCAGAAGATATACGTCATAGATATGATTTTTGACTATATATCTTAGACCCAGTCTAATCTCTTCTTCTTTTGCTAAATCTAAGCTCTTCTTTTGCTTTACATTTTCGGATTCCTTTAACGAAAAAAAAATGAAAAACCGTTTTAGAACTAGTTAGTCAATAGAATTTTTAAAGCAGTTTTATATTTTATAGTTTAGTTTTTTAGAAAATGATAAAATTAAACTTTGCACATACGTCGTTTATTTGCGAGCACGCGCTCAAGATATCAGTCCTTTATTATTCATTAGTAAAGTAAATGCATCACTGCTAGATCAATGAATGAAAAAAATTATAGGTCCTGAACCGTTCATAGGCATACCAGATGGCGTCTACAGAGGCGTGCTCTTCAAATATGCCGAAGAACAACACAGGATAGAATGGAAAAGAAATACAGGTCTGAGATACTCCAAGGAATTTATCTCCACATGGAATGACGGCGATAGCGAAAGACTAATAAGACCTAGTAAACTTCAACTGAGGCAACTAGCACAAAAGAACATCTACACAAGATGAACCTATCAAGCGACGTGGTATGCAGGAAACGTGGTACAGAAATTGAAACCCTGAAGCACGTCCTCTGCAATTGCGACGCACTAGCGGCGCGGCGAATGAAGCTACTGGGAGTGGCCTATCCAACTCCAGAGAAATTTCGGCTCTTCCCCCCTGCTGGAATTTACAATTTAGTACAGGGAGGATTTGCATCTCCAGGTACGTAAGAGCATTAGGGCAAGGATAGCACAGAAGATCCCATCGGGTAGAAGTGCGCTTGAGGTCCTCTCAGTCCGCAAAGCCGACAGCTAGATAAGATAACTGCACTCTTCCGGTCGATAAATGGATCGCGGTAGCCCGTTAAGAACTGGATCAGGTCCTTTGTTATTGTCACTATGACAAAGTATTAAAATGCATATATATTTTATTACTCGTGTCTATATATTATAGTTCTGTATTGCTATTTACACATAGTATATTGTTATATTACATTTGAACGTAATATTGACATATTATATACCAACAAGCAGGTACTGTGAAGCCATATAGGATTGTACACATTTTTATAATTGTTTTAGAGATCTTTGACGAAACAAAAAGTTAATACACATAATAAATACGACATTTGACGTCAAACTAATGAGAAACACTGTATTTCATATTACAATGAATAAATTAATTAAAAATAAATTTAATAGTTAATTAAAAATATGGACATGATTTCTACGATTGCTGAAAAAGTAATTATCATTTACACACTTTTTTAAACAGGAAAGTTAGTTAGACGACTTTCATTGGAGCGTAAGGAGATAATTACTCACAGGAATTAAGTGACGTAGCAAATTAAATTAATTCCGATAAACATGACGCCGCGAGCCAGCTTAGTATGTCGGGGCTGTGTAGTCGATGTTTCCTGAAAATGTAATCATCTAAATTAGAAGGGGCTTCGTCAGTGGCGTGTACACAATTTAATTAGTTGGTCTCGTGTGCTGACTACATTTTTTCATAATTAGGGACTTTCCATAGTTAAGTTCACCAAGCAAATACCAAGAGGAGATGGCCTAAGATAGAGAGCCTTTTGAATTCCTAAAAGCCTTGACGTCATCGAGGTGAGCGTTGCCTCAGTTTGTCATCGCTACTAGCTCCATTCACACGTCCGCTCGAGTTCGCATAGCTATTAAATATTATCTATTTATGCTAAAAATTAAACGCTTCAAATGAAGTGATGTATCTTAACATGCAAAAATAACTTGTAACGTCATTTTGGTCACACAAATAATATCACATTTCACTTGTAAGTATCTTTTTTGAAATTTATTGGAATACTTCTTTATTAAAAATGCCATCTACCGGAATATAGTTGAACTCACAAGCAACATTAATATGAACGTACAGTTAGGTTTTTACCAGTCTCCGCCAAATGGCAAATACAATTGTGGGTTGGGCGTAACGCCCCTCTCGCCCTGTGCCACCCCGCGCAGTGCCACGCTTAAATAGGTGCATCTTATTACGCCATCTCCACTTCGTATTTTCTTCGTGGTTAAGTTACTATCGTAGACTCAATATCGACCAGACAAAGACGGAGTAGCGAGCAGGTTTTGATCAAAATAACGAATTTTGTGCTGGTTATTGTTGGACAGAGATGACAGTTTGCTAAAATTTTCGTTGGCTGTGTGTACTAAAAGAATTATCGCCGCACCAAACTACTTTTTTCTACTCCAAAATAAATTGTTGAGACATTCTCTTTCCGATTAAACTGTGTCCTGTATCTAATCTAAGAGATGTGGAAATTAACGAGATCCTATTGGTTATTTATGAAAACTCTCTTCTCTGTCCTCCCGGCTTTTATGGATCCTAGGTTTTAAGGTGTAGCAACAAAGGTAGAGTTTCTTGTGTGACCGACGACGCTGTTAACCGACGGCCAAGGGAGAGAGGGAGAGAGAACTGTGTCTGTGTGTGTGTGAGATTGTGTCTGTAGTACCCGGATTTTACACTGCAACGGCCGCCACTTCCCGCCAAAAGTAATGAGCAGTATCGCAGCAGCGTCGGCTGATTACATACTCCCTTCGCACTTCAAGCAGAGCTCTATGTTTCACTTATGTTTGCAAAAAACTCCCGACATCAAATTTTCTTTTCCCCGAAACCATATTGGTATCTTAAAAATATCCCCAAGGCAATTTTTATACTAAATTTCCCATGGTTTTTCTGACGCATCATCCTCACATTTTTTTGTATTTTATATATTTATTTAGTTTTGTAATACTTTATTTTTTCCAAATTTATTATTTCCCCAACATTGCAAAAAGGATTTCTAAACCGACCAAACTATGTGGGCGAGGCCTTTCAAGTCTTTTAACTCCCGCTCAAAAAACCGCCAATGAAGGGAGCGCCCGGCAGTGATAGGAAGCGAATTAAAGCGTAAATGGCGCGTTTATACAACTAACTTTCCCTTACTTCAGGCGGAAGTAAGCAGTAAGTAAATTGGGTATAAAATAAAAGGATACCTGTGCAGCTGCGGACTGAGCAACATACCTGCGGAGTGCGTCTGCGAGAAGGGCGGCTCGCTGTAGGCAGGTTGTGGGTCGGGCGCCCCGGGGTAGGCCGGGAAGGCCCCGGGGCTGCCAACAGCACCTTCTACCTCGTACGCCGGCGCGAAAGCAGCCTCCGCGCCCAGCCTGAACCGCTGGAACGCGAAGAAAGCGCACGCCACCTAAAATAAATACAAAATGCATGACATACCTTCTATTGATATAGTCTGAATACCTGTCACCTCGACCAAGATACGTTTTCCAAAGTTCAAATCCACTATTTGCTTTGCAAAGGAGTCGATACAGTGATCCAAATCCAGACCACAAGTTCAAGCAAACTCAACTTTTTCACATACTTTTCTACGCACTATTATTTTCCTTCTGGGACAGTTAAATAAAGACAGCCTGAAACCGTACGATTTTTCAATTGCAAAACATTACGGCTGGGGCCAAATGTATCTAAAAATGAATGTATAAATATCGTCCGTGGCAATCTTATCTTATCTTAAGGTAGATTTGGCTCCAGCCTCATTGCGCAAAACTTACCCAAGCGAAGATGGAGAAGAAGCAGAAAGCAATGGCACCCTGCATATTGTTGGCGGTGCCCACCGGTGGGGTATCGGTCTTGCCCCACGCATTCGACAGGTAGCAGAACCCAACGAAGTACAGGAACGCCCAGAATGCTGACCGGGAACATGAAAATTTTTGAAGGTATTTTTAAATAATTCTCTATTCTAGAAATTATTCCAGTGTCCGTGAGAGCTTGTATGTGCGTGAATGAATATGTTGTCGACGAACAGGCCTTCACACCTTGACATGCTTGCATGTTGACAAATTGAATTTCGCATACAAAAACATCCAGACGGAAGCACCAGAATAAACCGAAAGGTGGCTATAGATACTCCTTAACTAAGCAAGATATCTCCGTGGCGTTTTCGCTTTACTTGTTTGTAATATTTTTATTCAATTACACTTCAAATCTGCACCGTTAATGAAATTTGTTTTGTATCCATTTGAAAACTAATATTAGTACTTTCTATTTATTGATTTAATAGGTTGAATTTTATTCAATAGGTACAGAAACAGACAAAGATTATAAGATTTTTCATAACCTATTAATACACAAATTATTAATATGTCATTCACTTACAACTGTACACATCATTCTTAGTTTAACAGCTTCTATATCTATTAACTAAAGAACATAAAGAATACGAAAAAAACAAAAAATAAACAGCCAAAACTTACTGAAGTAAACCAAAACCATCATGATCTAATTAACTATTTTATATATATAAAGCATTTTTAAATGCGTTGGCACTATCATGAAATAGATCAAGTTCAGAACATACGAAGTTGTATTGCTTACACATTCTATGAAGTGGATTATTTTGGGAAACATTGTTTGCTAAAAAGGTAAATAATAATAATAGCCCGCAGGGCAGCTTGTGGCGAGCTGTTGGTGAGTAACGACACCACGGACCCGAGTGCTTCAGAGTCGGTCAGGGCCCCCAACTCAGCGTGTCTTCGTCGGTCGAGTGGAAACCGAAGAGTGCCCGCAGGACTCTCGGTTCTGGCTAGCCTTGATTGGCCGTCCAGAGAGGAGCCGTGAGAGCTATATCGACGTAGGAAGATAATGCGTTCCTACGTCGATGTACTCCAGGGGTAGAAGTGTTAAAGGGCATAACGCCGCGAGTAACTTCGGAGAAAGCACAGCACACCTCTCTACACCCCTGAGCCGCTCACACCGGTGTTGCCCTCAGTTGTCCTAGGACGACCGTTTGAGGGCCCATCTAGTAAGCGGCGAGTCACCGCCGGCCACGGGTAATTAGGTATCACTAATTATAGCCGGTGTCCGTCCCCTTTGAAATAGTCCAGTTTTTTGGCAACAAACCTCATTTACATAGCCCTTGTTTCTTTCCATAATTTACAATAGTCCTTGCACCTGCCGGGGTCAGTTCGCTGGTTATGTTTCTTCATTTTCAGCAAGTGATCTCAGCAGGTGGCTTACATAACATTAACTTCTCGCAAAGGGCCTCTACGTGTTGGACCCATGTCCCCATGCAAGCCTTTCAAAGGTCCGGGTAAAGCCCGTGAATCTCCGCATAATAATAGTATTTATTTCAGTTCAGGTTTACAATTTAATCTTAAATAGTGGCCGAGGCCTCCTTTTAAGCAAATAATGCCTGTGTTAGGAGGCCCTGTAAACAGTTGTGGGGTGCGTATGGACCGTGTTGGTATCTTGAATGCTAAATGTTCAACGAGCTGACCACCCAGCGAGCCATTAGCTATTTTGTGAAGAGTGCAAAGATCAGCTAACCATCTTTTTTTCTCCAGACTTGTCATCCCAAAAGTCATTATATTGTTATTTTGCGTTTTGTTCCATATTTTGTGCACAGAGCTCTTACAAATCGTCTTTGTATCGATTCTATACGGTCTATATGAGTTTTGTATATAGGGGTTTATACAGATGAGCAATACTCTAATATGCTTCTCACCAAGAAACAATACAATGTACACAGGGAGCTCACTTGTTTAAATGGTCTAGCGTTTCTTAGTATAAATGTCAACATGCGATTAGCCTTATTGCAAATATAATCATAACGAGTCGCGGACCATTTTCACCCTGTCTACAATATCACCCTTGATATAATAGTCATAATTCAATGCAGATCCAGTTTTTGTAAATGTAATGAACTGACACTTTTTTGTATTTAAAGTCATGCGATTCTCGTTGCACCATTCAACACTGGTGTCTGGTCTGCTTGGAGGATTTCACAATCTCGATAATCGAGTATATGCCTAAAAAGTTTAATGTCGTCGGCATAGGCCAAGCATTCGCTTTTGATTTTATTGAGCAAATCGTTAACAAATATCAAAAATGAAAGCGGCCCCATATTGGACCCCTGGGGCACCCCTGATGAGACCAAGAAAGGAACAGACTAATATCCACTTAGTGCAACCAATTGCGTGCAATTAACCAAATACGAAGTGATCCATCTGTATAGGTTTCCATGTATATCCCAAATGATGGGCTTTTATCATCAGTATAGAATGATCGACATGATTGAAAGCTTTTGTAAAGTCTGTATATATTGAGTTCACTTGCTTTTTGTAAATAAAAGATTTACATAAATACGTTGTGTAACACAAAAGATTAGAGTTAGTTGACCTACCAGACATAAATCCGTGTTGCCGTGGACTCAGTAGATGTTTGAAATGGTTATAAAGCTGCTTGTAAATATAACCTTCAAATATTTTGGCAAACCGGTTTGGTCGGTAATTAATGATATCACCCTTATCCCCAGATTTATGTATAGGTGTGACTTTGGCAATCTTCCATAATTCTGGAAAGACCCCCCTATCTGAGGGGCTTAAATTGTTAAGGCAGTTGAGCAGAGCCGAATGAAAATGGGCGAAATACCGTCAAAGCCAGCATTCTTCGTAATATCAACAGTTTTTAATGTTTTCAACAAATCATCTTTAGGAATATCATCTTTATATATTTTCTAAAGCATTGATCAGCCACAGATTTAGCTCTAGTCCTAAGCATAGAAAACATGTCATAATCTCTGGGATTTTCATATGGTTTATATCTAAGGTGAGCTTTATATTTGGATTTTAACAATTTTATGAGATTCGTAGAAAACCAACTAGGGTACCTGTTGCACTAAAAATTGGTCTTTGGAGTATGTCTCTCTATTATGGTATAGACAGCATTATATAATAGTTGTACAAACTCGTTACACCCAAATTTTGGGGCATGATGCTCACAATTAGTACATTCGATTTCCTTTCTATAACTTTCATAGTCAGTTTTACGATAACACAGTCTTTTAATTAAAGTATTATTTGTAAGACTTGCCATCGAAGCTCTCAACATAAGTTCAAAAGGTGTACATCAAGACGGCTAATAGGTGAAGTGGGTGTTATAGTTATTAAGACTGGACAGTCAGTTATAGCTAAGTCGAGTATAGGGTCATTGTGATTTGCAATGTGGTTGAGTTGGCGTATCGTAGTTGAGTGAAAAAGATCGTAAAGTAATTTAGATCTTTCACAATGATAATTTAAAGGAATGCCTGTTTCTTTAGACCAAGCAACGTCACCCAAATTAGTCACCTAAAATACAGGTTACGTGATTTGATGTATCGCTAAGAATATTATTACACTTTTCAAAGAAGTCAAATACCATTTTAATAGTTAGATAATCAGGAAGATAAGCTACGCACAAATTTATCATAAGAGGCCCATTAACTTTTATTTGTATCCATAAATCCTTTAAATACTCTGCCTGCCAGTCATGTTTAATTGATATTTGAAATTTCCTTAAGTATGCAATAAATACACCACCATTGTGACTTTTCCCAAATTGAGAACGGAATCCAATATCTCGATCCCTACGCACCACACAGTATCTATCATCAAATAACTCGGAGGGTATATATTGTCCTCATCATCATTTCATCCAACCAAGTCTTGGTCAGGCAAATTATGTCAAAATTATTACAGAGCACGGTATTATGAATGTCGATAATTTTGCTTTTCATACCACTGATATTTTGATAATACACTGACATATACATTGTTACTATTATAGTAATCTATACAACAATCAAACTTGCTATTAGGATATTAACGAATGCGACCAATACTATCAATATTTCTAATAATTATAAAATTAGAGTCGATTGTTTTCCTCACATATATGCGTCCGTTTTTGACACATACGAATTTGTACCCAGCTTCTCTTGCCTTCTTACGCGCTGCGGCATGTAAAGACTTGTTGGTCGGAGATAGATGCTCTGAGATATACACTGGCTTCTTATCAACTGCAATCCCCAATAACGCGGTGTTGAGCTTTTTGTTTGGGTTTGATTTGTTGTATCGGTGCACGGCAGAGTAATAGTCATCTCTATTTCTTACACTTCTAAATTTAACTATGATGGTACGAAGAACGATGGAACCTTGCTTTCCTTATTTAGTTTGGCAACTCTAGTACATTTAACAATATCTCCTTCGTTAAATTCATAACCAATTACTTCACTGCATTGCTGCAAGAGATTGGGTAAGTTATTCTCTCGTAGGTTTTGCTCCAGGTTGTTTAGCCGATCTGATAGCTCTGAAATCCTGGTTTTAAATGCGTTATTATCCTTGGATAAAAGTCTTCTCTTATAAAAGGAGATCTTTAATTAAAGTTTCAATCGTGTTCTTTATCGCGTCATGCGTTGCACTCAAGAAATCAACAGACTACCAAAATTCTTTGTGATTGAGGATAATTCTGACTGTAATACACGAGATATTACTTGCGGAAGTTCAGTCTTGATCGCTTTAGGAACTTGGTCGCTTATCGCTGACACCAGCGCATCATCTTTTGCCTGTTTTGGCGAGCCCGTGCTTGTTTGAAGCATTGTTTGATAATTAGTATTTTTCTTTCTAGTAGTAATATTTTCCAAGTCGGAATCATCTTCAGAGACTGTATATGGGTTTGTGTCATCAACCTTATAACGCACTTGCATATTGGTATTTCCCGTCTTAGGTAGCTTACTTATGCATTCGTGACGCGTCCACTTTAATTTTTGCTCTTTATTCATCGAAATAAATACTTTTTGTCCAATATATTAGCACAAACGAGATCATAATGTTTACTGCATTTATTGCACTTTAAGTATTCTCGGTTATCAATTACGTTCCGACACCCAGAACAGTTAATTGTTTTAAACGCCATGATATCTGTCCCGTTTTCGCCGCCCACTGGGAGGAGTTATGCGTAAGAACTTCACAAGAAGAAACGAGAGTCACCGACTTTGGCTCTACGCCAATCACAATTTAAATAGATGAATTTTCAATCTTAAACGAAAATACACTAGTGTGCGTCCGATCTACATGACACCTAGAAATCAACTATGACTATCTAAGATTGAAACACTTAAAACTAAAATTAAAAATAACAAAAAAAACCTTAATCAAAAAACCGTAATTGTGTCAAAAATGCTGGCTGCGTTTCTTTGCTGAATAGACAACCTAATATTTTGGGCGAGGAATGAGCCATTTTTTCCCGTTTCCTGTCCCGTTCAAAATATACACTAAAAATGTCCTCAAATCCAGTGAGTACTTGTTGTTATGATATAAACATAAATTATTGTACCTTACTTAAAGTTGTCCTTGTAAAAAACGGTAGCCTGTTAATTTTTTAGTACCGTCTACTTTTGTCTGCCCTATCGTGGTGACATTTTTCGTGCGGCGAGCGTGTATCTACTTATTTTGATCGATGCTAAAAGACAAATAATTGAATAAGCTATAGTAATCAACATAAGAATGTATGGAACCGTTGTTTTTGTAGCTACCTCTTCCGCGGATCCAAGGCTTTTACTGTAAGGAGTCGGTTTGTAGATTTCAAACTTTGACAGCACTTAACAACGAAATTTTTCGCATAAAATATCCCATGGCAGGTATTGGGGTTTAAGATGGTACGTCCGCGATCGTAAAACGCGAATCTCTTTCGCACAATACGCAACAAATTAGGGTACAGTTTACGATCAATAAAACTTTACACCCATGAGGAGCTTGCTAACCTAGATTCACGTGTTGGGAGATATTTTGTTTGTCTATAAAATCATTTTAGGGTTTCACATCTCAATCGGTAGAAACGGAACTCTTATTATTTTAAGGGTTTTGTTTTACCGATTGAGTTTAAGTGATCCTTCACTTTCTGGTCCGTCTGTTTGTCTGACGGTCTCTATTAGAAGACGAGACCATTAGAAACAAGTAGTAGGTAGTATCAAGTTGAGTTTTATGTCTAATACTAAGGTTTTTGTGTGTGTGTCTGTGATCTACGCTATTGGCCGCGGGGCCTGTACAGCTACACCAGACAAGAGGGCGAGCGTGCAACCACTACGAGCCAGCGTTAATGTAAGTAAATGCAATCAAAACATATGGCCATTCGAACTCGCTCGACAAAACCTATAGGTTACTTTCCGTTTACCTAGAATCATTTAAAGGAAAAAGCAAGCATTCATAGTACTAGTAAAGGAAACCTCGAAATCGAGAATTTATCAATAGAAAAATCCGCAAAATCATTTTGTCCGATTTAAGATTGGGATACATGATCGCTAGCTGCACCATGTGGCCTGCGTAACTATTTTGTGAATAAAAATCTTGCATGAAGTACATAAAAACTTAGTACCTATTCTATTCAATCGACTGGTGAGTTAAGACTCAGATAGCAGTAATCAGAAATAGATAATCAAGTAACGATCGCGTTAAATGTACTTCAAGCCGAAAAGCGGCCGCGCTAAAGTGGTGACTTTTACCCTTTAACGGCTACGCCTACATATATGGGCAAATGGGGCGTAAAATTAATTACTTTCTGGATGATATTGACTCTCAAGGCCATCGGTCCTAGTGGACGCTATCGTAATGTTATCGTCTTGATATGCCATCCCTTTCACACTAGAAATTACACTACATATTATAATACAAAGCATCCCCGCCGCGTCTGTCTGTCTGTCTGGACGCAATAAATTCAATAACTACCGAACGGATATTCATACGGTTTTCGACGGAGTGATTCAGAAGGAAGATTTATGTATAAAACGATAAATGCCCCTCAACTAATTTCAGAAGCTTTCAACAATTATTTTATTAATGACGTACGATGTACAATGGAACTGATACAAATATAGTGAAACTTACGAACTACAAATTAACTAAATAAAGATGAAAGTCTTAAAGCGCTTTCTCAACTTCACGATAATGTCAATCTGTTCGAGCTATGAGGTCGATGTGATCGTAACATAACGCTATCGAGTTCAAGTGCCATCCTTTTCACCCTACTATTTTATTAAACGAGCACGAACGTGACAGCATGCATTCTCGACAACGTTACTATCACATCAGTCTAGCTACGCTCTCTGATAGGTCAAATAAACACGTTGATAAAACAAATAGGGCAGCGTCTTTTGTGTTTAAAGTCTAGCTTCAACAGTACTGTCTAATTAAATTATGTTGGGAATCTGACCTTAGTTGTTAACCTTAATTTACTTGTAGCATTGAATTAAGAGTGCGCACATTTGATTCAATGTCTGTTTTAAGTAGATGCAGTTGCAAAGATACTTTTTTAATCTTTGTGGACCTTTACAACATGTTATAAAAAACCTTATTTTTTGCTTTAATGATCTTCTTCTTCATCTTTATCGTCACGCCAGTTCCCTTGCGGGGTAGTACAGAGTTCCAACGGGTTCTTTTCTTACAGACTTCTCTGGCTTCCTCCACTCTCATAGTTCGTCTCATACACGCTCGCCGGTTACGGAGACTCTCGACTTGCCCTTTAGATAGAACACGGTCTATTGCTATGCACGGTATATGCGTTAATGATGTTTGTAAAAAAACAATGCAGTAATTGAACCTTAGATCATTCTATGATCTGAGGCTTAAACGGATCGAAAAAGAGCTGCTTGTCCAAAGCGTGAGGTAGCCCTGTGCAATCATTATTACCGATACACCTATTTTGTGCGTCTTCAGCGTCCAACAATCTCAAAATTTGTTAAGTAGATGACCAAGCCCGCTATGCATTCCCATCACTGCGAGTTCAGTCCAGCCAGGGTCCACATAGTTGTATGTTGGTGCTTGTCTTCTACCTACTGTTATTAAAAATCCAGTTCTTCCGCTTGGCCTTATGCTAAGGCAAAAGATAATGCTTAACCTATTGCGGATGACGAAGCTAAAAAAATAAAGTCTGCCTTGGCTCTAAAGGTTAAAGAACTTACCAGAAAATCCCATATCAGCGAGCACATAATGCTTCCTAGTCTTCACAGAGGACATTTGCTCGAACAAGTACTCTCCTACGATGAACGTGATGGCAGCTATGAAGGCGATCACGGAGATGCCCACGCCGTAGTTGCAGGCGTTCGTGTCGTCGTTGTACACGCACCGCTCCTTGCCGTCTTCGGCTTTGTACCAGCCCTTGGCCGATATACATCCCATTACTATTACGCTGAAGAGCTGAGGAAGAAATGGAAATGATTACTTGCTTTGCCCCCTGCCCCTGCAACTGTTTCATTTGCTATTATTTTACCACATATTGATAAGGGAATGCAAATAAACGAATATGGATAAGGTGTGATCGAGATTTTCAGGCCACAAGAAGCATTTTATTCAGGATCCAGACTTTCCAGACCAGAGTTTATAATGTGAAATGTATTGTGTAATGTAAGGGGAACACTTCATGTGGATGTAACATGAGCTTTTTATTCTTGGTCCCAAACCTACCACACATTCCTCCCACTACTGTCACTCCTCTAAGCCAGGATTCATACTATCTAGTGATGGCACTGACGTCAAAACGAGGTATCTCGGGGAGTGCTTAAGCGTGCCTTGAAACCTGCGGCAATTGTAAAAACCAAATAGGAGTATGAGAAAAATTTATTTTACTTTTCTTCTTTGCAAAGCGAGAGGTCACGAAAAATTGGCAGATTGGCTGTAGAGGAGGATACAACTAGAATAAGCCCAACTGTAAAGGCCCATGGGTACGGCAAAAGGAATAGGAAACCTCCATTTGTAAGTTTCGTCTGATTCAAGTTACAAGTCTGGCAAAAAAGGCATGTGAGCCTTATATGCAGTACCATATTCACGACATGTTATCTTCATATTATTACTGTTTACAATGTATTGTACATTACTCTATGTCAAATCCAGTTTTGCCACCAATTAAAAAAAAAATTCAAGCCACTGCAATAGAAAACAATGAATTGTATGATTTGTTCTCTTTTAGATACGTTAAATTATTGAAGCTCAAGTAAAATCAAGAAATTCTAATTTTATTATAGAGAACCACAACGAGAAGTTTTGTAAAAAAAATTGTGTAACACCTATATTCAAGTGAGGGTGGTTACGATGTTAGGTCCTATCTAAAAGAGGGTGAGCCTAATCCTATTTCATCTGGTCCTATACCCTGGACTGATACTGTTAAATTATAATTTGTATTTGATATTATTCAAATATAAATTGTAATATTTCGTCAACCAAGGTTAACAAAGGAACCAGGAATAAATATAGCTCTGTAATAATATTAATGCATGAGTGTGTGCATTGTGTTATACGGTAGTTTCAATTACTATATCAATATTTGTACTACCTATTATTGTGCACTTCCGGTGCATGTTTGCTGGTTCGGGCTCAAGGCTGAATGCACAATTTCCATCATGTATTCTTACTTTATAATGTAATAATGCAAAAGTTTAGCTGTTAGTGCTTGACCAATACCTTGTATGCTCAGTAGACATTTTAAATTTAATATGGCATACTCAGAGCTGCCATTTGTTGAACTTAATTGCTTGTTAACTTTGCGTGTGTGTGTGTGTGTGTGTGAATGATGTACGCTGTTGGCCGCGAGGCCTTTACAGCTTCACCGGACTAAAAGGCGAGCGTGCAACCACTACGCTCTAGCCAGCCAGAAGGGCAAGAGGCGACATACTCGAGGGCGCCTCGAAGAGGCGCCCTTGTTAACTTTGCCTTATCATATGTTCTGAACAGATTTAAAAAATTTGGCAGAAATTTGGTCTGGACATTACGGGATGGTCAGTAGGTATAGTCAGATTTATAGACTGATGTAAAATGCTTTTTCCCCGGTAAAGATAACCAAATGGTAGACCATGAGTGGTTGCTCACAGTAGCTTGAAGAATTAAATTACAGTTTCCATAAAGTCCTTATAGGACTAACAATTTACTTTAATTAGAAATGTTTTGTTTGATAGAATTCCGATTACTTAGGCAAATTACAATTTAGTATTAATGCAGGAAAATTTCAATTTGGTATGTGTCATTACTAATTAATTTCATGAATTCTGCAAATAACAATTTTGATTTCCTGTGCCACTCCTTTTTCATGTACAGAATGTACATAAAAGTAGAAAACTAATTATGCTGTAATAAGCATAGTGTTCATCTACTTATAGAAAAAATGCATTTCTACTTCAATAAGTATTTGTAAAAGGCATTTTAATTATTTGAGTAGCTTCTGCCCTTAACTTCATCCACATTGCCTTTAGACAGGAACCTAACATTTATCAGGATAAAACATATCCTGTGATAATCCAGGTAAAAAACTATCTAAATGCCAAATTTCATTTAAATCCGTTATGCCATTTTTGCGCGATTGTGTAACAAAAACACAAAAACTTTCACATTTATAATATAAGTAGGATTGCTCTACTTATTACTATGATTTGATGATCTCTGCCTCAATTATGATATATTTGGTTTATTTAAGATTATGTTGCTGAAAGGCTGGTATTTATAATCTTAAGCAATAAGCTGTCTCTAGTGATAACTTCAAGATACAACTCTGAAGATATCTAAATAGAGATTACAATACAAAGTTGGTAGTGTTATTACATGGCAACTTATCTGTAAAGAAATATATAAAAATTGGGTATGGTTTTACTTCTATGAAGATTTATTCAAGTTTTATAATAATTATCTGAAGAGCGATAGTATACGACATAATGCAAAACAAGCTTAATACTAGTAGTATAATATTCCTTGTGGACGGCAAGCAAAATGACGAAAAATTTTAACATTTTTTTGAAAAGACAATTAGCCTTCGTGGGTAATTAGCAGAAGCATTATATCGGCAGAATTACGTAAGGATTTTGGTAGATAAATAACCAACCATTAACCAACTAAACTGACGAAATGAATGTAGAGCCATTAATTTACGTTCTTTGCTAAATTAAAAACTCTTTTGTAATGTAAGTGCCTTTTCTTTGTACGTTTACTTAGCACAGTGTTTCGAATAGCTACGTAATAACATTAATGTAAATGTCTTACCCAACAAACCGCCCTGACGATTACAGGGGGTCTCTGGATGAACGCCTGAGGGTCGAAGGCGCCTCCGGCCTTTCCGCCACCGTACGCACCACCCGTATCCATTTTTACACTTTGTAATAACAACTTTTCTAACCGCAGCACCGAAGTCAACTAGACCATCAATGGTTCGATAAAAATTCGACCTCTGGTACACCGAAGTTACCCAATTCGCGTTATCGATCGCGCATCGGAGCCAGCAGAACAAAATTCACAGATGACAACAGGCAGGAAAATTTGACATTTCATTGTTTTCCTTTTCGCGCGCTTGACATCGATCTGCTGTAGCGAGCTTCTATTGGTCGAAATAAGTAAAAGCGTAAAATTGTAGCCAATCAGCTCCGGTAAACTCCTGTTTTCAGGAAAAGGCTCATGAAAATTGTAAAATATTTATAATATATTTACAATAAAAATATTTACAATAACAAATGAAAGTTGTTGTTAATATTAGTAATTATATTGACAGTAAATTAATTTATACCTAAGGTATAAAATAAGAGAAGCGTTTTGATGATTACCAATTGCGTCGCGGCGTCTCTGAAATGAACTAATATTTACATATATATTTTGCGATGCATTGGCTAGATGGCGCACCAAGCAGTAAAATTAAAACTTGGTGGAATAAGCACGAGACCGGAAAAAATGTGGATTTTGGGTACACACACAGAACACAATTTGTATGGACTAGCAGGCGAATAGGTATATGCCTTTTGCAGGTAGTATTCATTTAGTTAATTTCAATCGATTGAGTTTGTCACTACCGATGTACCATGACCAAGGGATACCAGAATACTGGCTTGAGTACCTATTCGCGGGTCTTTTACCCCTCACGGGTAATCGTGAAAATCGTGTGGCCCAGAAATATTTGTTTCGGTCTTGGTGTTTGTGTATGTGAATCAAAATATTTCTCTTGATAATGTATGCATCACTGTGTTCGATAAAAGCCAGGAGAGGATCAATTAAGTGGGACCACTCCTTCTTGGGGATTTACCTACAATTACCTACACACAATTTTACAATATAACGTTCTCAAATACTCGTTTATTCGTCTGGCTGACCTTACTTTTGTGTGTGTGTGTGTGTGTGTGTGAATGATCTACGCTGTTGGCCCGGGGTCTTTACAGCTTCACCGGGCAAGAGGGCGAGCGTGCAACCACTACGCTCGAGCCAGAAGGGCAAGGGGGCAACTAGCTCAAGGGCGCCTCAAGGAGGAACGGCGTCGGCTTGGGCAGTTGCTATGGGGGAGGGCGTATACTAGGTGTCTCGGTCGGCGGGCAAGGGATTCTTCGACCTCGCCGGCGAGGTCGGTGTCTGATCCTGTGGGCTGACCTTACTAGGGCACGGTCCTTATGCAGGATTCCACTGCGACGACGTTGCCCTTTAATTTTTTCCTAGATTTTAGGAATCAAATCGTGTTTAAATTATAGTACCTATTCAGTGGAGTAGCTAGCATGGGTGGCACCCGGTGCGGATATCGTGGTGCCACTTCAAAAATCAAAATTGTTATATTGAATGAAAATCTGATAGTAAAATATGTTTTATTTATTATTGTTACATAACATTTTTACAAGTGGCATTTCAGCAATCTACCACAGGGTTGCGATTTTTTATAGGTGGTAGTACTGATGTATAATTGATTTTTTATGTATTTTTTGCCCGCCGCACCCTTACTACGCCACTGTACCTATTTTCGTATTACCCAGAACAACCGAAGCATAATAGCCCGTCTACTTGAAAGATGGGGGGGGGGGGGGGTCAATTATTCGTCGTCTCTTAGTGAACAGGACGATTAGTACGTCGTGCGTCCTGTTGCTGCTGTGGCTGGTATGCGTCGTGAAGGAGAATTCAATGAAAGCCGAATAGTCTTGAAACAGTGCTCCACCCACCAGTTGTGACCCTCTTCGCGCAGAGTTTCTTCCTATTATCTTCTAATGTCCAGTCGCTCGAACGTGTCTGGCGCGGTTTTTCGCGCTCTTAAGTACTATTTGTTGTGTCACAACTAGTGGGCTTTGTACCGAGTTTATTAATCCAATAAACCAATCATAATAAATTATTCCTGTCCCTTTCCGGGGTTACACTCTTCTATTATTCCTATCCCTTTCAGGGTTACACTCTTCTATTATTCCTATCCCTTTCAGGGTTACACTCTTCTATTATTCCTATCCCTTTCAGGGTTACACTCTTCTATCTTTATACTAATGCTTATGCGCTAGGATTCTATGACATTATCTTTCTAACTTAACTACATAATGTACTACAGTAACTTAATCTATTATATACAAATTATACAGACGTCGTTCTGTACATAATGTACTACAGTAACTTAATCTATTATATACAAATTATACAGACGTCGTTCTGTACATTTCTCCCGCCGTGAACTGTCGGCTTCACTGCCGGTTCATAAGTCTTCGTGGAGGGACGACGTCGGCAACACTATCAATTTCTTCGCTGGCCTCCGAAGAACTCCTCCCTTGGTGCGGACGTCCACCGCACGCACAATTCCATCTTCTCCAGGGAAGGTCCTTATTATCCTCCCAAGAGGCCACATGTTCCTGGGGAGTACGTTGTCAACAATGAGGACGATGTCCTCCTCCTTCAGGGCGGCGCCGCGTCCATGGGGCTCCCGCCGGTACTGAAGTCCAGGTAAGTACTCCCTTATCCATCGTTCCCAGAACATGTCCGCGAGTCTCTGTGCCGCTCTCCAATGGGTGCGGCCGATGAGGTCAGTGTCAGTGAAGGTCCCCGGTGTCGGGTTGCGCGCTGGGCCGTAGAGCAGAAAGTGGTTCGGTGTCAGCGCCTCTGGGTCCTCAGGGTCGACGGGTACATGAGTGAGCGGTCGGTTGTTTAGTGTAAACTCGACCTCCGCCAGCAGTGTGGTGAGAACCTCTTCTGTCGGGTGCCTCTTCGTCAGGATCGCGTATAGGGCCGTCTTCACACTGCGCACCAGTCTTTCCCATGCGCCACCCATGAACGGGGCGCCGGGGGGAATAAAGCGCCAGCTGATGGTTCTTCTCGTGGCCTCTTCTCGGGTGGCGTTGTCCAGCGCCTCCCGTAGCTCTCTGTCGGCGCCGCGGAGATTGGTCCCGTTGTCCGACCATATTTCAGTCGGGCAGCCGCGGCGGGCGATGAACCGTCGTAGGGCCATCACAGCTGACTCGGTGCTGAGTGATGCGGCGACTTCCAGGTGTACGGCGCGTGAAGTCAGGCAGGTGAAGAGGGCTACGTAGCGTTTCTGTGTGCCCCGACCCACTGTCACAGTCAGAGGTCCGAAATAGTCGATGCCGGTGTACGTGAAGGCCCTCTGATGGTGAGCCAGTCTGCAGGGCGGCAAGTTCCCGGTGCTCGGCTCTGGAGGCGCGTCTCTTCTTCGGCGACAGCTGTAGCACTTGTGTATGACCATCCGGGCTACTGTACGTAATCGAGTTATCCAGTACCTCGCTCGACACTCGTTGATGGTCGCCTCTACTCCGGCGTGGTGCAGCTGTCGGTGTACGTGCTCGATGTACAGGCGGGTGACGCGATGATCTCCGTCCAGCACTGCGGGGCACCGTAGCTCGTCGCTGATGTCCGGCGTCGCACTTATTCGCGACTTGATCCTTATCACTCCACTGATAATCTGCGCTGATAAGGGGCGGAGGCGGCCCTTCGATAGCCTATCACTATTACTCAGTTCGCTATAATACGAGTCGTGTTGTACTACACGCACTAACAACGCCTCCGCTCTTATCAATAGTTCTGCACTGAGCGGTAAACACTTAACACTGTCCTTATCACTAAACTTAATTCTACACTTATCGCTACACTTATTCCTATTCTTAACACTATTCCACTGTGGGTCCTTTTCGCGATTCCTAGCCTGTCTCTTATAGTTCACTAATTGTCTATTCACACTGCACAGGTCGATGAACTGCAGCACGCGCGCCGTCGCTCGTAGCAGGCGCTCCCACGTAGAGAAGCGCGCTGGATCCGGAACAGCTGATCGCGGTGAGACGGGCCGTTGCTCGGTGATAGTGTGTGTCCGTTCCTCGCCCGTCGCTGCGTCGAGTGTCGGTCGCTCCGCCGGCCATGTTGATGGGTGCTCGCGCAGGAACTCGGGCCCAAGGAACCATCGGTGATGAGAGCCGATGTCCCTGGGTACTTCGCGCGTCGCGTCGTCAGCCACGTTTAGTTTCGTGGGCACCCACCTCCAATCACTTATGGCGCTGTTTTCCTCTATCGCGGCGATGCGATGTGCGACGAACGGGCGGTAGGATCGCGCGCCCGTCTTCAGCCACGTCATGACGGTACGGCTGTCCGTCCAGTAGGTCACTGCGCTTGGCTTCTTATCATGTTCGGCGATGATAGTCGCGCCCAGGCGACTACCCAGTACGGCGGCTTGCAGTTCGAGTCTCGGGATCGATGTGAGCTTGAGCGGTGCCACCTTCGCCTTCGCCGCCACGAGGGTTATATGTACCTCGCCGTCGCTCGTGGTGGCTCTCCAGTACGCCGCTGTCGCGTAGGCTGACTCGCTCGCGTCCACGAACACGTGCAACTCGAGCGTCTCGGCGTGCGTGTACCCGTGGTAGCATCGTGGTATCTTCAGGTCCCGCAGACTCCGCAGGTGTTGGGTCCACTCGACCCACTGTTGTGCTAGGTCATCGTCGATGTTGTCGTCCCATCCTGTGCCGCGCCGCCATATCTCCTGCAGTATCTGCTTGGCCCGTATGGTGATGGGCGAAGCGATTCCGAGCGGGTCAAACAGAGACATCAGTATGCGGAGTGTCTCCCGCTTCGTCGGCGTCGGTTTGTCGAGTATGCCCGGGGGGAGGCGCGCCAGGTCAAGGTTGAACCCGATGTCGTCGGTGTCCGGCCTCCACTCTAACCCAAGCACTCGTTCTGTCTTCCTTTCTTCATTAATTCCGATCGCCCGCTGTGTCGCGCCCGGTTCGAGAGTCTGTAGTACCGCCGTGGAGTTAGACGACCACTGTCTCAGCTCATAGTGCGCCGCCCGATGTATCTCGTCGATCTGTTTTGAGATGTTGATTGCGCTGTCTTCGTCGTCGAAGCTGTGTAACAAGTCGTCGACATAGTGATTGCGAACGATGGCGCGGCTCGCTTCTGGATGGGTGTCCTTATACTTCTCTGCGTTGTGATTCTTCACGTAGATTGCGATGGACGGTGAACATGTGGCCCCGAAGATGAGTGACGTCATCCTGTACTCTTCGGGCGGGTGTTCATCGCGCCGATCGCCGCGCCACAAGTACCGCAGCGCGTCTCTGTCTTCTGTCTTGATTTTTATCTGCATGAACATCTCCTTGATGTCGGCAGACACGGCTATTCTGTGCTGTCGGAACCTCATGAGGACGCCGGGGAGTGACTGCAGCAAGTCGGGACCCGTCAATAAATGGTCATTGAGTGACACTCCTTTCGTCTTAGCGGCGGCGTCGTGGACTATTCGCACTTTGTTCGGTTTCAATGCGTTCAGTACTGCAAAGTGCGGGAGGTACCACGTTCGATTCTCAGTTCTATTTTTCGGTGCGGGTTCGGCGTATCCCTTCTGGATAAGTGCGTCCATCTGTTCTGTGTACTTCGTTTTCAGAGTCGAATCGCGGTCAATCTTCTTTTCTATGTTGTGTAAACGCTTCAGCGTATTTTCATAATTCTCGGGCATCTTAATAGTGTCGGTTTTCCACAGTAGAGGGGCTTCATATCTCCCGCCGCTGTCGATACGGACTTCTTTGTCGAGCTTGTCAAGAGCGCGTTGATCTGGGCTGTTCTTCGGGTTTCTGGGCTCGACGAAGAGTGATTCGAGTGCGAAGTAGTGTCTCAGCTGATCGTCCATGTCTTCGCTTTCGCTCTTGTCCGCGATGAAGTTGACTTTGTGCGCATCTTGTACAGTGAGCCGTGAGCGCGCGCCGTGTAATACCCAGCCGAGAGGAGTCCGGGAGGCAACGGGTTGGTGTCGTTGTCCCCGGCGTACCTCCGACGTCACTAGCAGGTGCCAATTGTCTTGGCCGATGAGTATCTGGGGTTTCGCTCTTCTGTAAGTGATATCGCTTTCTATGTCCCGCAGATGCTTGCAATCAGCGATGTCTTGCACGGTGACGGCTTGTGGTGACAACTTCATATTTTCAATGGTGCGCGCTTGAATCCGATGTGCGCGCTGGGACGTACCTCTCAACGTCAGCTGGACCCGACGGGAGTTCGATGACCGGACGTTACAATCGCCGATCGCCTCGATGTGCAGTGACTCGCGGGGGCCGCGCGCGCCTGTCTGGTTGGCGAGCTCGGCGTCGATGAGCGTCACCGTTGACCCGTCGTCGAGGAGGGCGTACGTGTCTACTCCTCCCGCCGGTCCGGAAATGTGTACCGGCACTATCTTGAGATACGATGCGAAGCCTCTTGTCCACGTTGACGCGACTGTCTGCTTCTCCGCGTTGTCGTCTTCGGCGACCCTTTCGCTTTTGACGTGGTGAAGCAGTCTGTGGTGCGAGTATTTGCACCCGTCGGTGTCGCAAGTGCGCTTCTTGCAATGATGACTATTTGTTCTGAAGCGTAGACACGCGAAGCATAGTCTTCGTGCCTTCGCGATATCCCATCTGTCGTTGACCGTCGACTCAATGAATTTCTTGCACTTGGTTACCTCGTGCTCTGTGTCGTGACACGCCGCGCATTTTTCTTTCCTCGGGCTCGATACAGCGGTGCTATAAGTCTTGTTCGTCTGTCTTCTGTTTGCTGTATGTTCCCGTTCGGGTGTCACGTGTTCGGGAGGTGCGTAGCGCCCGCACCTGTCGGCCTCCCTACTGAGGAAATCAGAGAGCCTCAGTAGGTCGGGTTCTTCTGTCTGTTCTTCCGCTGCGTAGTCAAACCATCTATACTTGAGCGCCGGTGTGAACTTGTCGATGGTCATTTTGACAGCCTCCGGGTTGTACAGGTACGCCACGCGGTTGAGTGCGCGTAGCGTCGCGACGATGTTCATCACCCGCGTGGCGAACACGCAGATGTCTCTCGGGTTGTCGCTGAGTCGGGGCAGCGCGCGCAGGCGTTCTAGTTCGCCCAGCGCGATGCAATCTGGTCGGCCGAAGCGTGCTTCGAGCGCCCGGAGTATGTCAGCTGTCTTGGCGTTGTATATGAGTAAGTTCTCGACGGCTTCTTTAGCTTTACCTTTTAGCGCTCTTCGTAGTCTCGCGACGTTCTCTGTGTCCGTGAAGCTCGGCGCAGATTCTTCATAAGCAGCTTTGAAGGTGAGCCACTCTTGGTGTGACCCACTGAAGTACGGCAATTCAGTAGCGAAGCGGTGGTGCGGGGCGCTCCCGGACCGGGCGGCGAGGGTGATTGCGGACGCCAGCTCACGCAAGTCGATTTGCTGTGGCGGCGTCGCGACTGTCGTTTCTTCATTCTTCGACACGGCGATGGGTGGTGGCTGGATCGGTGCAGGGGGCAACGGCGTTGTCGCCCGCGGCGCTGCATCGATGGTGCGCCCCACGTCTATGTCGTGTGGCCTGTCGGCGATGGCCAGGACGTGAGGTCGCGAGTCGTTCAGCCAGCTCCCGACTCTTTTCTCTGTTTCTTGTTCATCTGATATGCACGTGTCTGCGTCACTCTCGCTTTCTTCATCTTCGGCTTCGATTCGTGATATCTTCGCGGCTGCTAATTGGACTTGCAATTCTAGTAGCTCCTCCTTGGCGCGGGCGAGCTTCAATCTTCGCGTCTTCGTTGAGAGCGTCTTCTTTGTGCCAGTCCTCTTGGACACTGGCTTCTTCGTTTTCTCCGTCGCGGAAGTGTCTGCCGTGGCGGTTGTTTCAGTCACGACAGTAGATTCTGTCGTGGCGGTCGACTCTGACGTGGCGGTCGACTCTGTCGCTGTAGTCGACCCCGACGATTCGGCGACTGGGGCCGATGCTGCTGGTCTACTGGTGGTGGAGCGTGTGACTGGCATGTTTCTTTTTTCTATTTTCTTCCTTTTTCAGCTTGATTCTTCTATTTTCTCTTGCGTCTTCTATATTCTCTTGACGACGAAAATCCGGCTCTCGAAGGACCAAATGAACAGGACGATTAGTACGTCGTGCGTCCTGTTGCTGCTGTGGCTGGTATGCGTCGTGAAGGAGAATTCAATGAAAGCCGAATAGTCTTGAAACAGTGCTCCACCCACCAGTTGTGACCCTCTTCGCGCAGAGTTTCTTCCTATTATCTTCTAATGTCCAGTCGCTCGAACGTGTCTGGCGCGGTTTTTCGCGCTCTTAAGTACTATTTGTTGTGTCACAACTAGTGGGCTTTGTACCGAGTTTATTAATCCAATAAACCAATCATAATAAATTATTCCTGTCCCTTTCCGGGGTTACACTCTTCTATTATTCCTATCCCTTTCAGGGTTACACTCTTCTATTATTCCTATCCCTTTCAGGGTTACACTCTTCTATTATTCCTATCCCTTTCAGGGTTACACTCTTCTATCTTTATACTAATGCTTATGCGCTAGGATTCTATGACATTATCTTTCTAACTTAACTACATAATGTACTACAGTAACTTAATCTATTATATACAAATTATACAGACGTCGTTCTGTACATAATGTACTACAGTAACTTAATCTATTATATACAAATTATACAGACGTCGTTCTGTACACTTAGTCTGCAAACAATTATTTAAAAAAACACCCAATGTGAAAACTTGTATTTTAAGGAATTGCTATGGAACAGAAGTTCAAGTTTCAGGCGAAGCTGGCAATTTCCCAAGTTCTTTCTGCAATGGAATTTGGCTTACACTGTCGCGCATTCTCCAAGTGGGGATGACAGAGGTGTACTGTGTACATCCATTTATAGCCGACAGTGTTAGGTCCCAATATAATAGGGGTGAGCGTATGCTGGGTATCCAGTCCTCAATATCAGACTCCGGTCTGATATTGGGAATTTTTTTATAGCAAAATTGTTCTTTGTGCGACCTGGGATATCGACCTAGGTCCTCATGATCACCACGCGCTTTGTACGCAATAATACCAACGAGGCAGTCACTGAATGAACTTGGCACCTTTTTTCATTATGTTTTAGCTGGTATCACTCTGGAATCTGGAATCGTGCCCGGTATTTTTTTTAATGGGATTAAGCCCACCACTCATTCCCACCATTGTAACTCCTGTAAGCCAGGATCCACAATAGTCTCCCTCAATGACACCAAGGTTTGAACCTTGGGGTGTCCCGGGAATCACTTTAAATGTCTTGGAACCCGCAACAAATTTAATTCGAAAGAAAAACAGGAGGAGTAGGAAAAATAGAAATTCCACTTCCCTCCTTTGCAAAGCGGGAGACACAAAAATAAAATAATTGGCAGATCAGCCATAGAAAAGGAGACTACAACTAAGATAAGCTCAGTTGTAAAGCACCATGGTCACGAAAAATTATTAACATGGCCTATTGGTGAGCCTCATATTTGATTCCAGTAATAGGTATGGCAAAAACGCTTGAACGAACGGAAATTATCCCGAGTTTCTACAAGAACAGTGTAGTAGATTACCCCAGATGTATTTCGCAGACTGTTTAACATAATGGTACGCTCGTTGTGCCAGAGACTGCACTGCCAAAGAACGTGGTGTTCTGATTGTTCATACTCGTAGTTAGACGTGGAACACTGACATAGGGTGAAGGTACCAGTTTAAAAGAGAATAATTTACTCTTAAAGTGCTCGTGCCCGGTATATGGCAACAGGCTCGCCCCCTATTATATGGGACCTAACATCGTCGTCGAAGTGTATCGGGTGTATACAGTACAGCTCTGCCACCACCGCTTGAGGAATATAGGCGTGACGGTGATTGTTGGGATATGAGTGAGTACGTAAAATACGGGATAAATGAGACCCAGATATGATATTACAAATATATTTATTGAAATAAGAAATGAATGAACTAAATGAGGATTGTAAGCTGTTCCATAATATTATATTACATTTAAAATAATAAATTCATATAACATAACATTGCTTCATTTGCCGTCACTCGAAGAAATAAAATTTTGACTAGTTCAATGAACTTAACTAAAAATATTACTATTGTTGGGCGTTTTTTTTTAATTTTTTGTAGCACCTTACTAAAACTGAGTGACAGCCATATTAATTTTACAATTAAGTCACTATTATGTAAGTATACAAAAGGTTTTAGGTATATTGAAAGTGATTACCAAAGAAGACCGTATAGAAACACTGATCTCTATTACAGGTAGGTATTTACAAGGTTAGGCTTAAATATACTGTTCTACAATTTAATTAGATGATATTACATTTGTTGGTGTTAGTATGGGAACTATTAGTTAAGGGCACGCTATTTTGTAATTAGTGTTGTGTAAAAAAAAATATACAGCTATCTGACATTTTGACAGATAACATTTTTTAATGCGCCTAGTGTTGTAAAAACGCTCGAGTCGGCGCTTAAAACGCTCGCCTCTTCTACGTGTTTCAACGCTCATGAGCGTCGACTCAGCGCTAAACGCCCGACTTCTCTTCTTCAGTTACCGATTTCATTTTAACTTCTTTGGGAAATCTGATTTAGGTACCCATGCAAAAATTATTAGCCAGTAGCTATAGTAAACAAAATGGTCATAAAGTCATAAATGTTCCTGTTTGTTTGTAAATGTTTCACTACATAGCCAACGCAGCGCGACGGAAGCGCGACGGTGGCGTGGCTTGGGGAGTTGTAATGTACTGAAATGTACGGGAGACGGCACACAGCGCAGCCCCGCTCGGCGCGACGGTGGCGCGGCTTGGGGAGTTGTAATGTACTGAAATGTACGGGAGACGGCACACAGCGCAGCCCCGCTCGGCGCTACGGCAAACGTCACGATCAAGCGTAGCCGAGCGCATTCGTCGCGCTCCCGTCGCGCTCTGTCCGCTTTTTGAGAAAACCTTAATTCTTTCGACTACTAAGTATTTATAAGCAGGTTTTCTATAGTATATTTTCATTTTACATAACACACACTTACAAAATAGTTATTCGTTTTATGGCCGCTGAATATCACGTTTGTTCTGGACATGTCGAACGTAATGAAGAGAAGTAGAGATCATCTTTATATAAAACATAATATTGGGGTCATCTTAATTTCGCATTTCACACCTTATTATTAATATTTTCTTTTGCGCGGGCATAATTGGCGATGGTTGCAAGCGGTGTCGCAAAGCCAAATTGATGAAAGAAAATCATTATTATTTTATTTGGAAGCGCAAATAACTTTTTTTTAATGGGGCAAACGGCATGTCCTTATCTGTTACAAGAATATTACATGCAAGGTCTAATTATGAGGTCTATTATTAATTTTAATGATTGTCTATGATACATTTAGTAAACCCTAAACTTCCATACTATATCTAGATCTAATGTTTTGTATAAATTCTAGCTACATTACTTTCTACTTCATAGTCAAGTACTCTACAATTATTGTACATGAAAACTACCTACTGGGATATATTTCTATGACATAATTTAAGTAAAACAATATTTACAAAAATAGCCATTTTCGTCTGTGTTTGGATCCGTCTATCGTCTAATTTACTATCCCAATAAAAAACACTCATTTTTAACATTACAAGGAACTAATTATTGTAACAAAAAATAAAAAACAGCTCACTAATTCTTATAAACTAAAGATGTTTAGCAAACTATAATTTTTAAATTACGTTATTTTGTATGCATTGTATAAAATGTACTACATTGGTACAAAATGCTAAAAAACTATTTTGTTAGTATATTTATGTATTGTGATGTGAATGTAGGATGATTGATGGCAAGTGACGGGCATCATAGATGCCATAAGTATCAATACAATAACAGTTTAGCGGTTCAATAAAAAGGCCAAGGATTCCTGGTCCAAAATACTGGAAGGTTTGACCATTTAACTTTAACGCTTAAAATTATCCCTTACCAATCTGTGACCTCCCCTCATTAGTGGAATTAATCCTTTAGTGAGATTTTATAAGGCAATGGAAGGATTCAGTTATTGTATAGAGCTACTATTTAACACATCGGAAATTTGTACTGTCTCACTAAGGGACTAAGACCAATAATGGTGATGACCTATTTCACATCACCTGTAACTACGTCATAAATGGAATATTTTTCTCAAAAATGCAATATATGGAACGACTGCCATTCTTAAAACAAGATACATAGTGACTCGTTATGAAAGTGCGTGCGGTAAAAAAACAGCTTTCATTATTAAATTATGGAAGTCTTTGCCGATGACCAAATTCTTTGGATTTTGAAAGTCTAAAATTGTATTCGAGTATAATTTATGTATTCTATTTATAATCTATGGAAAACTTTTTTTAGGAATCCGCGAGACCTTGACGTTTCTCTTCTTCCAACATGGCGTCTAGTTCGTCCGTTAGGTTGGCGAGCATGTTTCCTATGTCGTTGAGGACGTCAACTGGTTCTGTGCTCTTCTCGTCCTTGTGTTCGGGAAGAGAATGGGGGGTTGTGGGCTTGATGTCCGTGGCTCTTGGCGGGAGGTTGGAGAGGCCTATTCCCGCGCGGCCATAGTCCATAGTATGCGGACGTCCGCCTATTTGTCCCCGGTTCTGTTTTATCGTGCCAGCGTTCTCGTTAGCGAAGGGAATGCTATCAGACTCGGTACTGGAACTTGACTGTAAAGTAGAAAAGGTAAGTGTTAGTTAAATATTTGTTAATACTTATAAGTTTAGTGTGTCTGTTCTATCTGTCTTCATCTATCTATATCATCACGCCAGATCTCTTGCGAGGTAGGCAGAGACTACGAGTTCCAACAGGTTCGTTCCAATGTTTCTGCACAAGCTGGGTTGGTGTGTCAGTTCGGTGTTTATGTATCTTCATTTTCAACTATAGATCTCTTACGTAACATTAATGTCTGGGATATTACTTCTATTAGTTGGATCCATGTCCCCATGCAAGCTTTTCAAAGGTCCGAATAGATGAATCTCAGTAAGTATATACTTATGTTTAAAATAATTAGAATATAAATGAACTGATACGTTTCGGGAATGTTAATAAATTAAATTTACGTTTTATTATTAACCAGCAATTTCTCCAGGACATAATAAAATGGATTACGTTTCGTAACTTAGATTGAATTTTTATCCGTAATATAATTCGTAATATATCTAGTACAAGATATATAACAGATTATATTATGGATAAAGGAGCATCTAATAAACAATTTTAATTTAAGAAGACCTTTTTAAAAACAAGGTTTTATAGCAAAAACACAACGAGGATATCTGGCTTAGTTGAGGAGTTCCTATGGCTCTCTTCCTGCTTCATCATCAGACCATCCGGGTCTTAAGTACTCGTCAAGACAAATCCAACGAGCCCAAACACGGCGGGATTCTATTGAGTAGTTGACTGGTTCCAATGGTTATCATCAGACCCTGAACAGTACCTGGTTGTATAGTGCTTGTCAATACGAATCTAACAAGCCTAAACATGAGGCGGTTATGTTGTACATTTTACATGTTCCTATAGCCACCTTCCAACTCCATCATCAGACCAGCTTCATGGTACTATATTATTGCATTAGTATCGAACTTACGTATGCCGAATTTCAGCTCAATCGGATACCCGTAAGTGCTTGATAAATGGATCACAAAATTGAAACCCTAAAGACAAACAGACATAGGAACATCACAAGCTAAATAAAAGCTTGTAAAAACCGACTTACCTTAAAGCTAGCATCGGATCCGGTTCGCAGTTTGTCCTCCTCATACCGGCGGGGTGGTGAAGAAGGCGCGGGTGGTGGCGGTAAGAGACCGGTGCTGTCCAGAGACACACTCAGAGAGTCCGAGCTGGGATATGCGGGCAGACTTAACGGAAGACTCTTCTCCGGATGAATCTCAACCGTCGTCTGACCGAAACGGGAGAACGGAGCGTACTGAGAACTCTGGCGTTTAGGAGGTTCGGGGGGTGGTTTTCTTGCAACATGCGGACTTGCTCCGTAGGCCACGCGCTGCAATCGGGCCGAATACGCGATTTCCTCATACGCGTAATCTGGCGATTTATCTCTGTACGCTGGTGTAGCCTGGATCTTGGCTACTGGTCTTGGGCGGACAAGCCCTCGTGGACGGGGTAAAGTCCCTCCCCCCTCGTACGAACTGTCGTTCGTAGGTGTTATGTCTCCGTCGTCGTACGAACGCCGCCATTGCCCACCGCCGTAGTAGAAACCGGCGTCCGGTGAAAATGTGGTATGTGACGCTCTTTCTGACGGGTCTTCTAAGCTTTCGAGCGATTTCCCACGCGGATGACGAATCTGTTGGCAGTTGATTTCGTTTTATTAAAGATTTAAGTTATCATTAGATTTATTTTAAAGATGTAAGTTATCTGATCAAAAAACATTAAGAAACAAAATACATATTTTTGTAAGAATTCTTTTATTTTGTAATTGGGTACTCTTCTTTACCATGCTGTCTGTTTAAGATTTTGTTCCGTCGATAAATCAATCATTAAAATATTTACAATGTCAGCGTCATTAAAATCATGCGAAATTAGTTTTGATTATGTTAAATACTTATAAATTATCGTGTAAACTATCTACCGTGCAGGCTTTCAAAGTGGAATATAGGTATAAGGATATGGTTTTCATACAAAATATGGAAATACACACATGGATAACACTGCGTTCTCTATAAACGACAAAAAACATGGTGCAAAATAAAGCCGGGTGCCGGTGCATCGAACAAACTGACAAGACCTGTGCCAAAGGAGGTTTTATCATACCTGAATGGGGACCAAATCTGTGCCACATGCGGGCGTTGGTATGGCGTCAAAGTTTAGGTCGGGGGGTTTATGGTAACTCCTCGCATGTCGCTCCCATGGCTGGTAATGTAGCTCCCTCGGATATAAATCCTTTAGCCGATTATGTCCAAGGTGCGGTTTGTGTTTGGAAAAAGAAAAGAAAACAAAACATTCACATGCTGCTTCGGGCTAGTGGTATGAGGTGGATGCAGCGGATGGACTGGTGGTAGCCGGCGGACCACAGCTCTGCGACTGATTTTGTTGTTCACAAATGTAAGAAAAGCTCCCATTTTCTTAGGGAGTGACGAAAAATGACAGTAAGTATAATTTTTGTTTAGTACTTACGAGTATAAATATGAAAGACGATCATTGAGTTTTGATGTATTACGTACTAGAAAAGACACCCTTAACCATTTTTTGTAGTAAAAGTTCGAATGCATACTCTTTAGCTCACTGTGTGCCAGCTGCTTGCCACAAGATGAGACGTTCGAGTGCTAAGTCAAACCTTCATGTACACTGAGATACTGTCAGCTCCGGATCAAGAGGAGGAGGGGGGGGGGGGGGGGTTCAAACAGGGGCACCCGGGCGGCAGTTTCAGGGGGCGCCAAAATCCCGGGTATATAATTTCATGTCACACAAATGAAAAAAATATAGAGAATAAAGAGTACAAATTTATTAAAGGGTTCTTATTGACCCATTCACGAAGATTGCCAACCATTATATTTTTGAGTATGATATATTTGTGAGTTTTTTTAAGTAATTTATCTCAAACGCTGGAGAGAGGGCCACGCGCCACTGTCAAGTTCCTGCCCCGGTTCGAAATAATCGTAGATCCAGGGCTGGATACTATATAATCAACTCTATGAAAACACAAACATTCTCCCAAACCCAGCCGTCATCAACTAGTGCGATATTTTTGTTTGACATGGCTTCTCAAGTACGTAAGTACATATAATGCCAATGTGATGGATATTGGTTTTAAGTTATTTTCGAATGCAGCAAACTCAGAATAATTTATATTCTAAGGCAGCAAATCAGGAAGCATCATATTAACATAATATTAACCGAAGTCTTTAACACTTCCAATGCAGATGATAGAGCATTAAATCGCAGAGCTGTTTACATCCGACCAGCGAAGGCAATGGCGATGGACGTAGACCTAAAGTCTAAGCGAAATGATAACGGTTTCTCTGAACGCATCGGGAAAATTTCGCACGTCTTTTAACGGTTCACTGGATGGTTATTATGTGTCACGCCAATATCGTTCGTAACCTTTTCCCATAACGTGTCAGTTTTTTCCCCAGCAAAGTAAATTTTTCCAGCTTTTCTTTGCTTAATACACACGGTTATGGGACTAATGACAAAAGCCTCAGTAGGCCAAAAAAAGAAAAAAATCGATTAGTTAAAAAGAATAGCTATTAATAACGCCATTGTTAAAATAACGCAGTTAGTAGGTATATATTAAAAGAAAAAGTAACAATAAGGCTCTCTTAGCTTTTTAGGTTAGGCATTTTGGCGCCAATAGGTACTCAAGATGGTGAATGAATGAAATGAATGAGATGACTTGAAATAAATCAAAATAAAATTATAATTAAATTAAATTAATTTGAAGTGATGCTTTGAACATAATCTTTTGTTTGATAGAAATCTAATTTGCTTTCTATGACACGTTCTAATAGATTAATTATGAAAGCGGATTGTCAGCAAAGTTTAAATATCCGCGCTCATACGTGAAGGCTGATCTCATCGTAAGCAATGGATAAATGTCTCACTTTAGATTAATTATGGGAGTACAACTAGATACATTATCATTGTCAAGAAACAATAAGATCCTTTAGTATGATCTCGAGTTAAACATGTTGGTACTTGGATACCCACTTATTGATTTGGGCGGCAAATTTCCAAATAAGTAACTGATGATTATGCATCTAATTTCTGAATTGTTTGAGAGAAATAATCGTCAATATTACCTAATAGCATTAATCTGTTTACTTTTTAATATCTCGTACAAAGCAAAGGTGGAGAGACACAAATCCAGAGCTCAAAATGGCGCCCTCGAAAGTTCTATCAAGAGTCTAAATTCTAAAACATCACTACAAACACGTTAACATGTGCATGCTTGCGGTGTACTGACCTGGCCCGGCTGTATTCTGGTAAAGTCCAAGGAACCCTGGTTGCTGATGCTTCTCTTCCCTGCTCTTATGTCTTTCACCCTCTTGATAGCAAGAAGTATTTTCTTTTGGTGACCAAGTCGGACTATACCCATGTCTTCTAAATCCTGGGAGGAGAATATTAGACTTGTAGGACTTGTGTGACACTTGTTACCTTACAACATACGTCTTGGTTAAACAGAATGATCTTTTATTGCGTGTATTTAGTTAAATCTATATAGTTTCTGTAAAATTTGATTGGGACAATATATATATTTTCGGCGCAATCCGCACCGAGTTCGCGCGGTGATAATCCGTTTTTTTAATCTCATTTCGAGAGTGAAGGCCTTTCCCTAGTAGTGGGACAACTGATTAGAATTGGCTGATTTCTTATACCTAGTGTGCATCAACAGAATATACACAGATTTTCAATAGCTGAATGAAACTTAAGTTTCCGTTTATTCTTGTCTCAGAGATGTTCAAAACCTGTCTAATTTACACCTCAATTCTTTTTGTAAAATCAAAATCATCCTATAAATAAACCAATACCGTCGCCTTAAAGGAGGTATAACACACGACGTCATAGTAGCAACGGCCAACAGCAAATCGTGGCATAACATACTTACCTTAACTCTTTGGCAACTATACGTGGTTTTCTCAAGATTTCCCTCATTAGATCCGCAATAAAAATATACCTATAGGTACAAAGTTGTGTATATTCTCACCTCCCAAGCCAGTTGCGTCACGTCGTGAACAGTGCGGTACCCTTGTGCTACAAGAGCGGGTCCGTACTCCTCCAGTCGTAGCAGTCGCAGCCATTCTTCTAATGAACCCTGGAATGAGCAAAATAGGAATTACGACTATGCTGTAATCTCTTTTTTGGACTTGTATTTGTCTAGGGTTAATGGAAAATGCTTTTGATTTTATGTTAGTTATGGGTTGGTAGCCGAAATAATGACACAACTCAAAAATCTGATTATTCGAATAAGCACTCTTATTGTAACAACTATAAAGTTTGATTTCTCCTGTTCTTGTTTTATTAGTTGTGCCACTATTTCATTCAACCAAAATTTATATTTCGAAAACGATTTATTAAAACAAACCTTAAAAAAATAATAAGTTGGTAGCCATTAGTCACAAATCTGACCGAAAATGTATTTTTTTAACAGAAAATATATTGATATATTATGAAAAATAGCTATTTAGTATCAGGGATTATGGCATATTATTATTTGATGAGTATATAGAAAGAATATAATAAGTATGTAGGTAATAAAAATAACTCTTTTCGTGCCTGTGAAACTTTTCCATCTATTTATTCACGTTTTTAGATTTTAGAAGGTACGTACCGGAATATAATCAGGCAGATTGTCCGGTACATTCAGATTGGCGAGTTCAGCCTTTAATCTCTTGCGGTGGTTCGGTTTCTTGATGCCCACGGCGGTGAGGTCTTCCGGGGTCATCCTGGTGACCGTGGGCAGGTCGTACCCGGCTTCTATGAACAGTCTCGCGTACTCTTCCATTTGAAGGTCGGCTAGGCACGCGTGGATTATGTCTGTGTCCTGCAAAGTAATATGGAATGTTGTGTTTATTATTTTTGGGAATTGTCGTGGTAATAGTAAGCAGTAATCATTATCACTCCTACTTAAATTTACATGTCACCGTCACAGCCACTACTAGTCCTGTTTACATTGACTTGGAAACATTTTTTTACTTATTTGCTTTCAGTTTAGCCTTTGAAAGTCAAATGTGTGTGTGGCCAACAGCGTCTTTATTCAGATTTATACGTGTGTATGTTGTGTGTGAATAAGTGTGCTGTTACACGCGGTCCGTTCCTCCACTCCGATCTAGGTCTCGAACCTATTCGCGCCTTTATTAAAAATGCGTCAACACGTCACTTCGCGAACGCATCTACCCATGCGAATCCGTTAATCGTAGCCACCGCCGACTACGATCTCCCCCCCCCAGACCCCTGCCGCCGCCGCCGGCCGCGACATGTTCTCATCGACCCCCCCGATGCTTTGTCATCCCTTCTTTCCGCTCAGAATACGGGCGACGATGACGACGTAGTAGTAGATCCCCTCCCATAGCCGGCGGTTGACCGGTGCACTTAGTAGTGCACCCGTCCCCCTACAGCGACTGTCCCAACCGAGGGCGCCTCATCGAGGCGCCCTCGAGTATATCGCCTCTTGCCCTTCTGGCTGGCTAGAGCGTAGTGGTTGCACGCTCGCCTTTAAGTCCGGTGAAGCTGTAAAGGCCTCGCGGCCAACAGCGTACATCATTCATTCGCACACATCACACACGTGGTCCGTTTGGAAGACCGTCTGATATCTGGAGGGCAAGTCAAGAGTCTCCGTAGAGATGGGAGGCCCCATAGGAAGCCAGAAAATTCAGTAAGTAAATAACCTATTGGAATTCTGTATTCTCTACCTACTCCGCAATCTGGCGTAATGGATAATGTTATCTAACTGGATGAAATAAAAAATAAATCATTTCCATTTCATTTCCTACACTCTTAGCGGGCGTTCTATGTACAAATAACAATTATTTTTAACATTACGAATCTACCTACTAGCTACGTTTCGCAATTCGACCACAACTTTCGAAGGAGATTGACCAGAAATATATGAGAAAGGGCATGACGGACAACTAAACTAAGGGAACAACAAGAGCAGCAGCCTCGTCTTGGATCGAGTCGCTTCGGGCATAAACTTGTACTGGTTTTTGGCACCTATTGATATATTATTTTTATTAGATTACAGGGGAAATTCCGTGAAATGGCCTGAAAGTATTTAGTGGGTAGTATTATTTGTGAGCTGTGTAGTCGGGTAGAGCACGCGTTTGTATGCGTGATTCTGATTCTGACCGCTAGTATTAAGATACTCAACTGTTTACATATGTTATCCATGGATAAGAGTATTAACGGGCTATCCCTGTGCTGGTCTTCAGACGGGGCATGGAATATTTGGTCACCGTGTGTGTGTGTGAATGATGTACGCTGTTGGCCGCGAGGCCTTTACAGCTTCACCGGATTTAAAGGCGAGCGTGCAACCACTACGCTCTAGCCAGATTTTTGGTTATCTAGACTTTAAAGAAAAAGCAATGATAGCCTACGCGTTAAACCGTTGGACTGCAAAGTCAGAGGTCTCGGGTTCAAACCCAGGCACGCACCTGTCTTTTTTTGAAAGCATGTTCGTATTAAAAATTAATTATCATTTGCTATAACGGTTCAGGAAAATATCGTGACGAAACCTGCATGCCTAAGAGTTTCTCGAAGGTGTGTGTTCGCCAACCCGCACTGGGCCAGCGTGGTGGACTATGGCCTAAACCCTCTCAGTTTGAGAGGAGGCCCGTGCCCAACGGTGGGACAGTTTCTTAACAGGGCTAATATTATTAAAGACTTTTACTTCCACGCCATATTACATATTCCCCAAGCGGGGGTGGCAGCGGTGTACTGTGTACATCCTGAGTGTGCTAAAGACTAGATCAATGTAAATCAAAGTTTAAGTGTAGTTACGAGCGGTCTCTGCGCAGGCCTTCAGATAAGACACACCGTCACGCCAATATTCCCCAAGCGGGGGTGGCAGAGGTGTACTGTTTACATCCACTTTTCGCCGACAATGTTAGGTCCCATGTAAATGGGGGAGAGTCTATTGCCATATTCCGAACACAATTCCATATTCCGAACTGATATTGGGAATTTTTCATAAGAAAAACTACTTTTGTCCGACCCAGGATTTGAATCCAGGTTCTCGTGATTGCAAACCATATTATTCGCCACTAAGCCAACGTGGCAGTCACATCAGATAAGACACGGTATAAAATATTTGGTCATGGTTTGCTAAATACTTGATCAATGTAAACCAAGGTATAATGATACTTAGAAAGAAAGAAGAAGAAAGAAAAGAAATTTATTCAACCACACTCACATAGTAATTGAGATACTAACATTAATAACGAAAATAATAACTAAAAATAATAACGAAGAGAAAAAAAAAACAAAAAAGGAAATAAAACTAGGCAAAACATTTACAGACACCAGAGGTTCACCAGAGGTACTTACGGGCAGTCCCTGCGCGATCATGGCGCGCACGCGGTCGGCGAGGTCGCCGCAGTGGCAGGCGGCGTGGTGGTGGTGCGCGGCGCGGGCGGACGCGCGCCCGCTGTCCAGCGACGCCGACGAGTGCCGCGAGCCCGAGCCCGCCGAGCCCGACGACGAGCCGGGGCTGTCGCGCCCGGGACTCTGACACAACGATCATACATTAAAACTTGCTGATAGCCTACTGGTTAGACCCCAACGGTCTACTGCAAAGTCAGAGGTCTCGCGTTCTAACCGAGGCACCTCTGTCTTTTCGAAAGCGGTGAAGGAACACATCGTGAGGAACCTACACGCCTAAAATTTTCTCGAAGGTGTGTGAAGTTCGCCAACCCGCACTGGGCCAGCGTGGTGGACTATGGCCTGAACCCTCTCAGTGTGAGAGAAGGCCCTTGCCCAACAGAGTTAATATGATTAAATTGCAATGATTTCCTACAAAATTTACCTATGGGAAACCATCGCAACCAGTTGCCAAGAAAGAATAGAAACTATCATCACCATCAATATCTGTAAATGCCGCTCTAAATCGTAAACATATCGTAAATATGTTAAGGATAGTCTTCTAAGGCCGTTCTTCTGTAGCTGCAACGGTTGACGTAGCTGTCCTTCCCTGCCCCGTCATAAAAATCCACCCTGTATAGGGCAGATTACAGAGGCCCTATAGAGGCTATAGAAATTTGTTTCAAATACGGACCAACTTTATATAGAGCAGATTATAATAAAATGGAGTCTGATCAAATTTGTATCTGATCATAAACATCACGGAGACCAGTAGGATTAATAGGCAAAATAATCATGGAAACATGATAATGAAAATTAGAAAATCTGTTGACGAAAACATCTACGACGTACTTCTCTATGTATAAAAAAAGAGTAAACCGTTTTATGAAATTTAAAACCAATCAAATTTCCTAATTCTCGGATTTTATGTGGCAAATTTTCCAGTTAACTGAAATGATTATAGAATTAACTAACTTAAGGTTTGTTCAAATAACCGAGGGAGCGCGACGGAAGCGCTCAGCTACGTTCGGTTGTGACGCTTGCCGTCGTGCCGAGCGGGCCTGCGCTGTGTGGCGTCTCCCGTACATTTCAGTCCATTATAACTCCCCAAACCGCGTCACCGTCGCGCTCCCGTCGCGCTGCGTCGGCAAAGTGGTGAAACCTTTATAGTTATTCAATGTTCAATAGAGTCACAGTGAACAATGGTACTTACAGATTCAAACCTAAACCACGGATAAAAAGTAGATAGTATTTATAAACGCAAAGTGTGTATTTTTACTTCAATAAATTATTAAATATTACCTGTGTCATGTCAATCCCCTGGTCATCGCTAAGGGCCAGCTGGTGATGGTAGTAGACCGCGGCTTTGTGCGTGAGGGGCTGCGAAGGCGGAGGGAACGTGAAAGTGCCTCCACCAGCCGGACTCTTGCCAAGGCTGCCGCTCGCGCCGCTGACTCCCGACACCCCGGACACTGTGCTGCCGTAGTCGGAATGGTCATCTGGAATGAAAAAAGTGGACACGAATTAGAAAAATAATATACTTGCATTTATAATTTAACAACTTTACAAATTTATGGCAGGGCGTGGATCAGAATTGCCAGCCTAGGTAATATAGTTGTCCCAAGTGGTTTAGGATAATAGCAAGTTCACACAGCTGACGGCCGTATTCTGGTTAATGCCTCTCCATTATTTCAAGAAGAAGAGGGCTGGACGTGAGTACGGATGAATCACATTAAGTAAACGAGGATAAGATGAGCCCTTAGAATAAATATATTATTCTAAGAATGAGCCACGTCATTTTCCAATTTTTTGATGATCGATTTTACTTAACCGGTGTAAACTCCATAGTTTGGTATATATAGGTCTATATTTTTATACAAGAACATAAATCATTAAGCGCCCTCAAAGCGCTTGGTGCCGAACTGGTGCTGTATGACAGCAGAAAGGTTAATGTATTGACTAGTGGTTATATATATGTGAAAAACATAAGTTTTTCACACAAAATATCTCGACGAGAGACCATAGCTTTTTGCCTAGTCTAAATAGAGGCTAAGCATAAACCGTTTGATGGCATAGTAGCGTTATAGAATCTTGCAGTCACGTTGTTCTTTATTCAGAAAAATTTGTAGTGTGAAAAGGATGGCATATGAACTCGATAGCATTACGGTAACAGCAATCTCCTTGTGGCCGTTCTATCTAAGGGCTTTTAGTACTACTTTTAGGTCTTCTTAACAATCTTACCTCTAGTATGTGACGGCGTGTCCGGCGGCTGCGGGTACGGCTGATCCTCACAGGACGCGTACCCCTGGGAACCAAAGCTGGAGCCGGAGTGGCGGTGCTGGGGGGTCCCGAACGCGTCCCCCGGCACGGCTGGCGGGGGCACGCGCTTGGCGGTCGCCGTCTTCCCCGCGCCGCTCCCGCCACGGGACATACCGCCCACTGGAATAGAAAAAGAATGTAACAAAATCTATAATCGTCACGTGGGAATGACAGAGGTTTTCTGTGTATACCCGACGATGTTAGGTCAAGCAAGCTTAACAATACATCAACTAAAGGCGGGACCGCCGCCTTTAGTCCAAGCGGGAGTAATAGAGGTTTCCTGTGTACACCCTACGATGTTAGGTCAAGTAAGCTTATTGCCAGTATACCGAGCAGAAGTCCAAACTTGGGACTCCAACTGAGATTTATTATTATATAAAATGTAGTAGTCTTAGATTTGAATCGAGGATTTTGTGATTACCACTACACACTAAGCATGTGTATGAATTTGCTTGGATTGGACCTTGCTCTTTGGGCTAACTTAACGGGTTCTAACCTACCTGATTTAAGCCAGGGAGTACGAAATAGACAGTTAAAAGTGGCAGTCACTAGCATGTCTTCTTTTACATCACAGTTTATTTGCTGCTCATCTGATTAGACATTATGAAACGTACTATGAATCTGTCAAGCGACCCAAGTTGCAAAATAGGTTGTATGCACGGAAATCAGAATAATATTATTTTTGGAATGGACCTGGTTGCGAGCATTCACAATACGTTTGCACATCGACAGACATTGTCTGTCTATTCAGTTAACGAACAAATAAAATGTCTTAGTCAGCTGTGAATGCCTGGTCACAGTTTTTCTGTAGCAGCTGGGTTAGAATTAAAATATCTATAAAGTATAATTTTAGACATAGAATTTATTGACACAGATATTGTTTCATGGCACTTAAAAACGTTTTAATCCTAGTAACTTTTTAATTTCAACAGTGAGGGATCCTAGTCTTTAAATAAACAGAAGCCCCCCTTGAATTAAATATACTTAATTAAGACTCAAAGAAAACCCAAAGGGATGTAAATGAAATAAATGGAACCTTTCAAAGGGTTTCAAACGCCGTTATCTGGTTTGGACAGGACGTTACCGCAATCTCATAATGAGTAACTTCCAACCCCCTTCTACCCCCGATGGCTGATAAGCCGGTGGGCGGGGGGATAACTTCGGTAATAAGGTAAAAACGTCATCAATCATGTTCGGGCGATCTCGGAGATCGGACGGCCCGGATCGGATCGGCCAACTAATTGCTTGTGCCGAATCGATAACGTTAACTAATGGGCGGGAAAAATCGACATCAAATTAATTGCGATGCAAGCCTCTGATAGCAAAAAAAAAAACTGGAGAATTTATGCGGGGACCGAGATTTTGCCAACAATTTCTCGCCTGAGTTATGAGATCGATTATTCAAAAACACTTTTTTACTTTAGTAAACAACTTAACGTCGTTAATTGGCTGGCAAATCATTATAGAATTTCAACGGGGTTATTTTGTAATAAAAACATCATAAATATTCAGCGGGTGAGGCGCTGAGGCCGTACAAAAGACTGGATAACGTTTACAGTTGATTTTAATAGCGTAAATATTATTTTATGTTCTGCTGCGGCTTTCTTCTGAACGAGGAATTATGACCTCAATTATTCGCACGCAATGTCGGCATATCGTATAAAGATGTAATCAAGAAATAAATAAAATATTTGTGGATACTTGCGAAATATAAACACCGAAGAAAATCGGCGTAGATTGAAATGCAGATTTGGCAAAAAACATCAATGAGTAAGCTGCATGAGTAATCGATCGTTGCACTGGTTTCAATTGGAAAATTGAGTATTTTTTGTCAAATTTAGAATATTCATTTTTTTGTACCAAGCTAGCCAACTTTTGTGTGTAGGTTTGCAATGTAATAAAAATTTTGCAGAACTATAAATACCTAGCAGGTGTCATTGAACACTGCTGTATATTGAGTTCTTAGATTTACGCGAATATTACACATGAAATAAAACTATTTTACGGATATTAAACCAAAACGTAGCATAACACTGCAAGACCTCAATACACCGTGAGCTCATTCTGCGTAGATCGGACCAACAAAAATAATTAAGAAGTTTGAGGGTACCCCGGAACAACTATGCCTTTTGGACGTCTAACACCTCAGTCCCTCCCGTGACTGGGTGTCGGGAACTAAAAATCAAAAATAAACCGCGATAAAATCCGTAAAATAGTTTTATTTCACTGCTGTATATTTCTGATAAATATTTCCTCTAATGCTTTCCTTGTATCAGCATAAACTTGTAAATTAGATAACTTTGAGCGGCGATACGGAATTTAACAATTTAACTAGGTAAGAAACTTTATTTGAACGAAGTGGATAATTGGATTACGAAGTATTCCAAAGGTCTCTGACATTTATGGAACGAATATTATAAGTGTGTTTAAACTCGAGTCTTGACTGCCTCGTTGGTCTAGTGGCAAAGCGCGTCACTTTGTGATCACGAGGTCCTGGGTTCAAATCCTAGGTCGGACAAGTGTAGTTTTTCTAAGAAAAAACTTCCCAGTACGAGTCCGGAGTCTGGAATTGTGCCCGGTATATGGCAATAGGCTCGCCCTCTATTACATGGGACCTAACATCGTCGGCGAAACGTGGGTGTACTCAGTACGCCTCTGCCACCCCCGCTTGGGAAATATAGGCGTGACGGTGTTTTTTTTTAAACTCGGATCTTCAACAATACCATGAATACCTCTATTAACAGTAAATTAACCCCGAATTCGGAACACATAAAATCTGCCTCGTTGGTCTGGTGGCAAAGCACATCGCTTTGTGATCACGAGGTCCTGGGTTCAAATCCTAGGTCGGACAAGTGTAGTTTCTCTAACGAAAAACTTCCCAGTACGAGTCCAGAGTCTGGAATTGTGCCCGGTTTATGGCAATAGGCTAACATCGTCGGCGAAACGTGGGTGTACTCAGTACACCTCTGCCACCCCCGCTTGGGGAATATAGGCGTGACAGTGTGTGTGTATATAAAAACTCAACATACATCCTACTAAGTTTGGATTTGGATGAAATTTGGTTCACAAATAGTTTATTATACCTGGATTATAATATAAGATACTTTTTATCCTGGAAAAATGTGTCTAAAGTCAACGCGGATGAAGTCGCGGGCAGAAACTAGTATTATATAAAGGGATATGGGATTGTGTTTAAGGAGGGGTCTTTAGACTTGAGCAAAATATATCGATATGTGACAAACGATTTAGCGCAGTGGTTAAGAAGAGCTTAAGCCGTTCCGCCCACTGTGTCTAATAGTCGCTTGTTCGATTCCCGCACGGGAAAAATCTTTGTGTGATCCGCAATTATTTGTTCCGGTCTGGGTATTTGTGTATGTGAATTTGCATGTTTGTAAATGCACCCACGACACAGGAATAAATCCAAGTGTGGAGCTACATTTTTTTTTATAATCAAAATATTGATTTATATAATAATAATAATATCAGCCTATACTGCCCACTGCTGGACAAAGGCTTTCTCTCACGCGGACCCGGTGCGGATTGTTCGAGGCAGGTTTGTGGCCACCTGCTGTTGGAACTTATCAAGCCGCCTTTAAGGCTTCCAACTGGGCTTAACGACTACCACCTTATGTGGTAGCCGGGACCAACGGCTTAACGTGCCTTCCGAAGCACGGAGACGCTCGAATATGAAAATGCCACAAACGGTCACCCATCTCGGGCCGCCCGAGTCGAACGCTGCTTAACCTTGGTAATCGGTAAGAACACCGCGGTCGCAGAGCGCTACGAGCGCCTCTATATATAGATTTATTCATAAAATAATCGATATACATCACTGCCATTTTAAATCTTAATATACCAAAAAAAATATTTTTATTTTCAAGTATTTTAGTATCAGATTCGATATTTTTTATTGTACACAGATAGCTATTCCAAATTCGAGTGTTGTATTTATAATATTTTGTTTTATTTGTTCATCCCTAGATAGGTTAATGACATCCCTGGAGCAGCTGTAGTCCGGTAAACACAGCCACCCACTTACTTTTATCGCGAGCTGCTAGTGTCATTCACCCGGCCCGGATTACCAGCCCACCTTGCAGTTTGATGGACAGCTTGTATAAATTTTCCTCGGGATTTACGGAAAGTATACCTAACCATAGGTACCTAACTCACTCCTTTGCCGGGTTTAGTGTAGCGGGATAGTATAAAAGGTAAAAGTATTAAAACACACAAGAACAATTATGAGTATTCTAAATAAAAGAAAGCCTATCAAAACTTGCAAAAAGCAAGGCTATCGAGTCTTTATTTTGTTTTTCGTAAAATGCGACTCGAGAAACAGAAAACTTAACTTTGGATTTAATTGAAATGAACAGATAATTGAATACTTTCTATCTATCCATCTATATCATCACGCCAGATCCCTTACGGGGTAGGCAGAGAGTACATAGTTCCAACAGGTTCTTTCCTTACATACCTCTCTGGCTTCCTCTACTCTCATAGTTCGTCTCATACACGCTCCAGGTTACGGAGACTACTGACTTGTCCTTCAGATAAGACCCGGTCTATTTGGTCATGGTAAGATAGTCTAGGTCTTCCCCGGTACCTACATCCTTCCACTTTCGCATTGTATATCAGTTTTGTCATTCTTTCTTCGGAAATTCTTTCTATATGCCCGAACCAACGGAGCATACCCTTTCTCATCTTTACACCGATACTCTCTTTCATACCTATTGAATACTTTGATTTTGTAAATAGAAATTAATTTAAAAAAATCCTTCTATATAGTTACTCATACAATTTATATTGAAAACCTACCTACTATTAATATCTTTAACATTTATAAAACATCTATATATTAATACGTGAAGCAAAAACTTTGTACACATTTTTACGAAAATCGCGCGGACGGAGGAGTATGAAATTTCCCACACTTATAGTTTATATAGAGAAGGAGTGCAGTATGCTAATATCTTTTTAAAATTATGCATAAAACATACATTAAATCAATGAAAAAACATTACACACACTACCATGTATTTGACACAATACACGTCAAATTGATGTTTGTCTTTAATATTATTTGTCTATAGTCTTACTGAATGTCAAACATAACCAGCAAACGATGAAAGAGTAGGTCGACCTATGGGCGACCACGAGTACATATAAATTAATAATGACCAATAAACTTAGCCAATAAACTATTTTGATTGACAAATTGTATACCTAGGTAATAAACGCCCTAAATCATCGGCCCTTACAGTTCAACTATTCAATTAATAAAATATTTCCGCCAATAAGCAGACGGTATCGCCACTCGGTCACAGTTAATGATTTCGTACCTGATAATTATAGCCTATTAAAATACTAATTCTTGCTGTAACAGAATTATCTTCACAGCCATCTTGTTAATAAATAAATTTGAGCTTTGGTGGCTTGCATTAAATGCTAAATTGATTCAGCATCTGGTGATGTTTAGCAACGTAATCAAAGATCAGAAGCGTAACATTCAGAGCTCTGACATACGGGTATCACTATCAATATAGGGCTGCCAATTCTAACTGTATATCTATATAATTACGCTTGATCCCTTGCGGGGTTGGCAGAGAGTACAGAGTTCCAACAAGTTCAACAATAATCCACAATTAATTTCATTTTAACAATAATTCCACTAAATTTAATTTTAATCGTCGCTGATTAATGTTTTATGTTTGTGTGTGTGTGTGTATGATCTACGCTGTTGGTCGCAGGGCCTTTACAGCTTTACTGGGCGAGCGTGCAACCACTACGCTCGAGCCAGAAGGGCAAGGCGGCAACTAGCTCAAGGGCGCCTTAAGGAGGAATGGCCTCGGCTTGGGCAATCGCTATTAGGGGAAGGCGTATACTAAGTGTCTCGCCGTGGTACTCTGCACCGGCCGGCGGGCAAGGGATTCTTCAACCTCGCCAGCGAGGTCGGTATCCGATCCTATGTGCGGTATCTGTATCCGAAAGAAGGGATGTAGGGAGAACATGCCGCGGACGGCGGTAGCAGCTGATAGGAGGGGAATGAAAATGACATTTAATGTCATTAATTTAGGATTTTAGGATTGGGTTTTAGCGGAATTTTGTTAGTAGAATCGGGGCTCTGGTCAAGCCAAGTGGTTGAAGATATTTTTAGAGCCTAAAGTATTTCTTCTTGTTTTTTTTTTAAATATTGATATGGCAAATATGTCATTTTTAGATAAAATGTTGTAAATAACATGTAACTTTCTTAAAATTTCTTATCTTTGGTGACTTGTGCCGGCAGATATCCCAAAACGTAATACGAGTACCTTGGTCAATTGCTATTAGAAGTATTTTAAGGATATTTATGTTCGTTTAGAAACGCCAGCGGCCATTAACAGTTGGTAGCCCTGCATTAATGCGTTGTTTATTTTGAGAAGCCCATATTAGTTATAGCGCCGCATACTTACGGATGAAGATTAATTTAAAGTCCTGATGAGCATGATAAGGCATATAATCGTAAACTCTATAAGTTAGGCACGCAATAAACTGAAATAAACAGAAAATTACCATTTTGTAACTTTACTTCTCACGGGAAATTGAACCGATAGCATTAAATATAGCAATAAAATGCAATACTTGATAATATCGCTTACAGATATTAATATGTATTAAGATTAAACGAATTTTATGCGTGTTGCGTTTCGTAATGTTACTTATGTTTTTACGTGCTTTGTAGGTTTAATATTGATTTCCTTATTCATTACCTAAATAGGGAGGTCACCAGTAATATAATAATAATATTAGCCCTGATAAAAAAACTGTCCCACCGTTGGGCACGGGCCTCCTCTTAATCTGAGAGGGTTTAGGCCATAGTCCGCCACGCTGGCCCAGTGTGGGTTGGCGAACTTCATACACCTTCGAGAAACTCTTAGGCATGTAGGTTTTCTCACAATTTTTTCCTTCACCATTAAAACAAGTGAAGCGTGCATTCGAAAAGACAGAGGTGCGTGCCTGGGTTTGAACCCGAGACCTCTGACTTTGCAGTCCAACGGTCTAACCACTAGGCTTTCACTGCTTTTTTTAACCACTAGGCTGTCTCTGCTTTTTATCACGAGTAATAGTGGAAGAAAAATAGATTAAGAAATGACGAAATATCAGTCTACGTTTTTGGATGGACACTATAATAAGTGATCAAACGAACTTACCTGAAGTGAAGTTCGATCATTATTATACGAAGTCCTTCGTTCGAAGATATAAACATGCAGCTCTCTCTACTCGCTTGGCAAGCCGCTAAATTTTTTAGAAACGTCAACGCCTCCTCTATGGTATCTGTGGACATAACCTCTGCGACCATTCCTTTTAGAAGTAGTACATTTCAACTTTACCAACGGGCAGGGCGGGTTGGGTACTTATATCTTCGAACGAAGGACTTCGTATAATAATGATCGAACTTCACTTCAGGTAAGTTCGTTTGATCACTTATTATACTGTGTCCTTCGTTCTCGATATAAACATGCAGCTGTTTAGAGCTATAAGGGTAAAGTTGAAGTATACCACATGAATGTCATTTTTAAGCGTGAGCTCTAAAACATAATATGTCATGAGTACATTTGTATAACACATTCCCGTTGTTTGCATTGCTATACAACACAAATACAACATATATATATATATATATATATATATATATATATATATATATATATATACATATACAGACGAGTATATATACACCTATATTGTTTCTTACAACCAGTCTGTCTAACTTATTCAAAATAAATTTATTTAATCAAATTCTATAACATGTTATGTTATATAGCGTAGATCCATCCCAACAAAATTCTTTAAAGCACCTGTTATAGCACACCTGTTGTCCTTAACTCATTACTACCGGGTAATAATAATCAATCATTACTTATCAAGATATCAGTGCATTCTCCATCTGTTATCTATATAAAGATTTTTTTTTTTTTTTTTTTTTTATAGATGTCCCTTTATATAACGAGAGTTGAGGAATTACCGATCCAGAACTTTGTTTATATGAAATTAATCCCTTTATAATAATTCTTGTATCATAGAAAATCCTTCCGAAACGAACTATGAGAGTGGAGGAAGCCAGTAAGTAAAGAACCTGTTGGAACCCCGCACCCCCCCGCCTACCCCGCAAGGGGTCTGGCGTGACGATATAGATAGAGATCGATAGAAAACTCTTACTGTGTACTAGATCTAGAAACAAACTATATTAGTACCCAATCTATAACAATATAAGACAAATAAGACAGGGAAACCTGTTTCCCCACTAACGTGTCTTCCAAGTGGCATGTGGGGCTTTATGTGGTTTTTTTTTTTTTTTTTTTGTTTTTTTTTTTTTTTTTTTTTTTTTTTTTTGTCAAATGTTCTCTTTTGTGAGTACAGTACCAGACAAAGGCTACCAATTCTATTGGTGATTATAAGGATGCTTTGCTATAATTACTTATTTAATTTATGATAAAGTATTTTCCTTTATGTCAAAGTTCGGTTATATTTATAATCTTTAAAGATGCACATATACCAAAATTTAACATTTTTGTACTAGAGGCCTTTGTACTAATGTCCTTATCTAGAGCTATTCCTCACATAAGGCTATGTACCTTAACTATATGATCTCGCCCCCCCCCCCCCCCTCCCCCATTTTTGGGTTTGGAACGAAGGGCAGTGCTGATGTGTGGTAACCTAATTTAACCTGCCCCACTGTTAAACTATACTACTATTATTATTATATATTCCGAAACTATCCCGGATATCATTTTTATGTCCACCTAAATATTTATGTATCACTTAACAATTCGTTCTTGCGCAATAACGCCCGCGAACATTCATTTTTGGCAATACGATCGGGCCACCCCTGACCCGTTATATTGCTGATGAAAATTACACTCAAATTTACTAATTTAGTAATGACTTAAGTAGCGAATAAGTCACAGGCAACTAGACCAAACCACGGACTATAACTTTATGATATTGGGAATCCTATTCATAACTTAACTTTTTCATACCCTTAAATGCCACACTTCCTCTGCTTCTTTGTATGTGGTTGTTTTTTATAAGTAGCAACTGTAGTGAGTAACTTTTTAGTTAGTTCTAGATTTCCAACCGTGAGGATTGAGTGTCACTTAACTTATACATGTAGTACCTACGTATCATTCATATTTCATTTAATATCATAATAATATGTTTTGCGCCCTCGCCTACCCACTTGGGATCTGGCGTGGTCTTATAATTATTAATAAATAAATAATATCAAGTTCCCTAAGACTAAGGTTATTGCTGATACTACCTAATATTTATCATACCTGTGATAAAAATATACTTTTGATTATTCTTGTTTAAGATAATCTATACTTTTAAATATTGTAACTCAATATTTCATCAACTTCATCAACAATTTTTAAATAGGTATTATTATTAAGTCATTTGCATGACTTTATTTTCTTTTTATATATAGATACATTAATAAGATACATGTAACATGTGGATGTAATAATTTAAATGTAACAATATGAAAAATGCAAATTTTTTGTATGACATTTCCAATTCAATACTTTTACACTGAACCACCTTTAAATAAATTACAGCATGTATAGTGCTCTAAAACCACCTGTTTCCATAATAGTAGCAGGTTGTGTTTGTGTCATATCTCTGATATCCTAACTGTACCAGAAACATCACTGGTGCTCAATATAAATGTGCACATTCAAAACTAAACACAAACCTATTTTTTATAGTTATTAATTACTTGAATAATTTTATTTGATTATATATTATTAATTGATTAAAATATTATCAAACAAAAGTACAATAAAAACATCTAATCCTTCAATTCATGAATTGATGTATAATCTTTCCTCTGTGTGTCTCAAATTTCTAATGTATTAATTACACTATAAATGATGCAGGACGCAACCAAAAACCAAAACTATTGGACTCATTACCCAATAGAAAGCTGAATAGCTCCTAATAAATTTTTTATTAGTATATTTAATATGACTCTAATGTCTATTATTAGCATTGAGTTTCTTTGTGGGATAAGGATTATAGCACAGTTGTGATCATCCATCTTTAATTAAATTCTAATGAGAATGGCTATAAATTGTATATCAATTATTAAAAATTATGTTTCTAATAATAATGTTTCTATACATAATGTTAAATATATGTAGGACCAGATTTATTTAACCTTCACTTGTCTGGATTACTTGCAGTATTTGCACAAAACCCATAAAGTTATGTTTGCCGTTGAAGGCAGACAGACACACATTTTTATTAGTGTCATAGATACATTGTTACATACCAAAGTCAGTGAATACCTTTAGCCTCCAATATTATGGTTTATTTGTAACAGCCATGTTGTATTCCTGAATGTTTAACTGATTTTTTCAGTAACATAAAAAAAAACAAAACAAGCCTTTATGTAAAAAGCCTAGCAAGCTTTTCTTACCTCACATTCTCTGGTAGGAGACTTCCAATGTCCATTGTGATTTGTTTTTGGTGGGCTGATAGGTACACTGTAGGTACATTTATACATACATTTGTGGATAGATGTACATTTTTACACACCGGATGAGGATTGTTGTTCCATATTGGTTACAACACTGGTGGTTTCTTGAAATTTAAACTACTGCTTATGAATAGCTAGTTATAATTCCATCTTGGTACTCCACTATATTAACCTTATTTAATACAAAATATATACTGCTGACCACAAAGGTTCTTATCCCAATCAATGTTTCATGACTGTATTGTTAGGACTCATCTTCCCTGGCTACCCTGCAAGGGGTCTGGGCTGATAATATTGATAATTATTAGTTTTATGTTAACTGGATAGACCAGGTATTTTATATTATATTTTAAGGATGTATGTGTGTAACACAAATTATTGTACAACTTGCCTGTCTCAGCATCGGTAGACTGTGATATTATATTTGGAATATTTCCACAATTCTGTTGCTTGTCAGTTATAACAGGCATTGTTATAAGTAGAGACTACTTTGGCTCATCTGTTTATAAACCCTGTTCAGGGATAAATATTGCAAGGTTTACTTTTTTAATACAAGTGCTCATAATATTGCACAATTCTTTGTGTAATAAGCTCCACTTTGGGCTATTTTAGGATTATTATACAAGTATGTCTAATAATGAAATCAATGCAAAACATTATGTTTCTGCAAAGGGGTGGTTTATGTTATTAATAATGTATTGTTATTCATAAATTCATAAACAATGTCCCTTTAGTTACCCTTTCAGAAAGTCTCCTTTAGGAGATATAATATCACAAATTGCTTATAGTTTATAGCAATAGTCTTTGTATTTACTGTTTAAGGTATGTATGTTGGGTAACATTTTAGTTTCTTACCATTGTAGAAATGTGAACTGCACAGGAGCACCTCATGGGTGAAACCTATGAGTAGTATGACCTTCAGCACATATCTCGTATGGGCCCCAAGTCTTGCGGATCACGCCGATGCATCTCGTACACCGCTCGTGTCCTTGAATTACCGTTAAGTCTTGCGGACCACGTCGATGCATCTCGTACATCGCCCGTGTCCTTAAATTGGCATCGATCCTTAACAATCATTATTGATTAATGTCCCCGCTAATTTCTCTCATTAGAGGTTTTACCTTGCCAATTTATAGACGGTTAATAATTGTTTGCAGGTATATTGCGTGTTAAACTGTTTTTACACGAAGAGGGACATGAGACTTCGTAAGTTTACTTTTCGAGTGAAGACTTTACTTTATAATAAAACTCACGTCTCCAAATATTCGATATTATTATACATAAACATGTTAAGCTGAAAACGCCACAATTAAACAACTATCAGTTGATCTTTTTGGAATGTACTTTTTTGTCAAGACGTAAATTATTTCTGAATTTGCCTATACGATGTTTTAAATTTATTTCACAACATCACTTGAGTATATAAAAACCTTTTGTTATATAATTTCACTGCTACGATTATTTGATTAAATTAAATGTCGACCAAAACTTTATTACAAGGCATCGGCTGCCACGCTAAAAGAAAGAATGGTCGCAGAGGTTATGTCCACAGATACCATAGAGGAGGCGTTGACGTTTCTAAAAAATTTAGCGGCTTGCCAAGCGAGTAGAGAGAGCTGCATGTTTATATCGAGAACGAAGGGCACAGTATAATAATGAATTAAGAGCGGTTCCTCTAGCACCTCGATCAGCGCAAATTGCGAAAAACGTAATTTTTGATATTAGCTTTGCTCTGCTTTTGTTAATCAAATCCACCACCACTGGAGAATCGCGTGGCTCTGACCCCTAGACCAAGCTTTCATAACATGGTATTTAGAAGTACCAAAGTACATAACTTTACGTATCTATATTAACAAGATAAATTCCGTACGCATTAGTAAACTCTTAACACTTGCCAGTATATTAATGCAGGTACGAATGAACTAATCAACTTAAAAGCAAGTATAAATCCATTTTCACATTAGAACAACAAAAAGCTAAAAGGCATCGTAAACGCGCCCTGTTCGTGTCAAAGGAATTTACACGTACAGCTTTATGCAGCAGGGTTGCTCACACATAAAAAGTTGCTCATTTGATTACAACGAATTAGTTAAAAAAAAACTTATTTTTTAATCCGGACACATTTTGTGTCCGGATTAAAAAAGTCCAATCCGGTGCCAGGGCTTAAAAAAACGCCTGCTTTTAAAATATTACATTCGAATAATAATAACAAATGAGGAGGTTTTGGCGGGAAGTCGAAGAGTGATGTTGTCAATTTGTTTTAATTTACAAAACTTGTGTTATTTCGAATTATAATGTGTAATGTTGGTGGAATATTAACCATTATGTGTTCTTATATGTGCATGAGTGAAGGTAATTGTAACAAAGTGATAAAACGTGCCTTTTTGACTTCCCTCAAAACGGCCGTCGCAATTGGTATGTAAAGTATCCACCGCTTTACTATCCAGTGTGGGGTACTTCATTAATTTCATTATCATCGTTGTCATCAAGTTCATCGGGGAGTTGAATTAATTTAAACAAACAGGATGATATATCTCACTGGACACTGGCAAAATACACTTATAATTAGTGTAAAGCCATAACTTGAAGAAGAAGAAGAAATGCATTCCAAATATAACTTTACAATTCGATTTTTAAATGTCCTGTTAGGAAGACTTCCCTCGTACATGGTATCTGCCCACGTTCGTATTGTACATCTGTTTTACCATTCTTTCATCCGACATTGTTTCTATAACATGTTTATTTTTTAGAAACCTTACGTAATTTGGATTATTCCTATGCGTTTGTATGGCGACAAAATCCCCAAGCAATATAACCCTGTTGCGTTGCTATTATGTGTTAAGCGTTTCACTAATCGACTAAACCGACAATGGAGCTGCACTGCGTATGCGCATATCGCGACCACGCTAGACTTTCACTGCGCAATAACCAGCGTTGGACGGTTCCGGTTTTAGAAAATAATACTACGTTTAAAATGCATTGTTAACTCTCAACCGATAAACTGGTATCGAGGCGGGTAAATTAAAGATTCAAATTCAAATCTAAGTGTACAATTATATGAGATCTTAACACTATAAAGTGTTCATGATTCGTGGGCGTATACAGCTGCAATAAAACGCCTAGTATGATAGCATAAATTAAATAATATACCTAATTAAGTTATTACAATATTTCAATGAAGGTTCAATAATTTTAAGTGGTTTAAGAAATTGAAAGAAGGTAACTTGCGGTCAGGTGGGTAATAACTGGCAGGGTCAACATTAGTCGCTGATCATTCTCTGTTTTTTTAACGTATATTGGTATGAATCCACCTTCTTGAGTTGTTGTGCACTTAATCATCATCATCATTTCAGCCTATACTTGTACACTGCTGAACATAGGCCTCCCCAATCGCTTTCCAGCGTACAGCGGTGCACTTAATAGCCTTCTTCTATATAAGGTCAAAGTTGCAATAGGCCCGCTTCCTATTGGGACGTAAAACCCCTGGAGATTTAAAAAAAAAAAAAAAAAAGGATTATTTTTAAATCTCCATAGTTTAAAAAAAAAATAAGGACCATCTGCCCAAAACTCCCTAAATGATGGATGGCAGAGGCGTACTGTGTACTTAAGCCCTACATATCGCCGACGATGTTCAAGTAACCTAAGAGGTGACCCCAATCCTACTAATATAATAAATGAGAAAGTTTGTGTTTAGCAGTTTGGCACATAGTTTATTTCCTGGATTAACACATACGATACTTTTTCACCCGAAAAAATGTAAGGTTCCTGTCTAAAGTTAACGAGGACGAAGGCGCGGGCAGTAACTAGTGCTATTATAACGGGCACAATTGCAGACTCCGCACTGCGACTGAGAGTTTATTAAATAATCAAAAATCTACATTATATCCATAACTTAAGTATGTGTGTACTTACTAGGTTTGCCTCAAGTTCCAGGTCCCAACCTAACCTAGTCAACCATTTAAGTACAGGCTCACGTCTTATATTTCTTGACATTCAGTCATTGAGTTACGATACACGATTAGAAAGGACCCCAGATTAAACACTTTGCCGTGTCGTAAATAGTAATCTTATATTAGTGGTATAACGCTATGATTTAAAGTTCTAACACAATGCTGCTTTATTTAACGCTTTGTTCAATGTCATTGATATTAGAGCACGCATTTTAGTATTACTACAATTAATCTTGTACCTACTTAAGATTTGCTAAACAAACATTTGTAATTGCTATTTGTTAGAATAAGTTGTTAGAATGAGTTTGTTCGATAAAATAACTACTAACGACACTAAAGTAGCTTAATAACAGTTTGCACTTAAACTGTTACTAAGCTATTTATTAAGTCTGAAATAAATATATTTTATTTTTTATTACTATTAATAAATAAATTTAAATAAATATTTTTTTATATTTTATTAATTTTATTATATATTATTTTTATAACTAGGGCTGCCAGCCATCCAAATTTGAAATCTGGACAGGAAGTTCGTCTCCAATCCAAGATATAATGGAATGACAAAATATAACATATCGGTATTTTATTTTTGTCTATACTTTATTTACATAGACAATTTTAATGATAGTTTGTGTTAAAAATACAAAATGAAAAAAATAAATCCATAAAATATGCATCTCTGCCTCGATTTTTTTAAATGTAGTAATTATTGACGTTTGAAATCTCTTGTTGGCCTGTACAATCAAAGATGTTGATTTGACTTTGTCAAAATCAAAATTTGCAATAGACAAAGAACCATTCCATTCTTCTTGTTACCCCAAAGGAATTCTGTGTCTCTAATGATAGCAAATTAAACCGCAACAATGCCTATTACTTTATCTTAATGCCATGGTTTTCGAAACAATAAATTTCTAAGCGTGGACACTAAGCTACAATTGCATTAAAATCAAGCATTACCACCACCGTTTATAAGGATAGAGTTTCAACGTGGCGACAAAATGGCCGATGAATGAATTGTTACACTTCTGATTTTGTATTTACGTAATTTATTGTATATTAGATTCGTTATTTTGAACGGTTACCAGAGAAAGAAAGGGTCTTTACAAGGTCTCTTCGGTTTTCTGGTAGAGATGAATCTAAAAGTCAACCAATGCTGTTCGAGAAATGTCAAAAAATGCAAATTAATAATAGTCATAGAAATGTAGATAGGTATGTTTTTTTTGATGTGTAACATCTTTCCTCTCGGTTGCTGGATATTTATGGATAAAATATTATATGGGTAGATATGGAGTTACGGGTATTTTTTGTGGGAGTGAATTTGGTAAAAGGGACGGAAATGTGTTACAGGAAACCGGAAAAGCGCGCGCTATTTGATTTGACCAATGAGAGCGCGCGGTGGAACCCGGGTAGCGCGTGTTATTCGATTTGACCAATGAGCGCGCGCCGTGGAACCGGGGAAGCGTGCGCTATTTGATTTTCATAGTGGGATAACATGTCAGATGTTACACATCATATGCGACTACTGTAAGGCTCGCTCGTTTCTTTTTTAATATAAAATATGTTCATTACAAACTAAAGTCCGGAAACAAAACGCTTAGTTTAACAGTACAGAATTGAAGAGCAGTTAAGTGGAGTTGAAGCAGACAACGATTAAACAACACCCACCTTAAACCACAGAATAAAAATTACCGTATAAATATTTTGTAGGCCAAAAGTAAAACCATTTATCTCAATGTGATCAATCAATGCAGTATGTAATCTTCTATAATTGTGTTTTGAACGTTTGCGATTGCAGTTATCCGGACACGAGAAATTATGAAAGTGTTTTATTGTCTGTATTGTCGGCACAGACGATCAATCGTCGATTTGATGGATTGATTAATATTTTAGATATTATTTTATCGAGATTTGATCATTTTTGAAAGTAGGATATAGTTGAGAGAGATCGTTGACGCAAATTGCTAAGAAGAATTGGAAAAAATGCCAGCACATATAGGTATGGCAGAAAGTATGTATTCGTTTTTGGTACGGATTTAATACAAAGCCTGTTTTATACCCATGTAGTAACGATACAAATAGATCGGGTCTTATCTGAAGGACAAGTCAAGAGTCTCCGTAACCGGCGAGCGTGTATGAAACGAACTATGAGAGTGGAGGAATCCAGAGAGGTATGTAAGGAAAGAATCTGTTGGAACTCTGTCTGCCTACCCCGCAAGGGATCTAGCGTAATGATATAGATGGGTAGATAGACAGTACCGACTTTTTATTAAATCCGTACAGTATTGTGGTTCGTAGGCGTGGAAGCGCTCGTAGCGCTGTGCGACTGCGGTGTTCTTACCGATTACCAAGGTTAAGCAGCGTTCGACTCGGTCGGCCCGAGATGGGTGACCGTGTGTGGCATTTTCATATTCGAGCGTCTCCGTGCTTCGGAAGCCACGTTAAGCCGTTGGTCCCGGCTACCACTTAATATGGTAGTCGTTAAGCCGAGTTGGAAGCCTTAAAGGCGGTATGATTAGTTCCAACAGCAGGTGTCCACAAACCTGCCTCCACCAATCCGCACTGGGTCCGCGTGGTGACCTAATCTCTCTCACCTCGATTTGTGAGAGAAGGCCTTTGCCCAGCAGTGGGCAGTATAAGCTGATATTATATTGTGGTTTGGCTATTTAGTACAAAATCTAGACAGTCATAAATAGCCAAACTACTACACTGGTACTTTATCAATAATTCTAATCTGTGGCATAAGCCGCTTGTTAGGTATTTAGTGTTACCGTGGACTGACGAGACGTGACTCACTGATTTATGGCGTATAAGTGTAAGTGTTTACTTACACTTAAAGTGTCGTTACTTAGTTCTTAACCACACTAGATGACTGTGTATATGACAAAGGCTTAGTAACTAAAACCATCATCATGTAACCTTTTCTTCTAAAAAGCCTGGAAATCTATAATTACAAATTGATTGATAGTCCATTTTACAGTTCTATTCAGCAGATGCGCGATATTAGCGACTGCCTCGTTGGTCTGGTGGCAAAGCGCATCGCTTTGTGATCACGAGGTCCTGGGTTCAAATCCTAGGTCGGACAAATTTTTTTTTTTTTTTTTTTTTTTTCTTTAAAAAACGTAGCCCCACACTAGGATTTATTCCTGTGTCGTGGGTGCGTTTACAAACATGAAAATTCACAAACAAATACCCAGACCGGAACAAATAATTGTGGATCACACAAAGATTTGTTCCGTGCGGGAATCGAACCCGCGACTATTCGACACAGTGGGCGGAGCAGCTCAAGCTCTTAACCACTGCGCTAAATCGTCCGTCCATGTAGTTTTTCTAACGAAAAATTCCCAGTATGAGTCCGGAGTCTGGAATTGTGCCCGGTATATGGCAATAGGCTCGCCTCCTATTACATGGGACCTAACATCGTCGGCGAAACGTGGGCGTACTCAGTACACTTCTGCCACCCCCTCTGGGGAATATAGGCGTGACGATTTAGCAGATTGGACGTGATCATGCCGTTAGTCCCTAAAAATACTAACTTTAATCATATTACTATGATTATTACTATGTTTTAATCAAAGGGCCATTTCTCAGTCAGTCACACAGTGGTTACGATGATCAAATAAAGGTAAAATTTGCTTAAGATTTTACGCTTATTTGATCACCCCGTTAGTCCCTAAAAAGGGTCACGCTGTGCTATCAACGGATGGTCCATTGATTGATATCACAGCGTGGTAAAGAGTTTACAGTATAGATACACACGGAATCTATGCGATTATCTGCTAAATAAATCTGCTAAAGATTTTATCCTTATTTGATCATTACATTAGTCCAAAAAACACTAATAGAGACACTGTAGTTAGCTGTACATGTCTTTACTCTATATCCCGGTATCCCAAAATGGAGAACCGTCCGAGTAAACTAACATTCCGTCCGTTAAGTGAAAACAAAGGGCACTATTATCACTCATTAGGAGCAACAATTAGACGGCCCATCGGGGCATTGTACGCTAATGGCTTAACCGACGCCAATTAGTTTCCGTTGCTCAATGTGCGCCTAACTTTATGGTGTAGGGAACGCGTTAATTCTCCTTGCACGGTAATATTCGGTTATCTATGAAAATTCGATTAGTATTATTGGCATGATAAACTAGATTTAGTAATAGTCCCAAAAGCGCATAGATGAATATTTATAATCATCATCATCATCATCATTTCAGCCTATACTTGTCCACTGCTGAACATAGGCCTCCCCAATCGCTTTCCAGCGTAACCGGTCCGATGCCACCTGCATCCAACGATTTCCTGCGATTTTCACAAGATCGTCGGTCCATCTGGCAGGCGGTCGTCCCACGCTGCGCTTGCCAATATTTATAATATTAAAAAATAATATTAACCCTGTTAAGAAGCTGTCCCACCGCTGGGCGCGGGCCTCCTCTCGAACTGAGAGGGTTTAGGTCATAGTCCACCACGCTGGCCCAGTGCGGGTTTGCGAACTTCACACACCTTCGAGAAACTCCTAGGCATGCAGGTTTCCTCACGATGTTTTCCTTCACCATTAAAGCAAGTGATAGTTAATTTTTTAGCGCATAGAGATAGTTACTATTGTTTTTATTTTTGAATAGTATTAAGTAACTTAATACACATTTATTTTTATGTTTTAAAGCGATGTATCATTTTAACAATCACGGATACAATGATATTATTATTTGCAAAAATGAATGTTTTATACAAAAATAGTTATATTCCTGAGATTAATTATCTCTTTGTATTTTCGGTCTTAAAAACGTATAATTCTAAGTAATTAAGAGTATATAACCACTAACACTAAACAATAGAACTATGAGAGTGGAAGAAACCACAGGTCTGTAAAGAAGGAATTTGTTAGGCCTCTGTGCTCTTTGCCTACCCCGCACGGGATCTGGCGTAATGTTATGGGCCAAATCCGAATCCTCAGAAAACCAAAGCAAATTAAAATCCAATTTATTAAATATTTAAGTATTTATTGATTGTTTTGATAAAAATGTGCGGGCTGCAACAGAAGCCGACGCCTCGTTGGACAATGCCGACTTGTTGCTCTTCACCCATCACTATATCCCCTCATGCAAGGCACCGCAACATTGTGTACACGACGCCAGAATAAGTCAGGGAATAACCAGGACTCGAACCCGCGACCGCCACGTTAGAAGTAGTGTTAATACCACCGCGCTAATCCACGCTACGTTAAAGCGTTCTAAATTTAGACTACACTATCGGAAGGTAGCAAATGTTAAGAACAGCGCCATCTGTTGTTATATGTTGGAACTACCGAAAATCTTATTTTATGACAGATAAACTTTGCTTTGGCGCATGCCTACACTTTTCGTTGAAACTAGAAGAAACTAAAAATATTGTTGATATACATTAAAAGTAGTACCTTTACGCCAATTATATTTATTCTGCCTACTTATTGTTCGTTAACAAACATTTAAAATTTGTATTCATAAAACGTTAAATATACAAATAAATACAATAATTCCACTTTAAGCCCTATTAAATTTTCATGATTCCACCAAACCTTTAGGCCATGCAATTAACAATCTAATTGGGCATTAATTAAGCGTATTCTAGGTCTAATTGGACAGGCGGTTTCTATTTACATTTCGAAGCAATATTTTGATCAATACAGAATACTTAGAAAGTTATTGGAGTGCGCAGCGTGGTACAGTATAGCTGGATATCTGATCTTTCGATAACCGTGAGACCTAATGACTGGAGGAAGTGAAACAGAGTCCACGCGACTGCGCCGGACGCTGCGTCCGTCGTCGGAGGGGAATGGCGTGCACTTTCCCTCTCTAAAACACTTTAAGCAGTTATTACCTAAGTATTTATAATGGGGGACGCAAGTGTAGTGGTTAAGAGTTTGCAATTTGACAGGTAAGGTAGTATAGAATGGAAATGAGGCTTCTGAAATATCATTTCTTGCATTTTTACGAACTATAACAAAAAAAATGTAAGACAGGCGCTAAGGAAACTATTTTCTTTGTAAATTTTTTCGGAAAACCTACTTGAAGAGAACAGGCGGTCAATTTCACAAATCTAAATGTTACCGCAGACAAGAAACTTTTACCGCCGTTGATTGGTGGCGGTTAAGATTCGGTTTTACGGAATTTTGTTTATAGACTTGGCTGCCTGAAAATGGCGAGTATCTATCTATCTATATTACTACGCCAGATCCCTTGCGGGGTAGACAGAGGGTACAGAGTTTCAACAAGTTCTTTCCTTACATACCTCTCTGGCTTCCTCCACTCTCATAGTTCGTCTCATACACGCTCGCTGGTTACAGAGACTCTCGATTTGCCCTTCAGATGGCGAGTAGCTTGGTTAAATTACAATATATGCACCTACTGTTCTAGTATATAAGTAGGTTGCCTAAAAAGTTGATAGGTACAGTACGGAAAACCGGTGTTCTTTTTTATTTTTAATTCGGTGTTCTGAGCATTTATTCGCAAATCCATTTTCACCGATTCCCATCTAACACAGGCAGTCACAATTCCGGCGGTTCCGTACACCGTACGATCGCCAGCGAAGCGTTATTAGATCCAACCGACATTATCTTTCATCTCGCTCCATTAGACCCTGGGAACGGTTGACGGGGGACGCGAACGTGACGGCCGAGACACGGTAATGACGGGTATACGATACGCGATTTTGCTACTAGCTGATAAACTTTGATTGATTTGGACGACGTGTGTTGAAATACACGCATGTTTGGTTATGGTTCAAGTGATTCTTTCTGGGATGCAATGATCTGTGAATAAGTTTTTATTCTTTCTGTAGCTTTAAGAAGGAAATAATCATTCCTCCATTATAGAATTTATTTCCGTGTTGGATGTTATAAGGGTGTTAAGATACAAAGATAAAATTGACTTACACAAACACTCTGAGCGACACAAATATTTGTGGGTCAAACAAAGATTTGGATTCAATAGTAATTTGTAAGTAATTTTTTAGTACTCTACTTAAGCGCAGTTTAAAAAGTTTTGGAATCTAAACATATTATGAGAAATCAGGTTGTTAATAAGCCTATATTAAGGTTTTCAGATAAAAAAATTATTTAAGAATAGCAATATATTATTTTAAAATAATGTTACTGGTGATCATAAAAAATGATATTATCAAACTATTAGGTAGATTAGATAGACTTTACAATCGTAGCACAACAGACAGCTTATTAATAAAAGCCATTTCTACCAACCTAAATCTATGGAAAGAAAGGCTATTACCTACCTGAAACTTCATTAAATTAAAAAGCAAAAAATATTTTTAAAAATTCTCACAAAAGCATTTATTACAAGACAATAAGATACAAAATCGCAAACAACGGCATCGAAAATTCAAGTACATAACGAGTGTTCGGTAACGGGATTACTTCGAAGAAACCACCATTGAAGGCTTCGTTTCATCTCTAATTGCTTCTCGGGAGTCTGTGTTATTAAATTTGTGGATCCTTGTATCGATCCGTGGGGTTTTTATGTTACTTGCTGCAATATTGAAATATTGCCTCTTATTTGTTGCCAGGGGGAATAAATAATGTTAAGGTCGGTGGGCTTTTTTAATTCAACTGTAGATTGGATCATGATTTCAAGTTGAATACAAACGAGGAAGTTTTATTGTAAAAATAGTTGTTACCTATTTTTTAAATGTAAAGTCTCCGTAACTGGCGAGCGTGTATGAGACGAACTATAAGAGTGGAAGAAGCCAGAGAGGTCAGCAAGGAAATAAACTTTTGGAAGTTTGTACTCTCTGCCTGCTCCGCAAAGGATCTAGCGAGAACAGATAGATAGATTTTTAAGTTTTGTTGAACTAGAAATAGTGGGAGCAAACAAATAGATTGAACGTTATTCATTTATAAATGGCAATTATAGACATTCCTAAATACATAAAACAGACTAAGAGCAATAATTAAAAAGGGATTATCTGGCTGTACCAGTTATATAAAACAAAGATAGCATCTAAATTGGAATAACACAGCCACAGCTTATACAAACACTAAAACTAGAAAATAAATGGAACGTGCCAAAACCCCCTCAATTTGCATTCGTGTGTAAAATTTGAACACGTTTTGTTTGGAAATTATCTATCAACAATTTTAACAATCGTCAGCCAAAACATAAAACGGAAAATTATCGGTAAAAGTTGCGGTTTTGTTTACACAAACCGCTCCCTAGCGTTTTCCCCCTAGGGAAGATGGGGGTTGCCAAAAATGAGGGCTTTACGATGATGTTAGTACATGTTGAAACCGTTTGTTCTGTTATAAATAGTTTAGATAATTTTTACATGCATTGACCATATCAAAATAATTATTTTGCATATATACAAGGTGTATCATAATTAACGCAAGACCTCAGACACCCCGATTAGATAATTGCTTTACAAACTCAATACGTAATCAAATTTTTCAAAATTAAAATCATTAGCGCCTTTTTATACCCCAATTAACAATGAAACTTGTACGTGTATGTGTGCGAATTGAGAAATACGTTTTAGAAATGCATTTGAAATCTCCGTATTGCTTTGAATCAAGAACAAATTTGGTTTATTATAGCGCACTAAGGGGGTAACACCATTTTTTGCAATTTAAAAAAAAAAAATAATATGCATGAAAAATAGTTGGAATCAATTCAGTTATCGATTTGGAACAAATTACTTTTAGGTCTTGCGTTACAAGGTTTAATACACAATTAGTGTTTTGTTAAACAGATTTAAGAATAACTTTAGTGTCAGAAAACGCAAGAACCCATTACATCGTGATCGTCACGTGCACTATACACCACTAAACCAATGGGGCAGTGAGTAGCCTCACCCCCACATTGGTACCTAACAAGTTCCATGATATCTGAACACAGTACACCTCTATCATTCTGTGTAAAAGGTAAAAAGCATACCTCAAAAAACGTTTTTTTTTTTCGCCACAGATAACCAACATCAGATAATCTGTTTATTGTTTATCTAACTTAAGGGAATATGTTACTAACATACCGCATCCATATTATACGCCTATGAGCACGTAGAGAGGGTGGGTGCAGGGCGGGGTATGTTAAAATTCTCTCTGCGGCTTTGCGTAATTTAGGTTAGACACACACTAGCCACACGTGTAATGTATGGATTATAATAATTGCTCACGGAAGGTTTTTGTGCAATTCATTTAGCTTTGGTACATTTGGTAGATTAATTTCGTGTGAAATGTGAATTATGCGGGTGCGGGTAGGTGCATATAGTTAGAGTTTAGTATGTTTTTTTTGTATTTAGATTTTTTTATTCACATGTTGGTGTATTGTACCTTCTGCCTACCCTGCAAGGGATCTGGCTTTATTCAATAGATGGTAAGCTAACTATGTCTCTTTATTAACCGACTTCCAAAAAGGAGGATGTTCTCAATTCGACTGTATGTTTTTTTTGTATGTATGTTACGCGATCATTCCGCCAATTATGAATCGATTTTGATGATTCTTTTTGAATTGGGTTCAGTACAGCTCCAAGGTGGTTCCATTTTAATTTCATCGGTATTGGACCTTGGACTTGGAAGTTACACAAAGGAACTCCTTAATGACAAACAATACGAATGCGTAGATTGAGATATTATGGGTATTACGTCAATCATATAGGGTACCTATAGGGTTGATGTAGAACTAATCAGAATATTAACAGACTTCATAAAAGGAGGAGGTTGACAATTCGTCTATGTTTTTTATAACGTCTTAATTTATGAACTGATTTTGATGATTCTTTTTGCGTTGGGTTTAGTATAGTTTCGAGGTGGTCCCATTTTAATGAAATCGGTATTGAACTTTGGACTTTGAAGATATACCAGGGGACTCCTTAACGGCGAACAACACGTATAGATACCGTTATTGTGGTTATAATATCAATCCTATAGGTAACTCGGTGTACAACTCAGCATAATAATATAATATAGGTATATAAATATTAGTAAATAAAAATAGTGTAAATAAATATAGTAAATAATTCACTTGTCACTTAAAATTGTAAAATCAAAATCTTAAAAAAAAACCGACTTCAAAAAGCAAACAATAAATATTTGAAGTCGGTGCCAAGTAACCGACTGCACTAACCAGTACCGACATCAAATATATATTTTTTGCTTTTTGAAGTCGGTTTTTTTTTCAAAAAGATCTATCTCTCTATCTATATCATCACGCCAGATCCCTTACGGGGTAGGCAGAGAGTACAGAGTTCCAACAGGCTCTTTCCTTACATACCTCTTTGGCTTCCTCTACTCTCATAGTTCGTCTCATACACGCTCGCCGGTTACGGAGACTCCTGACTTGTCCTTCAGATATGACCCGGTCTATTTGGTCAATGTTTTAAAAAGGTTTTTTTTTATAAAATAGGATGCATTCGGGGTTTATTTCAATGGTCCCAAGAGGTCCATTGCAATTTTCTTTTGTACAAAAAATAATAATTTTGTTTCCATTTACGACGTCTTACAATATTTTTTATAAAATTCGGCAATGTCCAATTAAAATCCCATAAACAGCCAATAATCATTGATATTAAGTTACTTTTAATTTTTAACAATTACATGCGTATCGGATGAAACCATACCCAAAAATAACTCTTACACATTCCGTCATATTATTATGTCGATCATAAGTTATGATAAGTTGTGTGTCATTACATTATATATTTTTAAACTGACAACATAAAGTCCAATTTATAATACACATGACATGCGTTTAACTTATTGTTGCACAACTTGTTTGCATGATGTTAATAAATTTATTGGACATTATACGGCAAAATTAAATATGTAATTAAAATTGCCGTGCGCCCGAGGGCAGGCCGACCTCATTAAATGGTCAGGTATAATTAGTAATTTTGTAAATGGCCTTCTTCATTAAACTTGTGTCAGGTAAATTGGGCATCGCGTTGTAAAACGTTGGTAAATTTGTCGGCTATTTGGATTCTATGCCTTATTTTTAACAGGCTCAAAAGTTGATTTTAAGGTATAATTTTTAAAATTAAAAAGGCTTTATTAATGTGATTGTGAATTTGTGATTTGACAAGTAGAAGTGTAAAAATGTGGTTGGATTGTTGCTTGTACCGATTATTTGTACTTTTTTTATATTTGTGTGTAAATGATCTACACGGTTCTATGACGGACGATTTAGCGCAGTGGTTAAGAGCTTAAGCCGCTCTGCCCACTGCGTCTAATAGTCGCGGGTTCGAGTCCCGCACGGGACAAATCTTTGTGTGATCCACAATTATTTGTTCCGGTCTGGGTATTTGTGTATGTGAATTTTTATGTTTGTAAACGCACCCACGACACAGGAATAAATCCTAGTGTGGGGCTACGTTTTTATTATTAAAGACAAAAGACTGTTGGCCGCGGGGCCTTTACAGCTTTACCGGACGAGAGCAACCACTAGACTCGAGCTTCTTTGGGCTGGAGCCTAATTTTTTTTTGTTTATTAACTTGTCAAACTTGACATAGGCAGATTCATCAGTTTACGTTGTTTAAAATTTCTTTGGGTTAACGATGGAGCCACAGATTATAATTGGTAGTGAAATCTGATTATGTGTAATATAAATAAGGCTATGCTGCCCCACTGTTGGGCAAAAACCTTTTGCCAGAAATTGAGGTGAGAATGTAAAGCATGGGTCATACTCCATCTGACAGGCGTAGTAGGGATTGGTTGAGACAGGTTTGTGGCCATCTGCTGTTTGAACTTATTAAGCCACTTTAAACTTGGATTAGCGACTACTATACTAAGCAGTAACTGGAATCCAAGCCGCTCATCGTACCTTCTGAAGCAGGGACACACTCGAATATGAAAATGCCACAAATGATCACCCATTTCAGACTGACCGAGCTGAACGCTGCCTAACCGCAGTAATCCCAGCGCTACGCGCGACCAATTCTCCAGATTTATCTATTTTTGTGTAATGCAGTTTGTTTATTTAACTTTCATTTTTTATATAATATAAAATATAAAAAAAACTAACAACCTATTTTAAATAAATAAAAATAAAGAAAAAAGTAGCAAAATATAATACACTATTTACAAATGTGCCAAATCGCTGGCGTTCGGCAGGGTGCCCAGAAGGCTGGCAGCGATTTATAATTATGTCTCTACTTTCTGTTTACTTAAGCGATGCATAATTGTATTGCCATTCAATTAGCCATAGGTGGTGGTATTTTTTAAACCATGTAAAACACCAGTCCACAATCACGAACCTGCCTCCACCGCACTGCACTGGGTCCGCGTGGTGGAGTATGACCTGATCTCTTTCTCTCTCTCTCTCTCTCTCTCTCTCACCTCGATTTGTGGGGGACAGTATTGGCTAATATTCATATATGTAAAACCTGCCTTAAGTACGTATGAATTAATTTAAAAGTGACAGCTATGTTCGGCGTTCTTTCTACGTGATCGAATCAGGAATGAGGAGATTAGTAGAAGAACCAAGGTCACCGACATAGCCCTTAAGATTAGCAAGCTGAAGTGGCAATGGGCTGGTCACATAGCGCGAAGATCGGACGGGCGTTGGAGCAGAAAGATTCTAGAGTGGAGACCACGTATTGGCAAGCACAGCGTGGGACGACCGCCAGCCAGATGGACCGACGATCTTGTGAAATTCGCAGTAAGTCGTTGGATGCAGGTGGCATCGGATCGGTTACACTGGAAAGCGATTGGGGAGGCCTATGTCCAGCAGCGGACAAGTATAGGCTGAGATGATGATGATAATGAATCTAAAAGTACCTACGTAAATGTGATCACCCGTTAAACACTTCATTTGCGACAACTGTAAAATTTTTAAATTTTTAATCAAATCCTCTTATTTATGTAATAAAGTCTTACAATATTGCATATTAAATCTAGGTAAAATGCAGGTATATTAATCGTGGTACAATAAATTAATAACTAATTTATGGTTTTTCAATTTAATGGCGGAACTAGGGCTGTTAATTTTTATAGGAAGAATAAAGAAAGTAAATCAGAAAGGCTAAACAGAGTGAAGGCAATTTTTAGAGGAGGCTTTAATTTTGCTGTGAAAAGCTTTCGGCTAAAGAAGAAGAAGAAGGAATAAAAAGTAAAAATTTATTATTTTCGTTTTTAAAATGTAAATACTCAAAGCAATTGTTTTTTAAAGGTGTTACCAAAACCGCAGTGTTACCGTAAATAGATTTGAGTATTTTAGCGCACTCTATGGGTTTAGAGATTAAAGAATACACTTAAAATACAGTACAATTTATACTCAGATTATAATGGAAAAATATTTGTTTGATTGTAATCGATAGACTTTAAAACGACTGAATCGATTTTAATAATTTTGTCACCATTAGAAAGCTACATTATCCAGAAGTAACATAGACTCGGTAGGTGGTGCTGTTGTAGACCGTGTGCGAAGCCGCAGGAAACTGCTAGTACTCTATTAAGTTCGGTTGGCAACCCTAAGCGGAACGCCAAACCTACTGGATGCTGACATCACCATCCAGATAGCCGACGATATTGAAACATTATCTATTGCAGCTAATTAACACGGGGCAATAAATTATTATTTAACGCGTATCGACACACAACAACGTATTAACCGACGACGATATCATATTTAAAATTAAACTCTGATTACATACGATAAAGTTGATTTTCAGTTTGTTAATTGTATACGAGTAGTTTGTAATTGAAAATTATTGTATAATATTGCTAACGTTCGCGATCGCCTGAATTATTAGCAGCCATAAACAATGATTAAACAATCCGCTGTCGTTTAATAAAATGATCATTTTAGTAGAAATTAAACCAATCAAATTGTTTCTAGTTCGTTTACTTGGGTTTTGATTGGTCAGAAGTGTTATTTGATTATTTGTTGGAAAATTATGTTTTTGATATCTGTTTGAAGTTGTATATTTAATGATTTTCAGTTTTGATTTATTTGGATTTGAGTTGAGGTAGACATTCATATTATATTGTCTATTTATTTTTTTAGTTCATTTCATTGTTGGATAGTTAAATCCTGCATATTTATTATCAATATAAACCAAATACCTTGACAATTAAATTTTTTTGGTACCATACTTTCGGCTTTCTTAAACCATATTTTGAAACCGGAACTTACCTGAAAAAGAAAAACATATCATGAGTATTATCGTACATTGGAAATACAGAGTTAGCAGAATCACAAAATATATTGTACATATGTATGTATTTATAAAAACCTAATTCCCCAAAATAGGCAGTAGTGTTGACATTACCTTTAACGTTTTGGTAGATAATGCTAATAGCTCGCCCTATCTAGCTATTAACAATATCATACAGAACATAATGTTCAACAGCAGCTTGACCCCCATTTGAATACAAAACCTAAAAAAATTACGATCATGAACTAGTTACCATTACCAATATTGTTCTGAATATACCTAGAGCAAATCCAATACATAATCTATTATATAACCTATACCTACAAACTTACGGATGTAACGTATCCAACAAAATTCTACAAATCGAACTCTATTACTTGAAATTTAAGTTAAAACTAGAATACTCTATTTATTTTACTTATAACCTTTTTCCTTACTCAAAAGATCATGAACAATTTATCAAACCAACATAAAGCTGTCTGAAAACACAATGCCAATTAAAAAAAAAGAACAATCAATCGTGCATCTGCATACGTGATATTCAGATTCTAGCGATCGTGACCAGCCAGTGGGTCAAGTCGATCTATTAAATGGTAATGGTTTACTGTAGAACAAGCACGTACTCGTGAGGAGTGCAACGGACTGCCGTCGACGTCGAGGTGTTGTTAAAACCTGTCACCTTTAATGGGCTAGGGAGGCTTAGTATGAGGATACGTTTGTTTAATCATTTTAAACGACTAATGCTAATTAATTTGTTTGGCATAATGGCGTTCGATTCCTGAGCCATATTTGAGTTAGGAAAATTAAATTGTAAATAAATCATTTTTGTTTTTAAACATAATATGGACAACACAATAATACAACACGTTGGAATAAGAGTTCGGTGAGAGTTTTGGCGGGAAGTCGAAGAGTGATGTTGTCAATTTGTTTTAATTTCCAAAACTTGTGTTATTTCGACTAATAATGTGTAATGTTGGTGGAATATTAACCATTATGTGTTCTTATATATGCATGAGTGAAGGTAATTGTAACAAAGTGATAAAACGTGCCTTTTCGACTTCCCTCAAAACGCAACGGCCGTTTGTATTTCAATTGGTATGTAAAGTATCCACCGCTTTACTATCCAGGGTGGGGTATTTCATTAATTTCATTATCATCGTTGTCATCAAATTCATCGGGGAATTGAATTAATTTAAACAAACACGATTATATATTTCACTGGACACTGGCAAAATACGCTTATAATTAGTGTGAAGCCATAACTTGAAGAAGAAGAAGAAGAAGAGTTCGGTATCTACTACAATTTTCTATATAAAAAAAACTATATCGGTGCTCAGAATTGGATTTCGTTCAGGTTAAAGTTGGCATGATGAGGTTATTTAAGAAATATAAATTAGTTGCTGCCTTGATAATTGTTGTTTGAAGAAAAATGAAACGGGCTTTTTAGATGAGACTTGGATACTACAATTTTGGATACAAAAAAATAAAAGAACTCATAGTCACTCAAGAAAATTAAGAATTAAAATTTGTTAAGAGAAGTTAAAGCCTTTTGCTTAGCAGTGGTTAGTAATAAAAAGTTAGCGTCAGATCTCACACCTGCATTCAATTATCTCATTTCTAATGATTTTCTATTCTATGATTATTTACATTTTATTATCAGCACAAGGTCCACATGCCAATCATAATAAGCAACACCATTCATATGCGCCTGCGCGGATATTTGTCTCGCGGTAAGCTGCTAATTCCACGCTTGTCTGACCACGTCTCTCTGCATACCGTCAACGACAGTTTCAAAAACCTGTTTAAACTTACTTAACGTTTGTGTATGTTTATTAATTTATACATATCTATCTCATATAAAATTACTTACACTATGTGGTGTATAATGTAACTAAACGCAATGAAAGACTCAGACACTCTAAAATATGATTATCAACTTGAGATATAAACTCTACCACCCTTCTTCTTTATCATTAGTTTAGCGATATTGAGGGTATTTTCTTGAAATTGTTAAAAATGTCTTTATGAATATGACCACCCAAAAAGCCCATTCGGAAGTCAATTTGTCTTGCTAATGGCAGCATGGAAATAAATGCAACATCGTTAAAAAATGTAAATTTACAAACAAAAAAATCTCAGCTTCTTTCCACATAGTTACTACAATGCGGTCTTATTCTTTTAATCCAAAGTTAAGCGATAAAACTAACCAAACGAGCCATTTGGATGCATTGTCAAATCATAAGTTTGGAATTTTGGCGCCAAAATTTTATATGCGGAGAAAGCGTGCCGTCTGGGAGCCAGAGGCATTATAGATTGGTGTCAATGTCCGAAATTTGATGTGTGACAAAATAAAATGGTTATATTGCTGCGTTCGATATTTATTTTATAGCTTTTGTAAAATGTTATATTTGTGATATATTATATATTTATTAAAGATATGTTTTTTTTTTGTTTTTCAATTTACATGAATACTTTTATATGTTAAATTACATCCGTTGGGTTTTGTAATAAGTTCTTTTACTTGTTACGCTTTTTTGATTCGGTATTTTCAACTCGCTTTAGTGGGCTGATGTTTTTCTTTAAGATCAAAAAGGTAATAAATCCTAATTTAAAACTAATTAGTGACGCTGTAATTAAAGTCCTTTTCAGAGTTTGTCCTTTTGAATTCTATTTGTGGCTTAAAGATCATTCACCCGAGGTTTTAATCAAAATAAAATAGTTTATCTACAGCAATAGCCCAAGTTCGGAGCTTTAATCAAAGTTATGCTACTTACTTAAAAAAACAAAGATCTACAAATTATTAACTATTTTATGCTTGAAGGCAGTGAATGTTGCTACTAATGATATAAAAGGTAACCAATAATAATAATTTATAAGAAATTTAATTACGTCTATTATTACCCTGCAACTAATCATTAACTAAATATATCATTTTGGCTTTTTGGCGGGAAATCGAAGAGTGATGTTGTCAATTTGTTTTAATTTCCAAAACTTGTGTTATTTCGAATTATAATCTGTAATGTTGGTGGAATATTAACCATTATGTGTTCCTATATGTGCATGAGTGAAGGTAATTGTAACAAAGTGATAAAGCGTGCCTTTTCGATTTCCCTCAAAACGGCCGTCGCAATTGGTATGTAAAGTATCCATCACTTTACTATCCAGGATGGGGCACTTCATTAATTTCATTATCATCTTCGTCATCAAGTTCATTGGGTAGTTGAATTAATTTAGAAATGAATATTCGTAAACTTTATACAATGGCATAATGTAAACGCAATTGCCACGGAAAAAAAAATATCATTTCAGAATTGAATGAAATTATTTACTTATTAAAATTAATTTATCTACATTAATAGTCATAATCTCATTTTGGGAAAGTTACGTTATGGTGATTTATTCGCTGTTTTATTTGCCGCCGTTACATACGAAATACCCAATTTCTTGTCACCCATCAATGTACTGACCGCGGCCGACGTTGCTTAACTTCGGCGATCGGACGAGAACCGGTGTATTCAACGTGGTATGGAAATACTCATCATTATTTCTTACATCCAAAACGAAACCAGTAATATTTACAGCAAAATGCAAATTCTGCAAACGTAGAGATTTGTCCGCGGCAGATCACAATCTAAGACGAATGTATCATTGTGCGCGGCCGGCCCAGTTTGTGGATAAATAGCGTCAATTGCCCGAGCAAATTGTTGCTATTTGTCCACTAAATCCGAGTTTGCGACGGCTAGGTCAGCTAGTCTCAGTATCTATACATTTGAATACGTGTGGAGGTAATAAATTTTCACTAAAGGAAGGATTTGTTCGTTTATAATCCATAGACACTGAAAGTACTGATTTTAATAATTCTTTCACCATTAAAAAGCTACTTTATTCAGAAGTAACATAGGCTATATTGTATTTCAGAGATAATAAGAAGATAATAATAGTATCTGTTCAAAATAAAGGGGTGCGCAACCGCGGGGTAACAGTAAGCGATATAACTGTAGTATTTTTCACATAGGATGGGTAGTGACAGTTCTAATTGCCAAACGAAATTAATATTTAATTCAATGGTGTTAAGGCATAAAACCATAAGTATAGAAACAGGTCATGCCTGTTATTGCCATTGAATAAAGTATAATTTCATTTGGCAATTAGAACTGTCACTACCGACTTGCACATTGGAACCTAACATCATCTCCAACATTTGGGGTGTACACTGTTCACCTCTGCCACCTCGACAGAAGGAATTTAAGTATTTTTTTTTAGTGAAGATTTGTTAAAACACAGTTATTTCTAGTGGGCTAAATGTAATCGCGGGGAAAGCATACTTAGTTTCTTTTACCCGACTGCCTCAGAAGTTATTTGTTTATAATTTTGACAATAATTGATTGTGGAGACCGTAAACTATGCTGCTGTTAAAATTATTACTGTTAATATTTTATGAAATAATTTCATTTTTTGGCACAGGCTATAAAAGTCTACAGGTTATGTATATTTGTGTAACCTTTTGCACATTATTTAAAATATATATATAAAAATTATGTTTCGTTTTAAAGCCAGTAATAACTTATTTCTTTGAGTATGTTTACACATTTAGGAAACGCTGTGAGTGATTACAAAACAGCTTATCCGTTTAAATTATGTCCAGAACTCGTAATATTAACCGACAAAGCTACCAGTAATATCTCGCTGATAACCTATGCCACGAGATTACATTTGTAATGTTCCGGATATTGGACATTACGTTTAAGATAGTGTACACGCAAGTAAAAGCTAGAATATAGAAAAGTAAATAAAAAGGAGGTTTTTTGGCGGGAAGTCGAAGAGTGATGTTGACAATTTGTTTTAATTTCCAAAACTTGTGTTATTTCGACTAATAATGTGTAATGTTGGTGGAATATTAACCATTATCTGTTCTTATATGTGCATGAGTGAAGGTAATTGTAACAAAGTGGTAAAACGTGCCTTTTCGACTTCCATCAAAACGGCCGTTGCAATTGGTATGTAAAGTATCCACTGCTTTACTATCCAGGGTGGGGTATTTCATTAATTTCATTATCATCGTTGTCATCAAATTCATCGGGGAGTCGAATTAATTTAAACAAACGCGATTATATATCTCACTGGACACTGGCAAAATACACTTATAATTAGTGTGAAGCCATAACTTAAAGAAGAAGAAGAAGAAGTAAAAAAAAAAAAAAAAAGTACAAATTAGAAAAAAAAGCTGTAACGCATAGATTCATAAAATAAGTTTCGTAGATTGCGTATAGGTATCGATGATGTTATCTCTGATTTCAATTTAATAGGGGGCGAGCCAATTGACATTATATCGGCCACAATTCCACACTCAGGACTGCTAATGATAACTTTTCGATAAATTAATCCAAATAATACTAATTTATCCGGCATACGGTTCTATTTAACCCAATACCTCGTGATCGCCAGCCGCACCTGCGTCACTACAATTAGTAAAGTCACTAGATGATTTTCTGACACAGACAATATGGTCAAAAAGTTCAACTTGGCAATTTGACTGCATGACGCATAAAGTTCCTGCCTTACCGCTTTTTTAAACAAAAAAGCCATGAGATGACTTCGCCCTTCTGCGCTGCTATTCGTACGTTCGCTACTATCCGGTTTCTGTATGAGATCATCTGATGATTCCTTCACCGGTAAATACTGACCTGTTTGCACTTACAAGTTTTTTCTTATAAATATCCATCTATATATGTATATCACCACGCCAGTTTCCTTGCAGGGTAGGCAGAGAGTACAGAGTTCTAACAGGTTCTTTATTTCCAGACCTCTGGCTTCCTCCACTCTCATAGTTCGTCTCATACATGCTCACGAGTTACGGAGATTCTTGACTTGCCCTTCAGAGAAGGCACGGTCTATTTGGTAATGGTAAGATGGTCTAGGTCTTCCCTGGTACCTAAATCCTTCCACTTTCGCATTGTATACCTGTTTTGTCCTTTTTTTATTCCGACATTCTTTCTATATTCTTTCTTTCTTTCTTATAAATATAGGCGAGTTTAATACAGATGACTTATTTAACTTTACATGTATATTTGAAGCTTACATTACAATACAACTGCACAATAAGGACCTCTTTCACGAACCTCAAGTAAAGTTTGATGTAGACTAATCGACAATTAAAGTTACAAGTAAGTCTATGTACGAATTTCACCATCTCTAAGTAGCTTTATTCAACAGTTAACTTAGCCAGTTTTAATTGCCGAGTAGCACTAATCAAGAATTAACTAAACAGCATTTTACTATACGTTGGTGTAAGTGTCATAATGTTGCCATTATAGAAAATTGTCTAGACATAATTATTCATGAGCAAGACATTATTTTTTATTATATGTTGTATGCTGTTGTCGCGTTAACATAAGAAGTCAATATTTTATTGTTAAATGAAAGAATATGTTGGATTGGGCCTTTTTATTTCTAATTGGTTTCTGCAAATACTCAGTTACTACTGCAGCTTAAAATACGCAAGGAAATTGCCAATAAAATGATAAATATCCCAACACAGGCCTCCCTGTGTATCTCTATCCATCAACGAGAACTGTGCAATGATTTATAACTTATATTAAATGTAATTTATTTATGATACAGAGTGATAAATGTTTCTATGTAAACTATTAACGTGCCTAGGAGAAAATAGTTTTACTGGTTCTTGGTAAACGTTTTATTATTCGAAATCACCTACAATTATGATTGAGTTAAATATAATTTAATTTGACTTTCGATTTGGTGCAGTGGTTAAGAGCTTAAGCCGCTCCGCCCGCTGGATCCAATACTCGCGGGTACGATTCCTGCACGAGGCAAATCTTTGTGTGAGCCACAAATATTTGTTGCGGTCTGGGTGTTTGTGTATGTGGATTTTCACATTTGTGAACTACGGTTAAAAAAAACAGATAAAAAAATGGTTTTAGTCCCACCTAATCGCATAAACGCATTATGCGACAGGTGGGACTGCCCAATGCAGCGGCACCGGATACGGCTGCACGCGCCTGTTGCTAAGTATGCAGTGCTCTAGCATGACAGCCACTTTCCATATGTGTTCCTTTACTTTTTATACTAACACTAGTTTCTTAAGTTATTACTGTACATAAAAAAAAAAATATTTATTACATATTTATATATTATCATCAATCTAAACGTCCACTGCAGGACAAAGCCCTTTCCCCTAAAGAATGTCACGATACCAGCATTGTACTGCACGCATCCAGCATTTATCCGCGATCTTGACCAGTTCATCAGTCCACGTAGTAGGGTGTCTGTTCAATCTAAACATCCCTATTTATACGAGATCTCTGCTCTATTGTGTTTTATGGATATCTGACTTTCTCGGTACCTCGGAGGGTAATACTGAGGCTTCGGAATATTATATTGACACTAGAAAACCCGTTTATTGCGGGACTTTGAGAATGAATTGAAATATGGCAACATGTTCACTAAGTCTTATAAGGAATAAAAATACCTTAATGGGTGTCTCACGGGGAAGGTTTTATTGTATCCTATTCCTAAATAAGGCTAAGTATTTCTATGTAATAGGGAGGACCCTATTACATTGAGACGTAACATTGTCGGCTGAAATGTGGCTGTACGCGGGACTCCTTCAATCTATATTAAGTACTAGGGAAGCATAAAAGTGTGTTGTTAAAGCTTCGCTTCTCGCTACAAGATTGATCATAATTATTAACACAATTTCATAACTTAATGCAACGGTACTCACAATTAACCGCGGCAAATTAACATAAAAGAAACTAGTTAGAAATACCAACGTGGTAAATATATATCAACTCGATTATGAGACTGTATCAAAAATAGTGTCACAATTTGTGTAGGGAATTAATTACCATACATTTGTTTGGAGAACGTATATCAGAGAATGTATGTATACATCGCAAAATATTAAAGAAAGAAACATTATTGCAAGTGATTATTTAGATAAAGCTATGGTAGACTTTGAATGGCCGCTTGATCTGACTGGATCAAATGATCTCGGAACCGATTTGCATGCAAGAGAAACGTCTGCAGGTACAGCGTTTTCAGCTCCTTAAAATTTTCATATTACAAAACGTAACCAAAACAATCGCGGAGACAAACCCAATAATATTAAATTTTTTAAAACTCTAGATAAAATGGATCGCCAAGTACCTTATGAAATAAGAAATAAACATTTCATAACCAGCAAAATACGAGCAAGTATGTATGTAAATTTTAACGAAACAAACTCAGCACAAACAACAAAAAGCTGGTACAGAAATCAGTGTTTACTTCCCCAGATGGCACACACCAGGTCAAAATGCTATCTAGCAATCGTAGAACCGGATCGTCTCTTGTTTAAAACAAGGCATTGGGATGCTGTTGTGAATTACGAAAACAGTATGCATCTGGTTCTAAACTCGGCTGGGGCCTAAAACGTAGCGCAAACTAGATTGGTCCATTTCAACTTTATTCCTTGGGGTGTGGTGGCGTTTAAATTGCAATACAACCTGTATTGCATAAAGTGGATGTTTATATTGTCTACTGTTATTTTACTGTCAAGTGTTATTTCTTGGTGTTCTACTTTTTAACGGAATCTTTATTGGTAGATTTTTTGTTATAAGGCAAATGAAAATTGACGATACGTACGATTTAGTTTTATCAACTTTCGTACGTATTATAACACACACACCGTCAAGACTATATTCCCCAAGCGGGGTTGGCAGAGGTGTACTGAGTATACCCACTTTTCGCCGACGATATTAGGTCCCTTGTAATAGGGGGCGAGCTTATTGCCATATACCGGGCACGATTTCAGACTCCGGATTAATACTGGGAAGTTTTCGTTAGAAAAACTTCATTCGGCCGACCTAGGATTTGTACCCAGGACCTCGTGATCACCAAACCATGCGCTTTGCTACTAGACCAACGAGGCAGCCCTATTTTAGAAGCTATTTCTTATCCTTAAAAAATGGTCTTTTAAACTAACACTAAGAATTATTCCTTGTGACGTTTGACTTGTATTTCTTCAGTATTGTACATTTGTGGTACTTATTAGTCAACCAGTTTCGATTTCTCTTTTTTCTTTCTAATATCCCCGAACATAAAATGCCCCTTTTATGGGTCCTCCACTATGTATACACCTCTGTATTTCCAAATAGTCTATACTTAATACCTCAGCTTTTATTGCCCACTTTAACAATTCCAACAAACAGCGCGACATAAACTTATTGCGCTGATATTATCATGATCATATTCAACAATGCAATTTTATTGTTCTCAATATTTTCGATACTGGCAACATTTTAGGTGAATGTTGCCAGTCTATCGGTCGATGTTAACAAATGTTATCGGGCGGTCGAAGCGGGTTGACGTGCTGTTATTAACGATACCGGCACTACACTAGTAATATCTGGTAACTATTCGACGCTTGAGTTATTTTCCCCGTGTTGAGTTTCAGGAAGTTGGGTGGTCTGGTGGGGTTAGCATTTTAGAACGCGATGTGTTTTAGAAGCTTTTAAAGAGTTGGGACCCGTTTTATCACACCCGATTGCTGTTAGCGTAACGCTATTAAGTGCGTATGCCATCCTTTTCACACTTCAAAATTACTAAATTAAGATGAACATGATCACATACTCGACAAGGTCACGTCAACCCATTAAAAAAGGTGATGATACAAGACATTTCTAAATTTCAAAATTCTAGCAGTGCCGTATCTTCAGTTATTCATAGCTTAAGCATGTAAATGATCATCTATACGAACATAATATCCTACTAATGATATATAACTCACGATTCGTGATAGCCATTTCTCCTCTTAATTAAAGCCTTATACCTAAAAAAGCTACCAGCCAACTCGTCAGATTAAGATTTCATCTCCAAAGAAAGCGCGTGCAAAAAGATGGAATTCCTTTCTCCTGGTACTCGCATGGCGTAGATTGAATGCCATCGTCCGTTTATGTGGTCCGACCATAAACCGCGTCGCATGATTGCCATCGGCATTCCTCTCCCTATCTGAGGGTATTTACGGCGAAATTTTATCACACCGCAATCCGGTGTGGAGACAGGTTCGCTGGACGTGGGACGGGTAGAATTGAGCTTTGGTACCGAGTGGGGACTGCTTTTTCAAGGACGAATGACTAGAATTATAATATTGTTAGATACTTCTTTATCAAAATCATACTATATTCCAGAATAGTGGTTGGTTGATTCAGACATTGCCTGTGAAACATAATGAAATTGGAACGGTCTACCTTCGAGGTATAAGTGATGATACTATTAGTGCTACGTCATATTTACTTTTAAGAATTACTTCAATATAGTATGTACACGTAAAAAGTTTAAATACGAAAACAAAACCTTAACCGCGGCTTTTTTTTAATTTTAACTTTCTAAGCACGACCAAACCTGCCAGTAATTTGCGTGCTAACATTTAAGCAGACAAGTAGATGTAAAATCCAAAATGGGATCTTAAATATTTACCCAATCAGTGTTAGTGAATTGATTACATTTTCATTTTATAAACACCAATCGTATCAGATTAAAGCTTGCTTAACCGTATTAGGCACTCATTAACTATCTCCTAGAATTACTTAAGACTATTAAACAGACCTAATGTTTATACATGTGAAATCAGATTAAGTTCTCCTCGATCGGTTCGATTTCATTATATTTGTTTCAATAAGTTCTGTGTTCCTGTTTCCCAACGTCTAATACGCAATTAATGTCAATAACGTAACGAAATTACTATTCATTCGCGCCTTAAGGTGTTAATTCAGTTATTTGCGTCTAATTTATGGCACGAGTCTGATAAACATAGGTCTGGAAATGTATTAAGGAAATGACTATGTCACCAAAGCAAACATACGACGGGAACAGTAATAATTTTGATAAATAGTTGTGTAGCGGCCATATTTCAATATGGCGGGGCCCGTATTCGCTATGACCAATTAATTACCTAACACGGCGCGTTACGATAATTTCGTGAAATGATAGTTTAATGGTACGCCAATCCTGTACTGGGCTGTCTTGGGCAAAAATTAATCGTGGAAACATTATATTCCAATAAAATTTTTGGTTTTTAAGTTTTGAGTACTCTACTGTACCCATGGTCACGAGGTCTGAGGCGTTTGACGTCCAAAAGCCACTGTTATTGCGGTGTGCCTTAGGGAATTCATTAAATTGTAATTGAAATTTCAATTGATTGATCCTACAATTAATAATTAATTGAAAAATCTAATGTCACACCGTTCCAGTGGCATATAGAATACCATTACACGATTATTTCAGAAAGCATACTGTAACGCACAGTGTTTGGTTATAACGAATAAGGGCCCTGAAGTGTTGTGTGGTGCGGTTGCTTTGTGTGTGTGTGCGTGTGAATGATCTACACTGTTGGCCGCGGGGCCTTTACAGCTTCACCGGACAAGAGGGCGAGCGAGCAACCACTACGCTCGTGTCAGAATGGCAAGGGGGCAACTAGGTCAAGGGCGCCTCAAGGAGGAGCGGCCTCGACTTGGGCAGTCGCTATGGGGGTACTTCATCGGCAAGTCAAAAAGAGAAGATTGAATTCTTCCCAAATTGTAGCTAACGATTTTGTTCCAAAGGTTCGATAATAAAAATGTCAGAAGGCACAAAAAGCTATCTATTTATCTATATCATCACGCCATATCCTTTTTAGGGTAGGCAGAGAGTGCGGAGTTTCAACAGTTTTCAAAAATAGCTGGGAGAAATGTGGGCATACTGTGTACCCCTCGGCCTGATCCTTTAGGGAAGACCAGCGTACCTCTCATACTACTAACATGTTTTCACGCTTTTTTCAAGACTGCCTCGTTGATCTGGTGGCAAAGCGCATCGTTTTGTGATCACGAGGTCCTGGGTTCAAATCCTAGGTCGGACAAATGTAGTTTTTCCAACGAAAACTACGCAGTACGAGTCCGGAGTCTGGAATTGTGCCCGGTATATGGCAAAAGGCTTGCCCCCTATTACATAGGACCTAACATCGTCGGCGAAACGTGGGTGTACTCAGTCCACCTCCGCCACCCCCGCTTGGGGAATATAGGCTTGACGGTGTTTCTTTTCATTTAAATTAATTTTATAGCCGTGTTCATCGACTAAAAAGACATAAACTCTATCTGCAGATTAACTTGTCTAAAGTATCCGTAAGCAGTAATTCATGGAATGGTCACTGGCTCTGCCAATTACACCATATTCGGTACTCGCAAGATACTCGACAGCGGCTCGCCTAGAAAGCCTGCTGACGTAAAATGGTGTTTATAAAAACCTCTCTTGCTGTTTGCAGATGCAAATGAATTAATTACTGGACACTATACGTCAACACGAGTGCCAGTCGGATTAACATAATGTACATGTTGATTTGTGTTGGACATGTGTTCTTTTTTGTGTTTTACGATTTAGGTGGGCGGAAACTATTTGTTAATTGGCAAGTTAAGGCAAATTGGGTAGTTTTTGGTTCACACCATAGAGTAGAAGCCTTACTCTAAGATTCATACAGTGTGAGTTGGCATTGGAATGTAATTGTGTGAAGTAGGTATAAAAATTACATTGAAAATTAAACAATTTACAATGTTATTATATACACTATTTTATGTTTAATTACTTAATATATATGCACTATTTAATGTTTAATTTTTTACAACAAAAATTTAACATTAAATAGTTAAGTAAAAGAATTTTAATAATTTTGCGTTATTTCACAATTCAAAGACGTTCGGATTTAGAACATCTTCAATATTTAAATATCGTTCATTTTTTTAATTGGAACAATAGAATGTCCTAATGAAAACAAAATACTCAGAGCCCCTAAAAATTCTCATGTATAAAAAAATCTCTACAGAATTAATTCACATTATTAAAAAAAAAACAATATTCACTCATCTTATCATAAAAATATTATTACAACCTAATCAGTCCAAACGACCAACGAAATAACAACCTCGTTAGCAATAACAAACGTTATGGCATAACGTTAATAATTTTCATATTTCATCTCATAATTTCATTTCCACCCACAATGTTGTAGAACCGAAGTAAGGTTACTAAAACGAACTAGGCCCTTATTTGCTAGACTAAAGGCAGCGCGTTACGATTACTTTGTGAGATGATCGTGAAATGGTATTGTTATGATAACTTATATACGCCACTGGAGAACGGTTAAACCATCAAAATATAAAATAAAACACCGTCACGCCTATATTTCCCAAGCGGGGGCGGCCGAGGTATACTGAGACGACGATATAAGGTCCCATGTAATAGGTGGCGAGCCTATTGCCTTATAGCGGGCACAATCCCAGACTCCGGACGCATACTGGGAAGTTTTCCTTAGGAAAACTACATTTGTCCGACCTGGGTTTTGAACCCAGTACCTCGTGATCACAAAGCCATGCGCTTTGCCACTGGACCAACGAGGCAGTCGAAATATTGTTATCAAAATATTATTCGTACTAAATACACGTTTTGATTACGTATCTAGCAACTGCAGAAATTGAATTTTAAATTGTTAATGACCTCAGATCTTTTTATTACGATAGAGTTTTAGTGAACTGTAGCAATTTAACGCGTTTTCGTATTGAGTGTACTTCATCATCATTATCATCTTCAGCCCGTGTCAGTCCACTGCTGGACGTAGGCCTCTTCAATAGCACGCCATTGATTGCGATCTTCAGCTCTTCTCCTCCAATCCCTACCTGCTGCCTTACGAATATCGCCACCCCACCTAGCTACAGGGCGCCTTACACTACGTTTGCCGAGTATGGTTGGATCGAACTCATTCAAAATGCGCCCCCTCATCCATATTTATGATCTTCTATTTCGGATTGTTTAATCTGTTAATGCTGGAGACTTTCATGAGCGAGGAATTCTGGCCAAAGGGTGTCTTCAGGAGATTTCGTGGGAGACTGCAAGACGCTCCTACACAGCGCAACATGTCGCCGAAATTACAGGTTATTTGGTTATAAATTTAATATATTATGCGAATGCGGATATCCCAAAATCACCATCTACACATCCTGCACAAAGATCTGCTGATGGCTCTGCAACTTGGTGCCTACTACTGGTAGCACCTAAAGCGTAGATGCGTTACACCTAGCGTCGAATTCTTCTATCGTTTATTGTGCTTTTGTTATGTCAATAAAACTTAATAGGTCATTATATGTATATTAGTCTGTAAGGTATATATTATATGGGCCTTTAATTGTGCAATTTCTGATGTCTGAAATAAAAAAGAATATTATTATTATTAGTGTTGTAAAAACGCTCGAGTTGGCGCTTTAAACGCTCGCGTCTTCTACGTGTATTCAACGCTCGTGATCGTCTACTCAGCGCTAAACGCTCGACTTCAGCGCTCAATTTTACAACACTAATTAATATTCTATAATATATCCATGGCTTAAACGATAAGCTCACGAAGTTATCGCAACGCTCCGCGTTACGTGTGTAATTGTTTATAGCGAATAAGCGCCCTGACTAAGACATGTCGAAACCCGTAGTTTACAACGTGCTAAAGAAAGACAAAGATTGCAGCTGAATTGTAAACTAACGCTAATTAGGAGCTGTAGATTTCCTGGCGCCTTACAATTTGTAAATTGACGGCTCTATTGTCGTTCTATTGGGCAACGATGTCGGAAAATAATTAACATTATCACATGATCTTATTGGCAAGGTAAAGAAATGGGATTAAGCTGGTCATGTTTGCCGTATTCGGTGAGCCTACCTTATTTATCTGGGACAAAAATCACCAATAGGCCTGTCTCATGTTTCGGATAGAATTTTGATTAGGTTTTTATGTGTTTACAGATATCGGGACGTAGAAGAAATGAAAATAAAATGTCTGTTACGCCCAAATTTCCCAAGGTGTATTATTAGGAAGATTATGCGTGATGGGGGTTATTTCCCCGTGGTTTTAGCAGAGCAGCTGCGGAGCGTTGGGTGCAGTGATGGAGTAAGAAGAGACGCTGATTCCAGATGTTCTTTATTCGCTGTTCAAGCCAAGAAGGCTTAAAATACTCGTAGTTTATACAATTTTAAAATCAGTGTTGCCAACATTAACACAAACATAAAATAAAATCGAAATATTACCTAATCGACTATTAATTATGATGCAAAATAAATCAATGAATGTAATAGAAAAGAGAATAATTAAAAGCTATTATCATTGCTTCGTTGGTCTGGTGGCAAAGCACATCGCTTTGGGATTACGAGGTCCTGGGTTCAAATCCTAGATCGGACAAGTGTAGTTTTTCTAACGAAAACTTCCCAGTACGAGTCCGGAGTCTGGAATTGTGCCCGGTATATGGCAATAGGCTCGCCCCCTATTACATGGGACTTAACATCGTCGGCGAAACGTGGGTGTACTTAGTACACCTCTGCCACCCCCGCTTGGGGAATATAGGCGAGACGGTGTGTGTATTATCATTCCTTCCCGCTGATCCTTTTGGCTGTAACAGTATTGCTTACTCCTATTGTGTACCTCCTATTTAGTACAGCAAGCTCTAAAAAAGCACTAATAAGTTCGATTTGTGTGTAACATTGGAAAATATATGTGAGAACAAAGGTAGACCTTTAGTGTCACTTATAAAAGTTCGTACAACTCCGTGACCACCGGAAATTACGTGTTTGCATTCATTTGAAACATTTATCCATGGGTTTGTTTAAAAACAACATTTGTTTCGTTACCGAGTGTAAAATGGTAATAAGAAGATAAGTAACTGAAGAATTTATGTTAGAGAAACTATGTATTCGAATAATTTACATTCTCGTGCAAAAATATGTAAGCATTTTAGTATCTATTTTGACATTAATCTGGTTGTTAGAAGATTTGAATGACAATGTGGAATACTTCACGATTTTCTTATGCGCTATCCCTTAATAATAATAATCATATTAGCCCTGTTAGGAAACTGTCCCACCGTTGGGCATGGGCCTCCTCTCAAACTGAGGGGGTTTAGGCCTAGTCCGCCACGCTGGCCCTGTGCGGGTTGGCGAACTTCACACACCTTCGAGAAACTCTTTAGCATTTTCCTCACGATGTTTTGGCATCACCGTTAAAGCAAGATAGAGGTGCGGGCCTGGGTTTGAACCCGAGACCTCTGGCTTTGCAGTCCAACGGTCTAACCCCTATCACTACTATGCTTTAAATATGAATTTTCTTAATTCTATTTTTTTCTTACAAACTCAACTAATTTGTTTTGTATAAGCTCTGTGCACTGACAGATTGTCAATTTAGATTTTTTTTATAATTTACAGTATTTTTCAGGTGGTTCATTTTTGTAAGGTGGGTACTGTGACAGTAGTAAGTGTCAAAGAAAATTATACTTCATTCAATGGCAATAAGAGGCATTACTTATTTCTACAGTTATGATTGCCTTAACACCGTTAAAATAAATATTAATTTCGCTTGGCAATTATAACTGTCACTACCAAAACTATGTGAAAAATACTATAACTTCTACCACCGGATCCGAAGGTGGCCTCCATTAAAAAGTTCCGGCGAGAAACGAAATGGGCTTATCTTTTGTATTTCACTATCTCGTACATTGTGTTCGATTGTTTTCTTTATTCTACGTATTATGTGTTTTTGTTGTTTATTGTAAGCCATAGCATGATAATATGCAACTAAAACCCTTTACCATCGCTATTGCCTATAGGCAGTAATTATTTGCCCAAGCGCATTGTCAATCGTCATTCAGATACAAATCGCAGGTTTTAAACACGGCACAAGCGGCAGTAATTAAGCAATTGTGGCCTGCCAACCGAATTAAATATATTTTGTTTGCAATAATCTTAAATAGAAGTAGTGTTAACAGTCTAATGAAGTCTTATTAATTTCGTAGCTCATTAATATACTTCATCTCTCTGCCGCTTTGTTACGGCGTTTTGACGCAATTACGCGTTTTCCGCAAGCTAGGAATCTCCGTAACTGGCCAGCGTGTAAGAGATGAACTATGAGAGTGGAGGAAGCCAGTGAGGTAGGTAAGGAAAGAACCTGTTGAAACTCTGTACTCTCTGCCTACCCCGCAAGGGATCTGGTGTGATGATATAGATAGATAAAAAGGTGTTAATCGGATGTTATTCTTGTGACTGATATTACAAAATTTAGGATTAACTTGAGGATAACCAAATGTTTCAGTTCGAGCTTTGAACTCTCTGCCGACCCCTCAAGATATCTGGCGTGATGATATAGATTTATAGATGGAGAGCTTATGGGAAATGTCTCTGCTCTCAAGATAGTATAGGCAAATAAACTGTAATTTTATAACAATATCAGCTTAAAAAATAAAAAAAGCAAAGCCAATGGAATAAAAGACTCCTCCAGTTCCTCGTCTATACTTGTCAGTGGTGTTTAGATACGGTGGTAAAGGTAACAAAAAATGTTGTTGACTTTTTACGTATACAAAGAAACGATTTTGAATTTAATTGCTAAATTCTGGTATCCCAATGCAACAGCCGTCCGGCTGTTGCATTGGTACGTACACGGTACTAACCAAAGAAACCTTTATTAAATTATCTACGTCGTCATAGTTACAGTTGCGAAATTTTCTCAACAAATGTTACAGAGATTTTAGAGCGCAGAAATAAAATTTAAAAATTGCACTTTTTCCGTCCATCTGTTACGGTCTTGTTAAAAATTCTGTAAAATTTTCCACGCATGCAACATGCATGCATGTTTAACAAAGGGAAATTTATATTTTGGGAGGAAAATTTGGATGAACACTTATTTAACTTATCTATAATGCAAATATATATTTTTATTGTAAATAATTAAGATGTTTATATGGCATTAATTTGAACACTATGAATGGCATCGTTCTATAAATAGCTATCATCGTTTATTTGGAATTTTCAGTTCTTAAGTGAGGAAATAATTTATAAAATAAGGATTTTGGAAGATAATTGAAAATAAAGTTGCAATAAAATTTATTCGTTATGTATTAAGATGGAGGACGTAAGATGCTTTGTTAGTTATGAGTAAAACAATGGGTATTTTATTATCACTTCTAGAGAGGCATTATATGAAAAAATAATATAATAAAAACAACCCGGGCTTTGCAAATGTTTGCATTTTTGATCAATATTCTTTAATGGGTATTGTCTCTGATCAAAATTATTCTGATTTTAATATCGCATTCTAAAAACTTTTCACAGGCGTCGGTTCCACGGTTGCATGTCATCGCACCCGCACTCTACAGGCACTTGGCACACAGATCGTAAAAAATAATTGTTATCGTTCCGTTGAAACGGTTCGATTCAGTTTTATTTAGAATTTCCACGGGCCGTGTAATTGAGTGCAATAGATGGGTTTCCATGTCGTTTGTTTAAATGTGCAAGTTTTATTGTCATGGAGGCTGTTTGATGTGAATTGAAGTGTAACTTTCAAGCATTTAATGTCCATTCACATGGACATTGTCTTATATACGTATAGGAAACTATACAAAATATAAATATTTATAATTTTGGGGGCCGAAGCTTCTCGCATCCGTAGGATTCTGTATACGTGATCCCGGGGCATTTCTTAACAACCAGCCCCTTTAATCTGACAAGTCCTCAATAAAAAAAAAAACAAATATAAACAGCATCATGTCAATCACGATCAAACTAAAGAGGCAGTCAGACCAATGAAGAAATACGGAACTATATGAGACCTAAAATTGATGATTAGTAGTATTATTTTTTTAATAATTTTGTAACTTCTATCTATCTATATCATCACGCCAGATCCCTTACGCGGTAAGCAGAGAGTACAGAGTTCCAACAGGTTCCTTCCCTACACACCTCTCTGGCTTCCTCCACTCTCATAGTTCGTCTCATACACGATCGCCGGTTACGGAGACTCCTGACTTGTCCTTCAGATAAGACCCGGATATTTTGTAACTTATATTGATGAATAACAATATACTTATTATTTGTGAGTTTTTATTATGTTAAAAGCTTTATTGGGGATACTCAGTTAAGTTCTAGAATGTTTAGCAAATAAGCAAGGGCAAGGAAGGAGAACAGTGCGAATTCATTCAATCCTGACATGTTTATCGTATTACAATTTCATCAAATACTATAGATCGCCGGTTTCGGAGATCTCTACCAATACATAAAGTGATACGAGTAATTTTGGTAGCAGCGTTCTCCTTCTTCTGCAGTTGAAAGACGTTCAGGATAAAGGCATCCCCAAAGACCGCACAGTTCATAAGCAGCCTTTAGACTTTAAAATCTTACTTAAAAGATTGCATGATTGCCCTATGTAAAGCTTTACTAGAATAGAGGATACATATCACTATCATTTAGTTACTTCACAGAACTGCGATTTAACATTCTAAGATATTCCAAGTCTACAGTCTTGAAAAGATATTTACGGCACAGGATGTAACATAACTAATCATTTTAGCGTGCAAACTTGTGCGGCCGAGTGTACGCGTATATTAAACTAGGCGCACACTTGCGATTAATCGAACCGTAAAGCGGCGATTACTTCGGCGCGGGTGGCGTTGTCTCGGTCGCGACCGTCCTCTTAATTGATTGGACTGTGGGTATTACACACCATTGGCTTTCGTAAATATAGCGTTAAATAATGTTATGGTACTGAAAGTAGGTATCTCTACTGGGTAATTATTGGAATGTAGTTATAAAATTACTGAAGAAAATAGTTTCTTTAGTGACCACCATCATTTGATTTTGATCTATAAATTTTACGGAGCGTGTAACTTAGTCGTTTACATTTTTAAGGGATATTTTTAGAGATGTTACTGCAATTTTATTTAGTGAACTCTCTTCTGTACTAATAATAAAGACGAAAAAATTAGACGCGCTGTGTCTGAAATCATCAAATAATTGAGCGGACACATTCGACTGATATTAAATCGCTTGAAGTGCTTTATCTGACTGCACTTTTTAGAAGAAAACTAAGAGTGGGATGAGTTGATGAAAGCAAAAAGTACTTTATTTTAAATTTCACCATTTCACCAGTTGAGGAAAAAATTAAATTAATATTATGAAGTTTAACCATCTGACCCGCGTGGGTCAGGTTTGTCGGGTGAGATAGTGACTATTCCAAAGTTTTTATATAGTATTATGGTGAATTAATAATAATGATTGAATCTCGTGAATTTATATAATCAAATCAAGACGGACGATTTAGCGCAGTGGTTAAGAGCTTAAGTCGCTCCACCTACTGTGTTTAATAGTCGCGGGTTCGATTCCCGCACGGGACAAATCTTTGTGTGATCCACAATTATTTGTTCCGGTCTGGGTATTTGTGTGTGAATTTTCATGTTTGTAAACGCACCCACGACACAGGAATAAATCCTAGTGTGGGGCTACGTTTTTAAAAAAAAAAAAAAAAAGAAAAAAAAAAGAAAAAAGAATCTATAGTTATTAATATGGTACATCGGATTTTCCCACCATTGTCAGCCCTACAGTAGGGTTGCCCCGTATCGATTTGTTCCGGGCCCTGCTTCCGTGTCTAACCATGCGATTATTTAGTGCGTAATTTGATAAAGTCGTCGACGCAGGCTATCGTTCTAGCTGTGGGCGAAACACCGATCGACTTTCGCTTTTAAGTACAAAAATCAATTTGTGCGCGGTGAAAGTTAATTCTTATTTAAAATAATTACGTCGGTCGCTATTTTCTTGTCTAGTTATGTTTAGCTATAATTATCGGTGATTTTGTTAATTAAAATAATAATCGGAATTTGTTTTAAGCAAATACTTAATCATGTTGTCATTATTTTATATTTTTATTGTTTTAATTTCCTGTTGCTTTAATAACGTGTTATGATACGTTGTTAATAACTAAAAAATACTATAACCTTGATTTTATTAATATATTTAACTCATCGTAAGAAAGGAAAAAGTTATTTATTATGACCGTAATTACGAGTATTACTGATTCTACCTTTTTAGGACCTAGAAAAAAGGGTTTATGTAATATGCATAGATCAATAATGTTCGACATTTTATTTTAAATCAATAAGCAGGATCTTAAATACGCTTTTATGGCACTATTTTTTATATATTTCAAAAGTTGTAATTCAGCAATAATCCATATTATTTTCGATTTCCACATCTAATTCGGATATTTTGTCTTCAGCAACGTCAATGCTTCACCTTCGAATTTTCATACCCCTATATTACACGCCATACATCTCAGGCCTCGTTAAAACAATATAAAACATGTAACAAGTGTAACAAATCAAGCCTGAACATGCAACAAAGTGTAACCAATCATACCGCGGTGTATATCAAGCTGTCAGAGGGGCTGGGAGGCGTCTCGACCAATTTCTCCTTACTTTTTCGTACTTCTTTAATACTAAAAGGGTTGTGGTAAGCTGATTGTATAGTATTTTGGAGGGGAACTGAGTGATTACGGTTATTTGAATGAATGAGTTATGGTACTGGCATAAATAATACCTTTAATCTCAAACTTGGGTGTTTTAATCTATCTACCTATATCATCACGCCAGATACCTTGCGGGGTAGGCAGACAGTACAGAGTTCCGACAGGTTCTTTCCTTACATACCTCTCTGGCTTCCTCCACTCTCATAGTTCGTCTTATACACGCTCGCTGGTTACAGAGACTCTTGACTTCAGATAAGACCCGGTCTATTTGGTTATGTTAAGATAGTCTAGGTCTTCCCCAGTCGACCTGTCACCACTGCGGTGGGGACCAGGATTCCGCCCAGCACACGCTCGAAGAGTGCCCAGCGTGGGCCTCCGAGCGGCTTATCCTGGTCGACCGGATCGGACCGGACCTCTCCCTGCCGGCAATAGTAGCGGCTATGCTGGCAGGGGAATCGGCGTGGGGGGCCGTATCCTCCTTCTGCGAGACTGTAATGTCCCAGAAGGAGGAGGCTGAGCGGGATCGGGAGAGGGCCGATCCTGCTCGACGAAGGCGACGGCGCCGGGGCGGAGGCACAGCCCGCCCAGGCCCCCCAGCCCAATAGCCCGGGGCTTAAGAATACGGGCTAACTCGCGTCTCCCGCTGTAATATCTGGCGGGGGACCCCCCCTGCACCAACATCAGCAGGGGGGCCTTCGGGGTCGCGGACGCAAGGGGCGGGGGCCTTGAGCGTTCTTCACGAGCGACCTCGAGGAGGACGGCGGCGTGGTGTGGCCCACGTCGCCGTGAGCACCGCGTTGGTGCGGGGGGGAGCGTGTCATTAAGTCTCCCCCCAAAGGCGGGCTCTTCAGAGCGTGGTACAAGAGGGGCACCGGTGCGTTCCATACGGAGATCCCGGAGCCCCTCCAAAGTGCTGATGTCGGCCACCCTGGGGTTTTTAGTCGGTAAGAATCCGACACGCCCCGCGAGTTTCCCCCGAGGCTCGCGGTCTTCCCCGGTACCTACATCCTTCCACTTTCGCATTGTATATCAGTTTTGTCATTCTTTCTTCGACATTTTTTCTATATGCCCGAACCAACGGTGGATACCCCTTCTCATCTTTACACCGATACTATCTTTCATACCTTCTCGCTTTCTTACTACGCTGTTGCGAATACGGTCGGTCTGCTTCGCTCTGCACATCTTCCGCAGAGCTCACATTTCCACCACATTTATCCTACTCATCTCATCATAATCCTTCTTACATACCCAGCTCTCGCTGCCATATAACAGCGTTGGGACAAGCATTCTGTTATGTATGGCCAGCTGCGCCTTTTGGCTTAAGTGCCGGCTCCCAAGTAGCTTTCCCTGTTCCCTGCACTCACTCTTCTCTCTATGTCAGCGGTGTATTTCCCATCCTTACTGAATGCGCATCCAATATATACAAACTCATTCACTTACTCCAGCACATCGTCACCAACCACAATCCTTGCATTCGTTCTGGTTTCTTCCCGTTCAAAAACTATGTTTTAATGGCTGCCTATTGCATATTGCTTAAAAAAGATTAACTTCAATTAAATTACATTCATGCCGTAGGAAATGTATTCCGATAATTAAAGATTTGGCATCAATTAAAAATCATTGAAAATAATTTTTCCTACTAATATACCTTTGTAAGTTTAACTACAGTGAGTATTGCTACAAAACAGATAATGGAGTAAAACACACAAATCTCTCACAGTTCCTTTTAAATTTAAGGTTAATTACCGCATTAGTTAACATTGTGAATCAAAATAATGTCGGTGAATTCAAAAGATTACATCACCATAGCGCAGTGTTCACTTAACGTTCAAGGAATTATTTAGAATGCATCACGCACTTCGTGATTTTCAATCTCGATTTCGTTGAATCCAGCATATCCTTGATTAAATCAATCGTTTGTAGATAAAATAGCATCGGTTGTGCGGAAATCTAACGCGGTAAAGCACTTAAACTTATTTGCTTTAACGATTCGATTGTGTCCACTTATTTGCTTGCGTGGATTAGAAAAGAAAAGCTTTCTGTGTGTGTGTATGTGTGTGTGTGAATGATCTACACCGCAGAAGAGGGCGAGCGTGCAACCATTACGTTCGAGGCAGAAGGGCAAGGAGGAACGGCCTCGGCTTGGGCAGTTGCTATGGGGGAGGGCGTATACTAGGTATCTCGCTGTGGTGCTTTGCAGCGGCCAGCGGGCAAGGGATTCTTCGACCTGGCCGGCGAGGTCGGTATCTGATCCTGTGTGCGGTATCTGTATCCGAAAGAAGGGATGTAAGGGCATCGGGAGGGTCGGTGAGAATATGCCACGGACGGCGGTAGTGGCTGATAGAAAAGAAAAGCGTCAAGGATTGCTTGTTCTAACTACTTATTTGGAGAATATACAAGATGTATCGTAAATAACGCAAGACCTCAGGCACCTTGATTAGATAATTGCTTTACAAATTCAATACGAAAACTAATTTTCCAAATTTAATATTTTTAACCCCTTTGTTAAGCACTTCTATACCCCAGTTAAAAATGAAACTTGTACGTGTATGTGTGCGTATTGAGATATACGTTTTATTAATGCATTTGGAATCTCCGTACTGCTTTGAATTGAGAATAATTTTAGTTTATTATACGGTACTGAAAGAGTAACAGCAGTTTTTACAAATTAAAAAGAAATGTATATAATTATTTAAAATTGTTGGAATCGATTTAGTTATCGATTTAGAACAAATAAATTTCAGGTCTTGCGTTTATTATGTTACACCTTGTATGTAAAGAAGTTCGCTAATAGACGATTGGAGAAACCAAAACAAGGAGCAAACCCTACCTAAATATATTATGTTATATATAAAGTAGGATATAAAGGTAAATTTTAAAAATACAAGTGACAGATATAAGTAGGTGTACTATTATTACTACAGAAAGAAGAGACTAGCCTCAAGTTCTATCACGTGGGCTAATATTATCTTGGAGAAGTTTGCACATTCCGATAACCCTCTTATGAGGATCAGAACGTAATCTCGTTCATCTAATGTGCCTCTCACCTGCTTTCATGACTATTACTAAATTTTATTTTCGATAGCGATATGCAACGAAGTACGCGGTCTTGATATTTCTCCACCAACAATCCTTGCAGTGATCCTTAAGATCGTTCTTTACAATAAACATATCCATTGAGGTACTATCAGCGTATTCAAAGATGCAGTAAATTTCAGCTCAATAATAACCCTGTTTTCAAAATGGGTATAAATCGGCTCATCACAAAGGGTCACGTATTCTTTTATGCATCATTGTGCAGAGAAGGCTGGCGGCCCACGCGCGTTGTTCGCAAGATGTGACCACAGAAATGGTAATGATAAAACACTAGAAGCTAAATAGCGCACGATTACTTTCGAAACCACTGCCTCCGCTTTGCCATACATGCACAATTTGAAAAAAATATACACTGACTCACATTCACATCATTGCTTTAAAAATTAAAGTTGAATTGTAAAAAAAAAACACCGGCACGCCTATATTCTCCCAGCGGAGGTGGCAGAGGTATAATCAGTACACCGACATTGTTAGGTTCTATGTAATAGGAGGCGAGCCTATTGCTATACACAGGGCACAATTCCAGATTCCAAACTCATACTGGGGAGTTTTCGTTACAAAAACTACATTTATCCGACCTAGGATTTAAACCCAGGACCTCGTGATCAAAAAGCGACGCGCTTTGCCAGCTTTAGACCAATGAGGCAGCCTTATTGAATTGTATTACCTTCTAAGTATGTTACAAGTTTAGGCAGAATTTCATACCAACTTTAGCCACTGTGTCATATAATAAACAGTCTAAGCAGTGTGGCGACATGTTCACAATGGAACTTCTAGTTATCTTATTATTACGATTTCTACGTTCGCGACAAAAATACGCAAAGCGCGGGC